>JARCFY010000003.1:141050000-142300000 GCA_029233225.1 Lepidodactylus listeri
CTGCATCTTTGATTGTGGGGTCTTTCTGAGAGATGTTCTTCTGGGGGGGGGCAATAAATTCTTCGTGCCCCGTGCAGCAGCCCCATCCCTGACACCCCGGTCCTGCGCGCCCTATTGCAGGTAAAGGCCCCGAGACCCTTTTTGCCGGCCAGAAGCTCAACGACAACGAATGGCACACGGTCCGCGTGGTCAGGCGGGGGAAGAACTTGCAGCTCTCGGTGGACAACGTCACTGTGGAAGGTAAGTACCTCAGGGCTCCTGGCTGGGCTGGAGGGGCTTCAGAGCTGGGGGGGGAGAGGAAGAAGGAGATGCTTTGTGGGAAGGATTGCCTCAGTCGCAGTGTCCCTGGACCTCTCAAAGGGCTTTACCCCTGGTTCACCAGCAGATGGCCGCCACACCCAGATCTTGGCAGGCTCACAGTCAGGAAAGCACGTCCTTGTAGTTCTCCCATCTTCCACTAAGTGGCAGTCTGCCCACAAAATTCTACAATTCTCTGGGTTGGCAGCTGAAGGAGGGAAGGAGAGAGTTTGGCAAAGAAATTGGGATTCTGGGCTGTGTCAATAGAGCTCAGAGGTGATGGGTGGAGGATGCTTTCAACAATGGGAGGAGGGTATGGGTCTTGAGTTAGAATTTTGCTTTCAACAATGGGAGGAGGGTATGGGTCTTGAGTTAGAAATTTAGGAAGGACGGGCTTAGGGATGCCAGCCTCCAGGCAGTGCTCCCTCTAAGCTGAGTTAGTGCGAGCTAGCTCACAGTTTTTTAGCCTCCGGCTCGCACATTTTCGTCTCGGCTCAGGAAGGACAGCTCCAGAGCAATCTAATTTATGCAGCCGCCAAATCGCTTGCTCGCAACTTTAATGCCAATAGCTCACAAAGTAGAAGTTTTGCTCACAAGACTCCACAGCTTAGAGGGAGCACTGCCTCCAGGTGGGCCCTGGGGATCCCCTGGAATTACAGCCCATCTCCAGACTACAGAGATCAATTCCCCCATAGAGAAAACTGATGGTTTGGAGGGTTGATTCTGCGGCCTTGTACCCCTGTGCGGTCCCTGTCCTCCCCAGGCTCCACCCTCAAATCTCCAGGAGTTTCCCAGCCTGGTTCTGGCAGCTCTTCCCCCCCCCCCCCCAAATCCCCTGCTGGTGACCCTAGTCGAGCTGGGGGAAGGTGGAGTCACAGTCTGCTGCAGGGCCGCTGAATGCTGGACTGGAAGTTCTTTCCTCCCCACCCCGTCCCCGTAGCCGGAGGCCTTCTTGCCCGGGCCCCCTCCCCGCAGCCCAGCTCGGCTCCATTTTAACAGCGTCCCCCTCGCCTTGTCCTTGGTCCAAGCAGGGCAGATGGCAGGGGCCCACACCCGCCTGGAGTTCCACAACATCGAGACGGGCATCATGACGGAGCGGCGCTTCATCTCGGTGGTGCCTTCCAACTTCATCGGCCACCTGAGCAGCCTGGTCTTCAACGGCCTGCCCTACATGGACTTGTGCAAGAACGGAGACATCAGCTACTGCGAGCTCAACGCCCGCTTCGGCCTCCGCAGCATCATTGCCGACCCGGTCACCTTCAAGAGCAAAGCCAGCTACCTGGCGCTGGCCACGCTCCAAGCCTACGCCTCCATGCACCTCTTCTTCCAGTTCAAGACCACGGCCACCGATGGGCTCATCCTCTTCAACAGCGGCAACGGCAACGACTTCATTGTGGTGGAGCTTGTCAAGGGGTGAGGCGTCCCCTTGGCCTGGCTGCCTCCTGAGCGGTAGCGCCCTTCCCGCGGCCTGTAGCCCCACCTGCTGGTGCGGATGACCCTGCCCACGCCCCACGGTGCTCAGGAATTCCCTGCCCACTTCCCAGCCAGGGTCCTGCCTGCTGGCAGGAGCGACCACCGACAGGCCTGCTCTTTGGCCCAGTCGGCACAACGCTGATGCCTCGCCTGCTTGCCTCTCGCTCTCTCAGCCACCCTCTTTACCTTCTCCGACCCTCGCCGCCTCTTGTCTTGCAAAGTTCCAGCATTACCCCCCCCCACCTTACCTAGGGTTGCCACCCTCCAGGTGGCACCTGGAGCTCTCCCACTGTTACAGTTGATCTCCAGAAAAGGGCTGCTTTGGAGGGTGGAGTCTGTGGCATTGTACCCTGCTGAAGTCCCTCCCCTCTCCAAACCCCGGCCTCCCCAGGCTCCTCCTCCAAAATCCCCAGGTATTTCCCAATCCACAGCTGGCAACTGTAGCCCCACCCCAGCCCATCCACTGAGCAAAGTATTAATTTCTTCATTGACTCTTCTCAATATCATCTGCTTTGTTTGGGTTTTGGGTTTTTTTTGCAGTTGCCAGGCCTGCCAGTCAAAGAACTCCGTAGGCGTGGTTGCGCGAAGGGAATCCTGGGGATCTTTTAACACAGAACTCTCAGTCGATGTCCTCTTTGGGGTGGGGGCATGGCCGTTAAACTGCTTTGCAAACATTTCAGAGGACAAGAATCCCTTGCAACTGATGTGTTGATCCTGGCAGAGGGCCAGGATCCCACTTAGTCAGAGGCAAACACCAGAGAGTCGGGAGGTCCCTCATCATCCGTCTCACAGTTGTGATGGATTCCCGTTTCATGCCGCCACTTCCGCGAGAGCAGGTGGGCAGATAAAGCAAAGGGCGGGGGGGGGGGGGGCGGCTTCAGTTTCCTTGGCACAGAAACCCATCCACTTGTGGCCCACCAGGCTGAAAGCCTTCCAGCCACGTATGGGAGATCCTCTTCCTACTTGGGGCTGCAGAAGTGTTTCGTGTCGCATGGCAAGCTAAGGACAAAAAAGGGGAACAAACTTAACCCTGAAACCTCGGATCAAGAACCTAAAAGGGTAAGTCAAACAGAGTAGAGGGACAACAATTAAAACTTAATGTATGTAATATAAAAATACATGTATTTATTAGTAAAGAATTATAAAACATATAAGGGCCCAATTACACCTCACATAAAAATTCCAAATGCATATACACAAGGGCCAGTGGACTTGACCTGATGCGTTTCGGCCTGTTTAGGCCTTCTTCAGAGGTCAAACACAATGAGGAACAAATTGGCTTATACCATAATGCAATACAGTTATACAACACGGATACAAAATGGACCAGAAAATAATTGCTGTTAACCCCCCCCCCAAAAAAAGTGAAATTAAATATATATAATAAAACAAATAAATAAACAATGCCTGTATCCTCCTAAAAAACATTGACTTACTTCTGAAGTGAAACCACTAGGCACAGAATAAAAGCATAAACAAGGCCTCCCAAGATCCAATCACAGGCCAAATGATATTTCACTGATAATAATCTAGAAGCATATATATATATGTGCAATCTACAATATTGAAACTTAATTCAAAAAGTAATTAATAAATAGAATTAATTTTGTTACTTCTGGTCCAGGAAGTGCCTTCCAATGACTGTTTAGTTCGAGCCAAAGTGTCCTCAGCAAAAATGCATGTATTTTTATATTACGTACATCAAGTTTTAATTGCTGGCCCTCTACTCTGTTTGACTTTGTGTCGTATGGCACCTGGCTGAACAGGTGGCGATAATGGCAGACCAAGTTGGGTATTGTGTCCTCATCGCCTGTGCCCGCTATTGCTTGGGGCAAGAGGTCAGAGCTTCTCTGTCCTCTTTGGGACAAGACTGCACACCCGAGAGCCCACCGGGATGAATGTCGGCCTGCTCCCCTTCGCCCACTCTGTGCTTTTGTAGCGCCAGGCGAGCAGCAGGCAGACCCTTATTCAAGTAAAGCAACTATTAGCCGACTTTCTTCCTTACAGAGCTCGAGGCAGTTTACAATGTAAACAAACTGCATAGAATAGAGTGCATAAGACAGAGATTTAAAACCGTGCTTTAGGTTAAAGGTAAAGGTTTCCCTTGCTCAAAAGCCAGGCGAATACGACTCTAGGGATGCAGTGCTCATCTCTGTTTCCAAGCCGAAGAGCCAGTGCTGTCCAAAGACGTTGCCGTGGACATGTGGCCAGCATGACTAGACACCGAGGCACATGGAACGCTGTTACCTTCCCACTGAAGCGGTACCTATTTATCTACTTGCAATTTCTTGCTTTCGAACTGCTAGGTTGGCAGGAGCTGGGGCCAGAGACGGGAGCTCACTCTGTCATGCAGCACTCGGGTCTCGAACTGCTGAACTACTGAGCTTCCGGTCTGCAGTTCAGCGTCTTAACCACTTGAGCCACTGGGCCGCTTTAATCAACAGTCCTAAATGAAATGGTCTTCAGGTACCACATAAAGATCTGAAGTGAGGGGGCCAGGCGCATCTCCTTGGGGAGGCGCTTCCATTACTTGACACTTCCTTGGTGCTGTTTGCTGAGGTCAAGAGCTAATGCAGTAGAGTTGAGGAGGAGGAGGATGGTTCCATGACAATGGGGCTGCTGCTGAAGGTGGCTCTGTTTCGTACACCTGCCAAACGAGTGTCTCTTTGAGTGACGGGACGGTCAGGAGGACTTCTCCCTGTGATCTTAGTGGAGACGCAGGAAATGGGGCATGGCTTGGTGGGGGTAATGCGGGCCTAATATACAGCAGAGATAGGCAGCTCTCGAAAAGGATACTGAACACATATGAGAGTGTGTGAGTGTGTGTGTGTGTGTGTGTGTATGTGTGTGTTAAGTGCCGTCATGTCACTTCCAATTTAAGGTGACCCTATGATGTAGATTCATCATAGGGTTTTCAAGGTATGAGATGGTCAGAGGTGAGTTGCTCTTGTCTTCTCCCGCACAATACTCACCAGGGTTAGCTGAAGCATCACTGTCATTGTCTAAACCCAACTGGTACTCCAGACCATTTTTTCTCCACGTGCAAAGCTGGTTTCCCAACCAGGGGACTGAGGTCAGTCTGTAGGGGGCTGATGACACCATTTGGGGCTCAGCTTGCTCCCTGTGCCTGCTCAAGTACCACTCTCATTCCACCCCCCTACACACACACACACTCCTTGTGCTGGCCAGCACACCATCTTCCTCATAAGAAAAGAAGAGAAGCCTTGTTGGATCAGGCCAGTGGCCCATCCAGTCCAATACGCTGCGTCACACAGTGGCCACATCCCAGGATCCATCAGGAGGTCCGCCAGCGGGGCCAAATAACCATTACAGGATATCTGGCCCTGAGGCCAAAACAGTTGCCCACTCCGATGTTGATTATCATGAATAGACACACACAAAACTCTTGCCACTTCAGTTCCCCCCTCGAAACGGCCCTCCCCTAGTCTCTTAGCAGCAGCCACAATCCTCTTTTAAGGATTGCTCAATTTTCTTTCATTTTTAGTGGTGTCAGATATACTTCACCCAATGTCCCTCGGTCCCCAGTGGCCTCTCATTTTTATGGCCGGGGTCAAGTGAGCTACTCAGTGATGGGTGGGCAGGGGAGGCCAGATTTCCTATCTCTGTAGCCTTCAGTGTGACTGCCCACTGTAGGTCATCAGTAGAACTTCTTCTTTTTTAATGGCCAGGCAGTTTAAAATTGATTTATGTACTTCATTTATACCTTTTCTTTCTCCCCAATGGAGACCCAAAAGGGCTTACAGTGTTTTTCTCTCCCTGTGAGGTAGGTTAGGCTAACAAGGGGTGAATGGCCCAGAGTTTATCCAGTAAGCTTCCGTGGCAGAGTGGTGATTCGAACCTGGGTCTTCAGCCACTACGCTACGCCAGCTCTCAGTTGATGTACGAGCTATCATTGTGATACATTTTTCAAAACCATCTTGGGAGGCGGGTCACTGTTCCCCTGTTACGGACGTTACAGATAAGAGAGGAACAAAGACCTCGGGAGAGAGCAGCTATCTCAAAGCCGCCCAGTGAGTCTGTAACAGATGTGAGACTGCAGCCCCCTCTCCCCGACCCACACGGCTGCCTCCTCCTTCACATATGCTCTGTTCTCCTGACATCTGACAAAGGGAGCTCTCAAAAGCTCCTACGTCAAAAATCAAGGTCCTACTCGACTCAAATCGAGCTGTTCTCTTGGCACCCTGTCTCTTCACCAGCTGTGACCCCCCAAGCTGCACTTCTCTAGCCATCACAAACATTGGGGTATTCTCAGCCATGGGGCATCCAGGGCAGCTGCCCTGGCCCCCATGCTGCCGGGGTGTGTGTGCTGGGAGCCCCCCATGTCTTGCAAACACCAGGGTACCCCAGTGGCTGCCCTGAAGCCCCGGCTACTGCGGTGTTGCTACTGATCCGCCACCCCCGTGTAGCTCGATGCTCAGTGTCTGGAGGGGGGCATGGCTTTTGACAGAAGTGGAAATTCCCAATGCTGGCAGTTCCCACGGATCCCCCCCCCCCTTGCTGCAGTTCTTTAGTCAGGGTTTCCTCCCCTCTGTAAGGTTCAAACTCTGGCCAGTTCCCATGTTTGGTAATTCCCACCCTCTTCTTCCCCTTTAGATTACCTTTTCCCAAAGCATGTGGCTTGGCTGGCTTTCTCAAGTCACCTGTTTCCTTTGCCCCAGTATGCAAGCAAGTCCCTCCACTCATGCCTTGCTGTGTGAGGCTGGTGCCGGGGGGGGGGGGGGGGGCTCTGCCTTGGGGACGGTTGGGGAGGAGACTGGATGGCCTTTTGATCCCTCTGTCCCATCTGCAGGTACATCCACTACGTCTTCGACCTGGGCAATGGGCCCTCGCTGATGAAGGGCAACTCGGAGAAGCCAGTCAATGACAACCAGTGGCACAACGTCATCGTCTCCCGCGACACCAACAACGTGCACACGCTGAAGATCGACTCCCGCACTGTCACACAGCACTCCAATGGCGCCCGCAACCTGGACCTCAAGGGTGAGCTGCGGCCACCTTCCTTGTCTTTGCCACCCTTCCTGGGGTCACCTTGGGTCACAGCTCCCTATCCTGGCACTTGCGGAGGGCTCGGTGGTGTGAACCGTGCTGCCAAACCGAAGGCCACGTTGGTTGCAGTTCCCCAACGTTAACACTAGGGGGCACGCGGCTGCCAAGATTACGCTGGGTTGGTTGGGAGAGTTTCCAGCGACCCTTATTGACAACACAATCCTGTATTTTAAAAATCGGCGTTTTGTTTTTGATGTGCATGGTGCGCGTTCCCCCAGTCTGAGCTCGCTGGGCAAGGATGCTTAGACATGGAAGAGATCAGCCTCCGGCTAACAACTTCCACTCTGACCTGCCCTGGGACAGCTCGTGCTTCTCTGCCTTGATCTGTGTGACTCAGGTCCCTGCCTCCCCCCCCCCCCCCCAGGGCTGCAGTGCTGGCACAGGGCCCAGCCTCACCTGTCGCTTCTCGTTGCTGTGGCTTCCGCTACCCCTTCACCTTTCCCTTGCGCCGCTTGTGCGGTCTCATGAGAGGTTCCTGGGGGTTGCATTTTTGCCCTCTCCCAAACTGGCCGTGTCGCTACATCCTGTTCCTCGTCACGCCTGGGACTCTGCACATGGAGTGTCCCTGGCCCAAATAGCCCAGGCTAGCCCAGTCTCATCAGATCGCAGAAGCTAAGCAGGGTCAGCCCTGGCTAGTATTTGGAGGGGCGACCTCCAAGGAATACCAGGGGCATGATGCAGAGGTAGGCAGTGGCAAACCCCCTCCGAAACAAGGGCCAGTTTGGAGTAGTGGTTAAGAGCAGCAGACTCTAATCTGGACAACCGGGTTTGATTCCCCGCTCTTCCACTTGAAGCCAGCTGGGTGATCTTGGGCCAGTTGCAGTTCTCTGAGAGCTCTCTCAGCCCCGCCTACCTCACAGGGTGTCTGTTGTGGGGAGAGGAAGGGAAAGGAGATTGCAAGCCACTCCACAACTCCTTCGGGTAGTGAATGGCAGGGTATAAAACTAATTCTTATTCTTCTCCCCCCCCCCCTTAAAAACAACCCTAGCTCACCACTTAGTGGTGCAAAATGCTAAAAGTGCTAGAACTTCTGGATGCCGGACAACCTTACGATCTCCTGGCTATACTACACACACTGCCCTATGATAATTAATTAATTAAGCACATGGAGTATTCAGGTGCATGCTCACCATCAGTGACACTTGTCCCCACGAGCAGATTTCTTTTTTCATCCACTGGGGGAAAAAGAAATCTCAGTTCTCTCCCAGAAGTGCAGGAACATCTTTGGGTTTGAGTAGAGTAAACCTAGTAGATATGGGTACTGGGAGTAGTCCTAGGGTTGCCAGGTTCTCCCTGGCTGTGGATGGGGGAGGGGGGGATAGGGTTGTCAGAGCCAGATTGGGAAACTCCTGGAGATTTGGGGATGGAGCCTGGGGAGGACAGGGGCCTCGGGGTGCTACAATGCCCTAGAGTCCACCCTCCAAAGCTCCCGTTTTCTCCAGGGGAACGGATCTCTGTAGTCTGGAGACGAGGTGGAATTCCAAGGGATCCCCAGGTCCCACCTGGAGGCTGGCATCCCCAGGGGGTACTGATGTGGGCTTTGATCTGAGGTGGGGTTGGTTCCCTGAAGCCTCTTTCAAAGGCAGGCCTTGCTTTGACCCTGGGTCACCAACCTTACCCAAGAGCTACTTTTAAGTAATAAAATATCTTGAGCTACTGTCCCCCACCCCACCTCCATATGTCACCACATCTTGTTCTGTCATAAAGGCCGAATATGAACCAGGAGGTGCTCCAGAAGAGAGCAGTTTTTTTGGAGCTCTTTTCCTGGGTTTTCCGGGTGTGTGTGTGTGTGTGTGCACAGGCTACTGTAGCTCAGAAGCGACCTGCTGGAGATCCTTGCTTTGGAGCATTTAAAGGAGGAGCTAATGCAGAGATGGACTGACTCATTCAGTGAAGCCAGAGCCCTCTGTTTACGAGACCTGAGCAAGGACGTTTTGGAGGTCGTTAATTCATAGGGTTGCCATAAGTCAGAAGCGACTTGGCAGCACTTAACACGCACACAAGTACAGAGAGTGCCTCTGAGCATACTTTCTTCCCAACTGATTATGTTGTGGCGCTTGCATTTATATGCTGTTTCTTGGCAGCGAGGTGCCTCCAACACACTTCACAAAAGCCTGCAACGCAAGCCACGGGATAAGGAACGAACCAAAAAAGGAGGCCCATGGAAAAAAATATCCCCTTGGATAAGATTTAGTTTAACTTATTTAAAGCACTTGTTAGTCGGCTTTCTCAAGGTGAAGAAAACAGCAACCGTAAAGAATGCAGAAAAGGCCGTAATTCAAAAATCAAAAACTTAGGACTGCCAATAAGTAGAAAAACTAAATTAGTCAAATGCTAAAAGATCAAAAAACCCACACACACACACACAAGAAGTGGAGCGCCTGTGAACAGGTAGCTCTTCAGTATTTGTTTATTTTGGTGACTGTTTTGTGTATATGCATGTGTGTGTGTGTGTGTGTCTGGAAGTCATGGCTGGCTTCTGCCGAACCCTAGGGAGGCTTTGATGTTTTCAGAGAGGTGGCTTGCCTTTGCATTCCAGCCCTAGTATTCCTTGGAGATCTCCCTTCCAAGTACTTGCCAGGGCTGGCCCTGCTTAGCTTCTGCGATCTGATGAGACTGGGCTTGCCTGGGCTATCCAGGTCAGGGCGCTCTTCAGTATTTAGACCTTCCACTCACCTTTGGGGGGGACTGGGGGGACTTTTTCACGGCTTGCCTTGCATGCAGAATTGGCTTGATGATCCTTAAGTGGGTGGAATCTGACCCAACTTCTCCTTTTGCCCGCGCCCAGGACTAGCCACGTGGCTCTTGGCAGGTGGTCCTCTGGGCGTTAGGGAGGCTCCCCTGCCCCGGCCCTGATGCCTCTCTTCCTTCCTGCAGGGGAGCTGTACATCGGAGGCCTAAGCAAAAACATGTTCAACAACCTGCCCAAGCTGGTGGCCTCGCGGGATGGCTTCCAGGGCTGCCTGGCCTCCGTGGACCTCAACGGCCGACTCCCAGACCTCATCGCTGACGCCCTGCACCGGATCGGGCAGGTTGAGAGGGGCTGTGATGGTAAGAGAGAGGGAGGCATTGCTGTCCTAGAGTGACCGGGTATAAGGAACAATGGGAGGAGGAGCTGATTGGGGGGTAGGGTGGCCAGGTCCCCCTGGTCACCAGTGGGGGAATAGGGCCACAGTGTTCCCTCTAAGCTGAGTTTGTGTGAGCTAGCTCAGTTCTTCAGCCTCTGGCTCACATATTTTCATCTTATCTCAGGAAGGATGGCTCCAGAGAGCAAACGAATTTATGCAGTAGGGCCAGGGGTCATTTTGTAGAAAAAGAGGGGCAGGAGCTCATTAGCATAACTCATTAGCATAACTTATTTGCACATGCCACACCTCCTGACATCACCAGAAGTGTGTCAGAAGGCAACACCCACTGTTCAGGCTCCACCCCAAAAATCTCCAGGTATTTCCCAACTCACAGCTGTCGAGCCAGCTTTACACTTTGACTAAAGACACTTTCAGTTTCCTTTGCTCTTGCAGGGAAGCTACCCTATAACAAGCATATTGAAAATACAGATCAAATTAGTATGCTTTTGCTTTTTTCCACAGCCATCACCATATGTGCCCGCTCCTGGGCTTGTTACTGCCGGAACAGCATTCCTGTGCGTTCCTGCTTGAAATGATCCCTGGCAGTAGCCAAATCGCTCGCTCATCACTTGAATGCCAGTAGCTCACAAAGTAGAAGTTTTGCTCACAAGACTCCACAGCTTAGAGGGAGCATCGGATTGCCGGGGGGGGGGGGTAGGGTGGCCAGAGCCAGATTGGGAAACTCCTGGAGATTCAGGGATGGAGGACAGGAATCTCAGTGGGGTACAATGCCATAGAGTCCACCCTCCAAAGCATCCATTTTCTCCAGGGGAACTGACCTCTGTGGTCTGGAGATAAGTTGTAGTTTGGGGGGGTCCCCAGGTGTCATCCGGAGGCTGGTATCCCTGGGGGTGGATTTGGAACACAGAAAGGCTTGAATCGTGTCTTCTGTCCCCCCATCCCTGGTGTTTCTGCTTTCCAAATTTCCCCTCCTGAACCGGTGCTGGGGATCTCTTATATATGGCCATGTGAATCATATAGCACTGAGATCCTTGAGGGACTATGCCCAATTAGATTGACTGCGTTTGTTTTGGATACAGGCCTCTTTTTTTTAATTGGTGGCACTCGGGATATGTCCATGCAACTTTAGTGCCTACAGGGCAACTATTGATTCAACCACTTCACTTTAAACGGAGCTGGAAGTTATCTTTTGGCCAGCATACTTCACCAATTATCAACAGGAGGCAGTTTAATGACCTTGCCAGTGTATTATACAGTGAAAATAGTACCTCTAGGTTTTTCAAACCCTAGATCTCTCAGGAGTTATTGAAGGGGCTTAGTCCAACCATATATTTATACCTCTAATATTTCACTATATATGTGTGTGCGTTTAGGAATCAGTATCATCTCTTAGAGGCCACCGAAGAAGACTATTTTGTGGAAATGTTTTTAACGTTATCTACCAATCAATCTATCTATCTCCTGTGTATTTATTAAAGCAGAATTCTTCTAGTAAAATTATATACCTTCTTGTAATAGATGCTACCTGTTCCTCAACCCTGTTTGCTTTATCGTTCGGTGTGCTGGTTGTAGGTTTATTTCTCCCTTTTCTGGCTCAGGTTTCATGAAGGCTACCTGACCCAGGTCACAAGGGAAGAGCTGGCACCTACGGTTAGCAACTGGTCAACTGTGCTAAGTCTGGGCAAAGTGTTCTTTGCAACCTGCCCCAGAGCTCTGTACCAGCTGTAGCTCATGACTTCAAGGGCAGCCCCAGGTAGCGATCTTTGCAGTAGTCCATGCTGGAGGTTACCAGCCTCTGAAGGTTTCTGTGGACAAATCCCAGTCATTGGAGAAGGGGAACTGCTGGCTCCTCTCTAGAAGCTGACGCTGTATTATTCGCATTGTTATAATGCAGTCGAGTTTCGCTGACTAACTGGCTGTGCTCCTTCCTCAAATGAGTACTGTTATGGTTATTATTATTATCAGGACAGGAAATAGTAAAGGAAAGGGCTAGATCAAGCTGGCCGAAACGTCTCTGTCTCTTTTTGCCGTCCTTCCCCCCACCTCCCAGGTCCCAGCACCACCTGCACGGAGGATTCCTGCGCCAACCAGGGCGTCTGCCTTCAACAATGGGACGGCTACACATGTGATTGCACCATGACCTCATACGGTGGCCCAGTGTGCAATGACCGTGAGTAGTGGGAAGACTGGGTGTCGGGAGGGGCATGGAAGAAGGCATATGACTAGTGCATCCACGCAGCCTGAGTGCTTGGGGGCCCTGTAGGCAAGGCAGTGGGGGTAACGTGACCGGAGGGTGGGGCCCCGGGGGACATGGTTCAGGCTGGTTCCCCTTGGTTGAGATCAAGGAGGGGTACTGAGGTTTGGGAGCTCTCTTGGTTGCCTGGTTCCAGAAGGAAGGTCTTTCCTGGTCTGGGTCAGTGTGGCAAGTGATCTTGCCACTCCTAAAAGATCCTCAAAACCGAAGCGAGATTGCTTGCTTGGGATCGGTGCAGTGAGGAAGATGTGGACTCTGCTCTGTAAGTGTGCCCGTCGTGGCCTTCCAAAGGACTGCTGTCCCTGTGGCCAGCTCAGCCTGAACCAGAGGAAAACCAAACACAAGCAAAGCCCAGGACATGCTGACCAAACCATACCCGGTTCAGCATTAGCAATTTCATTGGTAAATTAGTATTTCTGTGGTGCTACAGTCCATGAACGCATGCTGTTGCATATATTGTGGAAATGGCTTTCACTCAGATATCTGTCTGTCTTCTTCCAAAGTCTATGTGCAGACTGTGAATAGTGGTGTCCCATATAGATCTACAGTGTGGCTTCAGTTTGAATACAGACTAGAGCAGGGGTGGCCAAACCTGCTTAATGTAAGAGCCACATAGAATGAACATTAGATGTTCAATAGCCGCAAGACATGAACACACATGTTTTTATTGAACACTACAGAAATTTTCATATTAAATTAAAGAGACAGATGCCTTGTCCGAGCCAAGCCAGTCTGCCAGTATGGCGGGACTTGGAGAACACATTTAAATTTAGATGGGGAGGGAGGGGAGAAAGAGAGAGAGAGAGAAAGAAAGGTGGAAAGAAAGCAAATAGATGGGGGAAGGAGGGAGGGAGAGGTGGAAAGAAAACAACTTTAACTTTAAATGTGTCACCCATGCCCCCACGGTGGCTTGGCTTGTCTTGGCTTGGAAAAGGGATTTAAAGAGACAAGCTGGCTGACCAGGGTGAGGTGAGGGCCTTGAGAACACATTTAAAATTAAAGCTGCTTTCTTTCTCTTCTCCCCCCCCCCCCCCATCTTAGTCCTACCCAGGGAGGGGAACACTGGCTGGGGAAGGGAAGACTCATCGGGGAGGCATGCCCTGCCAGGAGCTGCACAATATAGGTGAAAGAGCCTCACGTGGCTCCCAAGCCACAGTTTGGCCACCCCTAGACTAGAGGAATCACAGCTGTGAACTGTTAAACCACCAAAAAAATCAACAACTGTGATATGGATGGTAAAAATGATTTTTACTGCTACTCTTATCAGAACTTATTATAATATGCAATAAAGACTTTTCAAAAAACATTTTGTACAGTAGTAATTCAACACCTTATAACAGCATATTAAGCAGTATAACCAAAGTTCGACATTGAATACAAGAGAACAATCCAGCACGTGATCACGGCTTTATAAGAAGAACAGTCCAACAATTATTCACACTTTCATTTACCACCCGGGTGTTTAAATATAATAATTCCAAGGACTCTTGACAATGAAGACATAAACAATCTGCAGATATTAATTACTATCTGATCTTCTGCAGATTTTTTTCTATTTCTATTTTAAACTGATGACAAGAAATATCTGATGAAGACCACGAAATGATGGCATAAACTGGGAGCCGTGTCATAGATTGTTTTTGTCTTCGCTGCCAAGGGTTCTTGGAATTATTATCTTTAACCACCTGAGTGTCAAATGAAAGTGTGAATAATTGTTGGACTATCCTTCTTATGAAGCCGTGACCATGTGTTGGATTGTTCTCTTGTATTCAGTGTTGAATGCTGGTTATACAGCTTAATACATTGTTGTAAGGTATTGAATTACTACAGTACAAAATATTTTTGAGAAGTCTTTATTGTATATTATAACAAGTTCTGATAAGAGTAGAAGTGAAAATCATTCATAGTGTTCATATCACAGTTGCTCATTTTGAATAGTGCATATACTTAACTTAAGAACATAAGAGAAGCCAATGTTGGATCAGACCAGTGGCCCATCCAGTCCAACACTCTGCGTCACACAGTGGCCAAATCCCAGGGGCTATCAGGAGGTCCAAGAGCAGGGCTAGTCCAACACTCTGTCACACAGTGGCCAGAAATACCATGTGCCATCAGGAGGTCCATCAGTGGGGCCAGGACACTAAAAGCCCTCCCACACTGTTGTCTGCCCCCCCCCCCAAGCACCAAGAATACAGAGCATCACTTGCCCCAGACTTCTGGTTACATGATTTCAGAAAGGCTGTTGCAGAGCTGGGAAAAAATTACAGAAGAGGGCAACCAAGAAGATTAAGGGGCGCTGGAGCCCCTTTTTTCTACAAGGAAAGGCTAAAAAGCTTGGGGCCTTTCAGTTTAGAAAAACAAGATGACTAAGGGGAGGGGGAATCTTATAGATGTTTATAACAACTTTCACAGGACAGCGACAGTGGGCAGTGAGAGCTTTTTCTCCTTCTCCCATGACTCCAGAACTTGGGATAGCCAACAAAGTCGATGGGCAATAGATTCAGGATGGACAAAAGGAAGTACTTCTTTACTCACCAAGTAATAAAAGTGTGGAATTCGCTGCCACTGGATGTAGTGACCACTGCGAGCATAGGGGATTAGACAGGTTGTGGAGGAGAGGTCCCTCAATGGCCAGGCTACCAGCAACAGTGACTAAAGGAAGCCTCCACATCTAGAAGCAGCAAACTTCTGGATACAAGGGGTAGGAGGCACCGTTGGGAAGTCCTTGGCCTCTGTGCCCTGTTTGTTGACCCTCTGGGGCAAACTGGCTGGCCACAGTATGAAAGAGGATGTTGGGACTCGATGGACCACTGGTCTGATCCAGCAGGGCTCTTCTTATGTCCCTGCAAGCTCCCAGTGGGTGAGGGTTGTGCATTCCCATTTCTTGAGGATTATTCCAGGCAGCCGAGAACAGATGTGGGACAGAGAAGCAATTGTGAAGGGAGTGGGGCGTGTGTGTGGGGGGGGGGGGTGGAGATTGGCCTCTGAGGATGCCCAGCATCTGGCCCTGGGGCATGCACCCTCTTGGCTGCCCCTTCCTTGGTAGAATCGTGAGGAGAGGGGGGAAATCTGACAGCAAGGACACTCACTCTTTGGCACGTATTCCCAAAAGGCCACACACAGAATGGATAACAAGGGGAGGAAGGATTTGGTTCCCATGTGAATTTGCATGGTGCCTACTTGTTATGCAATTAATAATCCCTGTGGATCGTTAATTAGGGAAGTGGCCATAGCTGAGCAGCAGAACACCCGCTTTGCATGCAGAAGCCCTCGTTCCCTTCCCTGGAATCTCGAATTAAAAGGGTCTCAGGCAGAAGGCCGAGGGAAGCCCTTTTCCTACTTGGAACCCTGGAGAGCCGCTGCCAGTCAGAGCCTGGGGTGGGGTGGGGGGACCATCGTCCTGACTCAATAGAAGGCAGCTTCAGGTGTTTCCTAAGAATGCGAAGTTTGGGCCGCCAATCTGCATGATTTGGATGCTTGACTGGAGTTTTCCACCCCTGCTCGATTGCATCAAGTCTCCCACTTCTGGGGATAGGTATTCTTGGTGTCGTGGGACTGACCGGTGTTCCAGCACCCTGCCCTGGGCCCTGCCCTGGTTCCATCGGGGTGGGGAGTGGAAATGTGGGAGCAGAGGGAAGAGGGCCCCATGTTCCGTCCTCATCCCCAGCATTCCACGCGGAATACGTGGCCAGAATGGAAAGACCTGGCAAGGATGAAGAATTGGGGGTGGGTGGGAAATTCTATGGGGAAGGAAATCATCCTCAAGAAAGGAAGGCAAAGATGACTCTTGTGAACCACTGGCTGCTATTCCAGGAGGAAGAGGGAGAGCAAACTGTTCATCCTTTTGTGATGCCGGCGGAACCAGAGCAATGGGTCGGGGAGGGGGGAAAGCAGCTAATCCTCTTGAGAGCAGCTGAGTAAGGGAGTCATCTAGTCACGGAGACCCCAGGCTCTTCCTCTGTCCTCGGCATTTCTCCGATCAGCACTCTGCAAGGTTGCTTAGGATGCTTCGGGGGGCATCTGGCCCATCTCCAGGCAAGCAAGGGGCCCGTCTCCTTCTGTGGCTCTGCCAGTTCTTCTTGAAGGAACGTAAGCTGGCCAGTGCCTCTGCGACACGGGAAGCCCAGAAGGGGCTCCCAGGGATGGCCGGGAAGGACAAAAGGAGGGGAGACCGCTCCCTCTCCAGCAGGAAGAGAGCCGTATTTCTTCAATATAGTTTTTATCTTGACAGTCTCCTTTGCTCTGTTTTTAACGAACAATTGCTTCCCTACCGTGTCGGGGCAGTGAAGGATGGGGAAGAGCCGTGTGGTAAGAGGAGCCTTTCCTAGCACTCCGCTGGGAAAGAGGAAAGAACTTCCTATTACCGTTGTCGGGAACGGGAGGACTCTCCCAAGGCAGGACTGCTCTCTGGGATTCTTCAGTGGGTCCGCATGTCTGTAGCTCATCAGGCCTAACCTTCACCCAAAACCTTTCAAGGGTTCGGCTTTAGAAGCAAGACAAGAGTGCCTCGGAGCATGGGCAGAGGGCCTTTCCTTCTGTACTGAACAGTGACCACAATAATCCCCTCACACACTTTGCAATCGGGGAAAGGGCTTGCAGATCCAAAAGGCATAATGTAGAAGAGAAGAAGAAGAGACTGGATTTATACCCCGCCCTTCACTACCCGAAGGAGTCTCTGAGCGGTTTACAAACTCCTTTCCCTTCCCCTCCCCATAACAGACACCCTGTGAGGTAGGTGGGGCTGAGAGAGCTCTTTCCAGAACTGTCTTTGAGAGAACAGCTGGTACAGAGCTATGGCTTGCCCAAGGTCACCCAGCAGGTGCAAGTGGAGGAGTGGGGAATCAGACCCGGTTCTCCCAGATTAGAGTCCGCGCACTTAACCACTACACCAAATGTGCTGGAAGGAGGGAATCCCAGCCTCTCTTAGCCCTGCCCCATAGGGTATATGCGTACCTTTTTTCCTTCGCCTTCCTTCTGTGGCAGTGAAAAGTGCTGTCAAGTTGCAACCCACTTATGGCGACCCCCCCCCCCGTAGGGTTTCCAAGGCAAGAGAGACTGCCAGCGGTGGTTTGCCATGGCCTGCCTCTGCACGGTGACCCCGTATTTCCTTGGCAGTCACCCACCCGAGTGCTAACCAGGGCCGACCCTGCTTTGCTTCCGAGATCTGATGAGATCAGGCTAGCCTGGGCCACCCAGGACAAGCCCAGGGAGAGGAAGTTGATTAGGAATGAGTCTTCCAGTGACTACCTGAGCTGACCTGGCAAGTCAGCATGGACAGCTGCCCCTAAAGGTTTGCCTCAGTTGATCAGAGCAAACATCCATCAAGTCCACTGTTCTCCTTCCGCCAATGGCTGTTCACTCCCCAGCCTCTCGTGCTTAGAGATATACTGCCTTCACACACAGGAGTCATTTCAACCGTATCACAGCCCTATGCGGGGCTGTTCAGAAGAAGCAGGCATTTCTTTTCCATTTGCTTTCCTTTAGAAACAGAAGGGTATCTGGGGATTCAAAGCAGGGGCGACTGCCCAGGGCACCTCAAGACAGAACGGCATGAAGAACTTCTTCAGGGGCCATTTCCCTAGTGACCCCCCCCCCCCCCGGACTGCAGCCTCCCAGGAAGTCAAGGACGCTTACCCAGAGTTTGCTTTCAGGGGAAAAAACTCCACAAGACTGTCCGAGAGAAGAGGCTGGCAGGGAGGAATGGCCCAGGCCATCTCCAGTGAACAAACAGCAGAGGCTCAGGACTGGGAAAAGCTCCTAAGTACCTGGGCAAAGGTACCTCCACCCTGCAATCACTGCACCTCCACGCTGCTGGGAAATCTGTTTGGGTCAGCTGTCTCCCTGTGGCTGTTCAAGGGCCCAGAGGCCACCGGCTGGGGTGAAGGTGGGCCTCACACATGGGAGCGAGCTGCGCTCTCCACTCTGACACACAGGAGGAGACCGGTCTTCCCTTCCATGGCGAAGGGCGCTCCTCCCCAAAAGCAGTGGCTTCTCAGCACTGGGGGTGTGTGTGGGGGAATGTTCTGTATCAGTCGGCCTTGGCTCTGCCCCAGCGAAGCCTGCAATGCAGTCAGGGACAGAGGTAAATCGGGGTAGGGAGATCTCCCTAAATCCCCCCCCCCCCGGGGAGAGTTCACCCTCTTGGGTCTCTGATGAACACCCCCCCCCAACACACACACACGCACACTCCCCACCATTCACCCCTCCTTCCGCTCAACCGCCACAGCCCCCCTTATTCCCCTTCTTGCTGCGCCCCGCAACTGATGAAGCCATTCGCATATTGGGGCTGACAGGCCGATCCGTTTTAATGAGGCAAGGGGCTGGCTAACGAGGTCCAGGGATGCTTTTAACGAAGCTGTATCAAGCCCAGTCCCCTGAAGCATGCTGGAAAGGGGGGGGGGAGGGCTCAAGGGTCATTCCTTCCCCCCCTCCCCCACGCACACACACTTTCGCCCTCCTTAGATGGAACATGAACAAAGCCGCAACGGATTCATCGCACGCACGCGCCCCACATCCTTCGGAGAGTGGAGGGACAGTATCTCTGCCGAGCTGGTTGCAGTTGTGGAGAGAGGACCTCTGAGCATGTGCCAAGTGGCAGTTCTGCTCTGACAGGGCATGGAAGGAAGTGGCCTCATGAGGAAGGATCTGACTGGGTCAGGCCTCTGGCCGAGAGGCAGCGCTAGGGTTGCCAGCCTCCAGGTAGGGCCTGGGGATCTCCCACTTTTACAACGGATCTCCAGCTGTCCAAGATCAGCTCCCCTGGAGAACATGGCTGCTTTGAAGGGTGGACTCTATGGCATTGTACCCTGCTGAGGCCCCTCCCCTCCCCAAACCCCGCCCTCTCCTGGATCCACCCCCAAAGTCTCCAGGTCTTTTCCAACCCAGACCTGCCAACCCTAGGCAGCATCCACCCACCCTCCCTCCCACCCTCCTCATGAATCAAGACCACTGGTGGAAGGAACCGGCCACTCTTGGAAACGGTGCCCTGCTCCCCCCTTCCTCTGCTCCCCCCTTCCCTGCCTGGGATAGGACTTCAGTGTCCCAGCCACGGGACTTCCAGATCTCCCCCTCGCCTCTTTCCGTGAAGTTCCCAGTGTCCAGCTACCAGCTGCTTGCGAGGGAAAGCCTGTCGGCTTGTAAATCAGAGGGGAGGCCATTAATAGCTGGGCTTGGTAGATTTACACAGCAGGCTGAGAAATACGGCCTGAGGTGGTGAAAACTCCCCTGTTTGCAGCTGAAGGGACATTGTTCACAGAAGGCCTGACCCTGCCAACTCCCAGAATTCTCTTCAACTTCTCCTTGCCAACAGGGCTGCCAAGCGGCTCCCTCTTCCAGCTGCACCCCGGAGGCAGCCGCGTCTCACAGGCACGATGGAGCAAGGCTTCACTACAGGCAGCGCTTAGCTCTAGAACCCATTTTTTCCCTCCTACAACCAAGAAACAGAGTGTCTCTGGCCATGTGCAGAGTGCATTTCTCTCATTAGTCAATAAGCAGCCCCAGCATACCTAGAAGCAGTCAAAAGGCTTCTGGGCTCAGAACCTCTTTCTCTGTCTCCTCCTCTATGACCCTTCTTAGCTCTCCTTTCACACGGCTCCACCCCAGACAATCTCCTGCGGTTTGCTCTGCCCTCCATCGACAACTCACTTCCACAACAGCCCTGTATCTTGCTTCCCATCCAGCCCCGCCCAAAACTCGGTCACAGTGAGTTCATTCGAAATGAGATAATGGCCGTCAATAGTAAGATGCACAGTTTATTTCAGAGCACCGAATTTGACTTCCTCCCCTCACCACGCCATTCTGCGCTTTTTAGTAAACTGCCCTCTCTCCAGTGATGGAGGAGAAGCTGTGGAAAGGGGTTGTGTGTTTGTGTGTGTGTGTGTGTGTGTGGCCGTGTGTGTTGACGAATATCTTCTGATAGTGGGACTGGGTTGGTGCTGGAGGACATGTGGGGGGGGGGGGGGTTCGCAGTCCCATTAGTCAGGCTGCTAATGGGTCTCCTGATTTGAGAGGCCGCAAAGAGTTCTGGCCCTCAGTGAAGGAAGGGCATCTGGGATGCAGCAGGGTGCAGTTCCGGAAGTGCCTTCTTTGTACCTCATAGCCATTAGCTGAGGCTGGGGCAGGAGCGGGTGCAGCCAGGGCAGCGAAGTGGGTAGCCATGACATGTGGGGAGGTGGGGGGGCAGGGCTCACAACCCCCACTGCCGGCACGCGTGCCGTTCTCCCGTCCTCCAAACTGACCCAACATCAGAGCTGTGTGTGTGTGTCTGAGCATGAGGATTCTTCTCCCTTCCACATAAATACACATTTCCATTGCCTGCTCATCTCTCCAGATTCTCTTTAGCAGCTAGCCTCCCGTAGGGTTGCCAGCTCCAGGCTGGAAAATTCCTGGAGATTTGGGGGAGTGGAGAGGACAGGATTTAGGGAGGGGAGGGACTTCAGCAGGGTATAATGCCAAAGAGACCACCTTCTGAAGCAGCCATTTTCTCCAGGGGAACTGATCTCTGTCACCTGGAGATAAGTTGTAATACCGGGAGACCGCCAGGCCCTCACTGGAGGCTGGCAAACCTTCTCCCATGCCTGGCAAAGTGGGGGAGTGTGTGGCTGAGGAAGGGAGGGAGGGAGGGAGGGCAGGGGAGGCACCTGGATTAAAGTGGGGGGGTCAGCACCTCTCCCTTCTTGTGCTTGTGCAATCTCTTTACCATGCCTGTTATCTACCTATTCCGCTCCTGGTCAGTGGTCACCAAGCACCAAAATGCTCTGAAGCAGCCCTTGCAACACCCATTCTTTTCCAGCTGTAGACATTCCTGATGTTCTTGTAAACCTGCTGTATTTTTATGAATGGACAGGTTGAAGAGTGCCCAGGGCGTGGTGGCCTGCCTCACTGCTGGATCTGAGGCAGAACCAACTGCAGAATCCCTGTCAGCTCATGAATATTTGAGGTGGCTTCTGCGTCCAAAAAAAGAGAAAAATCCCAGCTTTTCCCAGCCCTGTAACGCATGCACTCACAGAGCGAGAGAGAGAGAGAGCTGGATGCTGGGTGTGACTTCCAGGAGAAGCCTTCCCGACATCCCTTCATCCTGAAGAGCCAGACCAATGGGGAAGGCTCCTGATACAGGGAGGATGGAGCTGCCCACTACTGAATCAGACCCCGGGTCCATCAAGGTCAGTGTCGTCTACTCGGACTTGGCAGAGGCTCTCCAAGGCACCAGGCTGAAGTCTATCATATCACCTAATATCTGATCCTTTCTACTGGAAATGCCAGGGATTGAGCTTGGGACCTTCGGCAGGCCAAGCAGATGCTCTACCATTGACCCACAGCCTCTCCTAAAACCTAGGGGTTCCACTGGGGCCTGATCAACCTGCTAGGTCTGTCTTTGTTCCAGGGAGGTGGTTCCTGCGCATTATTCCTTGTGGGCAGCACATGAAATGATGTGGCTGATTTCTCAAAAGAGAAAGCATCCCCAAGCAGAGGGCAGGCGGCAGGCACTTCCACCCTAAGCAGTGTGAACCCATTGAAATCAAACTCCACATAAGTTGATTCAGGTGGGGTAGCCGTGTTGGTCTGAAGCAGCAAGAACAAAGTTTGAGTCCGGGGGCACTCTTAAGACCAGCAAAGCTTAATTCTGGGTATAGGCTTTTGTGTGCCTGCACGCTTCTTCAGAAGAATCTGAAAAAGTGTGCTTGCACATAAAAAGCTTCTACTTTGAATAAAACTTTGTTAGTCTTAAAAGTGCCACTGGACTCAAACTTTGTTCCTCATAGGTTGACATCAGTGTTCCCTCTAAGCTGAGTTAGTGTGAGCTAGCTCACAGTTTTTTAGCCTCCGGCTCACACATTTTTGTCTCAGCTCAGGAAGGAGGGCTCCAGAGCATACTAATTTATGCAGCAGCCAAATGGCTCGCTCACAACTTTAATGCCAGTAGAATTCTCACAAAGCAGAATTTTTGCTCACAAGACTCCGCAGTTGGTTGACACATTAATCCCTTATACCCTTAATCGAAAATACATCGAGTATGGGCTTCAGTTATTTAGTGGTGAGTGAAAGGCACTCTGCACATGCCCAGAGGTGCTCTCTTCTTTATCATGTTCACGGGCAAGTCCTCTTGCTAAGAGATCACAAGGCTGAATTTTGACCTTATTTGGAGGAGGGAGTAAGTCCCCCCTCCCCCCAATCTAAGTTTCTCCAGAGCAGAGATGTGGTTTCTGCAATGGGAAGTTCTCCAGATTGGAAGACTGAGTTTGCTCTGTAAGTGGTGTGGGTTCAGGAATGTGTGTATATTGGGGGGGGGGGGGGAGACTGTGGGTGGGAAGCAGGCAGCGCAGGGTAGTTCATTTGCAACCCCCGGTGCTAAAAGTAAAGGAGAAATGACACAGCTTTTAAAAGCTGCAAATTAAAGTGTCTTGAGGTTGTTATTAAGGCCTCTGCCTGGCCTGGCAGCCTCCAGCAGTAAGCGGGAGGAATGGGGGGGGGGGGGTGAGAGCTGGAAAGAGGCAACGAAGCAGCAGAAAAGCAGAGAGAACTTGGGGGGGGGGGGAGAGGGGGGGAATTGTATTGTGAGCAGTATTTAAAAACTGACATAAAATTAAAATCACATTGGCATAATGAAATTGTGTACTGACACCGGGAGATGGAAAACAAAGTGGAATAGTAAAGGTGTCACACTTAATCCGGCTCATTCTCCCCCTCTGCGTCGTGAGGTGGGTGGTGACTTTGGCACGGAGAACAGGAGGCTCGGTTTACCCTGACACTGTGCCATTCACCCCAGTTGCATGACATGTGCCCAAACCCTCCCGAGATCTCAGACATCATCTTCTGAAGCTTGGAGTGCCAGGCTGCCCCCGTTTGGTTATGTGAACGTGCATGCAAAGATCTAAGAGCTCTGGGGGCCCTTTCAAAAGGTAGAGAGCGTGTGTGTTAAGTGTCATCAAGTCACTTCCAACTTAAAGCAACCCTGTGAATTAATGACTTCCAAAACATCCTGTCATTAACAGTCTTGCTCAGCTCCTGCAAACTGAGGGCTGTGGCTGCCTTGACTGAGTCAATCCATCTCATGTTGGCTTTGTTGAGAGCCAGTTTGGTGTAGTGGTTAAGAGCGCAGACTCTAATCTGGAAGAACCAAGTTTGATTCCCCACTCCTCCACACGCAGCTGCTGGTGTGACCTTGGGTCAGTCACAAGTTCTCTCAGAGCTGTTCTCTCAGGAGCCATCCTCGAAAGAGCTCCCTCATCCCCACCTACCTCACAGGGTGTCGGTTGTGGGGAGGGGAAGGGAAAGGAGATTGTAAACCACTCTGAGACTCCCAGTGAAGGGTGTGATATAAATCCAGTCTCTTCTTCCTCCTCCTCTTTTCCTGCTGCCCTCAACTTTTCCTAGCATTATTGTCTTTTCCAGCAAGTCTTGTCTTATCATAATGTGGCCAAAGTAAGATAGCCTCAGTCTAGTCATTTTAGCATCTAGGGAGACTTCAGGCTTGATTTGATTTAGTGCTTATTTGTCTTTTTGGCAGTCTTACCTGGTAGAGCTTATTTGTCTCCTTGGCAGTCCTTGATAGCTGTAAAATTCTCCTCCAACACCCCATTTCGGATGAGAAGGCTAGAGATGCGCCTGGTGTTCTGCTCTGCTGACGCCATTCCACCTCTTTCCTTGTGGTGGAGGAGCAGATTGGCCATTTCATTCAACTTAGCAGGGAAGTTTCTGGTGGGAGGCTGGCCTCAACGGCCTCCCGTGGCCAAGAACCAGCAGAGCCAAGCAGCTCCAGAAGCACCGCAGGAGTCACTTGGACGAGGCCCTTCAGCACCCACAAGTTCTGGTGTCAGCTGACCAGCTGCATTCTCCCATGGCACCCACAGAGGCAATGGGCAACGAGGCCCAGGTCTGCGGCACTGTTGACTGTGCCTGAGGTGGGTGGCCCTGCGGTACTGACTCACAGCAGGGAAGAGGCTACTCAGGTCGGCTTGTTCGTGGGCCATTTCCAACCTGCCCCTGCTTGGGGGCGTTACGGGAGAAGTGTGTCACGAATGCACTCACACACCACCTGGGTGTTTTTTTCTGGGCTCAGAATCATAGGATCATAGAGTTGGAAGGGATCTCCAAGGTCATCTAGTCCAACCCCCTGCACAAGACAGGGAATTCACAAATACCTCCCCCCCCCACACCCCCAGTGACCCCTGCTCCATGCCCAGAAGAGGGCAAAACATGCCCAAGCCCTCCCAGTTCCCTGGCCAAACAGGCCTGGAGAAAAATTGCTTCCTGACCCCAAAGTGGTGATCAGCATTTCCCTGGGCGTGTGAGAAAGGCCTACAAAAAGTAAGCTCTGATGCAACCCTTCCTGCCCTCCCTTCTCGTGATCTGCCTAAGTTCTTAGAGCATAAGCAGAGAGACCTGTGGGAAACCTGTTGAGTAGAGCCTTGCCACTAAAAGTCCTTCTAACCCAGTACCCTGTCACGATGACAGAGAGCAGGCAGATGTCCCATGAGGGATGGAGACAGCGGCTGTCCGTTTTATGTCCCCAAGGTTGGCCAGCTGTAAATAGACTGCCTGTGAACATGGAGGCTCCATTTGGCTACGATGGCTGGAAGCAGTTGAATTTGGGACAGGAATGTAAGAATTGCTTTGCTGACCTGATATCCCTGGGATGTTCCTGAGCAGGAAGTATATAGTGACAGGCCGTTCCCTGTTAGCTGCCTCCAGCATCTGCCAGTTGGAAGCAGACTGCCTCTGAACATGGATGTTCTGTTTAAATATCATATCAGATAGCCATTGGAGACGCATCTTCAATGAATCTGCTCAATCAAAAAGTGGAGAAAACCCCCTCCCTAACAGCCTGATGAGGACTAGATATGTTACTACAGGCACAGAAGGGGGGGGGGGCAGGAGAAATCAACTTGCACAAGCCCTTGAGAGCTTACAGAATCCCCCCCCCCAATTCCTCACAGATTCCCAGCTTGTCTCTGTTTATATTCCCATTCTCCCCAGTTGTGTTCCTTTGCTGTTCAGAGGAAAGTGCTGCCCATCTCTGCCCCTCACCCTTCCGAGCTGCCCTTGTCTGTAGCTCCATCTGCTTGCTCTGCAGCTGTGCTTTTTTGATCAGAGATGATCACAACCTTGACTGTGGTCCCAGCGCTCATAACTGGGCTAGACAACAGCCTGGGTTATTTTCAGCACCTCTGACAATAAGTCTGAATGCTGAATTTGTCTCTTTTTAAAAAAAAATATACACACAAAACCTCTAGATGTTTTTAGAGAGCATTTTGAGCTATAACCCTGGCCGGGGGGGGAGGACTCTCCCACCCTCGCTGGTAGCCAGGGTGCCTTTGTTTGTAGTTCTTGGTTCATTACTAGTGGTAGAAAGTGCTGTTGAGTCACAGCTGAGTTACGGTGACCATGTAGGATTTTCAAGACAAGAGAGGAACAGAGATGGGTTGCCATTGCCCACCTCTGCATAGTGACTCTGGGCTTCCTTGGTGGTCTCCCATCCAAATACTGTCCAGAGCCAACCAGCTAGCTTCCCAGATCTGACAAGATTGAGCTAGCCTGGGCTATCCAGTGTTAATAAGAACATAAGAGAAGCCAGTGTTGGATCAGGCCAGTGGCCCATCCAGTCCAACACGCTGTCACACAGCGGCCAAAAACACCAGGTGCCCTCAGGAGGTCCAGCAGTGGGGCCAGGACACTCAAAGCCGTCCCACTGTTGCCCCCCCCCAAGCACCAAGATTACAGAGCATCACTTGCCCCAGACTGAAAGTTCCTATCTGTACCTTGTGGCTAACAGCCACTGATGGACCTCTGCTCCATAAGTTTATCCAATTCCCTCTTGAAGCCATCCATGCTTGTAGCCGCCACCACCTCCTATGGCAGTGAATTCCATGAGTTAATAAGAACGTAAGAGAAGCCAATGTTGGATCAGGCCAATGGCCCATCCAGTATAGTTCAGGGCTGGTTCATTGCTACCAATAGCAATTTATGTAGCCTTAAAAAAAATGCATTGTTTTATTGTGCTCAGTGTCAGAACCACCTTCCAAGAGAGGCCATTGTTCCCATTTCACAGATAAGGCTTGAGGCAGCCCAAGGCAGAGATGGGACTTGAACTTTGATCTAAGCACAGTTCTCTTTTCACTGAGGACACACACACACACACACACACAAAGTATGCATTTTCCCTCCTTCTGCACCAATGAAGGACATGCCTCAGATGGGCGCAGGCGGAGGCTATGGCAACATCTGGTGGGA
Organism: Lepidodactylus listeri; assembly: GCA_029233225.1. Taxonomy (NCBI): domain Eukaryota; kingdom Metazoa; phylum Chordata; class Lepidosauria; order Squamata; family Gekkonidae; genus Lepidodactylus; species Lepidodactylus listeri. The sequence goes on from JARCFY010000003.1 coordinate 141,076,410, forward strand.
AGCAGCTGTTACCCGCTGAATTGTTTGGACTGCTTGCTTTCTATGCTGGCTGCGTACACAGAGAGATGAGGAGGGGCTTCACAGCTTGTGTGGGGAAAGCACCCAGTTGCCCACCACCACCACCCCACACCTCCACCGGCACATGCACCTTGTTCAGGCACTAGTAGATCTAAGGGCTCCTGACCACCCAATGTTCCTCTTGCTTTGAGGACAGGGCAAGGGCACGTTTCTACAACAGCCCCCCCCCCTTATTTCTCTTTTCCTGGTTGGGGTCCCCCTCCCCTGGACCCTTCTGGTGACACAGCGAGGAAGGCTGATGCACCCATCACTGCCTGGCGCTCCACGCAGTCTGTGGGTGAGGTGTTGCTCTCACCCTCCGTCTCCATCGCGCGGGAGTGTGGCTGACAGAGTGAGTCTCCCTGTGGAGGAGCGGGTGTGAATGCCGCTTAGCAGGTCTCTGCTGACAAATTGCGGGTGCCACCTCTGGAGAAGTTGGTGGCATATGCGGGGGGGAGGGCGAGCAGCGTCTGAGCACAGTTTCCTAACTTTGGTGCACTGGAGACTGAAAACCGGGGAGGGGATCCAAGGAACGTTCCCCCTTTCCTGCCCTGCCAGCCCCAAATATCAGTACATTCAAGACAGAGCTAAGGTGGCGCTCCAATACCCTAGTCCTCCTTGGAGGCCAAAGTCATAATGCTTGCAGGGTTGAAAGATTCAGACAACCCACTCGCACAGTGCACTGACCCCCCTCCCCCCCCAAAAAAAACCCAGTGCCCGGCCCTGCACAGAATGAGGTGGTCTACCCAGGCCCCATTGGCTCAACATCTGGTTACCCTGGAGACAGATGCCCGTAGCGTGCTGGCAGCAAGACAGTCCCCATGCCAACCTTGGCACAGGCCTGTGATGAACCTGAGGCTCAGCAGGAACCGTTCGGTGCTCTTCCCCACCCCCCACCCCGGTTTCTCTGCCACTCGTCTGCCAGGCCTCCTCAAGGTTCCCTCTCTCTATTATCTCCCCGCGCCAGACCAGAGAAGTGTCAGGGGCGGGGGGGGGGGGGGGGGGAGATTAGGAACCTATTAGGGGATATTAGAATTTCATTTAGCACTGGGGTTTCTCAGCTGATATGGGCATCTGGGGGAGGAGGGGGTGCTGGCTTGAGGGTTCCTCGTTCTACTGTTTTGTATTCTGATGAAATGTCGCTTCACGTAGCCGTTCTCTCCTCTTCCCCCACCCCGCATGTAAACGGAGGGGATGGAGCCGCGTCGGTGGGAAGCTTTCAGGAGCCTAATAAACTGGAAAGATCTGTCTGAGTGGCAAAGGAAACAGAGGCAGTAAGAGACGGCTGTGTCACTGCCAGAGAAGGTACCCGTCCCTGGCACCCTTCCTCCTCCAGTGGCACTAGAACCCACTCCCTTCTCCTGGGCAGGGTACGGAGCGAGGCACTCTGGGTGTGAAAAGACGAGCTTTCCAGTGTACAATGATAGATGGGTGGGAGCTGCCGGTGGCCCCTCAGTGGCAAAGGGAAGGCATTCTGCACGTTCTCAGAGGCTCTCAGGCATGATCTGCGTCTGAGTCTACCGAGGCTCTTTGCTTTAGCCAACATGCGTCTCCATGTTCTCTGCGCTCCAGCACTTGGCCATCACCCCTCCCTTGGTCCTTTTTGTTCTACAAACAATGATAGTAAGACACAGGGAGGGGAAAACAAACTTGACCCAAAAACTGGAATCAAGAGCCACAAGGATAAGAAAGAAGCCTGCTAAAAGTCCACTTGTCCTGGGCCTTGTGTTCAGGTCACTTGCACTTTGGAAGGAGGCTTTCATGGAGCCCTCACATGTTTTTGACTGTCTTTCTAATAAATATATGTATTTCTTTATACAATAAGTTTACACTAGCTTTTTAATATTGGCCCTTTAGCAGGCTTCATTCTTACCTTCGTGTTCCCCTTCAGGGCCAATCCCAGCGACTGAGGGTCTTTCTTCCACCTCCCCCTTTAAAGATGCCCTGCTGTGCCTCGGTCCCCTCCTCAGGCAGGGCCTGGCACCCCTTCTCCGACCCACACTTGATCTTCTGTTTGAATCCAGTCCCACCTTTTATTCTCTTTGGGCTCTTTGGACTGAGCAGTACCACCGGTGCGTCCCTGCTTGTGCCAGGACTTTGGAAGCCGGAGCTGAGCCTTCCCTTTGAGGGCTCTGGGCCTTCCTTTCCCTTTGTTAAACCAGAAAAAGACAGAGACTGTGAGACATGCAGGTTTCTTGCAAAAGGAAACTGCTTCAGCACTTGGATCCAGCTCTGGGCAGCTTTTAAGACTGAGAGTTGCAATTTTTTTTAAAAAAACAACCCTTTTTTTTGTTAAATTTCAACTTCAAAATATTACAGTTCAAGAATCATTTTTATAACCTATCCTACAAATGTACCTAAATAAACTTTAAAACTATTGTTCATATACAACACGCAGAAATCCCCCCCTTAAATATAAATCATCTGGAGATTTAGTCTTAACCTTAACAATATTCACCACCTTGATATCTAAAACAAACAAACAGAAGGCGAGTTAACCCTACGAGAGTGTGTCATTTTGAGTGGTAAACTTTCTTGAGCTCCTGTCAAAGGAATCCATTTCGCCATTGAACTGCCCAATTTAGTCGCATCCTCTTTTTGAACTACCCAGTCAGAAATTTTAAAAGTCCCGTATTCTATCATACCATTGGTCTGTTGTTGGAGGGAGTTGCAGTTAACAAACAGGTGTGGAGAGGACGCCTCCCTCTATCTTTTCACTTGTGCCTTTTCTTCATTTTTAAATTCTATGTCAGTGTACATTTAGGCGAAAGGAGCAAAGTCTGTCTCCCTCCCTCCCTCCCTCCCTCCCTGCAGAGGAAATGACCATCTCCACACGCACGTTTTCTTCCCTTTGTGTGCTGACATTATAAAAGCGAGGTTGTCCCTGTGGGTGCAGAATAGCAGAGAGAGGTGCTGGGGCCCAGTTCTCCTGAGGTGACCCCGTCTCCCTCCTGGAAGCCTTTTCCCAGAGCAGGAGAGCTACGCCAGTGGCTACCAGCCGTGGGGAATAAAGGGAACCTCCACATGCAGAGGCAGTCAGCCTCTGAATCCCAGTGCCAGCAGGCAACATCAGGGGAAGGCTTCAGTCTCTATGCCCAGTTGTTGGCCCTTCCTAAGAAACTGGTTGGTCACTGTGTGAGACAGGAAGCTGGACTAGATGGTCCTCGGGTCTCCTCCAGCAGGGTTCTTCTGAGCTGGGAGGGCCGTCAATGAGTGACTTAATTGTGAAGGCAGGCATTCCCACACAAAAGCTCAGAGATGCTGTTTGTTACTGCTTTCCTTGCGGCACAAGCAAGCCCCTCCTTGGTTGTTGCTAAGCCTGGAGGCAAGGGGGTGTGGATTTCACAAGGGGGCTGCTACTGCATCTAGCCCCTGGCTGGATGTCTGCCTGTCTTATTGATTTAATGTAATCTTCACCTTGCTTCTCTTTTCTCCATCTGCGGAAGAGGTCTAGGAAGGGCCGTGGGTCAGTCGCAGAGCCTCTGCTTTGCATGCAGCAGGCCCCGGGTTCAATCCCCGGGAGCATCTCCAGATAGAAGGATCAGGGCGTAAGTGATGAGAAAGACCTCCGACGGAGGCCCTGGGGAGCTGCTGCCAGTCAGAGTAGACAATACTGACCTCATTAGACCGAGGGTCTGGCTCTGTATAAGGAAGCTTCACATGTGTGTATAATGATGAACCAGGAGCCAGGCACCAGGGTTGCTGTCCCAGCTCACAGATAACAGTGAGTTGGAACGGAGGCTGTTGAGCCCTCTGGGCTCCAATCTAGCATTGTTAGCTGTTCAACCAGCGACTCCAAGCTATGCCTTTTATCTTAGCTTTGATATGCAGACATTAGTAGGTAATAATGCTTAGCTTTTGTGCGTCACCTGCTGATTTGTATGCATCCAGTTGCAATTAGAGCCTTCAGAGCAGGCCAGAGCAGTTCCCCCTCCCCTTCCCTGGTCAGTTGGTAACCCCATTGTAAACCTCTGCCGGAAACCTTTTCCTGCTTTCCTCCCTTCATCTTCCTGTCTGCTGTCTGCAGTGGCAACAAAGCTGAGGTCTTGAAAATGTGGTTCAAAGTGAGCCTCTTCTGGTGGCTTGACCGTTTTCTCCCAAAGGCCTCCAATCTCCGGGAGGCCTCAGCCTGCCAGCTTCCTCCTCCACTCCCCTCGCCTTGCTCGGAGGAGTCTTTCCCACAGCTGCTGAACCATTTTTGGATAAAATCTGTATGAGCAGCAGGGAATCACTGCAGACGCACAACCCCCAATCCAGAGATTGGGGAGGGGGACAGATGGGCCCTTTTCTTGTCTGAGGGTGAATCACACTTCTGTGTGACAATTCCAGATGGGTAGCCAAGTTCGTATGTAGCCGCAGAATAACAGCAGTCCGGTGGCAACTTAAAGGTTAGGAACATTTACGCACTCTTGCGCATGCACCCCTCATAAAGGTGGGGACATGCACACCTTTATTAAACAAACAACCGTCCACGTTTTTCTCTTTCACTGTTGTTGAGATTCGGAGGGCGTGCAATTGTTCCCTCATGGTCTGGATGTGCGGAATCGGGATTTGTATCTGCTTAGCCACGACACATACCTGGGAGTCCTCTTTGGGAGGCTGACTTTTCAATTTGCGAAGTGCTTTCTCAAGAGGTATCATGTTTCGCCGTCTACAACTACCCCATCCACTAGGCCATGTTGCCATTGTACAGATCAGTGTCCAAAGGACAGTGACATGCTTGTGAAGGGTACCCAGTGAGTCTGTCCAGGATGCCCACTTAGGAGGCCTGTCTTCCTAAAGCACCAGGAACCCCCCCCCATACATACACAATATAGAAAACAGAAACAGAGGTGGAAGAGACCCCCAAAGGTCATCTAGTCCAACCCACACACACACACACACAATGCAGGAAATTCACAGCTGCCTCTTCCCCCATGCCTCCAGTGACCTCTGCTCTATTCCCAGAACAGTGTGGCAAGAGGGGAGAATGAAAACCCCAGGGAAGCATCCATAGCCACGTACCTCAAATGCACACTCTTTCCCATTCATCTGGAGTCATGCGGTTTGCTCCCCATTTTATCCTCATAACAACCCTGTGATGTAAGTCAGACTGCCTGGCACAAGATTTCATAATGAGTTTCATGGTGAATGGGGATTCGAACCTGGATCTCCCAGGTCCTACTCTAACCACTCTGCCATACTGCTTCCCACCTAAACCATTACCAGGACACCTAAGCTTTCCCACTGGAGCTCCCAAAAATATGGCTCCCATGGGACTGGGGCGGGGGGGGCTTCTCCTCTGATCCCCTTGTGTCATGGCCTCATCTGAACCAGGCCCAAAATTCTTCATGACTTTAAAGATAAATAAATAAATAGGCTCTGGAAGCTCCTCACACGGGACTCCCCACGCACATATGGCCGAGTTGAGTTGAAAGGGTGCAGTAAGATGCTGCCTTTTAGCTGACCCAGTGCAGGGTATGCGGGGGTGGGGTGTTTCCACACTGTGGTGGCATCCTCTTTAATTCATCTGCAATGGCTGCTGCCCCTGGGCATGGCCTCATATGTACCAGCTGCTGCTCTACATGTGAGTAAGAAAGACTGAGTAAAGGGGTCCCCGATCCGTGGCAAAAGGAACACAAGCCCATCACAGCCTCTTGCCTACCCACCAACAACCCTGGGCAGGCACCCCTGTCCGTCTCGCAGGAGTTTCTTTGGCTGGCAGCAGGCAGAAGGGGGGCTGTTATGTTCTGGCTGAGGAACTGCACACATGGTCGGCCAAACATGTGGCCAGGCGAAGCCGTCGAGCTTCGCTTCCAGAGACAATAGATCCCCCGGATCCTAAAAGGGACCAGTGAGCGAGTCTGCACCCTGGGATGAACAAACAGGGTGCAGGGACACTGTAAATAGCGAATCATGGGTGTTGGGTGTGCACATGGATGCGGTCGAGAACGGGTATAAAAAGCAGGCCTGTGAGTCCTGCCGGCAATCTTGTTCTGACCTTTCAATAAACTATGAGCTGTTATCACGCAATGCGTCTCCAACCTCAGTACTTTTCAGGGGCAAAACCCGAGCCAGAATTAGCCCCTTTCTCTCTGCCCGCCTGAGCTTTGGCTGCTGCTGGGAGGTGGTTTTCTTCTTTTAGCCAGTTTCCACTTTAGCTCCTTCCTCGCCCCCACACAGACACCCACCCAGTCTGTCATTCCATCCGTCTCCCACCCGCTTGTATTTATAGCTCACAAACAGGTTGCAATCCAGGCCTTGGTTCTGCATCTTCCAAACATTGCATGAGGGATTGCGGGGGGGGGGGGGAATAGGGAGCGCTCATGCCGCCTTCCCCCTTCCAATTCCTGACTCACCCCAGAACTGGCGAAGCTCTGCTTCAGAGCTGCTTTTCCAAAAGAAATGGAAGAGGCGCCGGAGGCCAAAGCCCCGGTATGCAACTGGATCTGAAAGCCATACGTTCTCAGAGCAGCTGCTGGGGTCAGGGGTGGGCGGGAGACTTTGCACTTGCTCAGAAGCACACTCGCAGTTGGTTTTGCACCCTCCCAGACTCACGGGGTACCCTTGTCAGGCAGAAGGGTGGAGAAATTTTTTGGGGCATTATCCATACACCCCTTCCTCCTTGACTGTTGGTGAGACCCCTCTCTCTTTGGTTCCGCCTTCCTCCATGCGCGCCTGTGGCAATGACATCATGCTGCATGAGCTCATTGAGGGAGATTTACGACCTCTAGGGAAGGTGAGCTCAGAGCCTTATCCCATTAGGGAGCCAGGATCGTGGACAGACCCCACAACAGGAATGGGAGTCGTGCACATCCCCCTCTGAAGAGTATCACACTTCCCTACTCAGTCACTGGGATTCTGCCAAAGGGCCAAAAGTCACAGGGTAGGAGCACCACCCCAGAGAAGGGAGGAGGGTGCAGCTGAATGGGGACCTGCAGAGATGATTGTGAGGAAGGGGAATCTCTGCAGAAGTTGCCCATGTTCAACCCCTCTGCCACCTTTAAGCACTGGGAATCCAAGGCAGCTTTCTCAAGGCCAGTCTTCTCACTGGTGCTCACAAGCCCTTAGAGACCCAGCCGTCTCTTCATGAAAAAAGCTGTGTATTTACAGATGTTCGGATCGAGAAGGAATGAGTCAGACACAGCAGTTGCTGCTTCTGAAATCAGGTAGCGTCCCCCGGAAGTCCAGGCAGCTCTGGCCACTCCGGACTTCTCCAAGTCTCTGTCCTGTCACAATCACTCTTGGCCAGCAGAAATTTCTAGCACCCCAGCCCACCGATAACTTCCCAGATTGTCCTGTGACATTCAGATGTAGCCACAGAAACTTTGAGTCTGGAATCCATGATGGCCCCCAGTTCTTTCCTGGCCTCAGCTGTGGAGACAGACCATCAAGAGAAGGAAGCTCACCCTGAGCTCCTGAATCACACACAGTGTGTTAGCAGTGTAGGGGGACAGTGGGGTTTCCTGTGCCGTCAAGTCTCAGCTGACTTAGGGTGGCCCTGTAGGGGTTTGAATGCAAGTGACCACTATGGTGGTCTCCCAACCATGTACTTACAGAGATGACCCTTCTTAGTTTCTGAGATCTGATGAGATTGGGCTAGCCTGGACTATCCAGGCCAGGGTAAAAGATGTTCAGAGTCGATTTGCCATTGCCTGCCTCTGCACAGCAACCCTTGAATTCCTTGGTGGTCTCCCATCCAAGTACTAACTGTGGCCAACCTGGTCAGAATCGGGCTAGCCTGGGCTATCCAGGTGAGGGCATGCCTAGAACAGCAGTGCCATATTGACAGGGGAGTGGTGGTGGTTGTGTGTCCCACCCACCCTTTTCAAGAACTCCACTGCAGCTAATCCAAAAGATCCAACCTTACTCCTTCTTTCTGGAGCGCATATTTCTCTTCCTCCGCTTTCCCCCCCTATAAGAGGCTGATGTTCCTGTTCCCCCAGTGAGAATGGAACTGAACCTGAGCAAGAATTAGCAATAAAATATCGTGAAGCATGTTCTTTTTATAAAAGGTATTGCTCTGAACATGGGCAGAGCCCCTTTCCTTTGCCAGTGGGGGAACCCACATATACAGAATAGCAGTTAAGGTTAGGTCAGGTCATCACTGGAATTCAGAACAGTTTGTGCTGACAGCAGAGACAGAATGCTCAATCCCTCGTCAGTTTTTGAGGCCTCCAAAGATTCTCCGCCCCAAACATAACTGCACAGAACAGGCCTGTACAACTCAAGACCTTGTCAGCTGCCCATCAGTTATCTAGCAGGGCCGGGCAATTTCTTGAGCACTGCCTTGAGATCTTAAGGCAGGAAGCAAAGCCAGCTTTGTCAAGCTCCACAGCGGGGGCACCCGAAATGGCTGGTGGGGTCCCAAGTTGGGCAGGCCAGCCATAGAGTGCATGGGAGGGAACAGGTGTGCTGACAAGGTTTACTTTCAACCCCAGACAGTGTTTTCAGCAGCTCCGACCTGGAATGTAATCAGAAGTAGTCCATCCCTGAGCATGTGCAGAGTGACTTTTCCTCACCACTTGCAGGACTAGAGAGGCAGGACTTGTGCGGCCAGAAGCCCTGTTTCCAGGGTAGGCTTCCGCTCTGGCACCTCTTTCGCCAGTGTACACATCCACTCATGGTCCTGCTCCCACAGAGGGAGACGACAGATCTCTGCCTGCAGCTCTCAGCCCTGCCTCCCCCCCCACACACACACACGTCAGACTGTGAAACCCCAATTCCAGGAGAGAGTTGGCAGCAGGGCCATGGCTTTTGCACACCATCTATGTGCTCGGTGGGAGGTGTTGGAGCAGACGGTGGGCAGTGATGGGGGGATAGCTTGCAGATGAAGCTAGCTGTGGGGCAGGAGCCAAAGCCAGGTTGTGGGGCAAGGCTGTATCTCCAGGATGTTCTAGCAGGAGCATCTTCGAGTGGGGTGGGGGTTCTGAGTGGAGACTACTCCAGGGACTGTAAAGAGCAGACTAGGAGAGGTATTTGTTTGTGAGGGGCTGTTCCAGCCTGAATGTTCCCCAGTGAGGGGTGCGCTGCCTATTGGGGAGGGAGGGGGGCGGGCGGCCACACTCCAGACTTGCTGAGTCCTCCAGCCCAGTAGTCACCGGCTCTCCTAGTCGCTTCACCCCATTTCATCAATCTCCTCTAAAATTCCCACCCCCACCCCGTCTTCTCTGTCCGGAAGGGGGCAGAGGTCAACTCCCTTCCCTGGTGTGAACATCTGCCTATGGCACCAGCCCTTACTCTTCGAAAGACGGGTGCCTCGAGTTCCCTTCTCGACTGAAGTGTGCGTCTGAAAGCGCGGCTCGGCAATGGAGCGGGGCGCGGCGGGGGAGGGGGGTAAAGTCAGAGTCCTGAAGTCAACTATTGCGGCTCGGGGGGGGGGGGGGGGACGCAAGGCAGCCGCCCCGTCTCCCTGCGCGAGGGGTCCACGGGGGCCCCCCTTGGCTGGGGGAGACGCGGGATCTTGGCCTCCCCGGTAGTTTCCCGTTTCCATCCGTTTAAAAGGAAAGGGGGAGGGGGGGCTCCCGCACCGATGCCGGAATGTGTTCGGCGGGCGGGGGGGGGGGGGGTCGCATTTGTTTCCCTTTCGGGGCGGGGGCTCCCTGGCCGGCGATTGGGCGCCTCGTCCCGCCCCTCCCTCTGTCTCCTCCCTCCCTCCCTCCGCCGATCTCTCCCCCCCCCTCCGTCCCAGCCTTCCCTCCGCTCTGCAGCAGAGACGCGCCGCGGAGCCGATCGAGGCTTTTGCCGGGGAAGGGACGGATCGCGCCGCTTGGACTGGGGGGGCCCGGATCGGGGCGCCTCTTGGAGACCCCCCCGCCCACGGATTACAGCCCCCCTCCCTCCGGATCGTTCGTTTGCCGCCGTCTCCGCGCGTTCTCCTTCTCCCCCCCCCCCTTCCCGTCCATTTTCTCCTTCCCCCCCCCCCCTTCCCCCCGGTCCATTTTCTTCCTTCCTGCCTCCCCACCCACGATGCCCGCCCCCGATCCGTGACACCGTCCCCCTCCCGTCCCCCTCCTACCTGTCCTCTCTCTCCCCCCTCCGCCCATAAATCTCTCCTCCCTCCCTCCCCCGCGCCCCACGGAGCCCTGAATGGTGCCTCTTCCCCCGGCGCTGCCGCCTCCCGGAGGGGCCGGCCCTTCGCTGCCGCCGGGATGCTGCTCCTGATGGCCACCGGGCCGGGGGGGCGGCCGTGAGCGAGGAAGGAGGGAAGGGGCGTCCCACCCGCCCCGTCGAGGGAGCCCAGCCCGGCCTCCGCCCCCCCCCCCCCCGCCGCTGGATTCCGACCGTCGAAGCTTTGTGGAAACGCCTTTTTTTTTTTTTTTTGGTCCGCTTTTTGGAGACGGGTTTTCTTTCCCCCCCCTAACTGGGGGGGTCTTTGGGGGTGGCCGCCTGGATTTTCTCTCTTTTTCCGGTTTTTTTCCTGCGCCGCCCCTCCCCCGGCTGCCGGTCTCCCCGCCCCTCCCTCCCTGCCTCCCGCACCCGCCGGTGGCATGGACGGCGCCGCCGCCGCGCCGAGGATCTAAGGGGCAGCAGGAGCGGCGGCGGCGGCGAGAGCAGCCCCCGCCCCCGCCATGGCGCCCCCCGGGCCGCGGCGGGCCCCCGGCGTCCTGGCCGTCCTGCTGCTGGCGGCCGTGGCCGGGCCCGCGGGGGCGGCGCGCGTCTCGTCGAGCCTGAGCACCACGCACCACGTGCACCACTTCCACAACAAGCACGGCACCGTGCCCATCGCCATCAACCGCACGCCCTTCCTCACCCGCGGCGGGCACGGTAAGTGTCGGTCGGTCGGTCTGTGTGTGGCTGCTAGCCCTCCGCCGAGCCGAGCGGGGCGGCAGGGCTCCCTTGGGCGGCTGCTTCTGGCGAACTCGCGTGTTGGAAAGCCTTGCCCGACAGCCACCCAGGCGCGCTGCTTTCGAGGTCGGGCGCTCGAAGGGTTGCAGACCGAAGCCCGGGCGTTTTCTCTCGGGTTTGATTGGAAATTCCGCCGGGGTGGGGTGGGGGGGGCGACGGGGACGGAATGGCTGGAGGGGAGGGGAGGGCAGCATGCCTCTGGGCCGGCAGGCCGCGCTTGACACGCAGCGCTGTGAATGGGATCCGGGAGTCCTCCTTTCGCCTGCTCGCGCGCGCGCCCTCCCCGCCAGTCAGACTTTAAATGACGAGTTCACACGTGCCGCTTGACGCGTCTTCCCCCCAGCCCTTCTGGCGTTTGGGGGTCCGCGCCTGAAAAAGAAGCGGTTTTGCAATGAATTGATGGATGGGCTCGGAGGAAGGCTGGCTTCCCCAAGGCGCCTCAGCCGGCTTGGTGTGTTCCCTGGTTCCTGTCAAATGTCAAGAGGGCCCGTTTCCCCACCCTCAAATGGTTGAGGCCCTCTTGAAGCATGGTTGGCGTGGGGGGTGGGTTGGCGGGGAGCCGGGCTCTGTCCGGACCAGGTGTGAGGAGACCCTGTGGGTGTTTCACCAGCAAAGGGGCTGGCGCCCTGGTTAGGTGTTACTGTGGGAGGGTTGCCCAGAGCAAGGGGAGGACTTGAATTCTGCTCTTTCCCTTTGATCCTTCTATCTGGCAGAGGGGATGGAGGAGGGAAAGGGGGGAAAGGCCTGGCTGCAGAACTTAATTTGAATCCAGGCTGAGTCCCAGAACCCATCTTCAAAGCAAAGCCCTAGGAGATTGGAGGCAGAACGTCATTGCATCAGTATGGAGAATTGCAGGCTGGCAAAAGAAGACTGCCCCAGGGCGCGTGCAGAGTCCCTTTCCCTTATAGCCCCCTCCTCCATCATCCAGCTCCCAGGGGCAAGACTTCCAGACAGGCTTGAACCCCATCCCCTCTCTTTATCAAGGCCGGGGGGGGGGGACTGGTTTGGTTCCCCTCCCTGTACCTGGACGAAAGTAGGTAGTTCTCCCCTCCCTTCTGCTTTCGCCTGGCTTATGTAATAGCTGGGCCTTCCCAGCAACCTGATTGGTGCTCAGGTGCTCCCCTCACAAGGCAAGTCGGAGCTTGGGGTGGGGCAGGTCGGCTGGCACTGAGCTGCCTCTCTACTCTTCCAATGTCAACACACCTGTGCCCTCCTTTCCCAGTCCCAATGCTAGAGTTACATCTCTTCATGTTCCCTCCTTAACCCCCAACTTTGGGTTGGCTGTGGAGGCGGGGGGGGCATTTGGGGGCTAGGTGCAGGGAAGCCTGGTGCTGACTCGTGTTCCCGCTGGTGCCGGCAGCATTGAACTTGAAAACCACCATTGTTCTTGGGTGTGTTTGGACTCAGTAGCTCTGTGTGCATAAGCGGTCACTTATTGTGCCTGTACGATTTGTGGGTCAGTGCACGTTGCATCATTGAACATGTTCTGCGCCCTTGGATGTTAACAGAGCATATGAGTCTACAAGAGGCCTGGAGAGGGGCTTTCCTGTATGTACAGTGAAGGAGCGTGAGATGCCTCCATTGGGCTGTGCTTGAAGAGAGCCTTGAGTTGGTCATGCAGTCGCCCAGGTGTTTCCATGTGTGGTGGCCTTTGCGGGGTTTCCTTGTCACAGGCTGCTGCTGGTGTTATGCTGTTTTCCCTGTGCAGTGGGGAAGGACAGAGGGTTTGTGTTCCGCCTTGGTGCATTCATAACGGGCTGGGAACGGTTGCTCCCTTGCTCCTGTGTTTGCGTCTTCCTTTAGGAAGGGCCGTGATAAAAGCACAAGACAAATCCGAGCAGACAGCTGAGTGTGCGAAGCCACTACAGGGAACCTTCTTGGTGTGGGCAACTGTTCCACACAAACACTCAGACATGTTGCTGGCAAGAGATGAAATGGTGGTTGTCCTCTTTCTGGCTCAGCCTGCCTTGCCAAAGTGTTTTTGCTCTGTGACCAAGTTCTGGCCAGGTGTTTGGGCTGAGGGTGTCCTCCCCCAGCAGAATTGCTCTCCCACGTCACTCATTGGCCCTGCTCCGATTTAGCCCTCATGTTGGCAGGATCCGGAAGCGAGGCCCAAACGTGCTTGCATCTGAGTTTGTGACAACACAGAGATCGCGTGTGGTTGGCACGCGCGCATGTGTGTGTTTGGTTGTTCTGACTTGCGGCGTGTGTTGTTTGCCCTGCGTGACAACATCCAAGTATTGTGTGCTTCTGTGTTACCTGTGAAGATCTGAAAGCATGGTCCGCTGAGAACTCTTTGGGAAGCATCTGAAACTTGAGTCTCATGTGAATGCTTAGGTTTTATTGGGGGAAAAGAATCTTTGCCAGTAGCTGGCATCCAAACATGAACACTTGTTGGGAATCCGAAACCAAATGTTCAGTACTGGAATTTACCTTCTGAAATTCGATTTGACTTGGAGGGAGAATCCCACCGAATTAATTTCAGTTCCAGTTGTCCTTGACGTGGCTTCTGCAATGGCATGTGGGTGGTGTGCCAGCTTGAATAGTATTGCTGTGTGTGAAGGTGGGGGTCAGACTCTCTACCCTCTTGGAACCACAGCCCTTTGCCCTATGATCTCAGGACCTAGCTATATGGTGTGTTTTTCCTAGGTAGGTCCCCAGGTCAGGACAGCCAACCTTTTTCGGAAGTTTGTGCCTCCCAGACATGCAGAGACCCAATTCGGGTTGGGACTGCAACGTGTGGGAGGGTAATTAAGGCTCCCCCCACCATGCCATTTTCCCAGCCCTGTTGGGGAAATATGTGCACCCCATCAGTACCCATGGAGACCCCGACAGAGCAAATAGCACTACCTATGGCTGTTGGGCTCAGGGGTTGGATGCTGAGCTGCAGACCAGAAGGCCTGTAGTTCGACTGTTTGAGACCTTAGTGCCGCATGACAGAGTGAGCTCCCATCTCTGGCCCCAGCTTCTGCCAACCTAGCAGTTCGAAAGCAAGAAATCGAAAGTAGATAAATGGGTACCACTTCGGTGGGAAGGTAACAGCGTTCTGTGCGCCTCGGCGTCTAGTCGTGCCGGCCCCATGACCACAGAAACGTCTCTTCGGACAGCGCTGGCTCTTTGGCTTGGAAACAGGGATGAGCACCACCCCCTAGAGTCGGATTTGACTAGCTTTTGAGCAAGAGAAACCTTTTTATGGCTGTTTCAGGTCAGAACAATGGCCAGGAGGAAGAGGCTTATGTCTCCTCTCTCCCCACACCTGGGAGGCATTATCCTTCCCTCTCCCTGGGAGGCGGAATCAGCTTCGGATTAAGTCCTGACTGTGTGTGCGTCTCTGTGTGAAATGTGCCAAGTGCTGTCCTTTGGGGAGGTCCACCTAGGACCATTGTTCTGCTCTCCCCTGGTGAAAGCTTCAGCCTGCTTCTGCTGTCATTAGCAAAGGATACTGGCCTGGGCCCAGAGCGCTCTGACTTGAGCTATTCGATCCAGGATCCCTTGCAGAAGCCAAGGAAGGGCATTGAAGCCTTGGCCCATGGTCTCCTTCTGGGCTGAAAGCCAGGACATCTGGGTTCTTGGGGAGAGGAGGGGACATTCATAGCAGAACGTCTGGGCTTTCGTTGAAGGCAATTAAAGCTGCCCTGTGGGAACAAGAGAAAGGACTGCGGGGAGCCAGCCAGGTCTTGTAGGTCCTCACCCAATGTGGGGATGGGGTGGGGTGTGGTTGTACCAGAGGGGCTGGGGGAAAGGAGGGACTTGTGGTTAGCTTTTGGGGTGGGTGGGTGGGTGTTGATTTGAACGGAAAGAGTGGAAGTCTGGTCTGTGCTTGTGGGCTCTTTTTCCAGGGCCCCCTCTTCCCCTGAGCACAAGAAGTCAGGGAAGGGTTGAGCCAAAGACCACAAGCTGAAGTGGCTTTAAAATGCATTGGGTGAGTTCATGCGTGCTTGGTAGCCATTCAAGAAATGAATGTAACCTCCCTGTTCAGAAGCAGTCCACCTTTAATTACCAGGTGGTGTATACAAGCCATGTTCATTGCTTCTTAGCTTCCAAAGGTTTGGAGAAGGGATGAAGTTGGGATCTCATCTTTGCCACCGCTTGCCGCAGACTCTCTGCGTGGACTTAGGCAGGTCAGTGTCCTAAGGGAGCCGAAGAACTAGCCTTAAACAGCCCTAAGAGACTGCTTCATCCCTGTGTCCCCTCATCATTTCTGGGATTGCTGGACAGCACTTTTGTGATTATTCCATCTGGGTGCCAAGTCTGGGCAGCGAGGGAGGTACTCTTGGCTTTCCTCTCCCATGGGTGCCTGCCAGACTGGGCCCAATGAACTTTGGACTCAGTTAGACGTCTTTTGGTGTGACCCAGCCAAGTCTGAGCATTCCTAGCCATCATTGGTCTCAGCAGGGAAGTTCGCAGGTACAGAGTGTTAGGTGTTTGCTGTGTCATTGGGGTCTTACCAGGTAAGGTGCTGCCACATCCTCTTCCCTCCTTCAGTGGGGTGTGCTTAAATTATTCTAAAAATTCCATTCCAAGCACACCCCCATCGTTTGGGCTCAAGGCTGGATTAAGGATCTACCAATAAACCTTTCAAACCAGTTTCCCTGTCCATAAAATGTGACTCATCCTTGGGTGTTGTGGGACAAGCGAGGCAAAGATGGTGATGCACATAAAAAAAAAATTCTGTACAAATGACTGCACTTAAAGCAGTCCCGAAATTCTTTGTAAGGTTCAGACAGGGGCAAGTTTCCTGCCTCTCCACTAGCAAGGAACCATGTTTTGGTAGGCTGTCTGGAGACGTTGGTCTTCTCGCACCTGAGGTCCTTCATACAGTTCTACCCCCTACTCTTTTTGTGCAGGTTGGATTCCTGACCAGTACTAGCCCTATCTTGTTAGCTCTCAGAAGCTAAGCAGGGTCAGCCTTGCTGAGCACTTGGGGGGTAGACCACCAAGAGAGATGGCAGTCACTATGCAAAAGCAGGCAACGGCAAACCACTTCTGAATTTCTTTTGCCTTGAGAACCCGATAGGGTTGCCATAAGTCTGCTGTGACTTAACTGCAAACAACAACAGCAACAGGAAAGGAGAGGTGGCTTCTCGTGGCAAAGCAGTGTGGCTGCTAACTTTGCCTGTGGTTCTTTCTAGGGCAGGGAAGCCACGCTGGATTAGGGAAAGTCGGGTAACTCCCAAGCATAGAAATCGATGGGCAGGCACTGTCCGAGGTGCTGAAGCCGCTGTCCGTGGTCCTGAATGATGGGAGAAATACCTGTGGAACACTTTGCCTGGCGTTTTCTTCCTTTTATTGTCAAGGCTGAAAGCAACATACCTGTATGTCTTCCATCCCCCACAGCAACCTTGCAGAGCAGGTCACCAGGGCTTCTGTTTTGCAGACAGAGAAACGAAGGGAGCAACCATAGCAGAGATAGGATTTCCAGACCCAGCAGTTTCCAAGCAGCCACACTTCCAGGGAAGAGCGGACAGGGACTCGGCAGGGGGTGTGCTACCCTCTGAGAGTCTGTAGGCTGTTTCTTTCAGAGGGGAGAGGGTTAAGAGAAGTGTTTCCCGATCGCTGCTGTCAGTTGGATGTTTGGCTAATTCAAGGTTGAGGGAGAGCAGACTGTGCCAAGTCTTCCTACCTCCCTCAGGCCTCTGGGGTGGGCAGTGGCTGTACATACACACACCTCCCTCCCTGCGTGGCCCTGTGTGCCGATGATTCATCCTGAGCTGTTGGTTATTCATGAGGCGGGAGGCACCAAATGCCCCTGGATGGGGAAGAGCTGGAAATCAGACCAGACTGACAACCGTCTGCTTCCCTGATTTCTGCTCTTCCGGTGCTCGGTGTCCCCCTACTTCCCCCCTCCCACATTAATTTTTTTCTACCCTGGCTTCCCTTCTGCCCCTGCTGCTCCACGACACCACGTTCCTTTTTCTGCACTTCCCAGCCTCCCTATAGAGAAGAGTGCCTGCTTTCACCCTTCGGTTCCGTGTCCATCCACCCACCCTTGCTAGCAGTGGCTCCATCAATCCTGCGCTGAGCAGGTATATGCTGAAGCTGCAGGATCCGCCTCCCTGTCAGGCATGTGTGTGTTGCAGGCATACTTGATGGCAAGGGCAGGTTCTGAATGAAGCCGGCGGATGCTCATGCATCAAAGTTTTGATCTCTCCATCTTTAATCTTCTTTGGTGGGCTAAACAGCCACAGTGCTTTAAAGAAGAGTTGGGGTGGTGGTGGTGGTTAAGGATAAGCTCCGGTCATGGAGCAGCTGATTCTGGGTCCCCGCTTGGAGACCTGCCGCTATCGACTGGTGACTTGATCGCCTTCATTCCCTCAATTGCGCCGTGTCTTCTCTCCGTTTGTTAACTCCCGCTCGCCTTCAATTTATGGCATTAGCCCGGTCATTAATTATTACTCTAGTGTGCAGTTTAATATGCTAATCGAGGCAGCCCCAGTCCGGGTCCCACGTTTATCACAGCACAACGCTATTTATGGTATGTCCCGCTCCAGGTTACGGCGGGCCGGGGAATTACGAGCTTGTGTGCAGATGGTTTTATTAATTAATTACGCCTCCCCACAGCTGCAGCCTTAGCCCCACGGGCAGAGAGGGGTTAAATAGGAATGTTCAGCAGTGAGCCTGGGATGAGGTAGGAAGAATTGGGGATGCATAAGATCTTTAAGTGCTATTGGTGCATCAGATGGGGTAGGGGTGCTGTAGAAGGCGGTGAATGGGTGGATTTTGCTCTAACTCAGGGTTGGCTTTACTGGCCACCAGGTTTGTGGTCAGGAAGGAATCACACAAATATGCACACACACCAAGCTAAGACTGGCTTCGTGACCTCAGTGGGGACCTTCCTGCCTTCCCCAGCAGCATGTGGCTTGGCTCACTTGTGCAAGTTTGCTTTTCCTGTGCCTTGGAATGGTATAACTTTGCTTAGAGACAGCACTATTAATTTGCTCCGTGAGTGGGCATTTGGTGCCATTAGGTGAGCCCATGCAGGGCAGCGGGATCAGATACTCAAGACCTGTAAGGCAGCGTGTGTCAGGGGCTGCAAACCTTTGTCTAGTCTAGCAAGAGGTAAAGTGGAAGTGGTAGGATTTGCTCCCAGCAGTGGAGATTTCTAAATTTTGGGTGAATTCCTAAACAGAACATGGGTGGTGGGATTAGAGAGGTGGGGCTGTGTGCAGTGAGAAGCTCTCGAGCAAGAAGGTGCAACGCTTTGTAATTCATGGAGTATGACATGGAGAGTGTGTATGCTTTCCACAGGCACCTGCACAATTGAATTCCAGGCTAGCATTGTAGTAGAGGGAGAAAGAGATGCAAAAACCTCTTTTCTCCAGGAACAGGTGATTTGGGGGAGGGGGTAGCCAACCTAAAGAGGCCTGTTTGGCTGGAATACACGAAATAGAAATTTATTAGGTACTGTTTCTGGCCTTATGAAGCGGAAATATGGTTTCTTGTAAAGAGTCATTTGTTTGAGAGCTGAGTTTTCTCAGGCGAAGGCATTCCTACAGGAGCAGAATGTGTGTGTGTGTGTCTGTGTGTGTGTGTGTGTGTGTGCACTAAGATCCACCCACAAAGGGGATTCTAGGGGGAAATCAGCAGCGGCTAATTTCTCAAAAGGAAAAAAAAGAGCAATGTGTCTCAGTTCAAAGCTATGTGGCAGGCATTTTGTTGGGAAACCGTATGTGGGCAGACTGAATTTCCGAAGCTGGAAGACGATAAGTGTACTGCACATGATTCGGGACATCTTTGCCTTTTGTTTCAAAGTCCCAGATTGCACCGAGGCATTGAAAGCAGGTTTTGGGGTTGCCTTTCCCTGTGGCTCATTTTGAAAGAGAGGAGCCGCAGCTGAAATGTGCTCTGGAATCCGTGTTCTGTGCGCTGGCCATGTCTCTGGTCATTCATACCTGACGCACATGGGCTGGGCTCCAGGTCACTTTTGTGCTTGAGTATAGGTCACTGCAGGACTGAACAACGGTCTCGGAAACAGGCAGTGTCTCTCAGATGGAATCCTGGGTATTGGGGGGGGGGGGGCCCTGGCACTTTATGTGCCCAGAGTGTTGCATCCGAGCTTCGCTTTGGGGGAGTAGGTAGGTCTTCCCTCTAGGGCTGGCTTTGACCTCGCCTGGCCCCTGTCCAAGCCTGAGGTGGATGAAAGAGAGCTTGCCTGGCCAGCCACAGTGTATATGAGTGGGTGCACTGCTGCCCAGCTTGGGCAGTTTTTTCTGACAGGGAAGTCTTGGGTCCACAGCACCTTTCTGATGGTGGGGAAGGCAGGATGTGTGAAGAGCAACCTCCTCACACTTCTGATGCCTTCTCTTTCCAGGGGTCGGTCTGCATGTTGCCAGGTGGCAGGACACGGGGCAACTGTTGTCTCTGTTCTGCACGGTGGCCAGCACACACACACACACACACACCCCTTCTTTGCAGCTGTGCCTGGAGCTGGAGGAGTTAATAGCCTCCCCCTCCCTCCCATTGGGTATGCTGGTGGTTTAGGGAGGGAGGGCTTCAGGTCTGCGTTGCCGTGGAAACAGCCGAGATTCAGGAGAGCTGCAGAGATGGGAGCTCAGGGGCTCATTAACGCCTACTGTGCCTGCCCTCCCCCCTTCTGTCTCTATCCATCACCCCGCTTTGGAGGTAGGGAGAGGTTGTTCCCTGCAGGACGTGGCCATAGGAGCTTGGTGGCTCTGGGAAGGGGGGAGGTTCCTCCTCCAGGTGTGGCTGCTGTAGACTCCCTCTGTGTGTGTGTGTGTGTGTGTGTGTGTGTGTGTATGCGGGTTTGTGTGATGGCCGTGTCTCAAGGGCTGGACTGTGCATCTCTCTGCCCAGCCATTTTGCATCATATTTTGAGTTGCTTTGTAATGGCAAATCTGTGTACAGAATCAGTCCTGTGGCAGATTTGCATTCGCTTTGCTAGCTTTTTTTTTTTTTTTAATGGTGGGGCAGAACAAGTTTCTAGCTCTCATGGTTTGTAAGGGGGGGATCTAGAGCAGGGGTCTCCTGGTGCCTGAGGGCATCATGTTACCCACTGAGACCTTATCTAGTGCTTGCCAAGTGTAATCAGAGAGTGGGTGGAGCTACATGGGACTCTTCCCCCACATGGCTTCTGACTGGCCACTGAAGATCTGATTGGCTGTGCAGATTAAAATGAAGTTGCTTCAGTGACCCCTGCCACCACAGTGTGCGTCTTATTCTGTCTTCCACTCCTCTCTTCCAGGGTATTGTTGAAGGGTAACTAAAATAATTCGTTCAACAACTTACCGAAACATTCTTTGTTGTACTTGGATTGTCTCTGGGTGTGAGCGTGTGGCTCGGTCTCCTGTCTGGCAGCCATCTTGTGGTTGTGCCCTTGGTTCTGGGTCCTAACTCCAAAGGTGTTTCGCAGGCTGAGAGAGGTCAGGGACCCGGATCTAAAAAATGCAAGTGAGAAGCTCTTAAAGACTGCCTCTTCTTGTATATAGCGTTAAGTCAGAAGGAAGGATTCCAGTCACTGCTGGGAAATAATGGGAGCCAGGCAGAATTAGGTGCCTTGCCAGGGAAGTGGTTGGAGGGGCAGCTGGCCATTGGTGGCGGTGGGGGGAAGGAGCTCATTCCAGCCCCTCAGGCTGTGTACATCAGGCACCTTCCACTCCAGCAGTCACTAATGAGACTGTCGATACCCTTCCTTGCACCTCGGCTGTCCAAGTCTAGTTTGGGCCAAGCAATTAGGCACCGCAAAGTGGCAACTCAGCCCTGTGCTGACAGACCCCACCCCCCACCCCGTGCAGTCTTCATGGTTAGAGCTGACCCCACTCCCTCCCGGATGACGGATCACCCAAACTGCCCTACCCCTCCCTCCCAGTTTCAGAGAAAAAGTTCCAGATCGGAGAGCCTTGGGAGAGATTCTAGTTAAGTGTTGAGTCCCACCTTTCTTTCCTCCCCCCCCCCCCCCCCCATCTGCCAGCTTGACCTGTGACCCTCTTCCTGAGCTACCAGGCAGTCCTCTCTCAGAGCCAGTTTTTTGTCTAGTGGTTAGGAGTGCAGACTCTAATCTGGGACAATCGGGTTTGATTCCCCACTTCCCCACATACTGCTACTGGTATGACCTTGGGTCAGTTACAAGCCCTTTCAGAGCTGTTCTCTCACAAGCAGTTCTCAAAAGAGCTCTCTCAGCCCCACCTACCTCGCAGGGTGTCTGTTGTGGGGAGGGGACAGGAGATGAGTTTATATGCTGCTCTGAGACTCTGAGTGAAAGGGTATAAATCCAATCTCTTCACCATCTGCCAAGGTTCCTGGATACCTTGCCTGCCCAGCTTGTGTTAGCAGGGTTCTCTCTCTCTCTCTGCCCCCTGGCATTTGCACACTGGCTTGGGCACCCTTATTTGGGCCTCTGAACATCTGCTGTACTTTACAGGTGCAACTGGAAAGGGAGCCAGGTTCTCTCACACACGCACACACATGCACATACACTCCCCACCTGGGAATTTCAGCTGAGGCTGTCTTGGGCAACCCAGCAGGGCTCATGCATCTGTTAGGCTTCCAAGTTGCAAGGTGAACTTGGATAGTGGGGGACACAAAAGAAATGTCCCAGAGTGCTAGTGGGCAGTTAACTAGCCCATCTAGGTAGGGGCATGGCTCATTTGGTAAAGCCTGTGCTTTGCAAGCTGAAGAGATAGAGGATGGTATGGAGTTGTTTTCTGTTGCCCCAGAAAGTCAGACCAGAAACAACAGGTTGAAATTAAAGCAGAAGAGTTTTCAGCTAAATGTTAGGAAGAACTTCCTGACAGTTAGAGTGGTTCCTCAGTGGGACAGGCTTCCTTGGGAGATGGTGGGCTCTCCTTCTTTGGAGATTTTCAAACAGAGGCTGGATGGCCATCTGACAGCAATGCGGATTCTGTGAACTTAGGCTGGTCATGAGAAAGAGGGCAGGAAGGGTTGCCTCAATGCTTAGTTCTTGTGGCCCTTTCTTACATGCCCAGGGAAATGCTGATCACCACTTTGGGGTCAGGAAGCAATTTGTCTCCAGTTTGGCTGGAGATCCTGGAGGGTTTTTGTCATCTTCTGGGCGTGGAAGGGTAGGTATTTGTGAATTTCCTGCATTGTGCAGGGGGTAGGACTAGATTACCCTGGAGATCCCTTAAAACACTATGGTTCTATGATTCTATGATCCCACATTCAGTCCATGGCGTCTGTCTAGTGCAGTCCCCCCCCCCCCATCCAAGGGTTGACATCTGTAGTGTTCTCCTCTCCCCAATCTTATTCTCCCAGCAACAACCCTGTGAGGTGGGTACAGCTGAGAGAGCCATTGGCCCAGAGTTGCCCCAGCAAGCTTCATGGGCGGAATGAGGGTTTGAAACCAGGTGTCCCAGATCCTAGGTCAGCGCTCTAACCGGAACACCATACTATCTCTAATTAGGAGGAAAGAGATGACTGTTCTCCCTTAAACCATAAAGAGGGACTGTCTGCCAGTTGTCGATGGCAGTACTGGGTTAGATGGGCCCGTCTGGCTCGCTGGAAGCCGCTTCCCATAACCGGTCTGTGGGCGAGTGCGAATGGAAAGGGAAGGACCTGCTAGGTGGACCCATCGGGGGGGGGGGGGGGTTTGCACAGGGCTCAGTCTGTGGGTTGTCTGCAGTCCTCTCTGTTCTGCCCTGGAGTAAGCAGAAAGAACGTTATTGTTCTATTTTTATTTATTTGCAGAAATTTGTACTCCGCCTTTCTGCCCCGTCTGGGCTACAAAGGCTACTGACAGTCAAAATGAAGCATTAATAAAACCGCCTCATAAAACAATTAAACTGAAAACTAAAATGTATGTATATGAAAGTACACACACATACACGCACACACAAATCCTCCAGCCATTAAAACGTAGAACAGAAAGGAGGGATCACTGAGGGAATGCCAGATGAAAGGGAAAAGTGTTCACCTGCTGGCAGAAGACCGTAACAGGGGGGACAGGCAAATATACCTGGGGAGAGAGTTCCATATCAGACCATGTGCAGAGTGGCCTTTGTCTCCTATGGCCAGCAACGGCTGTGGCAGTTCCGGGGTTAAGTTAAGGGTGTCCCAGCAGGGGCATGGCAGCCACATTTGCAAGAGTGCTGTCCTATGTTGCCACATCACGGGGACAGGGCCAATCCTTATGTATCTATGAGCCGGCAAGTCACAACTGACTTATGGCGGCCCCAGCAAGGGATAAGTGACAGGCGGGGGTGGTTTGCCACCACTTTCCTCTTCAGAGCCTTCCTTGGTGGTCCCCCCATCCAATCATCATCCCTGCTTAGCTTCTGAGATCTGACGAGACTGGGCTGTCCCATACCGTTCCACATCCCAGGCCAGCCCTTACCCCCCATTTCCCCCCGTCCCCGTCCCATTTGGGTGACAGTCCTAACCATGCTCTTCAGAAATTACAGATGGGCCTCCTGAGTTTCTGTTTCTTGCATTCACTTCCAGAGATGGTCAGGCAGGACAAGACCCCCCTAGGAGCCCCACAATGTTCCCTGAGCCTTGGATGAGCTGCTGCAAGAAGTGTGTGAGAAAGTGAGAAATGGGGGGTGCTTTATTTGATTTGTTTATACCCTGCCTTTCTCCCCAATAGGGGCCTAGAGTAGCTTACATCACTCTTCTCCATTTTATCTTCACAACAACCCTACAGTTAACTAGTGTGTGATCAAACATAGGTAGGCTATGCTGAGAGCATGTGACTGGCTGAAGGTCACTCAGCAAGCTTCCGTGGCCCGAGCAGGGATTCAGACCCAAGTCTCCCAAATCCTGGTCCAGCAGTCTTAACCACTACATCACGCTGGCCTGATGTCCAGGCTTCCAGTTCTTGGTGGGGCACCATTGACACCAGCTTGCAAAAGCCTCACAGCCAATATCCAATTCCCTAACATTTGGTCTGTCACGTGGCAGGTCGATTGATGACCGAATGGTTCTAAGCAATTGTGCCAGGCATGAGCTAGCAGATGCAACTGTGACCGCGTAGAACTCCCTCTGTGCGGCTTTGACTGCAATTTCACAGGATCTCATAAACATCCTATAAGATGCTCTTGTTGCTTCATCACAAGTGCGCCACCACTGTCTCTCTAGTAGTCTAAGCCTTTGTTTCATCAGCAGCAGCTCCTGGGTAAACCAAGGAGCTCGCTTAGAGCGAGGGCACAGAGGGCATCGAGGAGCAATCTCGTCAATGGCAGCTGAGAGTTGGCCATGCCAGTCCTCAATTAACTTAACCAATGAATCGCCAGGGGGCATAGGTTCTCATAGGGCCATCTGCAGCTGCTAAGAATCCATTTGGCTCTGCGGATGAGCTAAAATATGATCACCGCCCAAACATAGTCGGTGTGTCACATTCACACGGGCCTTCAGGGCACGGTGGTCTGACCATGGAACTGCCATTGCAGTAATCCGGTCCACTGTAACCCCCACCGTGAAGATCAAATCAACTGTGTGACCAGCTCTGTGAGTGGGGGCCGTTACATATTGGGAGAGTCCCAGTGCCACCATGGATGACACCAGGTCCACCACCTGTGAAGAGGCCGCATCTTCAGCATGGACATTGAAGTCACCCAGGACTATTAGTCTAGGGTGCTCCAATGCCCAGCCAGACACGGCCTCCACCAGGGATGACAGGCCATCAGCCGGTGCGTTGGGTGGTCGGTACACTAACCAAATAGCCAAACTCTCCCCGGCTTCCCACACAAAGCCAGCACACTCTATGCCTGTGAGCCTCAACGGCGAGAGCGCCTTGAAGGAGTAAGCCTTCCGAATGAACAGAGCCACTGCTCCCCTCCCCCCCCGCCCCTTAGTCCGTGACTGGTGGAGGACAGAGAACCCAGGTGGAGCCAATTGGGAGAGCACTACGTTCTCCCCATCTCGCACCCAGGTATCCGTCACGCAAGCCAGGTCCACATCTTAATCTAGCAAGAAGTCCCAAAGGACCGGGGTCTTGTTATTTATGGACCTGGCATTGCACAACACCAGTGATGGAGAGGAGTCTTTAGTCCTAGACCCTCTGACTGCCACCTTCAGGACGGGGTGCAGGCTGGAAGGGGGCAGAGCGTCTCTGTTTCTCTGTCTCCTTCCCTTCACGTTTTGCCTGGCCCCACTGCTATACTTCCCCCTCCCCAGGAGCACCGGTATACCTTGTCCCGTTGTCGCCATTTGCTGATGGTCTCCACAAGACCTCAGACCAGATTATGGCTGTTGACAGGTGGATGCTAATTTAATGCTGTTAGCAGTGGATACCAGTTTAATGCTGTACAAACAATTCAAGCACTTAGCAGTCCTTCTGTAACCGCTCTGAGTTCCCTATCCCCCTACCCAGAAAAGGGGCTGGTAGTCCAGAACTGGGACAAATAATATTATAGGGAAATTGCCACCTTGGACCATTCTAGTTAGTATTCTAATTTTTACCAATTTATATATTGAATTTTAATGTTTTTGTATATTTTATGGCATCATGCCTTGTACATCGCCCAGAGCCCAGTGTAAGCTGGGATGGGGTGATTAATAAATCAAACAATGATGGTGATGATGACGATGTGCCTGCCCCAATTCTCCCCCATGTGCTCCCCTGCTCCCAAATCCAAAGAGTTCATCTCAGCTAGGATGCCAAGGTGAAGGACTGGAAATTCTTTTATTTTCCCCCTTTCCTTTCCTTTTTTTCCTGTTAAACTGCCATTTGAGCAAGCTGCCTACATATCAAGGGTGGAAGGTAACATTATTATCTGGCTGAAATCTCTGTTTGGCCCGGCAGAAGCCGACCTGGGTTAAACTAGCTTGGGGAAAGTCCGGCTTCAGACTGAAAGGAGCCCTGTGGGGGGAAGGCTTATGGACTGTAGGGCCAAGGGAGGTGGAATAAGCCTGCAGTTACACAGGTAGCAGTTTGGACAGGCGCTCGTGAACTCACCTGTATACACACTCCTGCTGCTGAATGAGGGACCTCTGGCTAAACTGGTCATCTCTCGTGTACTGAGGTGGCAGAAGTTGTACTCTTCTCTCTGGTTCGTGCACCGTAAGCCAGCACAGAGTGGAAGAACTTGTTAAGAGCTCGAAGTCAGCGGGTGCCCAGCTGAGCTCAAGTGGGAGGTCTGTTTGAGCTGCATTTTGGGGCAGACAGACCGCCTGGACCAGGAATGCCACTGCCAGGGGGTCTTCTTAGAAAGAGCTGGAAGGAAGGAATGCAAAAAAAACAAAAAAGCTGTTGGCTTGACAGTTCCTCAGGTCTCCCCTCATTTTGAAACAGAATAGAGTCCAGCATATATTTTTTTGTTATAAATGTCAATGTTATTTGTGAAATATTTATTTGTTTGTTTATTAGATTTATATCCTGCTGTGTCCCAAAAATGGGCTCAGGGTGGCTCACAGCAATTAAGGTCTAAATAAATAATAGTGCCATGTAATAAAACAGAGTAAAAAGAATCAAACAGTAAAACAAGATGGCGGCAAAAGCAAGACAAGAACTTCAGGGCATGCCTCATGTAGGATGAATTAGTTCAAAGATGTATTTCTGTGGGCCTCTGAGCATGTGCAGAGTGCAATTATTTCACCACCCCCTCAAAATTAAGGCTTCCCAGGCTTGCAGATGGGTGTAAGCTGCACCACCTCTCCTTTTTGGGAGTAAAGCTGGTTTACAATTGGGCATAATGGGCCCTCTGCACATTGGCCTCTTTTGGATTCTGCAGACAGCTGTTGTCTTAAAATAAAGCTGGCCGGGGAAGGGGGACCAACCAACCCAGAAATGACCTCACAGCATTGTGGCAACACCTGGATATCACCCAAGGTCAGGTTTGGGAGGGGCACGAGATTTGCCTCTCACTCTCCTGCCAGCCAGAACTGGAGACCCAACCGAGCCAGGATGATGTTTCCCTGTGCATCTAAGAATCCTTTAAGAGGCAAACCTGCCTTCTGCCTCTCTCTGGGCCACACTGAATCTCGACCTCAGTCAGAGAGGTGGTGCTGGTGATCACCTGGGTTCATCCATGGGGCATCTTCCCCAGAGGTTCTGATCAGGAGCACAGGAGTTAACGTGGAGAGTTTCTGTTCCCCCCCCTCCCCAATCACTGTGTAGTCCAGTCTTTGTACATTTGGAGCCAATGAGGAGGAGGCTTCCTGCCCTCTCCCTTTCCCTCCTGAGCGGTAAAAGGGGTCTTTGATTCCCTTGGAAAAATCAGAAATATCATACGCTGTGCAAATCCCCCAGCCCCTTATCAAGGGTTTGATACAGGCAGTAACAGTGGGACTTCAAAGTCAAGAAGCCTGGAAGTAAGACCGCAAGTGCCTCGTTTCACAGGGGCCCTTGAATCTTCAAAGCTAGCTCATCCCAGCATTTTAAAATCCGGCCCAAAAGACAAGGACTTGCAGCACTTCTGTGAGAATGCACAGGCTGGGATTTTGGGGAAAACCCCCCCCCCCAAGCAGAGGAGAGCTCAGCAGCCTCTGTAAGAGCCTCTTGGTGCCTTTGAGAGGCACCTTCGAATGCCTAGACCACATTTGCGGCTGGACTGGGAGACCATGATGGAACCTGAGGGAGCAGCAGGAGGTAATGTAAGAGAGTGAGAAACACTAGAACTCGAGCCTGCCTGGGAGTCCGTCTCTCCCTTCCCAGCGTGTTAGTAATTGTTCAGAGGTAAGAGAGCCATTCTGCACATGCCCAGGGACAGTCTTTATTGCCACTTAGTTTATATGTTGCAAGGGCTAAGTGATTGAGTGTGGCTTCTAGACCTGGATGAAGCCCTGTAAAAAAAAAAGCATCCTTTAAGTCATTTACTGTTGTGGGGCAACTTCAGGAAAGAGCTAATGTTTCCTTATACTCTGCATCAACCCTCCTGGCATCTGGCGGAGAAAGGAAGAGGTTCTTATGTGGGTGTGTTTGCAGACAGCTCCCTCGCTTGCCTTTCCTTCTTATCCTGGAGCACCAAAGATGGGCCTTTGTGCACATGAGTCCCCCCCCCACACATGATCCTTAGGGATGGCCGATATATGGGGTTAGGCACCTCTTTGAAGCAGAGTAAAGCTTCTCTGTGGAATGCAGACAAAGAGAGGTGGACAATCTTGTTTGTGGATTCTCTACTCCCTACATGAAAAATGTCAGGGATTTGAATTTGAAGACTCCTCGCCCCATGGCTCAGTGGCTCTGAAATTCAGGGGAAGGAATGCAAACAGTGGCCCATGTAGACTTCCAACAAAACCACTCTAGGTCTGTTCTCGCTTTCTGAATATTGCGTGCTGCCTGGTGGCGGGAAGGGCTGCCGAGTCACAGTTGACTTATGGCGGCCCCCTCATGGGGGTTTTCAAGGCAAGGGACAGGAACTGAGGTGGTTTGCCCTTGGCTGCCTCTGTGTGGTGAGCCGGGACTTCCTTGGTGGTCTCCCATCCAAACACTCACCGGGGTTTAGCTTCCGAGGTCTGATGAGATCGGGCTAGCCTGGGCCTTCCAGGTCAGGGTGTATGCTGCTTAGCCACTTCAATGTAGTGCTTAGGAGCACGGGTTTGATTCCCCACTCCTCCACATGGAGCTGCTGGTGTGACCTTGGGTCAGTTACAAGTTCTCTCTTCTCTCACAAGCAGTTCTTGAATGAACTCTCAACCCCACCTACCTCACAGGGTGTCTGTTGTGGGGAGGGGAAGGGAAAAGAGACTGTAAATCACTCTGAGACTCCTTCAGGTAGTGAAGGGCAGGGTATAAATCCAGTCTCTTCTCTTCTTCTTATCTTTGGTTGCAGCCTAATCTTCCTTTAGGGGAGGGGCTGTGGTGCGGTGGTAGAGCATCTGCTTGGTATGCAGAAGGTCCCGGGTTCAATCCCTGGCACTTCCCGTTAAAAGGACCAGGTAGGAGACAATGCAAAAGATCTCTGCCTGAAACCCTGGAGAGCTGCTGCCAGTTTCAGTTGGTAATACTGATCTCAATGGACCAGTGGCCTGATGCAGTATAAGGCAGCTTCATGTGTTCGTGTGTTCCTCTCTCAGCTCTGGGTGCCCTGGAACTCAGAAGGTGCTGCTAAGTGTGTCTAGCCTGCACCCATACGAACAAGCAGTCTTTAAATGCTTTTTCTGCCCCCACATGCAAACAGCTTTCAACTGCACTAATAAACCACAAGCCACTTCTCTTTTCTTTGCTTGTATGAAGCTACGAGTGTGTCTCGCTCTTAATAATTTCTTTAAAATGTCCTCATTCACACATCATAGCCAAACCATGCACTGATGATTGTGATTCCCCCTTGGGATCCAGTACTTCCTCATCTGTTCTTGAATGCCAGTTTTTATTCTTTCTTTCCTGGTTTTTGAGGTGGGCAAAACTGTGGTTACTACAAACCAGGAATAGTCTGTACACTCACAACCCCAAACCCGCTTCAAACCCTAGCATCATATTTTGGTGAGGCACTTTCTGAGTTACTTCCATGTGGTAGTTTTGCTCCAGTTTGGTGGCCAAACCGGAGCAAGTTGAGTTTTCCCTTGCTTTGATACAATCTTTCCCAAAGCTGGTTTGACACAATCTTTTTGGCAAGATTACGGTCAAAAGTGTGTTTGTACACCCTGTATACGGTTAGGTGCACATCTCTGAGGGGAACCTCCACTTTCAGAGGCAGTCAGCCTCTGAATCCCAGAGCCCAGAGGCAACATCATGAGAAGGCCTCAGCATCTATGCCCTGCTGTTGGCCCTCCAGAGGAACTGGTTGGCCACTGTGTGAGACAGGATGCTGGACTAGATGGACCACTGGTCTGATCCAGCAGGGCTCTTATGTTCTGAAGACCTTCCTTCATTGGTGACATTTCCCTTGCCTCATCCTTCCACTGCCGCAGTTACTAGGATCACCGTAGCAAAGTAACACTATAATGCAAAGGTGTCGAACTCATTCGTTATGAGGGCCAGATGTGACATAAATGTTAGTCTGTCGATGTGTGCCATAAAATGTAATTCCAGGTACCAGAGATATAATAACCCTTATAAAAGATAACAGGCAAACCCAATTAGCAATATTATTTTCTACTCAAAATACAAACATGGTTAAAACATTAACATTCTTACAGTATTTCCCTACAGTATTTCCCCAGTGCCTGCCCTCCCATTTCCACCGCCCATTACGCATTAGGACTGGGACAGTATACAGGGACTTAATGCACAGCCTCTGGCAGTAAAGGTTGTAACCAGTTGCTTGCGAGCCAGATAACAGCCCTGGATGGGCCGATTCTGGCCCGCAGGCCACATGTTAGACATCCTTGCTATAATGATCTTTGGATCTACTAGTCCTTCTGCATTTCCAGCTTTCTTTTTAAAGTCTCTAGTCCTTTTCATTGTGGAAATATATGGGGTGTGTCTTTCCTGTTTCTCTACAAGGAAAGGAACTAGAAACTTTTTAAAAAAGCTTGAAGCTGGGAATTTAGAGGACTTTGTAGATCGTTGAAACAGAGCACTGTTATTACTCTGTAGTGATCTATCAGTTGCCAGTTTTTAAACCCTCTCTCTGGTGGTACAGGGAAAATAGCGGCTGCAAAACTGAGACAAGGAAGGTCCAGTGAATGGGAATGCCCCATTGCCACAGCAAATGCCTCAGCATGCACATCAGCAGCAAGAGCCCCATGGAGAATTGTCACCATGTGGAAGCAGTCCTAGTCAGTGGTAGCCATCAATGTTCCCTCTAAGCTGTGGAGTCCTCTGAGCAAAAATTCTACTTTGTGAGATACCGGCATTAAAATTGTGAGCAAGCGATTTGGCTGCTGCATAAATTAGTTTGCTCTGGGGCCATCCTTCCTGAGCGAAGACAAAAATGTGTGAGCCAGAGGCTAAAAAAACTGTGAGCTAGCTCACACTAACTCAGCTTAGAGGGAACACTGGTAGCCATAATTTCTCCAGTGGGGAAGCCATGGCAAAGGCTTTTAGCTAAACCAGGAACTGGAGAAGAGAATGGGCCCGTGAGAGGGTACAGGGAAGCACATGTACCCACAGCATGCTCCCAATCACCACAGTATGGCTTGGATGTGATGGCTGACTCTGCAGAAAGTCATTGCCTTCCTGTTTGTGATAGTAGCAGACCCCAACACTAACTGTTACAAGGCCATAGGGGCATTGGATACATCTGCCCTGCACACCTGAAACCATTCCGAGTCTCTAATGGTGCCTTATAGGAGGGCCTGCTTTCTCCCAGGAACAGACTCAAGTGGTGCCAAATCTTCCATACATGGCAGTCCATGGGGCAGCCAGTTAGGGTTTGATCCGGCTGAGTTCCCATCTGTCCGTCTTCGCTGTATCCTGGCAAAGAGAAGGATTCTTCCCTGTTTGTTTGGGCAAACCTGGGTCGATCGCTGAGAATGGGAACTCCAGTTCCTTAAGGAGAGGGACTGAAAGCACCTCCACTGTGTGCTGGAGTTTCTTGGGACTGTTCAGAAGGGGGCTCTTTAACAGACCCATTTTCGCCGCAGGGCATTGGTCTTGCCAGCGCTATCATGCCCTCTGCACAGTTCTCCTCTCCTGTATGCCCCTGTTCCAGTAAACAGCCAGCCTCTCCAGAATGGTTAACCAGACTTCCAGGAAACTATTCTGGGGCAAAGCGGGGGATTTCTGGCCGCAGTGCCGGGCCCACCCTTAACGCCGTGTGCCGAAAGCTTATCTCTGCGGGTTGCCGCGTCCCACAAATGGGTTTAATGAAAGCACTTTGGGGGGCCAGCTTCCTTTCTGGAGGGAGCAGAGGCTGTCTTCCTGCCCTCACCTTAACCGCTCTGGGCCAGCCAAGACCTTAATGCAGGAAGTTGCGTGGACTTGCAGCTCCCTTGGCGCAACCAACTGCAGAGCGCACTTCCAGGCTGTGCGCGGCGTTCTGAGTCAGGCCAGCAGTCTTTCAGTCTGGGAGAATTCAGCTCCATCGGGGTCCAGGAAATGCTGTACTGAGTCTTCGGCAATGCTCCCTCTAAGCTATGGAGTCATGTGAGCAAAAATTTTACTTTGTCAGCTATTGGCATTAAAGTTGTAAGTCCTGAGCTAAGACAAAAATGTGGGAGCCGGAGGTTAAAAAACCGGGCTAGCTCACTCAGCTTAGAGGGAAGACTGGTCTTCGGCACCAGGGGTTGGCCTCAACTAGGCCCAGCCTCCAGCTGGGGCAGGGGTACTTGTCCCCCTCCCATTTGTTAGACCTTTTCCCTTGCATCCCACTGCCAGAGAAAGGTGATTGTCAGGAATGCACAGAGCAGAGGAGAAATGCCTCCTACTGATGCCCGCTCCTCGCCTCTTTCCCCATCTCTTTCCTGACCAATTTTGAGGGTGCCACTGGCATCACAGCGGAAAGCTGTGATTCTGCATGTCCGCTGCTTGTTTCTAACAGCAAAAATCATAATGCGTGGAAAGGAGATGTATCTGAAATCGCAAGGCAAGCGTACACCTGGGAGTCTTTAACCAATCACGGCTCCTGGGCCCGCTCACTGCATGTTCTCCGTCTTGCCTCTTTCTCCCCTTCTCTTTTTTTTGTTGTGGCAGCCATTGTGAAAACGAGTGGCTGGCATATGAAATCTGCACCCTGAGAAGCGGCCCTCGGTGAGCACAGAGGGAGAAGAGGATGGCTCTAGTGGATGATTCAGTTTCACAGCTGGACTCGACGGCAAGCTTGGCCTCCCCACTTAATGACTGTCTGGCAAAACTATTCCTCTAAGCGTAGTTTTAGATGTTTCTTTCTTTCGTCTGCCCAGGTGGCTTCTGAATTCTACATATACCCCCATCTAGGGTTTGGTGGCGACTGTCAGACCCCGTCCTGTACAGTCTTCACGGCACAGCCTCCCTGTTAATTATTAAGAACATAAGAGAAGCCAATGTTGGATCAGGCCAATGGCCCATCCAGTCCAACACTCTGTCACACAGTGGCCAAAAACACCAGGTGCCCTCAGGAGGTCCAGCAGTGGGGCCAGGACACTAGAAGCCCTCCCACTGTTGCCACCCCCCCCAAGCACCAAGAATACAGAGCATCACTTGCCCCAGACCTAAAGCTCCTATCTATACCTTGTGGCTAATAGCGACGGATTGACCTCTGTTCCATATGTTTATCCAATTCCCTCTTGAAGCCGTCCATGCTTGTAGCCGCCTCCACCTCCTGTGGCAATGAATTCCATGTGTTAATC
The DNA here is from genome assembly GCA_029233225.1 of Lepidodactylus listeri. NCBI lineage: Eukaryota > Metazoa > Chordata > Lepidosauria > Squamata > Gekkonidae > Lepidodactylus > Lepidodactylus listeri. Next base: position 141,109,359 of record JARCFY010000003.1, read on the forward strand.
ACTCTTCGGGTGAAGAAGTACTTCCTTTCATCCATTCTAACCCGACTGCTCAGCAATTTCATGGAGTGCCCACGAGTTCTTGTATTGTGAGAAAGGGAGAAAAGGACTTCTTTCTCTACCTGCTCCATCCCATGCATAATCTTGTAAACCTCGATCATGTCACCCCTCAGCCGTTGTTTCTCCAAGCTAAAGAGCCCCAAGCGCTTCAGCCTTTCTTCATAGGGAAAGTGTTCCAACCCTTTTATCATTTCCCCTGCCTGTTCTTCCCTAGTCTTTATTATAAAGTTCTAATAAAAACCTTGTAGAATTAGAAAGTGCACCAAGGGGTCATCTAGACCGAGCCCTCTGCCCTTAGATGTGTTGCCTTCTCTGACAGATATTGTCAAGCTCTTCTCCAAAGCCCTCCAAAGATGGACATCCTACAAGCTCCCTCCTGTGTTTCCCACGCTTCAGCTGTACAGTTAGTGCCATCACCTGTTTGCTTCCACCATTCCCTCCCCACCTGACCGCTTCATGTCCTCCTCCCTCCCAAACCCACACAATCATCTAGTTTCCCTTCCCTCTCCTTGGCTGATCCTCCTTTTTTTGTTCTTGCATGTCTTTAATGGAGTGTCTCTGTATGAGCTGACATGGCAATTCCCTTCTTCTGAGGTTCTTTTTAACTCCCTGCTTTGCTTTGCTTTTCTTTTTTGGTAATTTCTGCAAACTGAGAATCATTCTTCGTTCACAGAAACAACCCCCAGCTCTGGGTGGCCCCCCGTTTGTAGGTTTTTTTGATCAGCATTGGTGAAAGCTGCCCTATGCTGTCGGAGATAATAATATCAAACAGAATTAATTCTTTTGGGAAATTATCGAGTTTTTCTACGTGATGGTAGCCAAGCAGGTTGGGTTTGGGGGAAAATCTGACTGCCAGCCAGGGCCTTTCAGTTTTTACCTTTTGGGGGTGATTCTGCCTTTGTCTTCAAGGGTGCAGCCAGGCTTTCTCTCACTTGAGCTATCTGTGCCCATCCCCATAGCTCTTTGGTTGTGTTTGTAATTGGAGATCATCTGGGGTGTGTGTATGGGTGCCTGGGGGCAAGGAATCCAGGATCACATGGTCATTGGGCTCCTTTGGCATAGGAAGTTGCTTTATGCTTTGTCACAAAATAGTGTGAGTGCCACTGAGCATGTACAGAGGAGGAGGAGGAGATTGAATTTATAACCCACCCTTCACTCCCTGAAGGAGTCTCAGAGCAGTTTATAATCTCCTCTCCCTTCCCCTCCCCACAACAGACACCCTGTGAGGTAGAGGGGGCTGAGAGAGCTCTTTTGAGGATGGCTCTTGAGAGAACAGCTCTGAAAGAACTTGTGACTGACCAAAGGTCACGCCAGGAGCTACATATAGAATAGTGGGGAATCAAACCCAGTTCTCCCAGATTGGAGTCTGTGCTCCTAACCACTACACCAAACTGTGTGCATCTATCCCAGTATCAGGTTGTCTGACTAGCTACTTGAGGTCCTTTAGCTGGAGATGCCAGGGATTGAACCTGGGACCTTCTGCATGCAAAGCAAACACTCTACCACTGAGCCATGTGCTCTTGCAAGGGCTTCCGGCCCTGTGGCCCCATAATCCCAAAGTAATAAAGGAAGAAAACTCTTGAGCCGAGGCTAATGACGGATACAACTGTCCCTCAGGAGGAAAGAGATCACTTCCCTTATGACATCCATCGCTAGCTGCTGATATTGGAAGAAGTGAGCTGGTAGCCTGATCCAAGGAGGCCTCTCTTGGGGGGAGGGTTCCCCGCACTGCACCCCATCTGAAGTGTTCTGGCCCCGACTGCAGGCTCAATTTGAGCTCTGAGCACGAGAGGCGTGAGGCTGGCCAGGCTCTTGCAGCCTTTCCCGTCTGAGCTTTGCACCGGGAGGCATCGACAAGGAAGGTGCGAGAGAGCTAAATAATAGATAACGCGATATAAAAAGATATTATTGTTACTGCCATTGGGTTAAATTGGGTTGGTGTGGGAGTCTGCGGGCTTTGGAGCTTTTACGGGGCTCTTTGTCAGCGTGAAAAGGGGACGCAGTTTGAAGCATGCCGAGAGCAAGCGGGGTTAGAAGCAGGTCGTTTGTGTTTCCTGATGCTGGGAAGTCTGCAAAACTGCGTAATGCGATCCTTGTTTAAGGGTGGAAAATTGTGGTCCTTTCCAGAATAGATCAAGAAGATGGCAGCCTGTTACCCTGCAGGCCCCAGAATCAAGCGTACGCAAAGCACAAAACTTAGTTACAACGAAGGAGCATGCAAGTTCTCACAGAATCCGGGATCGGGGGCACGCACAAGGCCTCCTTGGTACCTCCCCGGACTGAGTCACAGGCAGAGCATAATACGATTCGGGGTTTAATCGATCCAGACCTTTCCCCAAGGATCTGTGGGTGCCAAACACAGGTCTCCCTTCCTCCATTTTATTTATTTATTTATTTATATCCCGCCCTCCCCATCCACCGAGGAAAGCTCAGGGCGGCTTACATGGAGTGTATAAAACAATTAAAACAAGAATTAAATAAAATTGGAACAATACAATTATAAACACAATATAATGTCAAGTGCTAGTTTGTATCAAATGTCGGGCATTAGCAGCATCCTCAGGCAACAGCCGGCTGACATCGTAGTCTGGGTTAAATTGGCTGTTAATGATGATGTTACTATTGGGGCCAGGGCCTCAGTTTCTTGGGTGCAGCTCCCTCAGCGAAGGCCTGGTGGAAGAGCTCCATCCTGCAAGCCATGTGGAACTGTAGCAGGTCCCACAGGGCCCTGATGTCTTCCGGGAGCTCATTCCACCAATACGGAGCCGCCACTGAAAAGGCCCCGGCCCCCATCACAGCCAGCCTAGCTTCTCTGGGACTCAGAAGAGCCAAGTGGTTTTGGGACCCCGATCGTAGTGCTCCCTGGGAAACATATGGGGAAAGGTGGTCCCTTAAGTATGTAGGCCCCTGACCATATAGGGCTTTAAAGAACCAGCACCTTGAACCGTATTCCGTATGCTATAGGCAGCCAGTGCAGTGCTTTTAGCGCAGGCCGGGTATGCTTCCACATAGGGAGGCCCAACAATAGCCTGGCTGCCACATTCTGCACCAGCTGCAGCTTCTGGATTTGGGATAGGGGTGCCAAGTGTTGCGCGTGCGCCCATCAATGTCACCGGAAGTGACGCAGCACGTTGGGGGCGTTGCCAGGGCGACGCTCTGGCAATTGCCCCAAAACTCTATGGTATCATAGAGTTTTGGGGCGATTGCCAGAGCGTCGCCCTGGCAACGCCCCCCAACGTGCTGCATCACTTCCGGTGACGTCATTACGTCGTCCTCGCTGGACGACATCGGGGGTGGGGTTCTCCCCGCCAGCCAAATGCTGGCCGGTGGATCGGGAACCCCTTCAGCGGGGGATCCCCCGCCCCCCGGGCTGACTTGGCAGCCCTAATTTGGGACAAGGGCAGCCCCATGTAGAGAGCATTACAGTAATCTAATCTAGAGGTGACCATTGGATGGATCATCGTCGCCAGGTCATTGCATTCGAGGAAGGGAACCAACTGCCTGATCAGCCGAAGATGATAAAAGGCTGACTTCGCAGTGGCTGCTACCTGGGCCTCCATCGTTAGAGAGGCATCCAGGAGCACTCCCAAACTCCTAACCTCCAGCATTGGCACCAGTGGAGCCCCATCGAAGGTCGGATCCCTATCCCCAGACCACCTCGGCTCAGGCACAGGTCCACCGTCTTATTCATACTTAGTTTCAGTCGACTCAGTCTAAGCCAACCAGCCACAGCTTTCCTTTATTCCTAAAACAATCTTGTGAGGTAAGGTTAGGTTGGTAGACTGGTCCAATGTCACCCAGAGGGCATCCTGGCTGACTGGGGATCTGAACTCAGATCTCCCCAGGCCTAGTCTGTTTACCATTCCTCACTGGTTTAACTCCAGAACCCCCCTTTTTTAAGGTCAGGGTTTAACTCTGGGACATGTGAAACAGTGAGAAAGATGAGACTGCCACTGAGCATGTGCAGAATGTCTTTGCCCTGGCGCTTATTGTTAGGGGCAGATATCCCTGGAAAGGAAAGCATACCTAATAGGCAGCCCTGAGCCCCAACTATGCGTCTTGTATTAGGAACGAGGCACTTCCCACATGGCCAAGGACAGGAGGGCTTCTTTGGTCTGTAACTGGACTGGAGAGCAGTCAGTCGGCATGGAATTAAACAGTCTGGGCCTGGGGCAACATGGCTGGGGTGACGTATAGAGGGAGAAGAAATGCTGACCCTGGGGGCAGAGAGGATCTTATGACGGCTTTGTAGGGAGTGGATTGGCCCGGGGCAAAAAGAGGGCAGCAAGGAGGGTTTATCATTTGTGTCGCTTCAGAAGTTATTAATTTCAGGAAAGAGAAGTACTGGGGGTGATGCCTGCCCAGACATAGAACATTTTGGCTCAGGCTGTTACCTGTAACTGGGGGTGAGTGCTGGCATGTTAGCTTTGATGCCGAAAGAACTTCACGCATGCTCAGAGACGCTCTTCTTAACCGTGCCTATCACCAGGGCTGAGCAAAGGCATCGGAAAGAGATCCTGTGCTGCAGCTCCCGTCCTCGGTGACGTTAAATTTCCCGGAAAGAAAAAAAAGATTCATTAGTGACGACAGGAGCTCTAGCTATTACCTGCTAATTATTTAATTAAAGCCTTCTAATATGCCATAACGCTGCTGTAATTGGCTGGGGTCCATCTGCAGAAGGCTGGAAAGAACGTTAGAACATAAGAAATAAGAGGAGTCCCGCTGGATCAGACCCAACGGGCCATCTAGTCCGGCGTCCTGTTTCCCATAGTGGCAGACCAGATGCCCTGGGAGGGCAACAAGCCGGGGCACAGAGGCCAATTCCCCCCCCCCCCCCGCCTTACTGCTTTCTTCCAGCAACTAGCATGAAGAGGTATATGGAGATCCCATTTCCCCATAAAGGACTATCTTCCATGAGTCTAATCTTCTTTTAAAGCCATTTAAATTAGGGGCTGTGCCGCATCCCATGAAAGCAAGTTCTAGGAGGTCCAGAGGAGAGTCACCTGCAGTATTTGAGGTGGTGGGGGATTCCACCACAGATTCAGGTGGGGTAGCTGTGTTGGTCTGAAGCAGTAGAACAAAGTTGGGAGTCCAGTGGCATCTCTAAGACCAGCAAAGTTTTACTCAAGGTATGAGCTTTCGTGTGCACAGACACTTCATCAGATACACTGAAGTGGAAGTTATCAGTCCATACATATAGGTAGAGGGTGAATGGCAAATTAGCAATTAAAATTAAAATTTCCACAAAAGGTTGCTTGCCCCGGGATGAATGCAGCCACGAAGTGTGGTTTTCTCCTGCTTCATCAATGCACCCCTTGGGTTTCTCCCGATCTTTTCTAAACCTGCTTTGCCTCAGAGTTTTGAAAACGAAGCCAGACATGTCGCTGTGTGAGTGGGAAAGTCTAGATGTTCCTGGTCCCAGTCATTGTCTTGTACCCTGTCCCACAGCTAGGGTTGCCAACCTCCAAATGGCACCAGGAGATCTCCCACTATTACAATTAATCTCCAATGACCAGGGTCAGTTCCCCTGGAGAAAATGGCAACTTTGGAAGATGGACCCTGTGGCTGAGGTCTGCTGAGGTCACTCCCCCAAACCCCGCCCTCCCCAGGCTCCACCTCCAAAATCTCCAGGTATTTCCCATCCTAGAGCTGACACAGCCCTACCACCCCACACACAATGTGCCACCCCAGGGTGCTTTTTAAAGGGTTTTTTTAAAAAAACAGTAATTGACATAACAACACTCCAACATAATGGTATATAGTTAGGACAATTGTGAAACAGAATCACTGAAAAAACACCCCCTTCCCCGTGTGTGGCAGGGAATGGCCACCATGGGGACTGGCACAGGGAAAATATGAGGGCACCCACCAATGCTCCCTCTAAGCTGTGGAGTCTTGTGAGCAAAAATTCTACTTTGTGAGCTACCGGCATTAAAGTTGTGAGCGAGCAATTTGGCTACTGCATAAGTTAGTTTGCTCTGGAGCCATCCTTCCTGAGCTGAGACAAAAATGTGAGACCCGGAGGCTTCAAAACTGTGAGCTAGCTCACGCTAACTCAGCTTAGAGGGAACACTGGCACCCACCATATGGAAGCCTCCAAGCCTTAAATGTGGTTCATTTGGATATAAACTCAGGAGAGGGTGGAGCCCCAGGGATAGAGTTAACAGCTAAGCCGACCTGTGTTGTCAAGTCCCCGTTGGTTGGGGGGGGGGGTGGGGGGTGTTCGAGTCACATGGAAGGTTCCAAAGGGCTCCGAGACATCTGCAGGTGTGAGTGAATGGCCAGGGCCGCCCTGTGGGAGGGCTCTGCGCAACTCAGAAGTCTGCATATCAAACAGAGGCCATTTAATAGAATAAGCCTCCACTCTTTTGTTTAGCATGGCTTGGGGAGAGATCAGCCAGCGCTGTCCAAAAGGAATGGCTGGAACTGGAGCCAAGGTGAGCCTCTCCACACTAGAGCTCTTTTGTTGGGCCAACTACACAGAATGTTTTCTTCCCAGTTCATTTTCAAAGGCTTTCTTTCCTCCCCCCCCCCCCCCAAGTTTCCAAATGCAGTCACTGGAGCTGCTGTTTCAAGGGGGAGAGCTGTGAAGGGAGAGGAGCTCTAGAAGAAGAGGAAGAAGAAGAAGAAGAAGAGATTGGATTTATATCCCGCCCTTCACTCACTCGGAGTCTCAGAGCGGCTTACAAACTCCTTTTCCCTTCCCCTCCCCACAACAGACACCCTGTGAGGTAGGTGGGGCTGAGAGAGCTCTTTCCCAAGCTGTCCTTGAGAGAACAGCTGGTACAGAGCTATGGCTTGCCCAAGGTCATCCAGCAGGTGCCAAGTGGAGGAGTGGGGAATCAAGTGCACTTAACCACTACACCAAACTGGCTCTTTAACCCTTTCCCTCCCTTTTGGGGGAAAAAATCTATCCCTGAGCCACTTCTCCTGTTCTGAGTTATACCCATGTTTTGCTTCCATCTTTCCTGTACCTGGGCCGATAACAATCTTTTTGGAATGCTTGTAGTCAGACACTTTGAATGCCACCCGGATGGGAAGATGTGCGTTGCGAAGGTCCTGTCTGAAGTGGTGCCATTTTCCTTGCCTCTGCGTCCGTGGCCACTCTTTCCCCTTGCTACCGGAGAGCTTTCTTGGCCTTTTCTTTTACGAGGCAGCTGTTAGATTGCTATAGCATGATAATATTATAACTATCTATTATTGTGGTCTACAAATTCCTTTGAATTCCCAGCTTGCTTCTAAAACGTCTCCCTTTTCATTATAGAAATACAAGGGGAAAAGTGCATGACTTTTATCTTTGCAATGGAAAGGGCTAGAGACTTATTAAAAATGAGCCCCAGAAATTCGGAGGGACTAGTGGATTGTGGCAATAGATTGTTATAATGTTTTTGTGCTAAAGCTGTGTAGCGGTTGCCAGTTTTTTAAAAAGCTGTCCGGTGCTGGCAGTGGTAGTGTTAGCGATGTGGGACTAGAGTCAGGAAAAATGCATGGAAAACTGCCATGTGGATTCTCCATTGCCATTTCATTTGCATTCACAGTAACAACAAGATCTATGCAGAGAATTGTTGCTGTGTAGAAGCAGCCTTTGCTCAGGAAAGACACTTCCAGGTGTGTGGGCCTGTCTCAGCTGGGGAAGGTGTCTCTTCTGTCTTGGATCCCCAGCAGGAAGCTGCCAGGGCTTGTGGAAGCCAGCTTTAGGGAGCCAGGGTTCCCCTTAGAAAATGACCCTTGTTTCCCCGCCGCCACTGCCCAGAGGATAACCAGTCCTGCTGAAGCTTTGCCCACGTGGCTGAGAAGTGTAAAAAGCTGTGGGATTCAGCATCCCCAGATGGCTTCCCTTAATTTGTCCATGTTTTGCTTTCCTTGGAGACTTCCCATTAGAAGATAAGAACATAAAGGAAGCCAATGTTGGATCAGGCCAGTGGCCCATCCAGTCCAACACTCTGTCACACAATGGCCAAAAATACCAGGTGCCATCAGGAGGTCCACAAGTGGGGCCAGGACACTAGAAGCCCTCCCACCATTGCCCCCACCAAGAACCAAGAATACAGCGCATCACTTGCCCCAGACCGAGAGTTCCTATCTACACTTTGTGGCTAATAGCCACTGATGGATCTCTGCTCCATATGTTTATCCAATTCCCTCTTGAAGCCGTCCATGCTTGTAGCTGCCACCACCTCCTGTGGCAGTGAATTCCACGTGTTAATCACTCTTTGGGTAAAGAAGTACTTCCTTTCATCTGTTCTAACCCGACTGTTCAGCAGTTTCATTGGTGGGTTAGGGTAGAATGTAGAAAGACAATATGTGGAGGGCTTAAGGAGGCGCCTTCTCTAAAAGTATTACAGTGCCAGAGGTAGTTGAGCAAGAGGGAAAAACACTTAGCACATGCTCAGATGCATTCTTTCATGCTCCGAAGCTGAACCCTGGCCTTTAAAAAGGGGCCTTCCTCAACTATAGAAGCAACCTAGTATAGCCCAACAAAACACACACCCCAATCTCTGGTCTCATTTCATTTTTCAGAGCCGCCTCTCACATTCACCAATATCCCCCCGCTCATTTCACCTTGTCCACAGGTATTATTTGTTCCATTTGAAACATTTCTATCCTGCCTTATCGCCCTAGCGGCGAACAATGCAGCAACCAAGTTGCCTGGACGTGAAAAATAGTCCAATTACACAAAATCAAAACAGATTAAAATACATAACTTAACCAGTTCTGGAAATCATTTAGATTTGAAGCGCATAAGAATTAAAATGTGCAGGATCAGGAAGCTCTCAGCCCAGTTTGCAGGATCACGATTCACTCCTCACCAAATGCTCTCTGGAATAGGCACGCCTCAGAGACTTTCCTGAATGCCGCAGGCAGAAAGTGCCGCTCCCGCTCGCCGACACCCCCAGCACTTGGTCCAGTCTGTAGCAATTCATCTACATTCCTCAGCCCAAGGTGGTGCTTCTATGAAAGTACAAAAGGCTACTCTCAGGTGTGGGAATGAGGCCTTCAGGTCAATATTATCTCCTCTGACTAGCAGTGGCCCTCCAGGGTTTTAGGCTGAGGTCTCTCATATCACTGCCTGATCCTTTTCATATAACTAGAGATGTGGGGAGTTGAACCTGGGACCTTCTGTGCAGGGGCGTTGACTTTCTAAATCCCCGGGGGGGGCAGGGGCTCTCTCGTACGCGCGCGCTTTGCGCGCGCGCACGGGACCATGTCTCTGCCGCTCCCTCCCCCCCCCGGCCCAGGGAGGCAGACCCGCGGCGGCAGCCAGCTGGCCGGGACTGCCGCCCGCGCGAAGCGTGCGGGCGACTATGTCCCCGCCGCCTCTCTCCCCCCCCCCCCCCCCGCCTCAGGGAGGCAGGGCAGGCCGGGGGTGAAGGAGAGGCGGCGACGGCCGGCTGGGCGAGCATTTTGCCGGGGGAGGCTGAGCCCCCCCCGGGAAATTTCGGGGGAGGCTCGAGCCCTCGAGCCCCCCCGTAGTTGACGCCCATGCTTCTGTGCACAAAGCAGATGCTCTGCCATTGAGCCACAGACCCACTTCTTGCAAAGTGCTGCAGTATAGACTCATCTTTTGCCTTTGTTAAGTGTAATGTAATCCACCTGGATTTGAGTGTTGCATTTTGCATACTACTTACAAAAGCTGAATCCTCTCACCAGGAGGGGGATATTGGAAATGGGAACAGGTGTGGGGGGGTCCACAACAAATACATTTCAATGCTTCTGATCATTATCCAGGGGGGGGGGGTGTCCGGGTGTCCTTCTTTGTTGGGAACATGAAACAAAAAGGAAGACTGAAAACCATTAAGAGATTTGCAGTGGCACAAATTATTCTGTGATGCAATTTAATGTAAGAAGTAAAAATATGGTGGTCCCAGGGACTTGCCCCAGACACTTCCTGAATGGCCCCACAGCTGGAGTTTGAGAGGAGGGCTCCCAGCTAAGCCATACTCAGCTCTATATGGAGATGGTATAAAAAACCCTGAAACAAGGCAAGTGTCTCTGAGTATGTGCAGAATACTTTTTTCTTCCATCTAGAACCAGTGTTTCTAGGACCGTGGGCGTGAAAGAGATGAATGAATGAGTCCAGAGGTGGCGATAGAAAAATTCTTGTAGAACAGCCAAGAGGCTGCAAAAGGGAAATTCAAGAGAATGTGATTAGCGATGAACGTCTGGGGCTTAATTTGAGCTTATCTTCAGAATCGGTTCACTGCCAAGGTGCTACTGAGGAACTGGGGCCAAGTCCCTCGTATGTGGAGGGAGGACTGAGACTTCCCACGCCCCCAGCACCTCTCTCTGCAGAATGGAACCGTTGCTTACGTGTCATACACTATCACACTTAGCAGCAGTGGCCAGCACCAGTGGGTGCCTCCCACCACTGCGGCCCCCTCATGCGTCACCTGACATGGCAGTCACTCAGCCAATCACACAGCCTGTGGTTGTGGGGCACTGCGTGGGAAGAGGTCCTATTGAGCAGCCTGCTGTGGCCGCCACTACATCTTCACATGTGGCCTTAATTGGCAGGTATGCCGGCTTGGCTTGCCACACAGGTGACTTGTGCATGGGCAGAACGGGATTGCAGAGATTGCTGCTGGGATGAAGTGCTGGGATATATGCTTTCTCACCTTATCCAGAATCTTTTTTCCTCTTGCTATCGCGGGGGCCAGCAAGATTGTGGGAGACCCAAAGCCAAGTTCCCTCCCTGCCCTGGATTCGCTGGGTGGCCTCTTGTGTATTTATGCCTCTTCCTGTTCTCCCTTTCTGTCTTCCAAATGACCTGCTTCACATGGGCTGCTGTGAGGTCAGACGCAATAAAGATTGTTGAAAGCTCTGCAAATTAAAAGTGCCATAAAAATGACAAACAGTTCTTTGCCGGTCCCAGCCTTGCACTCAGAATTAACCAGCTTCTGAGCTGATGAGCAGCTGTAGCCCTCCGCTCTGCCTCGGGCGTACTCTTCTGGAGAATGGGTCACTGTGACAAACGGGAGGGGGAGCAGAGACGCGTGCCCTTTGGGGTATGTGTTGGAAAGTGTCTCATCAGTATCAGCTCTTGAGGAGGACTTGAGGGCAACGCTCTGACTTTTGGAGTCCATGGAAAGAGGCTTTGGCATCAGAAAAGTAAAATTTATAGAAGTGTTGAGGCCATGGGGTGGGGAGAACTGGACTGCTGGGGGTCTTTTTTTGGAGGGGGTGGGGAAAAATAGAAAAACTGGGGGAAATCGATACATATGCAATACTTCCCTGTCAATCCTCCGTTTATTTTACTGATCTCAAAACACAGAATGCATCATGTATAACTTAAGTCTATAAAATTGAACTATTTGGCATATTTATGGAATTTTAAAGCAGAATTGCAAACATATCCAGTGCTAGAAAGAGAGAGCTGCAGATTGCTGCTCTCTGTGCTGCTTTAGCACATGTATTTCAGTTTCCACCATCAAAGAGGTAGGAAGAAATAAAAGCTGAAAGTAGGGTTGCCGGCCTCCAGGTGGGGCCTGGGGATCTCCCACTTTTACAACTGATCTCCAGCTGACAGGATCAGCTCCCCTGGAGAAAATGGCTGCTTTGAAGGGTGGATTCTATGGCATTGTACCATGCTGAGGCCCCTCCCCTCCCCAAACCCCACCCTCTCCTGGATCCACCCCCAAAGTCTCCAGGTATTTTTCAACCCAGACTTGGCAACCCTAGCTGAAAGTAGCAAATGTTGTAGTGGTGGAAAGAAAGTGCCTCTCCTACAGTCAAAACAGGCCTAGCCAGCATATTTAGATAGTGAACTAAACTTTATAGCATTAAAAACACAGGACTCTTTAATTGTGTATTATACACATTGTATCGTAAATTGTGGACAAAGTCAAATTTAAGCAATAAAATAGATCTTTGAAAACGTGTTGCGTATATCTACAATATACATGCAATCATCATTATCCAATGCTGTAGATTTCCTTACATAAAAATCTTCATATTTTACATTCTGAATGTACAAAACTGTGTCTTGTTTTACACATTCTAAAAGAGAAAATATTAATCGGGAATTCCCCCCCACCAGTGCTCCCCAAAACTTCAGTTTTTCATGTTGAAGGGAAAAAAAGGTTCTCTGCAGATTTTCCATTCTCCCCACTCCCTGGATTTCACATCTTTGTTTGAACATAAGAACATAAGAGAAGCCATGTTGGATCAGGCCAATGGCCATCCAGTCCAACACTCTGTGTCACAGCATAGCCGAAAACCAGGGACCATCAGGAGGTCCACCAGCAGGGCCAAACTCCAGAAGCCCTCCCACTGTTGCCCCCCAAGCACCAAGAATACAGAGCATCACTGCTCCAGACATAGGTCCTTTCCACATTTGCCTGCCACTCTGGGTTTTCTCAGTGTTTGAGTTGAGGCAGTTTAAGTCCACAGCAAAACAGCATCCAAATAACCCCGGGGGAACAGCAGGCTGAAACCAGGCTGACCACTGAAGGGAGGTAATGTAATACAGAAGGGGGGGCAGAATAAAAAGAAGATTTAACTCAATTTTAGTGCAAAGTGGGGGGGGGGGGAACTGGATTAAAAAGAAGGTTGAATTTGATTTTAGTGCAGAATTGCTTGGAGGACACCACGCTGAACATGGATTAAAAGCAGAGTGCAGAAAGGGCCATAGTGTTCCATCTATATGCCTTGCAGCTAATAGCCACTGATGGACCTCTGTTCCATATGTTTATATAATCCCTTCTTGAAGCTGTCCATGATTGTAGCCGCCACCACTTCCTGTAGCAGGGAATTCTACGTCTTAATTACTCTTTGGGCACTTCCTTTTTCCCTGTTCTAAAACTATTGCTTATCAGTTTCATTGCGTGCCCACGAGTTCTTGTGTTACAAGAAAGGGAGAAAAGTACTTCTTTCTCTACCGTCTCTATCCCATGCGTAATTGTGTTTGCCCATTAACGACCCCACCACCACCAGCAGCAGCAGCATCTGTTTACAGGCCTGAGAAAACCACTACCAATGGTGAAGCTGCTGGCATGGTCAGCAACAGAGCCCAGTTTGGCCTCTTTGGATTCTGTTCTGGGTTTGTTCAGAGTCCGTTTGCCAGGAAGGCTTGAGCCTCTCTGAAGCAGATTCCTATGAAGAGCCAGAAAATCCTGGCCACTTTTCTTCACCTTCTTTTTGTGGAGCTGATGCATGATCAAGTTATGTCGAATCTCAGCAGAGTCAACACATATCGAGAAGAACACTATTGGGGAGAGCGTAGATCACCTGTCTAGTAACTCACCTATCCAAACAACAGTGTGCTTTTTAATTACTGAAGGCAAAGGCAGCGGATGCATTCATTAGGGAGAGGAGGCAGCCAGGGCAGGTTTATGTGTATTTGGACTTTCAGGGCCATCCTTTTTTCCCTTAATTTTTATCAAGATTTTAATAAAGTTCCTTAAAATAGGAAGGAAATCCTTACATCACAAGACAGTGTGTCTGACAAAGTGGGCTCAAGGCCCCCAAACCGTAAACATGTTAGTCACTGAGACTCTTCTCTTGTTATTGCAAGATTGGGGACATGATCTATTGCAACACATCCATTTTATAAAGGCTTGAGAGAACCCCGTTTTAAGAAGCTGCGCCCAGGGATTTTTACACCTCTGACTGTCTGAATGCTAATAGTAAGGGTAGACTATGAAAACATTCACAAATTTCACAAGTTACCATTAGACAGTAGTCTATTGCAACATAATCACAGTAAAACAATTAACACAGTAGAATTAGTGATAACAATTCCAAAACACTTGTAACAATTCAAAGAATAGAAGACATAATTTCACAAGAGAAGGTATAACAATTCAATAGAAAGAATCCAAGGGGCGACTCCTCTATCTCCTTTTAGTACAGTAGTGTCCTAAAGATCTCAAAGTCCACAAAAAAGGCAGAGGATGTCCCAAAGATAAATCTGCAGACTATTGTTATCACTAATTCTACTGTGTTAATTGTTTTACTGTGATTATATTACAATAGACTATTGTCTAATGGTAGCTTGTGACATTTGTAAATGTTTTGATGGTCTACCCTTGCGTTTTTCATCTCTTCATATTACATAAGCTTGGAGTCCCTATTGTTTGAATGTTAATAGTATGCAGATAGGGTGGGGCCGTCCGACGATTTGAGCCAGAGAGGCTCATACGTTTGTGGGATTTCTCCTTAAGAGTGCTTCTCGATCCACAGGTACACTTATCTAGGCTTTGTGCATGGGGCTGTTCCTATAATACGCCAAGGGCTGGCACTTAATCTTAACTGTAAAAGCTAGAATGGAATGGGCGTACAGGTAGGAAAGCGAGGGAAGGCTGGTGGGAATGTGAATGGAACACCCTCGACTGGGACCAAACATGCATGGAAGGAAGGAAGGGGAGGGCTGTGAATGCATTAATTAGTTAATTGCTACTTATTTGTCTGGGGCTGGAATGTTGCATTTAATCAGAACAAGCAACATTTTATACCTCCCCCCCCCACCCCTTTTCAGAGCGAATGTTGGCGTAATAAAAACAGTTGGTGTAATCTTGTTATGCTGTTGATTGTGTTTGATTAGGGCTGCATAGGAGGTATTATTACAGTGGGCTGTACCCGCCACTTCACTCGGCTGTTGGCGACATGTCCCTTTGGGGCAAGGAGACGCCACAGGCTTACAGTGGCAGAAGTCTCCCTGCTCTGGATGAATACGTTGCCTTAGCCAAGAGGACCGGTGCTATGCAAGCTATTAAGTTCACTGTATAGTCTGTTGTTAAAGGGCGGGGGACCTAATATGAACGTTAGCTTTAAAAAAAAAAAATCAAAGCTGCCGCTCAGGCTGAAACACCAACTTTCATGAGCTGAAAGTCTCCCTGCATATCCCAGATGCTTCCACAAAAGGAGGATCTCTGTCTTTTAAGCATGTCCCATCTGTAAGAATGTGAATACCTGTTGGGATTTGCAGGTTCCCTCTCTGTAGTCGCGGTGGCTCAAGTGGTCAAGACGCTGAGCTGCAGACCAGAAGGTCGTTAGCTCAGCAGTTCGAGACCTGAATGCCACGTGATGGAGTGAGTTCCCGTCTCTGGCCCCAGCTCCTGCCAACCTGGCAGTTCGAAAGCAAGAAACTGCCAGTAGATAAATAGATGCCACTTTGGTGGGAAGATAACAGCGTCCTGTGTGCCTCGGCATTTAGTCATACTGGCCACATGACCACAGAGATGTCTTCGGACAGCGCTGGCTCTTCAGCTTGGAAATGGAGATGAGCACTGCAACCCTAGAGTCGGATTGGACTGGCTTTCGAGCTAGGGAAACTTTCTCCTTTACCTTCTCTGTAGTCATGAAAGAATTAACTGTTTGTGTGTGCTCTGATGTCCTAGCTAGTTAAGTTAGGGACCCAGTGGTAAAGCCCAGCTGCCAAAGCAAGGTGACAAAACACACAATTAGTTAGCGTTGGGATTCTCCAATTGGATCACTTCTCTTTTTGCTAAGATCAAGTGTGGGGATTCTCCAACTGGATAATCAATACATTGGGGATGGACCAGGCATTGGGTTTCAGTTTTATTGCTCTTTGGTCTTCTTCTCTACAACAAATTTAAAGTCCAGTGGCACCTTTAAGACCAACAAAGGTTTATTCAAGGCATGAGCTTTCGTGTGCACGCACACTTTATGACTTTTTTTTTTTAATAAAGTGTGCCTTGCACACGAAAGCTCATGCCTTGAATAAGCTTTTGCTGGTCTTAAAGGTGCCATTGGACTCTAAATTTGTTGTACTGCTTCAGACCAACACGGCTGACCAACTGGATCTTTCTTCTTCTCTAGTTTGTTTTCACACAAGATTTAGAAACCATAAAGATGTGGATTAAAGCAGCTAGCCAGACAGGATGTTTATCCTATGTTTGTTTTCTTTAATCTCCCAGTAACCCTTTCCTCATTAGTAAAGTTGTTCTTTTAAAGCGAATACGTATGCGTGCTGTGCTGCTGTTATTCACTCTGCATAATTTAGGACACCTAACAATACCCCCAAGCCTGACCTTAAATCTGCAGAGGGAGGGGTAAAAGTAGCCTGGAGGTGGTGACTTGCCGCTGGAAAAGGACCAATGCAAGGGTTTTAGAAGCCATCTTCCCTTTAAATCATGGGGCGGGGTGGGGAGACTGTCTAAGTCAGGGGTGGGCAATTGTTTTGGCTCGGGGCCACTTTGTGAGAGCGGAGGTTAGCGGAGGGCCGCACCTTTTAAAATGATTGCATTCATTAATTAACTTTGTATTTCAGAAAAGGTATAAATTGTATCATAAAAATCAGTAAGTATAAATTAAATAAAATAGTGGTAGTTTTATTCAATTTATTTATTGTGCTAATTTCATATCATCTATAGCTGCAAGCATATTTAATTTTAGAATCAGTTTAATGAGACAAATGTACCCTATCACACCACGTGGCCGACTGTCTTGGCGGGCCGCAAAAAACTCTGTGGCGGGCCGCATGTGGCCCCCGGGCCGCTATTTGCCCACCCCTGGTCTAAGTCTTTGCTTGCTTCCAGCTGGGGTCAAGTCAAATGCCTGTAGGCAGGGCCGGTGCCAGGCTTTTTTGCGCCCTAGGCAAGGCTAACTACTTGCGCCCCCCCCCCTGCTAACCAATTAACAAAAACAGATGAATTCTAGGGAAAATTAAAAGCACAAAACTTGACCCTGCTAATTTTTTTTTTAATTGTGTGGGCTCAGGCAGGCAGGGTGCAAGGCAAAGCTGAAGGGAGCTGCTGCTGCTGCAGTTGCCATGACTTTCTGGAGGAGGAAAAGCATGGGAGAGCCGGGGCTGGTGAATGAGTGAGTGTGAGAGCCTGTGGCCGGTTGGAGGGGCACTGATTGTGTGTTTCTGCACTCCTCTGAGGTCTGTGCCCTAGGCAGTCGCCTAACTTGTCCTAATGGTAGCACCGGCCCTGCCTGTAGGATGCTTACAAACCCTGCAAGAGGATCGTCATCCCTAGCTCTCGACTAGTGGCCACTCAGGAGACTTGTTCTCCAGGTCTTCTAAATGAAAAGGAGATTCAAAGTGAGTCCCCCCCCTCCACCCCATAACATACAGTTCCTCCTTTCCTTCTCTTTTGTTCCTGGCGCCCCTCTTTCATATCAAAGGGGCTGCTTCCCAGTCC
This sequence comes from Lepidodactylus listeri, assembly GCA_029233225.1. Lineage (NCBI taxonomy): Eukaryota > Metazoa > Chordata > Lepidosauria > Squamata > Gekkonidae > Lepidodactylus > Lepidodactylus listeri. The sequence goes on from JARCFY010000003.1 coordinate 141,126,524, forward strand.
ACAGCTCCTTTCCCTGAAAAGCCAGCGATTAATTGACGGCCAGCAAGTCCTCCCTCCCCTTTCCTCGACCTGCAGGGCGAACTAACAGGTGTTGTGAAGGCGTGGGAGAGACAAATGCACAGCAAAGCCAGGTTGCTGTCTTACCTCTTCTTCACTGATGCTGTCAGAAGGAAAGGGGGAAAAAGGCTTGCAGGGAAAATAGAGAAATCTCTGCCTTTAATCTCTGATACTTATGCTAATGATGGAATTTCTATTAAGTTTCTAATGATCTTTGTCAGTTTCCTTGGTTTAAAAATAAACCCCCATTAGATCCCATTATTCATACCATAACAGTGCCATTCATGGTGCGCCAGTGCTGGTATCAATATTTATTTTATAAGAGCAGGGAATTAATGGGATGAGAATGGCATTTCGGCATTCATTCATACAGATTTGCACACCTGCATGCAGGGGGGAGGTGAGTGCTGACAGCTAGCCTCCCCCCCCCCCCCTTCAAGGAAACCAGGCTTCCCTGCAGATCCTGCCAAGGCGACTCACTGACTGCAGGAAGGGATGCTGTAGTGGGAATGGGAGAGCGTTGTGGGGAGCCAGGATTGCCAGGATGGGTCATGTCCAGTGCTCCCTCTAAGCTGTGGAGTCTTGTGAGCAAAAATTCTACTTTGTGAGCTACTGGCATTAAAGTTGTGAGTGAGTGATTTGGCTACTGCATAAATGAGTTTGCACTGGCGTCCTTCTTGAGCTAAGACAAAAATTAATTTGCTCTGGAGCCAGCCTTCCTGAGCTAAGACAAAAACGTGTGAGCTAGAGGCTAAAAAACTGTGAGCCAGCTCACACTAACTCAGCTTAGAGGGAACACTAGTCACATCCTGAGGCAGAGGGGAGATGCCCAGCATCTTGCTATGGACAGCGGCAAGCCACAGAGCCGTTCCCGAGCAGGTAGTCCCCATGTGAATCTCCAGCGCGTGGTTGTCAGAGGGATGTGGTCTCTGCACCAGAAGGTTTTGCTTTTGCCTACCAGGGCTGGTTAGCCATTGACAAATGGTGGCCAGGATCCAAAATAATTAGCCATGCACTTAAACTCAGCAGCAACCCTACCGAACAAAATAGCTCTGTCCCTGAAGGGAGCATTGGCATTTTGTGGGAGCTGCTTTCTGGAAGAAAAGGAAGTCAATCTTACTATGTACACCTGAAGTTCCTGGGGGCATTAAAGTAGCACTCCAGATTCTGGCCCATGTGTTTGCTTTTTCCAAGCACCTGCCTGTGCTAGTACCTACTGCTGTGTCCTGTGGCGGTGAGTTCCATAGGCAAATTCTGTGGCACAGGAAAACACTTCTCTCTGAAATCTGCTGCAAGTTGGTTTCAGCCCTGTGCTTTGCATTTTCAGGAATCGTGGATTGTGTTTCCTCAGTCAGTGTCTCCGTGTCTCTTACAGTTTGGCAAATCTCATATCACTTGTACTGTTGGTCAGCATTTTTCTAGGGTAAAAGCCCCAAATTCTTTCAGTCTTTCTCCACAAGGAAGACAATTGAGCCAGACAATTGAGCACTCTGATAACTTTATTGTTCTCCATCACTTCCTGTCTCCCGTCTAAAGTGGCACAATTAGGATTGCACCTGGCATTGTTACCCAGAATCCTTTGGGCAGAAGGGGCCACTTTAAGTTCCTTAAAATGAGACAGGAGAGCCAGAAGCCAGTGGGCCCTACCCTGCTTGACTTTTTCAGGGGGAAGTGGCCTTGTGCACGTGTTCAGATTGTAGGACCCACCCCCTGGTTAAATTGGTCTTCTTCTGCTGGGTGGTTTGGCTTTCCTCTTCATGGCCGCCATGCCAGCCAGAGGTGGGCTGCTTACATCACATGAGCAAGAACTGTGGCAGCGGATGGGCCACTAAGGTGCCATGCTGGACCAGTTGCCAGAGCTGGATGCCCCTAAGCTGTGGGTTTCTTACCTTCTTTGGGGTGCAGAGTGGTGAGGTGGATGAAAGATAGAAGGGCCACTGCTGCAGCCTCACCATTTGTGGGCAGGGCTGATAGACTTTTATATATATACATATATATGTATACACACACACACACACACATTTACTCAGTATTGCATTTTAGATGCAATGTGTGTCAAAATAGCCTGTTGCTAGCTCGTACTTCTATGAGAGAACCCCATCACCAGTTCTGAGTGGGTTGTCTTTAAGTTTTTCCAGCGTGTGCAGTCAAACCAGTGTTAACGTTTCATGTTTCCAGGTACTGGCGCTGAATCCTGCGGTGCCCACTTGTTCTCCCCCCAACTTGGCTCCTCTCATCTGGAGTCCTTTCCTGTGCTAGCCACCATCTTGTCCTTTGATGCTGACCCAGAGGGCTGCTACCAGAGGGGTCCTCTGCACAGCAGCCACTGAAGCTTTCAACTGCAGTCACATGTCTGTTCTCTCCCCGCGCCCTGAGTGCGCCACGGTGGGCTCTGCCTGCCTCCCCAGCCCCCAGCCCCTCCTCTCTCCTCTGGAGCCAGTTCCATCGGGGTTCTGCCACTGCCTAGCAACCTGGCAGGCTGCCTTCACACTTGCGGTTCCTTTATTTAGGGCTATTAGGCCTTGCAAGCTACAGATTGGAGAAGCTTTGGGGCGGCACTTAATTACCAGCTTGCCAGGTCCTCTTTGCTCTCTCTTGCCAACCGCGATGGGCACGGGCAGTAGAAGAAGGCTGGGGGGCTGAGCAGCGCAGAGCACGGGGCTGTGTCCTGATGCAAGGAGAGGTTCGTGGATTGCCCTGCAACAGGTGCAAATAGGGATGCCAGCCTCCAGGTGTGACCTGGGGATCCCCCCAGAATTACAGCTCATTTCCAGGCTTCCCCTGGAGAAAATGGCTGCTTTGGAGGGTGGACTCTGTGGCCTTGCACCCCACTGAAGTCCCTGCCCTCCCCTGGCAACATCCCCAAAATCTCCAGGAGCTTCCCAACCTGGATCTGGCAACCCCAGGCGCAAACCAGGGTGGTAAGAAAGATTTCATTTGCCAGTGGTTAAAGTGTGAGACTCAGAGTGGGAACTAAAATCCCTGCTCAGCCTCAAAGCGCACGGGGTGGCCTCGGGCTGTTCACTCTCTCTTACCCTATCTGTCTTTGCAGGGTTGTGGTGAAGATAAAACGTAGGAGGGGAGAGCCATGTGTGCCACCCTGAGTTTTTTGGAGGAAGGATGAGATTTTAAGAAATGTGATGGGTAAATAGCGACGGGTGTTCATGGGGCTTGTGGGAATAAATGTTGGGGGGGGGGGGGAAATGATCAAATAAATCCTCCTAAACTGAAAATTTTCCAGCAAGATTTGAAAGGTATAACCCTCCCCCTTCCCTTTTCCATATTCCACGCTCCGGATGAGGTTGGATGTTTTACTTGAACTCTGTGAAACATTGGATTTGGCACGGCAACCCGTCACACGACTGCCTTAAAATGTTAATCAACAAGACTGGGGCCTGGTTGGAACACGATGCGTGTGAAGCAAAATAGCTCACCTGTGTGATTCCTTTTTTGCATGGTCCTCGCATCCTGCTTCAGCTTGGACCGCTATCCGTGCAGAACAGCTAGATGTGCTTAGTTAGAAGTGCCAGCACAACAGCCACCTGGGCTATGGCTCCCTGGCAGGCGAACTGGGCCCCGCAGAGCTTTTTTCTGTGGGTCGGCAGCTGGTTCAAACCAGACTCTGGGCGCAGGCTCAGGTAGCTCCTTTTGCCTTTGCCGGCATCACATTTAGATCCAGCCTGCAGGTTGTATGTGCGCTCGTGTGTGTTTTAATGTTCCTCCAGAGCAAAGCTGGAAACTGTCTACTTGACCTTTTCAAAACCGGGAGCTTCAGACTCCAATTTCTCAAATCTAATGTTTTGGCCCTGCTTGGCTGACTTCCCTGAAACATCTGGAGCCGTTCTGAAAGGTGTGCATCATGGGAGATTCCTGCTTGTGGCGTGCCGTGGTCAGGATAGAGGGGGCCCGTCTTGAGAGTCTTGCCCTTGATCTCCTGCGGGAGACCCTTTCTAGCCAGGTGACTCTGTGGTTCTAGGCATGCGTATGTTGAGGGCCACCCCACCCCTCTAGTTTAAAAAACTCAGAAGTAATAGAATTATGCCCTTGAAGTCTGTGTTGCTGCTCTTTTGCCCTTGGTTATTTTGCTACATGAGGCCTGGAAAGGCATTTGCAGTCCCTGTAGTTGTAGCAAAAGGACGTCCATCGCCTTTGGTGTGCTCCAGTTCGGTGTAGTGGTTGGAAGCGTGGACTCTAATCTGGGAGAACCGGGTGTGATTCCCCACTCCTCCCCATGCAGCTGCTGGTGTGACCTTGGGTCAGTTACAAGTTCTCTCAGAGCTGTTCTCTCACGAGCAGTTCTCGAAAGAGCTCTCTCAGCTCTACCTAGAAGAAGAAGAAGAAGAAGAAGAGATTGGATTTATACCCCACCCTTCACTTGGAGTCTCAGAGTGGCTTACAATCCCTTCCCCTTCCCCTCCCCACAATAGACACCCTGTGAGGTTGGTGAGGCTGAGAGAGCTCTGAGAGAACTGCCCATTCCGGAACAGGACACTAGAAGCCCTCCCACTGTCCCCCCCCCCCCCCGCACCAAGAATACAGTGCATCTTGGAAGCTGAGCAGGGTCAGCCCTGGTTAGTACATGGATGGGAGACCACCAAGGGAAGTCCAGGGTCGCTATACAGAAGTGGGCAATGGCCAACCCCCTCTGAACGCCTCTTGCCTCAAAAACCCTACGGGGTCTCCATAAGTCGGCTGTGGCTTGACGGCAAAAAAAACCCTGCACAAAATCGGGGGATCTGCAGGTATAATTAATACACATGGCACACCCCAGTTATTTCCACAGACACTTCGGCTTTTAAGCATTCAGATTCTTTTGGCCTCTGTGCTTCTGATCTATGTGCTTCCCAGTAGGTAGAAGCTTTCTTACCTGCGGGGCACCCTGGAAGCCCAGCTTCTGCATTCCCTTCTTAGGAGGTCACAGCCTGGTGAGCCCAAGCTGATGAAGACGTTGTCCAGACCTCTTCTCTCATCGGCACGGGGCTTTGTGCCGCAGCAGCCGAGCGCTTGACGTGGAGACGAGAGAGGGGCCGGGGCTCAAGGCTTTCTGGGAGCTGTGCTCTCTGGGTGTGCGTGGGCTGGCTGCTTGGCTGCTGCTGACTTTCCAAGGAGAGGGCACTCTGCACATGACCAGAGATGCACTTTGTCATTTTGCATTTCCACAGGGAAATTTTTATTTTTAAAATAAATAACAGGTACAGAGGTGAGGGGTCCAGTCCTGGTTGGTACGTGGATGGGAGACCACCAGGGTCACTACACAGAGGCAGACAACAGCAAATCACACCTGTTCATCTCTTGCCTGGAAACCCCTTCAGGGTTGTCATAAGTGGGCTGCAGTTTGATAGCACTCCCCCCCCCCCCCCGGCCGCTAGGGAGGGTTCTGGTGGAATTTCTGCACTTGGCATTTGGTCCCTCAAAGAGCCCCGCTCCCAGAATAGCTCCTCTTCCTCTTTTCTGCATCCTGTGCAGAAACCATTTGCGACCCCCCCCCCTTTTCTCTCTCTTTCATCCTTCCCCCCCCCAGTTCACCCCCTTTTTCCCAGGCTCTAATGGGGCGATGAATTATTCATTGCTGCCCCTTCTTGTGCAAACTCTCCGGAGAGGGGAAAGTTAGGAGGGAGAGAAGGAGGATTTGCGTATCTCTGCTGCTGACCTACATTTGATTTCTTTCCCCTCTGCCTTCCTCTCCCGCTCTCTTCCTCTTTTGCAGAGTTGCCCTCTCTGGGTGGGGGTTGGGGGGTTGGGGAGGGCAGGGGCCCACTGTCATGCCCTCAGGCTCCCTGCACAGTCACCCTGGCTCCCCTGTGCCTGCCCTAGACCATCGCTGTGCCTGCCAAGGAAGTGTGCTGATGAATGTGCCACTACACCTTGGGAGACAGACCAGGCTAAAATTGGCTCCTGTTCCCCAGTTCTTTGTTCAGCACAGAAGCAGACAGAAGAATGAACTGAAATATGTCCTTCTTCTGCCCTCAATGTCACATCCCCACGACAGGGAATCTGCCCCCTCTCAGCGTGTCTCACCCAAAGCCCTTGGAACCCCCAAACCTTTCAAGAACAGCTCCGACAGAACTATGGCTTGCCCAAGGTCATCCAGCAGCTGCAAGTGGAGGAATGGGGAATCAAACCCAGTTCTCCCGGTTTAGAGTCTGCACACTTAACCACTACACCAAACTGGCTCTCTGCCAGTCTGTTGTTAATCCCAAGGCTTTATTGGGGTGGGGTGCAATGGCAAGTGGAGGTGCAGGGACAGCATGCTCATACCAAAATCAAGCCATGAGCAGCAAGAGGTGATGCTCGGGTGTCGGGGGGGGGGGTAGTCTCTGAAATACAGCACTTAATTGTGGTAGAACTGAGGTGTGCAAACATTAGTAATCCTGGCTGCTTCCCGCACTTCTGTGTTGAATGAAGACCTGGGAGGCAGGACCAGCCTTCACCCCCTTCCCCGCCTTGTGCCATAAAAGGATTGGCACCTAGGAATAAAAGATGTTGGGAGGGAACCAAAAGGAATCTGAGAGGAAGCAGGAGTGGCCAGCGGGGGTTCTGCATTTTGCATAAAGGACCCCAGTTTTTTTGGGATCCTGGATGCTGTACAGAACGCAGGTGAGAGGTGGATGGCCCTCTTTGCCATAGGGGTTTACAATCTACGTAGGATGGGAAGTGGGGAGCGATGGGAGCGGGGCAGGTTTCTTGTTCTGCCCTGGTTTAGTCCTGCTTTCACCATGCATCAGAGTCTGGGGGTAAAATGGCTCATACCACTTTGGGCTGAAGATGGGGGGCAGGAAGGTCTTGTTTGTGAATGCCCCTTGTACCTCAGAAAGCAGCACAGCATGAAAAATAGGGGAGAGTGACCAGGAGCCAAAGCCATTGCTTATATTGAGTGATCCATCTGTCCGTCTTCTGTCCCCCCCACCCCACCCCGCCGCCACATATTGGTGCATCCCACTCCCAGAGGCAGATGGTAGCATTGGATGGGCAGGCGCAGAATGGACTCTGAGCTTGAGAGGAAGAGTGCAGCATCAGATTGGGGCAGGGCTGGAAATGCGCCTCCCTCTAGCGGTCATCCCAGCCTGCTAGAAATTGGACGCTGGCGCCAGTGAATTGGAATATTCCCCACATGGCTTTGAGGATTAAATCACAGAATCATAGAGTTGGAAGGGACCTCCAGGGTCGTTTAGTCCAAATCCAGCAGTCCTTTACCAATCCGGGAAGGGAGGGCTGAGCAGAGAGGCAGGTGTGCTGAGACTTCCTTCCTCATGGCTTGGGGGAGGCAGGGGAGGCAAATGCCTCCCCCCCCCCCATATGCCCTTTCCTCCTCATCGACATCTCTTTCCCTGCCTGCTCCATCGCTGTGCATTTCTTCTTTCTGTGCAGTCTTCCCTCGATGGACTTGGTTGCTGACAATTTCCAAGCTAATCAAGAAGGCTGACAGAGATAGATGGGTGGCAAAGCGTGGGGTGGGAGAGGATGGATGCCTTGCAGGCTGCCTCCCCCACCCCACTGCAGCTTGCTAAGCGGGTAAGCTGCCTCTTCTGCCCAGAGAGGATCCCTCTCTTGCTGGGATACTAGAGGGCACTGTGTTGGGGGGTCTTTTGCACAGGAATTTGTGTGAATCTCGACTCCCCCCCCCCCCAGCCCTCAAACATGGACTTCCAACACTTCTGTGACCACTGCTGCTTTTCACAAGCGTGGGGAAATGGCCCTTCTTCCCCACCCCATCTACCAATCCTCCAGTGGTCTATCTAGGAGGGGGTAGTTCCAGATGGTCAGCTGTGCTGGTCTGAAGCAGTAGAACAAATTTAGAGTCCAGAGGCACTTTTAAGGCCAACAAAGGTTTATTCAAGGTGTGAGCTTTCGTGTGCAAGGCACACTTTTTCAAATACATTGGAATGGTAGATGAGGTCGTAAACTTATAGGCAGGGACTTAACAGTAAATTAACATGTAACATGATGATGTTTAAGTTATGAGTAAGTTAAGTAACTTAAGTTATAAGTAAGAGACCTTCCTTCCTCTGTTCCTGCTGAGGAATGGAACAGAAATGTCAGGATTGAAATTCAGCTCAGAATAGAAAACCTTTTCAGAGTTGAGAGATTTGATTTTGGGCGGTACATCCGGGAAGGGCAGGAGGCACACCCCTGCCAAGCTATCCCCTTTGAAACCTTGTTTTTTAGTACAGGTAAACTGAGCAGATTTAGAGCTTTGTGTTTGAATGGTTTCGAATGGGAATAGGGGGAGAAATGTGTGAATTTCCCCTCTTGGTGCTTCTCCAGAAAATTATCTTCACTTTAGGGGATTCATGGGAAGAACCCCCAAATTCCCATCACATGTAAAGAAACTGCAGAAATTCTGGGGCCTGTTGCAGAGGTAGGAAAACTTGTTTCCACACCTATCTACTGGACTTCACTGATTCCAACTCATTCAGCACTGCAGAACTAACACAAATTTTCACATTGGTAAATTGTGTGGCATCAGTTTAAACCTAAGGCAGCATTCAGTACAAATGTTGGGGGCCGCGTTAACCTGGGAATTGTATTCTGTATTCGGAATCCTTGCGGTTTCTGTAAGATTGCATGGTAGTCATCCATGAAGGGACTGTGTTTTGTTCAGCATAGGATCCAGGGCAGCAGATATTTGCACCCTTGCCCTTCATGGGCAAGAACAGCTATGAGACTTCAAGGGTACAAAACCTGAGATGCAGTGCAACTGTGAGCAAAGTACATGAACCTGCATGTTCAAGTACCTATAAGTAAGGTAATAATATATAACCAATAATACAAGAGGTGTGGCTGTGCAAATTTGACGAAAGAAAGGAAAGGAAAGGAAAGGAAAGGAATTGAATTTCTCCTGGACATTTTCAGACATCCTTTATTGCAAGCTCTTAGGACCAGGGACCTTTTTGTGAATTACCAGGAGTGCAGTAGTATTCTGTTATGTTTTCTTCCTCTTTGCTTGTCTGTGCTGCTTCATGCCTCCCCACTGGGTAGGGTTGCCAGCTCCAGGTTGGGAGACTCCTGGAGATTTGTGGGTCCACTGCATCCATTTTATCCAGTGGAGATGAGCTGTATTTCCAGGGGATCTCCAGATTGCACCTGGAGGAGGCTGGCATCCCTATCACTGGGTCAGGGAAATGGGAACCTCCTCAGCTTGTGCCGGGGCAACTTTGCTAGTTCCCAGTTAGCTTTGGGCTCAGTCCAGACTTGAGAGGTATTGCTGGAATCCCTTCTGTGATGGAACAAAGCTTTTTAAGCGCTGGTTCTAATAATAACCCTGCTTAGCATTTGTGTAATGCTTCCAAGGGTTTGAAATACTTCACACAATTTCTTTCTTTCTTTCTTTAATTTATTTATTTAGGGATTTTTATTCCGCCCTCCCCAAACGGGCTCAGGGCAGATCACAGCAAATCGAGTCAAAGACCCGTTGCAATAAAATTACATTAAAATCATAAAAGCAATAAACAATAAAATTGGTAGCAGCAATATAAATCTGTTGGAGCCACAAGGTGGAATCAGATGAGCTGTGTTCCTTACAGCAGCGTTGTAAGGTTGATCAGACTTATGGTTCCTCGCATTGAAGCGTGGAGATGGGAAGGCTCAGGGAGGGTGGCTTGCTGAAGGCCGGCTGGTGAGCTTGTGATAGTAGCAGGGTTTGAACTGGGAACTTCCTGGCTCATTGTTCAGTCTTTTAGCCACTGTGTATGCCACGCCAGCTCTTAGTGTTGCAGCATGGCAGCCTCCTTGACTTCTACGATCTTTTGACTGATCTTTATCAATAAGGAGATTTTTTTTCCCCTGGTGTTTCATAGGTAGATCAAGAAGGGTAGCCATGTTAGTCTGTCTAAAGCAGCAGAAAAGAGCAAGAGTCCAGTAGCGCTTCAAAGACTAGCAAAATTTGTGGCAGGGTACGAGCTTTTGTGAGTCACTGCTCCCTTCTTCCGATCTGAAGAAATAAGCAGTGACTCAAAGTTACAAATTTTGTTAGTCTTTGAAGCGCTACTGGGCTCTGGCTCTTTTCATAAGTAGGTTCCCCCCCACCCCTTTAGTGACTTCTGAACATGTTTGTTGCATTGATAGTTGTTTTTATCAACTGGTTGTCGTTGAATTGAAATCTCTTTCTGAAGATGGTGTGAACACTCAGACGAAGTGTGAATAAGGACTTTTAAAAATAAATGAGCATGTAACTATGCGGCCAGATGCAATCTTGCTGGACATGGACATCATGGCAGTGGGCGAATAAAAAGAGCTCGACTGCAAAGCAAGAGTAATCCACAACCAAGACTCCAGTGCTAAGACAGAATGGAATGGATGGCAACCAGCCAAGCAATTCTGTGCTTACTGCAAAGATCCAGACTTCTCCTGTCTCCACAAGAAGGCACTCCACATCTGTCCAGCAGACCAGTTCTGTCCCCTGCTTATAGCCTTTGGATGGGGGAGGAGGGTGCAACAAGATTGTTATTAAAAATAGAGGGGATCAGTTAAAGAATGCAAAGGAGAAAATAGTGCAAGCTTTCAGACTACACTGGTTTGTGTAGCTAATGATGCCTCTCAGCATGGCCATTCACAGGGTTCCAGAGCTACTCAAGGCCTTGCTCTGTATGGCCCAGTGCTGGCTTGAAGCTCATGATTTATTTAGTTTTGCGTGAGAGCCCGACAAAGTCACTTTGAGCAGAACAGAAATATTTTGCTTAGGTAAAGCGAGTTAATCCAGCCCCTCCCTAGAAAGATTTGAAATATGAGCATTTATTTGCTCCTCTCCTCAGGATCCCCCCCCCCCGCCTAGGGTTGCCAAGTCAAGGTTGGAAAATACCTGGGGACTTTGGGGGTGGAGCCAGGAGAGGGCGGGGTTTGGGGAGGGGAGGGGCCTCAGCATGGTACAATGCCATAGAGTCCACCCTTCAAAGCAGCCATTTCCTCCAGGGGAGCTGATCTCTGTCAGCTGGAGATCAGTTGTAAAAGCGGGAGATCCCCAGGCCCCACCTGGAGGCTGGCAACCCTACCCCCACCTCCTGGCCAGGCCAAATACACCAAATGGTGCTGTTGAGCTGGCCGGTCAACTCCTAGTGAGCTGTGCCGAATTCCTGGGCAGTTAGTTTTGCATTGACAGAGGCATGCCTGACTCGCTCTGGGGCTCACCCCCTTCCTTCCCCCAGAAACAAAGTCTGAGTCCAGTGGCACCTTTAAGACCAACAAAGTTTCATTCAAGGTATGAGCATTCATGTCTTTCCCCCAGAAAGAGATTGTAAGAGGCTGGAGGAGGGGATGCAGCAGGAGTTCCAAAGCAGGCAAAAGACATCAGCCTGTCTGGGCAGGGTTGAGTGGGCCGTGGCCGGGAGGGCAAATGAGACAGCCGAGAGCAATTGTATGTGTGGAGGCAGGCGTGCTGGGCCCGAAATACAGATGAGGGGTGATAGATGGCCCTGCTGGAGCCCCCACACCTGGAGGAGGGGGGGGCAAGGAAGGGCTGGGTGTCTGGGAGACAGATAGGCCTGTCTCAGCCTTTGTCCTTCTCTGTCCATCATCCTGGCCACCAATCTGTTTTGCAGCAGATAGGGGAGGGGCCACAAAGTGATGGGGCAGCCATGGATTGGTTGCCCAGGAGGGAGGCGAGGGGTTGCGGTCTGGGGGAAGTGTGGGGAAGGACCCAAATTCTGCTTAATGGTGAGCATCCTTTCTCTTTATGCCAGAAAGCTTTGTTTTCTCCCCCCCAACACACACTTTTTTAAATGGAGGGGATTCCTGAGATCTGAACTGTTACTACTAGTAGGAGGTTTCCTGTCCTAAATGCCCATTGTCTTCTCTCATAGGGGCAGTTCTGTGTTGAGGATAAAAAACACTCCACACATGGACACACACACACTTCTTGCTTATTGCGTTATGTGTTCTGGCCACATAAGACCAACTGATCTATGTTTCTGTAACCTCATGGCTAGACTGTTGCAATGTGCTCTGTATGGGGCTGCCCTTGAAGACTATCCAGAAGCCACAGTTGGTGCACAAAAGGGCATTTTGGAATAGCTATAGTGGCTACCACTGTGTTTCCGCATCCAATTTAAGTTGAAGGTTTTGGCCTTGAAAGCCATACCCTGTCTGGGGCCACCTCAGTTGATGCCGCCGGTTGATCCCTTCCTCTGTGCTATCTGATCTGCCACAGTGCTAACTTCCTCTTTTGGTGTGGCTGTTTCAGGGTTATGGGACGCCCTCCCCAGGGGTTACAGAGGGCCCTTGCACTGTCTGCTTTCCATGTGAAATGTTAAGGCTGTTCTGTTCCGGTGGGCATTTGGCAGCTAACTTACAAGAAGGGTATTATTTTCAGGGAAGGCTGTGTAGCTGTTACTTCTGGCTTGTCTGCTTTCGGATGGTCTTCATTTGCTTGCTGCTTGTGGCTCAGAACTGTTGTAAGCCACTGTGGTGGGCAGGAAAAGCAGCATATAAATGTTTCAGTCAATCAGTGACAGGTGCCTGCCAGGCCAAATGCAACAGGATCCAGAGTCTCCAAGTCTCAGCTGGCAGGAAAATTGATGAAGAACAGATTCTCCAAAGGACTCTGTTTCTGACCATTCTGTTTTCTCTCTCTCTCTCTCTCTCTCTCTCTCTCTCTCTCTCTCTCTCTCTCTCTCCACGATTCCAGCTGGCACGACGTACATTTTTGGGAAAGGCGGGGCGCTGATCACGTACACATGGCCTCCCAATGACCGCCCCAGCACGCGGGCCGACCGGCTGGCCGTGGGCTTCAGCACGCATCAGAAAAACGCCATTCTGGTGCGGGTGGACAGCGCCTCTGGGCTCGGTGACTACTTACAGCTGCACATAGTAAGGAGGGGGGGCTGAACCGTGGGGGGGGGGGGGCTGAGGTGGGAAGGCCGGGCGGGCAGGGGAGAGCATGGTAGACTGAACTTCTAAACCCCATCTGGGTCCAAGGCCAGTCATTCTGCTTAGCCTCAAGAGGTCGATCCTGCACCCCTGGAAGAGAGGCTGCTTCAGAAGTTGTGGGTTTTTTTCCAGGACGGGGAAATCAAACTGAAAACGCGCCTCTCTGGCAGGTCTTGGCCAGACCATCTCCTGGCCCTTTGTGTCCCTCTCTCTCCTGCCCCTTTCCTCCCTGGCCCCTTCTGCTGGGAAACCCTTTCCTGGCTCGTGCCTCCTTAGGCATCATGGCCGCCCCGGCTCTGAGGCAGCGGGTGCCAGGCTTCTGGGGGTCTGAAAATCCCATCACTGTTGCTGCCGGTTCCGGGGAGAGGAGGCTGGGTGGGGAATCCTGGGCTGCTTTTGCCGAACGGAACTGCTTGCCCTTCCCCATCTTTGGAGACCTGGGGAAGAAGACATTGCTTGGCAACTCCCCTGTGGGGTTTGGAGTGCGATGTTTTTTAGGACTTGGACGTTTCAGCTGCACAGTTGGGGTGCCACATTTGGAACATGTGGAGGGCCAGCCTGATGTGGCCTGTGCAGCTGGTAATTCATCTGCATGCTTCTGGTGCCTTCCAGGTTGCAAACAGACCCAACACACACTTGCATTCACATGCGCACATGCATACACACACACAGGCTCAACACTTGCGTCTCATTGGCTGCCTTTTTGGCCTGCCTCAGCATTTTTCCCTCCTGCAGGAGCACCGTACTGACTAGTGCGGGGAAGTTTCCCAGGAGCTTGGAAAGGCATTGAAGCAGAAAGGCACCCCAAAGCTTTCGGGAGGATGGCTGCCTGCTGTGAGTCCATGTGTCAGGGGAAGGCACACTGCACATGCTCAGGGGGGTTGCACTTAATTGTCAATTCACGTGTCCCAGGATGAGACCAAATGGGTTGACCAAATTCGCACACTTGACAACGGGTTCCGGAAAGAACCATTCTGCATCATTCCCAAAGGCCTTCTTCACTTCTGACTCTGAACATTTAGGGGCAATAAGCTTGTAATACTGGATTTCTGCAACTGGAGTTCCCAGTGTATGATTTGATCCTTACTGTGGTTGCCAGCCTCCACGTGGCACCTGGAAATCTCCCACTATTACAGTTGATCTCCAAGCTACAGAGGTCAGTTCCCTTGGAAGATGGCTGATTTGGAAAGTAGACTCTGTGGCATTATACCCTCCCCTCCCAAACCCTGCCCTCCCCAGGCCAGTTTGAGAGCCATCGTGGTGTAGTGGTTAAGAGTGGCAGACTCTAATCTGGAGAACCGGGTTTGATTCCTCACTCCTCCACGTGAAGCCAGCTGGGTGACCTTGGGTCAGTCACAGTTCTCTCAGAGCTCTCTTAGCCCCACGTACCTCACAGGGTGTCTACTGTGGGGAGAGGAATGGAAAGGAGATTGTAAGCTCCTCTGAGACTCCAAGTGAGGGGCAGGGTATAAATCCAGTCTCCTCCTTCTTCCCCCAAACCCAACTCAGAATTGGCAACTGTAGCCCTTAGAAAGCAGCCATGGCTAGAGGGAGGGCCACAATCTGGACCAGGGCCCTGATATCAGAGAAATAGTGGTTTCATTATTTCACCACCTTTTCCCAAATCCACATCACACTATCCCCTTGGCAGCCATTTTCTAAGGCCTGAATCTGGAGTTCCCCTCGCAGACACAGAGCTTAGTCATAGGACTTCCCTTTATGACCAGAGCGAGTTTCCATGCTGTTGAGTAATCTCCGGCTGTCCTCACGCAACTGGGATCTCCAGACATGTCTGAGCATTCACAATTTAGCTGCTGCTCTGCTGCTGATAATGGTGATGATTGGGGGGGGGCTTTGGTTTTGTTTTGTTAAAAAAATTACATACTGTGTGGAGGTCATTTGGACAACCCCGCAACCTGTACGAGATAGGGTTGCCAAGTCCAGGTTGGAAAATACCTGGGGACTTTGGGGGTGGAGCCAGGAGAAGGTGGGGTTTGGGGAGGGGAGGGGCCTCAGCATGGTAGACTGCCACAGAGTCCACCCTTCAAAGCAGCCATTTTCTCCAGGGGAGCTGATCTCTGTCAGCTGGAGATCAGTTGTAAAAATGGGATATCCCCAGGCCCCACCTGGAGGCTGGTAATCCTAGTACGAGGCCATTGGCAGATTGTGGACAGGATCCTGCCCTTTTTCCTCCCCACCTTCTTTGGTTTCCAAGTTGGGCAAAATGAATTAATGCTCCGTCCTGTGCAAACCCGGCATCTTGCGCAGGCCGCAGGCGCCTAGTCCATCTTTGTGTTGTTCCTATTAATATTTATGCATTAATGACTGTGCATGATATTGGGAGAGAAGAGGCGGGCGGGAGGGCTGGTTGCTTAATGAAATACTCCTTGCCCAGAGGGGGGAAGCGGGAGGCAGGAGGCTAATATCTCTCTCGTGGGCGGGCCTCTCGCTGTGGTCAGGCACCCTGAGCGCCCGGGTCGCAGAGTCTTCTCTCTCTGTCTCTGTCGAGGCCTGTCAGGAGGTTCCATTCAGAGCCTTGATTGGGTTTTCGATGCGTCTGCCAGCAGGTCTGTGCCCACATGGGGTGACTTAATTTCTTCCTGTTAAGGAGACGTGTCCAGATGAAATCTCCCCAGGGCCAGAATTTTGCACAGACTGTAGATTAGGCAGATGCCAAGCTGGGGTGCCAAGAGGAGGCAATTGCAGCTGCTGGAAGGCGACCCTGGCTCTCAGACTCTGCCCCCACCGCTGCACACCATTCCCCTTGGGCTTCTGTAAGGCGAGAACTGGTTGCTTTTGGTGTTGAATTGGGGGGGGGGAGTGTATTTTGGAGGGCACAGGCCCCTCTTCTGAGGCTCCCCCTTGTCTGGAGGAAGGGGAAGTGGTTTCGTTTGCATTTCTGCAGCTTCACGGCTAAAAACCAAACAGTTTTGCACCAAAGAAAGCAGGTGCAGAAATTATAGACATTAAGCAGTTTTGCGTAATTAATTCTACTCCTGCTCGTCATGCGGAGGGCTCAGGCAGCGAAGCCCCTCCCCTGAATCTGAGGCCTGCCGGAATTTTTACTAGCATCTGAGATGGCAGTAGGGTCACTGTCCCGTCACTTCCTTGCCTACCTGGTCTGCCATGAGGGCAAAGAACTTGATTTTTTAAAATTCTTTTTCTCGGGTGCTTGATCTGTCCTAGATTCTTCCCGGGTGCAGCGTGTCAAAAAACAGGCAGATCTGTCTGTCACCAAGGCACATCCTGGTCCTTTCGTTACTCACTTTATGATTAATCTCAAAAGGAACAGAGCAAGGCTTCCCCGCTTTCTTCGTGCTTGAGCAGAGGCATCAGCTCAGGGTGCACTTTCTTCCCATTTTGCAGGTGGTGGAAACTAAGGCTGACCCCTCAATCCCCACGTCCAAGCAGGGATTCGGAGCCTCCTGGGTGCTGCCCTGGTCCAACTTCTCTATTCCGGAAACTGTACTGGAAAAGAGGAACTATCCCTAAAGGCCCTTGAGAATGGGGAGCAAGGAGAACTAGGAAGAGGTGAATCTCCTGGATTCCCCTGCTGGCTTCTAGGGTGGGCGGGAGCTGCGTCGTTCATGGATCAGGCTGCTTCCATTCAGTTCCATTATGGTTTCTCACCGAAGGCCCCTGCAGTATGAGTCCGGCTGCCTGTACTTCTCCCTGTTTCATGAATGAACGGAGCAGGCAGGAGGGACTGGCCAGTGAGGGCTTGTCTCTGTCCTTCGGGCAGCGTGGCACAAGGGGGGAGGCGCCTACTAGGACTCCTTGGCCCTCCCTGCTACACCGCCGAGGTGAGCGTTTCTGCCCTTCCAGCCAAGGAAAGGACGGTGGTGCAGCACGGAAACTGGCTTTGCCTTGGCGCTCTTGCAAGGACACTCTCGTCTCTCTGCCTGCCCTGTGGCATGTGCCAAGCGAAGGTGCCGCTGCTAATGCTGCGTGGCAGGAGAGCAGGCAGGCTGGCTGGGGAGTGCCCGGTGTGTCAAGCAGCCCCCCGGGGCGCCCGTGCTCCACTCTAGCGCCTTCGCCTCCCATCCTTTTCTTCGTCACGGCCCTGCCAGGCTAATGCCGGCCGACAGCGTAACCTACTGGTGCCGACGCGGCGGTGTCTTTTCCTTGGGCCAAGGTTCCCTGAGCGTGCCCAGTAAGGGCAGAGAAGACCAAGAAGATGGGTTCTGCCTCGGTAGCTGGTTTTTGGGTGAAAGCCAGTGGGAGGGGGACGTGGGAGGAAAGGCTCCTTCCTAGGTCCTCCGGCTGCGGAGTGGCACCTTGTGGGCTCCAGGAACCAGGACCTCTTCCTGCAGAAGGCTTGGAGTCAGCAAGGTTTCCCCAAGTTCACTGTCTAGTTGTGGCTTCATGGTGGCAGTTCTCCCCACAAAGGTGTAGCTGTAGGGAAAGCAGGGGCTGTGTAGGAGCTACCATTTCACTGCCAAAGGAAAAGCACCCTTTGCCTGTTCCCAGGCTGGGAGTTGGGCTCCCTTTCCCTATCATGCACCTGTGACCTTGGCAGGGGGAGGGGAGGCAAGCAGATCGAGTCTTCTCAGGACATGCAATTCTTGCAACTGAGAGCCAGTTTGGTCTAGTGGTTAGGAATGCAGACTCTAATCCGGGAGAACCGGGTTCAATTCCCCACTTCTCCACGTGCAGCTGCAGGTGTGACCTTGGGTCAGTCACAAATTCTCTCAGAGCTGTTCTTTCAAGAGCAGTCCTCAAAAGAGCTCTCTCAGCTCCACCTACCTCACAGGGTGTCTGTTGTGGGGAGGGGAGGGAGACTATAAGCCGCTCTGAGACTCCGAGTGAAGGGCGAGGTATAAAACCAATCTCTTCCTCCTTGTCTTCTTCCCCTCCCCCCCTTCCAGTTTGTATCGTGCCCTCCAACCGTTCATGGCAGGCCGGGAACAGTCAACCTGCATTAGCCAGCCCAAGTATTCAGGCAGGCTGTGCTGGACAGATGGGAGACAGGGCAGTTGGCCGACTATAGAAGGGGACGTGTGTGTCTGTGTGTGTGTGAGAGAGATCGAATCTGGTTCCCCAGCGAGTCTCTCCCAGAATGCCTCTCACACACACACGATCTTCCTGGTGAGGACCGTTCTGTCTCCCCCCCCCCCCCCCTCCAGCTGCAATAGATTCAAGGAGTTTATCATTCTTGTTCTCTTAAATGCAGACTGTCCACTGTCTGGCTGGATCCTGTCTCCAGCCGTGGCCAGCCAGAGGCCTTGAGGCAGCTTCCGTGAAGCAGATATTCAGCCCGAGTCCTGTGTCTGGGAAGCTGCTGTTTACATCTATGTGCCCTTTGTCCACGAAGGTCCCATTTCGTGACCATGATTTACTGCAGTGTTCCTGTATGGCTCCAGTTCATTCCAGGGGGACTCGGGCAGGAGAACTTTTGGCTGGATTGCGCCCCACAAGCCACATTCTGCTTCCCTTTGGCTCTTGGGGAGGAGCACGGTGTGGCATTCCGCCCGTGGACTGCTAGGCCATGAGAACACTCATGCTTTTTCATGACCACTGAGTAGCCACCATCACCTGGGGTCGTCAGGACGGGTTTTTCAGGTCAGAGAGGGTAACTCCCAGACTGACGAGACTTCCATCGCTGGGTTTTGGGCATGGATTTCAAGTCTTTCCTGGGCCCAGGCAGCATTTGGGCTCGTCTCAGGCAGGCAAGGAGAGAAACGTTTGCTCTCTTGCGTTCCTTTCCTCTCCTCTTTCCCAGTGGCTGCTCACAGCTGCCACTGCAGACAAAGCCCCTCTCTGCTGGAGCCCTTACAGTCTGGGAGATGTGCTTTAGCTGTGACACTTGCACAGTGGCGCCTGCCAGTGCACCCCTGTGCGGCTTTGCTTAGGAGACAGCAAGCGCAGCTGATTGGCAGGGGACAATGGGCCCTCTGTGTGTGTCTCTCTCTCTCAGGCCTTGTGTGTGTGTGTGTCTGTGTGCTCACGTGCCCGTCTGTCTGTGCGATCAGCTGGCATTTCTCCCTGTCCAGCACATGGCCTGTGTGATGCGCAGCCTTTTGCAAGCGCCCGCTTTGTTCCACACACAAAGGACGCTGATGTGCAGCCCTTGTTTTGCATAGAGCAGAATGGCTCGGGGCAGGTATTCAGGGCCACTTAGCGAGGATTAGTTACTCTCAAACACCCTGTAGCCATCCAGCCATTCTTGCAGGGCACCTGCTTTCCGTTCAGACCCCCTCGGTGTCTGGGAGACTTAATCCTGGCTACTGGAGAGCTACATAACCAGCAGGAGGAACAAAAGACCGGTCCTGTGCGCACAGTGTCGTAATGCCCCTGCAGCTCAAGCCGGATCATGAATGGGGCTAATCACTCTCACCTGGAGTGCGTGTGCATGGATTTTTTTTCCTGCTGAATTTTTTTAAAAATTACATTGTAGAATCACGGGGCTGGGTGTGACTGTAGCATGGTGAAACACAACCATGATCTGCAACCCCACCACCACCGCCACTGACATACAACTGGGGTTCGGAGCTTGGAAATGGTGGTTTCCAATCAGGCTGGAGCTCTGTAACCTCTCCGGGAGCAAATCCACCACTTCTGGCACCCCCTGAAGGCAAAAAAAGCACCATTCCGGCATGCATGCTCCGTGAAGAACAGGGGCTCCGTTTTCTCCAGGCAACTTTTGGCAACAGATCCCCCTTCCAGACATGCATCTGCGCAGCAAGAAGCCCTGCAGGTGGTGGGGAGCCCTGCTGGGCAGGGGTCAGGAACCAGCCCTTTGGCAGCTGTGATCATGGTTATTACGGCTGTCATTTTCTGAGGCGGAGCACCAGAGGAGATCCCTCAGCAATTGCTGCAGCCTCTATCAGCCCAACCGCAGGCTCCTGAACTCCGGGCTAAAGTAAAACTATTACACTTTATCCGGCAGAGTGATGCAGTTGGAGGCAGACAGAGAGCCATGGAGACTTGAAATAGTAATAACAATAATGAGAGAGAGAAAGAGAGAGAGACTCAGAACATGCACAGAGTGATTACTTTTAATGACATATTTTCTTTCTCTCTTGGAGCTAGCCCCAGAATTTAACAGCCAAAGTCATTTCCCCCCAGCCTTCAGGGTTTCCTATCTTAATGGCCAACTCTTCAAATGATTGCTGCCACAAAGCCTAATCCTAGTTTGTCATTCATTTTATCAAAGTTACAGCACAAGTGTTGTAGCTGGTAAATAAATACGGGGATGGGGGTGGGGGAGGGGGACGTGGGTTGTCATCACCACAATAAAAAGCCAACCTTTAACCCTAGCCTAACTTCTCCCCATTTAAAAAAGCCTAAAAACCTCAGTTTGAGTGAATATAGAAAGCAGCGAGATGAGAATGGGATTCATCCACCATCACATAAACAAGCAATGACAAGAACTTCACACATTGATTCGTGCCTCTGTGTGTGTGTGTGTGTGGCATGCAACAAAACATGCTGTTGCAAAATGACAAATAATGGTGGGACTAGATCCAGCCAGATCTTTTTTGCTCCACCTCACCTCCTCTTCCTCCTTATTCCAGTCCTTGTCCCACGTGGCTTTTGTCCATGCTGGCCTCATGATCCTCTAAACCTGGCCCTTTTGGCAGTCAGAGAAGACCTCTTATTTCCTTTTTTCACCAGTGGGGAAAAAACCTGGTGTGATCCAACCCTTTTTACTTCCTTGGAGAACTGCCAGTCGCCACTTTGGGGGTCAGGAAGCAGTTTTTCTCCAGGCCAGTTTGGCTGGAGATACTGGAGGTTTTTTGTCATCTTCTGGGTGTGGAGTAGGGGTCACAGTGGGTGTGGAGGGGGGGAGGTTGAAAAGTATTGGAGTCGGGAGGCCAGTAGCGGTGAAAACAGCATAGCAGTTTATTGCAGGCTCAGATGGTACATTCAAACCCCGGGCTTCACGCCCACATTTATGCTGGTCGGAGGTAATCCTCCAACCCTGCCCACATGTCCTGATAGGACACTAAGTTCATGGTTACCGTTCATAGGTCCCGAGGGGGAAACCTAGGCACAGGATTGGTGGTTGCTCAGGTTCCGACCAGCTATTGGAGAGCCAGTTTGGTGTAGTGGTTAAGTGCACGGACTCTAATCTGGGAGAACCGGGTTTGATTCCCCACTCCTCCACTTGCACCTGGCTGGATGACCTTGGGCAAGCCATAGCTCTGTACCAGCTGTTCCCTCAAGGACAGCTTGGGAAAGAGCTCTCTCAGCCCCACCTACCTCACAGGGTGTCTGTTGTGGGGAGGGGGAGGGAAAGGAGTTTGTAAGCCGCTCTGAGACTCCCTTGGGGAGTGGAGGGCGGGGTATAAATCCAATCTCCTCCTCCTCCTCCTATTGTCCTACCTGGCTGAAGCTCAGGTAGGTTCGGACCACGTGTGAAGGTCCATGTGGCGGTCGCCATTACGGGGCACATGGCGACCGCAGTATCAATACACAACAGAGGTATTTATGAATCTCCTGCACTGTGCAGGGTGTTGATGACCCTGGAGGTCCCTTCCAACTCTATGATCCTATGAATCATTGCTGAAAATAGTAGGTGCCACAATCTGGATCGCTGGAGTCAGTTCAGCTTCTGGAGCCACCCCAAGCCACTGTGCTCTGGCTGCTTATGCAAGGTCATTTGTCCAGAGCAAGAGCGTTGCCACCATACGGCCTGGCGTTGCCAGCCTCCAGGTGGTAGCTGGAGATCTCCCGCTATTACAACAGAGCTCCCCATGGCAGAGATCAGATCACTTACAGAAAATGGCTGCTTCAGAAGGTAGACCCTACGGCATTCTACCCCACTGAAGTCCCTCCTCTCCCCAGACCCCACCCTCCCCAGGCTCCACCCCCAAAATCTCCAGATATTTTGCAAGCCAGAGCTGGCAAACCTAACGCGGTCTCTTCGTATGGTGTGTGGGGGGGTGCGTGTTACAGTAGGGTTGGGAGGTTCCCGAGTTGCCTTCACCTTCTCTCCCCACTGGGCCCGTGTGTTGTAAGTGTCATCTTTGTTGGGGGGGGGGGGAGCTTGATAGAGGAGCTCTCCCCTCCCAGGGCAACCGAATGGTGTAGATGGGGGTGCAGAGGCTGTGAGAAGGAAGCCAGGGCTGGAGGCAGGGCAGGCAGAGTGAGAGAGAGAGAGAGGAGCTCAGCCATGCCCTGCAGTTGTTCCCCCCCATCCTACAAACCTGCCCTCCCCATCCCCCACCGGCTGGCTGCCTTTCCCTGCAAGTAATGGCCTTGCAGAGCGGGGAAGCAGGATCGATTCAGCGCTCAGGCACAGGAGAGCCATTCTGGCTCCAGGAGGAAGGGAGGAGTTGGAGGAGGAGGCTCATACATCACACCCACGCAGCAAAACCGCCTTCCCTTCCTAAAAAGAGAAACAGCGGATAAAGTCCGCACTCTGTCTTGGGTGCTTCTCACCTTTCAGAACTGGGCCCTGGATTGGAAGGGGGAGGGGCCTGATGCCCGAGGATCTGCGCCTCGTGGGGAGCCCTCCTCTCTTTCTACCATACCCCTGGCAGAAAAGAAAAGAAGAAAAGATTGTGTGCTGGAAGAGGGACTGTGCCTCCTTCCCCAGCCCCTTCTTTGCATGCCAGGGGTCCCCAGGGGATGCCGGTGCCTGGCTGCCAAAGAGATGCCCCCCTCTTAGCACCTCCCCCTCACCCCAACACCTTTCTTTGCCGACTGCCTCGCCTGTAGCTGGGCAGGTTCCTAGCTAGCCGGGGGAGCTCAGGCATGTCCAGCGCTTCTCAGGCTGGCCTTGCATGCCAGGGAGATGGATGGGGGTCAGCCGGGGGAAGGAGAACAGTACATCGCCAGAGCGGAGTGACGGCAACATCCTCGGGCCCTTGTCACAGGCAGAGCCAGGCTGTTTATCTCACCCGCTGATGGGCCACCGGTGGTGGCAGCGGTGGTGCTTCTGGGCTCTACCCGGTGCCATTTTGCAGCAGCTGCAGGAAGATGCCAGCAGCACAGAGTTTCGCCCGGTCACATCTAGTGGGCACACGCGGGTGCACATCCCCTAAGAGGTCTCCATGCTGGCTTGTGCTAGAAAAGGATAACCTTCAGAGGCTGAACTCCCCACTGCCTGTAGCTGTGACAGAGTAGGGCTCGACAAGGGCAGAGCGTGTGCTTTCTACGCAGAAGGCCCCAGGTTCGGTTCCCATTAAAAGGATCTCAGGAAGCAGGTGTTGGGAAAGACCTTTCTTGGCCTGTGACCCTGGTGAGACAGTGCCAGTGTGGGTAGACGACGCTGAGCTGGAGGGACCGGAGACTCAGTAGGCAACAGCTGTGTCCTGAACAGCAGCTCTGAGCCAAAAGCAAACGCGGAGAGGGTTATGCGCAGGGCAGGCCCAGGCAGAGTTATGTCCTGCCAGGCCCTTTAAAGTCCGTGGGCTCAGAAGAGTGTGGCTCTATTCAGGCTCCAGTGGCCGGTGAAATAGCTTCCTGATCAGAGGTGGGAAATTGGGGGAGAGCTTTGGCAGAGGTCCTGAACCCTGATCACCCGGAGGAGCTGATGCTGGCTGATTTCTCATGACAAACTGAGACGACTGAGAGGTGATATGAGAACCATCTTCAAGTACTTGAAGGGCTGGCATAGAGAGGGTGGTGGGGAGTTGTTTTCTGTTGCCCCAGAAGGTCAGACCAGGACCAACGGGTTGAAATAAAATCAAAGAAGTTTTCGGCTAAACATTAGGAAGGACTTCCTGACAGTTAGAGCGGTTCCTCAGTGGAACAGGCTTCCTCAGGTGGTGGTGGACTCCTCCTCCTTTGGAGGTTTTCAGACAGAGGCTAGATGGCCATCTGACAGCAATGCGGATTCTGTGAACTTAGGGAGGGCAGGAAGGGTTGCCTCAGTGCTTGGTTCTTGTGGCCCTTTCTTACACACCCAGGGAAATGCTGGTCACCACTTTGGGGTCAGGAAGCAATTTTTCTCCTGGCCAGTTTGGACAAGGATCCTGGAGGTTTTTTGTCATCTTCTGAGTGTGGAACAGGGGTCACTGCGAGTGTGGAGGGGGAGGTATTTGTGAATTTCCTGCATTGTGCAGGGGGTTGGACTAGATGACCCTGGAGTTCCCTTCTGGCTCTGTGAGTCTATGACTCTTAAGTCCAACCACTGTTCCCCACACCATTCCCTGCTTTGCAGCCTGAGATGTAG
The DNA here is from genome assembly GCA_029233225.1 of Lepidodactylus listeri. NCBI lineage: Eukaryota > Metazoa > Chordata > Lepidosauria > Squamata > Gekkonidae > Lepidodactylus > Lepidodactylus listeri. The sequence continues at coordinate 141,150,567 of JARCFY010000003.1, forward strand.
GGAGAGGCCCAGGGAGGTAGGAGATGAAAACTTTCTGATACCTGAGCCCCTTTCTTTCCTTCTCATTCTCTGAGCCATTTAGGGATGCGCTGAGGAAGGCCTGGCAACCAGAGTGTGCAGCAGCTTGCCTCTTTGGTTTAGACTTTGGCCCAGACCATCTTGGCTGGGGACTGTCACCATAGAGCTTTCCAGGTTTTAAATCCAGACATACCAGGAGCCCAGCAACCATGTGTTATCAGGAGCACGTGCACTGCTTGTGATGCTCCCAATATGTGCAGTCACCATGTTTCCTAAGCAGGGGCAAGGTATGCATTTTGCAGGCACATGCGGGCTCAGTATGCACCAAACAGAATCTCTGAAGAATCCTGGAGCTGGTTCATGTGCAGGGAGGTTGTGTGTGCATGCAAAGTATATCCCGACAACAGAGAGGCTACATATGTAAGGAGCATCCCGGGTAGCATGTGCTGCTGTTACACACAGTTGCTGGGTTCTCTGACCATGGGGATCATCTGAAAAGACATCTCTGTCTTATGGGGTGATGGTTGACAGTCACTACTGGGCTTCCAGAAAGATGTGGTCCAGCTAGAATGGGTTCAGAGGAGGCTGGTGAAGATGGTCAGGGTCTGGAAAGGAGGTCCTATGGGGAAAGGTGGAAGCAATGTGTAGGTTCAACACGGAGAAGGTATCTCTGAGAGGGGTGTTGGGATGTGCGTGTGTTCCCAAAGAATTGTCACGTGGAATAGGGTAAAATGCATCATTGTTGCTGCTTAGGAGGGCAAAACTTATAATGGTCTTTAGATTTCAATGAAAGATCAGGAAGAGGCTCCAGATAGTGAGAGCGGTTCCACAGAAGGGCCAGTTACCTGCGGGCAGCTTAGGGCCACGTCATCCGTAGGAAGTACACAAGCTTCTGGTTATCCTGCACTGAGCAAGGAGTTAAACCATAAGGCCCACAAAGCCTCTTCCAACTCTGACAAAGGGAGTTTTGACCCTTGAAAGCTTATACCCCGAAAACCTTGGTGGTCTCTAAGGTGCTAATTGAACCTAGCCGTTCCCACTGCAGGCCAACATAGCTGCCCGTTGGAGCTCCCTTCCCATTCCGTGTCTGTCTGCACTGAAGGCCTTGCTTCTCTCCTGTGTAGTTAAGTTCTGGAGCTAAAGGTGGTGTACTGGGCTTTGACCCATTGCTGAGGTAGCACTTCACCATGGTTAGCACTGAAGCTCCCCAGTGGGATGATGGCCAAGGTCTGCTGAGGAAGGCCATGGATGGAGAGAGACTGTGGAGGTCTAATTTGGGAGAACCGGGTTTGATTCCCCACTCCTCCACACGCAGCTGCTAGCATGACCTTGGGTCAGTCACAAGTTCTCTCAGAGCTGTTCTCTCAAGGGCAGTTCTCAAAAGAGCTCTCTCAGACCAACCTACCTCACAAGCAGAGCTCCCTCTAAGCTGTGGTGTCCTGTGAGCAAAAATTCTACTTTGTAGTGAGCTACTGGCATTAAAGATGTGAGCCAGTGATTTAGCTACTGCGTAAATTAGTTTGTTCTGGAGCCCTCCTTCCTGAGCTAAGACAAAAATAGGTGAACCGGAGGCTAAAAAACTGTGAGCTAGCTCACACTAACTCACCTTAGAGGGAACACCACTCACAAGGTATCTGTTGTGGGGAAGGGAAGGCGATTGTAAGCCACTCTGAGTGATGGGCGGGGTCTAAATCCAATCTCTTTCTCCTCCTCCTCTTCTCCTTCTCCCTCTCCCTTGCAAACAGAAAGGTTGGCGAGAGCAAGACAGCTCTGAACACAGCTTTGCTCCTTGCAGGCCTAGCAAGGTTTAAGGGTGATTCAGGGCAAACTGGTTAGCAGACCTCCTTCAGTCCCTAATTTCACATTCTGGTTTTTAAGTAATCCTTAACCTGTGTTTGTATCCCTCCTTGTGTGAGTAAACATGCCTCGGCCCTAAGAATTAGGGTCACACCAGAGGAGACATTGGGAATGTTGTCATTGGGAAAGTGGGGGTGGGGAGCCATGGCTCAGAGGTAGAGCGGCTGCTTGGCATGCCGAAGGTCCCAGGTTCAATCCCCGGCCTCTCCAGTTAAAAGGACTGGGCAGTGTGTGATGTGAAAGACCTCTGCCTGAGGCCTTGGAGAGCTGCTGCCAGTCTGAGTGTACAGTGCTGACCTTGGTGGACTGCAGCTTCAAGTGAACTCCCAGCAGTTTCTTCGGTTTTTAAATCCAGCTGTTGGGCACATGGTGGCACAGATTGGAACTGCAGGAGAGGTGGGTTTTTAACCTCCCCCTCTCATTTCCCTGACCTGAAATAATCCAGGACAGCTGCTGTCTGTCCCACTGGGGCAAACTTAGAGGTACCTGTATATATTTCCACAATAGGATAAATTTTATTGATGTATTTTTGTACTTCATCTAGCCAGCCAGTTTGGGGTAGTGGTTAAGTGCGCGGACTCTAATCTGGGAGAACCAGGTTTAATTCCCCACTCCTCCACTTGCACCTGGCTGGATGACCTTGGGCAAGCCGTAGTTCTGGCACAGCTGTTCTTGAAAAAGAGCAGCTTCTGTCAGAGCTCTCTCAGGCCCACCTGCCTCACAGGGTGTCTGCTGTGGGGAGGGGAAGGGGAAGGAGTTTGTAAGCCGCTCTGAGACTCCCTTGGGTAGTGAAGGGCGGGGTATAAATCCAATCTCTTCTCTTCTTCTTCTTCTACTTCTACCTTATCTCTTGTCCTCCATTTTTATCCTCACGACAATCCTGTGCAGGGAGGCCAGGCTGTGTGCTTCCATGGCAGAGTGGGGATTTGAACCTGGGTCTTCCAGAGCCTAGCCCGACACCCTGACACCACACCAGAAGCAACCCAAGACTCTTTCAGGTTGGGGAAATGGTGTGGGGAGAGTTCTCCCCTCTCTTCTGGTTTTGGGCCATGATTCCCATCTGAGATGCCCGATAATTGAATGCCCGATAATCACCTCCAGATGCCCGATAATTGAATTTTAAACCATTTCTGTGAGCTGCAGCCATGGTGTTCCCTCTAAGCTGAGTTAGTGTGAGCCAGCTCACAGTTTTTTTAGCCTCCAGCTCACACATTTTTGTCTCGGCTCAGGAAGGAGGGCTCCAGAGCAAACTAATTTATACAGTAGCCAAATCACTGGCTCATAACTTTAATGCCAGTAGCTCGCAAAGCAGAATTTTTGCTCACAAGACTCCACAGCTTAGAGGGAGCATTGGCATCTCACCTGAATTGTTTCGGTACAAGGAGGGTGATTCCCTGATTTGCTCTCCTTGCCAAGGCAGTCACACTGGCCATAAGAGCCCTTGCAGAGGGCAGCTTCCCGTTCCTCCTCCTCACGCCCACCATTTCCACACACACACACCCCACGCCCACCATTTCCCCCTTCCCCTTCCCTCGAGCAAGCTCTTTGCTTCATGTATCACTGCGGAGTTTTAGCACTCTAGCTACCGATAATTTTAAAATAAACCCGACAAGAATTCCTCCAGCAGTGATGTGAGCAGGGAGGTGTGGACGCCTGCACCTTACCCTCCAAAGCCCCCTCGAAGCTGTTCTGGCTATGAAGTCTTAGGAAAGATCATTCCAAATCGAGGCTGGGAAGAGGCAGAGCTGAGCCAGGGGAAAATCTCCTTCCCAGAGAAGATTGCCTGTGGGTGGCTGATGGGGGGTGGGGAGGAGGGATGTCTCTGTGAGATCCCAGCGCCAGGCGCATGGATAACTTCCTCCCACCTGCCACCTCTTCAGATTGCCACACTCCAGGGCTGCATGCACAGATTAAGCCGCGCACGGCTCCACTTCCCACGGCAACTTAGTTACGGGGGAGCCTCAGAAGTTTAAAAAAGCGTAAATTGATGCTTCCACTAGAGAAAAAATTGCTCCGCTTGGTAAATTAATTTTGACTCCGCTGACTGTTTGCCGTTGCAAACCTCCAGCTATTCATTGCTGCGCCTGCCACGTAATGAAGTAATTGTGGCATTAGGAATTAATAACTGGCAACTGAGTGACATCCTCCTTTTGTCACTAGCATGGGGGTGTTGGGGGGGGCAAGGGCTTTTGGTGGAATACGCTCTCCCTCTTTGTTTGTAGAGTGAGTCTGCTCCATGCCTCATCCCCGATACCTTTTGAATCATTCCTTTTAGTTTGGTTGCTGGGGACGTCTCTCACCTGTATCTAGGAGGCCTAGACCCCAAGTGCCCCCCTTCTCAAGTTTAAGTAAGAGAACCCAGGCATCCGGGCTCCTGTGCTCTTCACTCCACCACCCCCCCCAACCCACCCCCCAGCAGGCTTCCTTGGCAGAACTGAGCCTGACTGCACCTGGGTATTGTGGCAGGGTGTCTTTTAAACTAGGTCACCGCTAAGCCCCGAACATGTTTTCAGTGCTCTGATGCAGCCATGAACCAGGCAGTATAATAAGGATGAGAGTGCCTCTGAGCATTTGCCAAGTACCTGGGATTAGGCAGAAGACTTTGGCATGTGGGTGACAAACTTAAGCTCCTCTGTTTCTATTTTGGGAGTTCAGTGCTGAGGCCTCCTGCCTTCTCCTCCCCCAAATCCTCAAGACCCAATTCTGGGCTCAGCCTCTCCCCTCCTGGAGCTCAGGACAGAACCCAGAGGTTCCGCTTCCTATTCCCTCCTCTCTCCTGCCCTTCGGAGTTTAGGCCTTACTTTGGAGTGATGAACTGTATAGGGTTGCCAAGTCTGGGTGGGAAAATACCTGGAGACTTTGGGGGTGGATCCAGGAGAGGGAGGGGTTTGGGGAGGGGAGGGGCCTCAGCATGGTACAATGCCATAGAGCCCACCCTTCAAAGCAGCCATTTTCTCCAGGGGAGCTGATCTCAGTCAGCTGGAGATCAGTTGTAAAAGCAGGAGATCCCCAGGCCCCACCTGGAGGCTGGCAACCCTAGGACTGTACAGGGACCAGAAGGGATCCTGTGCCTATTCGGCGGGGGGGGGGGGGGGAGAAGCTGCCTTTTCCAAAATTTCGTCTGCCTTGAAAGGTGCAGAAGTCCTTTTCTTGTCCTTTTTGCTTGGTTTAGAATGGGGAGGGGGATTTTCCTCCATTCCATAAGAACACAGGAATCTTCTTGTGACTGTGGGAGAAGGAGGAGTCCATGCACCTGGGCCAACCCCCATAGAAACATAAAGCTGGAAGGTGCTCCAAGGGTCATCTAGTCCAACCCCCTACACAAAGCAAGAACATAAGAGAAGCCATGTTGGATCAGGCCAGTGGCCCATCCAGTCCAAACAGTGGCCAAAAATAGCAGGTGCCATCAGGAGGTCCACCAGCAAGGCCAGAACTCCAGAAGCCGTCCCGCTGTTGCCCCCTAAACACCAAACCCACAGCTACCTTTCCCCCACTCCCCCAGTGGTCCCTGCTATAGAGATCCCTGGGCCAATCTAGCTTGGAGGAAAATTCCTTCCTGGTTCCAAAGTGGTCATTGAATTACACTCAGATTACCCTGGGCACATAAGAAAGGGCCATAAGAGCCAAGCAGTGGCTCATCCCTTCCTGCCCTCCCTCTCACAGTCTGTCTAAATTCATAATGAGTTCCTCCATCTGACCTTCTTTCAGGCAGCCAGAAGTGTGGTGCTGCTATTACCTATTCCATCGAGCCCCCACTTTTCTCTCTCCCAAATCAGCTTACAGGGTTCTCCTCTCCTCCATTTTTTCCCTTAACTACAGCTTTGCTAGGTAAGTTAGGCGGAGAGTGTGACCGGCCCAAAGCTGACCCAGCGAGCTTCCATGTCATGCTGGGGATCTGAGCCTGCATCTCCCAGATCCTAGTCTATGCTGATGGTACTCAGCTGTGTATATCCTCATCCAGATCTCCTGGTGATGCAGCAGAGGTACCGAATCGCTGCCTGACTGCAGTGGTTGACTTGGTAAAAGTGAACAAATTGGAACTAAACCCTGAAAAGCCAGCGGTAATGGTAGTTGGGAGAGTGGAGGCCTCGAAGGACATTGCCCTCTCCCCTTTCCATGGAGTTCAGCTGACCCTTGCTGATTCAGTTAGAAGCCGGGGGGGGGGGGTCATCCTGGATCCTGCCTTATTCCTGGAGAAGCCAGTTAATGCAACTGCAAAAAAATGGCATGGCCTGCCTGAGGAGGTCAGGAAAGCTCCCCCTCTCCTGGCTTTCTTCAAACTATGCCGATCTGGACTATTCAGGACAGGAGGGCTTTTCTCAACAGGTAATACGGCTGCACAGCACAAAATGGTTTGACAAACCTACTTGGATAAATGATGAAGACTCGTGGCCTTTGCGGCTGATTACGGCATATTGTAAACAGGATCCCATGATGTAATTTCTGTACCGCTTCATATGTCATTATTAATACTTAAAGCTATGCTCCTGTTCTTTCTGGTTGTTTCCAGTCTTCTAATATCCTAATGCATTAATTATTGAATATCCCATCTTGTTGGGAGGGGGAGGGGTTGTATTTGTGTGCGTGTGTTTGTACCTGGAAGTCATGCCGACCTCTGGTGACTGACCCCTACTGGGGGCCTGGAGGATATTCGGAGAGGTGGCTGAACAAAGCCTGCCCAACATCCTCCTGACTTGGTATTCCAAGGAAGTCTCCCGTCCAAGTACTAACCACAGCCGGACCTGCTTAGCTTCCAAGATCTGATGAGATCGGGCTTGCCTAGGCTATCCAGGTCAGGGCAAATATCCCACCTTGTTGATCATCCTATGTGTAATCTGTCTTGAGTCCATGTGAGAAAGGTAGATTGTAAATACTGCAAAACTGAGCCAGCTGGGCTGGGAGAAAGAACCCAGGAGAGAGCTGCTGAGAAGCTTGGTGGGGGGGGGGGGGGGGGTTTGACTTTCCTAAACTGCTAAACTACTGGGGAGCATTAATTGAGGTTGCTTTGTGAGAGGACATAATTTGAGGGTGAGTGGGTGCTTGTAGCCTGCTGGAGAGTGGTGTTTTTGTCTGGGTCTGTTGCTCACTGAGCAAGGTCTGTTTGCCTGGGGCTGATTGCAGGCCCCGCTCTCTGCTGTTGTTGTTGGGAGACCGGGGCTCTGGGCCTCAGAACTGTAAGGCTCCTCCTAGGCAGAGGCAGGAGCTGAAGGGCAAGAGTCAAAGGGCTCTCGGCCAGTGGCTCTTAGCCTGGGCATCAGGCCCGACAACCCTGCATCACGCTAAATATCTTTAAACTACTAACCAGTCGTGAAGGTAGAAAGCTGGCAGGGGAGCAGGGGTTGTTCAGTGTTTTGCAGAGAGTGCCACATGTACAATTATCTACCTGCTTGGTGGAAATCATGGGTGTGTGCTCGCTGCATGGAGGTCATGGCTATCCGGGAACAGGTTTGTCCCCTTGAGGCTAGGGTTGCCAACCTGGAGAAACTGAGGCAAAGGGAAAGGCTTGGGGAAGAGACCCTCAGGGACTTACCAGAACAGTCCCACTCCTGTGCTGACAGCTCTTCTGCTGTTGTGGAGTGGAGAGAGTGAGAGTCTCTAGGTCGGAAATGTATTTGTGTGGTCCTGGAGGGAAAATGTAGGTCACTAGGCAGAACGTTAAAGGCCAGGACCTCAAAGGTAGTGTTCTCAGAAGTGCTGCCAGTTCCATTCACAGGGCCAGCTAGGCAGGCATAGATCAGGGGTCTGAATGCGGGAATGAGAAAGTGATGCCAGGAGGAAGGGTGTAGATTTGTTAGGTACTGGGGGACTTTCTACGATAATCCGAACCTGTACAAAAGAGACAGGCTTCAGTCCAACCAACAGGGAACCAGGCTGTTGGTGATTAATATCAAAAAGGTGGCAGAGCAGCTTTTAAACTAATTCCGTGGGGAAAGCTGACGGGAGCTGGGGAGCTTCCGATTCAGGATGATTGCTTAAACACTCAGGGTAATATTGTTAGGAGCATAACAGAACTTGGGAGTGAGGTCATGATGGCCACTAAAGGGCCAAGAGAGGCAAGAGTTACTGGAGAGGGAAACATATTATAAGTATCGATATGCCAATGCTAGAAGTCTCCGAGTTGAGATGGGGGAGCTGAAGTGCTTGGTGTTCAGTGACAATTTAGATACAGTAGGTGTCTCAGAAGCATGGTGGAATGGGGGAAATCTGTGGGATATAGTCATTCCTGGGTAAAAGCTCGATAAGGCAGGACAGGGAGGGATGGGTTGGTGGTGGTGTTGCGTTGTACAGAGAGCCAGTTTGGTACAGTGGGTAGGAACACGGACTCTAATCTGGGAGAATCTGCACAGTTCTCCAGAGATTCTGGGGACAATCAAGTAGAGCCTGGTATAAATCCAGTCCAATCTCTTCTTCTTCTTCTACATCAAAGAGGGCATAGAATCAAATAACTTAGAAAACATCAGGGGATTTAACTCTCCAACAGAAGCATACTGGGCCTTAAGGGTTACTTAAAAGTGGGGGGTATACTATCGCCCACCTGATCAAACCCTTGAGGTTGATCTTGAGATGGAGAAGGAAATAAGGGAGGTGACTAAAACAGATAATGTTATCATACTGGGAGACTTCAACTGCCCTCCCATTGACTGGGTAAATACGTGCTCTAGTCATGCTGTAGAAGTGAGATTCCTATACATCATAAATGACTGTGCATTGGAACAGTTGGTCACAGAGCCAACCAAATGTGTCGTGATCTTGGACTTGGTTCTGAGTGGGTCTCAAGACCTGGTGAGAGATGTAGAGATTGTGACATCAATTGGGAACAGTGACACAATGCTATTAAGTTCAGAATTCAGGTCAAGTTACTCCTAAACTACAACATTTGATCTCAAATGAGGGAACTTTACAAAAATGAGGGGAATAGTAAAAAGGAAGCTGAAGGGGAAACGCAAGAGAGTCAAATCCCTACAGGATGCTTGGAAGCTATTTAAAACCATACTAATTGAAGGCCTGATAGAATGCATTCCATGGGTTAGGAAAGGCACTGCCAGGGCTAAAAGAAGGCCTGCATAGTTAACAATGTAAGTCAAGGAAGTTATAAAAAATAAAGAGGCTTCTTCTTAAAAGTGGAAGGTCTGCCCCAATGAATTGAACAGGAGGGACCACAGGCTTTGGCAAAAGAAATATGTCAAGAATTAGGCATACAAAAAGAGATTTTGAGGAGAAGGTTGCTAAAAGCATGAAGACAAACAATAAACATTTTTTAAAAATATATCCAGAGCAGGAAAACAGCCAGAGAAGCATCGAGGCCTTTGGATGACAAAGGATTAAAGAGATTGCTAAAGGAAGATGGGGAGATGGCAGAGAAGCTCAGTGATTTTTTTGTTTCTGTGTTCACTGTGGGATGTGTGGAGCATGTACCCGTGCCACAGCCCCTATTTTCAGGAAGGGAGTCTGAGCCAAATTGAGGTGACCACTGACCAGAGATGAAGTTCTAGAATTACTTGGGAAATTAAAAACTGATAAGTCCCCAGGTCCTGATGGCATACACCTGAGAGTCCTTAAGGAACTCATATGTGACATATTTGATCTACTAACCTGTATATGTAACCTATCACTAAATTCTGCTGCTGAACCAGAAGACTGGAGAGTAGCAAATGTGACACAAATTTTTTAAAAGGCATCCAGAGGGGAACCAGGAAATTATTGGCCAGTCAGCCTAACATCTGTCCCAGGCAAATTAGCAGAAACTGTAATCAAAGATTGAATTGTTAGGCACATAGAGGGACAAAGCCTGCTGAGGGAAAATCAGCATGGCTTCTGCAAAGGGAAATCCTGCCTCACCAATCTTTTGGAGTTCTTTGAGAAAGTGAATAAGCATGTAGACAATGGTGACCTGGTAGATATTAGCTACCCGGACTTCCAAAAGGTTTTTGACAAGGTACCTCACCAAAGACTCCTGAGTAAACTTAGCAGAACGGATACTCTTATGGATTAAAAACTGGTTATTAAAGATGGTGAAAACTAAGGATAACTGAAGAGCTCCAAGAGGACCTCCACAAACTGGGTGAGTGGGTGATAGTGTGGCAAATGAAGTTCAATGTTGGTGAGTAATGCACACTGGGAACAAAAATCCCAATTCAAGTATAGGCTAATGGGGTCTGAACTTACGGAGACTGAGAGGGGAAAAGATCGTTGGGTCGTAGCTCGAGTGTCAACCCAGTGTGCTGCAGCAGTGAAAAAGGCAACCTCTGTGTTAGGAGTTATTAGGAAAGGGATTGAGAATAAAACAGCCAATATTGTAATGCCCCTGTACGGATCTATGGTGCAGCATCATTTTGAATACTGTGTACAGGTCTGGTCACCTTATCTGCAAAATAACATTGCAGAGCTGGAACAAATACAGAGGAGGAGGAGATTAGATTTATACCCCACACTTCACTACCCGAAGGAGTCTCAGAGCGGCTTACAATCTCCTTTCCCTTCCCCTCCCCACAACAGACACCCTGTGAGGTAGGTGGGGCTGAGAGAGTTCTTTTGAGAACTGCTTGTGAGAGGACAGCTCCGAAAGAACTTGTTACTGGCCCAAGGTCACACCAGCAGCTGCATATGGAGGAGTGGGGAATCAAATCTGGTTCTCCCAGATTAGAGTCCATGCTCCTAACCACTACACCAAACTGGCTCTCTAACCAAGATTATTAGGGCCAGGGGTTGGAGCACCTTCCATATGAGGAAAGACTGAAGAGTCTGGGACTTTTCTGTTTAGAAAAGAGGGGATTAAGGGGGGACATGATAGAGGTTTATAAAATTATTCATGGGGTGCAAAGAGTTGGCAAAGATAAATGTTTCTCCCTCTCTCTAAATACTAGAACTCCAGGGCATTCAATGAAGCTGATGGGACAGTAAGTTCAGGACGGACAAAACGAAATACTACTTTACACAGAGACTGATTAAAATGTGGAATTCACTGCTAGAGGATGTAATGATGGCCACAGGAATAAACAGCTTTAAAAGGGGATTCGATAGATTCATGGAGGATGTCTATCAATGGCTACTAGCCCTGGTGACTGAGTACACAGAACCTCCACATTCGGAGGCACTAAACCTCTGAATCCCAGAGCCAGGAGGCAACATCAAGGGAAGACCTCGGCCTCCATGCCCTGTTGTTGGCCCTCCAGAGAAACTGTTTAGCCACTGTGTGAGACAGGATGCTGGACTAGATTGACTATTGGTCTGATCCAGCAGGGCTCTTCCTATGTTCTTATGTTCTTAATGTAAATAATTAAAAAAAATAAAAATAAATAACCACTATACCATGCTGGCTCTACTTGATCTTCCCCAGAACCTTTGGTAAAAGGAAAGGTGCCGGGGCTGTAGACCGCTTGAATGTTGCTGTCTCCCTTGGCACTGGAACTCCTCCGTGTCTGAGAGCTGGTTATAGAATCAGGAATGCACTTTGCACGCGCTTATAGGCACTCTCCTTTCTGTGTATTGTAGGCCTTGCAATCCTGATCCTCTTTACGTTGAGAGATTCTTTCAGCCTCTCTCGCCCTCGTATGAGAGCACTCATTAGTTCACTGTAATGGTGTTCAGAGCTTCAGAGCTCGGGTTTTTTTTCTCATTGCCACCCTTCTTCCCTCTTAGAAGAGGGTCTTGATCTATCTGCTTGTTTGCGTTTCTGCCCTGCTTTTCTTCTCTCGCCTCCTTTTCACTTCCTTCTTTGTTTCCTTCTCCTCTAATCTCTTCTCTTGCCCACACTGATGCCAGCCAGGCTGCTTCTGAGAGTCTGGATTATAGCATTTTTCAATCTTTGAATTATCCAGAGCCAAATAACTTCAGCTGCAGGGGTAGGGAGGGTAAGCTGTCTGAGGGGCCACATGGTTGCAGGAAGGGGGGATCATTTTAAAGGGTGCCAGCAAGGTGGCACATGCCCAAGAGAGTTGGGGTTTTTTTCCTTAATAGCCTCCCCGGTGATGCCAAGGGTCTTGGATCACCCGCTACAGTTGTTTGGGGCAGCCCAAGATTCCTGCTCTGTGGGCAGCCCTGGGATCTGGCTTTCACGTGTGGCCTCTGGATTGTACCAGTGTAATAATTCCAGAGGGGCAGACATCTTAGATTGTTGCAGCAGAAAGAACCAGGAGTCCAGGAGCACCTTAAAGACAAGGGAGGCTGTATTCCAGCTCTACGAGAGCTTCTGCGGGAACAAAATCTTGTTAGTCTTCCAGAGGCCACTAGATTCCTGTTTGTTTTTGCACCAGTACGTTTTCTTTTGCAAACAGTGAAAAGCACAGAAGGAAGATGCTGGCCTGAAACTGGGGCAGGCATACAAGTGAGCCACAACTCTGATTTATTTTCCTGTAGGCAGCACCTCAGACCTGGGTAGCCCAGGCTTGCCCGATCTCGTCAGATCTCGGAAGCCAAGCAGGGACACCCCTGCTCAGTGTTTGGATAGGAGACCTCCAAGGAATACCGGGGTCGCTATGCAGAGGCAGGCAATGGCAAACCACCTCTGAACATCTCTTGCCTTGAAAACTCTGCAGGGTCACCATAAGTTGGCTACGACTTGAGGGGAGGGGCAGAAGCTACTCACAAGCACCCTTACAAAGTTTTTTGGCTTTTACAAAGGCTGGGAAGTGGCTTGCCCAAAACTGAATGGTGAACCCAGTCCCCTGAGATCTAAATCCAGCTGTGGCCACTGGGGCAGTGAAGCGGGGATAGTGAACAGTTGAGGCTGCCTTAGAGCCAAACTAGACATTCACTTTTTGAAAGGATTGGGTTTGGGTTCCTTGCAGCTGCAAGGAATGGCTGTTAAAAAATAAAGCAGAGCCCATCTGGTCTCAGAACGCCACCACAGGGAAAGGAAGGGCCCCTGACTTTCACCCTGAGCTGTTGTCCCGCACAGAAACAGCACTCGGGGAGAGTCACTTCCAGTGCTCCCTCTAAGCCGTCGAGTCTTATGAGCAAAAATTCTACCTTGTGAGCTACTGGCGTGAAAGTTGTGAGCGAGCGATTTGGCTGCTGCTTAAATTAAGTTTGCTCTGAGCCATCCTTCCTGAGCTAAGGCAAAAATGGGTGAGCCAGAGGCTAAAAAACTGTGAGCTGGCCCACACTAGCTCAGCTTGGAAGGAACATTGATCACCTCCCTGTTTTCACTGCTCAGCATGCATGGAGTACTCCAGAACCCAGACCCAGCTCTTTAAAAAAGGGAGCATCTGGTTTGGCCCTAAGCCGCACCGTTGGTCTGTCGAGGCCAGTATTGCCCAGTCCGACCAGCAGCAGCTGGCCAGGAGCTTAGGCAGAGGTCTTTCCTATCACCTACTACTACCTGGTCCTTTTGGTTGGGGATTCCAGGGACTAAATTTAAGAGGACATTCTGCCTACAAAGCAGATGTTCCACCACTGAGCCATGGCCCCTTGAGTGGGATTGGGACTGGCACCCTACCTTTTAGCAACCCAGCTTAAAATTTAAAAACTTCAGAGTGAGATTCCCCCCCACCTTCTCTATATAAGGTTAGGCTGAAGGCTGTGGCCAAACAAGCCGTATCATAAAAGGAAAGGAAAGTGGGGATTGGGGATTGGGGACTCCCGGCTGTTGTGTAAAAGAGAGTAGGAGCTAAAGAGCTGTAAGGGTGTCTCTCATCTCTTCTGCCTCCCTCCCCAGGACTTTGTGCCTCGGTTTCTTCTGTGAAAGTGGCATGCATTTCCCTCCTGTTCTTCTCCCCACCCCCAATACTGGTTACTTTCAGCTCCTGGAGTTTCAGAGAGACACTCGTCATATTTCAGCCATGAAAGGACCAGGAAAGAGGACTAAAACAGTGCAGGCAGAATGGAGATAATACGGGGATCTCCTGCTATCCCCGACTCTCTAATATCTCTACCAGAAAGGCTTTGGGTGCCTCGAGAGGGGACGCATGCCCCTTCTTTCCTCCTGGCGGGGGTAGCCGATCCATGGCCAATCCCTGCACTCACCGTGGCCGGTAAGCAGCTTAGTTCTGTCTCTCTGCTTCCCTTGGCCCCTGGAGCGAGGAAAGGCGGCAAAGCAGCCGAGCAGAGGAGCAAACACTGCCTGCCACACTGCCTCCTCCTGCCGTAGGAGTGAGTGTGGGCCACTGCACAGGGATGGCTGGCGGTCCCTCACTTGCTAATCCATCCATGCCACCGACACCTCTGTTTGCCTTGCTACGCTGCGGTGGACAAGTGACTTAAGCTGCCTCCGCTTGGCGGTGCTTAATCTCTGAAAATGAGAGCTTGCGGGTGCTGTTCAATTCAGTTCTTTTTTTTCTTTTTTTTTTGCCAAGGAAGCACTTTGTCATGATCTCGCTGGAGAAAGGCACTCTGTGCACGCTCAGAATTTTTTTTTTATTCCTTTGTTCCACAACTGCATGCTTCCCTGGGATTGGATCCAGCCTTAACTGGCAACTCCCAACGATTCCCCCTTCCTGCTGCAGACCCCACTCATGTCATTCGTCAGGGTCCCCTGTCTCCCGGAAGTTAACATTTTGTGGAGATCAGGGGGCTGCACTAGGAGGAGATGAAGGTACGGAGAGTTCTGTTCCACTGATGGAAAATGCAGTGTGGATCTGACCCCTGGTTTTCAGTGAATTCTCTCTCGTCCCTTGCAGGGAGGTGCCATGTTAAGTGCCATGAAGTCACTTCCAACTTACAGCAACCCTATGAACTAGTGTTCTCCAAAACGTCCTATTGTTAGCAGCCATTCTCAGGTCTTGCAAACTGAGAACCATGGCTTTTTTTTATTGAGTCAATCCATCTCATGTTGGATCTTCCTCTTTTCCTGCTGCCTTCAACTTTTCCTACCATTATTGTCTTTTCCAGTGACTCTTGCAACCAAAGTACAATAGCCTCAGTTTAGCCATGTTAGCATCTAGGGAGGGTTCAGGCTTGATTTGGTCTCGAACCCACTTACTTGTCTTTTTGGAGGTCCACGGTATCCGTAAAACTCTCCTCCAACACCATGACCGATTTCACACAAGCCGCTGCTCCACCCCCGCTCTTCCCTTTCCCCCAGTTGCACATATCAATTTCCCACTATGTGCTGCATGGCCGCATTTTGACTCGCAGCTTCGCCTGATGATCTCTGCATCTTCTAGATCCTCAAAAAACAGGATCGCGAAGACGTGGAGAAAATCGGGCAAAGCTGCAAGCCACACAGCGCATAGTGGGAAATTGACACCTGCAACGGGGGGAGGGGGAGAAGAGCGGGGGCGGAGCAGCTGCTTATGTGAAATCGGTCCATGTTTCAAAGGAATCTACTTTCTTCCTGTCAGCTTTTTTCATTGTCCAACTTTCACACCCGTACATAGTAATGGGGAATACTGTGGCATGAATTAACCATACATCCGTACACTTGAGGATCTTTTCTAGTTCCTTCATGGCTGCCTTGCCTAGTTTCAGTCGCCTTCTGACTTCTTGGATGCAGTCTCCCTCTTGGCTGATGATGGAGCCAAGGTATAGAAAATCCTGAACAATTTCAATTTCTTCATCATCAACCTTAAAGTTGTGCAGTTCCCCAGTATTCATTACTTTTGTCTTCTTGATGTTCAACTGTAAGCCTGCTTTGGCACTTTCTGCTGTAACTTTCGTTTCAAGGCTTCACTGTTATCTGCCAATAATGTGGTGTCATCTGCATATCTCAAATTGTTAATGTTCCTTTCACCAGTTTCCACTTCACCTTCATCTAAATCTAATCCAGCTTTCCTTATGTGTTCTGCATACAGATTGAAGAGATGGGGAGTTAAAATGCATCCCTGTCGGATGCCTTTACCAACTGGAAACCATTCTGTTCGTCTATATTCTGTCCTTAGAGCAGCCTCTTGTCTGGAGTATAGATTGCACAACAATTAAATACCGTGGCACACCCATTTTCTTTAAAACCAATCATAGCTTTTCATGATCCACACAGTCAAAATCTTTGCTGTAATCTATGAAACACAAGCTGATTTTCTTCTGAAATTCTCTCATATGCTCCAGTAACCAGCATAAATTTGCAATATGATCTCTAGGGCCTCTTCCTTCTCTGAATCCATCTTGAACTTGTGGCATTTCTCATTCCATATATGGTAACAGTCTTTGTTGCAAGATTTTGAGCATCACTTTATTTGCGTGAGAAATTAATGTGATGATCTGATAGTTGCTGCAGTATTTGACAACTCCTTTTTTCGGAAGCATTGTTTTGTTTTCCGTATTTGTCAGCACAATCTTGATAAGATTTTGATGGACTCAGTTTCTGTAGTTTGGAGTAGCTTAATTGATATCCAATCTACTCCTGGTGTCTTCTTTTTCCCAATTGTTCTCAGTGCAGCTCTCATTTCACTTTCTAAAACTGTAGGTTCTTCAAGAGAAAGCCAGTTTGATGTAGTAGTTAGAAGGGCTTCTTTTGTAGAAAAAGCCCAGCAGGAACTCATTAGCATAATAGGCCACACCCAACCGCAGAAATATATTAGCATATTAGGCCACACCCCTGACAGCGTAGCTCCCTCCCAGGATTGGCTTCCCCAGGTGCCCCGTGGCTTGCAGGGTGCATAGGGAACCTGAGGGAAGGAAAGCAGTTTCTGGATCAGCTTTCCCAGGCGGGGAGGCAGTTTAAACTGCCTTCCCTCCCTGGATTTGCTTGGCTTCCCCAGGTGCCCCACAGCTTGTGAGGTGCCTGGGGAACCCGGGGGAGGGGGGGAGGCTGTAGACTTGGCCAACTCAGAAGCCAGCCAGAACTCCGTTCCTGTGCGTTTCTGCCCAAAAATAGCCCTGGTGGTTAGGAGTGCAGACTCTAATCTGGGAGAACCGGGTTTGATTCCCCACTCTTCCACATGCAACTGCAGGTGTGACCTTGGGTCAGTCACAAGTTCTCTCGGTGCTGTTCTTTCATGAGCAGTTCTTTCAGAGCTCTCTCAACCCCACCTACCTTACAGGGTGTCTGTTGTGGGGAGGGGAAAGGAAAGGAGATTGTAAGCCATTCTGAGACTCCTTCAGGTACTGAAGTGTGAGGTATAAATCCAATCTCCTCCTCCTCCTCCTCCTCCAAACAGGGGGTAGGATCAGCAAAAAAAAATCCTGTTGGTTTGACTGGAGGGGTTTTATGAGGGACCTCTCCTGTAGTGGTTAAGAGTGTTGGACTAGTATCTGAAAGAACTGGGTTTGGATCCCCACTTGTGCCATGGAAGCTTGCTGGGTTACCTTGGGCCAGTCACACTCTAATAGACTAACCTACCTCACAGGGTTGTTGTGAAGATAAAATGTAGGAGAAAGAATGATATAAGCCATTTTGGGTCCCCATTGGAGAGAAAGGCGGGGTACGAGTCTTTGGGTCCCCTTAAAATTGGTGGGCTAATTATGAGGTGGATTGGGCCAGGACCTCATGCTGTCAGCCCAGAAAGCTGGGACTATTGTAGAGGGAAGGAGGCGTCTAACCGTTTCTTGAAATTGACTGACTTGTTTGTGAGGCCTGCTGTTGGGTATTCAAAGCAGAAGGATACCTGAAATTTGATTTTGATGATATAAAGACAGTCTCATCATGCAAAGGCCCTTTCCCACACCACAGTGGAATTTGTAGCAAGAGCCTGGATATTTGGGGGGGTGCGGGGAAGGCTAAAGAATGCTTACCATCTTATTTTTTGGATCCTTCACTTCCTGAGGCTGGGCTTGGAAGATCTTTTCTTGAATTCCCCCAACCCACCGCCTTGCTCTTGACAAAGAACAAGGAGCAGGCTTTCATCTACACCCATGCAACGTGCCCTTTTTCTCACAGCTGCAGTCTCACAGTTCAGGGGGATCCAGCAGCCTTGGGCAGGGTGACTATATTAGCAGGTTGTGTTTTGCCACAAACGTGCAACATTTGGGTTGAATTTCTGGGAACAACTGTGGGAGTCTGTTAGTGCATCTACCACCTCCTGCCTGAGAGGTTCCCTGGCTGAGCTTCTAGGAGTGGTCTCGGGCTTGGTTCCCTGGACCTGGATTCCAGGAATCCAATGATCAGTCGATAATGGCTGGGTCAGACGCAGATCATGTTCTGGAAGAGGCCCGAGTGGTGGAAGGATTGAAGCTGACTGGCTACCCGAGGACGACAGATCCAATTGCAGGGTGCCAAAACCCAAACTTGAACCTGAGCCCAAAAACCAGTTCAGAGAGGATTCTTTCAGTGAACTGGAACTGAACTTGAATTGAAAGTCTCTCTGTTGGTATTAATCCTAATCTGTAGGGGAGCATCACAAAATTTAAATAAACAGTAACCTATTCAAAAGAAGTGGTGCAGTCTCCAGGAGGCTTGTTTCCGGATTGTGGGAAAGAATTTCTCCTTGTCCCAGCCCTGGATGGCTAACAAATGAGACTTCTTTCCCAGGAGGCCATCTGAGAAGGGGTGGGCAAAAGGACCCTGGGATTGGTAGTTCAGTCTCTGCCCTACCCTCGTTACAAACTGGACATCTTAGATTGACTCAGAATTGTACTCAGCATTCCAAATGCGGCTGCAGCACACATTCGCATTGTGGCAATGTGATAATTGCTGCTGTGTGGCAGAGGGAAAAGACAACTAATAACAGTAGCTAAAATAAGTTGACATTCACTGATACTTCCATGCAATTCAGACTGAAGACAGATGGTAGCTGGGAAGCATTTTGAAAGAAGGGCTTCCACTTGTACCATGTATACTCATCCAAGTAACTGGTACTCTGAGGTGGACTGCCTCTGAACGTAGAGATTTCACAATTCACCTTCTTGGAAGCATCTGTCTTAGAACAAGAGGCTGGAGCAGATAGAAATATAGAAACATAGAGGTGGAAAGGACCTCCGGGGTCATCTAGTCCAACTCCCTACATAATGCAGGAAATTCACTTTCTCTCCCACTCCCGCAGTGACCCCTGCTCTATGCCCAGAGGAAGGCAAAAAAACAAAAAACTCCAGGATCTCTGGCCTGGAGGAAAATTCCTTCCTGACCCCAAAGTGGCAGTCAGCATCACTCTGGGCACGTAAGAAAGGGCCACAAGAGCTGAGCACTGGCTCATCCCTTCCTGCCCTCCCTCTCATGATCTGCCTAAATTCACAGAATCCGCATTGCTGTCAGATGGCCATCTAGCCTCTGCTTAAAAACCTCCGCAGAAGGAGAGCCCACCGCCTCCTGAGGAAGCCTGTTCCACTGAAGAACCACTGTAACTGTCAGGAGGTTCTTCTTAACGATTAGGATTAGCCAAAACCTTTTTTGATTTAATTTCAGTTCATTGGTTCTGGTCTGACCTAAGAAGGCAATTCTTCTGTTTTGAGGCTGGGATGAACTGCCAAAAAAGAATGCTGCTGGGGCTGAAGTCTGCTTGGAAGTTACTCTGAAAGCCAGCTACATGCAACTAGTTGCAATTACTTGGGGACCCCAGAGCTGCCTTCTGTACATGCTTGCCTTTATCATTGCTTTCTGTGTTCCAGGGGGCTGAGCTCCAGCATTCAAGAAGGACTTCCTCGGCTCTGCCTATGCTCTGCCCGCAGAGGAAGAGCAAAGCTGCCTTTGTGCTTTGCTTCTGGCACTGCAGCTGCCCCCAAAGGGTCAATGCATCTCCAGCAGGAACTGGCTTGGTGTCCCTTGACAGTACTTACGCCCAGCTTGGCAGCCTGCCACATAAGCCCCAACAAAGGCAAGGGGAGGGGAAGGTTTCATTAGACAGCCGTGACTAGCATGCTAACACCTGTGATGGCAGAGGGACTACACCAGCCATAAACAGAGCCCCCATTAGAGCCACGGCTCAGCGTTAGAATATGTTTACCAGTCCTGGAGTTCAGAACCCAGGAATACCAAACATATGCCTCTGAGCATCTGCAGAATGCATTCGCCTTGCTCCTTAGAGCTTGAGTTGCTGCTCAGTATCTCCTTGGTAACTCCAGTAATTCTGGTCACTGCCTGGCCTCAGTCTTAATTAAGCGGCATGTGTTTCAAAGCATGTGCAGAATGCCTTTCCCTAGCCTCTAATAAGCTCGGACAAGCTCCAAGGTGCCCTTTTTGGAGAGCAGAGATGCCTCTGGGTAGCTGGGGCATGTTAACCAGTGCTATAGCTGGGACTTAATTTGTGTCAGAGCTGTTGTCTTGGAAGCAAGCGCCTCTGAGCATGTGCAGTTTTCGTGTCCCTTGCCACTGAGGAAGCCCAGCCAAGCTTCACACTTTTGGGGAGGAGGCCCCAGTTTCCAAGTCAGAAGGTGGAACTCTGAAGTAGGCATGAGCCCCCAGCTATGGTGGCAAACTCTGGCATCCAGGTTGTGTGATTTTCTCCTCCTTCCCACAAATCCATGCATTGCTTTGGAGCACACCTGCAGCAGCAGCATCTGCTGTAAAGGTCTTGCAGGGCCGCTGGCCAGTGGAAGCCAAGATCTCTCCCTCTGCATCTCTTCCTTGGCCTTCGACCCCTTTCTCTCCCGACCCTGGCCCATCTGCCATTTTTATTTATCCATCTTCTTTTGCTGTGTCTCCCTATCGCTTTCTAATCGTTCTTCATCTGTCTAATCTCTGTCCACTCTAGACCTGGCTTATCTGGCCTCCATCTGTTTTACATCGATCTTTTATCTTTTCCATCTAAAATCTCGCTGTCTGCCTACTTTTCATCCATCCATCCACCGTTTTCTTCTATTTATCTTTCTTAATTCCTGCCATACCTCTCTCTCTCTCTCTCTCTCTCTCTCTCTGTGTCTCATCCGCTTGCAAGTGCTTGGGATCAGGTGCAGATAGGGTTACCGGGTCCCCACTGGCCATCAGTGGGGGATGGGGGGTTGGGTTACCATATTCAGGTTGAGAAACTCCTGGAGATTTGGGGATGGTGCTTGGGGAGGACAGGGACCTCAGTGGGGTACAATGCCCTAGAGTCCACCCTCCAAAGCATCCATTTTCTCCAGGGGAACTGATCTCTGTTGTCTGGAGATAAGGTGTAATTCCAGGGGATCCCCGTGTTCCATCTGGTGGCTGGCAGCCCTATAGGTGCAGGTCATTTGGAGCCTGGACCGGAAATGGATGAGTTGGGGGCAGAATTTTTTTTTCTTTTTGCCCCCGGGGCACATTGTCCCATCCCACCTCCATCTCCATACTAATCAGCAGTGTCACCTCCCCCCCACCATTTCTTTCCCCAGTAAAGGAATTAAACACAAAAACACCTTGCATAGTCAAGTGCCGAATGTAATTCAATTGTTACCCAGAATAGGCAGTAAGGAAGATGACATTGACAGGCATAATTATGTTCCACTTTAAAAGCGAACCGGTGGCTCTCCCGGCATTCGAGAGGCCCAGCGCCCAAAAGGCAGATAAAGGCTGTGCAAAGCACGTAATTGGTTTCTCTTCCAGTGCTGACCTGTTCACAGCCACCAGGCTCATATTTTTAGATGTGGCGCGGAAAGGGGGGGCGGGGGTGCTGAAGGAAATCACCCACCCCCCTTTATTATAATGGGTCTGTTGGCACCCGCTTCTCCCACCATCGCTATTACCATTTCAGCCTCCTATTAGTGCATTCTATAAATCTGGGGAGGCAATTAAGTGGTGGGGGGAGAAAGGAGAAACCCGCATGCCTGTCTAACTTCCTGGGCAGCACAGATGTTGCTGCTGGGCAGAAAATGCTGCTTCAGGGTTTTTGGTGTGTGTGTGTGTTTTCCCTTCTCACCCTTATCTTTGCTTCCTTTGAAGCAAGTAAAAAAAAAATCACCTGCCCTCACACCTACCCACCCCTCAAGGAGATAAAATGACTCAGCCCTCACTTGCAGAAAAAGAGGGGAGGGATTGTCACTCTGGGCATCTGGAGGGACCAAGGTGTGGGGTGACTTCACTGGGAGGAAGGGGGGGAACCAACCGGTGACAGAAAGGCAGGGCCAAGGAACCGGGTTTTTTTTTACAAAGCTCAGTCCAGAAAGCGAGCAGCGGAGAGGAGAGTTGCTCTGAGCATGTGCAGAGTGTCTTTCTGTTGTTGATGAGGAGCTGCTGGGGAGGAGACAGGGAGGCTTGAACTCTAGCTCCTCTCATTTTAGGAATTAGTGGGGATTGGCGGGGTGGGGGGGCTGAAGGAGGCTGAGGACCTGGATTTCTGGTCCTGGTCTCTCCGTGCCTGCATTGGTATCTCGCTGGGAGAACAGGGATCTCTGGGGTCGTCGTGTCCCAAGGTAGGTGAGAGTCCAGTGCATGAAAAGGTGGCAAGGCAGAAATGATCTACTGTCTGAGAAAGAGCAGAGCGGGGCGACAGGGATGCCAGTCTCCAGGTGAGACACGGAGATCCCCGGGAATTACACCTCATCTCTGGAGAAAAGGGATGCTTTGGAAGGTGGACTCTATGGCATGGTACCCCACTGAGGTCCCTGTCCTCCCCAGGCTTCATCCAAACCTGGATCTGGCAACCCCAGCCCCCAGCCCCCGCCAATGACCAGAGGGACCCAGCAACCCTAGGGAGCCGGCCTGGCTGGGTAGGTCCCCGCTGGGCTCTGATCATTGCAAGCAGCCAGGCCGAGTGATGAGGAACCAGCTTGGGGCTGAGAGGACAGCCGTTCAGATCAAGGGGCTTTGCCTGTGGAAGGTGTGTGGGGGGGAAAGGCCTGCGTTCTTATCTTTCCTTGCGTTTTCTCCCTAGCAAAAGTGTAATTAAGGCCCTGCTAATAAGCTGTCTGCCTCACGTGCAGATTTAGACTCATTAGCTTCTAATTAACTGTTTCTCTTTTATTTCTCCTGGGGGGTGGGGTTCATAGTGACTGTCGGAGGCAGCCATTGCAGCCAGCCCCCCCCCTTTCCCCAGCCCTCAACAACTGTTATTTTCCTTCTGTTTCTGCTCTTCGTCCCCCTCTCCCACTATTATTGGGGTCTGCAAATTTGTTCTGCATCTTAAACATCCCTTCCATCTCTGGGGGGGTGAATCAGAGGGCAGGTTGTGGGACAAAGCCAGGCTGGCTCTGGCAGAGCCCCTGGAGAGTCCCCATTTTCAATTCTTTTCTCCATTGAGCACAGTTGGGGAAGTCTTTCCCTGCTGTCCTCCCCAGACATCTTCATCTTTGCCCTTTTGTTCTCCAGGAGGACGTGCTTCCAGGACCTTCCCAATATTCCTCTAATTTCTAATACCTTCTGATGCTGCCCGCTGCCAGGTCTGTAGACCCCAGGGAAGGTTGTGGGCATGATCCGCAGAGCCCTGCAGCAGCGGGGGGGGGGGTGTCTTCTCTGCTGCATCCTCCTCCCCTGGCAGGGGCACCTCGTGCCAGGCTGGCCCTCGCATACATCTCCATTATCGGTGCATCCTCAGCAGCCCTGGGGTGAGCGATGAGGTGTTGATGCAGGCTGACAGGTGGATGGAGCGACTCTGCTGAGAGATTGATCCCGCCCTGTTGCCAGGTAACCGGGAGCGGCAGGCGAAGCTGTCAGAAGGAATGGCGCAAGCCGCAGCAGTGGTTGGCACTGGCTTGCAACCCTGGGTGGCAGACCTCCCCTTCTGCATCCGTCTGCACCCAGGGACTGCTTGCTGGGAGTGGGGAGGGAAGAGATTTCATCTCCCCACCACAGGTGGGAATAAAACCTCCTTGCAAGCCTGCCATGCAGCTACACCGGTCTGTTTACTGACAGGTGCTGCGTCCCATCCAGGAGCTGTAGCATCTCAGACCCACAGCAGAGAATGAAAAGGGAATGAAGAGCTGAGATGATAGAACTGCTGAGATGATAGAACTGCTCCACTTCATCTGGCAGGTGTGGGGGGGGGGTCACATTTTGGCACATTACGAAATCCGTGCACATGGAAAATCAGCACAGCAGGCAGGGTGGGCGGGGCTCCCTATTCTGTGTGCCTAGAGTTTAATTTATCTGAAGCCTCCTCCATAACTGGAATTCATCACCTGCTGTGGCACAGTCTATTCTACAACATTCAACCACCTCATTCTCCCGCATGTGTAAACCAGGCCTCAGTTTGGAGGAAGGGCCTTGGCTCAGGAGTAGAGCATCTGCTTGGCATGCAGAAGATCCCAGGTTCAATCCCCGACATCTCCAATTAAAAACTGCCTGGCAGTAGGTGATGCACAAGACCTCTGTCTGAGACCCATGAGAGCTGCTGCCAGTCTGAGTAGACAATACTGATCTTGGTGGACTGATGGTCTGATTCAGTATAAGGCAGTTTACTATGTCAAAGGCTGGCTTTCAGCCTCTTTTAGCCAGTTTTGCCACCTGGCTGTTTTCCCCCCTTCTCCTCATTTGGGCTTGTCTTGGGAAAGTATGAAAGGAGTTGAGCTGCTGGACACCAGCCTGGGAAGCACCACTTACTGTGCTCAGAACTGTTAGGATTTTGCCCTTCCGCTTCTTCTTAACACCAAGACTCAGTCCTGGAACACGTGAGGAGGTAGTGATGTGGAAGGCAGGTCTGAGCATGTACAGAGTGCATCTGTTTTGACACATAGTCATTTGCTAGTGTCCATGGAAGAATTCCAGCGTTATGGCTTCCGGGTTTGGACCAACCCTTCTTTTTTTAGAAAATAACCAGTGCGTATTCTGGAATCTGACCAAGAAACTATGACATCTTCAGCCTATATTTCAAGGCACCGTGGCCCTTAAAGTCCTTCCCTGAGTGCAGTTCCTTGTTCTAGAGGGGGAGATGGTCCCAGCTGCCCCCAGCTGGCTATAAATAGCCACTTGGGTGCCAGGAAATGAAGCAGGAAAGCTCATTAGGATTGACTTTGCTGCTGAGGCTAAGTGGCTGTTTGCTGCCTTGGTGGCTCTGGAAAGTGCAACCCGAGCAGGGAATCCCAAGGCGTGGGCCGTGACAGGCAGAATAATACAGGGAGAACTATGTAGGAAAGTGTTGGGATATTTGCGAGTTCTCTTCCTGTTTGTCTTGAAAGTATTTCCTGTTTGTTATGCATGCTAATTTCTAGTTAGAGATCCAACAGAATTGTCTGCATGTTTTTCCCACTAGAGAAAGGTGATGGAATGCATAATAAGCTAGTGTTGGGATTCTCCAATTGGATAATCAATAGTTTGGTGATGAGCCAAGGGAGAGAGCATGTGGTTTCAATTTGTTGCTCTCTGACCTCTTCTCCTTAAAGTTTTCTCTCTGAGTCACAAGTTAAGTTCTTAGAGAAGCAACATGTTGCTTAGAGCTAGCAAGGATGATTTATTTTACTTTTGTTCTCCAAATACCATTTACCTAATCTTTAGTAAAGTTTCTTT
The DNA here is from genome assembly GCA_029233225.1 of Lepidodactylus listeri. Classification (NCBI taxonomy): domain Eukaryota; kingdom Metazoa; phylum Chordata; class Lepidosauria; order Squamata; family Gekkonidae; genus Lepidodactylus; species Lepidodactylus listeri. The sequence continues at coordinate 141,175,588 of JARCFY010000003.1, forward strand.
CAGGAAGCATACTCACATGGTACACCCCATGAGTCTACATGTCTAAGAAGGCCATCACAAGCATTGCTTGGGTGGTTCTTCAGTGAATAACCAGCAAGTATTGAGGTGGGGAGATCTGGGTTCAAGTCTCACCTCGGTGGTAGTCCTACTGTGGGCTTTCCGTTCCTCTCATTCACTATAAGAGCAGCCTGCATCACAGAGGTGTGCAGGCAAGCACCAGAAAGATAGCAGTCCTGTTCACAAGTTACAGTGAATGCATGTGCAAGCAGTGTACAGTGCACACTTGATCGTTATTCATACGTGGACTGAGTAGTTCTCAGGTTACATTCAGTGCATGCCCAGCAGAATCTGTGATTTTGAAACCCCACATTTATCTAGGTTCTGGTCCCTAGTTTCATTTGTAAAGTGGATGTGTGTTGGCTCTTTCTTACAAAGACAGTGTTCTCTGTAGCATCTGAATGGGGCTTAGTAGAATGTGGGAAAATGGGATATGGCATGAAGGAACATGATGTAGCAACCTTGCTAAAAGCTAAGCAAGTCTGGCTGAGCCAGGGCCTGGATGGGAGGCTCTTTGGAAAAGCACACACACACCTCACGAACATCATGGGATATCAGCATAATGAGAAAAATCCCTGAGAAGCAGACTTTGGAAATGCAGCCGTGAGGAAGAAGGGAACATCCGTCAGGAGGGAGCTCCACAGCCTTGATGCTGCTACGGAGAAGGCTCTGACTTAATCTCTGTATTTAGGGTTGTCAACTCCAGATTTAGAAATTCCTGGAGATTTGGAGGGAGGGGTATGGGGTATAATGTTATACAGTCTATCCCAAAGCAACAGTTTTCTCCAGGGGAAGTGATCTCTGTTGTCTAGGGATCAGTTATAATTCTGAAAGATCTCCAGGCCCCACCTGGAGGTTGGCAACCCTGTACTCCAGACAGTACAGGCACATAAATATGGATTTACCAAGATGACCTAAGTGTCTGCATAGGTTGATAGCAGAGAACATATCCTTCAGGTATCCTGGTTCCTGACCACTTAGGGCTTTTAAAGGGTCAAAAACACCAACTTTAATTGTTCTCAGACAGCAACTAGGAGTACAGATGATTCTAAATCTATGTTAGTCTCTGAGTGATCGTAGTGACCTGACACATCTGAATGTGCTTGTGTCTATAAATGCTTAAGGGAAATGATAAATTATTAGTGACATCGGTAGGGCTGACGGACAAAAGAGGGAGAAGATGGCAAGTGAAGGAAGCAAGAGTTCTTGGGAAGCCTCAAGGAATAAATCTCCCCTCTTAAATATAGCTTAAGAAATTGTTGCCAGCTGTACTGGAAGTCTTGGCGCCTGAGGAGATTTCTGGACACAAAGAACAAGAAATCTAGCCCCAGGCTGCCAAGCAGAGAATTGTATTTTGTTTTGTGTGGGTTTTTTGTTTTTGTTTGGGAGGGGACATTGCCTAGAGTTGTGTGGAGGATGAACGAGAGATAAATTACGGCCATTTTGGTGTATTTTGTAATCAAAGTTAAAGCAACCAAATTGGCTCTCCCGTTTTTGTTTTTTGTTTAGAAGGTGAGAAAGCCTTGAGAATGTCATTTTTCTGAAGTGGGTGGGGTAAAGAAGATGGAAACAGGGCTTCCTAAGTTTACTGAACTGGCAGCCATTTTGTTCCTCTAACTGTGCTGGTGGCATTGAGTGCTAGCAGACATTTGGACATAATAAAGTTATTCACATACGACTGTCATATTATTGGTGGCCTTTTCAAATGTTTTGTTGGCAGGATACGTAAAGCAGTGGCCATTTTGGCCACAGGTAACAAGAAAGAAATAAGAAAATTGCAACAGTTCACTCACACACAGAGAGAAAACATCTATAGGTGCTGTAGCAAAATAATTTATTCTCTTCAGTCAGCCCAGTGTGTTTTGAGCACATTTCTACTTATCAGATATTTTCCTCCTTTTTTAAAAAAGGTGACCACAACCATAAGAGGGTTGTGGGTTTTTTGCCATTTTTAGGATTGTCCATTAGCTAGAAAATAAAAACCACCTGGCCTGCGCCTGTGCTTTGGACAGAAAGCGTTGATAAACAGGAATCGGCAGATGAAGCTTTTCACACCAGGCAGTTAAATATTATCACCTACTAATTGATGCAAATCAAACCACTGTTAAAGCCGCAGTTACTTGGGGCCAGTTTGAACACTGGCAACTGTTGTTAATTTTCTCAGAACTGGGATACAAACAGCGGGATGAGCAGGCCACGTGCCATTGGAGGCAGCAGCCATTTTGGTGCCTTGGTGGCCATCTTGGACTAGAGAGAAAGGCTCTGTCTCTGGCCTTGGATGGTCCATTAAACACAGGGGTGGGGGGTGGAGAGGCTCAGGCCGGCCAGCCATGGTTGCCTGCTCATGCACAGGAGTTATTGTGCCAGTGAGCTGTCAAGAGGGCTGCAGGCTGGCTCCCTCTGTCCTGAGGTCTGGGTTTGCTTTGAGTCTCATAAATCTATTTCTTCTCCTTCTCCTCCTCCTCCTCCTCCTCCTTCTCCTTTTTTTAATTTCCAGTCTCTGTGGCTGACATAAATCTCTCTCTAAGTAACTCAGTGTGCCAGCTGCAGCCTAGTGGGCCTCGTCAGGGCTTAGTGATCGCTGCAATACTGTCGCCTCATTGCCAGAGGTGACATAATATGATAGGGGAGAATCTGCCCCATTTTTCTCTGCTTTGCCCTTCGTTAATGCTTGCCACTGTTCTGAACACTCTTCTCTCCCCCACTGCCTTCCCCCCCCCCACTCCTCAGAGTGTACAGACTGTGAAGACCTGTCTCTTCTAGGGGCCTAACCCCTGAAATGACTCCTATCCCCCCACACACACACACACACATGAGTTTCTCACTTAATCAGCCTGTTCTTGCTTGGATGCTTTGTTAAAACCACAAAAGGAGAAGAATGTACTGATTTGGTGCCTCAGTGGGGTTATGCTCCCCCTCAAATCCATGAAGTGTCAAGAACCACCTCCTTTCCTCCCTCCCCTGAGAGGAGTGGAATGAGGGGTGGGTTGGAGCAAGGGAGGAGGCATCTGGGCATGGAGAAAGCAAAGAGGAGGGGAAAAACAGAAGAGAAACAGGCAAGATGCAGTAGCGTGCAACAACACATCACCTGACCTCAAGGGGTATTAATTTCTGGGAAAGACCAAAGGATCTTGTAGGATTCATCAGCCTGGCATTAGGGAGGGTCTGGAAGGAGTGGATTTTTAGAAGGCCCAAGTCATGGGTATTCTTCATCCAAGAGGGCCAGGAGATCTTTAGCCTTCAACAGCTGCGAACCAGCAAGCAACCAGACAAAAGTATTGCTAGTAATGACTGCCAAGTAGCAAGGAAGCCTTTGGAGAATGACTCTGGCTTGCTGCCTCGGGGTTCCATCCCCAAATTTAAAGGATTTTTTTTGGGGGGGGGGGATATAGGGCCTCACTGTGGCCTTATGTGTTATTCAAAGAACCGCCCAGTAAGCAACCTAGCACCTTTTGAAAACAGTTCCACCTAAAAAGCTGAGTCTGGCTTGGATGGATTTAAAAGGGGGGTGGGCAGATTTATGGAGGACAGGTCTATCGCTGGCTGTTAGCCATGACAGTGGAATGGGGCCTCCCGGTTCACAAGCTGAATGCCTCTTGGGGAGCAATCAGCGGGTGAGGGATGTTGTCTGCAGGCCTGGATTATGGCCTTCCCGGCAGCATCAGAATGGCTGCTGTCAGAGACAGGATGTTGGATTAGATTAGTTTGACCCAGCATGGCCACCTTTTGGGCTAAACTACACATTATGCTAGTTTATGTGCTGGATCAGAGGTTCCCAAGTGTATGGGGCCAGTTTGGATCAGGAGGTGTTCAGCGCCCCCCCTCCCCCACCGTGGTGCAAATAGTTGGAAATACGATGCAGAAGGGAGACTGAAGCCTCTCTTCCCACACACCACAGTCCTGATCCAAATCAGATCCCTGCATGCTTGGGAAATTGGGAAATTCCCATTAGTATGACATATGACTGACTGGTAGTTTACAAGCTTTTCTTCCTCTTAAGAGAAAGCTGGGTGCCGTAGCCGGAGGCCTCTTATCAACCCTGCATGAGCCATGTGCCCCACCTATGGGCCTTCTGATCTTCTCCCCTTACTATGGGAGCTCGTGCTCTTATGAGGCAGTATTGCCCACAACTGGACCTTTCATGGGCAACTCGCTTCCTGTCTCAGGTGTGGCACTGTGGCCTGTTCTTCCTAGAACCGTGGGGGGTGAGGGTGGGCATTGATAAAGCACACACGCCCCAGCACTCTAATAATCTGGGGTTTAATGCAATAATTACATGCATGGCTCTAATAAGCAGCATGAGCACACACACAGGCAGCCGGCAGCCGCTCCCACCGTGCGATATTAATCACTGCTTAGCATAATAAGCCCTTAATAATGCCCCCCTTTCCCTACCTCCCAGCAGCAGCTCCACATAAATGCTTTCTGCCTAGGATTTTCAATAGACAATGGTTGCCGTATTGGTGACAAACAGTAGGGGACCCAAAATAAACATCATCTCTTCTCGAGCCAGCTAACACACCAGTATGCGCACTTTCAGATTACACAGAACTGTGTTCTGCCGGACAGAGAATTCTGTGAAGTGCAAAAGCTTACATATTCCCACACTTTAAAATATTTTTAAAATAAAATAAACCCTTTTCACTGATAGAAAAAGGTGGCCCTGATTAATCACGCTGCAGATTGCTTGTTTTAAATTACAGTGCTGCTGATACTTCCCCCTCCCTTCTCTTCTAAGAAGGCGCCTGCTACGTCACAAGCATGCATCATCTGAAAGACTTTATTTTCAAAATTATTGTATTCATATGCAAATATATGACCTATTAATTGATTCCACGTGTGATTAGTTGACTGATGTTTCTTTAATTAGGTGACTGCCTTAAGTTAAAAAGAGAGGGGTGCTGGGACTTGAGTCTCCCTTGGATCTGGGCATTAGAAACTGAGCCCCTCTGTTGCTGGAGAGGTGGAGGCTGGCTGAACGTCAGCCATTGTGCAAAAGGAACGCGATCTGCACATGCTCGGTGCCTCTTCTGCTCGGTATTCCAAGGCTAAGCCTTGGGTTTGGGAGACAGGTAGCGGTTACAAATCGTTCGGTTTGAAAGATTAAGCACCGCATTTGAAGTCCTTAAACAGCAGTCGGAAACCAAAACTTCTTTAAAATTGGAGCATGGGAGGAGGCAGCCAGAAGTTATGGGGGGGAACCCCCTCAATAGGGGCTGTGTGACCTCCCCCCCCCCCAAAGAACCTGCTTCTCTAGGCACAGCTGGGAGCTGTGGTGTTCTTTGCCAGCCAGTTGTGACTCAGGGCTGCAGCCTGCTTGAATTGTGACCACGGAGGCTCGTGTGCTTCCATAACTCATTCCGAGCTCTTTATAACCACATAAGCACCCTTGCTCAGAAGCAACAGCCCACAGTGAGTTATGGACTGGTAAAAAAGCTCACTCTCAAGGAGGGGGACTTGTATATATTATATGCACACATATACATACAGAGCGAGAGAGAGAGGGAGGAAGGCAGGAACACCCAGTGGGACAGAATGGATCCAAATTCAGTGCCAGGGAAACCTGAAGCTTTGTGCTGAATATAATTTATGCAAACATGCAAAAAAGCTTGTTTTCCACAGCGTATGCATTATTCTGGACTCCATTTTGGAGTTTGGGGATTTGCTTTTGCCAGGAGCTGTCTAGGTGTGTGGGAGGCACTACATACAGGGGGCTGTTGCAGTTGTTTGCCCTTGACCTTGAGAGGGATTCAGTAGCCACAACTGGGATGTGTCTCCTTGGCATATTAGGGGATGGCTCGCCTTTCTGGGTGGAGCCCTGCTCCCCCAAAAGACACTTGTGCCCATTGCCAGAAATGCAGGTGAGCCTACCGATGTGCACACACCTTGGCCATCCCACCACCCAAGCCCCTGAGCCGCTTGCATCCAGACTTGCAGGCTGTTGCCTTCCTTCCTTCCTTCCTTCCTTCCTAGCAAGGAGCCTGCAGAACTGGATTAATTACTGCCTTGCTGCAAATGAAATTAAGCAGCCCTGATCGTTAGCTTATTGACGAGGCAAACGAGATTAGGCAGCGCAGTGTCAATCGGAGGCTGCACCAGGAACTGGATTAAGAGAGCAACGATTACTCAAAGCCACCGCAAGTGAACCAGAGAGGTGTGGATTGTGGGGCAGCTCCGGTGCCCCCTCCCCCCCCCCAGAGAAGGAGACAGAGAGAGAGCCTTTGGTTTTGAGCACAGAATGCTGATGGTGCCTAAACGTGGAGGTGGGGGGGGGGGTACTCTTTATTAGGGTCTGGGCCTGCAAGCTTGTTACCATGGTATGGCCCATTTATGTCATTTCAGAAATAAAAGAGTATTTTTCCCCCTGACTCATGACATTGTTAGGATTGGAGGGGGTTCATGGTGGGGCATTAGTTTGCTCCTCATAACTGCTGTGGCAGCGTTGCAGCTTGAGGCTCAAGGCTGGCGATGAGCCCACCCTGGGGAGCCCGGAAGCTTCCGTTTTCTCTCCGCCCCAGGCACTAAAGCCCTGCAGCAGACCTCGGCTGTGAGCTGGGTCAGGCCTGGACAGCGGCAGGCAAGGGCAGGCGAGGAGACTCTCGGGGAAGGAAGGGTAGGGTGAGCTCATTTGACAAATTGGCATCGCCCACCACTGCAGTCAGACTGTTTTATTTTACCACCCGCATTTCTCTAAGAGCCGAACAAAACATGCGAGTGGAACAGGCCTTTCCCAGAATGCCTTGCCCAGGAGTGTCATGCCCTCGGTTCTTTGGATTTCTCAGTGCTTGCCCCCAAAGCTGCGTGGAAATAATTGTTCCACAGTCACAGACGTGTGGGGTGTTGCAAAGAAGCACCATTTTGCAAGGTTGGGCATGGGGTGCAAGTGGACGGTGGTATCGCTTAACCTTCCTCTCAAGAAGCAATTTCTATAGTAAACACTCAGTCCAAATGTAACACTCTTAAATTCTCGGATTCCCCGGCTTATCTCTGCGTAAGGCTGCTTGCAAGAAAACGTGAGGCTGTTACTGTTTCCAAAAGGGCGAAACAGTCTGAACATGCCTAGATAAGCAAAGCATTTTTTAAAAAAATAAAGAAATTGCATCAAAGTGATCCCCTCCGAAAAAATGAAAACAAAACAAAAGTATGACTTACCATGTCTATTACTTGTCTAGTAAACAAGATAGAGTCCTTTGTTCAAGATGTTCTGCTACCTATCCCAGGGGGGTGGGCAGTGGCTCAGTAGTAGAGCTTCTGCTTGGCATGCAGAAGGTCCCAGGTTCAATCCCCGGCATCTCCAGTTAAAGGATCAGGTAGGGGGTGATGTGAAAGACCTCTGCTTGAGACCCTGGAGAGCCACTGCCAGACAGAGCAGAGAAGACTGGCCTCGACTGGTCTAACGCAATCTAAGGCATCTTTGTGAGTTCCCAGCATGAACAGTTTGGTTTCTGGGCTGTCGTTGGCTCCTAAGCTCCTACCCAAGTTGCTGCTAGCGGACACCTGGCTGAGTGTGCACAAAGGAATGTCACACTACTCCACCTCCTATTCAAATTGGAAACCTCCCACCTGGGTGACCAGATCACACTCTCTGCGGTGCAGAGAGCCAGTCGGAGTCCTTAGTGGCATCCCAACAGGAGGCGATATGAATAACCGTGCCTCCTCCTAAGCAGCAGTGGTTATTAACTGGACAGGAGAAAGAAGCTCTTTCTTGGCAGGCGTGCTTTTCTCCTGTGAACAATGCAGTTCAGTAACTCTGTTAGAAGCCAGATAAATAAGGCAGTGAGGCTGTGGCATGCATGACTTTAACCAGGGCTTTGTTTGTAGAAAAAGCCCAGCAGGAACTCATTAGCATAACAGGCCACACCCAACAGCAGAAACTCATTGGCATATTAGGCCACACCACTGACAGCACAGCTTATTAGCATATTAGGTCATACCCCCATGTTACCAGAAGAGTGGTCCTCCAGCCACACCCACCTTTTGCTTCTTATTCTGTTTACCTTGTTTGTTGTCAAAACCCAGGGCTGTTTTTGTAGCAGGAATGAATTTGCATGTTAGCCAATCCTAATGAGTTTCTGCTGTTAGGTGTGGCCTATTATTCTATTCTATAATGCTAATGCCTGCTGGGTGTGGCCAACTCAGGAGCCAGCCGGAACTCCGTTCCTGTGCGTTCCTGCCCCCAAAATAGCCCTGACTTTAACAGAACACATCTCTCAGAAGGAATTCTGTGTTCCTTAAACCAGCTTCATTTGGATCACGGGTTAATAGTCATTGGCTCTGCTCCATCATAGGACTCCAGCATTAAACATACAAACCAGGATGGAGCCCCAGCCGAAACCAAGCCTGCCGGCCCCTGCTCTCCACTCCTTGCCGACTCCCTCCTGCCAGTCTCCCTCCTCTTAACACCCTTCTCTCTCCCACTTCTCTCTCTCTCCCTCCTTCTTGCTTTCCCCAGGACCAGGGCACGGTGGGGGTCATTTTCAACGTGGGCACAGACGACATCACCATCGAGGAGAGCAACGCCATGGTGAACGACGGCAAGTACCACGTGGTGCGCTTCACCCGGAGCGGTGGCAACGCAACGCTGCAGGTGGACAACTGGCCTGTTAATGAGCGATACCCCGCAGGTAGGGACTGGGAGGCAATATTCGCCGTGCACCCCCCTCCCCACAGTCGCTCTCCCCCACAACACGGAGGTCAGAACCATCCTTGCTCTCTCATCGTTTTCAGCCAAGTGGAGATTTGGAGGCCCATGGGGGAATGCCCACCTGTGCTTCCTTGCAGTATCCTTCCGGGATCTTTTTTGTGGAAGTGGCTTGTTGAACTTCCTTGGGTATCCTTTGCACTGGGTTTTCCATGCTGCTTCCTGCAAAGGCTGGAGAGGGAAGCCCCTCCTTGTAGGAAGAAGGATCCAGTTGGGGAAGGTAGAAAAACCCCAGGTGCTGTAAAGGGAGTGTTGGGGCACAGGAAATCGGAACAGCAGGACTCTGGCCGGCTTGTAGAAACAGAGGGAACTATTTGCAGCGGGGAGAAGGGACAGAGAGGGAAAGAAGAGCCAGGGAAAGGGGGGGATCACTGTGGAAATGGATAGATGTATGACCATGTATAAAAGGCAGACCCTTTGGGAAATTTCTGCAAAATTCAAACAAGGAGGAAAAAAGCAGAAAAACTGAAATCTTGCTTGCGGGGAATGTTTGGCCCTCCGTCCTTGGCTCCCCAGGTGCTAGAAAGCAAGCACGAACCGAAGGCAAAGAAGACCCTAAAGTCTCACTTGGGTCCCATGGTATGGCTGTTCTTGTCAGCCCACCACAAGGCTTGATTGAAACATGACACTGTTGAGGCAGAAAGCATGCTCTCCTGGGACATTGACTTGCACCGCATCTCATTCATACTGGGCAAAAACCACATACCAGCCACCTCTGGGCTCTAGTAGCAGCTCAGTTTAAATGAGACGCCGTGCAACTCAAAATCCCATTGGAAGGGGCATTTGCCTTGCTGGACCGGAGCCGTGTGTAGATCAGGTCTCAGGGTGCACAAATGACAGTTCTGCACAGGAGCGAGGGCCAGATTTGTTAATTTCCTTGGTGTCTTTGTATTACGGAGGGGCTGGAATCCTGAACACAGCCTTGCCCAGCCCTGACTTTGTGTCCTCACACTAAAACTTGTGAGGTGGGTTACCTGCTCCCATTGTCTCAGTGGGGAAAGGAGGCCCACGAGGCCTCGTCTGGTGCCGAACTGAGATTTGAATCTGGGGCTCTTGAGTCCACGTTTGTTTGTTTTTTAAAAAAAACTCTCCCCGTGCCCCACCCTTGATGATGTGAGTCCTTGACATTCTGTCAGCTGCTGGCCTTTTCCTGCAAGTATCAAATAATTCTCACTGCCCTTTTTTCAGCAGGAGAAGTGGTTTAACGTATCTCATTCTAATCTCCTTCATTCTTGGGAAAGGTCGTCAATTGCAAAGAGGTCTTTGCGTGATGGAGATGTCAGGGAATGGAGGCCACGGGCAGAAAGGGAGGAAGAGAGGGAGGGAGGGAGACACCTGAGGACTCGATAGTAGGGAACCAGAGAAAACGGGCCACTGAGAGAAGGCCTGCCTGCATTTCCACGCGTTCCCGTGCCTTCACCGGCCAGCTTTGCTCCCGCTTTCCCAGACTGCTTGACACACAAATGCACACACACATGCACCCCTGGGCATGTGAACAGACCGGATTTTAAACTGTGATCAGAGATATGGGCTGGTTCCGACCTCTGCTGAGCAAGGGCGGGTATCTGTGGGCCAGGAGACAGGGGCAGGACTGGGGATGGGTGGCAGCATTTGTGCCTGGAAATGCACCCAGCTTGGAAGTGCCTTCTTGCAAGACTCGTTGTTTTCTCTCCCATCCTTTGTGGCTGAATCACACACAAGAGTGTTGGCTTCCCCTCCCCCCCACCCCACACTCCCACTAGGAGCCAGCAGGAACTGTAGCAGGGGGCTGGGAGGGGAGGGTGAAACCCAATCAAGGTCATTAGTGCCGCAGGCCGCAAAGCAAGGGAGAGCTCCTGCCCGCTTGGGATTCGCTGGCTGCTTTGATCCAGCTCCCCTCTGTCCCCCCCAAAATGCCTCCCCCCTGGCCAGCCATCCCGCTGTCTTTATTGTGCAGTCTCTTTGATGCTGCCGCTGCAGAGAGCTGGGCTGAGTCTGCTAACCGAGAGTTTCCATTGCTATTTAAGCATACATAACGACCGCACTGGTTCCGGCACACGGCTTTATGCCCAGGTTCGTGTCTCTGCAGCACCCACAGGTGCATTCACTCACTGAGCCGTTCAGGAATCCCAGGCTCTGAAAGAGCATGAGGTGTACACATGGGTGCTCCGCCCTTGCGCAGCTGGATTTTGGATAACCAGCTGCCGAGAGCAGCACCACCTCCAGTAGCTCAAAGGTTACCAGGGTGAGCTGCAACTGAGGTCTCCGGAGCAGTCTTAGATCCCAGCACCTGATGCGGGATCTGCTTCCTATATGAACACGATTCACTTGCGAAGCCACATCAGCTACTCCTGGCCAAAGACGCCTTTCAGCCATGCTTTCAAAGTGCAGATGCCTGCATTTCCCTGACACAGCGGGTCAAGGGGTGAAGCAGCCACAAACCTTGCTTGATCCATGCTGTTCCTGCTGTGTGGGTGGCTGCTTGCCAAGTAGTTGTGTGGGGGCTCCTGGCAAATGGCACTTGGGTTGTGTGATGAGGGTTGGCCTGCAGTTCTAGTAGGCCTCACCGTGCCTCTGCAGAGCCTCGTCTCCTTGTGGTTTGCAAGTGTTCGGTGAAAATCACCAGAACATTTGGGAAGCTGCTTCACAGAAAGGCCTCACCGCCTGGAGCAGATCCTACAAAAGGTCACCTTTATGTTTGCAAAACAGCTTTCTCTTCAGAGGAAAGAACCTCCGGGGTTCTTGTGCCGCACAAGAAGTGCGCTCATGAATCTGTACCTGTGTGCACGAAAACACATCCCGTGAATTGGCCGTTGGAATTGGTGAAAGGGGATCGTTGGTTGAACCAACAAAGGCTAGCCATGTTGTTAGAAACTGCAGCTTCCCTGGGTGAGGTGGTTATTTTATAACCCACCATTGCTGCCCCTGAAGGTGCTGAAGGCACCATAAAAATACATAGGCAGCTCCTAAAGCAAAATCACCAGTACAGTAAATAACAAGAAGATTCAGTGATAGCTAGCTTAGTCTCCCCAGCCCCCTACCCAAATCTGTCCGAAAAGGTTCCCCCTGTCTCGGAAAGGAACAAGAAGGAGTTGGGTGAGCCCCCTTTGGAAGAAACCCCTGCTCTGGAGGTGACCACTGCAAAGGTGTTATTTTTTATTATTACCTTGGTCTCCGACAAAGGTGGAGTGTGAATCAGAGCCTTGTTTGATTACCTGAGCGTGCAGTTCATGTGGTTCAATGACTGCCACAAATTCACACACCTGCATGAGCTATCACAAGTGCAGTTTGAGCCACACATACCTCAAACGCTGGCTGAGAAAGGCCGATTCAGAGGCAGCCCCAAGGGAAAACCAAGCGCTGTCGAGCATCAAGACGCTGCCCAATCAGAGAGGCAATTGCAATCGCTTTGAAAGGAGGAGGGAATTTCTCCCGCAGTAGAGTCACCAACCTCCAGGTGGTGGCTGGAGATCTCCCACTATGACAGCTGATCTTCAGGCAACGGAGATCAGTTCCCCTGGAGAAAATGGCTGCTTTGGAAAGGTGGACTCTATGGCATTATACCCCACTGAAGTCCCTCTGCTCCCCAAACCCTGCCCTCCATAGGCCCCACCCCCAAAACGTCCAGGTATTTCCCAATCCAGAGCTGGCAATCCTGTCATGTGATCAGAGGGAGAGAAGGGAGGCCACAGGTGGGGAGATGTCATCATGCCAGCCTGCTACGGGAGTGGGTTTTAAAAACTTGCTCCAGACATGAGTCCCAAATACTTCCAGGCACAGGGACCCCCCAGGCACATGGGGAAGCTTTGTGGCTGCACAACCATTCTCTCCCTCCTCCTTTACTACAGAAGAAAAAGCAGCAGGCATTGATCTATTCCTGCCATTTCAAAAAAAATGCAGCAATGGACTGGCACAGGGCATCAAAGGGCTTCGGACTGGTGGGCTGTGCTATTTTGTTTTATTTTTAATTAAAAACGGAGCATAATTTATTCTTTCCTTTCTGTGGCACTTTTTTTTTTCCTGCAGCATCCCGAGTGCTTTTCAATTCTCATCTCATGTTGGCTTTACAATTAACTGATAGCAGGTTTTGCATTAAGAAGGCATCCTGTTTTTTAAAATGCAAACAGAATTTCAGCTAAAGATAATTTATTTAAGTGCTTTTAAAAATAAATAGCTCCTCATGTGGAGCGCAAAATCTTTGCATTGACGCCCTTGCGATTATCTAAAGAAGGGGGGAGGTAGCGGGAATGCCAGCCCTTTGCAGCCGTGGTTATAAATAGGGCACGATTGGAGGAGAACATTGAAGGGGGTGGGTCTGGGACAAAGAAATCAGCCAAAATGCCCCAGGTATTGAGACTGGGCAGTTTTGGTTGAAGGATTCCCCCTTCAGGGCCCAATCAGACACTGAGGTTTCCAGAGGTTTCATTATTTTGCAAAAAATATCAAGGAGTACTTGATAGAAGGAATGAATTAAGTGTACCCTCCTAAGGAAAAAAAATACTAGATCTACCATGGAGGCACTACTTAGTTATAAAGAACACGTTTTGATGGTTATTAAGCAACATGAAAAATAAGGGTCTTGTGAGAAAGTTGATTTTAAAAACCAGCCCGTTTTCTTTAGATTTTTTTGCATCTTTTTTTTATTTTTAAAATTATTGAAATTAACCTTGACCAAAAATGTTAAGCAAGGTCCATTAGACTGCCTAGATATCCAATTGTATGTGTATGCTGTGGACATGCCCATCAATTTTGGTACCCTAGCAGTCTGACAGTAAACATAATGATTTTTATATGTCCAGTACACATAAATGCATATAAATGTCAATATAAATACATATAAAAAGGACAACTTGTGCAGAAGGATCATTACTTTCAAAAGGACACAACATATGTACAGTCTTAAATGTGTTACCTTTGCAATAGGTCCATCAGAAACTATGCCTATTTCTTTCTCCCCAAAAATTGGAACCCCAGGCAAGTACAAAATGTGCCCATTTTACAGATAGGCAAAACTGAGGCGCAGCAGAGCAGGGACTTGATGCAGGGAAATGCCTCAGGGTGCAACAAGTAAACAAGAAAAGCAACCTGACATGCCTCTGCAGAAAATGTAATATACTGCGATTAGGGATGATCAGGAAGCAAGAACAGAGGTGAGTGGTCTCCACTTGTGAATGGAATACGTTCCCAACCCAAAGACTGGAAGAACAGAAGCTCAGTAGAACAGCCGCAAACACAACAGGCTCTCAACATGGTGTATCCAGCTACCCAGAGTCAGTCCAAACAACATTTGCAAAAGATACACAGCTGTGGGCTTTGGAAGATCTCCAAGAGAAGCGAGTTCCACAGCTATGGGTCAGCCGCCAAAGACTGAATCGTGGCACTCTAGAAGCCTTGGGACATGGATGGTGATGGCAGCCCAGCTGATCACAGTGATCGCAGTGGGACAGGAGAGGAGACCTCCCGTGAGGTGTGCAGGGTTTCAGCTGCCAGGTGCATTAAAATCACATCCTGCCTATTGGATCGTTCTGGGTGCTCACGCTCCCAGTGACTCGCCCCCTATCAAGAGGCTGTGGTTTGCACCTCACCCACAGGTGCCTCCTCCTCTCCCTTCCTTACTCCTTCCATTGCCTGTCATACCTGTGCCCCTGCCTCCTCTTGTTTCTCTCCCCTCCAAGCTACCTGTTGAAGGTAGGGAAGCCAGCTTCCAAGTGGGACCTGGGGATCCCACAGAATTACAGCTCATCTCCAGACTACAGAAATCAGTTCCCCTGGAGAAAATGGATGCTTTGGAGGGTGGGCTGTATGGCCTTGCACCTCACTGAGGTCCCTGTCCTCTCCAGGTTCCAACACCAAATCTCCAGGAGCTTCCCAACCTGGATCTGGCAACCCCACCCTCACATCCCCCGCCGGTGGCCAGGGAGGACCTGACAACCCTAGTTGCAGGATGGGCTCTGCCATCCCCCCCCTCCCAAGATCCACCCAGCCTTCCTTCTGCCTGAGAAGTTGCTGAGTGTTGTGGGCCCAGCAGGAAGCGTTGCTGGGGTAATTCAGAAGGATGTCTGTCGGGCATTTTGGTCCCCAGCAGGGCAGCGAAAACAATGGGGGAGGCATTTTGGCAAGCCGGGAAGCCCCTCCTGGCTGAACGAATGCAGAAGGCACAGGCGTCCGTCCATCGTTGTTTGGGGCTTTTCAACAGGCTTTGATCCTGCTAACACCTAGAGTCTCCAGCGTCTGAAGAACAAGTTGGCATCTACGTTCTCTGTTCCCTGGGGCATGATTAAGCTGTGACTGCAGAGCTGCTGAGGCGGGGGTGAAGGGTGAACTGCCAAGAATGGAGCCATGCTGGCCACTTGCCAGGAACCCCTGCGGGGGGCACCTCATTTACATGCCATTTGCATACATTAAGATTTTCCCCCTCCCAAAAAAGGGGAGAAAATTGACTGCAAGAGGCCGCAGTGTCTCCGTCTCCTTTGCTTATTGCTGTGGGATGTCTCTCTCCTCTGCCATTTCCCTGCCTTGGTATCTTGATGCCTTGTTTCCATCTCCTGCGTTTTCTCTTCAGCCATCTTCCCTCCTCCTTTTTTCTTTCCCTCTCTGTCTCTCCCTCCCTCTCAGACACGGGAGAAATTCATATCTACTCTGTGGTCACAGCAAGAGACACAAGGCCGGTGATGGATTTTTAAGGTTCTCAGTCGATTAACTGCCTTGCCCTTAAACGATTGATTGGCTAATTAACCAATTAAAATAAATATTGCCGTTATCAAAACCCAGGTGGTGTTTTGAGACTCTTTTAAATGAAGATAATAGTCCCTCTTGACTGAATATCACAGGCAAATCACTTAAACATTTGGGGAAAACCCCAATCGCTCTGAAGTCAGGACAGCCTTATCATACCCTGAGCTCTTTTACGACAAGGAAAGGGTCAAATCCAGTCAAAAATCTGAATGTTTTCTGTTGCACTTGAGAAGTCTGCTATGTGACCTGCTTGTATTTATTGTGAAAGTTGCTCATCCCTACCCAGGAGTGACAGTAACTTGTATTTCTTCATGGCAGTGCCTCTGGGGAACACTCACAATGAAAGATGGGATGTATCTGTTTAGAAGCTTTCTTACAAGTACTCTGTTCTGGTTCATACCAGCTTGCTTTCACTCCTGTTGCGGCCCCATGGACGTAAGGCAGTAGAATGATTGACCAGTTCCCCAAGGAATTCTCAGCCAAAGACTATACAGAGCACAGGCCTGGGATCTGTTTTCATTGCCAGACTTCTGAGCATATGCAGAGCACACTTCTCTTACCACTTCATAACCACAACAGAACCTCACACATCTAAGATCAGAGCACTTCCAGGTCAAAGAGTACTGCCATAAGAATTCATTTAGTTTCAAAGTAGTTTCAGTCTGACTTAAATGTGTGATTTGTGTATTTTTTATTTACTGTAATAGTCTATCTTTCTCACTGAGACTCAGAGTGAGCTGTGCAATAGCCCTGTTCACACATTACAGTGAACACACTCACTATCCATGTTAACAACATACACTTGATTTTTCCTTACATGTGCACTGAGTAATTCTCATGTTACATTCAGTGCATTTACAGCTTAAAGTGTGGTTGAAACCACACATTTATCCAGATATTAGTCCCTCGTTTGTAAAGTGACTTTTTCTTACCAACAGACGTACGAACAGGATGTACATGCATTCACTGTAAGGTGTGAACAGGGCGAGTGTAAGTTGATAACAGTTCATGTAAAGAAACATCTAATAAGCACAGTGTTGGTCGATACAATCAACATGAGGAGACATCTAATGAGAAATATACTAGGATTACAGAAACCTGAATAAGCATAACATATCAGGCATGATAATGAAGAAGAATGGCATTACCTCAGTAGAAAACAACAAAATGACTTTTCTGTTTAGGCAGGGAGGATGCCATTTAGATGGCTCCCCATGAACCATCAAGAACAGTTGTGGGCTTTTACAGGTAACCCCCACTAACATTTCAGGTCCTCATTGCTCGGATAAATTGCACCTCCTCAAGAGTACTGTGCAAAAACCCCTCTTCCTGGAAATGGTATTCCCTGCCTGAAGTGCTTTGCTGTCTTAAAGTGGCACAACCCAGCAAAATGCCATCCTGCATCACCCGCTGCCCTTCCTGGGCCTCTGAGCAAGTTGGCATCTGGTTTTTATTTGCCATCTTGAAAAATATGCCTAATGACTTCACTATAAAAAAGATTACATAATTTAACCTTCTTTTATACATTGCAAGATCCTTTGCGCCAGCTTGGCATTACATGGCTCCCTTGTACTTACCCGGCTGCTTAAGACCTAGGAGGAAGGTGGTGGCAGGCAAGTGGGATGCCATGACCACCCCCCACCCCCCTTTTTTTTCCTTTTTGCCATCATTCCCAAGAGATGCGTGTGATTTTGAACAGAAAGGCCAGGCGTGTCTCTGGCAGACAGGCAAGCCGGGAATGCAAACGCCATACACCAGGCGTCCCTCCCAAGCCAGATCCTGATTAGAGACTCAGGTCACTTTCTGAGGAAGGCATATTTTTAATTAAAGATGTTAATCGCCTCGTTAATATGGAAGCTAATGAGAGCATGGAAAGTCCCTGGCCACCTCTAATTAGGGGCTGAATCTCAGCACGGAGAAAGAAGCAAAAATGGGGAGCAGAGAGAGGCTGTGGTGAGGGAAGAACCCCTGAGCTCCCCTCCGCCCCCTCCCGGAGAACCCAGCTTCAGAATCCCCTGTTCTGAAGCAGAATGTGGGCGATTGTGGAGCAGGGCCGCCGCTTCTGGGTTAGGAAGTCCTTGGAGACTTTGGGGGTGGAGCCTGGGCAAGGTGGGGTTTGGGGAGGGGAGGGGCCTCAGCAGGGAATAGTGCCATAGAATCCATCTTCCAAAGCAGCCATTTTTTCTGGGGGAACTGATCTTGGTTGTCTACAGAGCCATTGTAACAGCGGGAGATCTCCAGGTACCACTTGGAGATTGGGAAAACTATTGGGGGAGTGACTGCAGTTTGGATAGCAAAATCAAAATTAGTGAGTCACTTGGGGTGGGGGTGGGAATGGAGGAGGAGAGTCTAATCCCCCACTCTGATACGAAATGGAACTTTTTTGGGGGGGGAAACACAACCCAAACCCAGTCTTGCTGCTTGCCTCCAAATCGTGCAGCTTCGTCTCTGTGCATGTACCTTCTTCTGGTTTGGTACCCTCATACACCGAGAGGGCACCCTCAGTTGTAGCTGGAATGGGCATCGGACAGCCAAGGCCCTTTGGACAAGCCCCTAAGCCCCCGCATACACTTTCCCCATCCTAGGACAGAGAAGTGACAGGATTTGGCTGTGGGTGTATGCAGCATGAGCATGTGCCAGACTCTCCATAGAGCAAGAGGCCATCAGCTTCCCTTTGTTGCTGGCCGCTGCCCACCTTGGCTCGGTTGCTCTGATCCTGCAGTCTCAGCCATGCTCGCTGGTGGCTAATTAATTTCCTGCCCGGTGCTGGGCAAAGGCACCTTTTCTTCTCTCAGTCTCTGTTCTCTTGCACATGCAAAGATAATCAAAAGGCTGAACTTAGCACCTCTTGACATACCAGAGGAGCCCGGCTCACCACAGTGCACATGCATCGTCCCTAATGAGCGGGGAGTGCTTGTCGTTCCCCAGGAGGGAGAGAAAGGCTGTCTGCACCTGCTCGGCCCTTCCCTGTTTTGTGATTGCATCAGGTGTTCCAGTCGCTGTTCAATAAATTTCCAAGCTCTGGCAGCAGGCATGCGGAGCGGTATCGAAGGACTGTGGGAAGCGGGAGCCAAGATCCCCAGGTCCTCTCCCAGCCCTGTCAGGCAAGGATGCATCAAATGCCTCCGCTTTCCCCCTGCCAGTTCCTTTCCAGGGTGAGGAGCTCTGCAGCAATTGGATCTCCTAGCGGCTGGAGGCTCCTTGTGCTCCCAACTCCCAGACTGCTCCTGCCTAATTTAAGACTGCAGAATCAAGCCAGCCCCATCCAGATCCTGGAATAAGCTCTCTTAATTCCTGTGGACAAAAGGGAGCCCTCGCCTTGTTATTTATTACATTTTTTAAATCTCAGAACTTCTTAATGACCGTGTCAAGACAGCTTCTCCAGCATGCTTTAAGGCACATTTACATGGCATATTTAAATGGGTTTGGAAGCCAGTTTTATTTATTAATTTCCTGCTTTTCTTCCCAATGGGCACCCAAAGTGGCTTACACATCATTATTCTTCCACCCAGTTTTTCCCTACTATACAACAGCTGTGTGAGAATCTATGACTGCAGCAAGGTCACCCAGCAACAAGACTGCCAGGTTCCCCCCACCCCCAGCCACTGGAGGGGGAGGAGGGAGGGTTGCTAGACCCAGGTTGGGAAACTCCTAAGATTTGGGGATGGAGCCTGGGGAGGGCAGGGACCTCAGTGGGGGACAATGCCCTAGAGTCCACCCTCCAAAGCATCCATTTTCTCCAGGGGAAGTGATTTCTGTAGTCTGGAGGGGAGCTGTAAATCCACTTTCCAAAGGTCCCACCTGGAGGCTGGCATCCCTACCTGGCATGCTTCTGGGGCAGAGTGGGGGCTCAGACCTGGTTCTACCAAAATTTAGTCCCAGCTCTCCTAACTGCTACACTGTGCTGGCTCTTCTGTGGCTTCCTCCAAAGACCTCTAGCAATTGTTGCTTGACGATCAACACTGAGTCTTTTCTGTGAAAACACTTTTGTGGTTCTCAGAGCTCCTTACGTATGGGTGCCACGACAGGTAGGTAAGCAAGGTCTGACTGGTTTGAATTTGTAATTTGGATGCAGCACCTTTGGGTCTGGAAGGGATTGTTCAGGAATGTTGTGAAGAAAGCTTGGGATGGGAGGCCTTGTTCGAAGGGAAGTCTCATCCCAGCCACTGCAGATGTTCACAGGCTGAATGACAAGACGTGGGGAATGCCGGCATGTTGTGTGTGATTCCAACCCTACCTGCCAAATGTCTGATAAAAAGTGGGCAAAGCAAAGACAAGGTCCCAAGGGCCAGTCCAAAGCCCCTGCAGGAACCTGGAGTCCCACCAGTCTGTGGTCTCCAACCTCCATGCCCTGTGATCAGCCCAACGAGGCCAACATCCAGAACAGCAACTTGCCTGCTATTGGCTGCCCAATTTTCTGCATCTTTTCATTGTTTGACAAAATAACTAAAGTGGTTGTGCCAATTTTCAGATACAAAGGCTGGGCAAATGTGTGGGATGACTCTTTTGATTGGGGTGGGGCTGAAGGGAATGGGGTTGGGGGTGGAGAACCAGGGTCAGGGCATGAGGAAACCTCTGGAGAGGTATGCAAAGGGAAGCTTTTGCAGAGCTTGTGACTGTCTGATGTTGCTTTCCCCCTTTTGTGAGTAGGGATTAAAGTTCAGCTAATAAAGTGAATTTAATAAAAATGCATTGGGGAAGGGGGGTTTTCTACCTCCCCAATGCAACATAAACCCTTCTAACCTCCATCAGCTCATTTTAACATTTAAACCTGACTAAACCGTGTAACTAGAGCTTTGACCGTTACTGGCTAAAACCACTAAACCCCAAACCAAACCCCAAACTGACCCCTGATCCTCCTCTTCCACCCCCATTCCCCCCAAAAAAACAACTTTTAACGGAGATCTAACAGCTAATTTTTGATCAGGGCTTAAGCTGCTATTTGCCTGAGCTTAGACTGACCTCTCTAAACATGCTAACCTCTGACCTTTGACCTTCCAGATGGCGTTATGTGTCTCTCTCTCTATTTTCTTTTCTCGTTTTCTTTTAACCATGTACAAATCTCTCTCTAAACTCTTTGAAGGGAACAGTGATAATGAACGCCTGGCGATTGCTAGACAGAGAATTCCGTATCGGCTCGGTCGAGTAGTAGATGAGTGGCTACTCGACAAAGGTAATTAACAATAATTAATTCCGGTTAATTAACGAGCAAGCAAAAAAAAGGGTTTAAAGGTGCAGTGCTCTCCCCGTCGAGCCCCCTTGACCCCCATCCCTCTCTCCTTTCCCCCTGGCAGAACATTTCATGGAGGGCGACAGTTCAAGGCTGGTGAATGAAGATGGTGAGAACTTGTTGGGAATAAGAGGCTTGGCTGTGGCTGAGTTGGAAGGGAGGCGTCCTTTGGGGGAGGGACTGTGGCGCAGTGGAAGAGCCCCTGCTTTGCCTGCAGAAGGATCCAGGGTCAGTCCCCGGCATCTCCAGTTAAAAGGACTAGGCAGCGGGTAAAGTAAAAGTCCTCCACCTGAGACCTTGGAGAGCGGCTGCCTGTCTGAGTGGACAATACTGAACCTGACGGACCGAGGGTGTGATTCAGTATAAGGCAGCTTCGTGGGTACTTATATGTGCTTCCCTCCCTGTCCACCTCACCCCACCCTGGGCAGATATACTTGCGTTCTGCTGCCTCTGGTCCTGTCCGACAAGGGAATTTGCTGGGCTTTGTGCAAACGTGATAGGTGCAGCACCTCAGTACAGAGGGAGATACAGGCAATGCTGTCGTTTTCCTGCTTTGTAGCACATGTGACGACTATGGGCCATGCACATTTAACAGGGCCAGGTCGGAGAGAACAGAGCAGCTGGGGTGGAGTATGGAAGGGGGGCGGTCTGAGCTGTGGTGATCCCCTGAGAGGGAGACCCCTGGGACTTGTCTTCTGCTCATTACGATGACCCAGGGATGCACACTCTGCTGTGGCGAGCTCTCTGGTGTAGTGGTTAAGAGCTGCAGACTCTGCCCTGGAGAACCGGGTTTGATCCCCCACTCCTCCACGTGAACCCTGCTGGGTGACCTTGGGCCAGTCACAGTTCTCTCAGAACTCTTTCAGCCCCACCTACCTCACAGGGTGACTGTTGTGGAGAGAGGAAGGGAAAGGCGATTGCAAGCTGCTTTGAGATTTCTTAAGGTAGAGAAAATGGGGGGTATAAAAACCTACTCCTTCTTCGTTTCTTCTGCTGGGAGGACCTTCCCTTGAATCTCCCAGATGTGCCAGCACTGGCTGTGGGTTACTCTGCCTGCGCATGCTCAGAACTGCTCTCTCCTGTTAAAATCATTCCATCCCCATTTCAGGGACAGCCTAAACAGGTGGCTAGATAGCTCACCTTCTCTCCCTGCCTCTGATCAGCATGGAATGTTAACACAGTGTGCAGTGTGACGTAATCGGGCTGTGTGTTTTCCCACCTCCTGTCTTTGGCTGTAGGCAGTGGGGGGCAGGGAAATGCACAGCGTGAGGGTGTCGTGGCACATGTCTTGTTATGCTAAATACTCCCAGAAAGAGAGGGAAAAGACATGGACCGGCAGCAACTCTGTGCCTCTCCTAATGACCGCCTTTGCCTTTAGCTCCATGCTTAGGCATGTTGCTCTTTTTCTTTCCTCCCTTTCTCCACCCTTACAGAACAGAGCTTTCTCTTGGGGTTGGAGCACTTCCCTGAGAAGGAGCCCAAAACACACACCTGGTCAATCCCCAGGGGACATCACCTACTTTCCCCTTAGCCAGAGTCACAAGACCTTTCTATGCCAAGTGAGGGGAGGTGCCACTCCCAAACTGCACAGAGCCGACAGGGACTCTTACTTCTGGATTCCTCCAGCCTCCCTGCTTGCAACTACTGAGCTTACCATCCCTTGGTGGCAGTAATAATAGTAGATTTCAAGTAATACCTAGTGGGTAGTTTTAAGTGTGCATAGGGTTTGAATGAATTGGCGTATGTAACTGAGCAGTGGGCACCACCCCGGCAGAGTTGGGGGGGGTTTCCTGCTCTGCCATCTTATCATTCTACTCAGGTCATTGACTCCATCCAGGGGGCAATAGGCTTTTTGGGGTGTCCCTTGCTAACCCCTGGCAGAGCCCCCTGTGCCACCCTCCCCCTGTAAGCCTCTGCTCTGACAAAACTGAAGGCTCAAGCCAAGCAGACATGGAGCAGTGAGGCTGGGGCCCAGGACAGACCAGCCATGGCTCCTCAGTCTGTCCTGCTTATGGGTCAGCATATTTCCATTCCTTTCTCCCTCTATGCATCAAGTTGGGATAACGTACGCCAATTTTGGCGGTGCCTCTTCTTGCCAGCTTTGCAAACCGTCTCTATATTTTCTTTCCCTCTAAGGACTTGTTGGTTATGTTTCTCAGGGCGAACGCTGCACCTTTAACACTTTAAACTCAGTGGGGAAGAACAACCGTAACAAACAAACAAACAAAAAAGAAAGAAAAGATCGTTTTAAATCTTAATTTAACCAGCTAATAACTTTTTTTTAACTCAAACCAAGTGCTAAACAGTTTTTTTAACCTATAAATTCCAAATGTCTTAATAACAGTTAGTTGGCTTTGCTTTTCTAAAGGGGATAAGCATCTAAATGTATATTTTAATGTCTATAACTTGATGGTTTAAATGACAACGACACAAATGAAAACAAAAAAAACAGTTTAAAGGGGCTTTTAATGAGTTTTTTAAAAAAAATAGCAGAGGGGAAGAAAAAGCAGCAGAAAGGAGGGTGATGAAGGTAACAGAAAACCTGAGTGAGAAATGATCCTATTTGAGTACTGTGGAGCATTGTGGGCAGCACTGGAGGAGGCGCATCATGTGATACATTTATGTGCATTGCAAATGGATGTCGATAAAGCCACACCCTCTCCCTCCACACAGTCTCTCTCCCACACATCCATGCACACACATACGCAAAGATAACCAGAACACATGTTTTTTTGTAACCAAAGACACAAGTATCGTGTAACTGCACGGAAGAAGAATTCTGTACACTTCAACAGACTGAATTCTTCCCTGAAGCTATGCCCTCCCCACCCCCCGCACACGCACCTGAGTGAACCGTTATGGACTCTGCTTCTTGGTATTTTTGAGACCAATGTTTTCAGACTTCCTTTTGCTTTTACGGTCTCCAGAATTCATGGTTGCAGCAAGCGAGGCTCAGAACACAGTTGCTTTCCCAGTCTCAGCCATGATTTTCCACTTCCCTAAGAAACTTTGGGAACTGGAGCTCAGAATTGGCAGGAGATGGGACCGCTTCCCAGGGGTTC
Source organism: Lepidodactylus listeri (assembly GCA_029233225.1). Taxonomy (NCBI): domain Eukaryota; kingdom Metazoa; phylum Chordata; class Lepidosauria; order Squamata; family Gekkonidae; genus Lepidodactylus; species Lepidodactylus listeri. The sequence continues at coordinate 141,199,352 of JARCFY010000003.1, forward strand.
CTTGGAAGGAAACTCTGACATTAAATAGCTTTGATGTGCCCTGGTTGCTGCAAAACAGAGCTGCAGAAGTATTCTGCCTGTCTTGCTGCAGGTGAGATGAAGGTCTGACAAGGAGCTAGAAGGAACGGGCTTCTCCCTCTCCAGTGGAACCCCTAAAATGATTTTGTTGTGGCCTCTCTCCCCTAGACCAAGATCCATCAGGAAATACTAGAGCCAAGGGTCTCCCTCCCCCAAATCTTAAGATTTGTTTCAGTCACAAGCTTACTTTATCAAATTTTCCTGTTCCCAGTGGTAGAAGGTGCCATCAAGTTCAGCCAGTTAGTGGGGATCCAAACAGAAGAAACAGAAATGGTGATCCAAACAGAAAGTTTGCCATTGCCTGCCTCTGGCTGTGGTCACACACACTAAATAATCCACTTTCAATGGACTTTCCAACTGGATTTTGCCAGTTCACACAGTCAAAATCCAGTTGGAAAGTGCACTGAAAGTGGTTTATTTAGAGTGTGTGACCACAGCCACAGTGCAGGAACCTTAGACTTCCTTGGTGGTCTCCCATCCAAATACTAACCAGGGCTGTCCCTGCTTAGCTTCCGAGATCAGGCTAGCCTGGGCCATCCAGGTCTGGGGTTTTTCTGTTCCTAGAGGCATCTGAACATTCCATCAGCCAAAAGGACAGAAGACACTTTTTTGTTGTTGTTTTCTTTGCTTGAACTGAGGTTTTTCACTTAGTGGCATGGGTCCTGTAAGCTGTCCTTTGCAGAGAACAGAAGAGAGTGCAAACCAAGAGCAGATGATGGTGGAGAAATGTTATATTTAGAGGAGTCCATGTTGAGGGAAGAAGCTTCATGAGGACACTGGCTGCAAATCTGACCACCGTTGGCTCCCAATTTGTACAAGTGCGCTTTGAGGCGTGAATCCTCCAAAGGGGAATGTGACAAACAGAATTGGACCCTGGCAACAAAACCCCATCTTCTTCCATATATGTGCAGCAGCAAAGTGAAGGGAGAATTGCGCTAGAGTTATTCCTGGTTCCTGTCTGATTTCCAAGCAAAATACCTTCATTTATAGCATCAGAAGGTCCATGTTGAAGGATTATTTTAGCATGCAAGGGCCGCTCTTCTCTGGCTGCAACGCTTTCAACTCCCGCTGTTCCTTCTTTGCCAGCTTTTTTGGGGGCTGGAGAGGGAAGGACAGCCTCGGTGTGCCAAGAGCTGCCTCGGACTTAACACGCTTGCAAGGATTGGATAAAGTGGGCAGAAGAGGCTGTTGCTGAGATCGGCCTGCTTATGACCACCCACACATGCTGTTGCATTGGGGGTCAATTTCTTGTTGTTTTTTAATGCCCAGCACTAAAACGAAATGCACCAACAAAGACAAGATCTTTCTGTCAATAAAGACAAGATTTTTCCATCTATAACAAGAGGGAGCTATTTACCAAATACAGTAAATTTGCTTCTCTAGAACAAAGAATGAGTAAATCATCTAGCTCGGTTTAAGGGAACAAAGCCACATTTGAACCTGCATCATTATTATTATTCACGCTCGTAATTACTTCACTTTACAGATGTTGCATCTACCAGTGGGCATCGACAGTTGGTCCTGATTTTTAAGGATGTTTGAGCACAATGCCATGCCAGATTTTAGCCTCTGAGCATGCCAAGTAAACATGTTAGTGCCCCAAACCCACTGGTAGGCATAGACTCAATTAGCCCAGCAAGAGTCCCATCTCCCTTTGAGGCAGGACTGGGGCTCCCTCTTCTGGAGAAAGTAACTTCTGCCAAACCCTGCCCTATCAAATGCTGGCAGCATTTACTATTTATAACTGCAGTGCTGGAAGAAGACTTTGGGACTAGTCCGGCTACGGTAGGAGGGACTTGATCTGTCTCTAAAAAGAGAAAGAGACAAGCCCACACTTGCCTGGAATCCATTCTAGCTCTTATGGGTGCTAGTTGTTGCCCAGCAATGAGATACCAAAAACAACTCTGTTCATGTTCAGAGGCTCCCTCCAGGCTGAGCCAAATGTGAGCCTGTCTCTCTCACATAGGCACATTCCTCCCTGCACCTTAGCACCTTGGGTAGCCCCACCGCACTTGTGCTGCTTTTTCCCAGCCCTGCTGCCTTGTAGGTTTCTTCTGGGCTGCGCTGCCCAACCTCGCAGGGCTGGCTGGCCTAGCAGCAAGAATGGGGAGGATGGGTTTTTGCCTACTCCAGCCTTCCTGGGTGAAAAAGAGTAACGGGGAAGGAAGGCAGACATGCAGAGGGGGATATCGGCTACTCAGGCGGATTTGCTTCTGAATTATGCCTCCCAGGAGGTTGCTAAGTCGTCTTTGCTTCCACAGATGTTTCATTTGGCACAAGTCCTGTTTTCTCTCTCTTCTCTCTCTCACACACACACACAGACACTGTCTCTCATGCACCATGCAAGCACACCTTTTGTTTGCCGTTGAGTTGCATGCTGTGGTTTTATAGAATCTGTTTGCAGGCCCCAATGCAGGAAGAGCAGCAGCGTTCACATGCATGCATGGTCGAGGTATTGCATGCTGGTGCATTTTCACACACCCAGCCAAACATGGGGGGGATGCGACAACAGGAAAAAAATGACATTAAATCAGAGGAGGAAACACTGGCTCTTGAGAACAAAAACTAATTAAGGCTCTAAACTGAAAGGGGGGGAGGAATTCCATGGCTGGGGAGGAGAGACGGGAGTTGGGAGACGCTGGCAGGAATCTGTTTATTTTGGGCCTGGGCCTTTAACCCTGAACCAACAGCAAAATTAAACAGGAATAATCTTGTTTTCTAAATGGAGGAAGGAGGGGCAAAAAAAAAAAAAGAGAGAGACTCAGAGGGTTAAAAATATCCATTTTCAAATTTCTCAACACACACAAAACCCCCCAGAGCTGTTTATTTTAAAGTCAGGGCTCTGTTTATGGTGTGTTTTTTTCCTTTTTTTTTTTAAAGAACAGATTAGGAAGGTTCAGTCGGCTCCATCTGGAGACGCTTTTTTTGGGTTGCAACAGACGTTCCCTTTAACATTTCTCCATCTCTTTTTCTGTTTTTTTTTAAAAAAATTCATGAAACTGTTTGAACGAAGAGTGAGTGAGGCAGAGGGGGGGCCTCTCCCAGGCTGGTGCTGGCAGAGTTTGAAGCTTCGCAGCTGGCTGGGGAAGCCACTAATGAGCAGACCCTGGAGAATGGGCGGGGGGGGGGACACTGCGCCAGCCTGTTCTCCCTCGGCTGGCTAGGCCTCATCCGCCTCCCATATGGGAAAGGAGCCCCTGAAACCCGCCCTTCAGTGGCCCATTGAGCCCCCTAGGGGGCAGGCCACATGACCCTATCACAAAGTGCCCCTGTCCCCTGATTTGACCCCAGAACCCTCCAAAACCCCATTCACCTCACACTCTGCCACCTTCTGTAGGCCCACATAGCACCCTCAAGTGTGTAGTATATAGGGTTGCCAACCTCCAGGTGGTGGCAGGAAACCTCCCACTATTACAATTGACCTCCAGACAACATAGATCAGCTCCCCTGGAGAAAATGGCCGCTTTGGGAGTTGGACTCCATGGCCTTATGCCCCAAACTCCACCCTCCTGAGGCTCCACCTCCAAAATCTCCAGGTATTTCCCAACCCAGAGCTGGCAACACTAGTAGCATATATAATTCATACCCAACACAATTCAAGCAAGTCTGTCTCAGGAGAGGAAGCAGTTTTGCAGATGAGTAAAGCCGTACCAGATGAAATTCCGGGGACCTCCATTATCAAATTTCCAGCACATTTTTCCTTCAGAAATGGCAGCCACTGTAGCCCTTTCTTCCACACGCACCATATTCCTGATATGAGATGACTTCCTTGGAGTTGCTCCATCGGGCAAAACCCACAGGGTTGCTAAGACGATGCTCTCTCCGTTTGTACCAACAATGCAAACAGCAGCTCCTTGAACACATGAAGCAGCCTTATTTTGAGTTAGACCTTTGATCTGTCTCATCAGCAGTTGCCTCCTCTGGCTAGCAGTGGCTCTCCAGGACCTCAGCTGGGGTCTTGCACATAATCTACAAACCTGATCCTTTTAACTGACGATTAAACCTGGGACCATCTGCACACAAAGCAGATGCTCTCTCTCTCTCACTGAGCCAGGGCCGCATCCTTCCCCTGCACCACAGACCCAAGTGATATAGAGGTATCTTGTGGCTGCTAATCATACTAGAGAGCTGATCACAGAGCTGAGCAGCACATGACTGGACCTCACAACATGTTTTTATTATCGTTAAAAATCAGCAGGGAAGGCATCCGAAGAAGTGAGCTCTGACTCACAAAAGCTCATGCTGAAATAAATGATTTATTTATTCAGATTTTTATCCCACTGCTTTCCCTGCCAGGCAGGGCTCAGGGAGGCTAAGGTGCCCCTGGATTTCTGTTCTGTTTTGTCACTAATGTAGCTGCTTCCCTTGTTATATTAGGGCTGCCATGCAGGGGAGGGGAACCTTTCTCCCTCCCCTCTACGCAATTATGTAGGAGAAACCAGCCTCCTTGATCCACTATTCAGCTGTCAACAGAAGTGCCTCTAGGGATGCCCAACCTCCAGGTGATGGCTTGAGATCTCCTGGTGTTACAACTGGTCTTCAGGCGACAGAGATCAGTTCACCTGGAGAAAATGGCCGCTTTGGAAGGTGGACTCTATGGGGTTATACCTCATTGAAGTCCCTCCCCAAACCCTGCCCTCCTCTGGCTCCACCCCCAAAATCTCCAGGGATTTTCCAACATGGAGCTGGCAACCTAGGTGACTCCCACCCCCCACCCCCCGTTGGTCCTACTAGCAGTTTGGGGGGAGAGATTACTTTTGTCAGGAAAAGGTACCCCGGGGGAGTGGAACTTTAAACTGGCTCTCCCCCTACACCCATTCTAGTGGGCACACATAAACACCCCAGGGAAGGCCTATCACAGACCTCCCATGTAATACTAGGTGAGTGACTAGCCGTGTCATTCTAAGAACACTTTCCTGGATGTAAGCCCCCCTGAAATACACCTGAGTAGGATTCTGAGTAGACCTGTTTCACACTGCGCCACCAGCCTGCAATCCATTGATTATTTCTGCTGCCTTGACTCAGCAGGTGTCTGAGACGCACACAGAAGACTTTCTTGTCTACACATTTTGGGCTTGCCATGTTTTCTTTCTGTCCCCACCCCCATTCTCTCTCACACACAACAATTTATCTCCACGTGGAGCTTTCTCACCTGCTCTTCCTGTCACTTCCTTCAAAGTGTTGCCTCCTTCAGCTCCACCCCAACACACCTACCCCCACTGTCCCGACCCTCTTCAACAGTACACATATTTCTTCCCTCTCCCTTATCCCTTATCCCTTCTTTCCTACTTTTCTTTTTATAAAAACCTTCACAGTCCACATCTGAAGTGGGAGCAATACATGCACACTTCTGCTGACTAGGCCCAACTCCCAGCATTAGCTGCCAGGCTCTTCACACACACACACACACACACACACACATGCTCTAATGGGACCAAGCACTTCTTTACAGAGCTTTCTACACCACTCCCAAATCAGCAGATGGTCCAGTAGCTGTCCTCAGTGTGGGTTTCTTGGCCACCCCTGCACCATTCCTACCTGGCTCATCATCCAAGCATCCTTGCAGTTGTCATGGAAACAGGATGTCCATAGCAGCCTGTCTACATGGACTGGGGAGGGGGTGCAGGATAAAGCGCAGTCCTGCAGCCCGCATGTAGAATTGGGGGGAACAGTCCAGCTACCACTGTCTTCCCAAGTTTTAAGAACCTGCCTGAGGAGGGCAGAGAGGGAGGATATTTGGCCTAACCAGACAGCACCCAAAGGTCTCCTTGATTATTTCCCGGTCAGACACCGGCCCATAGACCCCTCTCCATTCTCGCTCACTCTTCGTCCTGCGCAGGGTGCATGAAGGCGCATCCCAGAGTGGGCCAACTGGTTGGAAAGCACAAGGTGGCAGTGGCAGTGGTGGGGGGATTGTTAAGGTGGGCGCTTTGTCAAGGGAGCAGGAGAAGAAACTGCAAAATGAACTGGTTGCTGTGATGGATGGGTAGAACGACACACAAAGTAATACAAGTAGAAAAGACAAACGGGCTAAGAATGGTCTGTCTTTTAGATCTGTCTTTCTCTCCCCCCTCCCCTTATCTAGCTGCAATAAGAACAGGATAAAATAGATTAGATAAGAATGTAGAAAGTCTAGATTGCATTCGATTGATTCCGGCCTCCTGAATTGTCACAAGACCACCCCCTCCTCCCCCTGGTTCCAGTGAGCAGGTGAATATCGGTTCTTTTGCCCCACTGGCATATTTGACATGGCCCTGACCTGGGCTGATGGTGCGGTTGATCCCAAGGGCATCCCCCTCCTGTCCTGCTCCTTCTTACCGGAAGGCTTGGTGAATGAAGACCATTTATTCTCAGGCAATCGAATATGGCAAGAAAGGAGGGAAGTTGGATAAATGGACGAGGAGGAAAGGATGGAAATGCCTCTTGGGGTAGGAGGACGAAGGATGAAAAGTGAGGATGGGGAACAGGAACCCTGAAAGAAACAAAGGACAAAAAATGCAGCAAAGCAACTAGGACGGCCACAGGAAGCAGAGGGGGGTGGGTGGGGACCGCTTGCCTTCCTGAGCCCTGAATCCCAGCCAGTTGGACTTTGCGCCTCTTGTCTTCTATTATGCTGAGCTTCCTTCTCCACCGAGCCCCCGATTCACCTCTGCCACCTCTTTCTGTTCACCCTCTGCCCCCTTCTTCTCTGTGGCTTCCCTTCCCTCGCCCTCTCCCCCAACAGGTCGCCAGCTGACGATATTCAACAGCCAGGCCGCCATCAAGATCGGAGGCCGGGACCAAGGTCGGCCCTTCCAGGGCCAGATCTCAGGCCTCTACTACAATGGGCTCAAGGTGCTGTCCCTGGCTGCTGAGAGCGACCCCAATGTGAAAGTGGAGGGGAACTTGCGGTTGGTGGGCGAGGTGCCATCTGTCATGACCACGGAGACCACGGCCACCACCTTGCTGGCGGACATGTCCACCACCATCATGGAGACCACCACCACCATGGCCACGACCACGACGCGGCGCGGCCGTTCTCCCACCATGCGTGACAGCATCACCCAGGTGAGTTGGAAGGAGGACTCTGCAGGGGGCTGGTGCCAAGCAGGCGGTGCAAAGGGGAAGCTGGCCAAGGGGGCCTCGGATAAGAGGAACCAAGAACATTGAAAGATTCAGAGTTTTGTTCCACTGGAACCTAAATTGTGCCCCCAGACAAACTAAGTTCTGTAGCCCGTTTAAATTACCAGTGAGCAAACATGTACTTCATTTGTAGAACTTAATTTACTCTTGCTAGGCATGGTCTCATCTGAAGTCTAGTGTTGGAGGAGAGTTTTACAGATACTGTGGACCACCAAAAAAGACAAAAGAAGTGGGTTCTAGGTCAAATCAAGCCTGAACTCTCCCTAGAAGCTAAAATGACTAAACTGAGGCTATTCTACTTTGGTCACTTTATGAAAAAAATAGAGTCAGTGGAAAAGACAATAACGCTAGGAAAAGCTGAAGGCAGCAGGAAAAGAGGAAGAGCCAGCAGGAGAAACCCACGGCCCTCGTTTTGCAAGTCCTGAGCAAGGCTGTTAATGCTAGGACATTCTGTGCATCATTAATTCGTAGCGTTGCCATAAGTTGGAAGCAACTTGACGGCACTTCACACACACACACACACACAGAGGCATGGAAAATGGAGAGCAAAGGGCTCTGCAGGGGTACTCAGTCTCCAACCCCCCACCCCCAGGCATGAAATTTCACCACATTTTGCTTCTGTAACCTCAGAGGGACTAGAGACTTGGATTCATTTATTTCCAAAACATGTTTCTCAAAACACTGGGTTAGATGCCTCAGAACTACACTCTGCCCTTTTGCTGTATTTCTGTGGATGGCAGGCAATGCTCTTCTGTGTCTGTTATAAATCAAAAGCAGACGTGTATGGAAAGTGATTCGTTCGGGTACCAAATAAACAGAACTCCAGGACTAGATCCAGCATTAGAGCACCCCCCCCCCCCAGCCTTAATGCACAGAAACAGGATATGGCGGGGGGGGGGAGGAGCAATGCACTGTGCCCTGAGCTTCATGGAGGAGAGACAGAAGATGGATGGATGGATGAGGCCATCACTTCTTCCACCACTGGCCCGCTGCATGTTTTCACGGGGCTTTTACTCTCGAGCGGAACCCTTCAAGACTTGACTTTGCATTCATTTAAAGTCTTACCATCTTGCTCTCCCCAGGTTCTCCCTGGCCGTAAGGACAGGCAAAGTGGGCCTCAGGTTGCCAACCTCCTGGTGGGATAAAATGTGGGAAATCACTGTGTAACAACAAAAACAAAGCACACAATTCTGATATACTACTACAACTTCATTAATTAATTAAATCATATACTTATGATATACAGTAAAGACCCTAGTATATAACAATATTCAATGTTAAAGGAATGTCCAGAGTTACAGAGACGAATATGCAGACAAGGTTCAGTGTTGTGGCTGCCTTGCTTTCGAAGAAGAGACGCAGCAAACATCATGCAACACGCCTCCCAGGCAAAAACTGTGTGTTTCGAAGAATTCTTCTTCAGGCAAATTATTTCTCCTGGAACTGAATTACAAATGCAGTATAACACCATACACATTGCATAGTATCCCGGGGGGGCGGGGGAGCTAGCTTGCTGCACTTACCCAAAGCTCACAAATGCTACACTGCGCAAGTCAAGAAATTCTCTATGTGGCTTCTCCGGTTCCCCATGTGAATAACCAGAATAACCTCACCAATAAAACACAGCTGCATCGATGATTCCAAGAGAATTAAAGGGACAGCACTTACAAAGGCTTGCACAAGTAACAACTATATGACTTGATTATAAAAATACACAGTTTCCAAAAGTATACAGCGTTTACATTCTTTGCATCTCCTGGTGGGGCCTGGAGATCTCCAGACAAGACATTAAGATTCAATAAGTGCTGAAGGTGAAATAAGAGGTAAAAAATCAGTCTTCTCCCAGGCCACAGATATTAAATATAAACTTTTAAAAAATATATTAACAATATAAGCAAATAAAACCTCTGTGGTGCCCTCTAAGCTGCGGAGTCTTCTGAGCAAAAATTCTACCGTGTGAGCTACTGGCATTAAAGTTGTGAGCGAGCGCTTTGGCTGCTGCATAAATTAGTTTGCTCTGGAGCCATCCTTCCTGAGCTAAGAAAAAAAATCCTTGAGCTGGAGGCTAAAAAACTGTGAGCTACCTCACACTAACTCAGCTTAGAGGGAACACTGGTGCCCCCCCCCCTTCCTCGGTGCCCTAAGCAAGTGTTTGTTTTGCTTATTAGTTAATCCAGGTCTGGATGGGATCCAGGCTTCTTCTGCTAAGACTGTAGTCCCAGAATTGGGTTTGCGTGTTTGTGCTTTTTGCCATGGACCCAGCAAGATCTGCCTTGCCCCTTCTTCAGCTCCTTGCTTTTCCTTTTCAAGCAGATCTCAGGGAGGCGGGGGCGGGGGGGGGGGGCTCAGCCTGGCTTCAGATGTTTGCACCAGGTTTTATCTCTATAAGCCCCCACTCGCCCCACATCAATTGGCACTGAGGGCACTTTACAAAATACTATAAAATGCAATTACCACTCCAGCTGCATACATAGTCTAATGTAATGAAATCACAAAATAATATTAAAACATTTTAAAAAGCAAAAAGGGACACCCATGGGGAACCGACGGCAGATCCCCTAATGTTTGTTTGCTCATTTTGTTTGTTTAGGGCATTTGTGTCCCGCTTTCAGGAAGAAATACACTTGGCCAATTAAAAAAAAATTAGTTTTTGGGGCTTGTCTAATGATGAAAAATCTAACACTGGACTTCACAGAACTCTTCATCAGATGCCTGGCATGCCCATCAGTTGAAGGGTTCGGTGAGGATAAAAAACTAGCACTGTCTGATCGGTTCCACGCTGGGCAATCATGGTGCAACTGCCATCAATCAATCCTTAACCTGTTGCGGGGAGGTTCCACACAGCATCGTGAACAATCCAATGTTTTCTTTCCACCCTGAGCCTGCCTTGGTGGGGAGGGCGGGGTATAAATCGGATAAATAAATAAATAAATAAATAAGTTGCCTTCTCCCTTTTCTTTTTGCGATCTCCTTCCCATTTGGGGAAATGCAAGCACAGCCTTAGCACTGGCAGGCAATCCTTGCAATGTTGTTCCACAATGCCCCGAGATGGCTGCGGGGGAGTGCCAAGAGGCATTCTCCCCCATTTGCATCCTGGCTAATGGTCAGTTCCTTCCCATTCACTGGGACTTCCTCCTGCTGCTCCCAGGCTGTACACCAACTGCTGCCACCATTGCATTTGTTTGTTTGAATTGGCACCATAACGTTGTGATGAACTGGCGCTTTAACGACAAAGAGCTGGCGCGACTGAGATATTATTTTTTAATGTCTCGAGAAAAACGGCTGTTATGGGGGCAGCCACGGGCCCGGGGGGTGTCCTGTCAGCACAAGGGAAGAGCCAGAAGTGGACCCTCACTGGCGTCTGCAAGGAGAGGGAAGGGGCAGAACTGTGACCCCCTACATGCACTTTTGCAGGCTGGCACAGAGCTATGAAAATGGATCAATATCCAAAGTGGTATGGATTCCCTGTTGTAATTCCAGATGCAACTAATGTCACCACCGGGCTGCAGAGAACAGCCTGAGTGCCGAATGGGCCTCGTACATCACTTTGAGCTGGTCCAGTGACCATTATCAATCTAATTCGCATCTCCCGTGCCTAATAATATGCCAGTCATCTGTCCCAGCTCTTCATCCCCGTGTGCGATCAGCAGTGAAGAAGGCACGATTCATAATTAGCCGCATGCTCATTTCCTTTTAAACTGCCCTCCCAATTCAGCAAGAGTTCTTGGCAGGTGATAAAATAAATAAAACCGCCATTCATAAAATAAAATCACCCTGCAAATTCCAGAGACAAAGGAGCGACAACTACCAGCTGCCCCCCCAAAACTTTGCAGAGCTGACCTTAGCCAAATCTCACGAGGTGGCTGGTTCTGTAGGGCCAGAGCCATTACTGGGAAAACCTCACTGCGCTTCTCAACTCTGACCAGCTTGTTGCCTACAGAAAATTATGAGCAGGGCGTCTCCAACTGTTTGTAACAAAGAGAGCCTTCTGGTGAGAACATGTTCTTAGTTCTTGTGGCTCTTTCTTACATGCCCAGGGAAATGCTGATTGCCACTCAGGAAGCAATTTTTCTCCAGGCCAGTCTTGCCAGGGATCCTGGAGGTTTTTTGTCATCTTCTGGACATGGAACAGCGGTCACCTGTGGGTATGGAGGGGGAGGTATTTGTGAATTTCCTGTATTGTGCAGGGAGTTGGACTAGATGACCCTGGAGGTCCCTTCCAACTCTGTGATCCTATGTCCGAGTCTCAGTCACAGGAAACACTCCCCAGAAGAGATGAAGAAGCCCACTGCAGACCCTAATACTTTGTGGGCTTTGGAGGACCCCTCGCCACTTGTAAGGACTCTGGAACTACAGCTATGGAGGATGTTCTCCTCTAGGACTAGGGTTGCCAGCCTCCAGGGTGTGGCCAGAGATCTGCTATTACGATTGATCTCCAGGCAATAGATGTCAGTTCACCAGGGGGAAATGGCCGCTTTGGAAAGTGAGCTCTATGGCATTGTATCCCATCGAAGCCCCTTCCCTCCCCAAACCCTGCCCTCCTCCAGCTCCACCCCCAAAATCTCCAAGTATTTCCCAACCTGGAGCAGGCAACCCTATCTAGGACCCTGCCAGATCTTTGCCCCGTGCCTAGTCTCTGCCGATGTCGCAAAGACTCCCCCCTCTCAATCATCCCTTGACCACAGTAACAAGCAGAAGCTGCTCTTAAGCAGCAGAGCATTTGCTTAGCGGGACAGTGGTTTAATTCCATGCAGGGCCACAGATCTCTGCCCCTGCCACGGCAGCCAGAGCAAGTGGGGCAGGAATGGCATCTGCACGATCTGTTCTCGCTCTTCTCAGTGCCGCCTCTGCCTGTCATGCCGCTCCTTCCCCCTCTCCCTTTGCGCCTGTGCAAAAGCAGAAATGTGATGGTGACTGCACTTGGTCCTCACCACCACCAGAGCCTTTCCCCTCGCTTTCCCCACCAAGCCAGACTATAGCGGTACAGCACAGCTTGGCAGGGAATACAAAAAAAGCCCTTCAGAGAACTTTACAGAGGAGAATGACGTATAGAGGCAAGCTACCCTGCCCCATTTCGAAAACAGAGCTCAGGTCCACACTTTTCCCCATGAGGGCAAGAGACAAAGCGTACCCATAGGCATTCCCCCTGCAAGCACTATGAAGAATCCTTTGTGACCCAGATCAGAGTAGGTTTAATTTTTTAATGTGGTTTGGAAGCCCCAGGAATGCCACGAGTCATGCTCAGAATGAGCACAGGGTTTCATGGACGTTCCCTTTAAATGCAGGGGCCTCCTACTTCCATGCAGCAAAAAGTCCCATCCCCCCAGTGAAAGCAGTCGGTGTCTTCCTCCCCCAAGCTCTGCTTAAGTGTCTGGCTTAAGTGCTTGTAGAATTAGGGTGTGGCAGAACGGGCCATTCCAGGGCTATTTTACCCGGTCTTCTCCCAACACCTGGAGAGGCTTTACTCTCTCTCCAGTAACCCACTGCCACCACCTGACCTTTATAGGAATTGCCCCCTGAGAGGGTCAGGATTCCCAGCTTCCCTTCCAAGCTCTGAGGCCTTGTCTCTGTGTCTCCTGCTGCACAGCGTCTAGTCACCACAGGGTCTGTTTACTGCCTTGTGCACCCCTGGAGGAATGGCCACTTACCAACTGATTGCCTTCCCCCGGTACTCTTTTTAAAACAGGGTGTCCAAGACGGTGGAGGTCTATGTGGTACAGAGAACTACTACCAGCATCAAAAGTTATAAAGTATTAATTAAGAAGAAAATGTTCACAAGCATACTTTTGGCACAACACCAGATTGAGCAAGGGATTCAAAAGGAATGGGTAGAACACAATTCCTCTGTCCCTCTCTCTCTGCATACCCTATCAGATGTTAAAATATATGACAGGCTCCTTAGCTTAGGAAGTTACAGATCTCTGCAGAAGTGCCATTATCTTGACGTTTCCTTCAGCTGTCTAGCCAACACATGGCTAATGGCTACCACCTCCAGACCTCAGTTAGGGGTTCTGTCTGCTCTGATGGACTCAGCACAAAAGAGACCTTCTTCCTTGTTTCCTGGAATTTTATCACCTCTCTTTTCTCCAGCCACTGACTAGGTCAGGCCAGGTCAGAGAAGCTTTTCCTGGAGATTTTTCAGGAATTCCTTCCTGAAGTCTCTCTAGTATTTAACACCTCTAAGTCTATGTTCCCTACTCTAAGGGGATTGGGGGGGGGGGAAGCTTGACTATCCCATTGTCTAGACTCTAGGCCTATTAGCATTTGTATGACTGTGGGCGAGTGAAGGTTTTGCTCATTTCAAACCTCCAAAGAAAAAATTCATTTCTTCACACCAGACTTCCACTAATACGCCAGGAAGGGTGGAGCTGCTGGCTTTCTGACCAAAAACCCTCTCCCATCTGGAAGCCTTGGGTGTGACATTCATACTCCCTCTGTTAGCATACTGCCATTTTACTGCTGATTCAGCAATCATGGTTAAGGCTGCCTTCCCCAGCCAAACAGTTCCCCCATCTTGCTTACTTAACTCTGGGCTCCTGCGTTTCTATCCCACCATTCCTCCAAAGAGTCCAAGACAGCTTACAGAAGAGACTTGTCTGTCGCAACAAGTTAAAACAATCCAATAATAGATTTTTTTAGTCACCACCTAATTAACCAATCCAACCACTATTTAACTGGACCAGAAGTTCACCAATGCAGCCGCAACAGTATCAGACCTTGCCAACATCCGTTCATTGGAACGCCCCTTGCATCCTCTTAGAAACAATCAAATGATCGTCCTCCCCCCCCTTAGCCTCCAAGAAGGCCTTTCCCTTAGAGATGAAGCCACAGTTGTAAAAGACAGAGCTTCAGCCAAAGAAGATCTCATGTCCAGAAGGTGGCATAGCCCTTTTGTTCAAGGGGAGCAACTGAGCAAAGAGCCCGTGCTGGGACATTTATAAGTGGGACATTTATTTTTATTTACTTAATCTGCCTTTCTTATGCTTGTTAGCCTCCTTGAGCCGGTCCGCTGGCAAGGCGGGATATAAATATAATAAATAAATAAATAAATAAATAAACAAATTTCTTGCTTCAACTCAAGGCAGGTTACAAAACTGGGGAAACAATGCCATTAAGGAGAACAGTATAAAACAGTGCAACAACTAGGTGACAAAACGTAGAAAACAATGAAGTACAAACAAGATAACCCACACAATGAACAAGTGCAATAAACCGCAACCTTTATTCCCTTTATGAAAGTGTTTATCTAAGGTTTTTATTTAAAATGTTTTTTTACTTAAAGCTTTTATTTAATAGGCACACCACTTTTTTTCCTCAGTTGCAGGCGAAGAGCATCTTTATTAAGCCCTTTAAAAATGTGTGGCGCAGTTTCCCCGCACAGTATCCCTGTGAGGTGGCAGCACCCATTCCCCCAAGGGTCCTTAGTGAATCCACATCAGAGGAGGGACTTGAACCCAGGACTTTCATAACTAGCAGCCATCTAACCGCACCACATTCCAGGGTGTTTCATGCATTGAAAACGCCGTAGACAAAAAAGAATGCATGTTTGGCTTCCCAGAACCCTGACCATTGAAGAGAAAGTGGCACACACTCCTTTCTTTCCATACTGAGGGTCTCCTTCGTACGTGCCACAGATTCTGGGATAGCGTAAGGAATCTTCTCAGCTCACTCTCCTTTCTCCTTCTCTCCTTCTGGTTTCTTTTTCAGTCAGGAACCACACAAGTCAGGGAGGGGGCTGGTTATGGGTGCTCCCCACAACCACACAATACATGGGGGGAAGGATTAACCCTCCCTCCCTTAAAAAAACAGTCGGGTTTTCCTTCTGATGGCACAGATGATGTTGCTTGAAAAAAACGCTGACAAAGTCCTCTTCGGGTTGCCACGGCAACTGTAGCAGTAATTAGGCCGGCCTGGTTTCGCATCCCTGGAAGGGGGAGGGGGGGACAGGGAAGAGACAGGTGGTGTGAAGATATGAGAGGAATTGGGAGGAGGGGGGGAGAGATTTGACTGATGCCACCCATAATTGAAATCATCCCCTTGTATTTTGCATTAATTCATCTGGAATAACCACCCCTTGCCTGGTTCAGTTCTCCCAAGCACTCATTCGGATTTGCGCTCAGAGACACAGCTTTCCCCCTCTAAGCATGCGTTAGGGTAGCTGGGGGTGGGGTGGGGATCCAATATGTTCTCACACTCTAAATGCGTTTAAACAGGGTGTTAAATGCACAGGACCCTTGGGAGAGAGCCACATACCCAGGGCGCTCGGAGGCAGCGTGGCCACTGTAAGCATGCAGGCGAGCAGAGGAAGATTAGACAAAAGTGCTGCGATTCCCGGTGGCCTTTGCTTGCCAGGCGGGGGGCTCCAGAGCCAGCTCTTCTTGGGGAGAGGCCCATGCGGAAAAGACAGAGGTTCCCCCGACTACTGGGGGACCCGTCCTGCCAGTCAACAGCTGCTCTCATGACTCATCAGCCATCTCTGTCTTCTAGGGCCTCTGAGGGGAAAGCACTCGGCTTTCCAAGGGCCCTTCATAATCCTGGAGACCCTTCCTGCCATTCCCCTTGGCCACTTGGTGCCACAGTTGGAGGGGGCACAGCCTGGCTTCCCACAGGCGTCCTCACTGGGCAGCACACGGCTCATTGCAAACTGGCGCCTGCCAAGCCTGGCCCAGAAGAGGGAATCTGGGCAGCCGGCCATGTTTCGCGGGACGGGCTGTGATGGTGCGGAGCCATTCAAGAATGCCTGGGGTGTGACATTTATTGCAGTGCTGGGAATCTGGACTCTTGGTTGCTGGATTTTGTCATTTTTCAAGGAGATGGCTTCGGTACCTTTTCAGTGAGAGGGTTTCAGAGTGGGAAGTGGCAGCTCCTGAGGGGACCAGAGGGAAGCAGGGCTGTGATTCAGCCCCAGAATGTATTTCCAGTTTCAAGTATCAAACAACACTGGGAAGGGGGAAGGATCGAGCGTGCCTTTGAGCATGCGCAGAGTGCATTTGCATCAACAGCACTGCAGTTATACCTGGAATCATGGGCAAATTCTGGAAAAGCTTCAGCCCCCCTTTCTTTTATTTCCTGCTCTCATTTTAGAGACTAAGCACCAAGTTACTGGCCTGACAGGCCCGTAACTTGGTGCTTAGTCTCTAAAAAGGAGTTGGGCTAGGAATGGCTTGCAGTCCTGTCTGCGTTCCACGTCCTCTGATCTAGAAACCCTGAGATGCAGCCATAGGGCTGCCAACTTTAGGCTGGGAAATTCCTGGAGATTAGGGGTAGAGCCTGTGGGGGCAGGGATTTGCAGAGGGGAGGGACCTCGCTAGAGGATAATTCCATACAGAGCAGCCATTTTTCCTCCTCTGGAGATCAGCCATAGTTCTAGGGGATCTTCACACATCCCACCTGGAGATCAGCCATAATTCCAGGAGCTCTCCAGGCCATCCACACACACCTGGAGGCTGGCAACTTTAAGCAGCCAGCTCTGAAGGAGAGCACTCTGCGCATGTTCACGGGCACCTCCGCCCTTGCACATTCCAGAGCTGAGCCCTGGCACTGGAAGAAGAAACTAGGTTCCGAGCAGGAGTCCAGGTGAGCCATGGCTCAGCTGAAGTCCCCCAGGGCACGAGAGTGGCATATGTGCAGGGAAGGCAGAAGAAATTGATGTGCATGGAGAAGTGGCTAAAAACGGGTCAGGTTGGTGGGGGGAGAGGGCGAAGCCAGCCAAAAGCTGCTCGCAACGCCTCCCCCCGGAGGAGAGTCGGGGAATTTGTGCAGCGTGGAGGGGGGAGATATAACCCGCCGCTTCCCTGTGCTTTGCGGGCGCTCAGTGGAACGGGAAGACGCCCAGCCGGAGCAAGCGCACTCGAGCGGCGGCGGCGAGAGCAGGAGGCAGGGGGCGTCTGTGCTGCCCGTCGTTTGCCTGCAAAACCTGCTCGTTTATATTCCGCCGGCTGAAGCGGGTCTCAGTGATTGATTCCGTGCCCCGGGTTGCTGTCCAAGCCTTTGTTATGCTAATTCTGACACGCTGGGGTTGAGACGTGCCGCGCAGGCTCCGGAATACTGATGGCGCGAGGAGGGGAGGGGCCGGCTCCCTAAGCCCTTTCCCCTCACCCCCCCCCTTGCCCGCCGCTCCATGACTTTGCGGTTGCCAACCTCCAGGTAGGGCCTGGGGTTTTCCAGCATCTGCAGCTGAGCTCCAGACTGCAGCCATCAGTCCCCACTGGAGAAAAATGGCAGCTTCAGAGGGCGCGTGCTATGGTATACTTAGGGCTGCCAACTGCCAGGTGGATATCTGCTATTGCAACTGATCTTCCAGCAACAGAGATCAGTTTACCTGGAGAAAATGGCCACTTTGGAAGTTGGACTCTGTGACATTATGCCCCAAACCCTGCCATCCTCAGCTTCACCCCACAAATCTCCAGGTATTTCCCAACCCAGAGCTGGCAACCCCAGATATAGATTCTAGGTGAAATCCTTTCCCAGATTTCCCCCTCCACAGATCTGCTCCCAGATCGCCAGAAATTTCCCAGGCTGGAGTGGGCAAACTTATTCTCGATGTTTCAGGATTAGGTCTGTGTCAAGGACAGCAGACGTGAAGTTAGCTAGCCCATTTTAACATCACAACAACCCTGTGAGGAAGGTCGGGCTTAAGGAGAGCGATTAGACTGGTTGCTCACTGAGCCGCATGAGCAAGCGGGGATGAAATTTGAACTCATTCCAAGTCCACCACACTATTCAGCCTCCCCTCCCCCCCTCCTGATTTTGTCTTTGTGTTTGCTGGTTTGCAAGCCTAGAAGATGATGTCCTGTTCCAAATTTCCTGCATCAGGAAGTGGTCAGGAGTCAGCTTAAAAAGAATTTCTCTGTGAAGCCTTCACTGTCCAGAATGCAGGTCCCAGGAAAGCCGTGTTGCTTTCTTGACTGCCACGCTCAACCTGTGGCCTTGGATTCCCCAGAGTGCTCTGGCTTCCCAGGGGAGAGATGGGTAATCACAGCGCTGGGCACATTTCAGTCTCCAGAGCACTTTGTGCATATTAACACAGGACTCCTAGCAACAGCCCTGTAAGGTAGGCAAGTATTATTTCCCCCACACGCACTGCAATTGGGAGGTGAGACTTGAGCCTTCTGGCTTCCAGTTCATTATGTTAAGCCAGTGTAGTGTGGTCAGACTCGGAAAGGAGAGGGACCTGGGTCCACATCCTTCCTCTGCCATGCAGCTGGCTGGGGGGGGGGGGGGGGGCAGTCATGCTGTCTTACCCTGAGCTACCTCACAGGGTTGTTTTGAAGATACACATGGGGACAGAAGAACTATGGTTGCTGCTCTGAGCTCCAGCTTATACTGGGCGAGCCCAAAGTAGCAGAGCACCTGTTTTGCATGCAGGCGGTACCCAGTTCAGTCCTCAGCACTTTGCTGAAGGACCAAACAAGACAGTGGTGGAAGAGACAGCTGGAGGAGGCTGTTCACGTCATTGGGGAAAAGAGCTGCTCAGTCCTTTCCCTTCTCTCCATTGACCCCCCCTCCCCCAGCTCGCCTCTCCCAGTCGCTTGTCTCTGTGCAGAATCAAAGATACAGGGATGTTGTATATTTTCCTCAGGTTGGTCTTTGGGGGGGGGATCACAGGGAGGGAAGGGATTAAGCAGCTCTTTCCCCTCTCTGGCTCTTCCACAGGCAGGCAGGCAAGAAGGGTTTGATTCCCCATGCCTCCACATGCAGCCAGCTGAGTGACCTTGGGTCAGTCAAAGTTCTCTCAGAGCTGTTCTCTCAAGAGCAGTCCTCAAAAGAGCTCTCTCAGCCCCACCTACTTCACAGGGTGTCTGTTGTGGGAAGAGGAAGGGAAGGAGGTTGTAAGCCACTCTGAGTCTCCTGAGTGAAGGGCAGGGTATAAATCCAATCTCCTCCTCCTCCTCTTTCTCTTCCTCTTCTTCCTCTTCTTCTCTGTATGTTCTAGCTTGGCCCTCAGAAGTCAGGGCTGGGAAGGATCTTTATCTGCCTGAGACCTTGCAGAACAGCGGCTGAAGTGCATCATCCTTGTCTAACACTAAAAGGCAGCTTCCTAGGTTCCTGTGTGCATCATCTGTCCTTGAGTAGAATGCTAAAAAGGAGGGGGTTGTAGTGAGCACCTTACATCAGTAAAGCTTCTTCACCTCATCTCCAAAGTAACTCTTTAAAATGCTTTTTTTTATATAGGATGAAGGATGCATGTGTGTGCTTTTAAATGCGTAAATGCAGAGTCAAGGCTAAGAGCTGAGCTGCAACTTCAGACTGTTATCTGCAAAAACAAGTTCATGCGAAGTTATGATAGCTACGCAGACCCACACACATAAACGTGGCCCCTCAGTAATGCCCATAATTGTTATGTGCCCAGTACAATTCCCCTTGGTGAAACTCTGGTGCCTCTGGTTATGCCCAGGATCCTTCTCCTGTTGCTCAAGGCCTTGCAAGACTGAGTATGGGGAGGGGGGGTCTTCTTCTTGGCTTACTGGCAGGAGTCCTGCAGGTAGGATTGCCAGCAGCCTGGAGAAAAAGTGTCCTGTCCCTTTAATAGAGGCTTAATGGGATGTCATATACCAGGAGATGTTATCTATCTCCATGCCATGAAAAGTGGCACCTGTCCATTTCATTGATGGTGGAAAGTGCTGTCAAGTCGCAGCTGACTTAACAGCAATCCTGTAGAGTTTTGAGGGGACAGAGGTGGTTTGCCATTGCCTGCCTCTGCGTAGCAACGCTGGTATTCCTGGGTGGTCTCCAAATACTAACCAAGGCCAGCTCTGCTTAGCTTCTGATATCTGAGGAGATCGGGCTAGCCTGGGCCATCCAGGTCCCTTTCATTTTGTTCTTCACCAGCCCTATTGACAAACCCTATTTGTGGGGGTCTCCTCCTCTCTGTTTGTGGCATGCTGGCCTGTTGCATAGGGATCTAGTGATGGGTCTCTGGAGAAGGGGGCTTGGAGGGATCGACCCTGATGCTGTGCTTGAGGAGAAGCTCCAAAAATGACAGCACAGCAGCTCCTTCTTCCTTATGTCTAACCAACAAATCACAAAACAGTGAGCAATCTTTGGAATTCCAGAGAAGTTTCCATCACGCTAGATGTTCAGTGCAAAAGAAAGAGAGGAGAATTGAGGGGAAAGAGGAAACAGATGTTTTGGGACGTGACGAAGATGCTCCTAGCTGTTTGCATTCTGTGTCATGCATGAAAGAAAAAACAAAAAAATTTCTGCCCACAACTTTGGGATTGGGGGAGGGAGGTGCTATTGACTTTGCACCCTGATTAAGAGTTTTGTATAACTCAAAAGCTTCCCTATTGTTTTATTCTGTGTTGGCAAAAAATATATATTTTAAAATAAGGAACTGTGCACCAACACAGTTAGCTACAGTCTTCATGTTTATAAGAGGAACAAGGAGTTTCGGGGGGGGGGGGGGGACCATGGCCAGCGTCTTTAGGTGTGTTATTGTGCCTATATACATCTGAAGCAGTAGAAAAGAGCAAGAGTTCAGTAGCACTTTGAAGACTAACAAAATATGTGGCAGGGGAGGAGCTTTCTTGAGTCACTGCTCACATCTTCAGATACTTCTTCAGATACACGTCTGAGGGAGAGATGAGAGAATTTCTTCATTATCGCGCTGATGGGACCAGGCCCTTTCGGTGGAAACAGCCGCGGTGCCAGCAGCCAGGTGAGCTCTTCCCTTCTGCTAACCAGATCTCTGTTTCTGCCCCCTTAGAACACGGATGACCTCTTGGTGGCTTCGGCCGAGTGCCCCAGCGACGATGAAGACCTGGAGGAGTGCGACCCGAGCACGGGTGGGTCTTTTTCCATCCTCTCGCCCCCCTGGGGCACACCTACAGGCCGATGGGGAGGGGAGCGCATTTGCCCTAGCGCACAAGTGCATACTTCCCATGCAACATGGGAGTGGATCCTGGGAGCTCCATGCAAAAACACCTGAAAGCAGCAGCATAACTGGGTGGCGTGCAAAAAAAAATACACTCACACGGGTTCCCGTATGCACACACACACACACACTTATTCTCAGAGGCAGCCGTGTTCTTTCTGCACTTTTGTGATTCCATCGCACAAGTGCACAAATTCCGGCGCAGAGTCCACACTGTGAGGGTTTTGATGCTTTCAAATGAGCAAGTTTCTAGTCCTCCTCCTTGAGAGAGAAAGATAAGCTTGAAAGCAACACATCTCCAGGGAAGAGGGGAAAGAGCACTTGCTGGCTGGGGGATTCCTAAAGTCTCTTTGCTCCCTGTAGTTTGAACAGAACAAGAATATGACTTCATTCCAGAACGTTTCTCTGCCACCTCTCCTGTGCTTGAGGCAACTTACAGCAACATTTAAAATTATAAAAGGGAGCAGTAAAACACATGAAACCTCATAGCATGAAGACACAGCAGAAGGCATTCCCAGCCCAACCCCATCAGCTCCCTTGAAGCGTTTGTAAAGACACAGGTTTTATCATTCCCCCGCCTCCCAGCCACCAGGCTTGTAGCCTGATGTGCTTCTTCCTAGGGGAGGCATTTCTGCACCTGGGGAGAATAATTCACTAGAAAAGAAATCCCTGCAACATAGCACAGTTGCAGAGTTTGGCTTTCTTTGGTGCAAAGCCAGAGGCTTCAGTGCCACTGCTTTGCCTCCACGAACGCAGAAAGGGGTTCCGTGCACCTCTGACCCACACGTGGCCCTTGACAGACAGACATGCAGGGACATGCAGCTCAGACAGGTATGTGCTAGTTATGCCTCCCACGCATTCACAGAAACACACCAGCAGAGAGAGAGAGGTGAGCATGGCCTTGGCAGAAGGACCCCTCTGATGGCTCCATCGTGGGCCTGCATCCCAGCTCTCCTGGCCACTGCAGGGCTTGGCATGGCAAAGCTGCAACCAGAGCGGGTTGCCAGAGCAAGTGTTTGGCTGCATATCCCGCACTTTGCACTTGCCCCAAAGCTTGCATTAGCCCCTACCCTAAAATGGCCCTCTTCCAAGCCTCTGTTTGAGCAGGCCCTCCTGCCACTGGGACCTGGACGCTTAGGCATTCCAGAAACATGCAGCAAGTGGCCACTGGTGAACCCACCTTGTAGCCTCTGCAGCTGCATGGGGAGCTGAGTGCCGGCAGTATCAAGCTCCACGGCACAGCCCCGGGGGAGAAGGGAATGTTTGTGTGCTTTCATAACCTCCCGGAAATTAATGGCAGGGCGGCTCTAGCCCGGGAGTGTGTGAATGGCCCAGTTCTGTGGGAGTGCCGGGAAGGAGCAAACTATGGCACTGGGATGTAGCTCACTGAGGATTTCTGCTTCCAGTTGATAATGCACATTTCTAGTATGTGAGAGTCCAGTGCCCTTAAGTTGCCGCTGACTTATGACAACCCCAGCAAGGGGCCTTCAAGGCAAGTGAGAAGCAAAAGTGGTTTGCCATTGCCTTCCTCTGCGGAGTCTTCCTTGGAGGTCTCCTTTCCAACCCTGCTTAGCTTCTGAGATCTGACAAGATCGGGCCATACCATGCCGCCTTCCCCCCCTCAAATAATAGAATCGTAGAGTTGGAAGGTCATCTAGTCCAACCCCCTGCACAATGCAAGAAATTCACAAATACCTTTCCCCATATACCCCCAGTGCCCCCTGTTCCACGCCCAGAAGATGACAAAAAAAACCTCCAGGATCCCTGACCAAACTGGCCTGGAGAAAAATGGCTTCCTGACCCCAAAGTGGTGATCAGCATTTCCCTGGGCGTGTAAGAAAGGGCCTCAAGAACTAAGCACTGAGGCAACCCTTCCTGCTCTCCCTCTCATGGTCTGCCCAAGTTCACAGAATCAGCATTGCTGTCAGGTGGCCATCCAGCCTCTGTTTGAACACCTCCAAAGGAGAGCCCCCCACCTCCCGAGGAAGCCTGTTCCACTGAGGAACCGCTCTAACTGTCGGGAAGTTCTTCCTAATATTTAGCCAGAAATTCTTCTGATTTAATTTCAACCTGTTGGTTCTGGTCCAACCTTCTGGGGCAACAGAAAACAACTCCACACCATCTTCTGTATGACAGCCCTTCAGGTACTTAAAGATGGTGATCATATCATCTGTCTCCTCTCCGGGCTAATCATACCCCAGCTCCTTCAACCTTTCCTCATAGGACTTGGTCTCCAGACCCCCCTCACCATCTTTGTTGCCCTCTTCTGGACACGTTCCAACTTGTCTATAACCTTGTTAAATTGTGGTGCCTAAAACTGAACATGATGCTCTAGGTGAGGTCTAAGCAGAGCAGAGTAAAGCGATACCATCACTTCACATGATCTGGACACTATACTTCTGTTGATACAGCCCAAAATCGCATTTCCCTTTTTAGCTACCACATCACATTGCTGACTCATGTTCAGTGTATGGTCTACTAAGACCCCTAGATCCTTTTCACACATACTACTGCCAAGACAAGTCTCCCCATCCTATATTTATGCATTTGATTTTTCCTACCTAAATGCAGGACTTTACATTTATCCCCATTGACATTCATTTTATTTGTTTTAGCCCAGTTTTTCAGCCTGTCAAGATCATCCTGTATTCTGACTCTGTCTTCTACCATATTTGCTACCCCTCCCAATTTAGTATCAACTGCAGATTTAATCAGCATTCCTTCTATTCCTTCATCCAAATCATTGATAAAGATGTTGAACAAAACAGATCCCAGAACAGATCTTTGAGGCACTCCACCTGTCACTCCTCTCCAAGGAACCATTAACAAGCACTCTTTGGGTGCGATCTGTCAGCCAGTTACAGATCCACCTAATAGTAATGGGATCCAAACTACATTTTACCAATTTGTCAACAAGAATATTATGTAGAGCCTTACTGAAATTCAAGATAAGCTATGTCTACAGCATTCCCCTGATCCAGCAAGGTAGTAACTTTCTCAAAAAAAAGAGATAAGGTTAGTCTGACATTACTTGTTCATGAGAAACTCATGCTGGCTCTTAGTAATCACAGCCATCCTTTCTAAGGGCTCAAGGACTGACTGTTTGATGATTTGTTCTAAAACTTTTCCAGGTATAGACGTCAAGCTGACTGGTTGGTAGTTACCCAGATCCTCCTTTTTCTCTTTCTTGAAGATGGGGACAACATTTGTCCATATCCAATCTTCTGGCACCTCACCTGTTTTCCAAGAATTCTTGAAAATAATGGGCAGAGGCTCAGAAATTACATCCACGAGTTCTTTTAGTACCCCTGGATGCAGTTCATCTGGCCCCAAGGACTTAGTTTCATTGAAAGAAACTAGGTGTTTTTGTACTACCCTTATGCCGATCCTTGGCTGCAACTCCCTTCCCTCATCATGTGTTCTGTTTTTGCCATGTTGAGCACTATTTCCCTCGCAAGAGAAGTCCTTATGGTTGCAAAGATTTACAACCTGCTGAGGTTTCATAAGCCACAGAGGAACTAAAATAAAGGTTGGGTGTTCAGCTTCTGTGCTTGGCAGAGCTTTGGGTCCCTCAGTACATCTAGCACAACCCCAAATTTTTTTTAAAAAAATGCAGAATAAGGTATTCAGAAAATTCAGATTTTCTGGGTGGAAGGTTTTAATTTCATTTTATATAAGTATGAACTCAGTGCAGACCTGTATGGGCTTTGCTGTGTGGCCAGAGGTGACCAGTGGCCATGTGGTGGTTAGAGATCCCACCTGGTGGACAAACAGCTCATAGGGATCCATCACCCAATGAGCACAGGCTCCCCCCTCCCCCCCCCCTCCAAGTTTCTGCATGAGCGTGAGGCTTGAAGCAAGCAGTAGTTCTTGCAGGTTTCCTGGCTGCATCCCCCTCTGTCCCAGGGGTCCTGCCTTAAGCTCTCCCCAGCCTGGACACCTAAAGCTGCCTTCTGGTCTAGCAAGATCAGTCTCCTCTCCTCTGACGGGCAGTGGCTCTCTCAAACAGAGGTCTTTCACATCAGCTCCCAAATAGAGGTGTCGGACTCATTTGTTACGAGGGCCAGATCTGACATAAATGTCACTTTGTCGGGCCAGGCCATGTGTGCCATAAAACGTAATGCCAGGTACCGGAGATATAAGCGGTATAAAGGACAGCAGCTGGTAAGCTCTGAGTTGTTGTATCCTCACTGCAAGGCCCCACGGGCTGGGAGGGGTGTGTGAAGGATAACCCATACGGGCAGACTGGAGAGACAGCGGTGTAGCACTGGGCAGAGGCTCCCGCACTGCTTGACTGTTGCAGACAAGATTGTTCCACCATGCTGAAGCCACAACCGGCGTGGCTCTGCCCTCTTTCCCCTGAGAAGCCTCCTCTTCCCTCCCTTGCACTGTTTGTTCGTGGGCCGTATAAAAGCCCTGGACGGGCCAGTCCTGGCCCCCGGGCCTTATGTTTGACACCCCTGTCCTTCCAGACCTTTAACTGGAGATGCCTAGGATTGGACCCGGGACCTTCTGCATGCTAAGCGGGGGGTGGTTTACCCCTGAGCCTCTGAAAGAGGAAAAAACAACAACTTCCCTCTGCTTCAGGCCATCCCAGTGCCTAGCAATATATTACAATGCATCACAGCCCCACAACCTTTCCACTTAGCCAGTGTTCAGCCCTGGCACACTGGAAGCTGTGACACATGACTGAGCATCTTTCCCTCTCCCCTAAAGTGACCAAGATCCACCCGCATAGATCTTGGACTCCAGGAAAGGAGGCTTCCACACATGCTGGAGCCTCAACACCTCTTGCCTTAGAAGGCGAATGCTGCCCTGCTGAGGCAAAGCCATGGCATGTGGCGCCTCCTGCTTCAAGCCTCATTCTGTGAACCAGTCTTTTCACCGTGCCTACCCTTTATCTGGGTCAGATAAACCCACTGAATTTGGAAGTGGATCTTTCTTTTCTGAATGCACGTTCCCAGAATTATAAGGAAAGTAGGCCTTGGGAGTGGGGGAGCCAAGCAGGGAGGATCCGGGCCTGAGAATCAAATAAAACCATCTCTTTGTATAAAAGGCTGCGCTTGAAATCCCGTCTGTGGTGTGACCAAGGGATGGAGCTCAAGATGGGCTGCACAGATCAGAGGCAGCCTGAGTCACCATCGGCAAGGAACGCACCCCTGCAGTGAAGAGGAAAGGGTTTTATTTGGGAGGACTGTTGCAGGGAAAGCTAAGCTTGACTTTCGCTCCTGGCGGCAGGTGGCCCAAGCCCTCGCTGGCAAGGAACCTGTGGCGTGGCTTCCGCCCCAGCCCTGCCACTGCCACAACCCCTGGCTAGACACAAGCCCTCCCTCTGCACAAAACCCACCTGTCAAGGAGGTGTCCATAGTGCTAGCTGATAAAACATTCAAGGGTTCCTCTTAAACCCCTTGCTTGGCTGTGCCATTCCAGATGCAACATGTGCTTGAACCACGTGGAATGCTCCCAGTATGTAGAAAGCTAGCTTCTCAACAGGAGAAGTCCGGACATCTCTGTGACATGAGCAGGAAGGGGCTTTTTCTGTCTAACTCAAACATGTCAGTCGCTATCTGAGGGAGTGATACAGTCTAGAAAGAGCAGGTGTGTGTGGTGCTTGTGGTCAGAGCCAGCGTGGGGTAGCGGCTGGAGCATTGGACTAGGATATGGGAGACCCAGGTTCGAATTCCCACTTGGCCAGGAAAGACTGCTGGGAGGCTTTGGGCCAGTTGCTCCAAACCTACCTTGCAGGTTGTTGTGAGGATCAAATGGAGGTGAGGAGAACAATGTAAACTGTTTTGGGTCTCTGTTGGGCAGATCAGTGGGGTATAAATGCATCTTAAAAATTTACAGTCCCGCACACCATGAAGCTCAGCTCTCAGCTGTGCCCAACCCTTCTCTGCATCGTGCTCCTCATCTGTGCAGCGTTCAGAGATCGGGGCAGGGCGTCTGGATCCAGTACAGTCTTCTCCTTGTCCCCTCTTGACTTTCCAGATCTGTGCTGTGTCCTTTTGCAGCCCAGCCCCGCGAGCCCCAGTTTTCCTTTCTTCCCTGCTTTCTCCTTCTGCAGCCGTTGCCAAAATATTCCTAATAGTTAAGATAATTAGAATGCAGTCTGACAGTTAAACAAATGGGCATAATCTGTATAATGAGCCCTGAACACAGGATTCAGGCGTCTTCACGGAGAGGAGCTGTAGCTCAGTGACGGGGCACGTATTTTGATTGCCACTCTAACGGCCTCCCCGCCCCCTCCCAAGACGCACGAGACTCCCAGGGCTGGGAGAAGGCGCTCCGTCACCCGAGTTCAAATCCTTCTGCCCGACAGGTAGGGTGGGCTTTACCAAAGACTCAGGAGGATGGGCTTTTTCTCTCGCTCGGCATAGAGCGTGCCTACCCAACGTGGAGGAGGCTCACAGCAGGGCATCTGAAGTGCCTACCCCTGATCCATTCACTAGCCGTCTTGACCCAGGTGTGTGCAGTGTAGGGCGCTGGCTCAGTCAGCTGCAAAAGCACACTGATTGCTCCCCTTCCTCCTCAGAGGAGGTCCATTAGGTCATCTCCTGCTGCTGGCTCCCATCACCCTGGAAGGCCTCTGCCACCAGGCACCTCTGCCATGCAGGTCCTCTTTCAGTGGAGCAGCTGCGGCACATGCCCTTGCAGGGGCCGGCTCCAGAAAACAGGTGGCAGTCACCCATGCCCGGTCTCTCCTCCTCCCACGCTCTTCACCCATGCCCCGAGGAGAGCAGCTTGTGAGCCCAAGGCAGAACCTGAGCCCGGGTTTGGACATTTTCACGGTCGAAGCTTAGGACCAACAAGATCACACATACAGTATCTGGTTGTTGTTTTCTTTGCTATCAAATCACGCCTGATTTGTGGGGACCCAGTTTGGAGCAAGAGACTGTTCAGAGGTGGTTTGCCTCTGTGTCACGAACCTGGTATTCCCTGGAGGTCTCCCGTCCAAGGACTTGCCAGGGCTGACCCTGCTTAGCTTCTGAGATCTAACGAGAGTGGGCGAGCCTGGGGCAGAGATTGGACAGGGCTTCCAGCAATGCTCCCTCTAAGCTGTGGAGTTTTGTGAGCAAAGATTCTGCTTTGTGAGCTACTGGCATTAAAGTTGTGAGCAAGCAGTTTAAATACTGCATAAATTAGTTTGCTCTGGAGCTATCCTTCCTGAGCGAAGACAAAAATGAACCGGAGGCTAAAAAGCTGTGAGCTCGCTCACTCTAACTCAGCTGAGAGGGAACACTGGTTTCCAGGCCAGCTCATGCCCTGGCTTGGAAGTTACGTTCTCTGCCCTTTGGTCCATCCCAAATTAGAGGGGAAGGGAGGGCTTATTGTGGACACTGAGTGTTGGGGGGGGGGGGCGTGCTTTTTTGCACACTCAGAGGCAACTGTATCTTCCAGGTTCTAGGTCTGAGCCCTGGTTAGAAGAGGCCTAGCTTTGCAATCCCTGAAAGGCTTGATCAGTAGTCTTTCTTTCACACGTGTGCAGGAAGCGTGTGCATGCGCACACACGTGCACACATACACATGCATACACAGCCGTGATGCAGCAGGTTGAGCAGGGTCTGTCTTTAATATGGGCTATTCGTGGTCAGATTTTTGCAATGTCATGAAACGAATCAGCTTAAAGTAGCCACAGTGCTTCCCATCTCTCTCTCTCTCTCTCTCTCTCACACACACACACACACACACACACACACACACATAGACAAGTGCGCACATGCAGCTGTGTGCACTGGCTCTCCAAAGGTGCCTTCCGTGTCTTTATCCGGCCTGCTTTTCACCGCCCTGTCGGAGAAGACCGCTTTGTTCGGGGACTTGACACGGCCAGCCTGCCTTCCTGCCTCCTTCCGCTCTCCTGATCCCTTCCACTGCCTTCCCTGCTATCTGTTTTATGCCTGCAGCCATATCAGTTCTGGCTGTGATCTCATCAGATCTTAGCACTTGGTGGCTACGGGGATTAGTGGGGGGGGGGATGGACGCCTCAAATCGGAAGCTGCTATTCCCACCAGCTAAGCAGGGGCTGCCCCAGTCACAGATCAAGACAGGGAATGGATGGAGAGAGAAAAAAGCAACCCAGCGGTAGCAGGAAGCCGGAGAGTGATGGGGTGAGATTCCCCTTTGGGGACAGGCTGGTGCTGTGTCTCGGGGCAAGAGGGCAGCAGGAAGAGAGGTGCCCATCTCCTTGGGGACCACGAGGCACATCCAAAGCCTGAGAGCATTGGCCAGTTTGGGAGGGGCTTCAGAATAAGCCCTGTGCGGGACGAGTGGCCAGATCAACCCCTGGGAGGTAGATTAAGTGGAGAGGTCATGAGCCACCAGTCAGAGTGGTTGCCAAGCAGGAATTTGAACCCAGCTCTTTCCGGTCAAAAGTGGGGGTTCTAGCCAGTACCACCTCAGTGGCTCTCCCCCCTGGTTCCCAGCAGCCCTCGTCACCCATCTATGCTGAATTTTGGAGCAGCAGGAAACAATCTCTGCTTCCTGACTGGTCCCAAAGCCAAGCCACTTTGAAGAAAGGAAAAACCCTTAACAAAACGTTTAGCACCTCCCACAGCACTACAACTCCCAGGGTTCTTCACAAGGAAGCCGTGACAGGTTGGCAAGGCTGCAGAGAGGACTCTGTGTGGAACATCCCATTCCACTTCCCAGGACTTGGAATGCCTTGCGCAGGATCCCCGACTATGAAAGCAGACCACTTTGAGCTGGTTGCCATGCACGCTGCAGACATGTTCAAACCACACGGGCTGCACAACTGTTCCAAACGCCATGCTGATCTGTGCGACTCTGAAGAGCGGCTTCGTGCCATTCATGAGATTCCAACCCAGAAAAAGTAACACAACACATGCCCGAGGCCTCTCTTCTGCAGATTTAAAGGTAACGTGCAGTCCCACAATGCACAGGGCTGCTGCCTGAATGTACCCCATGAACGGCCAAGGCAAAGCTTCTCTAAAACACAACAACAACAAAGAAGGCTTCACTTTCTCATCTCACCTGGGGTCCAGATCTCTTCCCGGGACTCCTCTGTTCCGTTTAGCAATGGAGCACGAAGACTTTGTGGCCTGGCATTAGAGGAAAGGGCCTCTGGGATGTGCAGAGATCTTTCACCTATCCACAGAATAACCCTATTCAGAATGGGAAGGGAAGGAATGTTCCTGATCTGAGACCCAGCACTACTGACTTAACCAAACTGACCTTGTCCAAAAAAGCCCTTTACAAGTTGCCCTTGAAGATGCAGACCTGAGCCTCTTCTCCAGTTTGGTGTAGTGATTAGGAGCATGGACTCTAATCTGGGAGAACCAGATTTGATTCCCCACTCCTCCACATGCAGCTGCTGGTGTGACCTTGGGTCACAAGTTCTCAGCTGTTCTCTCAAAAGCTGTCCTTAAAAGAGCTCTCTCAGCGCTACCTACCTCACAGGGTGTCTGTTGTGGGGAGGGGAAGGGGAAGGAGATTGTAAACTGCTCTGAGACTCCTTCGGGTAGTGAAGGGCAGGGTATAAATCCAATCTCCTTTCTTCTTCCTCTTTCCCCCTTTCTGTGTCCCCTCTGGATGGGGCACAATAAATGCAAGGTGCCTTTTGGTTGCATCAGTGGCTGGCAAGGACCCACAGTCTTTTACTGCATCTCCCATCTGCTCCTATTATCATCTCTTCCTCGGTCTCATCTGTTCAGCTGGGAACATACTGAAGGTACCTTTTGTTTCCATCCCCACTCCCATCTCCTCTTATTCCGAGTATCCCTGAGCTGCGAATCTTATATCAGGAAAACCCACAAGAGTGGGGTGCAGAGGCCATCTGCATGGCTTTGCATACTCATAAGGTGGTGTGTGCAGCTGGAAGTCCCCCACACCTGCAAAGTAGCAGAGCGCCATCTCATCTCAGACAGTGTTCATTGGCTTCTCTTTTAAACCTTCCCCAAAATCAGGGGCCTGTCAAGCTAGATCCTCCTGCCTGGGGAGCCAAGGGTCTGT
This sequence comes from Lepidodactylus listeri, assembly GCA_029233225.1. Classification (NCBI taxonomy): domain Eukaryota; kingdom Metazoa; phylum Chordata; class Lepidosauria; order Squamata; family Gekkonidae; genus Lepidodactylus; species Lepidodactylus listeri. The sequence continues at coordinate 141,230,393 of JARCFY010000003.1, forward strand.
AAAGCTGCATCCTCCCGTTAACTTTGTGATCTGAGCTGAGAATGGAAGCCAAAACAAGCCCCTCCCCCCCCCTGTAGTTGGGTCGCACTTCCCCCTTTTAGTTCTGGCAGCCCGTGGTGCTCTGGTCTGGCTTGTTTGTTCATCTCCCTGGCAGATTCTCTGGTCTTTGTGCAGCACAAGCAGCAGCAGCTCTCCTCTCGCTCAGCTGCAAGAGCCCCCTCTGCCTGCAGTCGGGCTGAGAGCATCTCAGCCACAGCTCAGCTCTGTTGTTCCATGCCGGCCTCTGCAGCAGCCGAACACGCCTCTGCAGGGCCTTCCGTGTGTGCCTGCCTGGAGAGGGTTGGTGTGTACGCAACAGAGGTTAATAAACGCATGAAGAGAGCGAAGAGGAATTATTTCCTCTCTCTCCAAATTATAGAGCTGTTGGGGTCATCCAATGAAATAGGGTTCCAGCAGTATTTCTTCATGCGCTGCGTGATTAAGGGGAGCACACGCTTTGAATGCAGAAGGTCCCAGGTTCAGTCCCAGGAATCTCCAGTGAAAAGACTTTGAGCTGTAGAGCGCTTTAACTCTAGAGCACACTCTCCCTTTTTCAGTGCCAGAGACCTTGGAAAGCTGCTTCCGGTGCTGTGAGAGGTGGACCAGTAAGGCCAGGCCCATCTGTGATTCTTAAGACCACAGGCATGAAATGCCGCCATTCCTCTTTGCACATGATCCAGGGTTGTCAAGGAATGTTTGCATTCTGGTGAGGCAGTGGGGGAGGGAGTCAGGACAGGAGCAGTCAGAGAGGGTGGGCTGCAAGGGCTGGTGGAACCACCACTGTGGGAATAAAGACAAGGTCTTTTTCAGGACACCGACTCTCAGTCCTCTGGCTTCTGCAGTCCCGCTACCCACATGCTTTCAAGCTTATCTTTGAACTCAGAAGGACTAGATACTTGGCGGCATTTGTTTTGCTATTAAAAATGGACACTGAGACTCTTGGTGTGCTGGATTCTCCCCTGGAAACTGCACTGTGCCTTTGTCCTTTAGGTGAGGCCCTGCCTGTAATGGACCAATGGCTACTAGTCATGGTGACTAAACCTCTGAATCACAGAGCCAGGAGGCAACATCAGGGGAAGGCCTCTCCCTCTATGCCCTGCTGTTGGCCCTCCAGAGGAACTGGTTGGTCACTGTGTGAGGATGCTAGGCTAGATGGACCACTGGTCTGATCCAGCAGGGCTCTTCTTATGTTCCAATGACACGATTTTACTGAATCAGGGGCAAACTCTGTCTTCAGCATAGGTGCACATTTATCCCTTTCTCATGTTTTAATCCAAAAAGCCCTGCTCTGTGTTAAACTCCCCAGTTCCTACTCTGTAAAGAGCTTATCTATAGTTAGATAGCTCAGGTAGAGGAAAAGAGGCTGCCACACCCAGAGTTTGATAACTATCATTTCTGCCGTGGTTGCATGTGCCCATTGCGTAGCCAAGGATGAGCATAAGCAAGCAAGCCCTGCCTGTTCTGCAGCTGGTCCCCCCCCCCCCCCCAAAATCCTAGCACTACCACCCACAGGAAAATTCCTTTGCCTAAGTTTCCAGCACCCTTTTCAGCCTTTGCGAACCAGACCCTGCCCCTCGCTTGTTTCACCCAGTCAAGTCGTGTGGGTTGTGAGCGCAGAAGCAATTGCAAAGAACTCTCCCGCACTCCCTCCCCAACTCCTTCAGGCCAGTGGACCACCCACCATTGCTTATCAAAGATTATGTTTGTGCTCCCATTCACTGGCTCTAGAGACCAGATTGGATTCCTCTCTTTCAGTGGGCTTTCTCCTGTCCACCCCTCAAATGTGTAAAGGAATCAAAATGTGACGTGCTTCAGGATAATCATACAGAGATAGCTGCCCCTGAGTGGGAGGAAGGAATGAGGATTTAGAGCAGAAAAAGGGACGGCCAGAGTTACTGGCACAGGTCAGTGCCTCCTCTTGTTACTGCAGGCAAAAATACCGCTGCTTGTTTCAAGGATCAGACAGACTAGACAAAAAAAATAATAATTGTAGGCTCTTGTAGCCTCAGTTTGCATCCTTGGCCCACAGGGGAGGGAAAGGATGTTTAACCCTTCAGACTCCACTCAGTTTTTCTGTTTCCAACTGGGCACCCTTACTTTCTTATTATCATTTTAAAGAGAAAGAGCAACTGTAAACAATTTTTCTCCTTCAAAATGTTAATAAAATAGGAAGCCCAGTTTGAAATGCTGAAATGGAGTGGAGGTTGAAGGGTTAAACACCCATTCCCTTCCCTGCAGGGCCTTGTGGCAAATGGTCACACAAGCCTGCAGTTTGCATTTTATGAACAGAACCTGTGTTGTTCATCTCTGTCAGAGCCCTGGAAGCCTCCTGGGTTCCCACGTGTGATACCCCCCCCCTCCACTTCCCTCCCTCAGAGGCAAGATTTTCCCTGTTTTTCTTTCCCTTTTGTGACTGAGCCATCCTAGTTGTCGGTTTTCTTCTTTCCTGAAGAATCCTAGCTGTCCCACCCTGTGTTAGTATGATATTTTGGCTGTTTGCTCAGCCCAGGAACCTGAGGGAAGGAATGGGAGCCCCCTTTAACTAAAACCACTGAAAATGGCACTTGAGAAGTTTTTATTTTCCAAATTAACAAAATATTTTATTCAACATAAAGAGGAAAGGTCAGGCTAAATCGGGGGTAACATTACTGAGGTAGCTCAAAATAGATAACTGAGGTAAAATCAGTACATGCACAGACTTTAGTTCTTACGTTTCAGGCTAATGAGAATTTCTTAAGATTTTCACAGTGACTTAAATCTTTCTGTTGAGAAGCTTTTGTCCAGTATTTTCCCCAAACATTTCAGTACACTTTCTTTGAGTATTCTCTAACTCTTTTGGTTTCCAGAAGGCTGGTATACTCTTTCCAGTAGCCAAACCCCTTCTCTTGAAACACCAGTACTTGTTTTGAGTTTTTAACTCAAGTTTGAGTTTTAAGGTTTCTACAGGCAGTTTCTAACTGCACCAGACCAGGGATCTCTGCAGTCTTCAGAGTTAACTGCCTGTTTGACTGGGTAGGGAATTTTCTTAATTCTCTGGAGGATCTATCCCCTTTCCTTGGCCCGAATGAGAGTCTTCGCCTACTTCCCAGACTTCCTTGCCAATTTTCCCCGAGTTCTCCATCTGTGTTAAACTGCTCACAGCTAGGGCTGAAATCAGACTCAATCCTCCTCAGCATCCAGTTCAGAAGTCTTTCTCTGCTTAACTGATGCTAACCAATCAGATTGCTTGGAGCAGCCTGTCACTCAAGGCTCCCTGGCTCTGTGGAGAATTAACCCTTCAAAGTCCTTTATCTGTTTAAGCTTTTTAAAAGTGAGTTCCACTGCACCATGCCTTCCAGTTTTAAAGTGATGCATTGACACAAGATGGCAGGGAGCCCTAAGAACGAAGAGGATTCCAACTGGGGTCTGCTTTCTGTGACCTTTTTACAAAATGCATCTGACGATAAAACACCTTCCTAAACTTAACCAGTTCTGTGGATGTTTTCCAGGCCAAAATAACAGAGTCTTGGTTAATCTGTCAGCCCACTCTGAGAATCAAAGTGCAACTGTTTGCAAGCACTCTAACTGGGGGGGGGGGGGGGATTGAATACATAATCAAAAGGAGCTTAATAGAGGAGAGCCGCGGGTACCAACCAACTGAGAGGGGCAATTTTTAGCTCATTCAGCCCTAAAGGTTGTTCGCAAACAGTTATTACTGCATTGCACCCTGGATTTCCCCCCACAGTTTAACACATTTTGAGCAAACATTATCACAACTAAGACATGGCTAGAAGGGACAGTACGCATTTACTTATTTACTTGTTTCATTTGTACTCTGCCTTTCTCACCGAGACTCAGGGCAGATCACACAGAGAAAAAATAATACAATAAGAACACTAGAAAGCATATAACCAGCAATGCAGTAAAACAGGATTACAAAAATAGAGGATAATGCATGGAAAACAGTATAAGACAATCACAACTTTATAATAGGTGCAACCAGGGCTATTTTTGGGCAAGAACGCACAGGAACGGAGTTCCAGCTGGCTCCTGAGTTGGCCACACCCAGCAGGAGCCAGTTTGGTGTAGTGGTTAAGTGAGCGGACTCTAATCTGGGAGAACCGGGTTTGATTTCCCACTCCTCCACTTGCACCTGCTGGATGACCTTGGCAAGCCATAGCTCTGGCACAGCTGTTCTCTCAAGGACAGTTGTCTCAGAGCTCTCTCAGCCCCACCCACCTTACAGGGTGTCTGTTGTGGGGAGGGGAAAGGAAAGGAGTTTGTAAGCCGCTCTGAGACTCTGAGTGAAGGGCGGGATATAAATCCAATCTCCTTCTTCTTCTTCTTCTCAGGAACTCATTAGCATAAGAGGTCACACCCAACAGCAGAAACTCATTAGGACTGGCTACATTAGGGGTATGTGGCGTAACATGCAAATTAATTCCTGCTACAAAAAAAGCCCTGGGTTTTGACAACAAACAAGGTAAACAGAATAAGAAGCAAAAGGTGGATGTGGCTGGATGACCACTCTTCTGGTAACATGGGGGTGTGGCCTAATATGCTAATAAGCTGTGCTGTCAGTGGTGTGGCCTAATATGCTAATGAGTTTCTGTTGTTGGGTGTGGCCTGTTATGGTAATGAGTTCCTGCTGGGCTTTTTCTACAAAAAAGCTCTGGGTGCAACAAATGATGCAGCAAAGCTAAATCACAAAATTAGAGTGTGATGCAATAAAAAATAGGGCCCTATTGACAAAGGAGTCTTGGGCCATGACACCTTGTAGGGCTCCCACCCACCCCCTTCATGCCTGCATGCACCCACTTGTGCTGCTGGAGCAGAGGAGGGGAGCAAATCCGTCCTGATCTGCATCCAGGAGGCGGAGCAGAAGCAGCAGCTGTTCTCCCGCTGGACTCAGCTCCTCCATGAGAAGCTCCCTTTCCACCTCTAAACAGACCTAGCACCACTTAGGGGGCTCCAGTCATAGGTGAGCACCATTCCAATATGTGGGTCCCAGCAAGCGCCCAACCATCCTGGGCCTAAGAAAGGCATATTTTAATCCGCTCAGACAAATTGTGCTGAGCTGGAAGGACACACCTTGGTTCTAAATATCAGAAGCCCTTGCCTAGCTGTTACTGGAAATGAAGCACATGTTCGGGGGGGGGGCTTCCCCACCCAAACCAGTTTGGTGTAGTAGTTAGGAGCGCAGTCTCTAATCTGGGAGAACCAGGTTTGATTCCCCACTCCTCCACATGCAGCTGCTCATGCGACCTTGGGTCAGTCATAAGTTCTTTCAGAGCTGTTCTCTCAAGGGCAGTTCTCAAGGGAGTTCTCTCAGCCCCACCTACCTCACAGGGTGTCTGTTGTGGGGAGGGGAAGGGAAAGGGATTGTAAGCCGCTCTGAGACTCCCTTGGAGAGTGAAGGGCAGGGTATAAATCCGATCTCTTCTTCTTCTTTCTAATAATGAGTGATACTTTTTGCTTAGTTAATTGTAAGTTAATATTCTGATAGCTAAAGCTTGCCTACTTGAGAGTTAGGGAGGGAAGGCAGCATGGTATAACCCACTCTCATCAAATCTTGGAAGCGAATCCGGGTTAGTACTTGGACGGGAGACCACCAAGGAAGGCTGTGCAGAGGAAGGTAGTGGCAGACCACCTCTGCTTCTCATGTGCCTTTAAAGCCCCTTGCCAGGGTCTCAATAAAGTCGGTTGCAACTTGATGGAACTTACATACATATTTGAGATTCCGGCAGCATGCAGATGGTTATTTCAGTTTAATCTGTTTAAAGGAAGTGATGAGCGAACCGTGCTAAATTTTAAGAAAGGTCACTCCACTTGTTTGGTGGCCCTCAGGGGTCTGCATTTGGATCCACCCGAGCTGAAAATATACCCAAAAAATAACTTATCGGTATTTTTCAGGGATATTTCGGCTCCCCAAATGTATCTGGGTTTTCTCAGGAAAACTGAAAGACATCCCAGATACATTTGGGAATTTTGAGTACATCTGAAAACAGTGGAGGGGTGGGAGCAATCTCTCCACGGTTTGTCAGGCAGGCAGACTTATGCAGTCCCTTTAAACTTCAAAAGGACTACAGAAGTCAGCCCGAGGATCAGCCAGGGTGGTGGGGGGCTGAGAGCTCCCCGCTGCCTCGGCTGCGGCTGGCTTCTCTTGCAGCCGGGTTTAAACCAAGAGAAGCCAGCCCAAGACCAGCTGGGTTGATGGGAAGTGGAGAGCTCCTCACCAGTGCACCTCTGCACTGCCTTCTCCTGACACCCGGTTTAAAGGAGAAGGCAGCACAGCGGGGATTGCTGGGCCTGTGGGGAGCCAATAGCTGCCTTCTCCTGCCGCTTGGTGTAAACCGGGCGGTAGAAGAGGGCAGCCCAGGCGGGATCGGCTGTGCTCATCACTCCCCCCAGGTGCAAGTTTGCGCTGCCTTCTCCTTCTTCTCAGTTTCAGTCGGGCTGCAGGGGAAGCCAAGTCAGCCCCAGGATCAGGCTGGTATTTTTTTACTGGCATTTTTTGGTTCTGGTCTATTGGACCTGAAAAAACTTGGGGTTTCTGAAAAATCCCAGATCCTAACACCATACAAGTATTTGGATCTGGGATTTTTTGAGAATCTTGAAATTTTTTCGTGTCCAATAAACCCAAGCTGTAAAATACCGGTTTAAAAAACTGCACACCCCTAGTGTCCCTTACTCCGGCCACACCCCGAGCTTCATTTGGAACCAGGATTCACACCCGCGCCCTGTTGCTAGTGCAAGAATTTACCCAATGCATACAAGAACGAAGAGTGCCTTTGAATACATGCAAAATGCCTTTTCTCCACTAAAGTAGTTTCCCTGCACCTGGAATGGATGAGGGAGGCAGGGATTTTCCAGACAGGGCTGGGCCACCTTGGCAGATCTATCACACAGTTGTTCCTTTAATGAGCATAGGACAACATACACGGCTCTCCTATATTTTGACTTTAAAATAACACCATGAGGCTAGTTAGACTGAGCAAGAGCAAGACCCAAGGTCAGCCAGCAAGCTTCCAGATGTGGCACTGTGGCTCAATGGTAGAGTATCTGCTTTGCATGCACAAGGTCCCAGGTTCAATCCCAGACAGCTCCATTTTCAAGGATCAGATAGAAGGATAAAAAAAAGGATAAAGGGATCAAGTGATGTGAAAGACCTGAGACCATGGACAGCTGCGGCTAGTCCAGAATAGACAGGACTGACCTTGATAGACCATGGGTCTGATTTCAGTATGAGGCAGCTATGTGCATTCAAACAGCGCAGTGGGGTTTTGGACCCACCGCTCCCCAGTCCTCATGTAACTCTCCTGATTATACTAGCTTTCAATCTGCTTGTCAGAGCCGAAAGGAAGGTACACCCCGCCTTGCAGGAACGGAATCCACAAGAAACATTCTGGCTTTCCCCCTGAATGCCCCCAAGCCAGCTGCCACACATCTGGGAACAGAAGCAGTAGGGCTCTGGGGACCAAGAAGGCTTGACTTCTCTGACCCTCGCCTCTGGGCCCATCTCCCACCACCTGCCCAGCTCCCTCACCCCTACTCTGAGCAGCTCTGAGCCATGGCTGCCCCCGCCTTTCTCCCCGCCTAGCCTCTTTCTCCCTCCCTCCCCCCCCCCTTCCTTCCCCATGATCAAAAGGAGCGACAGCTCCTTTGTAAGCTGGTGCCAAATGTTTCTAAAGGCTCACAACAATACTCAGGGAGGGAGAGGCCTGCCAGAGGAGCCTGGAAGCTGAGATAGAATCCACTCATTAAAAAAACGAAGAGAAAGAAGCAAATTTGGACAGAGTTTTAATTAATGGGGGGAGAGGAGGAGGGGGGAGGGGCAGTGAAAGGGAGGGAGATGAAGGACCAGCCCCACTGGGGAGAGGGGCCTTGCACAGGGTCCGTGAGGAGCAGGACGTGAACCCTGCCCTTCCCGGAGAAGTAGGAGATGTGATATTCTGTTTCACAAGGAGGCTAGTCCTCCAAGTGGATTTCAGTTCCAAGCTCCGGCAAAATGATAGTGACAGATAAAGAATTGGCAGGTCAGTTCTGATTGGTAGGTGAGACTGAGCCCATCTTCCCCCACCCCAGCTTTTGAGCTCTCGGGTGCCCCCAGGGTTGCCAGGTTGCAGTGCTGTGGCAATGGAAGGAACCAAAACGGGCAGAATGTCCTTCTCAGGACCTACACCCTGCCCCCTTCCCATCCTTTGAGCCCACGTGTAGTTTTGCCCTAGTCCTGTTTTTTCACTCTCTACTAGTCTTCACTGCCTTTCTTGTCCTCAGACTCCTGGTCTTCAGGAGACTGCTTGTTTGGTCCCACTTCCTTTAGCCCCCTGCTGCTGGCGCTCCTCTAGGGCACTCCCCTCTGCTATCTTACCATATCTCATCTGCCCTTTTCCCTCAGTCATCCACCTACCTTTCTTTTGGATTCCTCTTTCTCAGGCCATTACTTGCCTTGCACCTTTTTTCAGTCTCCTTGCCTCTGGGCTGTCTCGTGTCCTCAGTTTCCTACCCCACCCGAGACTCCTCCCAGACTTCATCCTGCCCAAACTGACCACTTTCCCTTCCCTCACAGAAGCTGGACCACAAATTGTTCAGCACCTCGGCCAGCACATCAGCCAGTCCATGTCAGAAGCTACTTCTCCACAAGTGTGATACAGTTTGGTGTAGCGGTTAAGAGCACAGACTCTAATCTTGGAGAATTAGGTTTGATTCCCCACGCCTCCGTATGCAGCTGCTAGTGTGACCTTGGGTGAGTCACAAGTTCTCTCAGAGCTGTTCTCTCAAGGGCAGTCCTCGAGAGAGCTCTTTCAGCCCCACCTACCTCACAGGGTGTCTGTTGTGGGGAGAGGACAGGAAAGGAGATTGTAAGCCGCTCTGATACTCCTTCAGGTAGTGAAGGGTGGGGTATAAATTTAATCTCCTCCTCCTCCTCATCATCATAAGAACATAAGAGAAGCCAATGTTGGATCAGGCCAGTGGCCCATCCAGTCCAACACTCTGTCGTACAATAACCAAAAACACCAGGTGCCATCAGAAGGTCCAGCAGTGGGGCCAGGACACTAGAAACCCTCCCACTGTTGCCCCCCCCCCAAGCACCCAGATCACTTGCCCCATACTGAGAGTTCCTATCTATCCCTTGTGGCTAATAGCCGCTGTTGGACCTCTGCTCCATATGTTTATCCAATTCCCTCTTGAAGCCGTTCATGCATGTAGCCACCACCACCTCCTTTGGCAGTGAATTCCATGTGTTAATCCTCCTCCTCCTACAAAAAAGAAGACATTGCTTCTGAGCAGGAGCAGAGCACTTGATAACCTCAGCCAGCCCCAGCCCCAGCCCCTGCTATCTGGTGTTATGGGGATGGCTACAAGTCAGAAAGCAAGTGGGGAAAATGGCATAAACTTTCCCTTGCCGTCTCATACCAGCAGCCTCCCAAGCCAAGCACTCAAGCCAGAACTCCTCCCTAGGGAGTTCACCGTCAAGGCCTCATGAGCCTTGTCCCCACCCATCTGAGAAGGAGGCCGTCTCTCCTCCCTCCATACGTGGAAGTCCCTTTCTGCCATCATGGCAACTGGCCGTCCTGCCCTCCTCACTGGATTTGTATAATCCCGGTTGAAAGCCATTCTCTGCCGTTTCCGCATCTTGTAAATTCCGTAAATTAATTATGGATTGTGTGAAAAAGCCCTTTTGTCAGCACTGACCTTGCCAACAATCCATTCCACCGGATGACCCTGAGTTCCAGTCCTTGGAGGCGGCAACATTCTCTTTTTAAACGTCGACCACATCTCTCACCACCACCACCACCACCTTTTTTAACTTGAGAAGCCTCCACCCTTTCTCTGACCTGCCTTTTTCCCTGCTGGTGTATGCCAAACCCCTCCAACTCCAAGACCGCTTTCCCATTCAGACCCCCAAGGACATATAGGTGCCATGAGGACTTTTGCCCCCAAAGTACATCCTAGAGAGGCAGCCTTGTGTAGCAGTTAGAGTCTTGGACAGGGACCTGAACTGACCTCCCCAGGCTGCTGTGAAGCTGGGTGGGTGACCTCGGGCCCCTCCCTCTCTCTCAGCCTAACCCCCCCCCCCCCAAGGTCAAGGTGACGAAAAAATGTGGAGGGAAAAGGTGTGCACCAACAACACAACGCCGTGTCACCCCTGCATCAAGGAACCAAGCCAGACTGACCAGACATCCGCTTATAAGCACCTGAATAGATGTGAGCACATGCCAGGACAAAGCCGAATGCTTTACATACAAGTAGCCAGGGATCCATGTTTTGCATCTTACATGCAAGCACATCCACTGCTCTGTTCCTTTGTAGCGGGAAGGGCCCACAAGTCACAGCAGACGTATGGCAACCCCTCATGGGGTTTTCAAGGCAAGAGATGTTCAGAGATGGTTTGCCGTTGCCTGCCCCTGCATTGCGACCCTGGTCTCCCATTCAAATGCTAACCGGGGCCGATCCTGCTTGCCTTTTGAGATCTGATTAGGTCAGATATCCTGGACTATCCTTAGGGAACAAATCAATGACCTTTGTCTGTCACACCTATTGCCCACCTTCCTTCCATCATGGAACTCAAGTGAGAGGATACAGGGACGGCTTGTAAGAGTTCCCCTCCAGGCACTGACGAGGCCCAGCCTAACCTGTAGCTACAGTGGGGCTACTGGGGATTCCGCCCCCTTCCTTAAAGGGCCAGCCCCTTCCATAAAGGGCCCCCGCTTCTTCCCAGAAGCATTTAAATGGGCTCTTCAGCTGCAAGGGCTCTTCAGCTGATCGGCAGGGTGTGAACCCCACCAATCAGCTGAAGGGCCCTTTAAATCGTGCAGGAGGGGAGGGAGAGGGGCGCGCACCACGCCCTTTCATCATGGCAAATAATGGCAGCCCCACCAGAAAATTTTTTGCCCCACAAGCTGCAAAATCCTCACTGCAGTGGGACAGCTACCTCAGTGGCTTTCCAGTTACATCCAAACATGACCAAGTAACCCTCTGAGACTGGCATCCTTTCTTCAGCCCCTTCTCAAGGCCAATACCTAAAAACAGGCTGCCACCTCTGAACAGGTCTATATGGGCGACTACGAATTGACATCTGTCCCTCATTCTAATAGCAAACATGATGACTGAGCACCTATCAGGGCCTGCTGCAGTCAAGGGGGGGGGGGTTGCACGCTTTGGTAGGTTCTCCAGCTACGCAGAAAAATATTGCTCTTTGCTTTTTTTAAAAAAAAGAAGAAGCAAAAAACACCAGCCTGATGGGAACGGAGCATGTTTATTGCTTTCGAGAAGCCATGGAATGTCAAGCTGACCATCAGTTGAAGTGGGAGGGAGAGGAAAGAGAAGGTGGTTTGCTCAGGGATCCTGGAGTGGGAAGTGAGGGGCAGAGGAAGGGCTCTGCGAGAGGCGCGTATCCCTCGACCTGATTTCTCTTGCCAGCCCCAGGATGCTAGAAGCTTTTAAGGCCACAGACCACTTTGAAGCTCAGGAAAATCTAGGCTGGAGGGCACTGGAGAAAGCACTTTCCTTATCCTCATTCATGGCTGTCACACACAGACACACACATGCACACACACCGACTCTTATGAATGGAGAGCTGAACGGAGAGTCAGGGTCTGCTTCCACAGCCTCAGTCCCTCCCCTCCAAGTCTCCTGTACAGCATGGGGAAAGAGGCAAGAATGCCAGGGCCCTGACCCGGCTTTAGACCCTTCCGATTAAGGGGCAGGTGAAGAAGAAGAAGAGAGGAGAGACTGGATTCATACCCCGCCCTTCACTTGGAGTCCCAGAGCTGCTTACAATCCCTTCCCCTTCCCCTCCCCACAACAGGCACCCTGTGAGGTAGGCAGGGCTGAGAGAGCTCTTTCCAGAACTGTCCTTGAGAGAACAGCTGGGCCAGAACTGTGGCTTGCCCAAGGTCATCCAGCCAGGGGCAAGTGGAGGAGTGGGGAATCAAACCCGGTTCTCCCAGATTAGAGTCCGCGCACTTAATCACTACACCAGACTGGCTCTCCAGGTTCCTGCTCTGCACAGTTGCACCACAGCTGATTTGGCCTTTGAGGACTCATTGGGGCCAGGCCCACCAGCAGCCACTGGGCTATTTGCTACCCTGTGACTTGCGTGACTTACCCAGCCACTCGCTACTGCTCAACAGCAGCCACCCCCTATGGTATAGTGGTTGGAGTTTCAGGCTAGGGTCTGGGAGACCCAGGTTCAAATCACCATGCTGCCCTGGAAGCTCACTGGGTGACACTGGGCCAGTTACACATTCTGAGCCTGACTTACCTCACAAGGTTGTTGTGAGGGTAAAATGGAGGAGAGGGAAATGATGTGAGCTGCTTTGAATCCCCATTGCGGAGAAAGGCAGGGTATAAATTAAGTAAATCAGTAAATATAACTATAGCTGAAGATGGGGGGCAGTTAAAAGGTAGGTTGTTTGGTAGGTGAGAAGGAGGGAAGGAAAGATGAGGATACGGAGGTTACCAGCAGGAAGGAAATGGTGTGGGGAGGGGGATACAGGGGAAAATGAGGTACTCCCTGCAAGTACCTGCAGGTTTCCTGTCATGCAACTGGGCCCAGCTGCCAGCACCGTGGAATCGGGCCATAAGTCTCCTGGGTAGAGGCTGCCTTGAGGAGGAAAGATAGAGGCCAGGAAGGAGGGAAGCAAGCAGGAAAAGATGATGGGGACTTTTAGGGAAGGGGGGAAAGGAAATAGTGGGGGAAGGAAAATTAGATACTCTCACAAGTCCTTGCAGGTCCCCCACATGTGTGTACAGATATGTGTGTTCACACACACACACACACACACACACACATTGTCCACGCTTGATATTTTCCTTCTTAAACCTCCAAGGTTCTGTCTAGTGCTACTATCACACAGAGTGAAGTGGGAGAGACGCCGATGAAGGGGTGGAGACATGCAAATGGGGGGCAGGGACAACTAGAGGGGGTGGCGTAGTTCTCAGTGCCTCCCATGGGATTCCATAGTGCCAGGTAAACAGGCAGCCATCTGGGACAGAATTGAGAAGGGCCCCAGAAGAGGAAGCCCTGACGTGGATGGCCCAGGCTAGCTCCATCTCATCAGATCTCGGAAGCTAAGCAGGGTCGGTCGTGGTTAGCCCTTGGATCGGAGACCAACTAGGAAGTCCAGGGTTGCTACCCAGAGGCAGGCAATGCCAAATCATCTCTGTTTGTAAGCTAAGCAGGGCCAACCCTGTCAAGTCCTTGGATGGGAGACCGCCAAAGGAATACCAGGGCCGGGATGCAGAGGCAGGCAATAGCAAGCCACCTCTCTGAAATGCCCAAGCCCCACTAGGGGTCACCAGAAGTCAGCCATGACTTGCAGGCACACACACTCACACACAATACAAAAAAAAACCCATCTCTGTTCGTCTCTTGCCTTGAAAACCCCACGGGGTTGCCAGAAGTCAGCTGCAACATGACAGCACTTCCGACAACCAGCCAGAGGCAAGTTCATCCCTCAGTCCATCAGTGTTGGCGCAGGTGTATGTGTGGATCATCCAGAAAGGGTGGGTTTTCTACGCAGGGGTATCGTTGCAGACCAGCCTGGGGAAAACTGAAGTGTCCCTTTAACACAGGCTTAATGTGTGGGAATGGACAGCAGACAGCATTCCAGGGCAGGGAGATAAATCGCATCACTTGGTAAACAGCATCCCATTACGCCTCTATTAAAAGGACAGGACAGTTTCCACCCCCCCCCCCCAGGCAATCGGTATCCCTGCTTAGGAGTTTGGTGTTCTGCTGGCTCCTGGAGGTTTCTAGCATCTTTGGGGCAGAAAATCAGTAGGAACCTCTCTCTCTCTCTCTCTCTCTCTCTCAGTGATAAAGCTCCAGGGTCCTTTAGGTAAGCAAGTGTGTTTGGAGAGCCCTCCCAGCTCAGTGAGGGCTGGGAGCCTGCTGCCAAATGGTCAAAGTAGCATTCAGATAGGAATGTTGGTCCGTTGGGAGATGTCACAGCCTTCTCCCCCAATGCCGCTGGACACTAATGGCCACCCAGTTTAGCCAGCCCTCTTTCAAGAGGCTGCTTCTGCCTCTCTCTAGCTGAGCTCCTTTAAAACCCCACTCCAGCCCTGGCCTGGATAGCCCAGGCAAGCCCCGTCTCATCAAGTCTCGGAAGCTAAGCAGGGCCAACCCTGGCACATACTTGGATGGGAGACCTCCAGAGAATACCGAGGCCGGGAGGCCAGAGGAAAGCCATCAAGCCACTTCTCTTAATGTCCTCCATGCCCCAGCCAGAGTTGCCAGAGGTTCCTATGACTTCCAGGCAGGGGCGCACACGCACACACACACACAAAACTACCAAAAAACAAACAAACCCCACTCTGAAGCAAGGAGACCAAGGGGTCAGGCTGCAGCTGATCTGTGTCTCTCATCTTTGGTGTTTATCCTTTCTGGGGCCAGAGACCACAGCTGCAGCTCCTTTTCCTAGATCAGTTTATTTTTGTGTAGACAAAATCACACGTATGAAGGCACATGAAGCTGCCTTATCTGTAGTCGGACCCTTGGTCCATCACAGCCAGAATGCTCAACTCTGACTGGCAGCAGCTCTCCAGGGTCACATCACCTACGGCCTGGGGGGGTCGCCCCAATTTTTCATTGGAGATGCCGGGAATCAAACCTGGGACCTTCTGCCTGCCAAGCAGAGGCTCTGCCGCCAGCCCCCTCCCCAGATCACCAGGCTTGAGCTTCAGATAAGCTCACTGCTTCCCGCTGTGAGGCCAGGATAGTTCCCTTCAACACAGGTGGTCCTTCCCATCCTCCCGTTCCACACAGACAGGACTTTTCTTTTTAAACCAAGACGGCGCATTTCTTCGAGCCGCTTTTTATTCCATTTATATTTTACGTTCAGTCTCAGCACCAAGAAACATGCAATTTTAAATTTGCCTTAACATTCACGTTAATTAAAGTATCATGTGAGTAATTTTGTGTGTACGAGAGAGAGACGGGGAGGAATCTTGCCTTGAAAAAGCATGACAGCGAAAATAAAAACACCTACAATTTTCTTCTTGAACCAGAGACTGCAAGCGTGCGCTGTCTACAGTGCCATTCATGCTGCGCATCTTCCATCTTCCTCGCAGCAGCCAGGTGAAGCAAGCCCCTCAGAGCCCCCTCTTGCAGATAGGGAATAGAGGAGGGATCCGCCCGAGGAGCTCAGGGCTGGGGTGGCGCCCCCTTGCCAAGTACACTCTCGGATTTCACTTCCATTCTTGCAGCCATCGCAGAAGTCAGTGGCCACAGAAAAGGCCAGCGGGTACCGCCAGTCTCCCTGTGGCCGGCTTGTTGCGTGCGCCCATGATTCTGATCTGGAACAGGGCCAAAAAAGGCTCTCTATTCCAACCCCCAAAATCTGCATCAGCCCCACAGTAAGTGAAAAGTGTGCAGTCGAGACCACGGGGGGGGGGGGGGGCGAGTGGAAGGCTGATGCAGTGTGGAAAGGGCAGCTGCATAGCAAACAGCCCTACATGTTCCCAGCCAGTGAGTCAAGACCCCCACATTGATTGCGGGTGCTAAATCCTTTCCCCCCCAGGTCATTTCCATCTTTGGAATCCAGTCATCTCTCTCTCTCATCAAAACTCAGAGCCTCATGCACATTACATGAACTAGTTTGACACTGCATAGATCTACATATATTATTCCAGCTTCCTGTAAGAGCTTTTGCCTCCAGGAGAGATGGCAATGAAACACCCACTGCTGCCACTGCTCTTCCACCTTTGCTGTGGTAACCAAATAATTTTGCTCAGCTGAGAAGCCGTCACCTTACCTTTGCATCCTGAACACCACAAGAGCTAACCTGAGCCAGGGCTCTCCCAGGAGTCAGCCTTGGCCGATGTGCCATGATTGTGTGTGTGTGTGTGTGTGTGTGTGCGTGCACGCACGTGCGTGTGTGCGTGTGTGTGTGTGTGTGTGTGTGTGTGTGTGTAGCCTGGGCACTTTCCCTTCCACCCCTGAGTATCCAGAGACGTCCCTCCCTCCACACCTCCAGGGCAGGGGTGGGGCTCCTGTACACTCCTTGACAGAAAATGGTTGCTCCTTATTCTGCCTGATATTTGCACATGCCCAGAGGAGATCTCTCCCCAGCCTCCCCCTTCCCAGTTTGCCAATGGTTCCAACCAGGTGTCTTGTCTCAAATTCAGGCTAGGCAAGGGAGATCCAGGGCTCATTTCTGAGCAAGCAGTCGGTGAAAAGGATGGGGAGGGCAGAGAGCCAGGACTCCTGGGTTCTCTTCCTCCGAGGCTTTGCAGGAAGCCAGTGGAGACAGCTGGCATTTTTATCTTCCATCTTTCCAATTCCAGAAGTGGAGAATGCCACTCTGCTTGATACAAAAGGCCTCCTCAATTTATGACGGGGGGGAAAACGTATCCTCTTTCCCCCAAAACTACCTAAAAACGTACAAAGGACAAAAGAATTGGCAGTGCAGATTCCTTATAATCTCGGAGTTGACATTGGTTGTCGGAATACTGGGGGGGGGGGGGAGACACAAAGGAAAGGGGGGAGGGGGCTGCCTCGGGAGGTGGGGAGGGAAGATTTTCAATGGTGCAGTCATGAAAAGACAAGGACAGAAATGAATCTAGAGAGAAAGAGAAATAAAAAAAAAGCAGGATGCAGAGAGAGATGTTAAAAGAAAAGAAAAAAAGTTGTTTTTTCTCCAAAAAACATTCTTACCTAGTTTTCTTTTTTGTAATTTTTTTTCTTCATGCTAATATCACACGGCCTATTTGTTGATGTAAGTTGACTGAATTCCGTGGTTTGCTCTCTTATTTTTAAAAAAAAAACAAAGAAAGGGAAAAAAGAGGAAAAAAATAAGAAAAAAAAATTGAGTATTTCTTAGGAGAGGATGGGAAGAGAAGCAGCCAGCGAGGGTTTTTATTGCTCTTAATTCTGCTGTTTTATCTGTTTAATTTTTTGCGCATTAAATGACTATTTTTTAATTCTTTTTTTTTCTCCTTTGATTATGATTTCTCTAGAAGTTATCTTTCAATGTGTTGCAAAGGCAAGAGAGAGAGAGAAGCTAGCGGACAGGGATGGAGACGGAGGGGTTTGGCTAGCTAAAACTCGTGGCTTTGAGTTGTCTTGTGTCAGCAGAATGGGGCGCCGGCCAAGGTCACTAACACGTTCTCCCCTTCTGTCTCTCCCCCTTTTCTCTCTGTTCTAGGAGGTGAATTAGTATTACCCATAATAACCGAAGACTCACTAGACACCCCTCCAATTGCCACCCGGTCTCCATTCGTCCCCCCACCTCCCACCTTTGGCCCCTTCCTAACCGTAGTTGAAACCACCAAAGACACCCTTTCCCCGCCATCCCACCCGAGGCCCCCCTGCTTGGCCGACCAAGACGACAGCGACTGCGAAGAGGGGATTGAGGCCTCCGGTTACGCCTCAGGCGAGGTCTTCGACTCCAGCCTGCCCCCTACTGACGACGAAGATTTTTACACCACTTTCCCCCTGGTCACGGATAGGACCCTAATTGGCCGGCCCGAAGGAGCATCCAAAAAGGCCCAAGGATCTCGCCCCAACCTTAGGACAGGACTGCCGGCTTCACCCTCCGTCCCCGATCTCTTGACCTCCACCACCTCTCCCAGTCTGGTCCGTAACATCCCCGCCGGCAAAATGAACAACAAGCCCCACCCAGAACAGTACCCCCCACTGTCCACCTCCTTTGAACCTGACAAGCTAAACAGGCTTAAATACCCAGGTATAACCTCTTCCCCCAATTTCCACAATCTGCCCACAGCTAACCCCACCGGCCCCGGTGAAAGGGGCCCTCCGGGAGCAGTGGAGGTCATCCGGGAGTCCAGCAGCACCACCGGCATGGTGGTCGGCATCGTGGCAGCGGCGGCCCTCTGCATCCTCATCCTCCTCTATGCCATGTACAAATACCGTAACCGGGATGAAGGTTCCTACCAGGTGGACCAAAGCCGGAACTACATCAGTAACTCGGCACAGAGCAACGGCACAGTGGTTAAGGAAAAGCCAGCCGCTGCCACCAAAACGCCCGGCAAGAGCAAGAAAAACAAAGACAAGGAATATTATGTCTGAGTCCCCCCTGGTCCCCCAGTCCCTGCGTGTGCCAGAGAGACCGACACCCAACTGACACATGCAGTGAAACCACCCAGACCTACACACACCCCAGGCTTTCTGGAGAGGAGACCGCCCAAACTCATCCTTTCCCTCCCTCATCAGAGAGCGGCCAACCAGTGGCACCCCTAAAAATGGCAACTTCCATCCACTTTGGTTTGCTCATTCCTGTTTTTCTTTAAGTCCCCCCCCCTCCAAAAAAAAGAAAGAAAGAAAGAAAGAAAAGCCAACAAGCTCACAGGGCCTACCTCCCTTTCTTCCACCCTGAGCTCCTTCCAATCTAGCAGGGTTTTTTCCCCCTGGGAAAACTCAGGGGAAGGAAAGCAGAAATGGCAAAACACAAGTAAATCCAGAATCAACGTGGCTCGAAGAGAGAGGGATGCTCAGAGAGAAGGATCCAAGGGGGGGGTGGGGGGAGCGGATTTAAGAAAGTTGGCTTCCCAGGTGAGGGTGAAGCCAGGATGTCACTCCATGATCTTTATGCACGAGAGTCATGGCTCCTCTTTGCGAGAGGGCTTAGGTACTTCCTGATGCGGAAAAAACTATGGGGTCCACCCACCTTGCCTCATTCCCCCCCCTTGCTCCCCAGCACCTCCCTCTGAAACGGATTCCCAGCTGGAGCCAGGGAGCGTAGCTCTCTACAGAACCCTAACCGGACTGGGGGAAGAGAGGGCCCATTGCCGAAAGCTCCCCTGCCCTCTTTCTCTCTCTCGGAATTATCTCAAGCAAAAGGGTCCGTTCTTTCTATTGTTTTTATTTTTATCTTCGTCAGTGTGTCAGAGTCTTGGAAATGTGTGGAATAAAACAAACAACAAAAAAAAGAATTTTGAAAAAAAAAAGAAACGCGACTAATTATAACAAATAAAACAGGTAATGTGGATTTTGCTTGAGCTGTTGGACCGGGGTGGGGGGTGGGGGGAATGCTCCCGTTCCCAACAGCCTACTAATATCCTGTCTTGTAATAAAAGGGGGATTCAAGCCGAGGGGTTTGGTTTTGTTTTTTTAAGATAACGAAATGTTTGTCACCCATAATCCAGTGTGGTTGGGAGCAGCTGCGGGGTGCAGCCATGTTGCCTACGAAGGGAGGGGGGGATGAGCAGGAATCTCCTGGGAGGGTTTGCTTTACAAGGGTCCAAACAAACTGCTCAAAACGCCCTTCCATTCCCCCCCCCTTCACTCTCCCCTGTATCAAGGTGCTATATTGTGGTCTTTCTTTCAACTGTGTTTCTTCCCCCCCCCCTTTTTTTTTTTAAAGAAAAGCATGGAAAGCTCTAGTTGACTTTTGATTTCGTTTCGCTATATCACGTTGCGGGGGGGGGGGGATCCTAAAAAAAAGAAAAGAGACGTGGAGACAAACAGGAGGACATGTCTTTGCAGTTCGCAGCAATGAAGCAAAGGCCGTTTCCCCAGGCAGGCAGGGTGGAAGTGCATGCGGGACAGTTGCGCGGCTGTGTGTGTGGCTTGGGCTCGCCTCCCTTTTTCCTCCCCTTCAGCTTCTTTCCTGGTTCTTCCAAAAAAAAAAATGCTGAGAGGAAGCCATAGATGACTCTATACAGAGATCTATCTATAAATATATAGATATATAGATATATAAAGATATTTAAGATATAAAAATATATATAATATATGGAGAGCGTAAGCAAGGAGCTATCTGGGGGTGTTTGCAAGGCCGCCCCCTCCTGAAGCATCAGGTGCTGCCTACTGCATTTTGGGAGCACAGGGGGGCATGCTTTGGCACAGACAAACCTCCCATTGGGCAGAAGGAAGCTCTTGGGGGTATTAGAAGGCAGGTGACTGGCAGTTTGTCATTGCAGTCTTGCCACCTTGACCGTGGCCCCGTTTGGGTTTTTCAGCCTCTGGCACCGAAATGTCCCAGGCTGTTCCTGCCCCCGATCTAATGAAGCAACCAGAAACCCATTGCCCACGTACTGATTCTCTCGATCAGGCACTTCTTCTGAGCCTGTAAGCAAGGGGAGGGGGCACTGGCAGTCTGCCGGGGGCATGGGCGCCTGCGCAAAAGCATGGGTGTTTATATCACATGCCAGGCCTTGCCAAACTGAGATTCGCCTCCTCTTGGGGATTTGGGTGGGCCTTTTCCTCCCAGGCGGCCCTGAGCCAAGCAAATGCGCAGGAGAGCTTCCCTCTGGATTCCGTGGCTGCTGTGTGCTTGCATGAGTCTGTGCCAGAAGGCAGCCCTCGGGCCGGGGCCTGGGGGCCATCACAGGCAGCCGAGAAGGAGCTGCGTTGGAGGGAGCAAATGAGCCAGCCCCATGAGTCCAAGCCTCCCAGCCTTTCTAGCAAGGTAGCTTGCACTGGAGAACTTCCCTGCAATTGTGCCCAGTGTAGATATGTTTATGAGTGAGTGAGAGAGAATGTGGAGGGGAGTGCCAAATACATGCAGTAGTAGCTCATCTCTTTAGACGTCGGGTTGTCCAAATCACAACAGAGTGGTGTGGGGTGCAAGAGGGCTGTAGGAGGGGGAGGGAGCGGTCACTCTTACCCACACGGCCTGTCTCTCGAAATCCTTCTCAGGCAATAAAAACAAGTGAGCTTTTGTTTCTGCTTCAGAAGTGCGGTGTTTGTATTTTGTATTTCAGCTGTCTCTCTGCCCCGTTACACCTGTCTTTGGAGAGGGGGTTCTGCCACTCGGGCTAGTGTCGCTGCTTTCGAGGACAGGGCTGGACCTTAGCAGCCCTGTTCTAAGTACAGTGACCCCTTTCTGAACCCACTGAAGTCAACGGGCTTCGAAGGGTATGTGCTTATGATGGCACTGCAAGCCTTAGGAAATTACTCCAAGACGCTCACTGGCAGAGAGGAGGGTTAGAAAAGGGGCTGGGCCCTCTCCAGCTGTAGCAATCCCATGCCATTTCCACACAGACTAGCTGACAGCATTTGAGGAGAGTGTGGCTGAAACCCCAGCATCTCCATGCATTGGCAAGATCACTTAGCACAGGTTAGCTTTCCCTTCCTGTCCTGCATGTGTGGCCACAGTAAAGGGATTAATTTCTTGCCAGCCAAAGTCCTAAGCCTTGCCGTTCTTTTTCAAATTGCCAGTGTGGGTTCAAATTGCCACATGAGCCTATAAAACAGAGTTTCCTGAATCGCGGGTAAGACAAGGCTGTGCAAGAAAAGGGAGAGTTTTTGACAGGTACGCTTCCTATACTGTAGCATTAGGAGCAGAAGAGACTGGAGCATTCTTTTCTCTGCACTGCTATTGCACTGAAGTCCTTTTCAGGGGCCGTCTGTGAAATGCATGTCAAATGTCTGGGGAAGCCCGCATTTTAACCACCCGTTTATTATTGCTGAAAGAAAATTCCGTAGAAATTTGGCCTCGTGGGAGAATTGAAACCCACTTCTGAATTTCAAGTGTTTTCAGATTCTATTTTAATGCTCGCCTTTGAGAGATACTACTGAAATGATGTAAGGCAAGTGTGTTAAGAAAAATCTTGCCTCATTTCTAAAACCCTGAATCATAAGTGGGAATGTTGGAGGGAAATATAAAGTAGAAAATTATAGACTGAAAGTCTGGCAAAGAAATTCGGATGCTGAAAAATCCCCCCCCCCCCAAATATTGCTCTTTACCTACATTGTGTGAGTTTCAAAACATAACTAAAGAGAGGCTCATGCAGCCCCCCCCCCTTCCACACAGGGAGAGGTGCCCCGATAGAGTGGAAGTCCAGTCTTTAAGATGGAGGACAGGCCCAGACAATGAACTTGCAGAGAATGCCCAGCTGCTTCTCCTGGGAGAGGCTGCAGTGCCAAAACTGGGTAATCCTCCCACTGCACAGCCAAGGCAGGTGACTTTTGACAGACTCTGCTTTTCACGAGAGGTGACAGTGGTTGAAGGCCTCTCCAACACAAGTAGGGGCTTTGACGCACCTTTTGAGAGAGACAAAAGTGTCAGGTAGAGTTCCCCCCGATTCTTAGTAGCAGCCTCCTGGAGCGTGTGAGAATGTGTGTGAGCGAGAATGCCCAGTGCCTAGCGCTCTGTTGGGGCTATGAAACTCTGAACTAATTCTGTCCTTGAATGTAGCTTACCAGCCAAATTGAAATAAACATTTGTAGCCCCCCAGGCCCACCCACCCCCAATAAAGAATTTTTCTGCCACTTAACATCAAACGCCTTCTGTTGCATTGAGTTGGTGACCCTTTTACAAATCGAACGGGGAGAGGGGTACTTGAGGAAACTGGGAGCCTGCCTGAAGACCTGAGCAGTCCTTTGGAGAGGGGTGTGTGTACAAAGGTGCTATTGGCAATTCCTGAACAAGAGTATCTGTGTGTACATGTTTGCAAGTGTGTACCCTGGAAGATCTGGGCTGAGTAAGTGGAAGAACGGCTAGAGCTGGGGCCAGGGTGTCTCTTGGCTGGAGGCCAGCTGCAAGAAAATCACTCGGTTCCTTCAAGAGCCTCTGAGCAGGAGGGGGTAAAGACAGAGAGGGCCTCCAAAGTGCCCCTGCCTTAGGAAAGATTTGCAAAAGCAACTGATGTCCAGGCATCCAAAAGAGGACGGTTCCGGAGAAAGCGGTTGTTGCAGCCCAAGTGAGACAACCCCTTTCCTCGGGACTCCAGGGTGCAAGTTTTTGAACTGTGCAGAACTCTTCCTCTACTACCCATCATTGCTCAGAAGCAAGTGCAACTGAGTTCAGTGGACCTTGCTCCCAAGAAAGCACGTGTAGGGTTATTGCCTCGAGAAGAGGGAGGGAATGGTTCTTCCTCTGCCAAGACTTAGTGTTTCTCTGGCTTACCACTTGTTATTTTCAGTCCTACAAAACATTTGCACAGCCCAGCCTGAAGAAGAATTCTGGGTGGTGCAAAAGCTTGTACCCAGCAATTCAGTGGGTCCCAATAAGACCCAACCACTTACCTTGTGCTGAAGGACTAATGGAGCACAGTACAGGGGGCCAATGGCCCCTTCTCTTGGTTTGAGCCTCTTCGGGTCATCTGGCTGCTCTCTGGTGCTCCATACTTGTCCACTGTGGCCGCTTCCACTCTGAGGTTTTTCTCCGCCTTGGATTCCAAACTGGAGCGTTGTTTTGGGGCACGCCCACACCATGTCATTTTCTAAGTGTCCATTCTCCAGGCTTTCCTTGCCGTTCTCAAACCTGCTTGATGCAATGCAAGCACGTTGACGCGTCATCCAGATGGGCAAGTTCCGTATTTCCAAAGGTTCCACCCACGTTGCTGCCATTCCCATCAGTCCTTCGTGTTCACCGTTTCCCTTGCTGCATCACCAGAGGACCTTGGTTAAAATCAGTCCTTGTTATTATAGTACTATAGTAAATATTGATTTCTTTGAAAAAGCTTTCCAGTGGTGCAACGGGAGGGGGGGCTGCAGGGGAAACAGCAGGTGATGACAGAAAGTCTGCCACAAAACTCCTGTGTGGGTGTGATTTTGCCAGTGTGGATGCCTCTGCATTCACAGTAGCAAATGAATGGAACCAGAGAATCCGCACTGTGTGGATTCGGCCTCTGTCAGAGAGTGCTGAATAGCCAGACCTGCCCAGCCAGAGCACCTCAGTGATGTGCTGGGCCCGGACTGGGACCAGAAAAGACTGGAAAGGCCTTAGCTGCTTCTTGGATCTTCATCCCCCCTTTTGGGCTCTTGCATGGGAGGGAAGGGGAAGACTCTGTTCTTCCTCTGGCCACTTTGAACTTGCAACGCTTTAGACTGATTTGAGGGAATTGTGTCATTTGTCAATGGAAAGGTTACTCCAGGGGGCCAGCTACAGAAACCCACCCCCCTCCAAAGCCAATGGAACCCATTCTTCTGAGATTACGGGAGGGAGGGAGGGAAGACCTCTCGTTTGTGTTTTCTTTAATTTTCATATGTTGTTTCACAATCTTCAGCTGTTTATAGGGCAGGTGCTGCTGTCCATTTCTATGAAAGTATAATGAACATTATTACCAAATGTAAATTTATTTGTACATTATTAATATTTTATTTTTATCTGGGGAGGGAGACTTACAGAAGGTCAAAGACTCCATAGGTGGGGGGGCAATACACCCTGAGATCAAAAATCTCTCTTTTTTAAAACAAAAAAAGAACTTGGGGTAGGGAATCTATTCATTTTTGACAATGAAATACCAAACTTTTTTTAGTTACAGGTTTTGTTTTGTTTTTAAGACATTCCATTTGGGGTGGAAATCGCGTTTAATTTTCTTTTTTTTGTAACCGATACCTTTTTAAAAAGTTTACCTTTCCTGTTTCTTTTTCTGGGGAGGGGTTGGGGGGGATAAACTGTGATTCTGCATATTTACCCTGTAAAATTCCTGTATTCTTCAATGTTATTGTAAAGTGTTACTGATAAAGATGATTATGAACAGACAAAAAAAAAGTCCAACCCATGTACATTTAGCACAAAGGGGAATACAACTGATTCTATACTTCGTATCCTTTGTTCTGGTCTTTCTTTATGTGGGTGGGCTGGAACCTGAAATGAATTAGAGTTGAAGTGACATTTTCCCCTCAGATTGAAATATACCAGAGTTTCTGGGGAAATGAACCATCGCAAATGGGAGTTCCTTCCAGTTCATGTTTATTGGTATTTCAGAATCCTGGTTCGTACTTTCAAGAAAAATGGTTTGGTAACCATTTCAGCCACTTTGAGCCCATCTGGATAAATGTCTTACAAGTAAATGTCTCACCAGCTCTGATGTTTGCAACGTGCTCTACAAAATGAGTAAATATTTAACGGGGGGGGGGGGACATTTTAAAAGCTGTTACTTGCATACTGTATTCTTCCTGCAGAACTGTTGTTATATCCTACAGAACAGAATACAATTTTATTCCCGAAACAGTCTTAATTCTGTGCTGAAAGTGGACTGAGAAGAGGTATCCCTTCTCTTGGGGCACAGGCTCACATTCTTCTTTTGTGCCACCGCTGCCTCTCACCAAACAGGTGTTGCAGGTGTTTTTGAAGTAATACAGAAGCCTGCCAACCTGTTTCCCAGAAGCAAATGTGGGATGAGCACAAACAGCATTTGCTCCCACCTTCAAATTACCATCTGTCTTGCATTGCAGAGCCAGGAAACATAGCTTGAGTTAATTTTAGGTCCTGTTATTGCTATTTATTTCTTGCCTTTGCTGCACAACAGCAATTATCAGAATGCTACAACGTGACCCTTTGTTGCAGCTACATTTGGGATGCTGTGTACGGTTGTGAGAGAAGCTGACCTAGGACTGGGGTGGAGAGAGGTTCCTTTCCCACAACCCTCCAAATCCTGGTGACTGAAACACTTTTTTGGAACTAGCGGCTGGTTCTTATGCTTTATGAGGCTGATGGCAACAGAGGAACTATAAATTTTTGTTCGGTTTTGGTATAATGAAAGAAGCCTTTCCGAGTTGGCTGTTGCACTCAGGTACATGTTTGCTTTCATTCCCTAGCAGTTAGAAATAATCCAAAAGCAACAACGGAATGTTTCCTAATATTTGTACTGAGACTAACTGAGATGTCACGGAGTAGCGAGTAGGTTTTTCTGTTCAATGGAACTCTTAATCAGGCTGAATGATAATGAGAACAAAAGGGGGAGAGGAAAGATGATGTTGAGCTTGCTGGAAAGCAAATGTCTGCAGAGTGTAACAGTCTCACACTGGTAGGAGCCAGTTTGGTGCAGTGGTTAAGTGCATAGACTCTAATCTCGGAGAACCAGGTTTGATTCCCCACCCCTCCACTTACACCTGCTGGATGACCTTGGGCAAGCCATAGTCTGTACCTGCTGTTCTCTCGAAGACAGTTATCTCAGAGCTCTCTCAGCCCCACCTACCTCACAGGGTGTCTGTTGTGGAGAAGGGAAGGGAAAGGAGTTTGTAAGCAGCTCTGAGACGCCCTTGGGTAGTGAAGGGCGAGGTATAAATCCAGTCTCTTCTTCTTAAGAGGGAAATGAATGTGGGCTGCGGGACCACAGCTAGGTTAGACTGTCCTATTGGAATGGATCGGCC
Source organism: Lepidodactylus listeri (assembly GCA_029233225.1). NCBI lineage: Eukaryota > Metazoa > Chordata > Lepidosauria > Squamata > Gekkonidae > Lepidodactylus > Lepidodactylus listeri. The sequence continues at coordinate 141,256,428 of JARCFY010000003.1, forward strand.
CTTTAACTTACTAGGGAATTTCCTGGTGGGCCACTGCCTGGGAAAGCTGTTGGCCTCCAGGACTGAGCGAAGTTGAGCACTAGCCGTGCAGGCAGCATAACTTGGACCTGGCCAGGGGTGGTGCGGCAGGAGGCAAAGAGCAAGGTGATGCCCATCACCTTTCGCTCTGGCTGTGACTGAAGGGCTGTTCAGTTCAGCTTGCCCCTTAGTTGTGATGGCATGACCCACAACCTCCAAAATAAGTTTAAAACACTAGTAAAGGGCCAAAAGTTAAAAACATCAATAGGCATAGACAAAAGCTTATTTCAAAAACATAAAAACCTTATAGGGGCCCAAATAAAGCCTCATGAAACAGTCAAAGAGACAAATGCACAAAAAGAGCCATAGATGACCTGACGCATTCCAACCCACGGGAGCCGCCTTCAGAAGTCAAATAGTCCAGAATACAACATGCAACAAAGCCCCTGTTACACTTGTAAGGCAGTCAACAATTGATAGAGGACCAAAAATGGAATGTTCCAATCTGGCCACAAATTTATCTGGCCTTGTGACAAAAGCAATTACGCGCACTGGATAGTAAAATGTACCTTCCCGTTTAGGCCCTAAGAGTACAGGTAAAAATCGCCTTATCTGGGCCAATGTACCATCAGTATATGTATATGTACCACCACTGCTGTGCTTGTTATAAAATATATATATATCTTTTAAATGTACACAGCTGCTTTCTCGTTCCAATTTAAGACTATGAGTTGTTTCTCTGTGTTTCTGCATCTTTCTCTCCCTTGTCTTTCTTTTAACATCCAGCCTGAAGTAGAGTTCTGGTGGACTCAAAAACACACTTGTTGCTTTCTGAGTGGATTGTTGTACCGTGGTTTTCTTTTTCTGTGGGACCAACACAGCAGCCTCGTTTGTTCTGTCACTTCCTATATGTCCTAATGAAGGGAGCTTTGACTCTCACAACCTCATCCCCTAAAAATCTTTGTTGGTCTCCAAGGTGCTACTGGACTCCTATCTAGCTGTCCTACTGCAGACCAACACGGCTACCCCTCTGAAACTATTCTGTCCTGGAATCTCAGAATGCAGTGCAACAGAATTTAAATCTCTGTGAAGGGCAAGATGATCGTTTTGTGGTTGGGCAGTTATTGGAACCCAGCCCTGAGGTTTCTTGTTTAATTAATTGGCTGCATGTGAGACTACAACAGCAGATATGGGACTTTCTCAGGACCATAATGTTTTGACACAATAAATGTGCTGCAGCTGTTACCCTTCATGGCACATAGTTTGGTCCTCCCTCTTTGAAGCTGCACTTTCATTGCAAGGACGTTGCTTCTCTCCACACTTGGAGCTCTAGATTTTGAATGTGAAAAACATCTCTTGTTTCAATTAATCTGCTATCTTTAAATCTCATTATTTATGTCAAGAGTAAAGTGGGGGTGCTGATCATGGAAGTAACACAAGTAGGCCACAATCAATGAGTTAGAGGTTTAGTCATATTTTGAGGACTCCTCAACAATGGTTGAGGTGGCAGATGTCCAATTATCTGGCCTCCCTTGCAGAACCTCTCCATCTCTGTAACGACCCAGACTAAGAAGACCCCCATATTTGGGGGGTTATGGCCTAGCTGCTTCAGTCACTTGAGATCATTACACCTTCTATTTATAGTGCTATCAGTGTTCCCTCTAAGCTGAGCTAGTGTGGGCCAGCTCACAGTTTTTTAGCCTCCAGCTCACACATTTTTGTCTTAGCTCTGGAAGGATGGCTCCAGAGCAAACCAATTTATGCAGTAGCCAAATTGCTCGCTCACAACTTTAATGCCAGTAGCTCACAAAGCAGAATTTTTGCTCACAAGACTCTACAGGTTACATTGGTGCTACCTGTCTTACATTATTGTGCCTTTGTTTTAATTGTTTTAACTATTTAATTATTATGATTGTTTTAATGACTTTGTATACTGCTGTTGTGATCTGCCCTGAGCTTGTTTGCAGGGAGGGTGGAATATAAACCAGAATGAATGAATAAATAAATTAATAGCACCCTTCTCCCAAAAACCCAGCCAGATGAAGATGGGGCATGCTATAGGAGGCACAAAGTGTAGGGAGCAGCTGAAAGACTATTAAAGAAAAATAACATTTGAAAATTGGCCTGCTCAAATCTGTTTATCTCCCCACATCGTGTTATGTCTTGTGAGCCCCTAAGCTTGTTCCTTCTAACAGCAAACTTGGTCAAGTGCCTAATAGGAAGGCAGTGAAAGGAGCTCTCCTGTAGATATATATTTTTAAAGAAATGTTTATTTTAAAAAAGTTTAACCTGCCTTTCTCCCTATTCAGGACCTGAGACTGAAGAAAAGACCACTTTTGCTTGCTGTATATTTGAGGGGTTCCTCAACTGTGCAGAAAACCATATTTAAGTGCAAACAACAAAGAACTTGGTTGCCACCGTATAAATTGGTCCCTCTAGCTGGCCTTTTTATATCAGTTTGATCTGTAGTACTTGTCAGGTGATGTTATTCATTATGGGGGAGATCTGGGTCAGGGAAAATTTCCAGATGATTTATTCCCAATTCTCTTGCAACTGTATGTAAATTTAAAGTAAAAACAAAAGGCCAGACTTAACCAACTGCTTTGCACAGTCATTTCCCTCCTAGGGTCATGGAACTTTTAAATGCATTTTTAAAAAAATAAGAAAACAAAGGATGGAACAGACAGTACTGTGGTGGGCACCCAACATCTTACACAATCACCAAAGGGACAGAATTAAGGTTAAGAGATACAAACCAGCTGGGGGGAGGGGGATGGACGTCCTTTTCCTTTACTAGAGAAATGGACAGTTGAAGCTTTTCACAGCACAGAGGTAAATGACATCCCCTGATAATCACTGTGGATCAAACTAATACTAAAGGGTCAGTGACACAGAACAAAGCTGGCAACCCTTCGTTGCCCAGCCCCCAACCCTGATGTTCACCATCAGCAAAGGAGATCATACGGAGCTGGATTTATGCACAAGGTAAGCAAGCTATGGCTTAAGGCCTCAGACAAAAGGGGTCACTAAATAACCCTCCCCCCCCCAAAAAAAATTATACATTTTTTTGCTAATTCTGTGGGTCTTCTTCATTTGCTTGTTTTGTTTTCTAAACAAAAAGAGTGCCATCGCCCGTTTCCCACAGAATTCTCTTGAGGCAAAAATCTGGCAAGGTCTCACCAAGAAGACCAGCAGAGGTGCTGCAGGCTGATGGCCATACAGTACTATGATTTGTACTCAGTTTGGGATTCTCTGACTTAAAATAAAGCACAGCATCGGCTTCCACATCCCCACTGTTGCTTATATATTGCAAAACCCTCAGTGAAGATGTCCTCTTAAAGTTCCTGGAGTTTCTCTGATGTGTAGAATAACCTTTCAGTTCAAACCAGACAGAAAAGCCACTGGAATATCTTCTCCATCAAAGAAATTGACACAAGAAGGCTGGAGCTGATGCATCAGTGCAGCCTGAGCAGAGTAGACTTTTCAACAGCTACTTGCCTCATTGCCTGGGGCTAGGAAGAACTGCCTTCAGGCACCCAGGAACAGAACAATTTGGACAGCGTGCCCATGTTCTCTTCCTCTCTCTTTCTCTTTCAATTTGCTGATCAAATGCAAGTGTTCTTCCTTTGTGATAACACCACCACCAGATAGTGGACTTCCTTTTGCAGTTCATATTTTAATTTGTTAACCATACCAGATAAGCAATTGAAGCTACATTTTAGGAGATCAGGCAATGGGATGCCAGCCGGAGATTTTTTCTAGCCCTTGCCCCCCCCCCCCTTTCCTGTTCTGAAGGGGACTCCACAGAATCTCCTAGAAGGATTAGGAATGAGGGAAACAGATGTAGCTTTTACTGTGGCTCTCACTCCTTCTGGCCTCTTGTTTTAATCATCTTGGAAGCTACTGCTAATCATTTCACCTCATTATTTTCCCATAGCCATTCCCTCCATCAGCTTGGGTACTTTCCAAGTTTATGTTCATATGAACATACATAAATAAATGGACTCACAAGCAATGGTTCCTCTAAGCTGCGGAGTCTTGTGAGCAAAAATTCTACTTTGTGAGCTACTGGATTAAAGTTGTGAGCAGGTGGTTTGACTACTGCATAAATTAGTTTGCTCTGAAGGCACCCTACTTGAGCCAAGACAAAAATGTGTGAGCCGGAGGCTAACTGTGAGCTAGCTCACACTAACTCAGCTTAGAGGGAACACTGCTCACAAGCCCTGTTTCTTGTGTCCCAGGAGGTCAGAAAAACTCTGTGGTTGTCCCAAGTCTATGCTCGACAATGCCACTCTTTACCTTATTCCTGGGAGGAATATCAGACTTCTTCCTGGGTAGTAACTATGGCCACCAGCAAATATGAGAATATCTCTTGCTGGATTGGCACATATATCTGCATTACCATTCAAAGGATCTGCCTAGTTGCCATGTCTCCAGCTTCACTCCAACTTACTAGCATAGATATGACACTTTCAAACTTTCAAGTGATAGCACTCAAGGGATTACAAATTTACCTGCTTTCCCTCCTCTTTCCTGCTGTTTGGATAGCAAGACGAAGCATGACATGTTTACACAGATCAGACTTGAAGAATTCAAAATATAAGAAAGTTTAATAAACAAAAATAAAAAGAGTACACATGCTTTCTTTAAGTATCAGGCTGAGAAAGTCTATAAAGAAAAGGTAAAAGCACTGAACTCCAAATATCCTAAACTATGTTTAATTAGGATAGGTTAGTAATTCTTGAAGGTGCAGCAATTTAGAAGTCCATTTTTACTTCTGTTCTCAGTTACTTTTGCCCCTCAACACATGGTCAAGATGGAGTCCTAGGTAAACAGTTTGTTCCTCCCTGACCCCAAGCTGTAAGATAAGAGAGAACTTCTTCCTCATATCCTAAGAATTTATAATTTCCCCCCTGGATCACTCATGATCTTCCTGCCTCAAAGGGAAGAAATTTCTATCTATTTTTGGCTTTCCAAATCTCTGTCCCTTTTGCTGTGACCTTCTAGCAAGATGTGAGATGGACCATTTTGTTCTACTTTGGCCAGAGCCATTTGCAGCTGTAAGCACCAAAATACTCTGTGCTCTGGCCTTGATGTCTCATCCCCTGGCATCTTTCCTTCTATCAAGCCACCAGTCCATTAGCTAGTTCAATCTCATAGACAGAGTGTAGTCCCTATGGTTGAAATATTTGGGTTGAATTCTTGGGTGGAGGGCACAACATGCCTTATACTGAATTGGAACATTAGTCCACCTAGCTCAGTGTTGTCTGCTCTGACTAGCAGTGTCTCACTTGGACTACAGACAGAAAATGGTCTTCTTTCCCAATCCATGCTACTTGAGATCTTTTCACTGGAGATGCCAAGCACTGAACCCTGGGACCTGCATGCAAAGCACATGTTCTGTTACTAAGCCACGTCCACTCCCCATTCATTCTTGAAACAACACCCATAAAAGTCACAATTAAAAAATAAATTTTAGTAACATTATATCCAAGCCCTTCATCCCTTCACAACACTGTAATCCCAGAGACATTAAAAATTATCTCTCTTCATTTTACAGAAGGAAATGTCAGAATCCATCTTGTGAAAACACAGCATGCTGCCCATTTAGTGGCTTTGTGTCCAGGGAGCCCTGGCATTCCTTGGAAGCTTATCAGGGGCTCTGATCACACATACATTCAATCCACTTTCCAACTGGATTTTATGGTGTGAACTGGCAAAACCCAGTTTGAAAGTGCATTGAAAGTGGACTGAAAATGGATTATTTAGTGTGTATGATAGTTGCCAGGGGCTCCTTGAGGAGAAAACCAGTAAAGGAGGACAAACTTTAGCTTGTCTACACATATGACCTTCCCCTAGACTGAGTACCTGCAGGAATGGGACAGGTGTATCTAAGAGCATGACCTGGTTATGTGGCATGATGGGAAAGTACTAAGGACCTGATGAGTAGTTCACATGAGCCATGTGCTTCCTCTATCATATGCCTTGCAGAAGACGTTGGCCATCCTATCACTGTCCCTCACAGTATTTCCATGGGGGTCCTCTCTGACCATTCACATCCAAGTGACCTTTGTATGGGAGAGGACAGTGTAACTAAAGGAATGAATCAGGGCCATAGCAGGCTGCCTTCACTGGGAGAAGCTGCCACACATTAAGGTCAGGTCAATCAATAGAAAACCAGTGTATCCCTGATAACCCACATAAATTTCTGAACATAGTTAGCATCAAAAACATGTAAACTAAATAAGAACACTGGGGAGGTTAACTGTTCAGAAGTTTCTACTGACTCCTAGTAAACATCTTCCTTAAATAAATAAGAACTTCCTTCAGTGGCCCTTTTATGCAGCAATCCCAGGGGCTGAAGGGATTTGTCTCAGGATCACAAGTGAGAGTGGTCTTGAAAAACCCACCTGGGGATAGACAGAGCTGGATGGGTAAGACTTGGAGCACTATTACTTTTGGGAGTCACTAACTGCCCTCCCCCCGCAAGGCAGAAACCTTTCTCTACTAAAAACATGCTCTAAATCTTAAAAGCTGAAGTTATCCTATCACGAATTTAAAAGTCTGTTTTAAAAGCACTTCTTGGATGGAGTGAAATTAATGCTTCTGATAGGGCAGTGCCTAGGGAGGCCTGGGTCCACTTCTGCCCAGGCCCCAGTTAAATGACTGAACTTCGGGAGGGGGGGTTGCTCAAGTAGCTGTTCATAAACATTTGAGTGACAGCTTGTCACTCAAGGAGCTGAGCTCTGCCTGTTGTCCCAGGCAAAGCTGGCACTATGGTGAGTTGCATTTCTATTTAAATTATACCAATTATATGTAAGTTTGCATCTATGAATGCAAATTCACATATGTAAATTGTTCTCTTTTTTCTTTTTGGATCCTTGTCCTCTTTTTTAGTCATGCATTAGATGGCTCACAGTGTTCCCAGTTACCCTGACTATAGCCCTGAATGAAACAAGTCCGGATAGTGTTGCCATGTCCCTGCTGGCAGCCAGCAGGAGATGGTGGGGGGAGAGGGTTGGCAGCTTCAGGTTCAGGCAATCCTGGAGAATTGTGGGTGGAGCCTGGGGAGGACAGGAAACTCAATGGGGTACAAGGCCATAGAGTCCACCCTTCAAAGCATCCATTTTCTCCAGGGGAAGTGATCTCTGTATCCTGGAGATGAGCTGTAATTCCAGGGGATCCCCAGCTTCCACTTGGGAGGCTGCCATCCCTTTTCTGAAACCAGTAGCGAGGCCATATTCTGGAAAGGCTATGGATCTTTGGAAGGACAAAGAGGAAGTGGTAAGTTCTGGTGGGAGAGAGTTAAATCTACTCAGCCTCAGCTTTCCCTCTGAAGAGCCTGAATTTGGCTGGCTCTTAAAGTGCATCCACAGTCAGACTAGTAGTACATCTGCCACATTTAATTTTTCAGTTTTGTCCTGAACTTTCACTGTAATAACCGTTGTGCCGTTCCCAGACCTACCCGCTTCCCCTTCCCGGAACGGATGGCTCATTTGAGTAGGGAAAACACAGCTAAAGTCGAGTAAATTCATCAACAGGGTGTGCTGAAAAACAAATGCAGAGGCAGCGGAGCACCACCCGACAAGGCCTGAGTTTCAGCACAATTAACTCTGGGCCTCATTCACTGTTATATGCTGAATGGTCTGCAACATGGGGAGGGGGAGGGAAGGGAGTAGAGAAGCAGTATTTACCTCACAAACACATCTCTGGAAACCTGTGGGAATCCCTGTGGCAAAGGGGTGGGCAAGTGAGAGAAGGAGGAGCTGCCATAGCCAGTGATTGTATCTGTGTTGGGTTTTAGCCAGCTCTTGAAATGGGGCAATGATGAGGCCAGCTTTGGGGAAGACAAAGTCACTCAGGGTAGCTTCTGCCGAGAGAAACAGCAGCTTACAGATAAAAGGGAACAAATTTAGCACACTGCCTTTGTAAAAGAAGGTTCTCACAAGGAAGGAGGAGGGGGGAGGGAAAGAAAATGCAGGTCCAGGACACTTGACAGTTTGCACCTCATCTGTGAGATTAAGTTCTCATGTGCAGAAACCAGGAAGCAACAGTAACTTATGGTTGCCAACAGGCCTGGAGCACAAGTCCCTGTTCTCCCTTTAACAGAGGTCTAATGTATGGAAATGAGCAGCTGAAGCTTTTCATGGCATGGAGGTTAATCTCAACACCTGGAAAATGATATCCCACAAAGACTGTATTAAAGGAGGCAGTTGGCAACTCTGCAGGAATTGCAGTTGAAACCTCCTTCTTACCTAGTCCTTTGATGATACCTCAAACAACAAGGTTCATGTACCTGTAGTAGCTGGCGTTGGCCCTGCAGAATCAGTAACATACCACCCCCTCCATTTGTCCCAAATTGTGCTTGACATGTAGGGTAACTGGATGCAACAAGGACAGCAGCACTCCCGTAACTTTCACCACTGTGTGCGAGAGGGCGTTTTGACGGAGGCCTCTCATTATGAAGCGGGGAGGAGAGCTGCACTTGCTAAAGGTCAACTGTTATGATTATTGCTAAAGGCACTGCACCCTTTATATTCTTTCTCTTTTTGGCATCTTGTCGAAAGGAAGGATGCAAGCTTCTGACTAACACAGAAACCTTCAACCACCTTTGGTGTTCAAGATGAAAAATGATGCACTGCTAGGCTGATGCTTACTGGGCCAGGTAAAGCAGCTAGATAAACACCCAGACTGGATCACTGCCATACAGTTTGTCTGGGGTTGCCACTGACAAAAGTCAGCTGGTCCCAAATGTGGCTGCAAGAGTTACATTACATCCCACCACAAAGGTTGTATTAACCCAGAGTTATTGTCAGCTGTGCATGCACTGGCTGCTGACTGGTTTCTGGGCTCAGGTCAAAGCACTGTTTTTATCATTTTCCAACTGTCATCCCCCAACTGACATTTCCCAGCTGTCAACTCCTCCTTCTCCTCTCTCAGACTCTAAACGAGGTCTCCTTAACAGAGTGCAGGTTTACCACTCAACCAATCATATACCAATTCCTTTCCAACCCACAGACTTTTATACTACAATTCCAGGTAACAGAATTCAATACCCCTCCTAAATACACTTATTAAAAACCCAGAGCAGTTACTTCAACCCTCCAACGGTATGACCTCAACAGATCCCACCCCACTACCCATCATCAGGCCTGACCAATGAATGTCAAGATTTGGGATGCTGGAGAACTGGCAACCATAGCCCAAAATGAGCCTTCCATTGAGTTCAGATTGGCAATTGGCGCTCTAATTTGTGTGCCCACATTATGAGTGATGAGACTGGCTCTTTTTCAGTCCTGTCCCAAGAGATCCATCTGGCCTCCTCCCTTTTGCAAATTTGTGAAAATGATTTGATTCCACATGGCGTTTATGTGGCGTTTTTATTCCCTCAAGCTGTTCTATTCCACAGATTCTCTTGTTGACTGGTGATTTTTATGACTGACAGCCACTTTTTATTGTTTTATCTCTGCTGCTTTCTAAAGTTTTATTGCTGTTTTATTATTGCTCTTATTTCAGCATTGGTTCCTGTTTTAGATCTCTCAGATTAAAAAGAAATCTAATTTTGTATTGTTTTCATTTCATGTTGCGAGCAGCCTTGTGTGCCATTTATGTGACAGAAAGATGGGATATAAATGGTCTCAATAAATAACCATCTAAATAAATTAGTTGATCTTGCCATTGTTATTAGATAACAAATCAGTCTGGCTGATAGGATTCAAAGTACAAAATGGCCTTTCAGAGATGAAGCAGTAAATAAAAAACGTGGTACCTTGAGAAACAGACCTATTGAGGGGATAACCTCCACACAGATTAGCTCCCTTCTTAATAACCTTTAAGTGCCCTGCAGTCTTCAAAACCTGAGGGCTCTCTCCACACTTTATCAGAGCAAGTGTGTTATTATACAGGGATTCAAATCCACATTGGTAATTGAGGGCAGAATCAGGAGGACACATTCCAGACTGATTCGCATGGCGTACAAAAATGGTCAACTTTTGGGCAACCTGTGAACATTGTTCATCACTTCAGAATTAAGAGAAAAGGCAGACCACACACACACAGTCAAAAAGAGTATTTATTTAGATATTTATACTCTGCTTTTCTCCCCAGCATACCTTGTTCCCCTCTCCTCTATTTTCACAACAGTAACCCTGTGATTTGGGTTAAGCTAGAAGACAGTGACTAACTGCAGGTCACCCAGCGAGTTTTCGTGGTGGAGTGAAGATGTGAACCTTGGTCTCCTAGATCCAAGTTTGACACTCTAACCACTACACAGCACTGTTGTTAGACACAACCGGTATCCCTATCTGTGTTTTCCCAGCCCAATTTGAGAAAAACACACAGCAGTCCTGTAGACAGGAAAACACTAAAAATATTTATTAATTAATAAAGGTACAGCTATCAAGGTTTTAAACCCCTGAATACCCAACAGACTCTTCGAGTGTTACAATGGGTGACATAGGATTTTATACTCAAGATGACATACACAAACAAAACAAGATTATTGGTTCCATCAAACATCAGCGCTCTGACCTAACTGATCTCTGATTGGTGGAAAACCTTTTGGGCCAGGCTTTCCCAAGTAAAGTTTTTTCCTTTAGCTAAACAATAAGCACTTCTTTCTCTTAGACTGTGAAATTCTAAAAGTATCTATATAACTGATATGGTTTACAGGGTACCATTGTTCTTTGTTTAGCCAGAGACATGCGCAGTTATAGCTGGCCTGCCAAGTCCATAAGGCTTAGCAGAATAGTAGCCTGTCAGCATTTCGCTATTTCCCAGAATGCATTTAAGCAATGAACCAAAGGGAATATCCTGAATATGTATTCATGATTGATTTCTGTTTCTGTCATTAGGCTCATCAGTGGCACTTAGCATATCTATATGTCTATCTATGTCAGAAAGATGCCAAGTGTACTCACCAAAGCCAACCTGCTAAGTCAGTGGCAAAACACAGAATGTATAACAGTGTTTCATAAACTGCAAGTACAACACTGTCCCTTCACATTGGGTAGCTGTCTTCCATTTAATGTCGCTAAAACAATTAGGTATCTCATGATGCCTTAAATACTTCACACATTGTTATCCAGCTTTCATTTTTATCCAGCTTTCATTTTTATCCAGCCCACTTCCTCAGAGCTCTACTCCATAGTAGTTTATGTTAGCATAAAAAACGAATTAGCCTTTAAGGTGCCATAATATTCCTGTTTTGTTTTCACCACAGAAACAAAGCTTTCACCACCACCACCAACCCACCTCCAACAGACAGGCAACTAGTGATGTGAATGGATTATTTTTATTAATCCTTTGGATGCTATCACAAGAATTCATTGAGATAACATACATACTTTGAAAATTCCATAAATCTGGCACATATATTATTATTTATTTATTGTTGTTATGATGATCATTATCATATTATTCTAAGGGCCCAAAGATTTGCCTCAAAAAATGAGAAGCTATAGATCTGAGTAGAACCAGGTCCTCAGATCTCAGAACGTTATTTTTGTGCCAAGAAGCAACTAATTGCTCAAACACAGGCCAAATTCACACGGGCCACTCCAGGAGCCAAATCCACTCTCCTCCTACTGCTAAGCAAACAGCAGGAAGGCAGTTGAAAATGTGCTTCAAAAATCAATTGATGACCATGCAGGAAAGTGGATTGGCAATCACTGTTCAACCTTCCTGCACTTTCTACCTAAGAGACACCAAAAGGCCAACAAGTCCATTAAAATGACAAGCCCATACTGACCTGGGAGTTCTTCTGCCCGACCCCAGATATGTGAGCTGTGATTACTCAGTAGAGTTATCAACAGGGCTGGAGAAAAATGTCCTGCCCCTTGAATAAATGCATAATGTGTGGAAATGGGCCACTGAAGTTCTTCATGGCATGGAGAGAGATCATATTTCCTGGTAAATAACACTCCATTAAGCCTCTATAAAGGGACAGGACATGTTCAACCAAGGCAGTTGGCAACCCAATTAGCAGAGAAGGAACTCATCACTGCACACACCCAAAGGCCTTGTGATTCCATCCTATGTTCCAGAGATTGAACTGTGGCCTTGGAAACCAGCAGCAGGGCTGAACTCTGGGGCTTTCTCGCTTTAGCAAGCTGCTCCCCTCAGCGCCAACCTCTGCCCCCAACAGACCCTGACTGTGTCATCCCTCATAAAAACGCTTTCCCCTAGGAGGCTGTTGGCTCCAGAAGGGTTAAATCTTTTTCCAATTAACATGATAGCAACACTCTTTGTTGCTTATGCAGGGGAAACATATATAACAATTGAGAATAATTCCCACATCAAAGACATGGGGGATAAAGGCAGCTTGGAAGCCTTTTACTTCTCAGAGCTTCAGCTTTTCAGAGCCTAGTTTGATTAGGCTTCCTTCTTTCCTTTACCTTTAAAAACTCTCCTCCCCCCCCACCTCTCTCTTTTTTACATTCCTAATGGCAGTAATTTGATTGTTTTGAAATGCATTAATTTTTTTCTTAGGAGGAAGAACGTGAATTACTGCAAACATCTGACAATGTAATGAAGTGATTATGCGGCTCGTAGGGCTTTGCTATCCTACGCTCTTTTCTCCTACCAGTGCCTTCACGTATTGCTTCACTCCTCTCTCCTCCTCCCCCCGCCCCGCACTCAGCATTTAATTTATATGAAGGAAGGCTATTGATAATAACAAATCAGCCCAAGTGAAAGAATGCAAATGGGAGGGGGAGAGGAAGACGCAGAGAAGTGGATCCAAGGGCCTAAGCGCCTCTTCCTCTATCCCCAGCATGGGCAGACTGGCCATTTAACGTATGGGGAAATTCCCCAGTGGATCTCTGCTGTAGGGCCTAGAGGGCTGATGGTGAGCAGGAGCAAGCAGGGCCAACACACACACACACACACACCCGGCAACTTTGCTGATGACTTCTTCAGCAGCAATGGGAATTGGCCATGGCTCCCCAACTGTCTGCTACTGCACTGCTCTAACCTTGTGGGAAGAATCTGGTCAGGTAGCCATGTCGGTCCGGAGAAACAGAACAAAGTTTGTGCCCAGCTGCACCTTTAAGTCTGAAGAAGTGTGGAAAGCTCACCTTGAATAAAACTTTGTTGGTCTTAAAGGTGCCACCGGACTCAAACTTTGTTCTTGTGGGAAGACACAATGGGTACGCTAATGCCAATTGTTGGTGCTGCTGAACTGAATCTTCTACACTGATAAAATAAAGTGCATGTTTTAGTTTGTTTGCTGCCGGCTTCTTGAAATTGTAAAGCAGCTGTTACGCATTCTACTGCCTTGAGCCTCAGTGAGAAAGGCAAGCTACAAACAAAGCAGATAAATAAAAGACCACGCCTTTATGAAGCAGGAGGGAAGAGGGGGGGAAACAGAAAGAACTGTCAGAAGCAGAGTGAGAAGGACCTTATAGAGGGGAGGGAAATGACCAGCATCATCCAGGGCAAACCAGAGCTCAGGCTCCAAAACCAGGGCTCAGCCTAGTAGATGTAAAATGGAAACTGACTGCCTCTGAGAATAGAGTGCTCTTCCCAGTCAGCTTCCAAACAGCTGGGCTTAGGGCCTGGCCTTCCAGATGTTATCAGATCTCAGCCTCTCTCTTTTTTAAAGCATGACTGAGCTAGGTGAATAAATCCTCATCAATTTTTAAAATGACACAGAACTGGGAGGGACAGCTAAACCATTTAGAAGACAAAAACAAAAATCAAAATAGTTTCAAAGGGGGAGCCACATTGGTCTGCAGCAGAAGAGCTAGATTCGAGTCCATAGCACCTAAGAGACCAACTAGATTTTGGAGGGGGGTGGGTGAGCCTTTGAGAGTCAAAGTTCCCTTCCTCAGACACAAAACTCAAAATGACCTGAACACACCTGCTCCTGAACACAAGACTAGTCTAAGTTTGCCGGTCTGGTGCAGTGGTTAAAAGCAGTGGACTCTAATTTGGAAAAACAGGTTTGATCCCCCACTCCTCTACAATCAGCCAGCTGGGTGACCTTGGGTCAGTCACAGTTCTCTCAGAGCTGTTCTCTCAAGAGCAGTTTCTGTAAGTCCCACCTACCTCACTGGATGACTGTTGTGGGTAGAGGAAGAGCCACTCTGAGACTCCAAGTGAAGGGCGGGGTATAAAAACCAACTCCTCCTCCTCCTCCTCCTCTTCTCCTGCGTTACCTGAGAGTAGATGTCAGTGGAACATAATGTTCCTAATGTAAGAACAGTTGGGTGGGGTTAGGGCTCAGTGGGAGAGCATCTGCTCTGCATGCAGAAGATTCCACTCCCAGCATCTCTGTTGAAAAGGATCGGATTACACCACCTCTGAATGTTTCTTGCCTTGAAACCCCGACCGGGTCACTGTAAGTGGACTGTGATTTAATGGCACTTTCCAGCACCAACAGAGATAGGAAAGATCTCCACTTTTGAGACTCTGTAGCGCTGTTGCTAGCCAGAGTAGACAGTACTGACCTTGACACACCCATTCTCTGACTGAATCTAAGAGGGCTTCATGTGTTTATGTGACAATGGAACCAACTACTTTAGAGGGATAGTGGGCTGTCCCTTGCTGGAGGTATTCCAACAGAGGCTGGACACCCACCTCGGTGTAGTGGTTAAGTGTAGAGCCAGTTTAGTGTAGTGGTTAAGTGCACGGACTCTAATATGGGAGAACCGGGTTTGATTCCCCACTCCTCCACTTGCACCTGCTGGATGACCTTGGGCAAGCCATAGCTCTGGCACAGCTGTTCTTGAAAAAGAGCAGTTTCTGTCAGAGCTCTCTCAGCCCCACCTACCTTACAGAGTGTCTGTTGTGGGGTGGGGAGGGGTGGGGAGGGGAGGGGAGGGGAGGGGAGGGGAGGGGAGGGGAGGGGAGTATGTAAGCTGCTCTGAAACTCCTTTGGGTAGTGAAGGGTGGGGTATAAATCCAATCTCTTCTTCACCTGAGAAAGCTCAAGCTTTGGATTTCCTGCATGAGACAGAAGTTGGATGGCCTATTAGGCCCCTTCCAGTATTTGGATTACTCTCTGTTGCCTGGTTTGCACAGAATACAAAACCCCAATTAAAAATAAACTATATTTAGTATGTGAAATCAGGATCCAGTTTACATAAATACACTCCAATCTTGCTGGTTTAATTTCCATAGCCTGCGAAAGTGTGGCCAAAGAACAAGCCAGAAATCAGGCATCAGCCAGGGCGCTTGCATTCAGACAGCATGTAAAAGCACAGTTAAGATTAACTGGAATTAATAAATCAACTTCCTATCCTGACTTGGTGGACACTAAGTAACCATAGTTAGTAGAGTGGCTTGCATTCAGACAATCACAGTAACCTTGTCTAGAGACCTAGATTTGAGTCCAGTAGCACCTTAGACACCAACAAGGTTTTGGGGATATAAGCTCTCGAGAGTCAGAGCTCCCAGATTTTGTCAGATTTTATTGGTCTCTAAGATGCTACAGGACTCAAATGTAGCTCTTCTACCACAGAACAACATGGCTACCTTCTGAAACTAACCCTAGTTAGTTTTATTAAACCATGTTTGTGTGTGATATCTGATCTGAGCCTAAGAATGTAGGCTGACTAGATACAAAGAAGGACCAGAAAAGTGTATGTAGCAGTGCTGCTCCATTAGGAAAACCCCAAAGCAACTAATGTTTATTAACTTACTGGAGATGCAAGTTAATGCTGCTGTAAAACATGCATCCCTCCATCGTTATTGAGCCCAGAAGACAGCCCCCTACCTTGACTCTGCCAATCTGGCCACATGGAACTGTGCTATGCTTACCTCAAGGCTAGACTACTGTAATGCACCCTACATAGGTGTGCCCAGGCACGAGGCAGAATGTACCTTATACATATTCTGCAGTCACTCCATTGGTCAGTTAACATGTTCAGCTCAAGGTAGCAACCATCACCTACAAAGCCCTTAACGTCCCTGAACCTACCTACCTGCAAGACTTCCTCTCCTGCTATGCTTTGTTGTAACAGATTTGCTCATCTTAGCAGAGCCTTCTGAAGGTGCCACCCTGCAAATGGATGAGATTGGCACCTGCCCATTACAGCAGCTCCCAGCTTTTGGAACAGCCTGCCTGAGGAGGTCAGGAAGGCTCCCACGCTTCTATCACACCACAGGATGTGCAAAACAGAAATGTTCGGGAGGGCATTTTTATAAGGGGATCAGAACCACAGCAGAAAGGGAAAGTCCAGGGGGGAGCCTCTGTGATGGAGTAAGACTAGTCTATCTGGATGATAATTCAGGAATTATCTTGTTCCTAATGCATTGTGTTCTACCCTGGAAATCCCACTATACCTTACCTCAGACCGTTTGTTGTTTGCATTATTTCTAATTTTGCAGTGCCATTTCTATGACATTGCTCCTTGGATGTCTTATGCCATAAAACTGCATTGTTTTTTACTCTGTAATCTGCCTTGAGACTTGCGAAAGGCGGACTATAAACAAAGCAGGTGGTAAACAAACAAACAAACAAACAGTGAATAAATACATTGCCACGCAGGGGGTGAATTCTCTCTTTTACCCAGCCCTTAAAGGTACAGGAGCCCACCGGCTGTTCCCTGGCCATGGCTGTAAGTGAAGCTCTCTGTCTTCTTCCAGCCTGTCTGCTCTCCCCTCCCTACAAATCGGGCTTCTGCCCGCCTTTCTGCTGTGCTGTCGACAGACGTGCTTGCAGGAAGCCTCCCAGGTTTCTGCTGAGGGCTGGAACGCAAGTCGATGGGCTCCTGCCAGGCCAAGGAAGGGAAGTGGAAGAGCTTTCGGGTGGAAAGGGAAGTGTGACTCCCGCCCCCCGCCCACCGCAGCCATTTCCGCCCCGGCAATCCTCAGTGGAACAGGAACACGTCTCAGCCCCCATCAAGAGACCTTCCTCCAGGTTGCCTTTGTCAGC
Organism: Lepidodactylus listeri; assembly: GCA_029233225.1. Classification (NCBI taxonomy): domain Eukaryota; kingdom Metazoa; phylum Chordata; class Lepidosauria; order Squamata; family Gekkonidae; genus Lepidodactylus; species Lepidodactylus listeri. The sequence continues at coordinate 141,273,325 of JARCFY010000003.1, forward strand.
CGTTGCTGCACAGCCATCTCTGCCGCTCCCTCCGAGGTGCGCTGGAGTTAATGCGGCTCAATTAAAATGCATTGCATGGCTATTTTTCTTGATCAGCCAGCAGGCAGTGCTATCGCTTTGCTGAACTCTGCCATAAGGAACCCTCTGGTTAACAGAAGCTCGCTCTTGCCAGGGAGGGTTGCCAACTGCGGCGGGGGGGGGGGGGGATGTCCTGTCCCCTTTAATAGAGGCTTAATGGGCTGTTATTCACCAGGTGATATTATTTACCTCCATGCCATGGAAAGCTTCAGCCGCCCATTTCCACTCATGAAGCCTCTATTAAAGAGACAGGACATTTTTCTCCCCGCCAGTTAGCCACCCGCTTGCCCCGGGGTCCCTTGAAAACAAGCGGGAAATGGAATGGCTGCCACCCCGTCCCTTTCTTTAGGAAACCCGCCTTCTTCAGCTGGAAATCATTTCTCTGCAACTTGCCTATCAGCATTGAGTGAGAGAGGCGGCTTTCCCCCAGAGGCGGGAAAAGAAGAAGCCGTTGCTCATTTGCAAATGTTAATTCATTTAAATGAATGCAAAAATGAGCAAGGCTGACCAAGTGGCGAAGGAAAAAACTGGTTCCAAACTAAGCAGATCGAAGCGGTGAGAATTAGGAGTGGCTTCTTCCTCCAGAAGGAATGGCCCCTGGAGCTGATGGGAAGGGGTGGTGGTCAGGGCCTGTTTTCTTCTAGGGCCGGAACACTCCTGCACCTCTGTGGAACCCGGGCAAACTTCAGCACAGGCATCAGCATTGTGCCTGGGGGACCCCAAACAGAACTGCCCACAGCACTGTAAAAACCAGCACTTTAAACGCAGCTAAGTCCTGAGAATCCAAGGGAAGGTGCAGTGCCCAGATGTTTTCCAACAGCACACTATATAAGCTGTTTCCCCCCAGTGAGTATAAACACACATGACTGGGAAACTAACCATCTGCTGTCAATCAGGAGAGATGGTGATAGAAGCTGTCAAAATGCTGTCATTTTCTTGACGTCTGACGGGGTTATAAATCCCCGCCTGATTTCCAGAGGTTCTGCCTCCAGCTCCGGTAAGGCCTAGCTGCTTGGGGGTGGGCAGTATTTGTTGCTTTGTGGGGACAACCGGCAGGACCCTGAGCATCCTGCAATGTTTAATTCTCAGAGGGGATATGTCAGACCTTGAAAGCTTGGAGAGGGAGGGGGCTGTGGCTCAGTGGAACAGCCTCACTTTGCATGCCGAAGGCCCCAGGTTCAATCCCCAGCATCACCAGTTAAAGGAACCAGCAAGTAGGTGATGTGACAGACGTTAGCCTGACGCCCTGGAGAGCCGCTGCCAGTCTGGGTAGACGATACTGACCATGATGGACCGATTCTCTGGTTCTGTATAAGGCAGCTTCATCTATGTGTTCAAGAAGTCAGCAAAAGCCTGCCCCATATTCTTAGTCATGTGGGGGGCAATTGGAGAGAGAAGCAGTCTGCCCAGACTCGAAAGCACATGCACCAAAGCTGACTAGCCAGCCCTGAATACTGAGGCTCATACGAGGCCTTGGGGCTTGGAGGAATAGCTAGGGCAGGGATCCATCCAGGGGGCTACAAAGCAGAGCAGCCACAGCGCCTCTTCCTGGACCTACAGATTCTCCTGCCTTCAGGTAAACCTTGGCGCAACTCCAGCTGTGACCCTGGAATCTTTGATGCCAATTTTAGCTCAGCCTTCTCCTTGCGGCCGGCGCTGACAGCTGGAATCAAGCCATCATGTGGGTAGGCCTGGGCGGCGTGTCTTTCCCTGCACATCAGCTGTGGGCTCTTCACAGGGTAGCGGCGGGGGTCTTGGAGGGAGGGAGAGCGGCAGAGAGAACGAAATGAGAGCAGAGGCATTTTTGCAAACAAGGATCCGTTTGTCAAAATACATTCGTCTTGTTGAGCCGCTTGGGAACAGGATGAGGGGAGGTTAAAAAAAGGGAGCAGGATTTATTATGTAAATTAATTTTATATTTATTCAGGTGCTTTGCATAGAATTCCACCGGCATTAGGTATTCATGAAGGGAAAGACTGCAGCAAAAGGTATGCCAGTTAGGAGCGTGGGGTAGGCTGAGATCAAACGGCAGCATTTGGAGAAATCTTTCCCTGTCTCCGGGCACTTGTGTGCCGACAGGCGCTTAGGGACACAGTGTTTTGCAGCATCCCACCCAAAAACCTGAGAGAAGGGGGGGAAATCAGACAGACAGCAAGTTATTAGCATGCAAATCAGCTCAAAATGATTAGTGGGGGGGGAGGGGTAGACTCCTTTCAAATGTTTAGCAGTGTTATTGATTCATAGTGTCAGAGGGGGAGACCACCAGCTCTCCGGCTGAGAAACTGAAGACCTCAACAGGCAGAATAAGGTGGCTGCCTGATTCCTGGGCCGTTAGTAGAATGAAGAACACAGGAAGAGCCCTGCTGGATCAGACCATGTCGTCTGGCATCCTGTCTCAAGCAGTGGCCAATTAGTTCCTCTAGAGCAGGGGTGGGCAATTGTTTTGGCTCGGGGGCCGCTTTGTGGGAGCGGAGGTTAGCGGAGGGCCGCACCTTTTAAAATGATTGCATTCATTAGTTAACTTTGCATTTCAGAAAAGGTATAAATTGTATCATAGAAATCAATCAATATAAATGAAATAAAATAGTGGTAGTTTTATTCAATTTATTTATTGTGCTAATTTCATATCATCTATAGCTGCAAGCACATTTAATTTTAGAATCCGTTTAATGAGACAAATGTACCCTATCACACTTTTCTACAATTTTTTGGAAATCAGGAGTGAGATGGCTTGTTGAGATTCTCATCATAGCCTGCAAGTTAATGTCTGTCAAATGTCTGTTAATGTCTATATTTACTCTTGTTGATCTTCATGCAAGAAAAACTTTGCTCACAAATATATGTAGACCCAAATACAGAGAACATTTTCCCAGCAAATTTCTTCATACATGGAAACTTTTCAGCAGACAAAGATTTGTAAAAGTCAACTAATGTCACAGCATTAAACATTTATTTCACAGTGTGATCTGACTGCATGTCAATAAGTTCAAGCTGCAGCTCCTCAGGTGCTGACAGTGGCCAAGTGTCTTGGCGGGCCGCAAAAAACTCTGTGGCGGGCCGCATGTGGCCCCCGGGCCGCCATTTGCCCACCCCTGCTCTAGAGGTCCAACAACAGGGCACAGAGAGCAAGGCCCTCCTCTGATATTGTCTCCTGGCATTGGTAATTATCATGTCAAGACACAAGTCTTGTCAAAAAGGAAGTGAATGGAGGATGGATTTCTCATTACAGCTAGAGTGAACCTCCATGCTCAGAGGCAATAGACCTCTGAAAACTAGCTGCTGAGGGGTCTTATCAGTGGGGGGAGTCTTTGGTCCACGTCCTCTGCTTTTGGGATTTCCAGGGGCATCTTGTTGGTCACTGAGGAAAACAGTATGCCGTTATAGAAAGATAGATCTTTGGTCTGATCCAACAGGGGGATCTTTTAATGTCCTTAATCTACCCCCACACACACTCACACACTTTAAGACCACTTCAGACAGCACACATTTCCTGCATGGAAAATTTGCCGGAGTCGTTTGAAGAAGAGACCTTCATGTAATGTGCTAATTTTCTGCTAAGGACACTCTGGGGACTTGTGAAAACAGGGTCTTCCTTCACATCAAGAGGGTGAACTTAATGATGGGTAGGCCATCCAACTTTTTAAGCTGGGCTCCCCACCCTCTTTGTGAGCTGAGACTACCCTCCACTTCTCCTGGCGACCTCTTTAGACTGCACTGATAGAGCTAAACCGATTCCAGAACATCACATGCCTCCGTACCCACTCCCCTTCCACATTTGCTGGCATGGCACAGGCTTTCTTGCCCGGACTGCCGTTCCTGTAACTAGTGTGCTCCTCGCAACAACATCCAGCAAGCCCTTCATTTGCTGTCAGCTTAAAGCAATGGTCACGCCGTGCACTTCAATGCACTTTACCGCTGCTGCATTCATCATAATGCATCCTGGAGGAAGGCAATGAGGCTGGGTTAATGAGGAGGTAATAGCACCAAAAACAGGAATCTGGAACACTGTGTTCAGTTCTGGTGGCCCTGTCTCAAAAAGGATGTTAGAGTGCTGGGAAAAAGTGCACACACCCCCAAAAAAAAAAAACTACCAGGATGATCCAGGAGCTGGAGTCCCAAAAAGGCTAAAGAGACTAGAGCTTTGTAATGTACAGATTCAGGGGTCATTTTGAGCAGGAGTTCAGGGGAGCGCAGCTCCGGGAGTTGGTGCCAGCCCCACCCCTCCGGGGGGAATGCCTGCTTGTGTCAACAATAACAATACCTTTATTGGCATAAAAACGATACAATGCACCCGGCGATAGCCTGCTTGTGTCATGGCTGCAGCAAAATGACCCCGTCCCCTGGAAAGGTCCTTGTTCCTCTGACCAGCCTTCTGAAGGTTTCAGCCACCACTGAAGCTGTCCTCCCAGAATAGTGGTGTTTCTGAGGCTTGGATTACTGGCTGCCTCCTCCCTGCCAGCTTGCTTGCTTGCTTGCTTGCTTGCTTGCTTGCTTTCTTCCTCCCTTCCTCCCTCCCTCTCTCTCTCTTTCTCTCCTTTCTTGCCTTCTGATATACTTCCGGTGATGTCAGGTGGTGTAGCATATGCTAATGAGTTATGCTAATAAGATCCTGCACCTCTTTTTCTACAAAATGACCCCTGTACAGATTTATTTATTTATAATATGGCAGAGTTACACACAGGAAGTATATAATAATATAAAATACATAACTGATAAAGGGGGGGACATGATTGAGATTCACACAGAGGATTTTAAGGAATGCCTCCTCCTCCTCCTGTGCTATCTAGCCCACCAGGTCAGATCCCCTTCACAAGCGATGCTTTCTGTGCCCCAGCGTGCAAAGGTAAGGCAGGTAGCAACTAGAGGTAGGGCCAGTTTGGTGTAATGGTTAAGTGCATGGACTCTAATCTGGGAGAAGTGGGTTTGATTCCCCACTCCTCCACTTGCACCTGCTGGGTAACCCTGGGCAAGCCATAGTTCTGTCAGAGCTGTTCTCTCAAGGACAGTTCTGGAAAAAGCTCTCTCAGCCCCACGTACCTCACAGGGTGTCTGTTGTGCGGAGGGGAGGGGAAGGGAAAAGAGTTTGTAAGCCACTCTGATACTCCTTCAGGTAGTGAAGGGTGGGGTATAAATCCAATCTCTTCTCTTCTTCTTCTTCTTCTTTAGTTTCACAGTAGTGGCGCCTTGCCTTTGGAATGGTCTCCGCCTTGATGTTTGCCTAGCACCTGCCCTACTTTCCTTTAGGGGCCAGGCAAAAACATTTGTCTTTACTTTCAATAGAGGGGTTCCATCTCTGCTCCGAGCCTGAGGACTGGTCCATCAATATAATTTTAGACTAATCTGTTTGTTTTGTGTGTCTTTCATGGGCACTCAGTGAAGCTGGTGGGCAGCAGATTCAGGACAGACAAAAGGAAGTACTTCTGCACTCAAAGAGTTATTAACTCATGGGATTCACTGCTGCAGGATGCGTTGAGGGTCACAAGTTTATTTGGCTTTAAAAGGGGGTTAGACACATTCATGGAGAGCAAAGTCCATGGATGACCATTACCCATGATGACTAAATGGAACCGCCACGTTCAGAAGTAGTGACCCTCTGAATTCCAGGGTCTGTAGGGAGCAACAGAGGCAGGCTTTGGCCTCCATGTATTATTTTATTGTATTATTTTATTTACTTCATTTATTCTCCACTTTTCCCCTCAGTGGGGACTCAGATTGGCTTATATCATCCTCCTCTCTTCCATTTTATCCTCACAACAACCCTGTGAGGTATGTTAAGCTAAGAGGGTATGACCTGGGGGGGGTCACCCAGCAAGTTTCCATGGCAGGGTGGGGATTCGAACTTGGATCTCCCAGTTCCTAGCCTGGCACTCTAACCACTCTACCATACTGGCCCAGGGGTGTAGACTTCTCAATTTCCTGGGTGGGGGCACAGGGCTGAACATGGTCCAGGCCCACATTTAGTGACCTATATTAAATTATTTAAACATTAAAAAAATTATATTTCAAAAAAAATATATACCTTTGACAATGATGTGGTTTTTAAAAAATCACTCGTAATAGTCTGAACCTCAGTCAAAGAAAGAGGATTTTGTGGGAAGAAAGATGTCATGAACTCCTTCACTGAGACAATTTGAGTAAATATCTCATTTATGTACGAAATGAAATACTTCCTCCCTTCCTTTCTCTTTTCCCCACAACTCGGGCTGAGTGTGGGACTGGCCCAAGGTGCTCTGTGGCAAAGTGGGGGATTTGAACCCTGGTCTCCCCAATCCTAGACCAACACTCTAACAGCTCCACCACTCACATACCGGGTACTCCATATGAATTTCCAAATGCGCCTCAGAATCCACAGTAAATCCACAGCAAATACTGGCTTCTCAGATACCCTGACTTGAAATTATGGGAGCATTCGTTTGGTTGAAGGAGAGTCCAGGACAACAGAATCACCATGCTTTCTACATTTGGTGAACCAGCTTTATCTTCTCCCCCCCATACAGAGATGCACAAAAACTACAATAAATGGCTATTCCCATATCTTCCATTTCTTTTTCTCTAAAGCTGCGAGTCTCAGTCAGGATACAAAAATCAGCTTAATTTCCTCTTCTTCCTACCCCAACACAAATGGCTGAAGGCAGAAATATTCCCATGTCCTCCGTTGCTCTTTCTCTAAAGCTGCAAGTCCCAGGATAACAACATCTCCTTAACTTCCAGTATGTTGTCTGTTTTTGATGATCCACAGGTTGGGAGTAAGTGCTTCGGCAGAACTTCCAAAGACCCCAAGGAAAAATAACATACGGCACTGGAGGGGTGCTCTTGCATGGAAAATAAATGTCCCAGAGAAAGAAAGAGGAGTCCACAGCCTCTGTGCAAGTGGAGAGGATGAGACCACACAGTTTAAGCCTAGGCAGCATCATGATGCGGCCTGGCAGCCCAGGGGGGCATTGCCCCTTCCAGGAAGTCCAGGGCGGCTTGAGCCCCACTGCCCCCTGGTAGCTTACACCTTACACTGGCCTTCCAGGGGCATCTTGTTGGCCAGGATTATGGACTAGATGGACCATGGGTCTGATCCAGCACATCTCCTTCTGCACTTATGAGAAGGAAGGAGGTTGCTGAGTGGGCATGAGCCACATAAACCCAGTTGGAAGCGAATCCTGCCTCCCTCCCTCCCTCTGCAAAGAATGATGTGGCCAAGGAAGAAGGGCTTCAGACTGCTCCTGACCATCGCCGCCTTCTTATTTCCCTGAACGTTGGCAGCAAGGAAGGCCAATTAGGTTTCCTGTAAATGGATCCATTTCCAAACTAGAGGAAATGCAAGTGTCTGTGTGCCAGTCCAGGGCTTGAGAGCCCTGGCTGAGATCCCACGAGCCACTGTACTGTAGACACCCCACATGGGAGTATCCGCTTCCTTTCTTTGTGCAAAAGTAGGGTTGCCAGCTCCAGGTTGGGAAATACCTGGAGATTTGGGGGGTGGAACCTGGGGACCGTGTGGTTTGAGAAGGGGAGGGACCTCAACGGGGTATAATGCCATAGAGTGGTGATTTTCTCCAGGTGAACTGATCTCTGTTGCCTGGAGATCAGTTGTAATCCCAGGAGATCTCCAGCCACCACCTGGAGTTGGCAACTCTACTGCAAGAGGCATTTTGCTCAGTTGGCATCAACAAAGCATGGACCCAAAGCCTTCCTGGGCTCATAGAGCTAGCTGTGTAGCAATTTGCATTCTGACCTCATAAGAACATAAGAGAAGCCAATGTTGGATCAGGCCAGTGGCCCATCCAGTCCAACACTCTGTCACACAGTGGCCAAAAACACCAGGTGCCCTCAGGAGGTCCAGCAGTGGGGGCAGGACACTAGAAGCCCTCCCACTGTTGCCCCCTCCCAAACACCAAGAATACAGAGCATCACTTGCCCCAGACAGAGAGTTCCTATCTATACTTTGTCACTAATAACCACTGATGGACCTCTGCTCCATATGTTTATCTAATTCCGTCTTGAAGCCGTCCATGCTTGTAGCCGCTACCACCTCCTGTGGCAGTGAATTCCATGTGTTAATCACTCTTTGGGTGAAGAAGTACTTCTTTTTATCTGTTCTAACCCGACTGCTCAGCAATTTCATGGAGTGCCCACGAGTTCTTGTATTGTGAGAAAGGGAGAAAAGTACTTCTTTCTCTACCTTCTCTAGCCCATGCATAATCTTATAAACCTCGATCATGTCACCCCTCAGCCATCATTTCTCCAAGCTAAAGAGCCCCAAGCGCTTCAACCTTTCTTCACAGGAAAAGTGTTCCAACCCTTTCATCATTCTAGTTGCCCTTTTCTGCACTTTTTCCAATGCTATAACTTTTTTGAGGTGTGGTGACCAGAACTGTACACAGTACTCCAACTGAGGTTGCACCATCGATTTCTACAGGGGCATTATGATACTGGCTGGTTTGTTTTCAGTTCCCTTCCTAATAACCCCCAGCATAGAATTGGCCTTTTTCATTGCAGTCGCACACTGTCTCAACATTTTCATTGAGTTATCTACTACGACTCCAAGACCTCTCTCTTGGTCAGTTTCTGCCAGTTTGGACCCTATCAACGTGTATGTATAGTTAGGATGTTTGGCTCCAATGTGCATCACTTTGCACTTGGCCACACTGAACCCCATTTGCCATGCTGATGCCCACTCACCCATCCTCAACAGATCCCTTTGGTGTGCCTCACAATCCTCCCTGGTTCTCACCACTCTGAACAACTTTGTGTCATCTGCAAATTTAGCCACTTCACTGTTTACTCCCAACTCCAAATCATTAATAAACAAGTTAAAAAGCATTGGACCGAGTACTGATCCCAGCGGTACCCCACTGTTTACCTCTCTCCACTGAGAAAATTGCCCATTTATACTCACTCTCTGTTTCCTTTTAATTAGCCAGTTTTCAATTCACAAAAGGACTTGTCCTTTTATCCCATGACTATTGAGCTTACTTAGTAGCCTTTGATGAGGAACTTTATCAAAAAGCTTTCTGGAAGATATCTATTGAGTCCCCCTTATCCTCATGCTTGTTTGCTCCCTCAAAGAATAGTAACTGGTTAGTGAGACAAGATCTTCCCTTACAGAACCTATGCTGAGTCTTCCTCAATAGATTTTGTTCATCAATGTGCCTATTAATTTTTTCCTTAATAACAGTTTCCACTAACTGATTGGTATCAATGTCAGACTGACTGGCCTGTAATTTCCCGGATCTCCTCTGGAACCCTTTTTAAAGATGGGAGTGACATTCGCTACCTTCCAGTCCTCAGGAATGGAGGCAGATTTTAATGAAAGATTACATATTTTTGTCAAGAGATCCACAAGTTCACATTTGAGTCCTTTCAGAACTCTCGGATGTATGCCATTCGGGCCTGGTGATTTGTTTTTAAGTTGTCTATCAGTCGTAGGACCTCCTGTCTTGTCACCTCAATCTGACTCAAGTCTTTCAACACCCCTCCCGAAATCAGTGGTTCTGGAGTGGGCAAGCTCATTGGGGAAACTGTAGGGTTGCCAGTTCCAGGTTGGGAAATACCTGGAAATTTTGGGAGTGGAGCCTGAGGACGGCGGGACATGGAGAGGGGTGGAACTTCAGTATGGCATGATGCCATAGAGTCCACTTTCCAAAGCAGCTGTTATATCCAGGTGAACTGATCTCTGTTGCCTGGAGATCAGTTGTAATAATGGGAGATCTACAGCTACCACCTGGAGGTTGGCAACCCTAGAAAACTGCCAGGCAGGGTCCTGAGCCCTCCCCAGGTCCAGGTGATCAAATGTGCATTGCGAATCCCATGCTGGGAACTTACTCTCAGGCATGCATGGCCCTGGTTAGGATTTGAGCCAATAGTCTGTGGGGAGAGGGACTTTGCCCATCCATTTTCTTGATATGAAAAGGCCCAGGGTTATTTGCGCCCATTAAGGAAAACAAAGTACTCCCATCATTGCATATGGAACATCCAATGGGGCCAGTGACAGCCAGCGTGGTGTAGTAGATAAGTAGATTAGGACCCCGGATGACCCGAGTTTGAATCCCCATTTCTACCATGGAAGCTCGCTGGGTCCTTCACGAACTTTTGTCCTGGCCTACCTCACAGGATTGCTGTGAGAAAATGGAATAGGTGAGTACAGTGTTCTAGGCTGCTTTGAGACCCGACTGTGGAGACATAATAGGGGCAATTTCAGGCTGGGGAAACAAGCAGGAGGAGGGGGGAGGGCACAGTTCAAACTAAATCAGGCCTGCATTGGCCTGGGATTAATTTGCCAGTACAGAATTCGCAATACATGTTTGATGTGCGGAGACTTGGCGAAGACCCTGGGAAAAAACCTAACATGTAGTTAAGCCTGTTCAAGTCCAGCCCTGTCTGTGTGCAGGGTTGCCAACTCTGGGCTGGGGAATTCCTGGAGATTTCGGGGTAGAGCCTGGGGAGAGTGAGGTATAATCATGCCATCGAGTCCACCCTCTGTGGCAGCTGTTTTTTCCAGGGGGACTGATCTCTGTAGCCTGGAGATCCGTTGTAATTCCAGGAGAATGCCAGCTCTTAGAAAGCCCGAACACACTCAGCTGTGCCGCTTTTCACTGGACAGAAGCACATCATCTTTTGCTGTCAAACATCGCAGGCACTGCCAGAGACCAGTCTAAAGCTCTTGCTCTCACAAGGGAGCCACCACGGGCTGCCAGATCGGCACTTATAAAGGGGCAGGAACCAATCAGTAGTCAGCCACAGAGCTCACCTGACCCAGCACTGTCTCCATGGAGACCTGACTGGTTCGGCTTGGATAATTTAGGCTGGCAACCCTGTGGGCAGAGTCTCACTGCCATTTGCCACATGACTGGGCAAGCCCGAGCCCCAGCACCTCTCTGCCTTGTACTGACTCCACTGAACCAAGCTGGAGCCCCAGCACTTCTCTGCCTGCCTTCCGCTGGCCATTAACTCAGCCTTCAGCTCCAGCAGCTCTCTGTTTTCCACCGGCCACAAGTCCAGCCTTGGCAAAGGTCATGGCAAAGGGCTCGTCTCTTCTTGCCTGGGCTCTGCTGCCAAGCTGTCTTGGCATCAGGTGCCTAATAAAGGCCATGAAATGCAGCTCCCTGGGTTTGGCTGGTTGCTCCTGGTCGAAGGGGACACCCAAAGCATGATACCAAAGCCGTGCTGTGATGATTATGCAGCTGTGATGGGTGACTCATGACTGGCCTGGCTGAAGCTTGGGGTGTGTGTGTGGAAAGAGGCTGGTGGTGAAACGGGGACTCAGGACAAGAGGGTGCCCTCCACATGGCCTCAGTGTCCAGCAAGTGCGCTCGGGGGAGGGGGGCAGTCAGGCCAGGAAGAGTGCAAATCCTTACACTGGAAAAAAAACCAGAGGCGGCCCAGAGGGCTCGTCTTCAGGGAGCGCCGCTCTCTGTGGAGACTCCTGAAGTAAGGGCCATTCCGAAGGTCATGCCAACAGATGCTCCCTTGGAGGGCTTCCTTCCCAAGCAGTGTCCCTCGTTCCCCCCCCCCCCCCGGTCCACCTCTCTATCCTAAAACAGGAACCTCCAAGCTCTCTGTTTAGCGGGTGGCAACTTTTATTTGTGCCACACCGAGGTGGTTTTTAATGGAGCTGCTTGCTCATCTCCCAGGGCCTCCCCAGAGATTTCTCAGTCCCTCGTGGGAAGGGGGAAAGCCTGGGAATTCATAACACACATGAAGCAGCTCATTATTTTCCCAGACAGATGGAGAAGAGCACGCAGAGTCACCTTTCATTTTTACAGCTGTGCCAGCTGAGGAGAGGGAGTGGATGCCAGAGATGGCAGCCCACCTGCCTGCCTCTGCCCCAGGGCCACGCTGCCCTCTGCTGCAGGGACCTGGTTCCCTAGTGTAACCTAGGGAGGCCCCAAGCACAGATGGTGCCTGTGAGGCAGTGTGTTTCAGTGGCTGGAGTGCTGAACTGGGCCTGGAATGAGGCCTAGCATGCACCTCACATGCTGTGGCTGGCCAAATATGCTCTCCACCTTAGTTCTCCACCTGTAAAATGGGAATACTAAATCCATCCCCACAGAGTTTGTTTTAAGAGCCAAATGCCAGACAAACATCCAGGGGTCATTTTGTAGGGGAAAAGGTGCAGGAGCCTATTAGCATACCTATTAGCATAACTCATTAGCATATGCCACACACCCTGACATCATGGGAAGTGTGTCAGAATTGGAAGCGAAAGGGGGAGGCATCTTTAAAGCCTCCCCTCCCCTTCCCCAGCTGGCCTGCCAAGGCAGGTGGGGGGGGGGAGCAAAGCGAGAAGGGCCCCCAGAAGAGGTTTAAACTTTAAACCCCTTCTCACTTTGCTTCCTCCACAGGCCCGCTGGGAGCTGGGGGAGGGGCTTGCCACCACTGCCATTTATGCCCACTAGGGGTGTGCAAATAAAAAATGTTTTGGCCCAATGCAGATCAGACCGCATCTGTTCCGGCTGCCGAATGACTGCCCCCCACCCCCTTTAGTTTCAGCAATCCAAGCAGATTCGGGAGTCATTAGGCAGCCAAATGTCAGTTTCAGCCCCATTATACCCTATGGGCCATTGAAGTCAATGGCAAACACTCATAGGGTATATGAGGGGCTGGAGGAGAGGGGATTTGAGGGAGAGGCTCCAAACTTGCAGGGTAGCTGCTGGGGCCTCTTCCCGAAATACCCACCAAGTTCCAAGAAGATTGGACCATGGGGTCCAATTCTACGAGCCCCCAAACAGATTGCCCCATCCCCTCCATTGTTCTCTAAGGTGGGAAAAAAGGTTACTTTTTCTCCACCATAGAGAACAATGGAGAGAATGGGGCAACCTGTTTGGGGGCCTGTAGAATTGGATCCCCTGGTCCAATCGTCTTGAAACTTGGTGGATATTTGGGGGAGAGGCTCCAGCAGCTACCCTGTAAGTTTGGAGCCTCTCCCTCAAACCCCCTCCCCTCCAACTGCTTTTTAAGCCCCCACTGAATTTTGGCGGCAATTCAGCAGCGGGCCGAATCAGATCAGAGAATCTGATTCGGCCCGTGGCTGCCCTAGTGCCCACTCCTGGGCCGGTGGAGCACCATTCCGCCTCAGTCTGGCCCCAAATAACCCCTGCAAACATCTGTCTTTTTCTTTCACCAGAGAGCCAGTTTGGTGTAGTGGTTAAGAGCAGCGGACTCCAATCAGGGAGAACCGGGTTTGATTCCCCACTCCTCCACATGCAGCAGCTGGGTGACCTTGGGTCAGTCACAGTTCTCTCAGAGCTCTTCTCTCAAGAGCAGTTCTCAAAGCTCTGTCAGCCCCACCTACCTCACAGGTTGTCTGTTGTGGGGAAAGGAAGGGAAGGAGATTGTAACCTGCTCTGAGACTCCGAGTGAAGGGCGGGGTATAAATCCAATCCCCTCCTCCTCCTCCTCCTGGTTCTTTACACATACAAACACACATTTTCCCTTCACAATAACCATGAGACTTAGGGTAGGCTGACAGAGATTGACTGCCTCAGGACCAGATGGCGGTTTTCATGGCTGAGTAGGGATCTGAAACCTAGTCTAGGACTCTAACCACTACACCATGCTGAAGGGACTGGGAGAATGTGCAAGAGACGAAAAGTGTGCTCTAAATTATGAGCAAGGGAGGAATCAGGGCACAGAGAGAGGGATCTCACTTGGAAGGTTCTAGACTTTTGGATTCAATCCCACAAGGTGCTAGACCCCTTTGCAGTTCTTGCTCCCAGCCTGTCATCTCTGGTCCCCTCACCCCAATTTATTCTGCTGATACAGTAAGTCCCATAAAGGAAGAAATCCTCTACTTCCAGAGGAGAAAGAACAACTCCCTTACTAAAGCTGGTTTAGCAGTTAATTTCCAATTCAAGAGAAGTGCCTTGGTCTTTAATAATAGATGTGAGAATGGGTATGGTTGCTCAACAAGAAAAGAAAGGACCTCTATGCATGCTCAAGAGCATGCTCTTCTCATTATAAAAAAACTACCTGGAGATTATAAAATGTTTATAAAATTATGCATGGTGTGGATAAAGTAGCTAGAGAAAACCTTTTCATCCTCTCTTGTAATATTAGAATTTGGGATTGCCCAGTTTAATGGGCCTTGGATTCATGGTTAAATATATATATACTGCGTCACACAAAGCATAACAAACTTAAGGAATTCACTGCCCTAAAATGAGGTGGAACCTAGTTTACACAACTTTAAATGGGGGCTAGACAAATTAATGGAAGAGACATCTATGAAAAGAGGGTAGCTTAATGGAAACTCCATGCCCAGGGACAGTATATCTCTGGATATCAACTGCTGGTGGCAGAAAAAGAGGAAACACCCGTTGCCTTCCTGTCTGGTTTGTGGATTTCCTGTAGCTACTGTGGAAAACAGTACGGTGGACTAGATGGACCCTGGTCTGATCTAGCAGGGCTGAGTTTGGCTTTCAAAGACTGAAAATCCAGGCCCCCACTTCCAATGAAGCACTCACCTTTCAACCAAAATCAAGCTCCTGAACCATTCAAACTAATCAGAAAAATGGGAGCAATCCTTGTCCAAGGTACATATGCAAGATTAGGGAGTCTCCCATCACTTCTGGTGAACGTCTCTCCTGCCCCCCACTTCTGCCACCACTGTTGTCTTCATTTCTGTCCCCCACCACCTCCCCAGTCTGGAGCAATGGAACAGAGCTGTTCACTTAACCTGGTGAGCCTCACCATTGCTGCCAGCTCAGGACAGGGCTCAGTCCAGGTTTAATCTCCCAAACATTAAAACTACAACTACAAAGTCCTTAGCTTGCTCTTTACGAGAAATGACTTCCAGGTAAACATTCAAAGAACAATGGACATGGTTGACCTGCAAGCATATGAGACCCCATCCTGCTTGCTAGGGTTGCCACCTCTGGGTTGGGAAATACCTGGAGATTTGGGGGGGGGGGTAAAGCCTGAAGAGGGTGGGAGTTGGGGAGTAGAGAGACTTAAATGGGATATGCCACAGAATCCACCTTCCAAAGCAGCCATGTTCCCCAGGTGAAGTGATCTCTACTGCCTGGAGATCAATTGTAATCTCAGGAGATTTCCAGTCACCACCTGGAGGTTGGCAACCCTAGTGCTTGCTAAGTCAGCCCAAAAGTCTCCAACAGAGGTCAGGTACTGGGCTGTTCATAGGTTTCAGAATAGTCTGCTTTTGCAGTGCCATCTATTACAGATTCCCAAGTTGTTCACTTTAAAGTCAAACAAAGTTTCTAGTCCTCAGGGTGGTAAGGAGAGCTTTTAAGATGAAAAGACACCATTGTCCAGAAGGTGAGCTCTGTAATCTGTGCCCCATCCATTCCTCCCTGCGGTTCCCATCCCCTTTTCTCCTCAGCCACTTAGCATTGTTGTTGCTTTCTCCCTTAGGGTTGCCAACTCCGGGTTGAGAAATACCTGGAGACTTGGGGGGGGGGGGTGGAGCCTGGGGAGAGTGGGGTTGGAGCCAGGCGGGACCTCAGCAGGGTACAATGCCATAGAGTCCACCCTCCAAAGCAGCCATTTCCTCTAGCAGAACTGATTTCTTTCATCTCCAGATCGGTTGTAATTCCAGGAGAACACCAGCCCCTCCACCTGGAGGCAGGTGACTCTATTAACCCTTCCTGCATCGATTGCAGTTCTTTAGCTGCCAGGCACACATTTTTGCAGCCTGTAGTGGGGGGAGCTGCTTTGTTGCAAGAAGCAGTAACTGTTTCTGGCTGGTTGCAGAGCTGCTCAGCTGCCTGGGTTTTGCCAGCAGCGACTATCTTTCCCCCTCCCCGTGCCTCAGTTTCCCCTTCTACAGGATAACGGCAGAGTTGAAAGGAGGAGATCATTTGATCTTCTTCTCGTTCTACCGCAGAGGGATCTCCTCAGCAGGGGGAGCAAAACCCATCTCAAGGCATTTTCAAGATTCCCCTTTGATGCATGCTTTGCTTTCCTCCTCCCCCCTGCGCCCCTCCCCCAACCCAGCTTCAGAAGTAAAGAATCTGCCAAGCTGTCAACAGTGTTTAAACAACAGCCTCCCGCAACTGGATCCGAGGAGAGGCTTATAATTAAATGGCTGACAGGCACTTGCCTCGGTCTACAAAGGGAGAGAGAAGAGAGGCAACAGCCGCCGCCACCTGCTTAAAGGGACGCCCAGGAGCTTGTCTGCGGCCTAGAGGTGGCCTTTCTCCAGAACCGCCTCAGACTGCAACTGTCGTGGCCAGTGGGCAGATAAAGAGCTTCTTTCCATGCCTGCCACGTGCCACAGAACCGCAGCTAGTCTGGATGGAGTCAGAGGAACAGCTGAGGTGGTACATTCACCCCCCCCCCCCTCTCCCCTGCAGTGTGGAGATCAATCATTCACGGGAACATTGTATGCGGGCCACGCCACCAACCACATTTCGATGGAGATGAAGGATGTGTTCATACGATAAATGGTCGTAAGGTACCTCCCTCAGATTGCCAACCTCCAGGTGGGGCCTGGGGATCTCTCACTGTTTACAGTTGATCTCCAGACGACAGAGATCAGTTCCCTTGGAGAAAATGGCTGCTTTGGAGGGTGGACTCTATGGCATTTATACCCCACTGAGATCCCTTCCCTCCCCAGGCTCCACCCCCCACAATCTCCAGGTATTTCCCCACCTAGCGCTGGCAACCCTATTAACCTCCCCCACCCCAAGACCTCAGCTGTTCCACTGAATTCACACAGAATTCGCCCTCAAGATGCGGTCTGTGGAGAGAACTGGCAGACCAGGCAGAGGGAACTCCAGCACTTTGGGGACAAAAATCCAGGTGGGCTATTGTTCTCAAACCCCAGCTACATGCTTCGTAGGGTTGCCAACCCCCAGGTGGCACCTGGAGATTTCCCACTACTACAATTAATCTCTGGATGACCAAGATCAGTTCCCCTGGAGAAAATGGCTGCTTTGGAGGCTGGACTCTATGGCATTATACCCTGCTAAGGTCCCTCCCCCCCAAACCCTGCCCTCACCAGATTCCACCCTTCCAAATCTCCAGGTATTTCCCAACCCAGAGCTGGCATCCCTACAATGGCCTAGTTTATTATTTATTTATTTATTTCGATTTTTATCCTGCCTTGCCCGCACCAGCAGGCTCAAGGCGGTGTACAAAAGCCAGTCGAATCTGATTCTAAGGGGCGGTGCTCATCCCTGTTTCTACGCTGAAGAGCCAGCGCTGTCCAAAGATTTTTTCTGTGGTCAGGTGGCCAGCATGACTAAATGCCTGGGCACACGGAACGCTGTTCCCTTCCCACCAAAGCGGTACCTATTTATCTACTTGCAATTTCTTGCTTTCAAACTGCTAGGTTGGCAGGAGCTGGGGCCAGAGACGGGAGCTCACTCTGTCACGCAGCACTCAGGTCTCGAACCACCGAGCTACCGACCTTCCAGTCTGCAGCTCAGCGTCTTAACCTCTGAGCCACTGCGGTGGTCCTACTGTGAGGCAAAGTGAGGCAGTGGATTTGGGGGTCCATTATGGCCACATCAGAGACACACAGGCTTGATCCAAAAATGGAGGGTGTGCAACCCATCAGCCAGCAAACTCTCCTGCTGCAAGATTCTGGCCTTAGGTCTCCCCTCTGGGAGAAATGAAAACCGCAGGTCCTTGCAGGATGAGGCCCCCTCGGTACTACTGAATAGGTAACTATCAGGAGCAAGAGAAAAAGGCGTAAAAGAAGGAATGGTATCCACAGCCTTCCTCCCTGTGCTGAGGGAAGGATGAGTCATTGACTGTACCTGGAACAATCCTGAGGGCCCCTGCCCAGCTAAGCCTCCCCCCCCCCCCCCCCGGTCCCAGAGCTTCCCCCACCGGAGCCAGGGAGGGGGAACACAGCAGTCCCCAGTGTTGCCCGGCTAGTATAACCTCTACCTGTGGGAGTTCTATGGTGGGGCTTAATGAGGGACGGAACTTGCAAGACAAATCTAAATCAGTACATTTCTTTAAGGCAGAACCCTCCAGCATACAGAACCCTCCAACAAGATTTGTATTAACTAAACCCATAGGTGTAACAGATAACAGAGACGAGTAGCAGGGAATGTCTTTGAATTTGGTTCAGCAACTGGTCACTGTTTGATGCAACTTTGTATGGTGAGCCAAGAAGTCCAAAGTGTTTGGTCCACCAAGTGCCAAACTGTAGGGTTGTCAACCTCATGTTGGGAAATGTCTGGAGATTTGGGGGTGGAGCCTGGGGAAGGCAGGCTTTGGGGAATGGAGGGAACTTTGTGAGACATCACAGCAGAGGGGCCATCCTCCAGAGCAGCCATTTTCTCCAGGGGAACCGATCTCTGTCATCTGGAGATCAGTGGAAATTATGGGGGATCTCCAGGACCCACCTGGTAGCTTAAAGGAACAAACCGGAGATCACAGAAGGCCCAGCTTCAGTCTTCAGCTTGAAAAATACAACCCTAGAAGAAGAAGAGAGAGAAGAGATTAGATTTATACCCCGCCCTTCACTCACTTGGAGTCTCAGAGCGGTTTACAAAGTCCTTTCCCTTCCCCTCCCCACAACAGACACCCTGTGAGGTAGGTGGGGCTGAGAGAGCTCTGAGACAACTGTCCTTGAGGGAACAGCTGGTACAGAGCTATGGCTTGCCCAAGGTCATCCAGCCGGTGCAAGTGGAGGAGTGGGGAATCAAACCCGGTTCTCCCAGATTAGAGTCCGCGCACTTAACCACTACACCAAACTGGCTCCCAATACCCTACAACAGGGGTGGGCAAATGGCGGCCCGCGGGCCACATGCGGCCCGCCATAGAGTTTTTTGCGGCCCGCCAAGACATGAAGATTAACAAGAGTAAATATAGATGCTCTTTGACAGACATTAACTTGCAGGCTATGATGAGAATCTCAACAAGCAATCTCACTCCTGATTTCAAAAAAATTGTAGAAAAGTGTGATAGGGTACATTTGTCTCATTAAACTGATTCTAAAATTAAATGTGCTTGCAGCTATAGATGATATAAAATTAGCACAATAAATAAATTGAATAAAACTACCACTATTTTATTTAATTTATATTTATTGATTTTTATGATACGATTTATACCTTTTCTGAAATGCAAAGTTAACTAATGAATGCAATCATTTTAAAAGGTGCGGCCCTCCGCTAACCTCCGCTCCCACAAAGCGGCCCCCGAGCCAAAACAATTGCCCACCCCTGCCCCACAATAATGATACGATGCCAATAATAATACCAGTCTTCCTAAATGTACCCCACTCCCTTTCCAGTTAACCTGGCACACACATAGATTTCAGTTACCTTACACAAGGTGCTAAGAACCTGGAACTGGATTTAGCTCCTTGGCAAACAGGCCAAGTCAGCCTGGGGAGCAGGGGATCCCCCGCTACAGGGGTTCCTGATCCGCCGGCCAGCATTCTGCCGGCGGGGGAAACCCCACCCCCGAAGTCGTCCAACCTGGACGACTTTCCCCGCGCCGGGCAACATCACCAGAAGTGATACCATAGAGTTTTGGGGCGATTGCCAGAGCGTCGCCCTGGCAACGCCCCCAACGTGCTGACGTCACTTCTGGTGATGTCGCCTGGGGCACGCACAAAGCGCGCATGCTGGGGAAGCTCCCGGCCAGCAGACTCCCCCCCCCGCCGGTAAGGTGAAGACCTTGGCAACCCTAGGTTCTCTGTTATGTCTGGTGCTTGACTCTTTGTCTGCAGCCAGGGAACATGTCTGGGCATGTTTATCTGTAATGGGATGTGATAACAACAGAGCTTCCTTCCCCAGAGAACTATGGAGCTAGGGATCCTGCCAGTCCCTCCTATCAGAGGCTGAAGATATTTGAATGGACCTATGACAGCCTCTGGTAGGAGACTAATCCCTGTTGGACCGATCCCCTTAAGGGGGAACACAGTCAAGGTGTGGTTTACCTGTAAATATAAGTAGCCTCCCCATCCCTTTGTCCCCATGCTCCATCTTGACCCGCAATAAACCACAATGCTGATTTCACCATTACCGGCCTCCCGACTCCAGTACTTTTCTCCCATTGCTGCTAGGCTCCGTGTATTGACTCTGCCTCTACTGGGCAAAACCAATCTACTGCTGGGGTTACATTGGGGGTGGGGCTGCTGAGAAGGAGTGCAAATGTGGCAGCGCATGGCTTCGCCTTGCATTGACCCAGGCATGGTGCAGCTGGAGAGGAGGGTTGTGCTGGCGGCTTCTGTCCCTCTGGCCATTTGAGGGGTATGATGAGAGGCAGGGGGCAGAGCCCTTTTCCAGGGCTGTTTGGCCTCCCAGTGCCTCCTTTAGGGTTGCCAGCCTCCAAGTGGGGCCTGGAGTTCTCCTGCTTTTACAGCTGATCCCCAGCTGACAGAGATCAGCTCCCCTGGAGAAAATGGCTGCTTTGAAGGGTGGACTCTATGGCACTGTACCATGCTGAGGCCCCTCCCCTCCCCAAACCCCACTGTCTCCCGGCTCCACCCCCAAAGTCTCCAGGTATTTTACAACCCGGACCTGGTAACCCTAGCACCCTTGCTTACATTCCTAAATTACGGTGCCACTTCAGCTTCCCTGGCCCAAGAGCTCACCCACTTTATTTATTATTTATTTATTCATTCATTCATTTTGTTCATTTACTAAATTAGACTTACTCGGCCACCCTTCCAATCCAAGATGGAGATAAATTTCCAATACCTGCTTGCCCCCTGGGTTAAGTAAAATGCAGAGCAGGGGGCGGGCAAGATGCGAGAGTGCCAGGCCGTTGCGGCCTCAACCAAATGCCCGGCAGAACACCTCTGCCTTGCAAGCCCTACAGAATGGTAACATCAAGAGCACAAAGCCTGGCTCACCACATAATAAGACCCCAGCCCACAGTCTTCGGGAGGAGGGGGTTGAGAGTGACCAAGATCTGCTGAAAACCGACTGATGTCCCTTCCTCCCCAGCATCCAAGCAAACAGACTGTGTGAGCAGGATCAGTACAACTCCTTAACTAAATGAAGGGGCAGTCTTCAAAGGAGGCTACTGGCCGAAAAGAGGCAAATCTCGTCTCCCTTGTCCTCCTCCCCCCTCTGCATGGGCTGCTACAACGGTTGCCAACTGGTCTGGAGAAAAATGCCCTCTCCCTTTAATAAAAGTTTAATGTGAAGAAATGGGCGGTTGAAGCTTTTAGTGGTGCAGAGGTAAATCACGTCCCCTGATGAATAACATCCAATTAAGTCTCTAATAAAGGGAGAGGATATTTTTCTCCGGGCCTGTTGGCAACCCTAGCTGCTGCTACCAGAGCTGGTGGCCTTGTTGGTTTAAAGGGCGGTAAATCCTGGATTTTTGAGCATCTCTGTGATTAGGGTTCCCAACCTCCAGGTGGGGGCTGGAGTTCTTTCAGATTACAACTGACCTCCAGAGGACAGAGATGGGTACCCCCAGGAGAAAACAGCAGTGCCGGAGGGCAGGCCCTTTGGTCTACCATTGCATCTGGGAGAAACAAGAGTAATTTCCCAAGTTCTGCCCCCAGATCCCCAGGAATTTCCCAAGCCAGAATTGGCAAACCTATTTGTGATCTCCAATCAAATGAATAGGGGGGCATGCAGGAAATACAATGGAATCAAGCTACAGCATACTTAGCAGGAAAATCAAGACGGATTGCCTTTCCTTGGGGGCCCCCAGTTCCTTGTGGTGAGGGACACATATCATTTGCTTCTCATTTCCTTCTCACCAAGTCCCCTGAAGCAGTGGAAGAATTGACCCAATTTCTCCCCCCACCTCCTGCCTTTATAGTTTAAATATGTTTTCAGCATCAGCCAGAGAGGAACAGAAACTGAGACGCAGGGTGGGGCTGGGGAGTCTGCCAGGATCTGTGTCCCCTCTGCAGAACCGGGAAGGGAGAAGGCCCAGCTTGGAAGGGGCGCTGGAACCAAGAACCTGGGTTCAATCCCCGGCTTTACAAGCTGCAGCAAAACATCTCAAGCCCTAGACTTCACATGGAGAGCCAGATGCCCTTCAGTACACCTTGACATGGGAAATGTTGCGCTTAGGTAGGAGCCACACCTAGACAGATATTGCGTGGTTTCAGTCATTCGCCTATTGCAAATGATCACAATAGTCCAGTATCCAGCAGTGTGTGGATCAAGCCTTGGTAGAGAAATGAAGCCAGGTCATCCTGTATAGGCAGTCTGTTCAGCAAGTCTGCAAACATACCAGATCGGGGGCTTCGTGGACCTCAAACAGTGGAACCAGAATATTCTGACAGTCTCGTTCCCTAGCAATCATGCCCTCCCTCTGGGCAGGAAGAGGGTGGTAGCTGGAGGAACGTTTAAAGGTCTTGGCAAGCATCCTGGGAGTCTCCGGCAGACTTCAGATCTGGTTTCTGGGCTCCACTTTAAAAGGAACCACCAGGTTAGGCACCAGCAAGAGGCCTTGCAAAGGTAATAAGGGACGGCTTATAGCCCCAAATCATAGGGACAGCTGGACACATCATGTCTGCCAAGAAGGGGGGTTGAGTCTCATGGTGTGGATTATTTGGGCTTCTCTACAGCTGTAACAGCCAATTCTATTTGTGCCAGCCTGCAGGCAAGGGTTCGAGAGCCCAGGTCTCCACCCAGTCCCTCTGCCAAGAAAGGGCAAACAAAACCCCACAAGGTGCCAGTGTTCTAGATGCAGTCCTCTGCTGCCATCTGGTGGGCAAAAGGATCCCTTTGCAGACAAAACATCCACATGATTCTGTTATTTTTGGGTGACTTGCCTGGTTCATTCAAAACAATATGTGCTTGCACATTCACACACAGACACGCACACACAGAGCCACTTGGCATCTCTGGACCACAGTCAATTGTCCATTGCTTATCCCTGCCTATAGGCCCTGTCTGAGGCTTTCTTCCCTGCCAAACTGACCTTTCACTTCGCCACACTGTTTGTTAATACTCTATTGCTGACTGCGAAGATAAATTTGACATCACTGCATGGTTGGAGGCAACAGCAGTGGAAGAGCAGCTTGACACTGCTTGACACATGTCCAAACAGACACACTGTAGGCAGGCTCCTACATGATAGAAGTTGGCAGGCCTCGAACCAGACTCGTCAGTGCTGCTGCCACTGGGAATGGGTGACTCCTAGCAGCAGGATGGAACATTTTCTTCTTTCAGTCCCAAGCCATATGTGCCGTGGTTGTTCCTCGTACTGATCGAAGACACCTCCATCCAACCCCAATTGACCGGCCACAAAGGGGAGAGCCACATAAAGCATATTACAGTTGTTCAGGTTCCATGTTACCGGGGCATGTGGGACCACGGCCAGATGCACCATCCCCACAGATAGTTGCAGCTGCTGTTAAACCCGTCTAAACTAGGAACGACAAAGATTATTTCTGTCTTGTCTGGACTGGGCCACAGTTACTTACAGGTACTACTGCACTCAAATATAGCTCTCTTACATTTCACCTTGTACTTCCTTGCATTTCATAGATTTTTGGCCCTACTGCTTTGTTTTTAATGTTAGAACCTCATATATAAGTGTCTGTTTACTGACCACCAGCTACATGCAGTTGACGAAGTAGGCCATGAAAGCTTATGCTAGAATAAAATCATGCTAATCTTTGAGGTGCCACAATGGTGTAGTGGTTAAGGGCGTGGACTCTAAGCTGGGAGAACCAGGTTTGATTCTCCATGCCTCCACATGCAGCTGCTGGTGTGACCTTGGGTCTGTCATAAATTCTTTCAGAGCTGTTCTCTCAAGGACAATCCTAGGAAGAGCTCTCTCAGCCCCACCTACCTCACAGGGTGTCTGTTGTGGGGAGGGGAAGGGGAAAGGACTGTAAACTGCTCTGAGATGCCGAGTGAAGGGCAGGGTATAAATCCAGTCTTTTCTTCTTCTTCTTCTTCTTCTTCTTTTGCTGCAAAGTTCATTCCATCTCTGCCATGCTACTGCTCCTTGTTCAATGCAGCCAAAATCTAGTCCTGTCTTCTCTCATATCCTTGACTAATTCTCACATCGTCTCTGGCTTGACTACTGCAATCTTCTCTGCTGTGGCTTTCCCTTGATACATCCGTTCTGTAGCCTCCACCCACAATTCTGCCAGAACTGTCTTCTCTTTCATCATGCAGAGAACATAATTTTATTTATTTAATCCATGCATACCTCACCTTTTCTGCCTAATGGTGACCCAAGGTGGCTTACATAATTTCCCTCTCCTCCATTTTATTCTCACACAACAACCCTGTGAGGTAGGTTAGTCTGAGAGAGTATGACTGGCCCAAGATTGCCCAGTCAACTTCCATGGCATGAGTGGGGGTTCAAACCTGTCTCCCAGATCCTAGTCTAACACTGTTAACTACTACACCACACTGGCTCATACCCCTGCTCCCATCTTCACACTCCTTTAAGGCCCATCACGGGTTTCCATGGTCTGGGTTGCTGTCTCCCAGATTCTAAGTATGCCACCTGTGCCCATTTGGAGGTGCTGGCAGGACTTGTTTCTTATTTATTTATTTTATTTATTTATTATTTCATACTTACACCCCGCCCTCCCCGCGAACGGGCTCAGGGCAGCTTCTTAGTGAAGCTTGAGCTCTCAGGAAAATATGCTGGCTGTGTTCTGCCCAACCACATAGTGAGAAGCAAGTTTTTCCCCACCTTTAAGCATCCTAGCCAATGGGTGGACTTCCTGGGGGTGACTGACATGACATGTAAGAGAAATAGTGATTAACCGTCCTCCACAGTGGTCAGCAGAGGAGAAACAGGGAGGATCTGCACTGCCCTTCCTGACAAACTTTTTTGCTCTCTTAAATATTAATCCAGATTATGGTTACGGTACTCTAGATGACTCACATCTTCAACACTTAATGTCTCCGAAGTGTTATTTACCTCACGCTGAGGATAATGCACCCTCCGTACTGTCAGGTGAGGCACTTGTTTTCTGTTATTACTTCAACATGTTCCAGGCCTATTCTTTTTGGATTCGCTTTAAAAAGCTGTATCAAACCAACAGATTTGTAATGCTTTCCCTTTCAGAAAACCCAGTTCCAAATATTTGTTTTGTCAGGATTCCATAACATGCTGTTATGCTCCCGAATGCACTGAAGTCCTCTCCGCTGCATATTAAACGCTCCAAGGTGGGAATCGTAGCCGTGATAAGTGCCACCTCCCTGACACAGTCGCCTATGGGGCAGAGTGTTGGGGCAGAGGAGAGGGACTCCAGAAAGCCCTCCCCACAGAAACCCACTCAGCACCACCACAGCTAGCTTTAAAACACCAGGTGGCTACACAATATTTTTATTTTTCCAAGACTTCAGATAAATTGTCACACACAAATACACGAACATACCTTGAAATGTTTTTTATCTCTGCTAGTGTTTAGCCCCCTTTTGCCCACGTCAGGGTGGGTGGCTGCTGTGTTAGGCTTTTAGAGTTATATGTTTTGATCTACTGGTTCGCTGCTTTCCATGGCCTCTGATAGATATATATTTTTGTGCTTTTGTTGTTGTTGTTTGTTTCAAAGGAATATTGCAAGGTGCCTCACAGAGAGAATGGGATTCAAGGATTTCAAAGGAAGGAAGAAACAGAACTCACCCAGGACACTGCCCGAGTGTAGGGGAGGGTGTAGATCGTCTTGAACCTGTGCTTTATTTTCTACCCTCCTTCCTCCCCTGACCCATAGGGTGAAGGGTCCCTTATGTGGAGTGCTACACAGAGCCAACTTGCCCCAGGTTCATGCAGCCTTCCCCAGTTCCCTTCACCTCTCTGTTATTCTTCATTTCCCAGCCTTCTGCACCTCCTTTGATATCCCTCCCTCTCTTCCCTCTTGCCTTCCTCCTCTGTCCTTCTATGGTTACCCCTGCCCTGATTTTAAGCACATGAAATGGCCTTAGAATGAAACAGACCATTGGCCCATCAAGGTCAGTATTGTCTACTCAGACTGGCAGTGGTTGCCCAGGGTCTCAGCCAGATGTTTTTCACAGCACCTACTGCCTGGTCCTTTTAAACGGAAGAGGCCAAGGGATTGAACTCGGGACCTTCTGCATGCCAAACAGATGCTCTTCCACTGAACCCCTCTTCCTGGGACTTCTTCACAGGCTCTCTCTTCTTATTTCTGTCCTCTTTCCCGGCCAGCCTTTCTGTCTACATACCTGGTTTATTCTCTGCTGTCTGCCTCTACAAGCTGTAAGAAGAGCCCTGCCGGCTCAGGACAGTAGTCAGGCCCGTATCTACAGTAGGGCATTTCAGAGCTATGCCCCCTTAATTAAAAGCCATGCCCCCACAAAAGCTATGCCAGAAAGCATTTAAAAATAGCTATTAAGTCATTAATGAACTTTAATTAACTTCAGTGCCCCCTAAGAAATTTAAATGCCCCCTTCCCCGACGAAACATATCCTGGCTGTGGGCCTGGCAGCGGTCCATCTAATCCCACATTCACACAGAGGCTAACCAGCTGCCGTGGAGGGCCAACAAACAAGGCACAGAGTGCCGAGGCCTTCCCCTGATGTTGCCTGATCTCGGTCATGTCTGTGGTTTTACACAAATGTGATGGAAGAAAAGGGGAAAGGGGAGAATGTAAAGGCAGAAGTTCAAGGGCGGGGTATGTGGACACCATTCCCATTTGCTCCACCTGCTACTGCCGTGGCATACAATTGCCAGCCTCCAGGTGGGGCCTGGAAATCTCTCAGAATTACAACTGATCACCAGACTACCAAGATCCATTCCTCTGGGGGAAATGGCAGCTTCAGAAAGTGGACTCCATCATTGCATCACACACCACACTGAGCTCCCTCCCCGACCTCTGACCTCCTCAGGCGCCACCTTCCATATCTCCAGGAAAATCCCAAGTCAGAGGTGGCAACTGGTGTGTTTTGGAATCCCCTGTATGGAAACAGACTATTGTGTATTCTAATGGATACTTCTTTTGCCTTTTGAAACTGATGTTTCCTGAGGAGGAAGATTACGGAATATTCACAAATAAATGAGTGCAGAAAATTATAGTGTCCGCACAAGTCAAAAAAACACCTATTTGCCAAAAGAAAAAGAAAAAGAAAACACCTATTTGCCTCAAAGAAGGGAGTGATACTCACTTTCCTTTCTACTTTGCCTTGTTGTTCCTGTATATCAATAATACCAGATCTCACAGTCTCTGGATATATTAACTACCTGGTTCTTTTCAGGGTTGATTTCCTGTTAGACTTTGGTTCTGTGGCTCTCTCTTTCTTCATAGGCTTGGATTCAGGTTCAGCATTTCCACAGGTGCAAGCATTTCTGCCCATGGAGTGATGTTCCACATCCTCTCTCCCTGCAGCAACCTGAACCGTCCTCCCAAATCCTGTTACACACACAGGATTTTCCCCAGGGCATTTCGAGATACCACGAGAACAGGGAAGGAGGAAATCACACTCTGTGGGTGGAAATCCTGTGTGTGTGTCTGTGTCTGTGTGTTGCTGTCAAGTCACTTCTGACTTATGGTGACCTTATGAATTAAAGACCTCCAAAATGTCCTGTTGTTAGCAGCTGTGTTGAGGTCTTGCAAACTGAAACCCTTGCTCAAATGGAAATGGTAGTCTGGATCTAGCCCAGAGGATATAAACATTCTGTGTTTCCTCCAGTGTGTTGTTTAACTGGACTCTGTGGGATACGTATTTTGCAAAGTGTACTAGGTTTTATTATCTCCAGTCATTGTACTATCATAAGCTTGTATCTCCACAGCAAAAAGGAGAATTTTTTTTTTTAATGAACACTGGGGATTCAGAGGAACTAGTAGATTGCATCAATAGACTATTATCTAGCCCCTGCTGATTTTTAAAACTCAAACAAAATCCTATGGTGGCACAGGGCTGGGAGACAAGATGGCCACAGAGTACTGGGGCAAGGGGACTATGGCACTGATGCGGGCTGGACCTTCAAAACTGTGCAACTTCCTGTCCACACGGTATGCAAATATGTTTGGACTGGACTCTTATGAATTAATAAGGTCATATGAAACCCAATTGGGGAAAGACTGGAGCACATCAGGAGAAAATCTGGAAAGTGAACAATTAGGAAATGATATCATATGGATATTGTTGTTGTTTTAAATTTTTTAAAAGTTTTAAAAAGAACAAATCCTATGTGTGGAATGAAGCCACCATGAAAGACAAGGAGACGGGGGCCGTACAACAGAAGACAGATTTCCTTCTAGAAGTCCTCTATGAGGGTGTTTGAATGTAGTGGTTAAGGAGCAATTTGGAAGGAGCAGGTAGGGATGGAAGACAGATCTGTTCCACATTGGCAATCCGTCACTGCAGCGAGCATGTAAGGGCGGCAAGGAACAATGGAGGGAGGGGAGGGGAAGAATATTCCTCTCTTTCCCAGCTGGCCTTTGCAGCAGCATCAATAGGAACAAAGGTTAATCTGGTTTAAGGGCTTTTTGGAAATCAATGTATTTAGCTTGGGAGAAGCCTCTCTCACTTGATTGTGAGCGCAGCCTTCGTGGCATTGCTGGCATTTCCGACACAGAGCGCTTGCCCCATGCAAACAGAAAACTAATTTCTCATCCAGACACTCTGAGAGGGATCTGGCATGACTGGCAAGACCTCTGGCACTGAGGAGGCAGACGGCAGAAGAGGGAGCAAAGCCATTCAATCTTCCATCTTGCCTGAACTTCTCAACCACTCAGGGAACTGAGATCAAGGATCTGAGAAAACAGAAGGAGGACATTTTGCAAAGGCACAAATTCAAAGCCACTGAGAAGCCCCCCAAGACCCCTGGGAGGAGCCCACATGGCATCAGCCAAGTCAGCAAATAGGGTTGCCAACCTTCAGGTCGGGTCTGGGTATCTTCTGGAATCACAACTGATCTCCAGACGATGTAGATCAGTTCCCCTGGAGAAAATGGCTGCTTTCGAGGAGGGATTCTGAGTAGGGTTGCCAGCTCCAGATTGGGAAATTCCTGGAGATTTGGGGGTGCAACCTTGCAAGGGCAGGCTTTGGGGATAAGAGGGACCTCAGAAGGGTATAATGCCAGAGAGTCCACCTTCCAAAGGAGCCATCTCCTCCAGGGAAAATTATGCATGTCACAATTCTGAGAGATCTTCAGGCCCTACCTGGAAGCTGGCAACTCTAACTCTTTAACCTGCTGAAATCCCTCCCCTCCCCTCCCCAAACTCCACCATTTCCATGTTCCACCTCCAAATCTCCAGGAATTTCCCAACCTGGAGTTGGCACCTCATCAGCAAGTAATGAATGGCACCTGGCAGGTCAATGCTGCTGTTCTCTCGGCAAATGCATCAGGATCGGTGCAGAAGGACCCTTGCAGCAGCAGCCTGCTCCACTGCAGGCCAGGGGTTAATTAAGCTGCATTAAGAGATCCAGAGTGTGTGAAAGGGGCATTTCCCTCAGTTTCAAAAACCACACCCCATAACGGGCCTTCCTCATTTTGGTATGTACAACCAACATTCCCATACGTAGCTGTTAAGTATTGAACGGAAAAGTGTACTGGTAACTAAACCTAGCTTGGAGTCTGAAAACAATAGCCAGACAGGATCCTGAAGGGAACCTATAGTATAGCAGCAGAATGTAAATAGCCAACCACGGGGAGTGCGTGTGTGTTGGGTGTGGTTTCTTGCACACATTTAAGTGGGGTTTCGGCCCTGCTTAGGTTGTCTTGAAATCACTAATAAACTATGAGCTGATCACTATACGCGTCTGAACCCAGTATTATTTCAGTAGCTGAAGCTAAAACGACATTTTCACTGGCTGATCGAAACTGCCACATCCAGCCCATTGGGGACAATCCTTCTCCAAGCCCTTAATGCGATGAAGAGCTCTTTGAAGACCTTTTTTAATTTACTAGGTTTCTTTTCTATAAATTCTAAGCCGCTTACACCCACCGAAAGATCATACACTCATTCTAACAATATTTCATTGTTAGTTGCTGAAATCTTCCACCTCGGCATAAATGGAACCTCTCTCCCTCCCCCCTTTGCTATTGTGACCTCGGCCATCCCTCTGGTGCAGGCAGTCGAATACACCCTGCAATGATTTCATTGTCCCTCCTCACACTGCACGGCTGGGGGTTGGGTAGGACCTTCTGCCATCGCCCTCCCTGACAGATGCAAGGTGAATGCTCAAGAGCCGATTAGCTCTATTGGAATGCCACTCAGTTACTCCATCACACTAGCCAAGAGTGGATTTTGCTCATCCTTTTGCTGTGTGAAGGGGAATTCTAATCCAAACTGGCAATTGTGAGTGCTTAACAATGTGGCAGTTAGTTCCGATTAATAGGATAACACTTAGGCTGTGTTTAGGTCTCATGGGCGTGCCCACTGATAGTGGCAAGCCATTGCATCTCGGTGGTCTGAGAGCCACCGGTTGCTTCTGTGCAGAGGTTTTTCTCTGCCTTGGTTTCCAATAATAATAATAATAATAATGTGCCATCAAGTTGCAAACAATTTATGGAGGTTTCAACCTCATGGGGTTTTCAAAGCAACAGCTGAACAGAAATGGGTTGCGATTGCGTTCCTCTGCACAGCAGGCCCAGTCTTCCTAGGGTGGGTCTCCCATCCAAGTACTAACCAGGACCAACCTTCTTTAGCTTCCAAGCTTTGGCTAGTCTGGGCTGTTTCTGGGCTAGTCAAGCTGAAGTGTTTTGGGGGGAGTTGCCAAATGACACGGTGCTCTGTCTTCTTGCCATGTTTCCCTGACCTCAGTGCGCTCTTTCTCAAAGAGGTTTTACTTTGATCTTTTTGGAAAGACTGTAATTCAAGCATGCTAGCAAGCCATCGGGAAGAAATGGTGTATTTCTCCTGCTTTGCAAAGGTCCTGCCCACATTAGCGCCATTTCCCCACAAACAGCCCCTTACAGGTGCTATTTTCCCTGAATTTTTTTTTTTGCCTTGCCGTTGGAGGGTCTTAGGAAGGCTTAAAAAAAAGTCTATTGCTTATAGCATAGCACTTATCTATTTCAAATCTAAATAGAACTTCTATACCAATAGAGCACAAGCATGAAGAAGAACAACAAGCAAAAAGTAGGTCAGTATCCACAGCAGTGTGACAACCACATCCCAAAGAGCCAATGACATGTAGAAGCAGACACTGTTGGCTTAATACTCCCCAAATTTATTCAGACCAAAACCGACCCTATTTAAAAAAGAAAAGAAAAGAAAAGCAATTTCTTCCAGTATGTGCGCTGCCAAACTCTAATAGGTAGCAACATTTACTTGCACTTTTAGCACCAATTCATTTGCTGAGATTAATTCAAGTGATAAAAGAATGTTCTGTGGGAATCCGACTGGCAAAATTAGCTAGGAAGGGCAAAGGCAGTATTACAAATGAACTGGGATAAAGGAAAGCTTGTATGCCAACCGCATCTTATCCCTTCTTCCTCCCTCCCCACAGTACACACACAGACACACACACACAAAGTTCATAGCACCATTTCCTGAGAACAGCACTTGAGGCGCAAACATGCATTCAATGCCAGAGTTCCTCCTCAGAATTTAAGCCTCTTTCTAAAACCCAGTTCACACTCTCATATTATAAAATGATGGAAACAGGAAAGTGCTCAGTCTGGGGTGACCAGCAGTAAGTTCTCCCTTCCCCAGTCTTATCAGATGTTCATTTCCCGCCATTTTCTCCAAGGAGTTCAGGGCAGCGTATACAGCTCTCCCCACCTCCATTTTTCCCTCACAACCAACTGTGTGGTAGGCTAAGCTGAGGGTCAACAAGATGTTATGACATCCTCAGGTCTGACCTGTGGACACCAACACCATTTTAGAGCTGAACTCATCCCTTTAAAAATGTTGGGAGGGGAGGGCCCAACCCTGATCAGGCTCTTTTAGCGCTTAAAAAGGTGTGTGTGGGGGGGGGGAGGAACATAAGAACATAAGAGAAGCCAATGGCCCATCCAGTCCAACACTCTGTCACACAGTGGCCAAAAACACCAGGTGCCATCAGGAGGTCCACCAGAGGGGCCAGGACACTAGAAGCCCTCCCACTGTTGCCCCCCCCACCCCCGCACCAAGAATACAGAGCATCACTTGCCCTAGACCAGTGATGGTGAACCTTTTAGAGACCAAGTGCCCAAACTGCAACCCGAAACCCACTTATTTATCGCAAAGTGCCAACACGGCAATTTAACCTGAATACTGAGGTTTTTGTTTTAGAAAAAACAACTCATATATTAACATCTTTTGTCTTAAAAGAAAAACACAATAACAGAGCTTTCAATGATACGAACAACTTTTTATTGAAAGGTAAAAGTTTGCATTTGGCATGCTTTTGAACAATTAATGTGATTTTTGCTGTCCAGTCTTGCGAACTCTGTGCTGGGGCGATGCCCTGCGTGCCCACAGAGAGGGCTCTGAGTGCCACCTCTGGCACGCGTGCCATAGGTTTGCCACCACTGCCCTAGACTGAGAGTTCCTATCTATACCTTGTGGCTATAGATTGTCTGGTCTTGCCGCACTGCAGGCCCAGTCTGTATCAGTCCCTCACACAGTGTTTTTAAATGGATGAGTTCAGCTCTAAAATGGCATTGGCGTCCGCAGGTTAGACCCATGCATGCCATAATGTCTACTTTGGCTGTGAGAAAGTGTGACTGTCTAAAGGTCACCCAGTGGTGTTCCAGACTTCTCCGATCCTAATGCATTGTTTATTGATTGTTCCATCTTGTTGATTGCATTGACTCACTGTGTAATTCTCCTTGAGTCCCTGTGAGAAAGGCGGACTATAAATTAAATAAATAATAGCAACACAGCAATTACTGATTTTTTTTTAAAGCCCCCTGAAGCTCTTCTGTGCCAGCACCAGTGTGGGAAGGAATTTTAAAAATGTACATTTTACCATTCACATGACATACAAAAGTGCTTTAACTGCTATCTTTCCAAAAAGATAGTAGTAAACCACGGATATTACAAGACATCATGGGATACTGGGCTATTGCTATGTCAGCAGAGTATAGCAAAGCTGGGAATAGGGAGGGCTCACAGAAACAGAGGTCAACATAGTATGGAAGCTCCAGAACACTCCATTTTAGATGCCAAAGTGGAGCAAAACCTCCATGTTGAAGTAACCTAGTACCCATGTAAGCGGTGAAGCAGCCAGGTGTGTGAGTGACTCAAAGAAACACAGAGTTAGTAGGGACCCGAAGTGTCATCTAGTCCAAACCGCTGCACATATTCATAAATACCTCTCCCCACTCCCCCAGTCACCCCTGCTCTATACCCAGAGAAAAGCAAAAAAACCCTCCAGGGTCCCTGTGCCAATCAGGCCTGGAGGAAAATTCCTTCCTAACCCCAAAGTGGCAATCAGCATTACCTTGGGCATATGAGCAAGGGTCATGAGAGCCAACCACCGGATGGTTTCTTCCTGCCCTCCCTTTTATGATCTGCCTACATTCATAGTGACACCAAACTCTCCAGGTGAAAACCAAAGTGTGTTGCACTGCAGAGAACTCCAAAGGGATCTCTACAACATGGCAGCACTTTGCCAGCGAAGACTATTCATAGAATCATAGAGTTGGAAGGGACCTCCAGGGTCATCTAGTCCAACCCCTTGCACAATGTAGGAAAATCACAACTACCTCCCCCCCATACCCCCAGTGACCCCCTGCTCCACACCCAGAAGATGGCTAAGATTACATCAAGGGCTAAATCCTTCCAGTTGCTCAGCTCCACCTCTTGCTTCTGTTTTATTACGGTATTGTGATTTTTAGAGAATTGTTCATGTTTCAGTTATTGCAAGCCACTTTCTGCCTTGCTTGCTTTGCAGGAGAAAAGACTCAAAAAAACAAACAAATAAGGTTCCTCATAAGTAAACATAAAATGTGTAACACTTTCAAGGGCAAAAATCCTCACGGAGAGTCTGAATGAGCCAAGAAATAAGTCATGAGATTTGGGTGGACAGCTCAGCAAACTTGTCAGCTCAGGGAACAAAGCAAATTCTGTGCTATTTGGCTATGAAGAAAGGAATTGGAAATAAAATGCTCAGAACAGTAATCTATACATCTCTGCTATGGCTGCATTTGGAATACCGTGTACAGCTCTCGTCACCATGCCTCAAAAAAGAAGAAGAAGAAGAAGATATTATACAGCTGGAAAAAGATATTCAAGCCAGCCGGAAAAGATGTACAAAAGGAGAACGAAAAGGATCAAGGGGGTTACAGCACCTTTCTTTTGAGAGCAGTCTGAAGCTTTTTAGTTTGGAAAAAAAAGGACTACTAAGGAAAGACTTGAAAGACTTATGCATGATGTGGAGAGGGGAGAAAGAGGGAGAACCGTTTTCTCCTTCCTGCATAATATTAGAACTCGAGGGCATCCAATGAAGTTGATGGGCAGGAGATTCAGGACAGACCAATTCCGTGTTTGCGTACACATGTGCGCACACATGCACACATACACACACCCCTTTACAAGTATTTTATGGAATTCACAGTGCTGTGCTAGGCAGTTACATACACTTCAGAGGGCTTAAAAGAGTGTAACTCTGCTTAGGTTCACAAATGACCCAAGCCTAAATGGCTTTAAAAAGGAGTTGAAACCAATTCAGGGAGGGCAGATTATTACTATTTACTGCATTTAATCCATTTATACCCCCACTTCACACCGCAGTGGCTTTGCCTCCATTTTATCCTCACAACAACCCTGTGAGGTAGGTTAGGCTGAGAAAGTGTGACTGGCCCAGTGAGTTTCCATGGCATGAGTGCAGATTTGAACCTGGGTCTCTCAGGTACCAGTCCCACACTTGTAACCACTACACCCCAGTGGCTCTGGTTCATGGGAGCTCCGTGTTCAGAGGCAGTGTACCTCCAAAATAGCAGTCATTGGGGCGGGCTATTGCCTTCACACCTTCATCGATGGGTACAAAGTTGGCTGCTATGGGAAGGAGGGTATGGGATCCAGCAGGGGGCTCTGCTTATGATCTAGGAAGTTTTCGCCCTCACAAGTGAGAATTCCTGCTGGTTGTGGGCAGGCACATGTTTGTATCATATGGTGCCAGCACACTAAGACCAACTCCAAAAGGCGTGCATGACACCAAGATGTGCCTCCTCACTTTTTCAGCCACTACAGTGCAGTGGCAACAGGACTATGATGTGGCTTTGAGTCCAGTGGGCACCTTTAAGACCAACGAAGTTTAATTCTGGGTATAAGCTTCAGTGTGCAGGCACATGAAAACTTATACCCAGAATTAAACATTGTTGGTCCTAAAGGTGCCACTGGACTCAAACTTTGTTCTGGTGCTTCAGACCAACACGGCTACCCACCTGGATCTATGATGTGGCTGGTTTCCCTGCATTCTCCCACCCACCCCCAGCCCCTGGGATAGCCATTTCTCCCATACCACAATAATGTGAGGAGGCTTTTCATGTTTTGTTTTGTTTTTAAATTGGCAATTGACATATCGTTTGTAGCCTTATTGTAGCAATCTATCAGGTTTGCTGAATTCCCAGCCTTCATTTTTAAAAAGACTTGCATCCCTTCTGTTGCAAAGGTATAAGGGGAAAGGAGTCAAGTAGCAACTTATGTGGCTAACACTGAAGAGCTGAGGATGGTTAAATTCAAAGTGGGATGTGGAATAGTATAGGACAAGTGTAGACCCGCAAGTTTCTTGCAGGTCTCCACTTGTCCTATACTATTCCACATCCCACTTTGAATGGTTATCCCATTCCTCACACCTTTGGTTATGGTTATCCCATTCCTCACACCTTTGGTTATGGTTATCCCATTCCACCCCACTTTGATGGTTATCCCATTCCTCACACCTTTGCTTCCTCCCTTCTCCCCCAACCTCTCTCACACTCTTTCTCCCTTCTGCCCCCCTTTCTTACTCTCTCTCTCTCCTCCATGTATGTTACATCCTCTCTCCTTCTGATCCGTCATCATTCTCTTTGTTTTTCTGCCCCCCCCACCTCATCACTCTTTCTCTCTCTTTCTGCCCCCCACTCCATCACTCTCTCTTTTTGCCCCATCACTCTCCCAGCCTCCTGCCTGCTTCCTCCTCCCCCACAGCAGCAGTGGCAGTGCTCTGGGAATCACAACGGATCTCCCAGCTGCAGAGATCAATTCACCTTAGGGCTGCCAGTTCCAGGTTGGGAAATTCCTGGAGATTTGGGGGTGGAGCCTTGGGACAGTGAGGCTTGGGGAGGCAAGCAGCCTCAGCAACCCTCCAAAGCGGACATTTTATCCAGGGGAACTGATCTCTGTCACCTGGACAACAGTTGTAATTCTGGGTGCTCTCCAGCCCTTGTCTGGAGGCTGGCAATGGTAGTTCAAGTGAAGGAAATGGCTGGTTTGGAGGGGGGATATGGCATTATACTGGTCTGTAGTCCCTCCTCAAATCCCACCCTCCCCAGGCTCCACCTCTCAAATGTCCAAGAATTTCCCAACCTGGAGTTGGCAACCCTATTTCCTTCCCATCCAACAGCCAACCTTCCTTTATCTGTCTTCAGCTTTCCATCTCCATCCCCCTCCCCCACAGCCTCTACCATGGAAAATTACAGTCTTTCTCCACAGTGGGGACTAAAGCAGCTTACATTATTGTTTCCTCCTTGTTATCTGCACAACAACCCTGTGAGGTTGGTTGGGCTGAAAGTATGTGACTGGTCCAAAATCTCCCAGTCAGCTTCCACCACAAGATGGGGCTCTGAACCTGGGTCTCACAGATCCCAGTCTGAAGCTCTGTTACATCACAATGGCTTTCATTGGCTGGCTGCTGATGAACAGTAGCAAAGCAGCTGGGCCTAATTAAGTCATGCAAATCAAGTGGTATCAAGTCACACAGAGGGTACTGCCTAGGGATGCCAGCCTCCAGGTGGGACCTGGGGATCCCCTGGAATTACTGCTTATCTCCAGACTACAGAGATAACTTTCCATGGAGAAAATGGATGCTTTAGAGGGTGGAGTTTATGGCATTGTACCTCATTGAGGTCCCTGTCCTCCACAGGCTCCACCCCCAAATCTCCAGGAGTTTCCCAGCCTGGATCTGGATCTGCTGCCGGTGGCCAGGGGGGGTACTTGGCAACCCTAGACTGCTGCCAGTAAAAAACCTGCCTTTTACTGACAGAAACCGTTAGAAGCCTCCCCCCTCCCCCAAACATTCTAAACTCTTACAGTTGACGCCTGGAATTGATGCCATTTCAAAAGGTATTGGGGGGATTCAATAGTCCCTGAAGTTTTTAAAAAAAAATTTGGATTTTTCTGCAGACTGAGGAAGGCCCCTGACTATGTAGGAAAAGTTTTGGGGGGAGAGGGAGCTTTCTTTTCACAGATATAAGTATCCAAACAGGAAAAAAACCTCTGGGAATTAGTATATAGATAGCCTGATCTCATCAGATCTCGGAAGCTAAGCAAGGTTGGTGCTTGGATGGGAGACCACCAAGGAAGACTTTGCAGAGGAAGGCAATGGCGAAACCACCTCTACTTAATTACTTGCCTTGAAAACCTTACGGGCTCACCATAAGTCAGCTGTGACTTGACGGCACTTTATACACACACACACTGACATTCAAAGCAGCCTATAAAGAACTCTAAAAAGGTCTCTCTAAATGTGGGTGGCTGGGAAGCAAAACAGCAAGTGAGGTTCAAGCCAGGAAGTCCAACAAGATGCACACTGGAACAAGAAGTGGAGAGTTAGAGTTTTGAGAGTGGGGAATCCTGTGTTTTGAGGGTTTGGGGAATCTCCTTTTTTCATTGACTGTGCCTACAGAGAAAGTGGTATTGCAGTACGCAAGGTTGCCCACTCCAGGGTGGGCAGTATTCTGGTTGCCCACTCCAGGGTCAGGAGAGACGTCTGAGTGCTGCGCAGCTCACCCACCACACTGATTCATCCCTCAGCATCCTGATCGCCTCCTCCTTATCTTTGTTAATGCCACATTTTTCCACCTTCTGTAAAGACCTAAGTATTGCAATCTGGATCAATTATGCAAAGCACATATATTTGGGGAAACATGCATGCTCTCTGGGCGCACTGCCTTTGGATTTCATTGGCACAGGCTATGCAATATTTTCCAGTCCAGAGGATGCACCTCTCATCTCCCTGGAGAAAAGTGCCAAATCCTTGCTTAGTTTAATTTGTTTGGTCCTCAAATAAACTTCTTTCTCTTCCCCCACCAGTCGCTTTGCTCCCACCACCCCTCAAGGCCATTGCCGCAGGGAAGTGAAGAGCTCTGCGGCAATACCAGAATTTTCTGCCTGTACTATTTAAGTTAAGCCTTGTCCAGTCTGCATGCAATACCGGAATAAGCAACACAGGAATAGTTGCCAGAAGGATTATATTACAGCCAACGATAACACTACTTATGAAGTATATAGCACTTCCAGTGTCCAGAGCATTTGACACCCATCCTCCTATTGCTAAGCTTACAACAACGTTGTAAGGAAGGCTAGAATTCTGGCAGAGGGAGGCTGAGGAGTAGTAGCTTGCTTAAGGCGACTTACTGAGTTGGTGGCAGAAGCAACATTTGAACTCAAGACTTCCCAGAGCACAGCTCATGTTCTTAGCTGCTATGTCAAACAAGCTCCAGAGGGGTGCCAGTTGTGAAAATGCAGTGTGCAGATGGCACAGTGGAATTTGTCTTGCTGCTTTGGAGAATTGAGTTCACACAGAGCCTTCTGTGATGTGGTACTATGAATCCTTTATTATCAGGAACTCCATTCTAGACAGGATAGAGAAAGGATAGTATTCTAAACAAACTAGCTGAGCTACGATGGATGGAGACGCAGGAAGGCATGTCCTGTGGTTGCCAGATGAAGAAAAGGGGGGGGAGGTGTTGGCAGGAAGAAAGGAAGATTCCCTGAGAGTAGCGATCTACACATCAAAGGAACAACACCAGAGCAGCAGAAAGGAAGGTACACAGAGCCCTGACCTATCTATTTCTATCTCTCAAGCTCTATAGTCCCCCTCTGAAGTTTAAGACTAAGAAGCACTGCAAAGTCCTTCACTTCCAACATTGATGACAGCCTTCTTCTGTCTTGGATATTTCTTATGTGGGAACTGAGATGTATGTTTGTCAAATAGAAATCACCTTGTTCTACCAGGACAAACCATTTTCTTGTCATCTGTAAAAACCCCACTTCAGCAAAACCCTGTAGGTTAAAACTACCTTAGGGATTGAATCCAGGCTAAATTGGTAATTTCAGTTGATTCCCCTTCTCCACTGCAGCCTCCCATGTTATTCCTTAACGTCCAGGCCCCCAGGAGCAACATTTTGTAGAGAACTGCAGGCTGCAGTGGTGATGGGGAGGCACAACACTTCCATTCCACTGTAGGGCACTGCAGAAAGGCACGGGGCTTTGACTGCATCCATAATGAGTTACTGATCAACAGCAGCATGTTCACTAAGAAGTGGCTCACAAAGTTTCTCATATACATCATGAGAACAGGAGAATTCAAGAAAGCAGATAGTTGCTATTCTGAACCCTGGAAAACCAAAACATCTGGAGGAAAGTTACAGACTTATTTCCTTTCTGAGCTCCTGTTATAAACTCCTTGAGAGGCTAATCCTGAACAAAATCAGAGACAGAATTAATGAACATATCCTTATATAGCAAGTAGGATTTAGACCCCATTGTAGCTGTGAAGACCAGGTTCTCAGCTTAACAACTTTTATTGAAACAGGGTATCAGAAGGGGTTAAATAGATCAGCGGGTTTCATTGAGCTGACTGCTGCTTATGACACAGTCTGGAGGGGTGGTCTGCTGTACACGTTTTTACAAGTTTTACCCTGCAGAACATTATTTTGACTCCTAAATAACATTCTGAGCAATAGAACTTTCCCAAGTGATTATGGGTCAGTCAATCACCAAGCAGAAGAAACTGAATAACAGTCTACTCCAGGGCTCAGTCCTCACTCCAGTTCTTTTCAATCTATACATCTCTGATGTTCCCAAGATGATATCCAGGAAGTTTGCTTATGCCAATGACATGGCAATTGCAGTAAGGCACAAATCAATTAAAAGGACTGAGGAAATACTGACTAGGGACCTTGACATTTTGGCTGACTACTACCATAAATGGTGGCTTATCCGAAGTCGAGGAAAAACAGAATGCTCCTGTTTCCATCTCAATAACAATCTTGCCAACCATGAACTGAATGTCTACCTTAATGGCACCCTACTTACACACAATCATACACCTAAGTACCTTGGCATTACCCTTGGTGGGACCTTGAGCTATAAACATCTTCTTACCTTTGTAGCAGTGAAAATATGCATGTGAAACAACATTCTCCAAAAATTATGTGGTACAGCTTGGGGTGCATTTGCTACAACACTTAGATGCTCAGCTTTGAGGTTGGTATATAGTACTGCAGAATATGTTGCTTCAATGTGGCTCAACAGCTCCCATGTCCACAGACTTGATGTCCATCTCAATACAACAATGAGAACCATCAGCAGATATATTAAATCCACTCCAACCTATTGGCTACCCACATTGTGCCACATCGCTCCCCCACATCTCCAAAAACCAGATGCTCTTCTTCATGAGTACAGAAAGATCCTTGAAAACAGACAGTTGCCTATCCACAAGGACATGGCTGACACTGGCCTATTCAGATTAAGTTCCCAACACCCAGCAAGAAAAGCTGCACAAATCCTGCAAACACAAATTTCAGTCTAGGGAATGAATGGTTGTGAACATGGATTCAGTCAGTTCCACCCGATATCCATAACCTGATAAACACCAATGAGAGGCCTGCAGGATTTGACTTGCCTCTTAAAGTACAGAAGATGGCTAATAGACTATGAACAGGCTTTGGCAGCTGTGCAGACCGTTGTTTGAATGGGGCACAATACCAGGACCTGAATATGATTGTGGTGCAGCCCACCAAACTATTTTCCATCTGTCACAGGAATGTGAGCGTCGTGCTTTCCAGGGAGATGTGATCGAGCTCTTTGAACTCTCCCCAGCTGCGACTGAGTGGATTGAAAATCTAGATATTAGCATTTAGGGAGATTGCCCGTTGTCTGCATGCCCGTTGTATCAACTTGGTTCTGTGTTTTATATTATTATAGGC
Source organism: Lepidodactylus listeri (assembly GCA_029233225.1). Lineage (NCBI taxonomy): Eukaryota > Metazoa > Chordata > Lepidosauria > Squamata > Gekkonidae > Lepidodactylus > Lepidodactylus listeri. The sequence continues at coordinate 141,314,290 of JARCFY010000003.1, forward strand.
TTCCTGTATGTAACTCTGCCATACGATAAATAAACAAATATCTCAAGAAAGATATTGCAGAGTAGGGGGGAACGCAGCAACCAAGATGATTAAAGAGTTCAAGAAACTTTCCTGTGAGGAAAGCCTAAAGAGTCTCGTTAGAACAAGTTTCAAAGGGTAGCCGTGCCGGTCTGCAGAAGGTCAGCTAAATTTGAGTCTAGGAGGACCTTTGAGACCAACAAAGATTTTCAGGGTATGATCTTTTGAGAGTCAAAAGCTCCCTTTGTCAGATATGCAGGGAGCTTGGACTCTTGAAAGCTCATATCTCCAAAATCTTTTTGGTCTCTAAGTTGCTCCTGGACCTCAAAACTAGCTGGTTAGAAAAAGATGACCAGGGAGGGGGGCCATGATAGAAGTTTGTAAAATCATGCATGAAGGAAGTGAATAGAGATAATTTTTTCTCCCACTCCCATAATACTAAAAGTCACAGACACCCAATGAAGTTGACAGCCAACTACTTGAAAACAGGACAAAATAAATACATCTTCATTCAATGAGTAATCCAGTTGTGGAATTCACTGCCAATGAACGTCAGAATGGCCATGAGAATGGCTCTAAAAGGGGGTTAGACAGATTCATGGAGTAGCCAAAGGGAGCCTCCAGATATAGAGGCAGTGAGCCTCTGAATACCAGTGTCAGGAGGCAACTTTAGGGGAAGGCCTCAGTCTCTGTGCCCCATTTTCCCTCCAAAGTAACTGGCTGGCCACTGTGTGAGACAGGATGCTGGACTAAGATGGACCACTGGACCAGCGGCGAGGCTCTTATGTTCTTCCTCACAGGTCTCTGTGCAGCAAGAAGTTGGAGTACAAGCCCGTCTGGGGGTGCTACTCCCTGAGGTAAAGTAGAGTTGAGTTGAGTTGCAGAGTTCAACAGGCAATTTTGAGGAGGCACTCGTAACTCAAGAAGGTGACCGCGTTCACAGGGAAAGCACGGAAACTGTTTAGGGCAAGGCTCTTCAGGAACACCTGCGGACCCTCCTGCCGGACACTGGTCAGAATGCAGTGGAGGATCCCCCGATACTCCTTCCCCTTCATCCCATCCATCTGCAAGCGGGCCTTCACCACGTCCATGGGGGTGGCCAAGGCCCACGAAACACTTCCAGCAAAGCCGCCGGCCATGAGGACTGTAACTGGGCCTGGAGTGGGAGAGACAAGGGTTGGGGAAGGGGGAGAAAATGAACTCTTGATAACAACGAAGACAAGGGTAGTTGGTGTTGCTGTGGGAAGGCATCTGGTCTAAAGTGATGCCTGAGGAGAGTCAGGGCCTTTGAGAAAAGAACATGAATGTTTTTTAATGGCTGTTGATTTCCTTAGTGGGAGCTAGTTGTCAGGAGATGGCTGGAGAGCCAGTTTGGTGTAGTGGTTAGGAGCGCGGACTCTAATCTGGGAGAACTGTGTTTGATTCCCCACTCCTCCACGTGCAACTGCTGGTGTGACCTTGGGTCAGTTCCAAGTTCTCTCAGAGCTGTTCTCTCAGGAGCAGTTATCGAGAGAGCTCTCTCAGCCCTGCCTACTTCACAGGGTGTCTGTTGTGGGGAGGGGAAGGGAAAGGAGATTGTAAGCCGCTCTGAGACTCCGTCAGGTAGTGAAGGGTGGGGTATAAATCCAACCTTCTCCTGTTCAATCTCTCTTCCGATAGCTAGCTCCCTTTTTGAATGAGAGGTTGGAGAAGATGGCCCTGCCAGCGAAGGGGAAGGGGAAGGCTTTTAAGTATATGTAGAAAAACAGCAATGTGGACTTTGGAAGAGAAAGGAACAGCACATCCACTCTGAACGTATATTGGTAAATAAGGAAAGTCTTACAAAAATAAGGTGTTCTCCACATGGCGATGGGCCACTTGCGTCATTTTCCCGGTTGCTGCTGTGCCTGCTGATACAGTGCAGCAGCCACGGGGATTCCATGTGGCAGGAGGATCCCACACATTTCCCCTCCTGCCACAGTCCCCTCTAGCAGTCATTTCCCCCCTGTACTACTGGGGAGGGGGGCTTTTAAAGTTTTTTTAAATTTACATCCGCAATTGAAATATTGTTTTAGGATTTATAACAATCTGTCAAGTTTTCCTAAGTCCCAGCTTTCATCTTTAACAAAGTCTCTACAGCCCCTTTTGTTCCTGGGATATGCCTTTCCCCTTATATCTCCACAATGAAAGAGGCAGGCAACTAACTTAAAAAAAAAATGAAAGCAGAGAGCCTGAAAGACAGACTGCTATAATATTGTGATGATATGATATGTCAAGTGCTGGTTTAAAAGCAAAGGAAACCCCCTCCCCCACATACTGTGGGGGGGGGGCTGGGGCAAGGGAAATGGTATCAGTATAAGCAGGCCTGAGAAGATCCAGAGAAAGACCCTCGGCTGAGCAGGCTTGGAAGAGATTGCAGGGATGACCGGGGGGGGGGGGGCTGAGAGATGCACAGAAGTAATAGAAGAGAAACCTGCTCCCAACGAATATTTGCACCAAAAGCTGGGACCAACAGCTTGCATGTGACCTGATTTTCCTGGGCCCTCTCATCTGGAAACCAAACCCTCCTAACCCTACCTTCAGAAGGATTGCCTGGGGACGCAGGGAGCACATAAACATGTAAGAGCAGGAATGGCTCTGCATCTCAGCTGCCTTACATTTCTTTGGCATACTCTGAAAAGAGACCTGCTGTTGAGCTGTTGGGTTTTGTTCGTGGTGCTTACGCTGAAAACTTTGCCTTGGAACAAGCAATTGCTACCCACTGGTTGAAGGTACACAGCAATTCCAAGTTACTATTACGTATTCAAAGTCTTTGTGGTTTTCTGCAGTCTTCTTTTTCAGGGAGCCTTTCTGAACCATGCGTCATTGCTAAAAATTGTTCTTGTATGCAGGGAGGGGTGGAATCGTCTTCCTCTGGAATCCACACCGACTTTGTAAAATGGAACTCAGCCCAGCCTGGAAGACCTGATCCCAGATGCAAGCGGGAATGCACCCCTCCTCCTTTTCAAGGAGGGAGGGAGAAGTTCTAGGGTTGCCAGCCTCCAGGTGTGGGCTGGTGATCTCCTGGAATTACATCTCCAGACTACATATATTGCTTGCTTATTATTTGCTTGTTCATTTATTATTTATTTATCTGACAGATTTATTCCACTTCTCCTGGAGAAAATGGCTGCTTTGGAAGGGGGACGGTATGTCATTATACCCTACTGAGTTCCCTCCGCTCCCTGACCCCCACCCTCGCAGTCTCCATCCTAAAATTTCCAGGTATTTCTGAACCTGGAATTGGCAGCTCATGGGAGAACCACTTGGCCCAGATGGCATACATCCGAGAGTTCTGAAAGAACCCAAATGTGAACTTGTAGATCTCCTGCCAAAATATGCAAACTATCACTAAAATCTGCCTCCATTCCAGAGGACCGGAAAGTAGCTAATATAACCCCCATCTTTTAAAAAGTTTCCAGAGGAGATCCAGGAAATTACAGGCCGGTCAGTCTAACGTCGATACTGGGTAAGCTGGCAGAATCCATTATTAAAGATTGAATTAGTGGGCACACTGATGAACAAAGACTATTGAGGACGAATCATCAGGGAGTCTGGATTCTTGTCTCATTAACCTGTTAGAGTTCTTTGAGGCGGTGAACAAGCATGTGGGTAAAGGTGACCCAATAGATGTTGTTTACCTAGACGTCCAGAAAGCCTTTGATAAAGTTTCTCATCAAAGGCTCCTAAGTAAACTCAGCAATCATGGGATAAGAGGACAAGTCCTCTTGTGGATTAAAAACTACCTAATTAACAGGAGAGAGTGAGTATTATGCATGGGATAGAGAAGGCAGAGAAAGAAGTACTTTTTTCCCTTTGTCACAATACAAGAACTCATGGGGCTCTCAATGAAACTGATGAGCAGTAGGTTTAGAACAGATAAAAGGAAGTACTTCTTCAAGCACCCAAAGAGTGATTAGCACATGAAATTCCCTGTCACAGGAAGTGGTGGCTACAAGCATGGACGGCTTCTAGAGGGAATTGGGTAAATATATGGAGCACAGGTTCATTAGTGGCTATTAGCCACAACATATAGATGGAAAACTATGACTGGGGCAGTGATGCTCTGTATCCTTGGTGCTGGGGGGGCAACGGTGGGAGGCTTCCGGTGTTGGGGGGGGCAACGGTGGGAGGCTTCTGGAGTTCTGACCCCACTGGTGGACCTCCTAGTGATACCTGGGTTTTGGCCACTGTGTGACATAGAGTGCTGGACTGGATGGGCCATTGGCCTGATCCAACATGGCTTCTCTTATGTTCTTAATGTCCCATTGATGCATTCTCTACATCCCCCTTTTCCCCCATCCTGATCTCAGGGGAGCCAGGCTGACTTCTTCCGATCAGTCTCCCTTCCCTAGTGAGCTGAAGTTTTGATCTGCTGGCATTCAACAGCAAAAGCCGGGGGAGACCAGACTTGCCCCCACCCAGTGCCTTCCCTCTTAAGGCCCGTCTGGAACCTCACCTGGCTCCTGCCCTTCTGCAGTCATCCCTCTGCAGAGCCCCACATAAGTCATGAAGTACATCGCCAAGGTGGGCGTGTCACGCAGCACCAATGCCAAGGAGCCTCGGAACAGGCCCAGGATGCCCTCTTTCTGCAGGATGTTGGCAGCACAGTGCACCGGGCCCCTGTACAGCGGCTGGGCCTCTGCCGGCAGGGTACCACGGCTGTAAGGGTGGGTCTGGTTCTGCAGCCGGACTTTAACGAGATCCATGGGGGCCAGGACCACAGCCTGCAGCAACACAGAGAACAGTGGCAAAAGCTGGTTAACCGACGTATGGTGATCCCAGCAAGGGGCTTCCAAGGCAAGTGAGAAGCCGAGGTGGTTTGCCATTGCCTTCCTCTGCACAGCCTTCCTTGGTGGTCTCCCTTCAAGTACCAACCCTATTGAGCTTCCGAGATCTGACGAGATCAGGCTATAGCATGTTGCCTTCCCTCCTGGTTGCTAGGGATGCCAGCCTCCAGGTGGGACCTGGGGATCCCCTGGAATTACAGCTCACCTCCAGTCTCCCTTCCTTTGGAGATAAAGAAGAAGAAGAGATTGGATTTATATCCTGCCCTTCACTCACTTAAGAGTCTCAGAGCGGCTTACAAAGTCCTTTCACTTCCCCTCCCCACAACAGACACCCTGTGAGGTAGGTGGGGCTGAGAGAACTCTTTCCCAAGCTGTCCTTGAGGGAACAGCTGGTACAGAGCTATGGCTTGCCCAAGGTCATCCAGCCAGGTGCAAGTGGAGGAGTGGGGAATCAAACCCGGTTCTCCCAGATTAGAGTCTGCGCACTTAACCACTACACCAAACTGGCTCTCCTTTGGAGAAAATGGATGCTTTGAAAGGTGGGCTCTAAGATATTGCACCCCACTAAGGTCCCTGTCCTCCCCAGGCTCTATCCCCAAATCTCCAGGAGCTTCCCTACCTGGATCTGGCAACCCTAACCCCCCATCCCCTGCCAGTGGCCAGGGGGGACCTGGAAGCCCTATCGGTTGCCCTTTCTACAACTATTGGACTAACAGCAAGGGAAGCAGATGGAAGGTGAAGTATAAGGGGGTTTGATGAAGGGGCTAATGACTCTTTTGACTAAATATCCTTTGAACTCTCCTCTTTTTGTAAAATCCCCTCCCTTTCTGTTCTTTGCAGCTTTTTTAGCATACATGTATCTGCTAATTAAAGGGCCACGGTGGCTCAGAGGTTAAGATGCTGAGCTGCAGGCTGGAAGATCGGCAGTTCGAGACCCCAGTGCCGCATGACAGTGAGCTCCCTCTCTGGCCCCAGCTCCTGCCAACCTAGCAGTTCGAAAGCAAGAAATTGCATGTAGATAAATAGGTACCGCTTTGGTGGGAAGGTAACAGTGTTCCGTGTGCCTCAGTGTTTAGTCATGCCGGCCATATGACCACAGAGAAATCTTTGGACAATGCTGGCTCTTCAGCTTGGAAATGGAGCTGAGCACTGCCCCCTAGAGTCGGATTCAACTGTCTTTCGAGCAAGGGAAACCTTTACCTTTGTCTTATCTGCTAATTACACCCTGACCTGGAGGGCCCAGGGTAGCTGGATCTCATCAGATCACAGAAGCTAAGCTAGGGCCAGCCCTGGTCAGTATTTGGATGGGAGACCACCCAGGAGGTCCAGGGCCGCTTCACAGAGGCTGGCAATGGCAAACCAGCTCTCAGTGTCTCTTGCCTTGAAAACTCTACAGGGTCACTGTAAGTCGCCTGGAACTAGATGGCACCCCCCCCCCCCCCACAAGAGGTATCCACTCCTGTGCACCTGATCAAGTGAGCTCTGATGCAACAAAGCTCCGCTGGAAGATGTTTTGTTGATCTTTGAGATGCCATTGAGACTGCCACTTCCTTTTTGCTGCAGCAGCTTGACACAGCTGCCCACCTGGAATGATCACAAGCGGGAGCCTCTCTGCCGTCCGTCCGAGCCAGCCAGCCAGGGACAAGAGCCTGTGGGGCTTTCCCTGAGAGAGGGTTGATCTGGGCTGGCCCAAGACATTCATGTCACACAACACAGGGTAGATCGGTGGAGTACAAAAGGTTTATGTCATGGATCAGTGTCCTAAATATGAAAAGCTTTACTTAATTCTTTCCCATAAGGCTAAATTGCAATAATAATGTGGGGGGGGGGGGGGAAATAGAGAATTGGGTGGGGATGAATAAATCACTCTTGAATACCATTTCAAAATGGGGTTTTTTAATTCTGTTCATATTAAAATTAATAAGATGTCTACTTTTTTAAGGAATACAAATTAATATGGGACACAACCCATTGTGGAGGTTTTTTCCCCACAAGGCCAATTCAGCAAAATGGAAGAAAGGAATAGTTCAGGAAGGGGGGGGGGCAGTTGTCATGGTGACGTCACTGGGCTGGCCTATAACAAAGGTGCCCTCAGAACTTCTCTTAGGGCGGGGGGTGGGGTGGGGGAGGCTAGTTGATACTGTGGGACAGCTGATTAGGTCATAATAGAGTTGTCATCTTCCAAGTGGGGGATAAAGAGCTCCCAGGATTACGACTGATCTATTTATTATTATTTAAAACACTTATTCCACTTCTCTTAGAGGAAATGGCTGAGTTAGAAGGTGGACTGTATAGAATTATATCCTATCGAGGTCCCACCCCTCCCTAAACACCGTCAGATTTCTAGCTATTTCTAACCTTGGAGTTGGCAACCCTAGGTTATATGGAGGGGAGGGGAAAACAGGCAGGCAGAAGCCCCGTTTCCTTTTTCTTTTCTTTGTTTGCCATTAAGTCACAGCCATCTTATGGAGACCCCATAGGGTTTTTGAGGCAAGGGACATTCAGAAGTGGTTTTGCCATCGTCTGCCTCTGCATAGCAGCCCTGGTCTTCCTTGGGGGTCTCCCATCCAAGTACTAACCAGGGCCAACCCTGCCTACCTTCAGAGAGTCGGCTAGTGACACAACATTGTTTACCTCCATTGCCATGGAAAGCTTCAATCACCCATTTCCACACATTTGGGTGCCTGTAAAGCACCATCAAGTTATACCTGACTTACGGCGACCCTGCAGGGTTTTCAAGGCAAAAGACATTCAGAGGTGGTTTGCCTTTGCCTGCTTCTGCACAGCAACCCTAGACTTCCTTGGTGGTCTCCCATCAGAGTACTGGCCGGGGCCCACCCTGCTTCGCTATCCCTTTCACATAATCCAGGGGACAAGCCATCCCTTACTTGCACCAGTCCTGAGAAGCCGCCTGCTATGAAGATGTGGGTGTAGCTGGGAGGGTTGGAGCGACGGTCCCGGTGGTGGGTGTTGCTGAGGTACAGCAGGGCATTGCTGTAGGCCCCAAACATGATGGAGTTGACCATAGCCACACTGAGCAGCGGGAAACTCATGCCTTTGAAGAAGCCAAGGACCTGAAAAGGAGAAGCAGAGGGGGAAACTGGTAGCCCTCAAAGATGGGTGGCGGCTCAGACAGTCTGCCATGCACGAGGCTCCAGAGCCAGAACCCGACATAAATAAAGACTGGGATTTGGGATCCAGTTCGAGCCCTAAGGGCTGCAGAAGGCAGCCTTGAAACATGCATGCAATGCTGAGGGAAGCTCAGAAGGGAAAGCGGACACACAGGACTGACCAGCAGTCCCAGGGTCAGGACTTTGGCCTCTCCTCCTCTTCCTCCTCTGCACAAGTAGCAGGAGAGGACAAAACACAGGAAACTGGCACATCTAAGCAATCCGTTCTCCAAGGCACTATCTCTGGCTTTCCTCTGCGCACACTTTGGGTTGCCTTGGAGAGCTTCAGAGATTAGTTCAGTGCCTGGCTGGAGCCCAGCTCCCACATCCCCCCTCCCCGAAGGTTTAGCAGCAAGAGGATGTTACAGGATCCAGCTGGCACAAGGCAGGAAGAGACTCCAGCCGTGGCAGCAGCTCAGAGCCTCAAAAGAAAGGTTAAACTCAAAGTAAGAAACGCTTCACTGGGTTGCATGGAAGGTCCACCTAACCCTTCTCCAGATTCCACAGCAGAGAAGCCCATAAGCTAGGCTCCCTCGCTGGTCCCCACGGTCTAGCATCCAGACATGGCTCTGTATGGGGGTGGGGGCCCCCTGGGGGGAGGCTGCCTTTTAGGCACCCCAGCTACAATAAGGTAATGGACCGCATGTGAATGAATGCAGAAGACCAAGGGGTAACTTACCCAAATGTGCAGAGGGTCAGGAGGCAAAGCTCTGCTGTCAACTCCTGGGGGCCCCCTCCCACTTTGGCTGTTTCTCCTTGCTATGGCCACCAAGGACAACCCCCACCAGTTGCTGGCTTGCCCTTTCGTTCCTCTGGCCAGTGGTGGAGATTGGCCAGCAGGAGAGGGAAGGGGAGTGGATGATGGAGGGGAGGGCCCACAGGTAAGGTGGCCAGCTCTGGGTTAGGAAATACCTGGAGATTTGGGGGGTGGCGAGACTGAAGAGGGTGGGGTTTGGGGAGGGGAGATACTTCAGTGGGGTAAAATGCCATAGAGTCTACCTTCCAAGGCAGCCATTTTTCCCAAGTAAACTGATATCTATTGCCTGGACATCAGTTGTAATACCTGGAAGTTGGCAACCTGATCCATAGGGGGAGTTGGTGAGAGCATCTTGCTCAAGTTGGCTCTGAGGTTCATGGGTTCCTCTAAGTATCAGCCTAGCAAAAGGGGTGGGGGGAGAATACTGACTATTCCCCAGCGTTTTTTCAAGGCTCAAGTATATAAACAGAGTAAGTGGTACGGTGAAGTGGAAAAGGCGCTAGCGAAAAGGTCCCGTGCGCATCATGGCCAACTACCCCCTGGCCCTCTGCATTCATTGCTTGCTGCCTCCATTCTGGGTGCCAGAACTTGGCTGTCTGAGGCTTCTCTTTTTCATGGGCAGCACCTGGCACCATTTTGGTGCTGGCTTGGTGCCTTTGGAGAGGGTGACCCGGCCCCAGTGAACGCATGCAAACCGTTTCGTCGCGGTATGTCCTGACCACGCAGTCCAAGATGCCTCGGTAACCAGCCTGGGTCTGCAGCCGCACCTAAAACATGATAGAGTTGGTAAAGCGAGGAGGGTGGGGTGGAGTCGGAAAAACTTTTCCTGACGGGGGGAAAGGTAACCCAGATTCAAACTGGTGGGTGACAATCTACTGGGAACCAATGTTCCCTCTAAGCTCCACAGTGCTGTGAGCAGAAATTCTACCTAATGAGCTAAAAAGGCTAGTAACGTTAAAATTGTGAGCAAGTCTACATTTGACTATTGCATAAATTAGTTTTTTAGAAAATTATTTCCATAACCTTGTAAAAATCTCAGAATGAATTATTTTAAACTGTATTTAAACAATATTATAAGAATAATTTAAACATTATAAGAGAAAAAAGAATCAAGTCAAATTTCATTACAGAAAATGTTCTCTTTGGGGGTAGACAAGGCCTCCAGAGAATAGGTCTACCCAACCCTTGCCACTATATCGGTAGACCTGGCCTCCAGAGAACAGGTCTGCCCATTCCAGTCCACTATATTGGTGTAGACCTGGCCTCAGACTGTCGCCTTGCACTGAGCCTTAGAAAACATACCAGCACGTTGGGGGGGGGGGGGACGGGACTCTTGCAGTGTACTTGGCGAGCAGGGTTTAGTGAAATACAACAGATTTACAGGTCAAGCATAATAGGGGTGTGCAAAAGAATTGATTTTTCCTGCTCCATTATAGCCTATGGGGACCATTATAGTCAATGAGCCCCATAGGCTATAATGGAGTTGATCTGGGGATATCTGGGGTTCAGGGGGCTCCTCAAACACCCCCCCCCCCAAGTTTCAAAAAGATTGGACCAGGGGTTCCAGTTCTATGGGCCTCAGAAGGAGGTGCCTCCATCCTCCATTGTTTTCAAAGGAGGGGAAAAGAGCTGAAAGCTAAAATCTCTGAGCAGCCAGCTAAAATTCTGTGCACCAGCACCCCCTAGCACAGCTTAGAGGGAACACTGCTGGGAACCTGTCATTTTGCTGCTCACAGATTACTCCAAGCAATGCTGCTGGGCAGGACAGATCACCACACCCAGGACCAGCACCTAGCACTGTGTTAGCAGTTTACGGTATATACCATGTTTGCACAAAGCACCTAAAGCTTTGATCCCTGATTTTCTCTCCAGCTGGCATCTCCCCCTTTGGCCCTCCCCAAAGCTGAAGGGACCTTCCCTCTTTCCCGTCTACTCATTTTCCAGCCCTGCAAGTCACCTTCACAGTGTCCACTGGGTGCCCAAGAACCAGCCCCGCTGCCCCTGCAGCAAAAAGAAAGAGGAGTTAGTGTGGGGGGGGGGGGGGGGTGCCAGTTCAACTGGAGGGTTGCCAACTTCCAGGAGGAGACTGAAGATCTCCGGGAATTAGTACGGATCTCCGGACAACATAGATCAGTTTTCCTGGAGAAAATGGCTTCTTTGGAAGGCTGATTCTATGGTATTCCTGTGTCCTCTCCCCTCCCCAAATCCTGCCCTCCCCAGGATCCACCCCCAAATCTCCAGGGATTTCTGAACCTGGAGTCGGCAGCCTTTACTGGAGTGCTGTATTGGGTTTAAAGTCTGCCTCAGCCCCATAACCTCTGAGTGGCTATGGGGAGGCCCTTTCATCTGTGAAATAGGAATGAGGGAGGCTTGCGCCACCGGTACATTTTCCTGAGGGAAATGGAAATCTATGGCAGAAAAAGTTTGACAGGTCAAGGAAACGAAACCATCTCAAATCCATTCTCCAACTACTTTCTACTCCAGAAAAAGGGTGTAATCACATGAAGGCCAAGGTGTCCCATAAATCTTCTAGGCACAAATAACAATTCGGTCCCACCTCAGTTCCTGAGCCAGGGAAGAACCCGCCTTTTGAGGAAGGGGCTGCGGAGGAGGGAGGAATTTAGGCCTTACCTGAAAGCCATCCTGCAGCGAATTCCACACTGGACATGACACCTGAGAAGCAGGGCGTTCTTGAAAGATCTGCACCTGGAGGGAGAAATCTGGTCAAAATGAATGCTTCGCGTTGCCTTAATCTTTAACCAAGTTCATGCCACTGAAGTACTTTTTCCCCCTTTTTCCTACAGCAGCCCCTGGTTGAAACAGGCCGTTAACCAGCAGGACTCTCTGCAAATGAGAGCCTGAATAAAGATCCACAACACAGAAAATTTGAAAAAGGGGGCCATTGGAGAAAAGACAGTATAAAAGGGGTCCGGTGACTCTAGGGTTGCCAACTTCCAGGTGGCACCTGGAGATCTCTCACTATTATAATTGGTTTCCAAATGACATAAATCAATTCTCCAGGAGAAAATGGCTATTTTGGAGGGTGGACTCTATGGCAATATACCCTGCTGATGTCCTTCCCCCCCCCCAACCCCATCCTCCCCAGGCTCCACCCCAAAAGTCTCCAGGAATTTCCCCACCCAGAGTTGGCAACCCCGCCAATGAGTGCTGTTGCAGGTGAGGCAGTTTTCAGAAGAGACAGATACTTGTGACTGGCAGGGTAGCCAACTCCAGACTGGGAAATTCCTGAAGATTTAGGGGTGGAGCCTGGAGAGGGCAGGTTTTGGAGAGGGACCTGAGCAGGGTATAAAGCCATAAAGTCCACCCTCCAAAGAAGACATTTCCTCCGGGGGAACTGATCTATGTCAGCTGGAGATCAGTTGTAATTCTGGGAGACCTTCGGACCCCACCCAGAGGTTGGCAAAAAAAAACAAAACCCCACAGGGCTTTCATGTCGAGGGGGGGGCTGGAAGGCAGCTTTCAGTTAGGAAGGCAGTATGCCAGAGGAGACTGCAAGAGATCCGGAGTGCACAAATGCAGCCCAAGAGGGCCAGCCCAAAAGGCTTGCTGGAGCCTCACTGCGTGGTAATGAAGTTCCTGAAGCAATCCCCCCCCCCCCCCCCATCATCTGGCGAAGCATGACAGACCTTTGCTCTGACCCAGCAAGTCAACCTGCCTGTTCTCAAACCCCCCCAGCGCTTCTCCAAGCACAAAGGACACAGCTGAATTTGTTAATGAATCCCCGCATGTTAATGAATCCCAATTTGTTAATGAATCCCTTTCTGTGTTCTGATGGCCTGCTTCTTTCATAAGGGCAAAGCCGTCTTGAAGGTGCCACCCTGCGAATGGGTAAGGTCAGCAACTGCCCCCTTAAGTGGGATGCTGAAGTGGGATTAGAACTGTACTAGAATGGGGCAGTCGGGCAGGGCACCCTTATGATGGAAGTCTGCTGCAGTGATTATTGTACGTATCCCCTGCTTTGACTGCATTGTCTCATACCTTGTAATTCCGCTTTCTGCACTGTTTATAGCCCACCTTGCTTCAAGAGGTCTGCGGCTCACTTTGTTTTCCAATTCTGTAATCCTAACCCTAATGCACAGTTCAATGGCTGCCCTGTTTTACATTACGCAATCCGCCTTGGGTCTCAGCAAGAAAAGCAGGCTATAAAATAATGAATGAATTAATCAATTTTTTATCCTCTTTCCAACATTTCTATGAATTGCAGTGACGGAGTCAGGGCTATTTTGGGGCAGGAACACACAGGAACGGAGTTCTGGCTGGCTCCTGAGTTGGCCACACCTACAATCAAAACCTCTGGCATGTGTGCTGGGGGTGGGGAGGAGACTAGAAAGGCACTTCAACACCGCATTTCCCCAGTTGTCTGGTTTGGGGTGGGGTTAAGAGACTAGAAAGGCGATGCTGAAGTGGGGCGGAGAAGGGGGTGCCTGCCCTGAGCTTTCCCAGCCCCCTGCCTAATATGCTAATACGCTGTGCTGTCAGGGGTGTGGCCTAATATACCAATGCGTTTCTGCTGTTGGGTGTGGCCTATTATGTTAATGAGTTCCTGCTGGGCTTTTTCTACAAAAAAAAGCCCTGGACGGAGTGAGCGCCCGTCTCTGGCCCCAGCTCCTGCCAACCTAGCAGTTCAAAAGCAAGAAATTGGAAGTCGATAAATAGGTACCGCTTTGGTGGGAAGGGAATAGCGTTCCGCGTGCCTCAGCGTTTAGTCATGCCGGCCACATGACCACGGAAAAGTCTTCGGACAGCGCTGGCTCTTCAGCTTGGAAACAGAGATAAGCACCACCCCCTGGAGTCGGATTCAACTGGCTTTCGAGCAAGGGAAACCTTTACCTTTACTTTGACACCAGAAAACCCTAACCTGGATGGCCCAGGCTAGCCTGAGCTCATCCTTTCTGAGAAGCTAAGCAGGGTCAGGCCTGGAGAGTACTTGGATGGGAGACCACCCAGGAAGCCCAGAGCTGCCACACAGAATCAGGCAATGGGAAAAAAACAATTCAGAACACTTCTTGCCTTGAAAACCCTACAGGGTCGCTGCAAGTCAGCTCTGATGTGATGGCACTTTTACACACAGGCACAACCCCAGAAAGCATGGCAGGAGCCTTGTATTTTAAGCTCACCCTGATGCCAGTTCCCTCGGCATCCACAGGCAGACTTATGAATTAGGGATGCCAGCTCCAGGTTTGGAAATACCTGCAGATCTGAAGGTGGAGCCCAGCAGAGTGGAATTTGGGGAGGGAAGGGGCCTTGGTAGGGTATAATGCTATGAAGTTCGCTTTCCAAAGCAGCCATTTTTTCCCCAGGAGAATGGCAATAAATGTTTTAAGTAAATAAACAAGTGATATATGTAGTCTGGAGATCAGCGGTAAGTCAGGGAGATCTCCAGCCCTTCCTTGGAGGTTGGCAATCCCGGCTGCAGGTACAGAAATGGCCAGTTATGGTATCCCCGTGTGTAAGCTTCCAGCACACCTAGGAATTGAGGGACTGGCTCTTCCCCCGCTCTCTTCTGGAGCCAGAGCAGATGGTGCTGGAAAGGTGGAGGTACTTTTTCATCATGGCCCCCACCCAAGGTCTCACTAGCCTCTGCAGAAATCTCCCAGCATGCAACCTGCGTGGCCTGGAGCTCTGCAGTGCCACAGTCCACTTTTGCCCTCTCAGGGAGTCAGCTTGCCCCTCTGTTCCTGGACCTGGCTACTTTGCACAGCCAGAACACCCCCGTGGCTCTCTGCCACAGGAGCATCGACAAATATGGGCCCGTTCTGCATCGGCAATGAGCATGGACACCCAGCCACCACAAGGCGGCAGCAGGAGCCCACCCGAGTTTCTTTTATGCACGGATTATACTAGATGCAGAAGCGGCTGCCAGTCACCCAAAAGAGGGCTGGGATGTGCAGAGCTGGACATTCAAAACAGGAACGGTGCTGCCCCCCAAAGGCGTAAAGAGACAGCAGCAGAGGAGGCAGCCAGAAATATGAGAACACTTGCCTGGATCCGTCATCCATCCGAGAATCCCATTGTCAGAAGAGGAACTTGCATGGGAGGCTGCCGCGTACTTAGGGAGTGATCTCTGAGGTCTGATTTCCACCAGTGTCTCTGCCCCAAAAAGCTTACAATCAATTACAGTTATAGCAGGAAAGAGGAATCCAGCAGTACTCTCATTCACGCTTCCAGTGTCACGGTTGCAATAACTGTGGGTCAAAGTTTCTTCTATTCTCTTGTGCTATGACCGCAGGCCTTATCTATGCCGCAAACACTTTTATCAGTTTTATACTAGCTTACCTAGCATGGTTTCCCATAAAGCATCTAGGGAACTGTAGTTTGGTGATGGTATCAACAATTCTCTTAGAGATTCGAGACCTCTTCCCACAGGATGCCCTGAGGAAAGGGAACGTCGGAGAGTCCTAGAATTAGAAGGGGTCTTATAAGTTGTCTGGTTTAATTCTTTGCACAATGCAGGAAATCCAAAGATAGAGTATTCTAGTCTAGTCTCTGCTTCAAGACCTCCAGTGAGGAGAAGGAGGAGATTGGATTTATACCCCGCCCTTCACTCAGAGTCTCAGAGCGGCTTACAAACTCCTTTCCCTTACCCTCCCCACAACAGACACCCTGTGAGGTGGGTGGGGTGAGAGCTCTGAGAGAACTGCTCTTGAGAGAACAGCGCTGAGAGAACTATGGCTTGCCCAAGGTCACACCAGCAGCTGCATGTGAAGGACTGGGGAATCAAACCCAGTTCTCCCAGATTAGAGCCCGCTCGCCTAACCACCACACCAAACAGGAATGAAGAGCCCTTCACTCCCCCAAGGTAATTGGTACCATTTAGACTGCTCTACCATTAGGTTCTCTTAACGTTCAACCCCAGGCATCTTCACTGCCTTTCTGCCCTGCCCTGGCTAGCCCAGTCTCATCAGATCTCAGAAGCTATGCAGGGTCAGTCCTGGCTAGTATTTAGATGGGTGACCTCCAAGGAATACCAGGGGCATGATGCAGAGGCAGGCAATGGCAAACCACCTCTGAAACATCTCTTGCCTTACAAACAACCCTAGCTCACCACCTAGTGGTGCATAATGCTAAAAGAGCTAGAACTTCTGCCTGCCAGACAGTCTTAGGATCTCCTGGCTATAATACACACACTGCCATACAATGATTAATTACTGCCCTTCTCTGAACCCATTCCAATTTGTCTACACCTTTCTGAAATTGTGGTGGCCAGAAGTAGGTAGGGCATTCCAGATGAAGGCTTACCTTACACAGAGTAGAGCAGAACTCTTATTTATTTATATCATGTATACCTTGCTTTTCTCCCCACTGGGGACCCAAAACTGTTTACAAAATTCTGCCCTCCTCCATTCTATTCTCACAACAACCCTGTGAGGTAGGTTAGGCTGAGTGTGTGCCTGGCTCAAGGTTACCCTGCATGCGTCCATGGCAGAGTGAATATCTGCATCTGGATCGCTCAGCCCACTGCGCTGCTTCTTGTGACTTCTATGCTTCTGTTTATGCAGCCTAAACGTGTATTAACCCCACTCTCCCTTTTAGGCAGCTGCATCATACCACTGGCCCATATTCAGCGCATGATTGACTGCAACCCTGAGATCTTTTTCACACATACTTCTACTGCCAAGCCAGGTATCCCCCATCCCATGCCTGTGTGTTTGATTTCTTTTTCCTAGTTGTAAAACTTCGCATTTGTCTCTGTTGAATTTCAGTTGGTTAGTTTCAGCCCAGTTTTCCAACCCATTGAGGTCAATTCGACTGTGATTCTTTGAGGTGTTAAACTGTTAAATGACTGTTCAGACCCACTGGTGGACCTCCTGATGGCACCTGCTATTTTTGGTCGCTGTGACACAGGGTGTTGGACTGGATGGGCCATTGGCCTGATCTGACATTGGCTTCTCTTACGTTCTTAATCACTGTCACACCAGAACCCTCTGTAGAGGACATAGGATTAGAAAATACATTTTGCAGCCCAGACCAGAAAAGTCAGCCCCGCTGTGTCCAGTGTGGCTTACCCCCAAGTCCCAAGCCTGTGTCCACAGGAGTTACATTCCTAATCTCAAACACATCCACTCTCAAAGTCACTTAGGCTGTCCAAGCCTTGTAATGTTTTGCCCCCAAAACCCTCAGGGGCATGGGGGCAGGTAACCACTTGGTGGTGAATAGGATTGCCAGCTTCAGGTTGGGAAATACTGGGAGATTTTGGGGGTGGAGCCTGAGGAGGGCAGGGTTTGGGGAGGGGAAGGATTTCAATGGCCACGTTCCAAAGCAGCCATTTTCTCCAGGGGAACTAATCCCAGGAGATCTCCATCCAGCCTCTGGAGGTTGGCAAACCTAGTAGAGTAGGAAAGGCACTTTGTACACGCTTAGAGAGTTGACAGTGGTGATTCCTATGTTGCTGTGTTCCAGTAAAAGCTGCCTCGAGTTGGCAAACAGCAGGCAGGAGGAGTCAGAATAAACAAGTCCTGCCTTGGAGATATCTCCCAGGACGCTTGGCCCAGGGGCACTTTCTACTGAAACCCGAAGAGGCCCAGTGGGGAGCAGCTTTTGGTCTGTTTCTAATTGCTTTGGAGTTAGCAGGGATATCAGCAGGCACGCTGGGATCTCAGAGAAAATTAGAGATATTGGTTCCACGGAACAGGCGTCCCTGCACAGTTCCCAAAGCATCCAGCCAGGCTTCTACCAGCTGTGCCCCTTTTTCTTCACTGGTCACCCACCTTGGTGCAGATGGATCCTTTCCCCCTAAAAAAGCCCAGGATCACCTTTGCAGGGGCCGAAGGGTTGAGCAAAACAAAGGATTCTTGGTGGCTCCTCCTCCTCTGCAAGATTAAATGTTCGCTCCTGTTGACCTTTAGACAGGGCCTTGCCCAGGCCTGCAAATACTCCAGACACTTCGCTTAGGTGCTTTCAGTCCTTTGTGCCTGGTGATAGATAGATTGGAATCAAGGCTGTGCAACATAAATAAAACAAGGAGATAGGTATTGCAGAGTTAACTGTGTGGTTGGTCCAGTTACCACTAGTTAGTCGAGTGCTTAAATAAAGCTACAAATGCAGCAGCGTCACATTACCAGGTTACTCAGCTTACAAAGCTACATAGTCACGTTGCAAGTTTAGAAGATAAATACTTCTCTCTTTACTGGAGAAGTACACTTTGGATAGGAAAGAGTAGGGACACGAAAGAGTACTAACTTACTAGCTAAAAGACAGAAGCAGATGGCAAGAGGGCCATCTGCCTCATGGTGCCAAGAGAGGGCAGCATGTCGTCCCTCTTGGTGTGTGCAGGGAGAGAGTTCATCGTCAGCTGAGAGAACAGAAGGAAGGAAATTGTCCCTGAGAACACAGTCTACATTTCAAAAAGGACAGTGGTAGAAGAGTAAGCACAGGAAGAAAAGGTCATTGTGCCCATCTAGCTATCTAGTCTCTCTTGACACAAAGTCTGGAGGCTGAGGTAGGGGCATCACACCTGGAACTTCCAACAATAGGTCCCTGCCCCAAGGAGTTACAGGTGGAAACCAGATTGCCTGGGAGAAAAAGGAGAGAAGGAAGAAAGCTTTGGGGAGGGATGTGGGAAACAGAGGGGAAAGCAGCTGCAACTGCACAGACTTTGGCGTCTGCTGGAAAATCGGGGCTTCCACAGAAGCAGTTAGCTTTGTCATTGTACTTCCATGCCAGAAGAAAGGCTACACCTGTTGAGTTTATGCCTGTCCTGCATAAAAGCCCTAAAAGGAAAAAGTGTTCCCCTCTATGCTTATCTAGCACATTTTTATTCCATTCCTTTTCAAAGGAGGTGTATATTGTTCTCTCTTCACCACTTTACCCTCACAACAACCCTGCAAGGTAAATTAAGCTGAGAGTGACTGTCCCAAGGTCACATAAAAAGTTTCGCAGCAGTGTGGAGACTGAATTCCAGACTCCTAGTCCACCACTGCAACTAGTGGTTCTCTCTCTGTAGCTTGCAGAAAGCCACATTCACAATTACCATCCACAAAAAGAGCCACGTGACTTCTGTGTGTCCTCTGCACCACCCCACCAAACACACACACACAATAATATAATGATTTGTTACCCCAGGTCAGGCCAGGAATGGGAAGACCACCCCCGGGACCTGTAGAACACAGACTTGAGCCTAGTTCATCTTCCAACATTATATATGCCACCAAACTTCAGCAATGCCCTTCCATTCCCTATATCAGGGAAATAGGTCAGTCCCTAAAGCAAAAGAATGAAGAGACATAAATCAGACATTAAAAACCACAACATTCAAACGAAGAATATTTTAATATTCCAGGTCATTCCATTGCTGACCTAAGAGTGGCAGTCCTCAAACAAAGGAACTGCAAGGAGAAATTATAACATGAGATTGCTGGATTTGAGTTCATTCACACATTCAGAACAATGGACCCTCCCCCCAGCGCTAAATAGAGACCTAGGATTCTTGTCTCACAATAGATGCTAATTTTCTGTCCCCCAAGCATTTCCCCTCCGCTCAAATGAAGCTGATTAGAATATGCATTTGTACCTTGGCATCCTTTGCAAGCATTCTGTACAACACCGCTCCCACCTTCTCTCTGGGATATAAAGACTCCAATCTCCATTCCTACTTTGAAAAAGGGAGCTTTGACTCTCCAGAGCTTATACCCTGAAAATCTTGTTGGCCTCTGTGGCGGAACAGTCCTGCTCTGACCTGCACACCCTATTCCACCATGACCTCCAAAGTTCTCCCAACACCGGGATGGTTTCTCCCCCTTTCTCTCTGTTCAACTGCTGCCACCACTGGGCCTTTGTAGGAAGTGCCCACTAGGAGGGCCAGGACTCCCAGCTTCCTTTCCAAGCTCTGAGGCCTCACCTCTGTTTCCTGCTATCCAGAGTCTGGTTATTATGGGGACAGTTCACTGCCTTGTGCACCACTGGGGGAGTAGCCATTTGCCAACTGACTGCCCCTCCCCTTCCTCCTGGTGCTCCTTTTAAAACAATGTGTCCAAGACAGTAGAGGTCTATATGGTACAGAGAACCACTACCAGTATCAAAAGTTATAAAGTATTTATTAAAAGAAAAATGTTCACAAGCATACTTTCAGCACGGCACCAGTTTGAGCAAGGGATTTAAAAGAAAAGGGTGAAACGTGATTCCTCTGTCCCAGCAGATCTTAAATATAAGGCAGACTCATTAGCTTAGAACAGGGGTGGGCAATTGTTTTGGCTCAAGGGCCACTTTGTGGGAGCGGAGGTTAGCAGAGGGCCGCACATTTTAAAATGATTGCATTCATTAGTTAACTTTGCATTTCAGAAAAGGTATAAATTGCATCATAAAAATCAATAAATATAAATTAAACAAAATAGTGGTAGTTTTATTCAATTTATTTATTGTGCTAATTTCATATCATCTATAGCTGCAAGCACATTTAATTTTAGAATCAGTTTAATGAGACAAATGTACCCAATCACACTTTTCTACAATTTTTTTGAAATCAGGAGTGAGATTGCTTGTTGAGATTCTCATCACAGCCTGCAAGTTAATGTCTGTCAAAGAGCATCTATAATAATAACAACGCTTCTCTGCACTCCAGGCTTCTCTGCGCTCCGGGCCCAACAGAGGCTTGACTGAAACCACGTCTTGGTGGGCCGCAAAAAACTCTGTGGCGGGCCGCATGTGGCCCGCGGGCCGCAATTTGCCCAGCCCTGGCTTAGAAAGCTATCAGATGTTCTACGGGGTTTCCCTTACCTTGAAGCCTCTTTCAGGTGTACAGGCCAGCATATGGCAATGGCTGCCTCCCACAGACCTCTAACTTGATCAGGGCTGTAGCTAACGCTGGGAGTTACTTGATGGACTCAGCACAAAAGAGACTCTCCTTCTCGTTCCCAGGAGTTTTATCATCTCTCTTTCTCCTGTCATTGACCAAGTCAAGTCAGGTCAAAAAAGCTGTTCCTGAAGTATCTGGGAGATTTTTCCTGAAGTCTTTCTAGCACTTAATTCCTCCAAATCTCTGTTCCTTCCAGATATCACCTCTCCAGTTGGAGGTGGGGGAAGCTGGACCATCCCATTGTCTCTTGCTAGACCTATAAGCATTTCTAAAAGGGTGGCTGAGGCCCTGACCTGGATAGCCAAGGCAAACCCAATCTCGATCTCTTCAGATCTTGGGAGCTAAGCAGGGCTGACCCTGGCAAGAATTTGGATGGGAGAACTTTAGAGAGTACCAGGGCTGGGAGTCCAGAAGCAGGCTATCAACCTACTTCTCTGAATGTCCTCCATGCCCTAGTAGGAGTTACCAGAGGTATCCAGCCTGCAAGTTAAGATCTGCTCCAGGAGCCCTGCCTTCAGAGGTGAGAAACAAGGCAACGGGAGACGGGGCTTTTTTAGTAGCGGCACCTCTCCTGTGCAATTCCTCTCCCTTTGAGACTGTGTTACTCTTGTAGGCATCAGGCATGAAAATTTTTGTCTAGCCAAGATTGTAATTAAGGGGAAACTGCTATTGTATGCCGCCAGTGGTCTGGTTTCCTGATCTATGTTTTGATGCTGGGCTGGGTTTTGCATGCTGGAATTTAACTGATATCTTTTAATGTTTTGTTTTTATTACTTTTATTTTGTAAGCCGCCTCAGGCCAGTTCATGGAGAGGTGGCATAAATTTTTTATAAATCGATAAATAAAGCGTGGTGAGGTGACAGCCCTACCTGTAACGTGTGGAGGGGAGTTACGAGTCTGAGGAGGAGCCAGTGACTCAAGGTTTCTGGACATGCGGCCACTGTGCGTGCCGGAGAGACAGACGGAAGTACTGCTACACACACACACAGGTTTGTTTTTTCAAAAATTATTATTAAAGAACGCGATCTCTGAACCGCTCCAGGACTGGAGTCTGATAAATCTTAAGAGGTTTGTGTTTTTTTAATTCGAATTTTTGCGGGCTTTTGCATTTATCCCTAGACAGCCTGCCACGAGCGATTCTTCGGACTGCAATCGAGAACCCTAGTGGCCGCCCGTTCCCCTGCCGTGTGCCCTGGCCTATTCCCCCTAATATACGGCTCCATGAGCTCGCTCGACACACACACAAACACACTCTCACTCTCCCCCCACCCCCCGCGCCGACTGCCGCGTTGTCCCTATAAGCGGCGCATACACATCTTCCTTTTCGATTTACCCCGCCCACGGAATTCCGGGATTCGAAGGAGAACACGGCATAGCCAATAGGCGAGCTTCGTTGGGGGAGAGCCCGCGTGACGTCAGGCAAAACTTGGGTAGGGCCGCGGCTGGAGTTCGAAAAGGCTTTTCCTCTAGGAACGAGAGAAGGTGGGCAGGTAGGAAAGAAGCGCGACCCTCTTGCCGTGCTGTTGTCTGTGCCCTTAGCGCCTTCCCGGCTTGTCTGCTTTCTGCTTATGGACCCTCCCCACATTGCTCTCTTGAGTTACTACCGTGACAAACAAACAGAATAACCAGGGGTGAGATGTAAACTGGGAAGGGAGGGGTGGGGGTGAAGCCCCGGAGAGCTTTGGGAGGTAAAAACCAGAAGTTTGTGCTTTTCGCTTAAAGTGCGCAGTCAGGTTTACCCGACGCCTGTACTAACAGCTCTTGGGCACCAGCTGGAATCCATCCTGTTCACCTGTGTTTTTAATCCCGTGCAAGTTTGTATTTCTGCGTCTTTTTAACATCTTGGAGATTTTAAACAGATGGGTCCTTGGGTCTGTTTTAGCAGGATGTTTATTTATTTAGTTCATTTTTATCCTGCATGAGGAGCTCAGGGCGGGTTATGTTGTTCTCCATTTTATCCTGGCAACAACCTTGTGAGGATGGTGAAATAGAGAGAGGAACTGGTCCTAGATCACCTAAAGGTTGAGATTTTGTTAATGGTGGTAACGGTGAAAGGATTCCTTTGCCAGTAAAATATTAGGTATACTTGGCAGTATTAAGGTTGCAATTAATGCTATTCCCTAGGAAAACATATATGCTTTATTGATTTGTAAACCAGTAGGGGGGAACCGCAAATATCTGTAATGATCCAAATAAAAAGTCACATTATGAATTCACTTGATTACAGGTGAAATTAAAACCACAGCTAAAATCCTTATTTATATTTCTTCTGTCAGGCGGCGGAAAGGTTATTTGTAATCACCAGGCTGACAAGGAACTCACACATAAGGCAAGTGATAGTGCAGAGAGTGACAGTGAAACTGAGGCACCCAGGTGACCTCTGTGAATGTGAGTTAAATTCTGTTCAAATAAATGAGTAGACAATCATTTCTGCGGTGTATCATGCACAGTTCTTTGGGTGTGCTAAAATTTGTATTTCAGCAGTTTTCAATGCCTTTGCGGTCTGTTTACTTTTAAACAGTGTAAGGCAGGGGTGTCCAATGCATTTGTTATGAGGGGCAGATGTGACATAAATGAGACCTTGTTGGGCCGGACCATGTGTGTCATAAAATGTAATGCCAGGTAGCGGAGATATAAACTTTATAAAGGACACAAACACAAAGATTGTTTTTTACTTAAAATAAAAATATTGCAAGTATTATTCCAATACAAATTATTTCCACATAATGCTTGGGGACTTGTTTGAATATAACATATAAACCTCCCTTGATTTTTTTTTCTGGTCAAATATTTCAGTTCAAGTATTTGTTGCCATTGAGGCATGAAATTAACCAGTGGTAGTTAACTCAATGTAAGTCAAGACAGAATTTTCTCTGGAAAACCCACACTGTTGCAGATTAGGGACCCAGACTCTGCTGCCAGCTCAGTAACGCCATCTCTGATGCCTTTGTCTCTACAGATGGAGGGGGACAGGCTCCCCCTACCCCCTAGTTTGGAGGAGCGTTCGCAGCGGAGCAGTATCTCTTCCACGGGACCCCGAAGTAAGTGGAAGGGCTGGATGAGGCAAGCACAGAAGGCACTTAGGAGGCAGATGGATTTCCTATTATAACGCCGGAAAGAATGGAAAACAGTAAATGTGTTTATGAGGTCAGGGGCAATTTAAAAGATGACCCCCATCCTGTGTTGAAAGAAACAATTGTAACTCCACCTGTATACCCTGGATCAGAGGGCAGCCTGCTGCAGGCCCCCTCATCCCTGAACTAGCCCAGGGTCCCTTAAAAGGCATTGCTTCCGAGTCTGTGGTCCGTCCTAAAAGGGGACCACATATGCAGGTAGGAGCTTACCTAAAACATGGGCCCTGGAGGGTTTGGAAACAAGATGCGTTTTGTCTACGTGCAATCTGCCTCCCTCCCCCACAGGTAAGTTTCAACATTCTCTGCATTCCAGCACATCCACACTTCTTTCTGTGAAAAGGCTCCTTTCGTCTCTCTCTCATATAAATACATTTCTCTCCAAAAACAGATACATCTGTCATTTACTGCTTCCATCCTGGGTCTTATTTCCTTTTAAATGTGAACATTTATCTGGGAAAGCGATTTATGGTCCCCTTCCTGAGCAATTCTCCCAGGTTACCTAATGCTGTTAGCTTTGACGTATCAGATAGGATCAACCACCAGAACTCCAAGCATCTTCCAGAATATACCCAATAGAGTGCCATCACACCTTTTGTTTAAGAAGAAGAAGAAGAGATTGGATTTATAACCCACCCTTCACTACCCAAGGGAGCCTCAGAGCGGCTTACAAACTCCTTTCCCTTCCCCTCCCCACAACAGACATCCTGTGAGGTAGGTGGGGCTGAGAGAGCTCTGACAGAAACTGCTCTTTTTCAAGAACAGCTGTGCCAGAACTATGGCTTTCCCAAGGTCATCCAGCAGGTGCAAGTGGAGGAGTGGGGAATAAAACCCGGTTCTCCCAGATTAGAGTCCACGCACTTAACCACTACACCAAACTGGCTCTTAAGGTATGGGAAACTCATAATCAGAGATCAGACACCTTTTTGTTCCTTTGTTCAAAGTCAAACCCATTGCCCTGCCCCTCAGGATAACTTCTACAATCTATAAAAAACAGCCGCCCAGCCATGGTCCGGTGTGTCACTCTTGGACACCTTACAGAGTACCCCCCAGACTTGCAGTCTGGGCCCCCTTCGTTCATGATACACTGGTCGTTCACGATCTCCTTCCATTAGACTTCTGCACATCTGGATCTGGCAAATATTGCCTCAGAAATCCTTTTATGTCTTTAAGCTCCTCTGTTTTGCTGTAGCCTTGTATGCGTGTGCATTTTGATTGCTTTGTGTGTGTGTGCTTTGCTTTTAATCAGTGTTTTTGAATAAAACTAACAATGTCTTTCAACCTTAGTCCCTATGGAAACTGACCCTGGTATATATAGGTGTAAAGATTCCCCTCTCCGTCCCCCCCCCCCCCCCGTTACACCCATTCTACCAGCTCTGTCTCTCTGCTAATTCTTCATCTAAATGGAAACAGGCAATTCGGGTAACACAGTGTTTAATTATCAATATCAAGACGTTCAATGACTTTTTGTTCTCTGGGGGGTGGTGGAAAGTGCCACCAAGTTGCACCTGGCTTATGGCAACCCTGTAGAGTTTTCAAGGCAAGAGAAGCTCAGAGATGGTCTGCCATGGCCTGCCTCTGTGTAGCAACCCTGGACTTCCTCAGTGGTCTCCCATCCAAGTACTAACCAGGGCCAACCCTGCTTAGCTTCCGAGATCTAATGAAATCAGGCTAGCCTGGGCCATCCAGGTCAGGGTATCTGGTTATTCTGCTCTGAAACAGAGGAGGAGGAGAGGAATCAATGCCTCACAGGTCCCTTGCATAGCATGGGAAGGGACAGAAAGGAGGCAGTTTGGGGAGTTCTTCCATCTGTGCTCAGCTGCACGAGGGAAGTGGAAGAGGAACTGGGGGTGCCCAGCTGTCTGTCTGTGTTCTTTCTCTCCCAGCTCTGGATGTCGTGGTGTACCTGATCAATGACACGGAGGTGCGGCTGACAGTGGACAACCTGCCTTCGGTCACTGCCCTCGAGTTACACCGTCTTGTCCGGGATGCCCTGAGGCTGCCAGAATGTGCCCTGGAGGTCTTTTCTTTGTGGCTGGTCTCCCCTTTGCTAGGTGAGGCTCTGGGGCTGAGGTCCGTCTGCCTTTCTTCACATAACTCACCATGTATCCAGCCAAAGTGGACACTGGATCACTGTGGTCACTTCCACATTGTCATTTTGGTCACTTGATTGTCCCTATTGCTTCAGGGTTTCTCCCACCGCAATGTGTTTTGCTCTCTCTAGTAGTCCCAGAGGGAGCAAAACACATGTGGAAAGGGGGGGGGACCCTGTGTGTGTGTATTAAGTGCCATTTTCGACCTATGGTGATGTAATGAATTAATCAAGATGGGTAGCCGTGTTTGTCTGTAGCAGTAGAAAAGAGCATGAGTCCAGCAGCACCTTAAAGACTAACAATATATGTGGCAGGGGATGAGCTTTCGTGAGTCATGGATCACTTCTTCAGATACAGCTAGAATAAGAGTCCATCTGTCCTATTTATTGGAAAGTGGAGTGATTTCAGATGCAGAATGACATTAGCAGGCAAATGACAATATCTGGTGAATGAGAATCGTGGGTGTGATTGGATTAAGGTGAGAGTTGCAGAGGGGTCATAGGTATGGAGAAATCAGCATTGGTAATGAGACAGGTAACCTAGGTCTCGATTCAGTCCAGGTGGATGCATTGTCTTGAGCTTGCAATTCAGCAGTCTCTCTTTATCTCGCTTTGAAATTCCTGTTACTTTTAGGTCAGCAAATGAATGTCCTTAAAGGTTAAAATGTTCCCCACTGGTTTTTGAATGTTGTGGTTCCTAATGTCAGCCTTATGTCCATTCTTTGTCGAAGGGACTGGCCTGTTTGTCCAATGTAGAGAGTGGAAGGGCATTTTTGACAAGATGAAGATGAATTAATGTCCTTCGAAATGTCCTGTCATTAACAACCTCGCTCAGGGCTTGCAAACTGAGGGCTGTGGATTCCTTTATTGAGTCAATCCATCTCATGTTGAATCTTCCTCTCTTCCTGCTGTGTAATTTGATCATGCTAGGCCACAATAAATTTGCAAGTCTTTAAGACAGAGATTGCCAACAGGTAGCTCATGTAGCGTGCTGGCCTGTAGCATGCTGGCCACTGCGGAGTAGTTCCTGTGTTCCCAGGAAGACCCAGAAAAAAAATGTCTAAAAGATGGCAGTTATTTTAAAGTTTTTATTTCATAGGCTTTTCTATGCTGCTTAGCTGACAGCTTCGTTTCTGGTACCCTTCTGAGTCCCTGTTCTGTTTCTAGAAGAGAGAGAAAAAATTAGTAATCCTGTTGCTGGAGAAGCAGCTCAGGATATTTCATTGCTCAGAAGCTGCTGTTATTACAGAAAAGGTCGATGAGCCCCGCTTGAAAGTGTCGTGGGACTTCCTTGTTGTTTAGGCTGCAGCAGTAGCCCCCCCCCCTCTGGAATATGGCTCATTATGTTGCTGCTTCAGTCCTCCTGGGCTTGTAAGCTGTGGCTCCCCCCAGGAAACTCTTTTCATTGCCAGCCAGCAATATAATAATGCTTCTGGCAGCAAGTTATCCAGTGCCATCCTCTCATTACTAACCATGCCTCCCCGCATGTGGATGACTTCTCGTATTCTAGGAGAGCCACTGTGGTGTAGTCAGTGTTACATTGGGACCAAAGAGAGACACGAGTTCAAACTCCTGTTCAGCCTTAAGGTTCCCTCAGTGGACTTTTGGCCTGCCACTGTTTCTCAGCCTGGCCTCCTAACCAGAATTGTTCTGAGGACAAAAATGAGAAGGGGAGAGAACCTCATCTCCTTGGAGAAAGGATAAAATGTGGAGGGTGACTGGTTTGTCTTCCCATAATGAAGAACATGCACAGAGTGTCTTTCCCTAAATAACGAGTTATGGGCCTGTAACTTCCAGAGCAGAAAGCATAAAGGCAGTGGTGATTCCGGGCCCACATCACTTTATTCGTGTCATGAGTTGTGTGCTTTCTATTGGAAACTGGTGTAATATACTGGCAATTTAGGTCAGGAAGTTATCAATTCAAATCCTGCCCCTTCCAAGAAAGTACTCACTGTCCTTAGGCCGCACTGTCAGCTTCACCCCCTCCCATAATCTACAGTATGGGGATGTGATGCAAATCCAGTCTTGCAGAGATGTTGTAACCCATCTAATGAGCTAAGTTTGGATTCAAACACAATAAGGCTCCAAAGAAGAAGAGATTAGATTTTTGCTCTGCCCTTCACTCGGAGTCTCAGAGTGTCTTACAATCTCCTTCCCTTCCTCTCCCCACAACAGACACCCTGTGAGGTAGGTGGGGCTGAGAGAGCTCTCTTTGAGAACTGCCTTTGAGAGAACAGCTCTGAGAGAACTTGTGATTGACCCAAAGTCACACCAGCAGCTGCATATGGAGAAGTGGGGAATCAAACACAGTTCTCCAGATTAGACTTAGCTGCTCTTAACCACTACACCAAACTAGGCGATAGTTCTCCAGAAGCATGCACCCTGCTGCAGCAATTGTCCTGTCCTGTATCTTTGTGGTTTGGAAGAAACAGGGCCAAGGCTAAGTGATAAGGGGATGTGTGTATACAGGTCATTTTAGTTTCCCTTGCAGAAAGCGGCTTGGTTCGTTTGTCTGAATTCCCTGGAAGATTCTGCTCCTTGCTAGTTATCTTTTGCTGCTCTGCACTGTATGTGGGAGTAAGGCTGATCTTGGTTAGTGAGTCAGACTATATAGGTCATAGTGCCAGTTTGCTTTTGCTGCCCCAGTAAACGGGCTTTCCAAAGCTACCCAAATTCTGACCTTCAGTATTAGGGAAACACCATGCATTTCCAGATACCAGTATCAAACAATGGGTGTCTTGCTAACTTTTCCAAGAATGTATTTTGGCAGCCTTGCTGATCTGAGCAGGGCCTTGTGCAGGTGCCACTCCTCAAATGGGCAAAACTGACAACTGCCCGTATATGGGCATTCTCCAGGGTGGTGCCCACCTTGTGGAACAGCCTGCCTGATGAGGTCAGGAAGGTGCCTGCCCACCTGGCTTTCTGCAGATTATGTAAAACTGAATTATTCAGGAGGGCATTTTTGCACAGGTAACAAGACTAGGCAGCAGAGGGAACAAGCTAAGCTACTTCTTCCTTACAGAGCTATGGGAGTTTTTCTTCTTGGCTCCTCATGTCTTGTACTTTGGGGGGGATGCTCCTGGGGGCCAAATAGGGTTGCCTGCCACCCTCTAGGTGGGGCCTGAAATTCTCCCAGAACTACAACGGATCTCCAGACTACAGAAATCAGTTTCCCTGGAGGGATTGGCAGCTCCAGAAGGTGAACTCTTTGGCATCATAACCCACGGAGGTTCCTCCCCAGGCACCCTGTGCCAAATCTCCAGGAATTTCCTGGAGTTGGAAATCCCACGCCCTAGCCAAAGAAAGACCCTAAGAATAATTTCCGAAGCTGTTGGATTCTTCACTGTACTATTGCAGGAGGGAGCAAAGTAGAATCGTGAGCCGATTATGTCTCCCAAGTGCTTTTACAGTCCTGCAGATAAGCAGGTTCAACTAGATCTTAAACATGGAATTTTCCAGTGAAACTGACTTCTTAGTATCTTTTTCTCTACAGCTGGCATGAATTGATCCAGACCAGTTAGTTCTAGTTTCGAGGGCACATTTTCCCATCTAGCCTCCGTGACTTCACCATTCTAATATGTCTGGCTCATTTTTGCCTTTGCACCATTATGGCTATTCTCTTCTGTCTCTTTTTGCAGAGGTGCAGCTGAAACCCAAGCACCAGCCCTACAAGGTTTGCCGTCAGTGGCACGAGCTCCTCAACCGGTTCACCAGCAGCTCTGAGTACGAGATCTGTGAAGGTGTGGATGTGACCAATGTTCCTTCCTCTGGGCCTTTCCCAACTCTGCAGTTTCTGAAACCTTACAGAGTTGGAGTCCGGTGGTAGGATAGTGGCAGTCGGAGTTCTTAAGCTCAGCTCTCACTTACTGGGTGGGTGAATTCACCAACAGTCTCCACCGAACGCCTGCAGTTCTTGCTCTTTATCTACTTGTCTGTGCTGCTGGGGTAGTGCGGGGGAGGGGAAGGATTTTCCCTTCCTGCCTCTGGCTGCTTCCTGGAGACCTGATAATGTGCAGATGTGTTGAATTGATAGCTCAGAAGGTTGCTGGGTAGGCCGGTCCTAAGCACCACCTTTTTTTTGTCTGTGCAGATTTAAAAGGAAGGTTGCAGACTTAAAAAAAAGCTTAAGATTTTTAACTGTTTTAATGATGAATCTTATGGTCCAGTTGTATGATTTTTTTTTTAAATTGTAAGCCACCCCAAGCCCACATTGCAGGAGAGGTGTGGGATATAAATCTAAGTAAATAAAGGAAGAAAATAAAGCTGGGCTCGTAGATCACAGCTTTGTCTCCTGATTTTTGTCTCCTGTTGGCAGATGAGCCATCTCTGCAGTTGCGAAGGAACGTCTTTTTCCCAAAGAGAAAGGAGCTGCAGGTAAGTTCCAGATTAAATGATGGGTAGATTTGTTGGGGGGGGGTATAGAAACACACTCCTGTAGTTGAGGATTTTGTTTATTCGCTGTACAGAAAATGCTGTCGTGGTTTGGCATTGCTGCTTGCCTTCCCCATAGACACGTGCATAGATCTAGTACCACCACATCTCACAGACAGTGTTCCCTCTAAACTGAGTTAGTGTGAGCTAGCTCACCGTTTTTTAGCTTCCGGCTCACCCATTTTTGCCTTAGCTCAAGAAGGATGGCTCCAGAGCAAACTAAGTGATGCAATAGCCAAATCGCTCATTCACAACTGTAATGCCAGTAGCTCACAAAGTAGAAGTTTTGCTCACAAGACTCCACAGCTTAGAGGGAGCATTGCTCACAGAATGGAGTAAGGATGGCTGTGAACTGTAAAAGGTTTAAATCAGGGGTCCCCAAGCCCCAGTGAGTGGGGTGAAGGGCGAGCACCTTTGGAATTCTGACACAGTGTGGTGGGAGTAGCCACAAAATGGCTACCACAAAATGGCTGCTGCTGAAGGAGGAGCCTGTCCCCAAATGGCTGCCAAAGCAATATTTTTTAAAAGCTGCACAGCCAATCAAATCTCCAGTGATCAGTCAGAAGACTTGCTGGGCAAAAGCCCTACCTGCCCCTCCCACTTTCTAAAAACACTTGGCTGGTGCCAGGAAAGGTGCCAGCGTGCACCAAAGTAACCACAGGCACCTGGCTGGGGACCCCGGTTTATATCACTGGGGCTACAAGCTTATGAGGGGGCCTGTTCAGTTGTGCTTGGCTGTTCAGAAGAGGTAATTTGTGTCAGGAGAAAGTGGGTGTGCTGGGAGACACCCCCCTCTTCCCCCACAGAACTGGAAAAGCATTCTTCAGAATCTCCAACAAGATGCCTAGAAGATTTGGTAATATACAAATTTGTGTAACTTCTAATAATTCCAACAAGTGAGCAGTAAAAAAAATTATTCCATCCTTGGACAGCCCTAATAATAGAATTTGACAGAAGAAGGAAGGCTAAAACACTCACAGTTTCCTGGGCTGCTTTTTTGACACTAAATAGACTACCCTGTTCTCTTCCACACGGTGTCATGTTAATACTTATGCTTTGCTGCAGTTCTGTTTTTCGACTTTTGGTTGGTTCTACATCCCTAATCCTATTTCACTGCTTATTGAATGTCTTATCTGTCAATTGTATCGACTCCCTCTGCACAATCTGCCTTGAGTCCAAGTGAGAAAGGTGGACCTTAAGTAACATTAGTAAATAAATAGGGTGTTTCCATAGTTTTGGAATCCTCTCCGAAGAGGTTTGGAGGCAACTGAGGGTGCTGGAAAGAGAGCTAGCTAAAAAGAGGAGGCGCGCGCACACCTTCCAAAGGGTGGCAAATGCCTGGAGTCCAAATCCTGTGTGCCAAAGCTAGCCCCACACCTTCCTCAGGCCAACAGCAGCCAGTACTGAGTGCACAGGCCTGTCAGGAGTTGTACCTTGGTTCAGTCTGTATTTATGCCAGCCTTTCTGAGGGCAGTCAGTGCCCTCCTGTCCATGGCCCCCTGAGTATGGGCCCACGCTTCCTCAACTGCCCCATGTAAGCCTGCAGTGTCGTACAGTGTATAGAATACAGTATCTTGACTCCCATTCTGAAAAAAAGCTTCTAGCTCTCATAAATTGTGAAGATAAGCCACGCAAGGGCCTGTGTCCCAATAAACCCTATGGCATATTTTCACAGTTGTCAGGGCTGGAAACCGTAAACAAAAGATTAGTAAAAGCTGAAGCGTTCTCGGCAGAATGTTTCCTTCTGTGGTCTGTTGGCTCCTTGCTCGTCCTCAGAGTGGGCCAAGCAGGATGAATTCCTTCCAAGTGAGCAAGGCTTTGTGCACACTAAACATCTCTGGAATATCAGGACGGCTGTCGCGCGCATGGACGGTTGATCTCCTTCTGATTCTGTTTGCTGCCTGTTTTCCTTCCCAAGATCCAGGATGAGGGCGTGTTGCAGCTCTTGTATGAGGAGGCCAAATACAACATCCTGGAAGGGAGGTACCCCTGCGACCCGGCAGACTGCGAGATGCTGGGAGCCTTGGTTTGCCGGCTGAGCTTGGGCCCCTGTGACCCAGACCGGCACACGACCTGTTTCCTGAAGTAAGTGGGGTGAAGGAGGGCAGACAAGTGGCTCTCTAGCTTGCCCGCTCTTTGGTTCTGGACTAAGCTAGAGGAGGCAGCGAACACGAGCAGGTGAAGGAGGGCAGCAGCTGGCGACCTGGGGTGGGACAGAGCAGAGGAGGTGCTGAAGCCAAGGACACATGTGGGCATCCCTCCTCTGATGAATACGCTGGTGTTGGGTGATGAGCTACACATGTGAAGTTGCTGTCCTGCGTCAAATATTGTGGTGGGGAGGGGTGAGTGATCTGTATCTTTTTTCCCCCTCAACAGTCTGCCTTCTTTTTAAAAAATTATTTATATTTTAATTATAATTTTAATTTCAACAATTTAACAGTACAACATAACACGACTAATTAAAGATCAAGATGGGTAGCCATGTTAGTCTGTCTGTAGCCATAGAAAAGAGCATGAGTCCAGATGCACCTTAAAGACTAACAAAATATGTGGCAGGGGAGGAACTTTTGTGAGTCACCACTCAGAGCCAGTCTGGTGTACTGGTTAAGTGCGCGGACTCTAATCTGGGAAAACCAGGTTTGATTCCACACTCCTCCACATGCAGCTGCTGGATGACCTTGGGCAAGCCATAGTTCTGGCACAGCTGTTCTTGAAAAAGAGCAGTTTCTGTCAGAGCTCTCTCAGCCCCACCTACCTCACAGGGTGCCTGTTGCGGTGAGGGGAAGGGAAAGGAGTTTGTAAGCTGCTCTGAGACTCCTTCGGGTAGTGAAGGGCAGAGTATAAATCCAATCTCTTCTTCTTCTTCTTCTTCAGGTCTGAAGAATGTAACAGTAACTCACGAAAGCTCATCCCCTGCCACATAATTTGTTAGTCTTTAAGGTGCTACTGGACTCTTGCTCTTTTCTACAACAACTAATTAAATTAACATAAATAATGGTTCTCATCTTAATACATTACAAATCAGATTAATTAAAACTGTAAAAACTCTGATTAGCGATAAACCATTATCGAGAACACCAGAATTCACTACTGTAACTTATCTGTGTAATATACCTTAATTCACATAGGCTTTACTAAGAAAGTTATAGAAGGAGTAAATCTACTGGGGCCAAGCTATTGGCGATCTGTATCTTGATGCAGATGTTTTTAGCAAAGACCCAGTTCTCATTGCATTGCGCCAGGTCTATCCATGTGCCAGTCGGTTGATAGATAGGTAACAGGTGATGGAAGCCGGGATCCTGATGGAAGCAATGATCCGGTGCCCAGAGCAAAATGAGTTACTTCTGAAAGAGTGAGGAACACACTTAACTCTGGCACTTCTTGAGCTATAAATCTCTTCCTTGAGCTGTCCCCACCCACACTTCAGTGCTGCCAAGAGACTTTTTCTCTCCACGACTTGCAGTCTCTCTCAAGCTCGAAAGTGCATCAATCTTTTGTTCTTTAAAAGTGACTTATCGCGGCACCTTTTGAAAGTGACCACCTTGTGTTTTGCCTCTTAAAAACAAGTATTACTAACGGCCAGACGGCACATTATGGCAGACACAAGTCCAGTCCTTGCAGCTTGGCCACGTTTTCCTCTGAAATTGCATTGGCAGCCACGGGTTGGGCCTGTGTCCGCTTTATCATGTAGTTAGGCTTTAAGAGTCTTGCCTCCTGATCTCTAGCTCCTCACACTCCCTTAGGCCTTTGCAACACAGGGCAGGTTTTGGGTTAATACACCTGAAAATGTTCCACAGGTGTAGTCTAGCCATGCAGCTGGATGGCAGGAAAACCTCTTTACGGAAGCAGTGTGATCCAGATGCCGCAGACAGTCTCCAAATGAGACGCCTGGTCTGGCCCATTCACCCTTGAAACTTGCTTCTGTGCATGCTAGATGTTCTTTGCTCGGTGATCTCATGGCAGAAGAGCATCTTGGATCTGTGTGTGGCTGTGCCTTGTGCTAAGAGAGGGCCAGGAGACTGACGGCAGCAGCTGCTCCTGATGGTGCCTGTAGCTAGGACTTGGGAACAGCCTGCAACCAGCTTGGCCTTGAGGAATGCAAGCCTGGCTGGGATCTTGGGGCTGTACAATCCCCCATTGTCCCTTCCAGGGTGGTGTAGAATAAAGCCCCCGCAGTCAGGCAGCCAAGTGGTATTTTATGAATGGCTCCGTGGGTGTAGTTGTCCGGGTCGTTCCAACAGACTTCCACTATTTTGCAGCTTTAGCGGGAAGATGCTCCAGAAAGCCTTGGGAAAGGAGAGGAATGAAAAACACACGGGCAGGGTATTCTGGAACTAGCGGGGATCCTGCTCTGTTCACATGAGCAAGGGCAAAGTGGGTGGGCCTTGCTTCTGTTTCAGCCACAAAAAGCTTCTTGTGTGCCAGAGTGTCTTCCTTTTCTCCTAGAGGAGTGGAGTGATGCCCCTGAACTCTTCTGGCCTCTGCTTTTCAGAGGGGAAGCAATCTGATGGCAGATGTAGATGGACAGGGAACGGAAAGGTTGTGTGAAAATTTTAAAATCAAAACGGGGATCTTTGAGTTGCTAAAATTTGAGAACTCCTGATGTGGATGCTTTGAGGCAAAGCATTTGTTCTCGCCCTCACCTCCCCCCACCCCTTTTCAGCCTTTATTCACAAGGATGTTATAGCCCCCTGCTTGCTGCTGACGTGGCCCTGGTCTGCAGGGTTAACTGCTTGTATGAAACAGTTGAGTGTAGAATCTTAGAGTTGAAAGGGACCTCCAAGGCCATCTAGTCCAAGCCCTGCACAATGCAGGAAATTCACAAATACCCCCCCCACACACACACACACACCCAGTGACCACTTTTCCATGCCCAGAAGAACCACACTCAAAAAACCTCCAGGATCTCCAGCTGAATTGGCCTGGAGAAAAATTGCTTCCTGACCCCAAAATGGTGATCAGCATTTCCCCGGGCATGTAAGGAAGGGCCACAAGAACTAAGCACTAGTTACACTTTGGTCTTCACCACCAAGACAGGTGCCATTTAGCCAAAATGTGGCATGGGGAAGGGCTGTGGCTCAGTGGTAGAGCGTCTGCTTGGCATGCTGAAGATCCCAAGTTCAATCTATGACATCTCCAGTTTTAAAAAAAAAGAAGACTTTCAGTAAGTGATGTGAAAGACCTCTGCCTAAGACGCTGGAGAGCTGCTGCCGCCAGTCTGAGTAGACAATACTGACTGATGGACCAAGGGTCTGATTAAGTATCAGGCAGCTTCATGTCTGTTCATGTGGGCCTGGTTCCATGCAGCATCACACGCATCTCTGCAGCAACCGCACCTCTTCCCAAACCAGATATGTTAAAGGGCCTGATCATCAAGAGGTCCAGAGCATTTATTATTTTTTTGTTTACTTCATTTATATCTTGCCTTTTTCCCTAATAAGGACCCAAAGTGGCCTACATCACTCTCTTCTCTGTTTTATCCTCCCAAACATCCCTTTGAGGTAGGTTAGGATGAGAGCATGGGAGTGGCCCAGAGTCATCCAGCGGGTTTCCATGGCAAGAGTGTGGATTCGAACCTGGGTCTCCCAGATCCTAGTCCAACACTATGATATTGTATATTTTATTGCACATTGGTAGCCTCCTTGAGCCCGCCGGAAGATGGGGAGGGCGGGATATAAATTGAATAAATAAATAAATATAAATAAATAAATAAATAATAAAACACTATGCACTCCACCGCACTGGCTCTGAAAGCAATTAGAATCATAGAGTTCAAAGGGGCCACAAAGGCCAGTTAGTCCAACCTCCTGCTCAGTAAGCCTAAGCAGCTCTAATAAGTGTTTGTCCAGCCAGTGCTTGAAGACTGCCAGTGAAGGGGGAGCTCACCACCTCCCAAGGCAGCCGATTCCACTGTTGCACAACTCTTACTGTAAAAAAGTTTCCTGATATCCAGCCGGTACCTTCCCGCCCTTAATTTAAACCCATTATTGCTAGTCCTATCCTCTGCTGCCAACAAGAACAGCTCCCTGCCCTCCTCTAAGGGACAGCCCTTCAAATACTTCAAGAGGGCAATCATGTCCCCCCTCAATCTCCTCTTCTCCAGACTGAACATTCCCTGGTGAGGAAAGGCCTTTCCTCACAGGGCTCAGTCTCCAGGTCCCTGGTGTGAACTTAAGCATATGAAATGGGTTTCTCTGTGGGGGTCAAACTGTAGTGGTTTCAGTCAGGGAGACCCCTCAGGTAGGGATAGGGCTGGTTTCCTGCCCTGTGCCGAATGGCTTTTCTCTTCTCAGGGAGAAGTTGCATTCCTTCCTGCCATCCCATCTCTGCCGAAGAGGACATGGTCTCCTTTCAGCCCTGTGGAAACGTGGGGCCCGACCACCTGCCTATGAGCAGGGCCTGTTGCATGCCTACCAGATGGTGCCCGAAGACCAGGCCTGTGAGGAAAATGCTGCCCTGCAGAGACATTACCATGCCTACCTGCAGAAGTGCCATGAACTGCCTTACTATGGGTAGGTTTTCTGGCTCTGGGGCCATGGGAGGGGGAGAAAGAAACTGGTGGGGGGGGGGTAGAGATGTTGAGAACTTGTGGGGGGGGCAGAAATAGTCACAGACAAAGCTGTTTTTTGAGGACTTTTAGTTTTTCTAATGGCAAAACTGGGAAATTTAGGGCAGCAGCATTACCACTTTTTGGTTTTGGAGCTTCTGCTTCTTTAGAACAGGGCCCCCCGATGTGGTGCCCAAGGGGTCCATGGTGCCTGCTGACACCTTTCCTGGTGCTCACCAAGCGCTTTTAGAAAGTGGGCATGGCTAAATGGGGCCTTTTCCCAGCAGGCTTGTGAAGATTAAGAGGCATCCTTTTAAGCGGAGTTTCTGCCTGAAATGTTGAAGAGTTACTGTTAGAGTTGATCTCAGTCCCTGACATTTTGTGGTTGGCTCCACCTCCTGCAGCAGCCATTTTGTGATTGTGCCCACTGCCCTTAGTCAGAATTCCGAAGGTGCCCAGAGGCACAAAAAGGTTGGGGACTCCAGTTTAGAACATACAGTGAAAAATTATGCAAGACAATCTGCTTTAGATAATGGTAATTCTTATGCGGTGGCTCAGAGGTTAAGATGCTGAGCTCCAGACCGGAAGGTCAGTAGCTTGGCAGTTCGAGACGCTACTGTTGCATGACAGAGTGAGCTCCCATCTCTGGCCCCTGCTCCTGCCAACCTAGCAATTTGAAAGCAAGAAACTGCAAGTAGATAAATAGGTACCACTTCACTGGGAAGGTAACAGCGTTCCATGCGCCTCAGGATCTAGTCATGCCAGCCAGATGACCACAGAGACGTCTTTGGACAGTGCTGGGTCTTTGGCTTGGAAACAGAGATGAGCACTGCTCCCTAGAGTCAGATTCGACTGGCTTTCGAGCAAGGAAAACCTTTACCTTTAGACATGTACAATATATTTCCAACCATACATTTATTGTTTATATGTGAATAATTCTGGCAACAGTCCCATTAGCTGTAATTGTAATAATTGTTAAAAGAATCCAGCGTTTCCAACATTAAACTCTGTAAATGTGTACCTAGTTCTATTGTGACTAGGTGAAACAGTCACTGGCCAAATAACGTACTTTCTTTTGTTCACTGCAAAAACCTGCTGAGATTGGAAAACATCTTTTTTTTCTACCTCTACAACAGCAAATGGATAAGATTCAAGCGCTAAGAGTAGGATAACTTGCAGCAGCTTGTAGCATTCTTTCAAGTGCTGGGTCACTAGGCATTTCTGCTTGTAGCTAACAAAAGGCATTTATTCTTTTGAACTCTGCAAATATGCTGAATGGTATCATTTTATGATATCATTTTATGTCATTAAAGTGGTAAAACAAGTTTAGATTCAATAGGGAAAGTATTGCATATGTTTCAACTTCCCCTGTTTTATGGGAAATGGCCTCCCCCCCACAGTTCCAGAATTGCTGGAAATTTTACATCTCTAGGGGAGTATAAATCAGTGGCAAAACATGCTACCAGGGAAAGGAAGGCTTTTTAAAGCAGTTGGTATGGTCTCCCAGAGCACTTCCTTATTTTACGAATGGAGAATAGTCGGCTGACGGAGTTGCCTGAAGCCTCATAGTGCATCTGGGGCAGAGGTGGTCTGGCCGTGGTGCCACATGGGTGGTTCCACTGCATGATTTTCTTGTGTTCCGAGGAGCACAGGCCTCGCTTCCTGCTCTATTCCTATGTTGTAACCTGGGATCCTTCTCTGCCTCTTTCCTCCCTCTCTCTCCCCCAACCCCAGCTGCGCTTTTTTCTCTGGGGAAATCGACAAGCCAGTTCAGGGCATCTTGCATCGGGGAGGGCGCAAAGCTGTCTCAGTCGCCATCAGCCTGGAAGGAGTCTATATCATCGACAGCAAGGAGAAGGTACCTGCTTTGTGGTGACAGCCTCC
This sequence comes from Lepidodactylus listeri, assembly GCA_029233225.1. Classification (NCBI taxonomy): domain Eukaryota; kingdom Metazoa; phylum Chordata; class Lepidosauria; order Squamata; family Gekkonidae; genus Lepidodactylus; species Lepidodactylus listeri. The sequence goes on from JARCFY010000003.1 coordinate 141,352,940, forward strand.
TGTTTTATAAGCGAAGATGACCCTCTGGGGTGGTTCCAGTTTTTTGGGGGGGAAGCTGGGCAGACAGTGCCCAGAGTCCTCCTGTGCCCAATTCCAGGCCCTTCTTCTTGTCCACCCACCCACATGCCCCCACGTGCCTCATTCTTTCGCCAACTTGCAAGCTCCCCCCACCCTCTACAGCAAGGGTGTCAAACATAAAGCCCAGGGGCCGGAAGCGGCCAGTCCAGGGCTCTTACCCGGCCCACAAGCAACTGACATATATATGGAAATGTAAGGTACTCCCCCTTTTATGGTATCCCTTGGGGGAAAAAAACAAGTCTTGCATATGATTAAATACATTTATTAGGGCTTTTGTGGGTTCCCTAGTACAGGGGTGGGCAAACTGTGGCTCGGGAACCGCATGCGGCTCTTTCACATATATTATGTGGCTCCCGGCAGGGCGGCTGGGGAAGCTAAATATCATTAGCAAACAAATATCATTGGACAACTTAATATCATTATCAATAGCTGCTTTTACCCCTTTTGTTATTATTTTTGGCAGTCTCATTTAATGTTAATAAAAAGCAAATTTGCTTATTTTCCAGTAAAAGCAGGTAATATTTGTTTGTGTCTTGTGGCTCTCAAACATCTGATGTTTATTCTATGCGGCTCTTACATTAAGCAAGTTTGGCCACCCCTGTTCTAGGTGGCTCTTACACTGAGCAAGTTTGCCCACCCCTGCCCTAGTAAATCAGTTCCTTTTGCTGCTAGGAATGAATTCCTTTTGTTTGCATTTTGAGTTTTTAAAAAAAATCATTAATTGAGTTTGCCTGTGTCCTTTATAAATGGTGTTACATTTTATGGCACACGTGGCCCAGCCCGACAAAGCGACATATATGTCAGATCTGGACCTCGTAACAAATGAGTTGGACACCACTGCTCTATAGCCAGAGCTGCTCTATAGCATGTGCGCCCTTTCCCCAAGGATGCTGGATGGCGTGTGCAGGTAGGAGTGCCACTGCCAGAGCCACCAAGAACACTGATGTTTTGTGCATCACCCGCATGCCTTTCTCTGGCAGCAGGAGGCAGCACATGCAGCTGGGCACCCAGATGACAAAGCTCTTCCAGACAGGCAGTGTGTGTGGGTGGGGGGGGGGGGGGCAGTGTGTGTGGGTGGGGGGGGGCAGTGAGTGGCACATCAGAAGAAATTTTGAGTAGGGAGTCATCAGCAGTGGGCCCTTAATGCTCCCTCTAAGTTGTGGAGTCTTGTGAGCAAAAATTCTACTTTGTGAGCTACTGGCATTTGAGTTGTGAGCTAGCGATTTAGCTACCGCATGAATTAGTTTGCTCTGGAACCTTCCTTCCTGAGGTAAGACAAAAATGTGTCAGCTGGAGGCTAAAAAATTGTGAGCTAGCTCACACTAACTCAGCTTAGAGGGAACACTGTAAAACCAGGGGCCCTGGCAGCTGCCCCACTTCGGAGTATGCAAACGCCAGCCCTGAGGATGCCCTACTGAGGTTTACTTTGTAAAGGGCAGACAGAATTCATCCCCTCTGTCCTGAAGCCTCCACTGTTGCCTTTGATGGGGGCAGGGAGGGCCATGCTTTCCGCATGGCTTTCATTAGCAGCGGTGCATGGCCAAATTCTTGCAAGAAAAACTGCCTGTACTGCGTCTCTGGGCTTTAGGAAGTGTCTTCCCTGCAGCAGACTGAATGGTGACTGTATTTCCTCTGGCATGTGGCTTGGCTTACTAGCTCAAGCCACCTGTTCTGCAAGCCTCTTTGTACAAAATGTGTTCTTGGGAGGGGGGTATTGTGGGTGAGAGGGGGAGGCTGACAGAAGGAGAAGTGATAGGAAGGGGGAGGGTGACGTGATGGTTTTCCCAATTGCCTTCCTGTTCCATCTTATGACACGTCCCCTTGGTCACCCCCTGTGCTCTCTCCCACCCTTCACCTGTCTGTCTCTGTCTCTCCCGGGCAGCATGTCTTGCTTGGCCTGCACTTCCAGGAACTGTCCTGGGATCACACCTTCCCCAGCGAGGAGGAGCACATCCTCTGGCTGGAGTTCGATGGGGAGAACGAAGGCACAGCTGTCAACAAGCTGCTGAAGGTCTACTCCAAGCAGGTATGGGGTGCTGTCTGCAGCCTGTGGTTCTAGTGGGGATCTAGGGAGGGAGGCGTGTGAGTGAAAGGAGTCTGCTCTGAGCTGGAGCTACTTCCAGCGCAGGGCTAGGAAGTCAGGTGTGCGCAGAAGGAGCCTGCCCCTTACACCCTCTGCAAGTCCACCCTAAGAGCAGCAGGAAAGGACTTCATGTCTGTCTGGCCACTCCTGTTTTCTTTGCCCCCAGATTGAGAAGCATCCCAAACGTCTCTGCACCAAGTAAGGGAGGCTGGAGGAGGCAGTAATGGGGGGGGGGGGCACTTTGTTCAGTGGCAGTGCTGTCTTCTAGAGTAGCCTGGCTCAGGAATCTGCAGGGAAAATGCCAGTGAGCTTCCTTGCCTTGTTTCCAGGCAGAGCTCATGAGCGGCCTGATCGAGTATTGCATAGAGCTGAACGCAGCTGCCGAGGGGGCCCCTCAGGACCTGGATGGCAGCCCGGCTCCTCCTCCCAAGCCCCAGAGCCCCCCCACTCGCAGGCAGCACCCCAAGCTGCAGCGACAGAACAGTGTGCTTTGCAGCCGGATCCAGCACCTTTCCACCATAGACTACATAGATGATGGTAAGCCGGCCAAAGCATTTCAACTGGGAGGGAGGGGGGGAAATACCCATTGTCTTCCCCAAGAAATTACCGACAAGAGAGCAGGAATTCGAACTTGTGAGCCTGTCTAGCTGACTGGCTATGGCTAGAGGGGGCCCCGTGGATTCAGATCTCCACTCTCCATGGTCCCCGCTGACTGGATGATCTCCTTGAGCCAATCCCATTTATTCTGTCTTCCTCAATGTTGCTCACAGGGTTGTTTTGAAGACAGCAGGGTGCATTGTGCTGCCTGCCCTGAGCACTTATGGAAGGAAGGGAAGGATAAAAACGTGATGAATAACTTGCAGAACGTAATTGGGAGATTTGACTATAGCCTTCCAGGCCTCTTGGGTTTCCCTTTTGCATTGGGCAGGACTTGGCAAAAGCAGCTACGCGCTGCAGCCCTGCTTGTGAGGAGGAGTGGCGTGCCGTCTCACGGATGATCCACTTGTTTCTGTCTCTCTTCTGCTCCAGGGAAAGAAATCCGGAGGGTGAAGCCCCGGCGGACTGCCTCCTTCTTTGGCCGCCAGCTGTCCAGTACCCCTGCCTCCTATTCCGCTGTGCGGGGCTCTGAGAATCTGGAACAGGGCTAACTGCCTTTTGGCACTGGGTGTTTGAAGGGACAGTTCTGCTTTGTGGGGCTGTGATATCAGCCAGCCTGCTGACCATCTTCTCGGGTCAGAGGCAGTTTATGATATTCTCTTCTCCCCCTCGCCCTGCCCCAACTATATATTTTATGTATGCTAAATTATTTTGTCCAGCCTGCGTTGTGCTCTGTGTGGAGTCAAAGCAGAGTTACTCAAAACAGGCATTGGCCTCCCTTCTGGGACTTTTGACTGTTTCTGACTTGGTTCCCTGCACACAGCGAAGGGGCTCTGGAAATCCAGGCTGCCATGAGCCACGAAGTGCCTTACACTCCTCTGTCTTTGACTAAGGGTTCCATGCTGAGTGTCCCTTCTCTGTAATTTATTTTGGATTTACGTTGCTGCTTTTTCCGTTTCAGTGGTCCAGCCCCAAATGCTGCCTCATTTCTATCTCAGTCTTGTAGCAAGTTCCGTTTAGAGGGGAAAAGGTTCAGATGGTCCTGTCAGGCCACCTGAAGCTGCTACAGAGGGAATTTCCATTGGCGTTGCTGGAAAAAGCAGGGCTTGAATCATACATGGCAAGTTGTATCAGGTCTGTTTGCCCTGCCCTACCTCGTAACCTCTCAAGATCCTTCTTTTTACAGGTGCTCATACTTTCATGCACCAAAAATCTACTTCTGCTTTTTATTTTTGGTAAAAATGGCTCAGTGACTGTCTCCTCAGAAGTGATATCTTCTAAAAACACTATGGGGTTTTGGGATTTCTTGAGTTTTTAGCTTTCTTTCAAAAGCTCTTTTTATACTGTAAGAAAAACTCTTGCTGAAACAGTGTCTTTGGGAAGTGGCTTCCCTTTGGTTCACTACTGCTTATGTGTGGTGTCACACAAGCCTGGTGGGTGTGTATTCACAGCAGCCAGGGTTGTGAAGGCGGCACCTGATGGCTCCACTCCATGCTCACTCCTTCCCCGCACTGGGCACTGACAAAGAATTTTGTTAAATGGGCCTCTGTTTCACCTTGAAGTTCTTCTGCGTTCATCCACAAATGCTTTCTTATCACAGGGGAGTAGGTCGAAGCCACCTATGTTTCTGCTGTGGGTTAAACACCAGTTGATGTGTTCATTTTGGGAAAGGAGGGAGCACATCCTGTTCCTTCTGTTTTGTTTTCGGGTATCTAGGAAAGCATCACTATGTTTGCCAATGAAAAAGAAAAATCACCAGACTGTATTGTACAGTCATTCGCCTTTTGTATATTTGCCCCGATTGGCAGCTGCCTCATCTTGCACGTCTTGTGATATACCTCACACTAATACACACAGCCACCAACCAAAAATGGATGCAGCTTGATTCTTGTTGAGAATCCAGTTACATTTAAAAAAAATAAGTAAAAAGTAAAATGACAGCCCCTTGAAGTCTGTTCACTGCTGTAGTTGTGAGGGGAAGGGAAGCCATGCCTTCCCAGACAGCTTAGGTTTCTTTCCTGGGAAAGGGAGGGTAGGAGAATATAGACTTGGCTGTTTTGGTGCTGCTTCTGTGCTTCATTTTCTACAAGCTATCTTCGATCCAAGGACATGCTCAGTGGTAGGTGTCTGAACAAAAATTCACCAGCTTTGTTGTCCACCAGCCTCTGGGCAGCTCTAGTTGGTTATTGATTTAAATGGCAGCCGCCACTGCCCCCTCCCCCCCAACTAAAGAACATGGTTGGAGGTTTTTTGTTCTGGGTCCAAAACTTGTAACTGGCTCCAAGTCTGTTCCAGTATCTTTTTCACTCCGTTCTCAAGGGTATCCACTGGTCTGGCAATTCAAGCATTATGGGAAGAATAAAGCTTGCTAAAAAATGCCTGCTCCCCTCCCCTTCCCAGTGAATCTCTTTGAGTTCAGGCAAGTACCTTTTATTGAAAAGAAATTGTGCCTTTTTACTTAATCTCTGTTTGCAGAGTGTATATACAGTTGTTAACTTTGGACAGATATTCTTTATTGCAATAAAGACAGTGGAACCAACAAACTGTTGCATGTTTTTAAAAACCCTTAATGGTTTCTCCAGATGCTGGATGATGTTTCGTTTACACAACACAAGATTTAAACACAAGGATGATGGTGGCCAGCAGTCCTTTGCTCTTGGTAAATTTCTGTACTGCCAATAAACTGCTTTCCCTACGTCAGCCTGGAAAGATCTTGGTGCTTTCTAAAACAGCATGGCTATTATGGGTCTCTGCAGTCTGAGTTATATTCTCTGGCAACCATTTTTAGCCTGCAGGCACCTTTGGAATTCTGACATAGCTTGGTCGACACAGCCACAAAATGTTTACCACAAGATGGCTGCTGCAGGAGGGAGAGCCAGCCACAAAATGGCTGCCACAGCTTGCCTTTAGACACATAGTGAAGATCCTTGTGCTGTGGTGACAGCTGCTTCCAAAACAACATTTTAAAAAATCTGCACAGCCAGTCAGAAACACAGTGTGGTAGGTACAGCGACAAAATGGCTGCCACAGGAGGCAGAGCCAGTCACAAAATGGCTGCCACAGCTTACCTTCAGTCATACAGTAAAGATCCTTGTGCTGTGGTGGAAGCTGCTGTCAAACCAACATTTTTTAAAATCTGCACAGCCAACCAAATCTCCAGAGGCCAATCAGAAGCTGCCTGGGCAAAAGCCCCACATGTCCTTACCCTGTTTCTAAAAACACTTGGTGGGTTTCAGGAAAGGTATCAGTGGGCACCATGTTGGGATCCCCTGGAAGAACAGCTCTAAAATAGTACATTTATTTGGAAATAATTCTTGTAGCACCTTACTATTCACCTATATATTGCAGTGTTTAGTGAGATCTTGCTTGTTCCTGCAGACTCAACAGAACTGGCTGTCTGGCATTTGTCTAAAGGGCCTTTTAAATATGTGTGTGAATGTGTCCTCACTTCCATGCTTTTTTCTGCAGAAGAAAAGGAAAAGCAGAAAGCTCACTTGCCAGCCACGTCCCGCTCATCCACATCAACCCATTGGGTCCTCAGCAGTGCACAGTGAATAGGTTATTTTACCAACTAAACTGATAGCTTCAGGTGGGTAGCTGTGTAGATCTGCAGTTGCAAGATTCAAGTTCAGCAGCACCTTGAAGACCAACAAGATTTCCAAGTCCTGGAGAACAAGCTCCTGAGGAAGCTTTGACTCTTAAAAGCTTATACCCTGTTAATCATTGATCTTTAAGGTGCTCCTACCATCTACAGTGTATATATAAAAGGGTGCCTATTCAGATACGTACTTCTCCTATGCTATGACGTCAGGAACATACTGAGGAGGGAAGGAAGAACAAGCCTGTTAGTAACCATTTGAACAGCAATCCGGGATGAAGCATCCTGGAGAACTTGACCGCTTGCATCATGTTATGTGTTTTGGCTGAAGTACTGCATGACTTCTGTGTTTTGTTTTGTTTTTCTTTACAGGACAAACTAGTGCCATTACTGGGTGTGTTCAGAGTGAACAAAGCATGTTTTTTTAGCATTCAATATGGATTTTTTTCTGTAATATAGCCCTACCAGGGGGCGCTGCTGTGCTATTTTCTCAGCCACAGAAACAATCAGAGCAACGATTCCTGGTGCACCACTGACTGTCTCCTACTTTGCAAATATAAAGAGGGCCCTGCCCTTTACAAAGGGACTTGCGCGTTTGGGTGAACGCTAGAGCCTGGTTCGAATGTTGCTGGCTTCTACACTTTCTGAAGTACACCAGGTGTTGGGACTTTGTCCTATTAGCCTTTGAGGCATATTTGTGCATAGCAGATGGTGGCTGGAGATCTTCTGCTATTGCAACTGATCACCAGGAGACAGAGAACAGTTCACCTGGACAAAATGGCCCCTTTGGAAGGTGGGCTCTATGGCGTTATATACCCCATTGAAGTCCCTGCCCTTCCCAAACACTGCCCTCCTCAGACCCCTTCCCCCAACTTTCCAGGTATTTCCCTACCCAGAGCTGGCACCCCAGTGGAGGTCATTTTATAGCGTGTGAAACTGCCTGATTACCACGACCACCACTGTTTCTTTTCTTTTCTTTTCTGTTGCTGAATCCAGTTTCAAGAGTATTGGACTAAAAAGCTATGTAGCTTGCTTGCAGTTTTGTATTCCAGGAAGCCAGAAACAGGGCACATACACCCCCCCTTTTTTTTTTACTGTGAGTAGTAATTCTCAAAGTGTGGCCGCTGAGCTTGTGGCAGATGATTTGTACTCAGGGAACTCCTGCATAGGCCCTGGTAGCGATCTTTCTAGAAATTAAAAGCTGGGAGAAGGCTGGCATTAACAAATCTCCTTTATCTGCCGACAGAACGTTCTGGCCCCTTTAAAAAACAAGTTCCCTAGGAAGCGCATTCCCTAGCAATGAAGCAGCTGCGTTGCTGTTGGCACGTATATGGTTTCTGCTGACGGGAGGCAGAGCTAGAAAGACGCAGTGGAAAATTCCACCCTTGAGCAGGGCTGGCTCTGTCGGGCAGTGCAGCTGGAGCATACTGGCCTGCTTCCTGAGGGGGGAGGGGAGGAGGCAGGGCGGAGAGAAGACAGCTGCCCTGTTTGGGGTGGTGGTTGCATGTCCAAACTGGTTTAGCCCAGCAATGTACTTTGCAGGGACAGTGATGGAAGAGCAAAGGTAAAGTTATGTGTACATAAGAACCTCCCACACACGCACACACCCTTTTTGCTTTGGATAACTGCATTCCAGACGACTTCAGTTGCAAGTTTTAAACAATGTAGATTAGAATCCCATGGACATTTTAGATATAAGTAGACATGGCAAGAATAAGGGAGACGCCCCATTTAATCAGTGGCTGAAGGGAAGTGCACTGAGCCAGAGGAAATACTCCAAAAGCTTTGTGGAAGTTCTTGTGTTTAGGATGAACCAAAACCCACCCTGCATTGTGGGGCTTGTACACTTAAACCATTTATTTACTGCATTTGTAGTCTGCCTTTCTTACTGAGACTCAAGGGGGATTATAAAATACATAAAACAATTCAGACAGCACACGACTAATTTGGTTGGGTCCTGCTAATGGGTATTGCATGATTTTTTTGTTTTTGGAACTCAATCATTCTGGCAGACTTGCAAAGGCATCAGTTGGAGGGGGGGCAGCCCTTTATGAGCAGGGGAGAAGGGTGCTTGAAGAAACTTCCAGAAAGCAATTGCTGAGGCAATATGTGTTGGTTTCCAATTCTCTCCCCACAGTAGGAGCTGAATAACAAACAGGCTATGGTCAAATGAGGCAGAGGAGAAGGGAGTGGATCTTGTTCCCTCTCAAAGGCCATTTTGTGGGGTTCCCTCCCCTTCTTTTTTGGGGGGGTGGGACCACTGTGCCAAGAGAGAGGCTCTTTCTTCTTCACTCTTCCCAAATTCTTTTCCTCCCCATTGGTGGTGGTGGTGGAAAGTACATCAAGTCACAGCTGACTTATGGTGACCCCATAAGGTTTTCAAGGCAAGGGAGGTTCAGAGGTGGTTTGCCATTGCCTGCCTCCAGGTATTTCTTGGTGGTCTCCCCTCCAAATACTAGCCAGGACTGACCTTGCTTAGCTTCTGAGATCTGATGCGACTGGGCTAGCCTGGGCTATACAGGTCAGGGCAGTAAATTTATACATCCCCGTTTTCAAAAACATTGGGGGTTAGAATCCCTGACTGAGTTTGACCCCCCCCCCCTTGAGAAAGTTTACAGGTACCACCTATATTCTTTCTCCAGCAGCAATGCTACACCCATGTCCTAACAGGCAGCAGAAATGACTCAAAACCAAACCAAAAACAGAAGTGCGCTGTGGAGGGAAAGGGGGGGGGGGGATTAGGTTTCTAAAAGGAAACATGGCAACAACTGCAGGTCTATCCTGGAATCCTCACTCAGTCAATCCTGCACCTCATTCAGGGGTGGATGGACTGTGGGTACTCTGTCCTAACAGAAATACTGCATATTTGCACTCTTCTCAGGTTCTAGAGAGGTGAAAGAAGCCCTGGCCCTAAAGACCAAGAGGAGCACCAGCCTTGAGTCCTTCCATCCTTTCTACAAGTACCTTGAGCTGAGTGATGGAAGGAGGGGGAGGGATTCAGGGACAAATGATGCATGTGGATCAGTCAAAGCAGTGCATAGGAGGTGGGGGAGAGCTGTTGGACGTTTTTAAGACACCTCCCTTCTTCTAAGGAAGAGCCATTTTCCAAACAAGCCAAGCACGCACACACCCACCCACGGCCCAGCGCTTTGGCTCCAAACACACTCTGCAGAAATCCCTCCGCTCTGCCTTTTCCTACCCCCGCTTCTCCCTGGCCTGCTGGTGGGTGCAAAAGAAGAGAAATGAATGAACCTTTCCTCTCCTACGCGCACTCCATACTAAAAAATCAAATTCAACGTGATTTATGCTGCTCTAGGGCTGGTGCAACTCTTGCAGACTAAGGAAGGGAAGACAGTCCACCCCCTCATGTGCCCTCACCAGTTTCTGCGGCACCACAAGCAGAGCAGACTCCCCCCCCCCCCCCCCCAACACACACAACTTCTCCAGGGCAAACGGTAAGTGTCACGTTATAAATCAAGCAAGTTTTATGCTAACTGCAGGAACGGCCAACAACAGTGGTGCTCTGTTTTAAGCGTGGAAATGTGAAACGCCGGGGCTGGCCGCTTAATACCTTGGAGGATGAAGGCATTGCGGCTGCTTCACGAGCTAAATACTTCTCAGTATCTAAATGGTTCCTGTTTTTCCCCAACAGATTCATAACTGGCGAGCTGGTGTGTCGTGGTGGCTACCATTCTGAGTTGGGGTCTGAGAGGTTCCAGTTCCAGTCCCTATTCTGACATGAAATTCGCCAGACGACCTTGGGTTACTGACTCTTAGACTAACCACCCTACCCAGGGTTGCCAGGTCCCCGCTCGCTCCCAGCTGGGGATGGGAGGAGTACGGTTGCCAAATCCAGTTTGGGAAACTTCTGGAGATCTGGGGATGAAGCCTGGGGAGGACAGAGACCTCAGTGGGGTACAATGCCAAGAGTTCACCCTCCAAAGCATCCCTTTTCTCCAGGGCAGCTGGTCTCTGTGCTTTGGAGATGAACTGTAATTCCAGGAGATCCTCAGGTCCCACCTGGAGGCTGGCATCCCTACCTCACAGGGTTGTGGTGAGGATAAAAAAAATCGGGAAGGGAGGGAGAACCATGTACACCACCCTGCCCTCCTTGGAGGAAGGGTGGCATTAAAAAAATGCATTCGATAGAAACTGTATTCGATGTGAAAATAGTTTTGAAGGGGAGGACAAGTTTTTAAAAACTTTTCTGTAACTTGGAAAGGGACTTTTTGTCCCCCTCCCCCACTGCCTAGCTGCGGAGGTGTCGTGCCGTTTGGCCTTCTGTTGGGAGGTGGTGCGACTTTTTGTGGGCTATATAAAGGGAAAGCATTTGCAAAGCTGACATTGCAGGCAAGAGGGGGGTGGAGGCTGCTATGGTAACGAGTGCAGCGGAGGCGCGCCATCTCTCGCGCCTTGGGAGCATCACTGAATGTGAAATGGGGAGGGCAGGAAGAGGGAGGTGGGGGTGGGGGTGGGAGGCAAAGGTAAGTATGGGGGGAGGCTAAAAGGAAGTTAAATCTCTAGGTTAGTAGGGCTGTTTTTAGGAGTTGAGATGCGGTAGGTTTGTTCATAGCCAGGGAGGGCCCATGGGGTCTTGTGTGCAAAATCTTGTTGCAGTTTTCTTTTCCAGGTAGCAGCGGGAGTATCCTTGGTTCATCCCCCCCCCCCCCTCCAAGATGGCTTCTCCTCTGAGTTCAGTTCTCTGGATTGAAAACGACCACCTGCCGGCTCCCTTCTTCCAAGTAGATCCAGATTCTGTCTCACAGCAGTGATTACTGCAGTAGATGGGTAAGGGTAAGGTCACTAAACCATCCATATAACCCCAGCCCAGGTGTTTGTCTTTAATATAGATGGGCAGGGACTGTCCTGTTCCCTAGGGAGGGACGGGGTGGGGGAACGATGATCCAGCTATTTCTAGATTCTTTTTCCAGATAATTTACCCTCATAAGTATAAAAGCAAACAAAGCCTTCTTGGAGTATGATCTGGCAAGACCTTTAAAGAAACTGAAGCCTCTTGGCCAGTAGGAGACCATCAGAGAATCTGGGGGGAGAAAGAGGAAAGTGAATGGAGCGCATGTCCCAGCCTGTAAGCCACCGCCATAGAGAGATGTGCAGGGGCCTTTGGAAGTTTTCACAGCCTTTGCAGAAGAAAGCCTGCGTTCACATCTTGATGTTCTTAGAAGCGCTCAGATGAATCGCACACATACGTGCACAGAGCTGTTTTTCTTAATCTTCACACCCTTTCCCAGGCAGCCTGAAAAGCTTATTGAGGTGGCCTGCTAAGCAACAAAGCTGCGGGGAGGGTTTGCCTTTTAACACTCAAACCAGCCTCTTGGTGTGGGGTGTTTGTGTGGGGAGTGGGGGGGGGGGGTCACTCATCGATGTAGGGTTCTTGATCTGCAATGTGGAAATTATTTTGGAAAGAAGACTTTGTAGAAGCCTTTAAAACTGCCACCCAAAAAAACCCTATCTAAATCCAATGGACATTCCTTTTTTAAAAAATGGTAATTAGAAGAGCTTTTGCTGGACAATATCCTTCCTCTATAGACTTCAGTGGTTGTGCCCGACTCGCTGTAGAAAGAACTTTGGACCGTGTCACTTCTGTCTTGGCCGAAGGTTATTTCTGGTTGGCTGCTGAATCTGGGCTAGTTAGGGCACTGTGTGAAACTGTATTTGCAAATGGTGATACATGCAATGCTCTCAGATGCTACTAAATATAATCAATCTGCCATGTTGTTATGGATGGGAAAGAAGCTAACTAAAAGAGCAATCCTACGCAAAACCTTACTCAGGTCTATTTAATGAAGCTTACTCCCAGGAAAGTGTTCTTAGGATTATACTGTCAGTTATTTATTGTAAAGGTAGTGGGGGGGAGGATATTTTCCTCCAGACAATTTCAAGAAGACCACTGCTTACTAGCTTGGGGTTGCCAACCCTCAGGTGGGAACTGGAGAGCTCTTAGAATTACAGCTGATTTTCAGACTACATAAACTGCTTATTTATTTATTTAAACCATTTATCCTGCTTCTCCTGAAGAAAATGGTTGCTTTGTAAGGTGGACTACATGGCATTATAACCTACTGAGGACCAGTGTTCCCTCTAAGCTGAGTTAGTGTGAGCTTGCTCAAAGTTTTTTAGCCTCCAGCTCACACATTTTTGTCTTAGTTCAGGAAGGATGGCTGCAGCCAAATCGTTCGCTCACAACTTTAATGCTAGTACCTCACAAAGTAAAATTTTTGCTCACAAGACTCCACAGCTTAGAGGGAGCATTGCTGAGGACCCTCCCCTCTTTAACCCCACTCTCCCAGGTTCGACCTTTACAACTCCAGGTGTTTCTAAACCCAAGGCTGGCAACCCTATGTTAGCTTGGTTGACAGAGGCACTTGAAGCTGGTATTTCCATTATTGCCCTGAAGCTTGCAGAAGAGTCCAGGTTTTCTGTGTACAAAATCAAACGGAAAGAGTCAGTGTTTCTCAGCTATTAGGAAGGTTCCTAGTATCTAAAGGGACAGGCAAATGTTCTGTCTTCACAAAAAAGGACATTGTCAAAGCCGTGCTTTAAAAGCACTTGCCATTCCAGATAAACCATCAAACTATAATTATTGACTTTTTCCAAAGAAGGCAGATAAGCCTTCCATTCCTCCTTGATTTTTACCATATTTGATAGTGGATAGATCAGAATTTTAAAAATCAAATTTATATGCATTAAAATGAATAAATTAATAGTGCTGTATTATAAATTATACTTTTATTAATACATCAAAAATGCAAAAATACTGGGTTCCATAGTTCTTAAATGTATTTTTAATTGACAGTGTCCTTTAAAAAAAAATCACTGTGTTATTTTGGTGCAAAGAACTTGGCTCCAAGGGTGATGGGGTGAAGAAGCAGAAGAGAAAGAAGGGCCCAAGAGTAATGCATTTCTTCACCAAGTCACTTATAGCTTTCCTGTTAGCGAAATGGTTTTTGGATCTCATGTTTCACATTTTTGAAGCACATGATAAACATTAACATGTTGGTAATTCTGTGGGTGGGGAGGGACAGGGAACAGCTGCAGGTGTGAGCCTTCATGAAGCATCTTGATTGAGTTAAATTTAGCAGCCTAAAAATACAGGTTTTGGGGGATTAAGGGTGTGGTCCATTCCAAAGCTGTGGGCAAGGATACATTTCTGTCTCCCTGGACTCATTCAGAAACACACACAGAGCATTTCTAGAGAGTGAGTACGGTAGGATTACTAAAACAATTTCAGAAATTAATTTTGAATAATGTTACTGGTATTTTTTTTGGATGCTGCATTTTATGTCACGTGACTTGTTTTGTTCACTTAAGATTGTATGGAAATATTTAAGGATAATCTATGTGTCAGGGCGTTTAAACAAATACACTCTCTTACCCTGCTTGGATCAGAAACTCCTCCTTCCCTCTGTGCAGCATTCTAAAATTTTAGAATGACACAGTAGCCTCCCTTGTGATGGAATTGCTCAGTAATCAGGTGCTTCTTACAAGATTACTTTGCACTCCAAACTCTGATCTATTAACACGCTCTAAATTTTAAAAACCAAAAGAAAATTACATTGAATTTAAATCCCACTAATTTGGGGGGGCTTGCTGACTGTCTACAGCAGGGGTGGCCAAACCCACATGCGGCTCTCTCACACATATTGTGCAGCTCCTGGCAGGGCAGCTGGGGAAGCAAAGAGGAGCCATGTTTTCTTCCTTCCTCTCTCCCTCCCATCTATTTGCTTTGATTGTTTCTCTCTCTTTCTTTCCACCTCTTTCCTTCTTTCTTTCCACCTCTTTCCTTTTTTCTTTTCTCCTCTCTCTCTCATACAAATAAATATCATTAGCAAACAAATATAATTGGACAAATAAATATCATCTTCATTATCTGTTTCTACCCTTTTTATTTTTGGCAGTTTCATTTATAATGTTAATAAAAAGCAAATGTGCATATTTTTAAAATAAAAACCTTTGTAATATTTGTTCATGCGGCTCTCAAACATCTGACATTTGTTCTGTGCACCGCTTACATGGAGCAAGTTTGGCCACCCCTGGTCTACAGTGTCCTTCCAAGGGCACAGTTTCTTCCCATTGTAGCGTTAACATCTGATTGGCATCTTCCTTCCTTTTTCCCAACTGTACCTAAAATGTTAAGCTTTTTCGCACAATCTAATGGTGCTAATGGCTTGATCTGTGCTTTATATGTTCCAATAATAATTACCATCATGCTAAATAATTTGGGCCAAGGTAGGATTTTGATCTGTGCTTTATGTGTTCCAATAATTGCCATCATGCTAACAAGGTAGGATTTTAGTGGGGCTCTCCGACCGGGCCATGTGTTAACAGTATTGCTTCTCATGTAAGTGAAAAAATAACCTTTTTTTCCACAGCAAAAAACCCATGACAAACCTTGCATTGATTGTAGATGCGTTTGTTTTTTTAAATTTAAATAAAGGTTTCCCTCACAGCTTCTAATTTACTTTCATAATAAAACTCAGCATTTTAAATAATGATTGACTCTAGTTATTTACTTGTCACATGACATTCCTATCCTTCCTCTCTTTAAGGTTTAAAATGAAATAGGTTGTTGTCATTAAGCTCTATTTATATAAAACTTTGGTTATAATCTGTAGCTAACTTTTGAGAACAGCTGCTTCATTAAGATATCTACTTATAGGGGTTACGTGTTACTCTTGAAGTCATATGGAGTTTCATTCAGCACCATTATACATCAAATTATAAAAGTTTTGCAGCCTGGTTAGACATAACTGCTTTTAGATGCCACTTTCAATCAAAACAAGATTTCCAAAATACCATAAAGCAAATGTCAGCCTCCATGAAAATAACAGGACCCATCTCTAAATGTCACAATGGCTAATTTAAGTCTGCTGCATTTGAACAGCTGAGAATAGTTTTTGACAGTGTTGGGTAGTGTTGGGTATTTTTAGTTTTCCTTAATGTCTGTGAAATGTGTCTGTAGTCCCACATAAACCTGTGACATCTTCATACCCATTTTTCCCCCGAGCATGGGTGTTAATCATGCATAATTCCACAGCCGCTCTACCAAAAGAAACCAGCTGAGACGTAAGAGATATTTCTTGCAGAACCAAGAAATGACGTTAAAATTAGGTGATCCTTGGTCATTTTACTGGGGGTAAAAGTACTTTGGCTGAAGGGTCAGCTCTGTAAGAGTTAGTGAGCTCTGACTCAGGAAAGCTCATGCTGGAATAGACATTCGTCTTCAAGGTGTCTCTGGACTTCAAAGGCCGGCAGCAGGTTCTGCCCAGAACTGGTTATTCAAGGTTAGTAGTCTTCAAGGAACTGCTGGAATTCTGTTTTAGTTTGCTGCGACAGGGTAATGGCTACCCCTTGGCAACACAAAATGATTGTCAGTGTTTGGTGCAAAAAAGGAGAGCCAAAATCTTTGCAAGTATAACTATAATGGAGGCTGTGCAAAGTAAATGCTAAATGTTAAATCGTTCTGTTTGAGCTCCCGGTACCAGTGCCCTAGGGCTCCAAGGAACAGCTTGAAAATGCTAGGAAAGGAGCAGCCCTATTCTCTCTAGTACTTCTTTTTTTCCTGGGAGAAAGCATCTGTTTTGAGTGTTTTTACTACATTAGCAGGAAAGAAAGCAAAAGGCATTGGTGGTTGGCACACCTGGCTTCCAGGACGGGGTTCAAATCCCTGCAATGTCACTGCTTAAGATTCCTTCATCAACATCAACTTTTGCAGCACCAGCTTTAATTTATTCTCTAAAATGGTCTGTGTCCAGGGTACCTTGAGGGTCTCCTCCCCTCATGGGAGCCTCTCTGCCATTACAAGCCCCTTTCTTCAGATGCCCACAAGTGACACCCATCTGTTAGGAAGCTCCTTCCCTGCTTCTAGTTGCCTGCTTTTTACCTTCAAACCCCAGGGGAAGAAGATACTTTAATTTCCTCACACAAAGCTTAAGCTGTTCCTAAAAATTATTTAAAGGCTGCTGTTACTTTTTAATTGCCGCTATTACAATGTCCTATTGCTTATCATTATGACCGGTATTTGTTAGAATTACTGTAATTTTTGTAATTAATTTTTAAGAAACAATATGAAAATAATCTGAACAATAACAACAATAAAGTGCAACAATTACAATTATTAAACATAATTATTAAATGTATCTTTAACACTGAAACATAATTTAAATACAACTTCACAACAAAAGTGTCTAACAACTCTGTTTTACAACTGTCAACTCACAGTACCAATAAGCTAAAATCTTATGATTTTTCTATACTTCTCCAGAATGCAATATTGGGACAATTGATTAGAATTAATATACTCAAAAAATACAAACGATTTTTCCTCAAAATTATTCATTTGTTGTGGATTATCAGCTACTGCTATTTGCATTGCCAATTTATCTGAGACCATTACGTCCCATTTTTTGTTTTCCAGTGATGTATAGTGGGAATATTAAGTGTTTTCCAATTGGAAGCAATGAGATTTTTCGCAGCAATTAATAATAAGGAAACTAACTCCATTGTCTGCTTAGTAGCTGTCAAATCTGGCCAAAAATGTAATAATAGAGATTCTGGTGTATTAGATAACTCTACTCCTGTAATCTTTTTAATTTCCTCTATTACAGATTTCATTACGATTGAAGTTAAGGTTTTATTGTGCTCTCTCCCAAAATCCCAAGCTGCTTTTTCTTCACACAGGCGCCTGCTGCCTCATCCTCTCTGTTCTGGATATCTGTCACCTTCTCCAAGACTGGATTGGTAAACCATTGGAACACACTTTTATGATTATTGTATTCATTTTATTGTATTCTTAGAGCAAAAAGGTAGGAGGCAGAGCCAATGTTATTGTATTCATTTTATTGTATTCTTACAGCAGTGAGAGGTAGAAGCCAATGTGGTGTTAGGTTAGGGTGTTGGCTTAGGATTTGAGAGACTTAACTCCATAGCTGAAGGGGGAACATAACAGAAGCCATGTTGGATCAGGCCAATGACCCATCCAGTCCAACACTCTGTGTCACACACTGGTCAAAATAGAGTTGCCAGGTCCTTCCTGGCTACCATCAGGGGAGGGGGGTACAGTTGCCAGATCCAGGATGGGAAACTGCTAGAGATTTAGGGATGGAGCCTGGGGAGAACAGGGACCTCAGTGGGGTACAATGCCATCGAGTCCATCCTCCAAAGCAGCCATTTTCTCCAGGGGAACTGGTGTCTATAATCTGGAGATGAGCTGTAATTCCAGGGGATCCCCAAGGCCCCACTGGCAGGCTGGCATCCCTAGGCCAAAACCCAGGGGTTTTAACCTAATTGGGTAACCCTGGACAAGTCACTGTTTTGGCTTAACCCAACTGACAAAGTAGTGAAGGTTAAAATGATGGACAAGAGAACCATGTGGGCTACCCTGAGTTCCTTGGAGGAAGGGTAGAATGACAATACAGTAGAAGTTCCAGGGACAGCACTACTTTGGGTTTGGTTTCCTTGGGAAAAGAGGAGCTTGGAGACTTAACAGTGTATTTGCCCTAACCTGGACAGCCCAGGCAAGCCCAATCTTGTCAGATCTCAGAAGCTAAGCAGGGCCGACCCTGGCAAATATTTGGATGGGAGTCCTCCAAAGAATACCAAGGCTGGGAGGCAGAGGCAGGATATCAAGCCACTACTCTGAACATCCTCCATGCCCTAGTTTGGTGTAACGGTTAAGAGCATGGACTGTAACCTGGGAGAACTGAGTTTGATTCCCCACTCTTCCACATGCAACTGCTGGTGTGACCTTGGATCAGTCATAAATTCTTTCAGAGCTGTTCTCTCAAGGACAGTTCTTGGGAGAGCTCTCTCAGCTCCACCTACCTCAAAAAGTGTCTATTGTGGGAAGGGAAAGGGATTGCAAGCTGCTCTGAGACTCCTTCGGGTAGTGAAGGGCGGGATATAAATCCAATCTCTTCTTCTTCTAGTAGAAGTTGCCAGGTTCAATGCTCCCTCTAAGCTGTGGAGTCTTGTGAGCAAACATTCTACTTTGTGAACTACTGGGATTAAAGTTGTGGGCCAGCGATTTGGCTACTGCATAAATTAGTTTGCTCTGGAGCCATCCTTCCTGAGCTAAGACAAAAATGTGTGAGCCGGAGGTTAAAAAACTGTGAGCTAGCTCACACTAACTCAGCTTAGAGGGAACACTGGTTGCCATGACTTCCAGGCACAGGCACACACATACATGGGAACACACAGAATACAAAAATACCAGGAAAAGGATACCTAACGGTGTATTTGTACTATTTGTTTTGTTTGCAGATAAACCAGGAGAAGATCAGTGTGATGTAGTGGTTAAAGTGTGAAACTAGGACCTGGTCTGAATCCCCCTCGTGCCATGGAAGCTCACTGGGTGACCTCAGGCCAGTCACACATGCTCAGCCTAACCAACCTCACAGGGTTATTGTGAGGATAAAATGGAGAACGATGTCAGCCACTTTGGGTCCCTATTGGGGTGAAAAGGCGGGATATAAATAAAGTAAATGAGCTTAAATAAACAAAATAGACATTCTTAGAAAGCTGCCACTTCACATCAGCTTCCTTGAGAGTGGGAGAGATGCTATATCCCAAGGAGTCTCATCACCTTTCAGGCAGTTCTCAGTGCCTGCATATTCACTCTCCTCCCAGTCCCAAAATGCCAAATGTTTATTTCTTCATACTTGCCTTCCCTCCCCCAAGTCTGCTTATGTGTTACTTTTTATAAGCTCCCCTGGGTAAACCATTCAGACACACCTCCCAAAACACCATTTCCTAAACACTGGCTCTCCTTGACGAAACATCTGCTATCATTCTGAGATACTAGCCTAGGAATGTTCAGCCAGCAACTGTAACATCTTTCTTTCTGAACATAAGTTATGAGGCGATCTAAAATATTCTAAATAAACAATGACCCAACAGATTGCTCCGAAGCAGCTTGAGAGGAATTACTTGTCCTCTCCTTTTGGTGTAATCTTGAAGCAATTTTCAGGGTAGGCAGGCTTGAAGAAAAATGTCCTGTCCCTTGAATGGAGGCTTAAGGGGATGTTATTTATCCCCATGCCATAAAAAGCTTCAGCTGCCCATTTCCACACATTACACCTCTATTAAAGGGACAGGATATCTTTCTTCGAGTCTGTTGGCAATCCTGGGTGTCTAGAATACACCATCAGGTGGATGTTCCCTTTAATCTGGGGGCTTTCTGCTTTGAGAGCCAGTTTGGTGTAGTGGTTAGGAGTGTGGACTCTAATCTAGGAGAACTGGATTTGATTCCCCACTCCTCCACATGCAGCTGCTGGTGTGACCTTGGATCAGTCACAAGTTATTTCAGAGCTGTTCTCTCAGGAGCAGTTCTTGAAAGAGCTTTCTCAGCCCCACCTGCCTCACAGGGTGTCAGAGGAGTCGACTTTTAAAATCCCCGGGGGGGGGGGGCTCTTGTGCGCACGCGCTGGGACCATGTCCCCGCCCCCCCCCCGGACTGGCCTAGCCTGGCCACTCCTGCCTCCGTGGGGCCAGCTGGGCAACTGCCCAGCCGGCCAGGTCAGTCCCGGGGGGGGGGGGGGGAAGGTGGCGGCGGCAGCAGCCGGTGGGCGGGCGGGCAAACGAGGCGGCAGCCCGCACCTGCCCCGCCGCCTCCCCCCCCCCTGCTCCTGCCTCCGTTCCTCCGTCCAGCAGCCAGCCGGCCTGGGCGCTCCATTTTCCCGGGGGTGGCTGAGCCCCCCCCAGGAAATTTCGGGGGTGGCTCGAGCCCCCCCGTAGTTTACGACTATGCAGGGTGTCTATTGTGAGGAAGGGAAGGAAGAGGAGATTGTAAACTATTCTGAGACTCCTTCTGGTAGTGAAGGGCGGGGTATAAATCCAATCTCCTCTTCTTCCATGGTGGTGGTTAGGAATCTCCTCAGGAAGCAGCCATCTAGATTCTCTGCAGGGTGAATTATATCTGTTCCACACTTAGGGTGGCCCACAGGCCTAGATAAAAATGTGTGGTATTGAAATGGGCAGGTGAAGGTTTTTATACCATGGAAGTAAATAAAGGTACAGGATGGAGTTTTTTCTCCAGACTACATGGCTAATGTGGAGTAATCATTCTCTCCCACAAGTGTGGGGAAGAGACAATAGTAAGTAGCTTCTGAAGGATAATTTTTCTTGGATTCCATCCTGGGCATCTTACATACCATTCAGTGAAACAACAACAGGCAGTATTCACAACATATTGTTACTGTAGGGGTATGTCATGCTTTTGCTAACAGTGTATAGTGTTACGCAATCTGCCTCTTCCATGCCAGCGGAGGTATGCTGAATGGTTAGCCACCAATCTAGTTTCCTGCCGCTCAGTTTGTAAATGACACCATGCTTCTGCTTCTTGACTTGTTTACCAAGACCTTGGATGTCTCCACCCCACCATCTGAACCAATGGAAAACGTATGATCTTGTGGGTGCAGCCAGCAATGCTCTGTCCGTGCGTTTACATCAACAAGGCATGCTAGAAAACAAGGCTACACACACACACAATGGTAGACTATAGATGGGACTGGGAATAGGAGTTTAAATTGTGTTCCCCACCCCACTTTGTCAGCAATGGGAGGCAGATATTACAACAGCAGGCGAAGTTCAAGGGATGTGGCTCAATGCTAGAATATTTGTGTTACATGCAAATATTCCAGATTCAGTCCCCTGTATCTCCATTTAAAAAGGATCACGTAGAAGGTGATATGAGAGACCTCTGCTTGAGACTTGCTCCCAACTCAATACATACAATACCTTTACAAGCAAGGGACCCACAAGGACCTGCAGGGGGCATCTAATTTTCTCCTTGACCCACTACTTCCTCCATTCCTTCCCTAAAAGTCCCCATAGCCTCTCATTTCCCCCCCCCCCGCTTCCTTCTCTCCTTCCCGCCCGCCGGCCAACCTACCTTTATCTGCCCCTCATCTTCAGCTTTCCCTCCTTCCCTCTCCCAGGCAGCTTCTGACAAGCACAACTATGGCCCAAACAACTATGGTGCAGTGCTGGCTTCTGGGTCCGACCCAGTTGTGCTTTGGGGAACCTGCAAGGACTTGTGAGGAAGCACCACGTCTTCCTCTGCATCTCCTTTCCCACACTGTTTCCTCACCTAGGCAACCACCATAGCCTTATCTTTCCATGCTTTCTGCCCAACCACAAACCTACCTTTCAGCTGCCCCTCTTCAGTTTCAGCCCATATGGCCTGCCCTAGTTTATAATTATTTACTTAATTTAGAGCTCCCTTTGCAGCAGATAGACGCAAGGCAGAATTAAATTTAAAAACACACCAACAGTGTAAGATATCCAATAAACAATGTAACAGGACTAGGATTACAGAATTAGAAAACAATGAGAAGTGGGACCCACAATACTCGTGGGGGGGTATTCCCCACAGCTCCCAGCCTGCAGAAGCAGGAGGAGCTGCACAGGAGGCAGAAATGGCAGCAGGTGAGCCCTGCTCCCCCCCCCCCAGGAGCAGTGGCAAAGCCTCAGCAGCTCCAAGCCACTGACCTGCCAAGCCTTCTCTCCGCCCCCCCCCCCAGCAGTGGCAGCGAGGCTGGCCCACCAAGCCTTCTCCCCCTCCCACAGTGGCAGCGGTGAGACCAGCCTGCCAAGTCTTCTCCCTCCCCCCCCCCCCAGTTGCAGTGGTGGTGAGGCCGGCCCACCAAGCCTTCTCCCCCTCCCACAACGGTGGTGATGAGGCCAGTCTGCCAAGCCTTCTCTCTCCACCCCCAGCGGTGGCGAGGCTGGCTGCCAAGACCTCTCCCCCCTACCAGCAGCGGCAGCAGTGGACAGTTGCCAGGGCATTCTCTGCGCATGCACAGGGAACGCGCTCTTACTTTTGGGGGGATTTAAGTATTCCCGTATAATTTTTTTAACTTTTCAGATTTTTCTGCACACCTGAAGAGTGCCCAAAATGTATAGGAAAATTTCTTTGCCCCCCAAGTGCCCCTGATGTGTGGATTTAGATATCTGCATGCACAGGGAGCACTTGGCTATTAGATATATAGATGAAAAACAGAATTACTTACTGTTTCCCCATCAGTGCTCCACTAGAGATGTAGCTGTATATCTGTTGAATTACTGCCTGTTATACTGCTATTGAAAGGATGGGAGCCCTGACCTGTCAGAAAAAGGTGTGGCAAGCTAGATATTCGTTTCTTCAAGCTGGGGGCATCCACATATTGTATTTTTGCATTGCTTGCTCAGCACCCCCCCCCCAATTGCACCTGCACATTGTACAGGACCCTCCACACAGCCAGCAACTCTGCCCCCCCTTCCCCCCCTTTATTTTTATTTATTTGTTTTATTCGTTAAATTGGATTTGCTAGATAAGCAGAA
This sequence comes from Lepidodactylus listeri, assembly GCA_029233225.1. NCBI lineage: Eukaryota > Metazoa > Chordata > Lepidosauria > Squamata > Gekkonidae > Lepidodactylus > Lepidodactylus listeri. Next base: position 141,375,634 of record JARCFY010000003.1, read on the forward strand.
CTCAGGGCAGCTTACAACAGAGTAAAATCCAATAAGTGATTTAAATTAAAACCAGGAGGAGGAGGAGGTTGGATTTATACCCCACCCTTCACTTGGAGTCTCAGAGCAGCTTACAGACTCCTTTCTCTTCCCTACAACAGCCACCCTGTGTGGTAGGTGGGGCTGAGAGAGCTCTTTCCAGAACTGTCCTTGAGAGAAAAGTACCTAAAAGCAATCAGTAAATAAGACAACAAACATTCTGAGATAGTGGAGGGAAAAAATTCAGCTCCCCGGCCTCCTGGCAGGGGGGAGTATGAGGGATGGGGGGAATATATGAGACTGCCAGGTGTCATACTGTCTGGCTGCTGTCCTCAGCCAAATGCCTGTCAGAACATATCTGCCTTGCAGGCCCTGCGGAAAAGTAGTAACTTCTGCAGTGCACAGATGTTTTCCGGCAGAGAGTTCCACCAGGCAGGGCTGAAATAAGCCCTGGCCCTGATTGAGGACAGATGGATCTTTCTTGGGCCAGTTGTAGTGATATAGTGGCAAAGAAGCAACCAAAAAAGCCTTTTTAAAAGGGGAGAAATATGGAATTTAGCGTTGCCATTTTGAAAGCAGAGCTTTGCTCCTCACCTCTGCTTGTAATGGCTACAGCATGCAGTTTCCCCTTGATTATTCATGCACAGATTGGGCATGACTAGGGCTGCCAGCCTCCAGGTGGGGCCTGGGGATCTCCCGCTTTTACAACTGATCTCCAGCTGACAGAGATCAGCTCCCCTGGAGAAAATGGCTGCTTCGAAGGGTGGACTCTATGGCACTGTACCCTGCTGAGGCCCCTCCCCTCCCCAAACCCCACCCTCTCCTGGCTCCACCCCCAAAGTCCCCAGGTATTTTCCAACCCTGACCTGGCAACCCTAGGCATGACGTTCTTTGCATGCTTCCCTGTACTGCAGGGCTTCTTGCTGTCCTTGTGGGGAAAATAATCCCCACGTGGAAGCAGCTACAATAAGCAAAATCCACACAGGAGATACCAGCCTGGGTAATCGTCAGGGTCCTGTGTTCCTGACTCCTCCATGAGTGTGTGACTTGAAAATGAATCATTATCACCCTATGGTAAGCTTCCAGAAAAACTGGAGAAAAGCCAGGGGAACCCCCAGGTGCACAAATGCACCAAAATGTTGTGTGGGGAAGCGCGGGGGGGCACTTCCCAAAAGCACTGAAATTGGGGTAGATAACCCATGCAGAACTTGACGCCATCATGGTTTGCTGATACGCGGCTAGAAACTGTGATTTGTTTCCTTCCCAGTTCCCGTTAATAAACTGCTTCTAAAGAAGAGAACAAACTACACAAAATATTATTTTGATGTAACATAGGGTTGCCAGGTCTGGGTTGGAAAATACCCGGAGACTTTGGAAGTGGATCCAGGAGAGGGTGGGGTTTGGGGAGGGGAGGGGGTCTCAACATGGCCCAATGCCATAGAGTCCACCCTTCAAAGCAGCAATTTTCTCCAGGCGAGCTGAACTCTTTCAGCTGGAGATCAGCTGTAAAAGCAAGAGATCTCCAGGCCCCACCTGGAGGCTGACAACTCTAATGTAACAGCAAATTACGTTTACTTTGAACAAATTTAGAGTTCAGTGGCACCTTTAAGACCAACAAAAGTCTTAAAGTTTTTGTGTGCATGCACACTTTTTCAAATACCCTTCCCTGCATGCACATGAAAGCTCATACCTTGAATATACCTTTGAAGAAGAAGAGAAGAGATTAGATTTATACCCCACCCTTCACTCAGAGTCTCAGAGCAGTTTACAAACTCCTTTCCCTTCCCCTCCCCACAACAGATACCCTGTGAGATAGGCGGGGCTGCAAGAGCTCTTTCCAGAACTGTCCTTGAGAGAACAGTTCTGACAGAACTATGGCTTGCCCAAGGTCATCCAGCAGCTGCAAGTGGAGGAGTGGGGACTCAAACCCAGTTCTCCTGGAGTAGAGTCTGCACACTTAACCACTACACTTAAAGGTGCCACTGGATTCTAAATTTGTTCTACTGCTTCAGAGGAACACGGCTGACTACCTGGATCCAGGCTTACTTTGAAAGCAAAAGGGATTAATGTCCAAGGCTAGGGTGTGGGAGGAGAAGGGAGCTTGCAAGCCTGAGGGAAATCATAGGGGGAAGGGAATGTGAACCATGGGATTAAAAGGTCATGAGGTCTTCTGCCACAGTGTGTTGCTGTCATCAGCTGTGATGCCCTCTGTTAATTACCTTTTCCTCACGCTCTTCAGGTACATGTGTAAACAGTGCAACAATGAATCACCCCCATGGTTTCAGCGTTCAAATAGCCTTATACCACTGACTGTCTCCTTTGAAGGGTGTCTCAGAGGACGTGCCTCCTTTGGACATTCTTGACTAATAATATACTGAAGCCTAGACCTCATTAGGGGGACGTGCCTGTAGGATGCAGACTATTTTCTATTCCCAGTTTACACTGAGGGCCAAACTACATGCTATATTAATGCGTGACTCCCACAGGCACTTTTAGTCAGACATTAACTGTGAGGAAATCTCAAGCACGTGAGGCTATAATTCGGATCACAACTGTGGCACATGAGGAACGCCTGGCTCTCTCCCTGTGCTGTTTTTCTAACTCAAAATGGCTCTGGGTTTGCTCCACTGGTGGCTGTATGTGTAGTCCAGTGGAAGAAAAGGATCATATGATCATTATGTGCTGCCCTTGGAAAACAGCGAGGGTGTGGCATCGAATACTCCACCACTGCACTCAGCAGAAACATGTTGACCCAGCCAGGGCTCCTCGGTGTCATTAACTTCAGCCAGATTCCACAGGAGACAAGTGTCTTTCTTCCTGTTGTACTCCCTACAACACTGCTGATGGGAGGGACTTCTGAGTCACAGCCTGCATGAAGAGAACAGAAGCAAAGTCTGCCTTGAGAAAAGGAGCCATTTTGGGCTGAATGACTCATTCCCTTCTGTGGAAGCTACTTCCAGATCTGACAGAGAAAAGTGTTGCTTCCTCTCTTCCGCTGCCTTTGTTGGCTGTCACTGCCTTTTGGCAACTCAAAACTTTGCGCCAGCCTATTCTTTTGTTGACGTCAGTCTCTGAAAATAAATCAGCAAAGTCACACTCCCCACACACAATTTCCTCAGCTACTTTGGAAAGTTTCTGAGAAGCTTACATTACGAAAATGTACTTGAGATTTATGTAATTAAGTGATTATGCTATGCCTTTCTAGCATTTAGGGCAACTCTTCAAGGTGGCTTACATATAAGTCTGACTACAGTAGGCTTAGTTGTTTGCCTCTGTCACCTAGGAGTTTTTAAAATTTATATTTATGTCATTTATAGTCCACCTTTCTCACTTGGACTCAAGGCAGATTACACTGTGTGAGTCAATACAATTGACAGGGTGGGGTATTAACTACTAAACAATACACTAGGATTAGGGCTGTAGAACTAATCAGAACTCTAAAAACAGAACTGAAGTAAGGCATGAGTCTCTACATGATACATTAAAATGATACAAAAATTACATGGTAGGACCCTAGCTTCAGCAAGCTAAACACAGTTATTAAGGACTGTGGTCTACCTAAGTAACTTCGTTAATAATTTACTCTGTTGCCTCTGGTGATAGAATTGTGCTTGAGAGATTTGCCTCTTGTTTCTCCTTTCTCTTATTTGTTCCCTTGTAGTTCTTTGTACAATTGTCTAAAGGGCAGCAAAGGTTTAAGGAAAACATTGGAAGGTAAAAATAATTTATTTATCACAAGGCATCTTACCTTGCTATTTAAGAGGACCTGGTCTACATGACTGAAAATAAATTTACACATTGGCAGGTGACCAACTTGCCATGTCAAAGCAGCTAGCTTGAAGGGGTACTAAACCCTTGGATACCAGTGTCAGGAGGCAACATAATTTATTTAAAACATTTTTAGTCACTTTTCTACCTTGTGGAACTCCAGACGGCTTACAATAAAAATAAAACAATTTAAAAAAAACATATAAAAAAAGACCACAATTTAAAATCCCACTTAGGACAGCCAATAAATAAAAACGAAATTGGTCAAACACTGTCCTAAATAAAACTGGTTTTAACTGCATCCTGAAGATCAAAAGTGAGGGGCCAGGCACACCTCCCTGGGGAGGGTGTTCCATAATCATGGGGCTGTCACCAAAGCCGCCCTGTCTTGTGCGGTCACCAGATGAGCTTCTTTAATTGGTGGGACAGTCAAGAGGGCCTCTCTCTCTCTGATCTTAATTCCCAGGCAGGAACGTATAGGAGACATAGGCGTGGACTACGAGGGGGCTCGAGCCACCCCTGAAATTTCCGGGGGGGGGGCTCAGCCACCCCCGGCAAAATGGAGCACCTGCCGCTGCGCCTCACCGCTGCACCTCCCCGGGCCCTTCCGAGGCCCGCCAGCCGCTGCTGCCAGTGCCTCTCCCCCCCCCCCCCAGCCATTCCTCCGTCCTTCCCTCTCCCTCCCTCTTTTCTGGGCGAAGTGCCCAGCGTGGTTGCAGTAGTCCAGTCTAAATGTAATTAAGGCATGGATCAGTGTGGCTAGATCTGACTGAACCAGGAACAGGCACAGTTTATGCACTCACGTGGCCTCTACGCCTTGTTGTTGGTTCTCCAGAATAACTGGTCCGCCACTGTGTGAAACAGGATGTTGGACTAAATCCAGCTCCTACCTACAGTGGGGCAATTGGGGGTTCCACCCCTTTCTTAAAGGGCCAGCCCCTTTCTTAAAGGACCCCCTGCTTCTTAAAGGCCCCCCCTCTACTTCTTCCCAAAAGCATTTAAAGGGATCCTTTAAAAAACATAAGAGAAGCTAATATTGGATCAGGCCAGTGGCCCATCCAGTCCAACACTCTTTCACATAGTGGCCAAAAACCCCAGGTGCCCTCAGGAGGTCCAGCAGTGGGGGCAGGACATTAGAAGCCCTCCCACTGTTGCCCCCCCCCCATCAAACATTTTATCTCTGTAGTTTGGAGATCGAATGTAACACCCACGTGAAGGTGGGTAACCCTAGGCAGCCTATCCCTATGAAAGATCAGTTCCAGAGCCATTAGTAGCCAGCGATTGTTTTCATAGTTGCAATCATCATTTTATACCTCAAAAAGGCCAGGATAGCCATTCACTGCAAATTGCATCTAATTTTGGTGTAAAGCTGAAGACGCCACATTGCCCTCCTAACCTTCCAATCAAAAGCCCATGTCCAGGGGTACGCCTTCTTTAACTCAGAGGAGACTGCTGCCCTGCTATGTCCATTCCAATTTTGTAAAAAGGCCTTTATTGGAAGTGCGCAGACGTTGCATAACTTCCTGCTCTGTGCAGGTCGCTGAGGGAGGGAGCGAGCACCAGGCCATAACACACCACCACCTGAAATAAAAGACAGGGTGCTTTTTTTGGCCTAGCAACAATGAATCGACCAATCCTGGCAGCAGCTTGTTCCCATGGCAACAGCTGCAGTTCTGATCCAATCAAAAAGCCACTTAAAGAGAACAAAGGGATGGCATTCCTCCCCCCTCCCCTCCCCTCCCCCACTCCAGTCCTGCGCATGTGGCTGGCTCTGGAAAATTCCATTGCGCTCGGGTGAAAAACAAGCTTTGGATTACTGTGTCGTTCTCCATCCCCCAATGCAGATGGGAGCTTTTTACGTTGTCTGCAATCAAAACAGGATGGGACCAAGAAATCACGAGGGGGGGGGGTTGTCCCGTATATGGTTATGGTAAAATTATGAAACAGTGCAGCCTTGAAACCTCCATTTCTCACAGATTTCAGGGAACAAATGACAGACCCCCCCCCCTTTCATATAGTTTGTTCCTGGCTGCTCTAAGTAAAAATGTCACCACTTCATTTTGGAACGCTGTTGAATTTCTAAGGCAGTTTTGCTTCCAGGGCGGTAGAGTGCCTATAAGTTCCTATCTCATTGTATAGCAATATACCTTAACATTCATAACAGAATCAAAATGCTCTCTTTGCCCCATACAACAGATGTACGTGACCGGAAGCCAGAGAATATTCTGTGCCAACTATCCTCTTTTCCTACACACCCGATAATTGTTCTTAGCTTTCTAAAATTCTGACTTGAACTGGCATACAAACTTTACCTGCGCAGCAGTTGCCTGCGTTTTCTAACAACATTTCTGCCCTTAAAGGGTGGGGTCATTCTATGGTGAATCTGTGGCATGTTAACAAAGAGCTACACGAGACAAGTCTTTATTTACTTAGTTCATGCCTCAGCCCTTGGATCTTGCGATCCTGACCAGGTTCTCTAAGAACCATAACTATAGGCAAAAGAATGGTGAAAATCTGGGATACGTGAGGATTATGTAGCTTCTGAAGAAGTATGCTGACTCACAAAGCTCATGCTGGAACAAACATTGTTAGTCATTATAATATGCCACTGGACTCCCATTTTATTTTGCTACAGTAGACTAATATGGCTGCCACTCTGGTATTAATGCTCTTTCACCTGTAGTACCAGCCCAGATTCTCAGCAATGCAGAGGATAAAGGGGACATTCATCTGAAATGTCACATGGGTGATGTTGCCTCAAATACCACAAGGGGATGAATGACACTAAGAGATGTTTGTCAGAGGTGTGGAGTAATGGGAGGAAGCATTAGCACATGATGCTGAGTTGCAGAATATTCGGTCCCCTCTGCAGGGTGGTGTCCAAATTTTCTGTTTTGGCCTATTTACCAGCCATCCGTGATGCTCAGAAGGCTTCATAGGGCTCTTGTGGTTGTAAAAAAGTGAATCATGCACCACTGGAAAGTCCCTAGTTTCTTTTTAATATAGGCTTGATCTTGGCATTAGTTTTAGATTATGCTACTGTGGTTTCCTAATTTTATTGTCATATTTTGGGGTGAGATAATATTTGGCAAAAGGCCTTGCAGGCCCTATAGCCAGATGTAAACTTTTAGATAAACCAGGAAAGATGTCCCCCTTCCCAGCTATGAGCATTTTGGAGAAAATGGATCCCACTGCAATCCCCTTTTCCTTGAGTTAGTCTCCCCATGTGCCACTGCATGTTAAAGTGTAATTTATTTCTCTTTTCATTTCTCCTTAATCTCTCAATATATACAGGAGGAAGACCATATGGAGAATACCCGAGCATGCAAGAAGGAGCTGTTGAAGGGCAGAAGCTGGGGTGGGTAGGGAGTAGAGAGTATATCCCAAATGTTGTCAATTTCTTCCTTATAGTATTTCAATAAAAAACTAAGATATTAGTATCTTAGCAACTTATTTGCATATGCTAAACCACCTGACATCACCGGAAGTATGTCAGAAGGCGAGAGAGAGAGAGAGAGAGAGAGAGAGAGAGAGAAAGAAAGAAAGAAAGAAAGAAAGAAAGAAAGAAAGAAAGAAAGAAAGAAAGAGCTGGCAGAGAGGGGACAGTTACTAATCCAAGCCTCAGAAATACCGCTATTCTGGGAGGATAGCTTCAGTGGTGGCTGAAGCCTTCAGAAGGCTGGTCGGAGGAACAAGGACCTTTCCAGAGGACGGGGTCATTTTGCTGCAGCTATGACACAAGCAGGCATTCCCCCGCGGGGGGGGGGGGGGGGGGCTGGCACCAACTCCCAGAGCTGAGCTCCTGCTCGAAATGCCCCCTGGTAAAAACAAAAATCCCCTGGAAGTGAATCCTCTGCCTTTTACAGACATGCTGCAAGAGTAGCAAAGCACAGAAGAGATGTTTCCTGGAACAGCTTTTTAGTTCTGCATGTTGCTGCATTGCAGTACAGTGATTCAGCCAACCTACAACTCTGACAGTTGCAAGTAGAATGACTCTCCTTCCTTCTCAGTAAGGCTCTGGTGCTGTCCTTGGCAAAGAAGAAGCTGACTACAGATTGCTGCTATCGTGTCTTCCTGAGGGCTCAAATACCTGTCCTGACGAACTCTGGGGCTTGTAGTACAAGCATCAGTTGTTCCTTTCCTTACCATAAGAGGAACCCTGTTGGATTAGACCAAAGGCATCCAGAATCCTAATTTCCACAGCGCCAGCCAGATGACACTGGGAGGTCCACACACAGGGTGTGAAGCTCTCCTCTGCTGCTGCCCCACATGCTCCCTCTTAACATCTAAGTTCCATTTAGCAATCATCTATCTATACATTTTTATCCCACCTTTCCTCTAAGGAGCTCAGAGCTGCATTATCCCATTTTGTGCCCACAACAACCCTGTGAAGTAGGTTAGGCTGACAGAGAGTGACTGGCAGAGTGGAGATTCGATCCTGGGTCTCCCAGGTCATAGTTCAACATGCCAGTTACTCCATAACACTGGTTTCTAATCATGGCATTATAGCTACTGTTAGATCTGTCTTCACTAACTAAAACCCCTTTCAAAGCTTTTAAAACAAAGGGCTCTCTTCACGTAATGAATTCCACATATTTGGCCTGGATCTACCACATTATTTCCACATATTCAAGGTGGGTGATTTTCTCTGATTGCCCCTTCCCACAGTAGACCTCCAGTCCCCTTTATGCCATTCTGAGAGGGGTCCTATGCCACCCAGGAGCTGCATTTCAGTGGGCATTTGGGCCTGTAGCTGGAGGAGGGGATGTTACATCTTGTGGACAGAAATCCCTTCTGTCTGCAGCAACTTTCCAGTGGCTATAATGCCAAGATTCCAATTGTATGTTGTATAGAGATGTCTTTTTTAATTTAGTCTTAGATACTGCTCATCAGTTTAATTGGGCAAACCCAAATTCTAGTATCACAGGAGGAGAAAAGGTTTGTTTTCTCCTCTCTCTGTATATATACTATGCATCTCAGTGTTCAGCTAGCCCTACTTGAGGAGGCTTTACAGGCTCTTCCTGACAAGCATACTTGCATATTTGAATGGAATGAGTGACATTATTATGCAGGGGTGACTCATGTTAATGGGCCTACTCCTGTGAGCAGTGTTACACAGGAGTCATTAGCTTGGGCAAAATTCCTAATTCCTTCCTTTAACTGGTTCATGAAAGGAAGTGGGTAATCTCCAGATGAGTTTGCTCCTCCCATGCCGCTCATGTGAGCAGACAGCTAGCTCACACAACATTTTTGCACCAGACACCCTCCGGCATCTTGTCAGAACTGATTCTGTGTGGTCTGTCACACATTGTACCAACTTTTAGGCAAGTCACCAAAGCTCACCGAATGACTTTGGGTCCATCATTCTCTCTCTGCCTAGCCTACCTCACAAGATTGTTGTTGCTAGACTAAAACAAAGGGGAGAATGTTATAAGCTGTTACCACAGTATAGATATCTAAATAAATATACGTAGGCCGCAGTCTCAAGGATATAGTGGCAGTGGGTTGATTGCAGTGGTTAGGGTTGGGAAATTCCTGGAAATGTATGGGGTGGAGCATGGGAGGGGGGTTTCAGGAGGTGAGGGACCTCAGCAGGGTATAATGCCATAGAATCCACCCTCCAACCAAAGCAGCCATTTTTCCCAAGAGATGTGATCTCTACAGCAGTTTTTCCAGACGACAAGTCTCCACTTGGAGTCTGGCAAGCCAGTGGTTCTCAAACTTTTTGAAGCAAGACCCACTTCTAAACTGACCAATAAGGTTAGGAATCCACATACAAAGTAACTCCATGTTACCCCTGCCCTTTACAACATAATAACAAAGGAATCTCTTTGGGTGCAAAGCTCCAAGTGGGGCCTGGAGTTCTCCTGAAATTACAACTGATTGCCAGACTGTAGAGACCAGTTCCTCTGGAGAAAATGGCAGTTTCAAAGGGTGGACTCTGTAATATCACATCACAACTGCTCCCGAAATTCAGGAATTTGTTAAGCTGGAGCTGGCAAGCCTAGGTATCTCAGATAAGTGAAAGCTGAACAGGTTCCTGTTTTATTTTTCATCTTTAGTACCGATAAACTGTACAGCATTGCTTATTCAGGGACATGCTACGTAATTACGAGGCCAACCAAATTGCCTCTAGTAACTCTTGCAGTCCACTGGGACACAGTTGTTTGAGTGAAGTCCTGAGAACCACTGTTTTAAGGTGTGAATTGTGTATGCCTAGGGCTTCTCTTTCCCTCACAAAGAGTGTATTTCAAAACACTTTGCTTTTACTCGGATACTTTTTACTCTCCTTTCCTAGCCCATCATTCACCTCGGAGAGTAAAAAGGGCCCCTTTCTAAGGGAAATTCTGTCAGACTTCCCCCTCCCCCTCCCCCAACTCGGAACACGGGAAGGAAGCAATGCAGCTTTGCACATGCGTGCTAGGTCACTGCAGCACAACCACCGTTGCGCAGACTGGCTGGAACCGGTTTGAGCTGGCTAACGCCGGCCGCCAACTCCCCCCCGCCCATCGACTGCAAGAGCAACTGCGACACACACGGGCGTTTTTTCCTTTCTCATCGAGACTCGCCCTTCGTATCCCTCCGCGCTGGCCGTCCCTCCCCCTTGCGCTGCTGTCTCGCCTCTGCTAAATTGAATGTCAAAACAGCAGTCTTTTTTCCTCGACCTGCCTCGGACAAAGTTAAAAAGTACTTCGTTCGTGGGGGTAGGAGATGAGGCAGGGGCTTGAGTTTGGGAAACCGGCCCCAGAGTATATGGCCCTAAAACCTCGTTCGGGTGGTGTCCCAAAATACTGTAAGCGTACACACAAAGACAAGCTTTCCTCTCATAACGCCGCTAATGTCATGGCTTCCTGAGGGAATGGTGGCAGGCCAGGAAAGAATAAGTTATATGTATCTCCAAGTGGATCGTCACTGAACCTGCCTTCATTTACCGTCGCTTGAATTTTGGGCAAAAGTCCCGGCACGTTTTTGTTTTATTACACCTCAATAGTCCTAATTAAAAGAGCCCACAAAACATTTGGGGACCTGTTCGGATCCTGTTCTTTCGCAGGGTAGGCCGTGGATTATACCCATTTAACTACTTGTAGGACTGGAAAGGTTGCAGAAGGCAGTTATGCACCCGCTTTCCCCAAAAAGTTAAAAATGAAGGGAGCGTAAGAGGAGGCAGTTGCTTTAGCAAAGCCTTCTGGCCTAGTTTAGCTCCAAATTAATTTTGTGAGAGAATTAACGGGTGTGATACTGTGCACTTTGGGAAGTAAATGTTAAATACATCCATGCCTGTTTCAGATAACAAGCATTAGAAAGGCCAGCCCCTGCTTTTATAAATAAATGACTTTTCCTTAAAACACCTGTAACTATTTACATATTTTAAAAGGTATAATTCAAAGAGAATATTGTAAAATAATTCTTATCTGAATACAGAACATAATTTGAGTCCAGTAGCTCTCCATTTTTGTTCTGTTGCTTCAGACCAACTACCACCTGAATCTATTCTATTTACTGACTCCGTTACTTTTAGTAAAGAGAGAATGTAAGCCTAACCGTCATTAAAAGGTTACAAAAATAGTGAAAGCCCCTGGTTTTAGAATTTTAATGTACCATTAAACTTTGTCAGTAGATAAGCATTTTTAAAATATTAACATTGCCAAGAACTATATCTCGTGATATGCTAAATGGTTTGCCAGAGAGCGGTGGAAGGATCATTTACATTCCATTGAGTGACACGACCCTGGCTATAAATACGTATCTCCGCCCTTCCTTTATGAGAGTTGTAGGGAGAGAGCGAGGCAGAGAGGTTGGGGTAGGGGAAGAAAGGGGGGAAATAATTTTAAAAGCGAAGGGACAGTTTAGTGTTTATAAACTATAGCTAATATTTTTATAAAGTAAGCCAAAGGATTTTACTCTACTAAAATATTCTTTATAGTTTATAGGTAAAAAAGCGCAGTTAACTAGGGTTTTTAAAAAACAAAATGGAGACAGCGTTAGGCAATGTGGTATTAAAAGGCAGTTTTGAAGAAAATAGAAGACTGAAGACAGCATAGAGTTTAAAAGCAGGATAAATTGTTGATAGGTGGATTTTTTTTAAATCCCTTAAACTGAAAATTGACAATATTGAGAATTTAAAAAAAAACAAAGAAAATGTATTGAAGATAGAAAAAAGGAAGATTAAATGAAGATGAAAGTAGGAGCATGAATTTACTCTTCAAGCTGTATTCATGCTTTAAACTAGTTGAAGACTAGTTTTGGATGAAAAGTAATTGAAAAGTTTGGATGCCTATGAAGTCTGCTTCAAGCAGAGTGAAAATGAATAGAAAAATCGAAGGCTTTTCTTTTTAAAAAATCAGGTAGAGATGTGATTTTTAAAATACTGAAGCTAGAAAAACAAGATTGGGAAGACTTCAAGAGAGGAATGACTTAGAAAATGAAGAGAAAAACAAGGCTTTTAAAAAATCAGCTAGATATGATCTTAAAAGTTCATTACTGAAGTTAGAAAAACAAGATTGGGAAGACTTCAAGAGAGGAATGACTTAAAAAATGAAGAGAAAAACAAGGCTTTTAAAAAATCAGCTAGATATGATCTTAAAAATTCATTACTGAAGTTAGAAAAACAAGATTGGGAAGACTTCAAGAGAGGAATGACTTAGACAATGAAGAGAAAAACAAGGCTTTTAAAAAATCAGCTAGATATAATCTTAAAAATTCATTACTGAAGTTAGAAAAACAAGATTGGGAAGACTTCAAGAGAGGAATGACTTAGAAGACAGAAAAGGTTAGATGACAACTTAGAAGAGGACCCAGGAAGAGAAGGGGGGGGGGGACAAACAGGATTCAACTGCTACACATGGAAAGATAAGAGAAGGGAAGAAAGGACAATTGCAAAAACGAAACAAATCATTTGTAGTTTTAATTGCAGTTTAGCTTGGACTGTGCTAAGAAAACAAACCAAGATTGCTTGTGACCATTGTGGTAGTTTCTACTTAAGGACTTTGTAAGATTTTCCACGATTTCTGGTTGATGCAGTGGGAAGAATTTTCATAACGTGCATGTAACATAGTTGGCAAAGAACTAGGATAAGAAGCCTTTCTTAACAGCTGGCTACAGAAGGTGCCATTGAAGTCATACTCTGAAACAATAGGAAGACAGGCATGTGACAAGCCAGTGCAAATTGGTGAAGTTTGAAGGAACAGGTCATGAAAACAAGATACCAAGGAAGAGAATGGGAAGAAATCTTAGATTAGAAGTTGAAGAAGCCTTCTGGGGGGAAGCAAGAAGGGGGAAATGAGCGAAGAATGTAGAAGAATGGAAGAGGCGCTGTAGTTGATAATCCATTTCTACTGAAACCTTTCTACAATCGTCCTAGCAAGTCTTGTAAATGGGTTTGTATTATAGGGTGGGAAGGGGAGTTGTGTTGTAGGTGTCTTTCTTTGCAGGCATATTTATTCGTTGCGTCTTGGTGGGAGCCTAATGGGCAGTCGGCGGAGGCCTGGCCTGTGTGTACCGTCTTCCTGAGGTTAGAAACATTCCTATGTCATGGTAGCTAGCATCTGTGGCTGTAACTTCCCGGAGAATGGGCAAGTCAAGAGCGTGGTGAACAGAGAACACAGGTAGCGGCAAAACCACCCGTAAAGGGTGAAAGTATGTCTTATAGTTGTGTGTATTACCTTGTGGGGAGGGTGGGCAGCAAAATCTTGTTGAGTTTTTGTCCCCTCAGGTACATATGTGTAGAGCCAGAGGAGTTCCAGTGTGTAAAAAAGAGCATATTGAGGACTTGCTGGTGGCAGTGATTAGAAAGGTGACTTTTTTCTGGCCCCTTGTAGTGGAGAAGCAGGAGAGCTATTGCTCAAGTCCATCGTGATGGGTCTAAAACTGCACATTTCTCTTCCAAGTGTTAAGTATGCAAAAACTTAAATAATGCTAGTGTTTACTGGATGGGGAGGGTAAGGGGGATAAAACTAGTTTTTTTCTAGACTCTCTGCAGATACTGTAGCAGCCCCTGGTGGCTTGGTTTAGAAGTGTGTTCCTGCACTACTGTGGCAAGTTCACTACTCCCCAGAGGTTGGAGTTATTTTTCCTTGGAAGAAAGGACAGTTCCTAAAGTTGGAGTATGTGTTGAGGAGTCAAGGTCGAAGAGCTGGGGACTTGAAAGTTAAGTTGTTTCTAAAAAAAGGTTAACTTGTGTTACTGTAATGTGGGAGAGGGCATCATGTGGGAGGGGGGAGGGGCATGATAACTTTGTTTTCAGACTCTCTTCCTAGAATATCATTACTTTTAAGACTGGAAAAAAAAGAATATTGAGCTTCTAGCGTGGCAAGTAATTCTTGGCAATCTTAATGGAAAATATCCAGAAGAAATTACAGTTAACAGCAAATTGCTCTTTGGAAGTCCCATCCAGCTGAATGCTGTGTATTTGGGGGGCATAAATAACCAGAATTGGCATGAGGAGTAAAGAAAGCTTTGTTTATACTGACAATCATTGGTAATGGATTTCAAGCAAAACAGCTGCAGATACTGAGGCTAGTGGGTCTGTTGTGATTTGCTAATTGTTTATTTTGGGTTGGGATTGAAGTCTTCAGATCTTAGATACAGCGGCTTGTGGCTCTCTTCTTTTTGGCATTCTTCCAGGTACTTAAAATAATGCTTCTGTAGAGACTTCAGTGAGAAAGAAGGTCTTAATGATCCTGGTGTGACTCCTGATGGTAGCTTGTGTAATTTTCCAAGTAAGATTCTGCTTTTGCTTAATTGAAAATGAGTCTTTCAGTCCAGGAATTACGTGCCTATTTTGTATGAGTGATTCTGAAACCTGTAACATTGGGGGGGGGGGAACATTAATGACAACAGATTTAAATAGTTAATGTAAGTATAGTAATATTCAAAATTAAAACTGAGAAATCTCCATGTAATGCTTTGGCTTGACTGTGTTGTTTTGTGTCTGTGGGGGGGGGGGCATGGTGTGGGGAACAACTCTTTGTCTATAGACCTTTTTCAGATCCACATTCAGAAATCTAGCCTCAAGGAACCTGGGAAAAGCATGGCATCTAATCAGAGGGAGCAGCTTCTTGGTGAATGATAAGTAAAGGCAGAAAAATTCTAATACTCCTTAATCGATGGAAAAGATCTCAGATGTTAACAAGTGAAAATCCAGTATCTACAAACGGGGGGAAAAATCCACAAAGCAATGAGCAGTGAAGCAGGCAAATTTGAAGTATATGGATTGATTATGAAATACCATAATTTTCTGTGAAATTTCAAAAGTTCAATGCGATAAGGATCAAGCAGTGAGAAATCCTGTGTCTGCAGTATTGTATTTAAATTGAAAAGAAAATCTCAAGGGAAAAAGAACAAATGTGCTTCCTACCAAAATATTCATAAATCTTAAATGGAATTGGAAAGAAAAAATAATTCAAAACACTCTAGAGTTGGATGGACAGTCTGTTGGATTGAGAGGAGAGGCGGCTTGTGCTGTGTTCATTGTTTACCTCAGACAGGTGGTCAGCATTCCTAAGGAGAGGAAATCTTGCTTCATTTCATCTGGGAGCCATTTAAATGAGCAGGCGTCTGTTACAGATAAGTTTTATTAATTCTACTAGCACTGCATGTCAGGAAAAGGTGGGCTTTAAAACTTGTTCAGGGGGTGGGGTTGGCTATACTAGAAGTGTAAGATATCTTGACAGTGACCTTGGGTTCCTAATAAGACTGTACTGGGGTTGTCTCTGGCCCCCAGTTGAGCTCACAGTTAACTCCTGTGCTTGAAATAAAAATAGCTTAATGCTATGTGCAGATGGGCTTAATTGCTTTGCCCACTTGATGTATATAATCCACTGCAAGTGGTACTAACAAAGATGATAGGCAGTGCGTATCCTCTTGGAGGCTACCTTAAATACTACTCTCTGAGAGAGTTTGTAAGCAAAGTAAAAAAAAGTTTGTTACAACATTAAAGTACTTGCAAGAAAAAATGGTACAAGTCAAAATTCACATTACATTTCTTAATAAAATTACTTATTTTATCCAAGAATAGAAAGTTCTGTCTTCATTTTGAATAAAATGTGCTGTGTTTAGTAGTTGCCTGTGCATAGATGTGGGGCCTTTGGAAGGGGGGGAATTCTTCTTGATCTTTCAGACTTTCTCCGTGAACACCTGGTCTTTGTTGGACAAGAGCAGAAACTGAGTGGATTCTCCGAGTCTCTAAATCAGGCAGGAAAGTTATGCAAAATGCTTTTCCTCCTTTCCCTCACCATTGAGACAAATTGTAGACACAGGGACTTGGCAGTAGAGGCCCTGTAACTAAGGAAAACACTCTGAACAAGAGACGATATCTAAAATGAGTTAAAACTAGACCAGTGGGGAAAATACTTGTCAGTTTGGGGTAAGTAAAATAGTGAGTAATGTATTAAAACTGAAGAAGCTTTTGTTTTTTTCTGGAGCTTCAGCTCTAATTTTAACTGGGCAAAAATACAAGTACAAAATTGGCACATGGGCATGTCTTCATGTAGTTAAAACTAAAATAACACTTGTCAGTCCATGTATAGAAATTTTGCATGCTATTTAAATATGCTTGCATCCATTCCCTGTACAGTTAGCAATACCATCTTTCCAGTTTAACATTATGGTAGTTCTGAGGGGGTGGCAAAACTAGGGGGCACAACTGTTGAGTGCTTTTTTTCAGAGGCTTCAACTCATAGACCTTAACCCATCATTTTGAAGTTCATGATTGACTCTCCTGTTGTCACACTCTCTGTGTATGTGTGTGTGAAGCCCTTGCAGTGAGGTATTCATCTATAGTTATCCACAGTTATGCATTTTTACACACTGGGGTGGTGGGGTGGGGGGCTTACTCTGTTCTAGCTTTTGTTTTTTTACAGACTTCACAGAGATACCGTGTCTGAAGCAGATCTATTCAGTTGGCAAGTAATAAGCAGTGTGCTTGATCTGCTTGTGTAGAGCGTATGAATCAGCTTGCCATTTTAAGGGTGGAGTAGTGATTGTTGAAGAGAAAATCCATCTGAGTGACAAATGCCTGTGGTTTGAGAGAAGTTATTTACCTGTTGAGTAACAGCCTGCAGTTTAAACAGCTGGGTTGACTGAGAGGCACGTGTATTTGACTGTACTTCTTTAGGTAACATGCCTTTTGTTTTTCTTTGGTGTTGGGGGGAGGGAAAGGGAGTACTGAAGCCTTTAGTCTCTTCCAGATGCATCTTAGGAGATCAGTGACAAGAAATATAAACTTCCAAACCAACAAAGCTTCAAGAAACTTAACTGGCAAGTGAATATTACAATCTACCAGCCAATGACAGTTCTTGGTGCAATGTTTTTGTATGGGTTGCTTCTGGTTTCTTAACAGTTCTGTTGAAGGAGACACAACACCCAAATAAGCCAGGTCTTCATGATGAGGAAAGAAGTCACATCAGTAAGAATAGCTTTTTTAAAAGCAAATTTAACCGACTTTTTATGGGATTGTTTGGGGGTTTGGGGACAACCTAGTGTGTTTAGATTGCTTTTCACAGACGAGTAGAAGGAACGGCCAGAAACAAAAGCTCACACTTCAGTGGACAAAAAACAGGTGAACAATCTTTTTCTGTTTTCACAAAATATAAGTCAATTAAAATTTAAAAAGAATTTTTAAAAGTGGAGTTTATTCAGTCTCCTCCTCCTCCTCAAAGTACTATACCTAGCTTCATGCTGAAACTGATTAAATGATGCAGCTTGATATACAACCTTGAAACGTGTTGGAAGGATGAGTTGAGACCTGTTTTGTTTAAGACATTCCAGGTTTCCTCGTGCAAATGCAAGGGCTTTTTATGCTGTGGGCCTCAAATATCTTGTGAATAAGTCAAGGTGACAGTAGAACTGATTTCACAGCTATAAAGCTTCATGTGTAAAACATGGCTTTATATACCCTTTAAAAAGGTACATGCCCTTCGCAGTAACTCTGCAGTAGGCAGCAAAACACTTCCTTTTTTTGTAGCCATGGTAATATTAACTCTTAGATCATGGTCTACATCATCATGTAATTAAGAAGTGCATAAAGGGGAGGAGGGTAGGGATTATGCCACAGCTGGGTTTTCCTAAGAATTTCCCAGAAATGGCTGTTAAGTTGCTAGCTCACACAGCGTTGACTCCTTGCTAAAGCTTGGATCCTGTCCAGTGCTGCTGTTCTCAAGGTAAAATATTGAAATATATGAACTTCAAAAGTAGATCTAGTGGACAGTTCATCTTGCCTGTACCTGTTAACTTGGAATTTAACTTCATATTTGAAGGAAACTAACTGAATTATCAAAGCTGAGTTCATAAAACAGTGATAAACATTTATGATAGGTATGACAGGCTAAGATCCATAACTACGTCTAAATGCTATATGATTAAATCCATATGTGTGTGCGTGTTGAGGGACATCTGGGTGGGTATCCGTTAGGGAGGTGTCTTGCATAATAGCAGGCATTGGTTGTGTTTAGCATAGGTGGCTGCGGGAAGGGTTGTCGCAACTATGTGCTAAGACTTTTTCAGGTGACTTTTAAGTGGTCAGAAGTGGAAGCTTGTGAAGCAGACTTCTTCATATCTCTTAAAGGTTTTTCTTTTCCTGAGAGAACAATGTGTTTTCTCAGGTTTTGCTTTTCACCTTGTTGCATTACTTAAAAAAAAAAGCAAAAGACGCTGGTGGTTGGCACTCCTGGTTTCCAGGGTGGGGTTCAAGTCCCTACAGTGTCATTGCTTTCTTGTAATGCGCCTGGTATGTTCCGTATTCTGGTTATATACTGTTAGATGAACACTCACATTAAAGCTCTTGAGATGGTTGTTGTTTTCTGAGGATACTAGTGAACAAACTGCACCGTGCGCTGCAATCCTCATTCAAAAGCTATCGGTAAATTTCACAGCAGAGCCTTGAGGTTTGAGTCTAAAGACTGAAGAGCAATGAACACACTTCAAAGGAGCCATCATACTGCCCTAGTTCTAGCTAGCCAGGTCAGTGCCAGGCCTATGAAAGGACTTGAACCCTTAGAGAGGTGGGAGGAAGAAGATAAGGGTAAGGGATTTCTTCCCTTGAAAAACAAAACAATTCTAGTTTTCCATTGGGTTGCAACATCTGTACCTTGTGATAGATTTCTAATGTTGAATAATACCAGAAGCCAATCTAGCTAAATAGGAGGAGTATAAATGTGTTCCGGTGAGGGCGTTTGCTTTCTTTCCAACCAGTGACTAAAACTGCAATTTACATTTCCAAGGGGAAAGGTTTTTGTACTTTCTCCCATAGCCTTTTCACCAACCATATTTCATTCTGTATTTGCTACTGGAACCTAGGTGGTGGCAGGAGACCTTCTTCCAATTATGCCATGGGCTTTCTGAGTGACCTTGGGACAGTCACATCTGCTTAGCCTAATCTAACTGACATGGTTATTGTGAAGATAAATGGGAGATAACAATGAAAGCAATTTTGGGTCCTTATTGGGGGGGAGGGAATACATGAAATATTACCACAGGCACACATTCAGATAGTATAGTATTGATTTTTAAAAAATAAAACTGCAGGTGGCAGTTTAGACCCCATTTTTCTGAAAGTATGATCTAAAATGAATTTGCCAGTTTTTGAGTAACCTTGGCCTGTCCTGTCCAGCTCCTAGCATGTGTGTACAGAGCAGCAGGGGGCTAGAAGAGTGTGTGGTTTTTACGGAATGCACATTAGGAGCAGGAGCTCTTCCCCCTTAAAAAAAAAAAACCTCACGTGGCAGCCTATCTGGGGGCTTGTAATGTGACAGGTGTGGTCCCATAACTCCAATAAGTAACAACCCTGGATTGAAGATCTCTGCTCAAGAGGAGATACCTGGTAAGGACTGACTTTTTTGAAGAGGGGATGCACCCCAAGCCATGAGGGAAGGTGCCAAACTAATATTTCTTCTGAGTGTAGGCTGAGACCGAGGCGTGTTTAATACTGAAAATCCTTCCTTTCAATCAGTCTGTCACTTGGCCTACTGTGAAGGAAATGATAATTTCAATGGTCTCTTTTCCAGTGAGCACTAACAAGCTATTCCTTTCTTTGTAGATGGAAAAAAATGACTGCAAATTGCAGTATCGCCTCCAACAAAAGGAGGATTCCTGAGCCTGCTTTTTGAATAAAAAGCAACATCAGGGCTTCCTTACCTGCACTTGAATGTATGTTTGCTCTAAAGGCAATTTTTACTCCTCCAATCTTTTAACTGTTGAATAGTTAGTTGGTATCTTATGCTTACTCAGCAAAGAGGAAATGTGTGCTGCACCAGAGTCCATAGCGACCTTGCTACATGCTAAGATAGGCTTCTGGAAGCAGTGAACTAGGGAACATTGATGTTGCTGCACATCCTCCTTGCCAAGCCACTGCTCCTCACACAAAGCGCCATGGAAAAAAATCTGAGGAATGCAGTATCCTGTCCTGGAAAGGGCACTGCTGTCACCAGGAGGAGCCCTGGAGTGACCCTGGAACTCTGCAGGTGTAGCTGCAACCGTGGTTTTTGTTTTTTTATACACAGTGAGTGAAACATGCCCTCTACAGCCACAGCTCTGGCTTGCTTCTGTACTCCACTGAGGAGAGGTAACCCTGACAAACACTCAACACATCTTTGAAAAGCAGCTTTAGAGTGGGGGTGGGGGAGTGAGTCCTTTCGCAGGTATAACTAGGAATGCAGACGCAGAAGCCATCTGAACATGTAATGGGTTCCTTGCCTAAAAGTTATTCCTGGTAGCCCCCAATAGCTCACTGGAGAAAGGTCACCTTTTAGCCAGCAACAGAACAAGCAGTAAAAGGATTAATGGGGGAAAGTGCCTTTAAGTAGCAGTTAGCAGCATACTTACAGTGACCCTGTCAGGTTTTCAAAGAAAAATACTTTCAGAGGTGATTGCCTATTGCCATCCTCTGTAGCAACTGTGGACTTCCTTGATGGTCTGTCCAATACTAAGCAGGACCAACTAAGATCAGGCAAGCCTCAGCCATCTGGGTTAGGGCATGTGGAGATCAGAACCCACAACTCATATACTTAAGAGAAAGACATTACACAGGGTGTTAAGATGCTGGGGGATACACCAGCGTAGCATCACACTGCTGATGTGCCAGTATTTCTGCAAGGTCCCTTGCTTTATGTGCTGCATACTCACTACTAGCAGTTGCTGAGGAAGGCAAGGTTGTTAGGCAATACATAAAGCGGGCACATGGGGAAACAGTTTTAAGCTCCCAGTTTGAGGCAAGAATCCCTTTGCTTACCTGTGTGGTGTGCATTGTCCCCACCCCCCAGCTGAAGGAGTGGAGGCTGCCCTTTGGTGTCTGTGTCCTGAGACAGAAAACTTGTAATGGATTTGAGCAAAGCCGTGTTTGCACAGCATGCCACAATGTTTGTTCTGGATGTGTAAAGTGCCCTTTCTGTGGGTTCCCATCACCAAATTCCCCATCTGTGTTAAATAAACAATGGCTTATTTAATTCCTGTCTTTAGTTATTTAAATTATTCAATTTGTGTTGTATTTATTCTTGTCACCTGACTTGAGTCTTGACTGTAAGGAGAAAGGCAGAGTATATAAATATTCTAAATAAATATAGCCACATGCTCTGTTATCCAAGCTATGGGTGTCCGGGCTGGGATTTATAGGGTAGTTAGATAGCCTGTGATTGGATGCTGACTTAGTTGGCATTCTAAGCAGTGCCGTGGTGTGCGGACATTTTGTTCACACTCCCAAGTATTGAATGGAGATTTTTACAGATTTGTCATTGTTATTGCTAACAAAACAGGAAACCATGGAAAGACGACAAACAGAAAACAATGTAAGGAAGCTAGGAGGAAAATCAATGCAATTTGGCATTCAAAAACGTTATTTGTTTTAACTTTTTTAATTCATTATTTTTTTTAACGGTTCATGTTTATTATGGTGTACACTGCCCTGAGCCCTCCAGGGGAGGGTGGTTTATAAATTTTATAACAACCTGCATGAAAGACCCCTGCATTTGTTTACTTTTAAAATACATACCTCGTTCCACCTTTAGGAAAAACTTTCATGGTGGCTCAAAATGGCAATATAACAAGCACATTATGACTGCAGTCAAGTTAGCTTCCTTCAAAACAAAAAGAATAACCAAGAGCCAGGACATAAAAGTCAAAATAAAACAATTATCATGGCAGTCCAGGAAAAATGGCTGTTTTGGAAAAAGGCTTTTGAAACTCGAGGTAGGATGAACACATATACATGCCCGGAGAATTCTGTAATCTCCCTTATCACCACCAAAAAGGTATTGTCAGTGTGCCCAACCTCCAAACTTCTGAAAGAGACAGAATATGGAGTCTTTCTAGCTTACCTTATGCAAGCAGGTAGTTTGATACCTGAGGAGGTGGTCCTTGAAGGATCCAAAACCACAAGGGTAAGAAAGAAGTCTAATATTGGGCCAGTATTGAAAACCTAGTTAAAACTTATACAAAAATACATGTATTTATTAAAAAGGTAGTTAAAAAGAAGGGCCCAATGAAAGCCTCCTAGAAAAGTTCAAGATGCCTGAACACAAGGTCCAGTACAAGTGAGCTGACTCGTTTCTGCCCTATGGGGGGGTCCTTCAGAGGTCAAGCAGTTTAAGGTATCCATTACAATATAACATTACAGGAAGATAACCAATAAATAAATACAGGACCAAGAAAAGGAAAGTTAAGCAGCAAGAGCAATAGACACACAACAGAGATATGTGTGAGGACTCTAAAGGTGTAAGTCATGTGCCTGGTGCCAAACGCACAGCTGCTGAATTAGACCATCTTCCAAGCGTCTAAGCTTGAGGACACTTTAGCTTTGACTAAGATAGCCACACAGGTGCTTTTTGGACTTTTCTATGAGGCTTTCATTGGGCCCTTATTTGTTATTAACTACCTTTCTAATAAATACATGTATTTTTGTATAAGTTTTAACTAGGTTTTTGGGTCAAGGTGACAGATTCTGGTTTTTGGGTCAAGTTTGTTTCCCCCTCCCTGTGTCTCCTTGAGAGATCCAGCCAGAAACCATTTAGGGCTTTAAGGGTCAAAACCAGCACTTTGAACTGGGCACATAAACTAGAGGCCAATGAAGTTGCATTAAACTTGGCATAATATGTCCATATCGACTGCAAACAGGCAGTTTTTACATCAACTTGAAGCTTCTAAGAACTTGCAACAACAACAAAAGACTCAAGTAGATGCCCTCCATTCATCTTTCTCTCAGGACGGTCTGAGTTGGTAAACAGCATTGTTGGCCATTAGGGTTGCCAGCTGCTGGAGATTTGGGAGGTGGATCCTGGGGAGGGGAAGGACTCAGCAGGGTACAATGCCATAGGGTCTACCCTCCAAAGCAGCCATTTTCTCCAGGGGAACTGATCTCTGTCATCTGGAGATCGATTGTAACAACGGGAAATCTCCATGTCCCACCTGGAGACTGGCAACTATTGACCATTATGACATTCGGGAGTAAGGGTGTATCAAGATGTACACTAGGCCTCTTTAATGCCTGCACCTTTGCATCCATGCAAGACGGCTGCATCCACACATAACTGCAGAAAAACGTTTCGATACCAAAGCGCCTCAGGGTTGCTGCTGTTTTTCTTTTGGATGGCCATCTGTCCGTCATCCTGGCTTCCATGCAAGTCCACATGGGACCACGCATGCGCACAAACTGGCCGCGGAGAAGGTCCAGTTTCTCGCGCCGTCTCGGCTCCGGGAGTAGAAAAGAGTTCTCCCCCCCCCCCCCCCCGCCGCAAGTCAGGAGTTTTCCTGCTCCCACCGGCAGGTGACAGAGGTGGCCGCAGACGGGGGGGGGGGGGAAGCACTCCTTCCCTCAGACCTGTCCTCGCTGCCGCGGTGAAGAG
Source organism: Lepidodactylus listeri (assembly GCA_029233225.1). NCBI lineage: Eukaryota > Metazoa > Chordata > Lepidosauria > Squamata > Gekkonidae > Lepidodactylus > Lepidodactylus listeri. Next base: position 141,399,249 of record JARCFY010000003.1, read on the forward strand.
TCATTGCTCTTCTAGCTCGCGGAACATTTCACCTCCCCTCTTTGGAGAGTTCATTCTCTTCTTTCAGTGGCTCCCTTTAAAAAATGTGGCAAACGTGGGACGAAGATGGCGCAGCCAGGCAACCTCAAGCACTGTCTGGTTCGCCTCAGTGAGTCCCACAGTGTAACGGCCTGTCCTACCTACCGCCAGGCTACCCCACAGGCGCCTCAGGAGAGGGCTTCCCGGCTCAAACCTCTTTTGTGGGAAGGAGCAGTTGGGGCCCTGCAGAAAGAGCAATCCTCTCACAGGGTCAAGGAACCAGAGTCTTGGGTCCGAACTCCCTCAGTGGGGCCAGCACCCTCAGGATCCTTGTCCGAACCCCCGTCGGCTCCAAAGTCAGCACCAGTGTTGAGGAGTTCTTTACAACCACCATCTAAAAAGCTCAAGACTGAAGGAAAGACTAAACCTAAGGATTCCTCTGCCAAACGCAGCTTGCCCTCAAAGGCCTCAGTTCCTTGGGCACCTTGTCCCCGTATGTCATCGCCACCACCTCCTCCAGCAGCTAACCTGGGATCTTTAGATGACATTCAGGCTGTGGAGGTCCAGCCACCCTCTTTGGAATCAATTCACCCACGGCTGAAGAAGAAAAAGATGTCAGAGGTTTCCAACACTAAAGATCCACTGGTTCTGTTTCCTTGGGGGCCACCACAGGGTTTGTGGTTCCCTTGCCCTAAGGCTCTACCTCCCATGTACAGGCCACCCCATTTGCTTTGGGAGCACTATTCTCCCTATTTTCAATCTGCACAGCCAGCCCCAGTACCGAGACAGGGTTCCAAGCATCCTCCCCCACCAATGTCATTCGTCTTGCAACCCCAAGAAGTACCACAGGGCCTGTTGGAGGAGGAGGAAGAGGCTTCTGCTTCAGGGGGTGCCGTGCCGGTTTCTGACATCAGATCTAATGCCCTGTCAGAACCTTCACCCAACGAGGGGGTTGGGGAACCCAGCTCCATCTCACCTACTGAGGACTTGCACCTCGGCACAGAACAACTCATCCACATGGCGAAGGCTTTAGAGTTGGACGTAGTGGGCTCGCATCCAAAGCCCTCGGATCTGGTGTTCGACGTGCTTTACCCAATGTCTTCAGAGCCAATAGCATTCCCAATGCTGCAGGGCTTGTTTGACATTGCTAATGGGGTGTGGGCCAAACCTGCCTCAGTGTCTCCCTCCGACAGGAAGTTGGAAGGTATATATAAAGTAAAAAAGGAGGGATGCGAGTTCCTTTTTAAGCATCCTGTAGCCAACTCCTTGTTTCTCCCTTCAAGGCGTTCTGGAGCCCATATCTCTCCTTGTGATAAGAAGGGGAGAAAGTTAGATTCTCTAGGCAGGAAGATGTATACCTCTGCTGCACTCACCCTGCGCACAGCAAATTTGAATGCAATAATGGGGAGGTATCAGATGTTCCTGTGGGAACGCATCCCACAACATCTTTGTACTTTGCCTGATGATAAGAGGTCCCTGGCCAAGCTGGTTCAAGCTGAGGGCATTAAAGTAGGTAAGCAGCAGATCAACGCTGCACGCCATCTTGCAGACACAGCCAGCAGGGCTATGGCTTCTGCTGTGGTTCTCCGCAGACACTCTTGGCTTCGGGCCACTGCTCTTGCCAGCAACATCTGGGCAAAGGTTGAAGATTTGCCCTTTGACGGCAGAGGCATCTTTAGCACCCAGACGAATGAGGTGTTGCATCAAATCCGTAAGAATAAACGCCTTGCGAGGGCTCTAGGCATTACAGCCCCACCTGACCAGGTCTTCAAGCCTAGGTATTTCCGTAGACACCTCTCACATCAGCGACACCAGAGGCCTTCTAGGTTTCACCCTGAGCAGCACCAGGAAAACCCCTTTCACCATCGCTAGGGGACGCCACAACCCCTCCCAAAAACATTAAGGGAAGCAGCAAAGCAAACAGGCCCCACACTCCCCTAGAGAGTCTGTTGGTAGGGGTAAACCATACCAATGACTAGCAGCATCTGCTTCCCCTGCTCCCAGTTTCCCCTTTAGGTTAGCTGTTTTCACAGGTGAATGGGAGAGCATCACCCAGGATGCTTGGGGTTCATGTACTGCTTGTTCCGGTTATTACTTGCTGTTTAAGTGTTTGGTTTTTGATTGGGTACTTTCCATTTGTTCTGCTCCTGTTCCTTCAGCCTTACAGTTTGACGTTTCCCAGTTAATAAATAAAGGGGCAATTGAAATGGTGCCTGAAAACAATGTCTCCAGGTTTTACTCTAGATACTTTCTGGTTAACAAGAAAGATGGTGGTAAGAGGCCTATTTTAGATCTAAGGGACCTGAATAAGCTCCTCACTGTACCCAAGTTCTGTATGACAACATTATCTCAAGTCCTCTCCCTTTTGGACCCAGCCTATGGTTTGCTGTAACTGATTTAAAAGATGCGCATTTTCATATTTCCATTTCCCAGAGCAGCAGAAAGTACTTGTGCTTTTAACTGCAGTACACAGTCCTGCCCTTTGAGTTAGCTATGACGCCCAGAGTTTTAACAAATGCATGTCAGTTGTGGTGGCCTACCTCCGAGAGCCAGTTTGGTATAGTGGTTAAGAGTGCGGACTCTAATCTGGGAGAACAGGGCTTGATTCCCCACTCCTCCACATGCAGCTGCTGGTGTGGCCTTGGGTCAGTCATAAGTTCTTTCTGAGGTGTTCTCTCAAGAGCAGTTCTCAGGAGGGCTCTCTCAGCCCCACGTACCTCACAGTGTGTCTTCTGTGGGTAGGGGAAGGGAAAGGGATTGCAAGCCACTCTGAGACTCTTTTGGGTAGTGAAGGGCACAGTATAAATCCAATCTCTTCTTCCAGGTTGCGCTATATATCGTTACCTCCATGATTGGCTTTTCACTGCTTCATTGAGAGTAGTGCTCCCTGACCATATTACCATGGCTCTAGACCCTTTGCAAAGCCTAGGGCTTCTAGTTAATGAAGAAAAATCCAGGTTAACCCCCTTGCGATCTGTCTTGTTCAGTGGTGCCACCTTAGATGCCATGGTGGGTAAGGCCTTTCTTCCAGATGACAGAGCCTCAGTCATTCTTTCATGGGTACACAAATTCCTGAATTACAGATTTCAATCTGGAAAGGCTGTTCAGAAGCTGTTGGGAGCTATGGCCTCCACTGTGTCAGTAATGCCCTTGGCACATTTGCGCGAGGCCTCTTTAAAACTGATCTGTGAAGAGATTTAATGTATATCTGACTCCCCATGGAACTGCTTTTCCATCCCTAGATCTGTAATATACTCTCTGTCCTGGTGGGCTGATCTTCTCGACCTTTGCCAGGGTTGTCCATTTGGGACTCAGTTGCATGATAGGTTTTTACTGATGCATCCCTAATGGGTTGGGGAGCCCAGAGCCCAGGACTCTGCGAAGAAGTCCTGGTCTGTGGCTGAATCTCGTATGCACATCAGTTTATTAGAACTCTGGGCTCTCAGGTACACTCTGCTCTCTTTTGCAACTCTGTTGGAGGGCAAGAGAGTTCTTGTTACTATGGTCGATTCTCCAGCAAAACCCTATTTGAGCAACAAAGGGGTGTGGCCTTCCTGGCCCTAGTATCAGTCCTCCTGAATCTAGCACTGGGCGATACTCAGAGACATATTGTTGTGGGTCATCCACATCACATGGACCTCCAGTGTTGCAGCAGACTCCCTCAGCAGACTGACAGTCCACACCCACTCCTGGTCCCTTTCAGACATCTACCTGTACCCTGTGTTTCCAGTGTTGGGGCTTCCTGCTAATATATATGTTTGCAATCAGGGAGAATTCCAAGTGCATCCTTTTCTGCTCCCTAGCTGGGGTGGGCCCACGCTCACTAGGGGATGGGCCTCCAGATTCCTGGGCAAGGATGCCTATGATATTGCATTGCCCTTTATTCCCATTTTGGACAGGGTTATTGCCCAGGTCAGGGTAGTGTAGTCCAGTGGCATTCTAGTGGCCCCCTTTTGGCCCAACAAGGTCTGGTTCTCCTCCCTCCTTCACATGGCAAGAGGGAGATATGTTCTTCCAGGAGCAGAAGACCTGCTACGCATAAGTCCCTGCACCATGATGGGAGGTTCCTCCACCTTGCAGTGTGGAGGATAGGGAATGGGTAGTGTGCTCTGATAGGGTGACTTGAGGTTCTCTCCTCAGCATGCAGGCCCTCTACCCACTGGTATTATTCTGCTGAGCGGAAGAGGTTTCACCTTTGGGTATCTGATAAGGTTTTTTTTTACCAGAGTTCGGACCTTTGCACATTGTCTTTGACTATTTGCTGTCCTGAAGCATGCTGGTGTTTCAGTATCCTCTATTAAGGTGCATCTGGCAGCCCTTTCCATCTGTCATGACAGTATTGATGGTTGTGCACTGTTCTCCTGTAAGATTCAGGTGGATAGCCATGTTGGTCTGAAGCTACAGAACAAAGTTTTGAGTCCAGTAGCACATTTAAGACCAACAAAGTTTAATTCTGGGTATAAGCTCTTATGTGCATGCACACTTCACTTATACCCAGAATTAAACTTTGCTGGTCTTAAAGGTGCCCCTGGCCTCAAACGTTTTCCTGTAAATTATCCAAAAAGGTTTTGACAGATGACCTTTGTTCCCTCTGTCCATTCCCCACTGGAGCCCTTCTCTGGTCATTTTGTGTTTTATACATAAACTGGTTTGAACCTGTGGGAACATGTGATCTTCCTTTGTTGTCCTATAGAAGAGGAGGGGGAGGAGAAGGGGGGGGATTGGATTTATACCCTGCTCATCACTCACTTGGAGTCTCAGAGCGGCTTACAAACTCCTTTCCCTTCCCCTCCCCACAACAGACACCCTGTGAGGTAGGAGGGGCTGAGAGAGCTCTTTTAAGAACTGCCCTTTCAAGGACAGCTCTGACAGAACTATGGCTTGCCCAAGGTCATCTAGCAGCTTGCAAGTGGAGGAGTGGGGAATCAAACCTGGTTCTCCCAGATTAAAGTCTGCGCACTTAACCACTGCAACAAAGGTGGCATTCTTACTAGCCATTACCTCTGCCAATCAGGAGGGTGAATTGAGGACTCCTAGTTGTTCCCCACTCTTTCCATTTGTTCCCCACTCTTTACCAAGTTTCATGAGGATAAGGTTGTTATGGACCATGCTGAGTCTTTTACCTAAAGTGGTTTCCAGTTTTCATATCTCTCAAGATATTATTCTCCCAGTATTTCCCCCCTCACCCTTTAGCCCAGAGTAACATACGCTGCACATCTTAAATGTCAGGAGGGCTTTGGTATTTTATCTGGACTCTACTAAGGGGTTCCATCAGTCTGATAATTTCATTTGTTTCATGGGACTGCACATGGGATGCAGGACCTCAAACAATGGGCATCTGGAATTTGTCCAGGGTGCTGTAATATGGGGGTAGGGTTACCAACTCTGGGTTGGGAAATTCCTGGAGAATTGGGGGGGGGGGTGGAGCCTAGGGAAAGCAGGGTTTGGGGAGGGGAGGGGAGGGACTTCAGTGGGGTGTAAGTTGGATTGCCAACTCTGTGTTGGGAAATTCCTGGAAATTTGTGGGGTGGAAACTGGGAGGGGGAGGTCTGAGGAGGGGAAGATCATCAGCAGGGTATCCTTAGCAGGGTACCCCTTTTCTCCAGGGGAACTGATCTCTGTGAGATTGGTTGTAATTCCAGGAGATCTCCAGGTCCCACCAGGAGATTGAAAAGCCTAGGGTCCCCCAGTCACCCTATAGGCCTGATGTTGTATTGGCCCACCCAAGCACTATCTCCCCTGGCTATGAGTCACACCGGTTGGCTCATTTGGGTCAGAAGGGCATCAAGAAGGAAACTGAAGCACAACAAAAAGGCAGAGCAGGTTGAAGAAAACAGAAAACACTATGGCTGATTAGATGTACACAGAGAGGGGCTGCCCAGCAGCAGTCTTATGCAGAGTTGCCAGCCTCCAGGTGGGGCCTGGAGGTCTCCCGCTTTTACTACTGACCTCCAGCTGACAGAGATCAGCTCCCCTGGAGAAAATGGCTGCTTTGATGGGTGGACTCTATGGCATTGTACTATGCTGAGGCCCCTCCCCTCCCCAGACCCCACCCTCTCCTGGATCCACCCCCAAAGCCTCCAGGTATTTTCCAACCCTGACCTGGCAACTAGGGCTGCCAAGTCAGCCCGGGGGGCGGGGGATCCCCCGCTAAAGGGGTTCCCGATCCGCCAGCCAGCATTTGGCCGGTGGGGGGAAGCCCACCCCCAAAGTCGTCCAGCGAGGACGACATAATGACGTCACTGGAAGTCACGTCAGCACGCTGGGGGCATTGCCAGGGCGTCACTTCCGGTGACGTTGCTGGGCGTGCACGCAAAGCGCGCGCACCAGGAGAAACTCCCAGGCGGAGGAGGACTCCCCCCCGCTGATGAGTCCCTAAGACTTGGCAACCCCAGTCTTATGTGGGTCATATTTTGTTTTCCTGCTGCCTGAAGTTGGCCTTGTGTCTCCTCCCAGTGGGTTGTGTGGGCTCAGACTTCAAGGGCGTTCTCAACAGTAGTTTCTTCTCTTCCTCACCCCCCCCCCTCCCCGCTTTCACTGTTGCTCAATGCAGGCCAAACAGTTCCCTCTTTGCAGTGCCTTCCCACAATGTTCACTCCGAAGCTTGCCAAATAACAACAGAATCCTAACATGTAGGCACTTCCAAGCCAGCCATATCCTGTTTTGCTTCTATTAAGAGTGTTTGGACAAAGAATATTCTAGAAGGCTAGTTGCAGGAACTGAAGTTGTGTGTGTCTTTTGCGCCTTCTGGTGACCAATGAGAGAACTGCAGGGGGAAAAAGACCAGGATCCCAACTGCTGCTCTGAGCTGCATCAGTTAAAAGTTGACCTATTACAGCATAGGGCAGCGCTGAAGTACTGGTGAAGTGTGGGACGACTCTACAGCATCAAAGTCTTCTGCACTCTGCGTCTTTCAGCTTCCTCCTTCCCTGCCCACCTTTGAAGCTACTCGTTCACTCCCTTAAGATCTGGTTTTATAATATTTTTATTAATTCAATAGTTAAATTAACTTGGATATATGACACATAAGACAATATTAACTGATCTGCTACCAGGTTTATAATTCTGTCTAAATACAGTTAAAATTAAACTACTCTTAATTCTGGGTGGTTCCACACTAGGAGTTTAGTTGGGAATTGCTATGATTTGTTCTGACTAGCCTAAGATAGCCTGATCTCATCAGATCTTGTAAGCTAAGCAGCATCAGCGCTGGTCAGTATTTGTATGGGAAACCACCAAGGAACGCTATCGTCACTATGCAGAGGTGAGCAATGGCAAACTACTTCTGAATGTCTCTTGCCTTGAAAACCCTACTTGGTCACCGTAAGTCGGCTGCAACTTGATGCAAAACAAAAAAAAAATTGTTCACTCAGTTTTAATGGACAATCCAGATGTCATTGCCAACCTGCTGCATTCTATCATTTTCTCTGTGTGTTTTAAAAATATTTTTTCAGACTTGAATTGTGGTGATTTAAAAAAACTTCAAATACAGTTGCAGCCATGCGCCGTCCCAAGTGAACAACCAAAGAACTACTGATGTTTCTCAAAGCCTTCGACAACATTTTCTCAAGGCTGCTATCCCTTTAAATTTTCTCCCTTCCTTCTCCTTTCAGCTTACATCCTGTTCTCTGGTGTTTATGAACCAACTGTAAATGAACAACAACTGTTAGAGATGGAAGGCCTCAAATATCATTTTCTGCTTTGTAGACAACCAAAGTAACTCATTCAAATTGATTATTACTACTATTTTTGTAAGTGTGCTGTTATGATCATGCACAATAAAAACTATTAACAGTGACTTTGGCTGGATACAAAGTAAAAAGCAGTAGTAACCCATGCATTCCCACAACCTCCCCAAAGGAGCATGAAGGGATAATTAAGCAATGGTTCTAAGAAATGTCACAACTGGAACATAACAGGTAATAAACAAGGCTCCAAACAAAGAGACAAAAGGAAATTTTCAGGGAGAAGCAAAATCTTTTGTTAAAAGGGGCTTACTTCTGAGACGACAGTAGGATCTTGCCCCCGGAACAGAATGTTATGGGGAATATAGTGCCACATTAAGTGCCATGTACAAAGTTTCCATTCCATTTCCAGTAGAATGTGGAAAAGATCATTGGGCGGCACAAAAGAGGTCATACGGCCATCCCAGCCTCTGGTGCACATTTTAAAACCTACCTGTAATTTGTCCACAACCACCTATTGTTGTTCTATCAACTTCTTCTATGATAATCATCCCTTTCTTTAAATAAATTACAGTAGTTTTGATTAGTTGAAAAAAATGTAGATATCAATTCCAAGTCCTCAGGACATTATCATGTACGAAAGAGTACAAAATAAAAAAATGACACTCACATAAAATGATGGGTATGTAATTTAAACATCCCTGAAATCCCAAGGCTTCAATTTTATCCAATTTGACGTACTCATCCTTTCGTCTTCAACAAAAGTCAACCCTTTATGAATTCTCCTCCCTACTTATGGTCTGCTGAATTTATTCTAGATTTTTGCCATCTAACCACACCCATGCTTTTCTGACTCCATCAGTTTCTTTTGAATCTGGGCCTAATGGTCTCCATCACACTCCCTGTACAATAATGTCTGTATAATTTTTTGCCACCCAAGCCATTCTTTAGCAAAACAGGAAAAAGTTTCCATCATTGACAGATTTTGCTGACATTATATATTTGCACAGAGCTAGGAAAAAGCTACTAATATAAGCAAGAACTTGATGGATCATCCTTCACTGAAATCATATGTCTATGGGTGGGGACGGGACTTTCTATTTATAAATGTATCTATCTCTTCATTCTTTTTTAGTAATCACTTTTATCATTTGTTCTACACTCTCCTTTCCTTCCATGGACTTTTTCCTTTTATCAGCCACCCACTTTTTCAATTTTTTCCCCACAAGTATGTTACTTGATATGACTCTGAGTCCTGGCTGAAGTTTGTAGGAATTTAGATGAAACTTTCTACTAAATACAAAACAATAACCCTAACAATATTAGCAAAGGCTTTAACTTTGGACATAGGAACCAAATTGACCTCTCACTCCACTTTCTACCAACTGCCAACCCCTAAAAGCAAAGGGAATGAAATACCAATCCTTAGTTGTGTTATCCTTAACAGGACTGACTCAAGTTACCCCATAGTTCAATCTGTATATGGACAAGCAGGGATGGGGGTTCTGTGAGGACAGGAGAACCATTTGATAACCGCCACCCCTCCTCCCTGGAATCTTCCCTTCCAGAATTGTGTATACTGATCAGTCTGATTCTCCCCTCCCCCTTTAACTCAGGGCCACTCTCAGCATTCTGTTCCTTCAGAACATGCTCAGCCCCTGCCAGGCTAGATAATGATAGCTAGATAGATCATTTCAATTTACAAACATAAACCATAAACTACAATCTACAATCAGCTAAATCATACATAAAAGATGAACATCATCTACAAACTGTACAATAATCTACAATCATTTATATCATACATAAATCAGAAACACAATATCAGAAATCATACAAAAAAGCATAAACTACAGTAATCTAAATCATACAATTATCAATCAAATCATATATTTACATAGAACTTATATGTACTCTTGAGTTTCACTTCTGCTTAAGTATCTTTATTCTATCTTTTCCATATATCTTAATATCTGGTAATATTTTTATTATAAACACACATTATCTGACTCTTTTTTCATTTTCCCTTTAACATTTATTCTTGATTTTCAGCTATATAATTGAAGAATACATTCTGTTTTTCTTGAAATGCTGAAGTCGAACTGTTATGTATATGTTAGTTTTGCCATTGTCGCATATTCATTTAATCCTGCCAGGCTATTTTGAGTATGTTTTTCTTTTAATTAATTTACAAGGTCGTGTTTTCTTACATTACCCGGGAAGCAAAATGCAATTAGCATTGTACCTCTACATCCTGCCCTCTTTCTCTGCAACACCCCTCCCATGTTCAGACTGGGATATAAGGACGCTGTGATCACCATTCCTACTTGTATCTGACGAAAGGAGCTTTCTCTCTTGTAAGCTCACACCGTGAAAAATATTGTTGGTCTCTATTAAGGTGCTACTGCAGGGGTCCCCAACCTTTTTGAGCCTGTGGGCAACTTTGGAATTATGGCACAGGGTGGTGGGTGCAACCAGAAAATGGCTGCTGAGGGGGCAGAGCCACACACAAAGGAAGCCCAAGTGCAGGAGAGAAAAGTGGTAATTAAAAATACGCTGAGAATGTGGAGGGGGCAGAGGGAATAAAACAAATACTTTGGTAGCTGCCACCACTGAAACAATGTTGTTTTAATCCATGTAGCCCATCAGTTCTTCAGGGGCCAATCAGACATCCTACCTAAAAACAGCTGGTGGGTGCAAAGAAAGGTGCTGGCGGGCACAGTGGTACCCAGACGGGCACCACCTTGGGGACCCGTGCTACTGGACTAGAACCTATCTGTTCCACTGCAGGCCAATACGGCTATTCTCTGAAACTATTTCCTTGTATGCTGTGGCTTTAAATGCTTTATTTCAGTAGCTTTCTCCCAGATCATCCAGTAAAACACTCCCAGGGTGGCATCCACATGTTTCTGGATACTGTGCTACAGCAATCATTTGCTAATGGATTGCCTTGTCTGCACAGAATAATCCAGTTGTGAATGATAGCTACAGTGTAACGATAGCACAGTATTTTTAAAAAGAAGAGATTGGATGTAGACCCCACCCTTCACTACCCGAAGGAGTCTCAGAGCAGCTTACAATCCCCTTTCCCTTCCCCTTCCCACAACAGACACCCTGTGAGGTAGGTGGGGCTGAGAGAGCTCTCTGAGAACTGCCCTTGAGAGAACAGCTCTGAGAGAACTTATGACTGACCCAAGGTCACACCAGCAGCTGCATCTGGAGGCGTGGGGAATCAAACCTGGTTCTCCCAGATTAGAGTCCACGCTAACCACTACACCAAACTGCGTAGATATAGCCCAGATGAAAGACATCTCGGAGTCATGGAGGATAGCTCAGTGAAAACACAGCATGCAGTAATATTGTTGTTGTTGTCGTCATCATATGACATTGTGTGTAGAATAGCCAGGATATCCTAAGGATTGTCTGGCAGCCATAAGTTCTAGCTCTTTTAGCATTATGCACCACTAGGTAGTGAGGTAGACTTGTATTTAAGGCAAGAGACATTTCAGAGATGGTTTGCCATTGTTTGCCTCTGCACCAAGACCCTGGTATTCCCTTCCAAATACTAACCAAGGCCAACCCTGCTTAGCTTCTGATATCCAATGAGACTGGGCTATCAAGAACTATCTAGGTCAGGGTGGATGGCAAGGGCAGTTTCCAAAGCTAGCCTGGGCTATCCAGGTTAGGACAGATGGCAAGGGCAGATTCCAAAGTAAGGACTGAAAAAAAAATAGCCAGTACTGTAATGCTAGGTCCAATTCAAAGTGCCAGTTTAAAGCTCTTCTTATGAAATAAGTTAGTGAACTTATGAATGATGTAGAGAAAGTGCATAGGAAGATACACACATACCATTAAAGGGCACCCAATGAAGCTGATGGATTCAAGACAAAAAGAACACACTTCTCCCTGCAGCCCAGAATTCACTTATGGAATTCACTGCTGGTTTAGCTCGTTTTTGAAAAGGGTGTTAGAAAATTCATGGGTGAGAAGTCTGTCCTTTCCTATTAAACATAAGAGTTGGGATGGAACCTCCATGTTCAGAGGCAGTGTACCAGCAGCAAGAGGGAGCAGCCAAGCACCCTTTCCTTAAACCCCCCCCCCCCCTCCAACCGACTGTGCTTTCAATAGCAAAAACTCCACGGGGCCGCCACCAAGACAGGAGACAGGAGTCCCTGCATACTTGAGGAATTTCCCATTTACTAAAGAAGCAAATTAACCAACATAAAAAGGCAGGGAGGAACCCACTGAAGCTCAGTGAGAGCTCAGAGAATCCCGGAGGGGGAGATCTTGCCGAGCAGAGACTCTCCCAGTAGCACACCACTCGCTCCTTAGAAGACCGCAGGCGCCTCCTCCAGCCGGTGCACGGAGCTCCTGCACATCTGCTTCCAGGGGGCGGGGCGGGAGAGATACTCTGCACATGCTCAGAAGCTCTCTCCGCGCTGGCGTTGCAAACACTTCCGGGGCTGCCAAGAGGTTCCGGGGCTAAGCCTGTCCGGGAAGCAGAGTCTAGTGGCGCCTCCTGCCGGGGCCGCTCCGCCGGGCAGCCGGAGGAGGAAAAACCAAGCCCGGGCAGGATGTGGTTCTTCGCCCGGGACCCGATCCGCGACTTCCCCTTCGAGAGCGTCGCCCCCCAAGAGCCCCCGCTGCAGCCGGGCGGGCCCTGGCAGTTGCACCGTGGCAGGAGGAAGGTCGGAAGGAGGCGGGGGGCGCAGGCAGAAGTTCACCCGGGAGGCGGGCGGACGGAGGGGGGAGAATTGCCACGTTGCAGTGGGGGGCCCCTCGCCTTTGTCCGGGACTGGGACGCGGGGGGGGGGGGCGGGATCCCCAGGCCAGAACGGTGATGGGGGAACCCTGACACCGGAGCAGAACTGGGATGTGGATGCGCTTTGTAGGCGCACGCAGAAGGGCAGCGTTTTGGGTCCCCCTTCGAAACATTTCTGCTCCGGTTGCGATGGGGAGAGGGTGACAGAGGAAGGTTTCTAACGCCCCCCTCCCCGATAGCTGCCCAAAGGCCTGGGTGGAGATGGGCGGCGGCGGCAGCATCTCCCGGGCGAGAGAGGGCTCCTGCTGCCCCTCTCTGGAGCACTCGAGGTCGCGCTGCGCCCGAGCAGCCTCCCCCGCTGTCCCCCTCTAACATCCCTTCCGCGCCCCGTCCCCCGCCTTCCTTTCTGCAGGCGACTGGGGAGCCCGTGTCCCTCTTCGTGTACGACGTGAAGCCCAACTCGGAAGAACACACGCAACTGGCCAAGGCCGCCTTCAAGCACCTGAAGACTCTGCGGCACCCCAACATCCTGTCCTACATTGACGGGTTAGAGGTAGTCGATTCAGGGGTTACTTATGGGTCTCATTGTTGGGGGAGGGATGGCAAGGGTAGCTGAAAAGCGTCCCAGTTGGAGCGTTTGGTGCTGAAGGGGGGAGCTGAGCCCACCAGTCGACCTTTGGATGGGCAGGGGACCTGTGGTCCTTACCTTGGAGGAGGCCAGCAGCTTTGCTTACAGAGCACTGTTTGAGGGCTGGCTTGGTTGGGAGCATTTGTGCTTGCCTCTCCCCAGTCCCCTTCTCCAGTTAATTGTCCCTCTTCTACCAGTTAGGACTAGAAAAATATTTCTGCTTCCTTGAGGGCAAAATTGTACCTTTTAAAGTTACATTGACAAACTCTCTCTTTTCCATCTTGGAACTTAAAGCGGGGGCGGGGCAGACAGACAGAAGGCCTCACCCACCCGACCTCCTCTTGCTAAGTTTCTGCATGACTGCCCAGTCAGGTGCCTTCCAGCCATACCCGGCCCCTTTCTGCACTCTCCCCTGACCGCCTCACCTCCAGCGTGGATGTTTCTTTGGTGCCTAAACCCCAACCCTTCCTTGGGGGTAGAAGGGGGAGGCCAGTCGAGTGGAGCGCTCCTGGCACAGCCCTGCCAGTCTTGCCCCTGACGTGGCAGCCGGTGTCAGTTGTTGTTGTTTGCTTTGGCAGACGGAGAAATGTTTGCACGTGGTGACTGAGCCGGTGGTGCCGCTGCGGGCCTATTTGGAGTCGCGAGGCGAAGTGAAGGGTTTGAGCGAGCTGGAGATCTCGTGGGGTCTCCATCAGATAGTGGTGAGTCCCATGGAGTGCTTGGGGGCTGTGAGACATTATTGGTCGGGCCCTGCCATTTGGAGCCTTTAGGCTTTTCTGAGTGATCCATTTGCTCGAGCCAGGCAGGTTTTGATGGCCAGCTCTGCTGAGTTTTGTATGGGGAATGGGACAGATCTTCAGGGGTGTGTGCATGTTTAAAGAGCAAGTCCTGTAATTTTTTTTGGCGCCTTCTCCTTTTGAGGCTCTTCTGTTCCCCACATTCTGCTAGTAAAAACTTTGGGATTAGGTGGATTCAGGAGTAAGGTTTACACCCAGATGTTCATATGTAGTTGGGGAAGGAAATAAAATCTCTTTCCAAAGAGTGCAGAAGAGACCCACAGAATATTGTGTTTCTGGAAAGATGTCCTAACATTCCTAAGCTTTTGTTTGCTTTAATATCCTGGATACAAGATGACGTATTGCATTGGCTAAAGTATGTTAAAGGGTCACAACTAGTTACCAAAGTATGGGATGTACAATGTCTGGGAAAGTGTCTGCATGAGTATGCATGCTCCTTCACTTTTCCAGGAAAAGTGGAAATTGGGGACTAAAATAGGAGTAATGCATACTTGCTGATGAAACTTTTTTTGGTGCTATTAAATAGAGTCCAGTAGCCCCCTAACAACTAACAAAATGTATTCAAGTATAAGAATGTAAGAGCCCTGCTGGACCAGACTAGTGGGCTATCTAGTCTAGCACCCTATCTCACACAGTGGCCACACAGTTCCTTTGGAGGGCCAAAAACAGGATTTAAGAAGCTGAGACCTTCACTTGATGTTGCCTCCTGGATTCAGGGATCTGGAGGTTCCCTTCAGTCACCATGGCTAGTAGCCACTGACAGACCTATCATCCATGAATCTGTCTAATCCACTTTTAACGATGTCTCCTTCTGTGTCCCTCACTACATCATCTGGCAGTGAATTCCACATTTTAATCACTCACATACCCAGGCTCATTCATGTTAATCGCAGGTGAGAGCAAACCAAGTCGCATGCAGCAAGTCAAATCTGCATAGATGATAAGAATGAGATGCTGATTTTCCCTGATTCATTCATCCCAATGGAGGTCTTACTTGGTTGTACTTTGCACAATGCCCCTGCCCCAAGGAGCTTACAATCAAAAGCAAGGTGGTTTATGGAAAGAGAAAGGTGTCAGAAGTGGTAAATATGAACCAGTACAGTCACACTTATCAAGGCTTCTGTGTGGTTGGCAATAAAGATTGGGGGGGAAGTCTTGGAAGAAGTCGGTTTTAAGGAGGAATTCAGGTCTCACACACTGCCCTGCCTTATCTCCTCGTCTCTTCTGCCTTTCTAGAAAGCCCTCAGCTTTCTGGTGAATGACTGTCACCTCATCCACAACAATGTATGCGCAGCAGCCGTGTTTGTGGACCGGGCCGGCGAGTGGAAACTGGGTGGTCTGGATTACATGTGCTCTGCAGTGGGGGACAGCGCCGTACCTCGGAAGGGGGTCCCCGAGCTGGAGAAATACGACCCACCAGAGCTCACAGAAAACAGCAAAGCCCTCGGAGAGAAATGGTGAGTTTTCCTGAAGCGAGGAAAGGAGGGGACCGCACCAAGCATGGAACAAAAAACAAGGGACCGTTGGTTCAGTGGGAGAACTATAATTCACTCTGAGATCCCTGCGCGTTTTGCGTATGCTTCATCCGTGAGATCTGTAAAGTATCGTGGCCTTAATGGTTTCCACAGCAACAGAGTGAATTAAGCTTGATTTCCCCACAGTACCAATTGTCTATAGAGTTTTCCCAAAGAACAGCTTTGGGGGGCCTGGGGGTTCCATAGGCCCCACTTCTGCTGGGTGTGGCCCCCTCTGTTGCTCCGTGGTTTTATCGTAGTGTGACACTCTGTCAAAGCAGCTGCCCTTGGACTCATCGCACTTGCCATATAGATTCTCAAAACAAATGAGAGAGCAAAATAAAAGTGGCACTTGGGGATCTCACTTTTCAGCTCTGGGAGCAAGACAAAAAGAACCTCTAAGACTGCTGAAGTGAACATTGAGCAGTCTGTGTTATATTCTACATAGGTAGGTTTTAAAAAAAATCTTGCCTGAACCGTGTCCTCCTAACTGTTTCTTCCAAACAAAGATCTTGTCCAGACTGTGTTACAGTACAGAAATTTGGGGCCCCCAGGATTCCTCTGAGCTCAGCCATTTTCAGAATAAAATTCTGAGGAAACTATGCCCAGGACAGCTTAGATTGTAAGCTCTCTATGCTGGCATGTTGCTGATGGCAGTGTGGTGCCAACACAGCTAATCAATATTCTGTGTTCTCTCAGAAGAGGTGGGGGGGGGAATGCCCCCAAAAGACCCAATTCCATGAAGAGCATAGCAACTGCTGTGGAGTCTGTAGCGACACCAGCCACACCCCACAGTCACCTAGTCCAGTATCCGTTCTCACACAATGGTCAGCCAGTTCCTCTGGAGGGACAGCACCACGGCTCCTGGCTCTGGGGTTTAGAGGCTGAGTACCTCAGAATGCGAAGGTTCCCCTCAGTCACCATGACTAGTAGCCATTGATAAATTTAACTTCCATGAATCTATCTAATCCCCTTTTAAAGCTTGCCATACCTGAGGCACATCCTCTAGCAGTGAATTCCACATACTAATCACTCTGTGTAAAGTAGTCTTTTCTTTTGTCTTTCCTGAACCTACTGCCCATCAGCTTCATCAAACGCCCTTATGTTCTGGTATTTTGGGAGAAGGAGAAAGAGCTTTCTTTGTCAACTCTTCCCAGCTCATGCACAATTTTATAAACCTCTATCATGTCCCCACTTAGCCGTCTCTTTTTTAAACTGAAAAGTCCTTTCAGCCTTTCCTCATAGGGAAAGTGCTCCAACCCAGTAATCATCTTGGTCGCCCGCTTCTGTACTTTTTTACAGCTCTGCAATGTCCTTTTTCCGATGTGGTGACCAGAACTGTACGCAGTATTCCAAATGAGGCCATACTGTAGATCTATACAGGAGCACTATAATATCAGCTGTTTTGTGGTCAGTCCCTTCACCAATAATCCCTAACACCGAGTCTGCCTTTTTCACAGCTGCAGCACACTGGGTTGACACTTTCATTGAACCATCCCCTGCAACCCCAAGATCTTTTCCCCTCTCAGTCTCAGCAAGTTCAGACCCCATTAGCCTATACTAGATTGGGATTTTTTTGTCCTGGTATGCATCACTTTACTGCTGAAGCTTACTCACAAGTCTTTGTTGAAGTACCATGTCAAAAAACTTTTGGAAGTCCCAAGTATTTTTATGCCAACTAGATTAGTCTTATCCACAAGCTTGTTCACCTTTTAAAAGGTGAACTCCAACAGTTCGGGGAGGCAGGACTTCTCTTTTCAGAAGTCATGCTGATTTTCCCTCAGCAGGCTTTGTTCCTTGATGAGTTCAATAATTCCATTTTTAATAATAGTTTTAGTAAAGTTCTTGGAGCAGATGTTCAGCTGACTATCCTGTAGTTGCCTTGGATCTCCTTTAAAAAAATATAAACCAGTGTAATATTTGCTGTTTTCCGGTCCTCTGGTACAGAGGCTGATTTTTACCAGACAGGTTACATTTATTAATTAGTAGATCAATAGTTTCACATTTGAGACCCTTAAGAACCATCAAGTTTATGCCACCTGGATGTGGAGGCCTAGTAGTCCTAGAACTTCATCTCTTGTCATCTCAGTTTGACACAGTTCTTTGGACACCCTTCCCCCAAAACTGCTTTGCCTTGGCTTTGTGCTCCTCATTTTCCACAGAGAAAAGAGATGCAAAAGTTCCCTCAGTTTCTCTGCCGTTTCCCCATCTGTCTTATGCAGTCTGTCTTATGCAACTCCTTGGCCATCCGAGCACTTCCCTAGCTTGTTTCCTGCTCTATATATGATGAAATGCTTTTTGTTTGTCTTAATGTTTTTAACAATCCACTCCTCAAATCCAGATCCCTCCAAGGGAGAAGTTGGCAGTAAGGCAGCGTTTAGCTTTTGGTTGGCCACAAGCTGATCAGCAGCAAGACAGAAGGAAGAGTCAGGACCAGGTCCTCACACCTCACACACTGCAGACCATTCCTCTAAATGCACAGCCAGCTGAGCAGCCGGGAGAAAAGGGCATTCTCGGACTTTTGCAATCCTGCTGTTGAAAATGGCCATTGATACCAAGGCAGGAATGAGTGCGGAGGAAGGTGTCCTGCTAGGGAACGCCGCAGGCTTTCCCATGCACAAGATCCCCAGTTACGCTAGTCATAGAACGAGGGCTGGGGGGGGGGGTTAGGATGTTGGCTGGGTCTTGCCCCACCCCCAACACCAGGTGTCCCTAACCCTTTTCAGCCCATGGGCACTTCTGGAATTCTGACGCAGTACGATGAGCGCAGTCACAAAATGGCTGCCACGGGAGGCCGAGCCAGCCACACAATGGCTGCTGCAGCTTACCTTGAGTCATGCAGTGGAGATTTTTCTGCTGTAGTGGCTACCGCCACCAAAGCACCATTTTAAAAAATCTGCACAGCCAATCAGATCTCCAGTGGCCAGTCAAAAGCCCTGCTGGGCAAAAGCCCCACCTGGACACATCCACCTTCTAAAAACACTTTGTTGGGCCCCATGTTGGGCACCAGTTGGGCCCCCATGTTGGGCCCCCATGCTGGGCACCAGTTTGGTGTAGTGGTTAAGTGTGTGGACTCTAATCTGGGAGAACCGGGTTTGATTCCCCACTCCTCCACTTGCACCTGCTGGATGACCTTGGGCAAGCCATAGCTCTGGCTCAGCTGTTCTTGAAAAAGCACAGCTGTTCTTGAAAAAGAGCAGTTTCTGTCAGAGCTCTCTCAGCTCCACCTACCTCACAGGGTGTCTGTTGTGGGGAGGGGAAGGGAAAGGAGTTTGTAAGCCACTCTGAGACTCCCTTGGGTAGTGAAGGGCGGGGTATAAATCCAATCTCCTCCTCTTCTTCCTCTTCTTCTTCCTCCTCCTCCTTCCTCCTCCTCCTAACACTGTTTTGGGACCCTACACCAGCACAGGTGCACCAGCACTGGGTTTCCACTGTCATGGTGTCATCCAGGTGTTCTGCTGGTGTGTCTCTGTGTTATTACCGCCGTGAGGCTTGGCTGGCATTCTGAGCAGTTTCCAAGCTGATCTTGGGACCGTGGTCGCAGCTTCCCGGCTGATTTGAGGGTTCAGGGCATTACACGAATGTCGCTGCCAGCGGGCAAAGAGTTGCCCAAAATATGTTCAAGTGAAGCTATCTCAGTTGACCTTGGCTGCTCTTGCCGTTTAGGCCAGTGCAGGTGACCTGTTTGGGTGGGATTTCTGTTTAATTACATTGTTGACTTTAGGATATCTGTGGCTGAGTTAGCATTTCAAACCTGTCTAGAAGTTCTATTCTGTTCTTTTATGTTAACTTTGTAAAAATCAATGTGCTGAGACATGTGGAGTTTTGTCAGGACTGTCGGCTGCCTTTATAATCCTTCCTGTGTCGTAACAGGTCCGCTGACATGTGGCGTCTCGGCTGCCTCATCTGGGAGGTCTTCAACGGCCCCCTCTCCCGCTCATCCTCCCTCCGGTCCCTTGGCAAGGTGGGCACCCCTGTTCTTTGCTTGAGGATGAAAGGAGGCAGGGTAGGGCTTCTGCCCTGCGGGAGGGGAGGGGAGGGCAGAGCCCGATGACCAGGTGTGAGAGGAGTCTGCCTCAAGGCTGTATTGGTGGTGGAAGGGGCCGCAGGTCAGTGGTAGCGAATCTGTTTCACATGCAGTGGATCCGGGGTTCAGTCCCTCCGTCTCTAGTTGAAGGATCTGGCAAAAGACTTTTCCCTGCTTCGGGATCTGCTGTTTCTGTCAATCAGGGTAGGCAAGGCTGTGCTCAGGGAGCTCCATATGAGGATGCATATCTGTGGCTTCCTCAAAGAGGACTGGAAAAATTCCAGGTGTATTGTTGTCATCTTCATAATGTGTAGCCCACCTCTCTCACTGAGACCCAAGGGCCCATGTATCTTTGGGACTGCCTCTCCTGGTATACTGCCGGAAGAGCACTGTGCTTGGGAGATAAGAACCTAGAGGTGGTCCCCGGCCCAAGAGGCATCTGGCTGTCCTCAACCAGAACCAGGGCTTTTTCTGCCCTGGCCATAACCTGGGGGAACTGTCTGCCAAATGACATCCATGCCCTGCAGGACTTAATGCAGTACCGCAGAGCCTGTAAGGCAGAGATGTTCCACCAGGCGTTTGGTTGAGGACAGCGACCATTCCCATCTGGCTGACACTCTTGTCTCTTGCCTCCCCCCTTCCCCATGAGGAAGTTTTAGGGCCATCGAATTAGATTAAATATTGTGTTTTTATGGTTTTTAACTATGAATTTATTGTATGAATGTTGTTTTTATTGTTGTACACCACCCCGAGCCCTGTTCCCCTGGGGAGGACAGTATAGAAACTGAATTTAATAAATGAATGAATGAATGAATAAAATAATTTCAAAATATGAAAAGCAGTTCAGTCCCGCTGCAAAGAACTCCAGTAGACAATGCCGCCGGGCTAGATTACAGAACTGGAAAACAGGGCAACAAAAAGTTGGCTACAGCATGATGCATGATAATGAGAAAAGGTGGTACAAAGGTAGAGGGCATTGTAGTAAAAAGGGAGGTGATGTGAACAAGAAACGCTGCGATAGACTGCAGTGCTATCCCTTATCATATAGAGGCCACCTCCTGGGCTCTTCTGTTATTATACAGTTCTAGTCCTTGCCCTCCTGGGCATTTTAGTTTTGCACATTCTGTGAAAGGATAGAAGCGTGGGGGTCAGGAAGGCCATTCCACAAGGTGGGAGCCACCCTTGAGATTGTGTCTGAATGGGCAGCTGATGATCCTACCCATTTGCAGGGTGGCACCTTCACAAAATTTGGCTCAGATGAGCGAAGCTGTTGCTGTGTGGCATAGCATAGTGGGAGGGGTAGTCCTGCTGCAGGTTTATGGGTCTGAAGCCAAAGAGGCTTCTAAAACATCTTTCAACCCTGGCTAAAGGAAATCTCCCTTATTAAGAAGCATCTTTTTATATGCCTTTAACTCACCAGCCTCACAGCATGGTGTAGGGGTTAAGAGCGGTGGACTCTAATCTGGAGAACCGGGTTTGATTCTGCACTCCTCCACATGCAGCCAGCTGGGTGACCTTGGGTCAGTCACAATTCTCTCAGAGCTCTCTCAGCCCCCTCCCCCGATAAGTCTAGCTCCCCACAGAGTTAGAAGTTAAGGCTGCCAGATAATCTTCGGATCTCCTGGCTATGCCATATGACAATGATAATTATTATTACCAGCCTCACTGGAGAGGGGTTGCCCTAAGGAGCCAGTTTGGTGTAGTGGTTAAGTGCACAGACTCTAATCTGAGAGAACCGGGTTTGATTCCCCACTCCTCCATATGGAGCTGCTGGGTGACCTTGGGTCAGTCACAAGTTCTCTCAGAGCTGTTCTCTCAAGAGCAGTCCTTGAAAAAGCTCTCTCAGCCCCACCTACCTCACAGGGTGTCTGTTGTGGGGAGGGAAAGGGGAAGGGATTGTAAGCTGCTCTGAGACTCCTTTGGGTATAAATCCAATCTCCTCTTCTTCTTCTAAGGGGGATTTGATTAGAGAGCCACAGGCAGGGCAACGGGGCTGTTAGAGGCTGAGATGCAGGGCTTGCCCAGGCTTCCTGCCCAGCCCTGCTCTGCCCATCGTAGGTCAGCTTGAGGATGGCAGCCCTTCCTATCTCGCTGCTTCTTCCCCCTTCTCCAGATCCCCAAGTCCTTGGTGCCCCATTATTGTGAGCTGGTCGGTGCCAACCCAAAGCTGCGGCCGAACCCTGCCAAGTTCCTGCAGAACTGCTGTGGGCCGGGCGGCTTCATGGACAACCACTTTGTGGAGACCAACCTCTTCCTGGAGGAGATCCAGGTGAGCGAAAGGCGAAGCGAGTTCTCTGTATTCCTGGAGGCTGTGGCATTTGGGAAGAGAGGCCATAGTTCAGTGGTAGAGAACTTCCTTTGCACCCAAAAGGGCCCCCCGGGTTCAGTTCCCAGCATCCTTTGGGGAAGACCTTTCTCTGCCTCTGACCTCGGAGAGTTGATGCCAGTCAGAGTGGACAGTATTCTTGTAGGTGGACTATCACACATGAACACACACGGGATGCTGCGTTATATTGATCAGACCCTGGGTCCATCAAGGTCAGTATTGTCCACTCAGACTGGCAACGGCTCTCCAGGGTCTCAGACCAGTGGTCTTTCCCGCCGCCTCCTACCCGGTCCTTTTAACTGAAGATGCCGGGGATGGAACCTGGGACCTTTTGCATGCCAAGCAGATGCTCTCCCATGGAGCCACAGCCCCTCCTTCAATGAGGAAGCTGTGTTTGAAGGACCACTTCAGTCCGCTTAGGGAGTGCCTGGAAGAAGATCTCAGACACCTAAAGCTTTGGTGCTGCGGCTCTGCAAGGGGCAAAGAAGACGCTTGGGACTAGTAGAGAAGCAGGTCTCTGGACTGGGAGTCGGGCAGGCAGGGGGGCTTTTAGGTGGTCCTCCTCCGTGAAGTGCTGCCATGCCCAGGGGATGAGGCTCAAATGTTTAAGGATATGCAGCACGTGATCTGGAAATCCTCTGGGGATGCAGGATCCTGGGTGGCTGGGCTAGGCCTTTCCCTTTCCTGGGTGGTCACCCTGCTGTCACTGGGAGTGAGGTGGGGAAAGTAAGGCAAAAAGAGCCTTTGTGACTCGTCCGTCCTGGTTCTGTTTCTGGCCTCGTTGCCCATTCCTTCCTGACGAGCCTTCCCTCCGGGAACGGCGGTGGATGTGACCCAGCGACTTCCCTCCCCCAGATTAAGGAGCCTGCCGAGCGGCAGAAGTTCTTCCAGGAGCTCAGCACCCACCTGGACACCTTTCCAGAGGATTTCTGCCGTCACAAGGTCCTCCCACAGCTCCTGACGGCATTTGAGTTTGGCAGTGCCGGCGCCGTCATCCTCACCCCACTCTTCAAGGTGAGCTCAACAGGTGGGGACCTGCCAGGCGGGGGTGTGTGTGTGTGTGGGACAGAAAGGATGTTCCGAGCCCCATATGTGTGAAGCTCCATACATTTTTGTTCTGTTTTGTTTCTTAAGCTGGAGGCCCGTTGATGTCTCCTTTATGGGGTGTCCAAAGAGAAATGAATGAGTTGCCCCAGGAGGGGTAATTTTAGAGATGCTACCATTGTCTTTGATATGAATCAATGGGGAACTCTTGGGGTGGGGTGGGGTGGGGTGGAGGGCAGTGCCCTATGGAAGTAGTGCAGGCACCTCTCCACACTCCCCACAAAGGACGTGACTCACTGGCAGTCTTTAAGCAGCGGCTGGACAAACGCTTGTCAGGGATGCTCTAGGCTGAGCAGGGGGTTGGACTAGATGGCCCTTTCCAACTCTGTGGTTCTGTGATATGGTAAGGGCTGGGTAAAAATTATGGCTTATTAAACTCGCTGCTTTTTAGCCAACTGATAGAATTTTAAATAATATGCTTATTAGCTTTTGGGGAGATGGAAGGAACCCATAAGGTAACTCATAGTCGGGGGGGGGGGGGAATGCTGCTTCTCAGTGTGGGAAAAAGAAGTTGCTTCTGATGCTTTTTCTGTAACCCAAAAAAGATCCCAGAAAATGTGTCCATGCCATCCCTAAGCAGAATCACACCATTCTAAGCCCATTGACCTCAAAACTTCACTTAGGATGGCACTACTGGTCTGCTCTTCCAGCTCTGCTGCCCCACTGGTTGAACATGGACCCACACGAATGAGTTGGCTGAAGCTTGTTGCCCTACCAGAATTCCAGTTTGGTCAGTCTGGTGTAGTGGTTAGGTGTGCGGTCTCTAATCTGGGAGAACCAGGTTTGATTCCCCACTTGCAGCTCCTGGGTGACCTTGGGCAAGCCATAGTTCTGGCCCAGCTGTTTTTGAAAAAGAGCAGTTTCTGTCAGAGCTCTCTCAGCCCCACCTACCTCACAGGGTGCCTGTTGTGGGGAGGGGAAGGGAAAGGAGTTTGTAGGCCTCTCTGAGACTCTGAATGAAGGGCAGGGTATAAACCCAATCTTTCTCTCTCTCTCTCACTCTCAACCTGTCAAAGGACTCTCGTTGTGGCGTGGGCATGTATGGGGGAGAAATTGTGGGCCATTTCCTGCCTGGGATTGACAGGTTTCTCCTCTTTCCTTTGTCGCTCCAGGTGGGAAAGTTCCTGAACGCCCAGGAATACCAACAAAAAATCATTCCTGTTATTGTGAAGATGTTCTCTTCCCCGGACCGGGCCATGAGGATCCGCTTACTGCAGCAGGTGCATGAGCTCCTCTGGCTAAACCATTTGCGTGTGATGCCGAGGGGCTTTTAGTGGCTCGAGAGGACGGCCAGGAATGGGGTGGGGTGGGGAGGTTGCTCTCGGTCCTGGGTTCAAGCTCAACAGTGCAATCCTAAGCAGGTCTACTTAGGATCCTGCTGAAGTCTTTTCAGTGGGGTTTGCTCCCAGTAAAGTGTTTTCAGGCTTGCACTGAAGGTGATATGGAGCCCAGATAGGACTGTGGGGCAGGACATCTTGCAGTGTAGGGATGGCTTGAGGCAAGTGAGCTAAGCAGGGGACTCTCCCCCTCTCCCCACGCCAACTTGTTGTGGGGCTGTAAGTACAGGGTGCTGGCCTTTGGTTCTGGCCATCGGGATAAGTTGGGTGGGGGAGAAGGCATGTAGAGGGAGGGCTTAGCTTGGTTGGGTTCTTTGTGTTCTGACTTGGGTCTTGGGGAACGTGCCTCAGCCAAGGGCCCCTTTGTATTTATACTTGTCAAAGCTTGGAAACTAAGCAGGGTCAGCCACGGTCAGTGCTTGGATGGGAGACCACTTTGGAAGACTGGGGTTGCCGTGTTGAGGAAGGTGATGGCAAAACCTCCTCTCCTCCCCTCTTGCCTTGAATATCCTGTGGTTGGAGTCAGTCATGAGTCGATGGCACATTTCCTTTGCCAGTGCTGGCAAGTCCTTTGCTGACCCTGGCCGTTTTCTCTGCCAGATGGAACAATTCATCCAGTACCTGAACGAGCCCACTGTCAACACCCAGATCTTTCCCCACGTTGTTCATGGTTTCCTGGACACCAACCCGGCCATCCGTGAGCAGACTGTGAAGGTCCGTGTGCATGTTTGGGATTGGGAGGGGGGAGGCAGTCTTGCAGAAAGCTCTGCTCTTTCCTTGTGTCCCTAGAGTGCTTGCTCCAAGCCTGCCTTGTTTCTCCGCCTTGTGGGAAAAGGCAACTGGGGGTAGTGGGGGCTGTTTGGGCCAAAACCCAAAAGGACACGGGAGCCGCTGCAATCCCTGGAGGGAACTGGGCCTTTTAATCCCGCTTTTCAGCTACAATCGGGGTCCCAAAACAACTTCCAGGAATGAAAATCTGTAATACAAACGATACTGGAGTTCAATACAGACGTTCCCTTGGGAGGGGGATTCTCAGCCAAGCTGGTTGCAGGCCCGAGGGAAGGTGTCCAGCTGCTTCCTCTCCCCTTCCCCCCAAATGGTGTTTGGAAGCCGGGTGGAGGGAGGGCAGGGCTCTCAGCTGGCGATAGGGCCAGGCTGCTTCTCACTCTCCCTCTCCTCACATCCTCTTTACACGCCCCCCCCCTTCTGCAGTCGATGCTGCTTCTGGCTCCCAAACTGAGCGAGAGCAACCTCAACGTGGAGCTCATGAAGCACTTTGCCCGCCTCCAAGCCCGGGATGACCAGGGGCCCATCCGTTGCAACACCACCGTGTGCCTGGGCAAGATCGGGCCCTACCTGAACGCCAGCGTGAGTACTGGCCGCTCGCTCGCTCGCTTCGGGGGGGGGGGGATGTCTCCATTTTGGCCGTTGGGTTTTTAGTGTGATCGGGGTGGGGGGAGACTGATAAGGCTACAAATCAACATCCGCCACCTTGTGCGCGTATGGGAGCACTTCTTCCCTCCTTGCTCTGGATTTTGTGAAACTTAAGGACAGCCAGAGTGGGGTAGTAGTCAGGTGCTCAGTCAGCCCTGAAGGTCACTGGGTGACCTTGCCCACCCCCCGTCTAAATGATGGGGTTAGCTCTGGGGTGGGGAGCAGCCTGAATAACCCAACTTAGCCTGGCTCTGTCAGAGCTTGAGTGTGAAGCCGGGCTGGCCACAGGGTCAGTATTCAGCTAGGTGACTGCCTAGGAAGACGGGGGATATTTCATGGAGGTAGGCAATGGCAAACCACCTTTGCTCCTCTCTTGCCTGGAACACCCTGTGGATGGTGTCACCATGTGTCAGTTTCAGCTCAGCATCTTCTTCTTAGAATTGGGAGGGAGGGATTAATCACATTTGCCACCCCAAGTTCCTCATTGGACGCACGAGAAAAACATTTTACTAGTTAGGTCGATCATGTTGTGGCTTTAATGTTTTTTTGCTTTCTAATCTGCAAAGCCTTTTTTACTTACCTGTTTCTTTTTTACTTACCTGCTCTTTTGCGTTGGGTTGGATCTAGCATGACCTACGGGGCCTTTGGCGCCCTTCGCAGAAGAGCGGAGTAGAACAGTTCACAGATGCATTCGATGGAAGTGGCAGACTTTAAAATGACGAGATCAGAGTGTGTGCTGGGATCAGATAGGGACTCTGGGCTGACAATGCTCCCGGGTCCCAGGTCAGCAGTGGCTTCTTACATGAACCAGGATGCCTCTTAGTGGGAACA
The DNA here is from genome assembly GCA_029233225.1 of Lepidodactylus listeri. Classification (NCBI taxonomy): domain Eukaryota; kingdom Metazoa; phylum Chordata; class Lepidosauria; order Squamata; family Gekkonidae; genus Lepidodactylus; species Lepidodactylus listeri. The sequence continues at coordinate 141,425,712 of JARCFY010000003.1, forward strand.
CAGGCAACCGGGGGGGGAGGGGTCTGCTTCCACCCCGAAATGTCCTCTCTGGCACCAGCTGGTGCCCCCACCTGCACATAGACACTCTGCCTCTAAACACCAAACAAAGATGCCATTTGGGTGGTTCTTGTGTCTTCTGCCCTTAGAAGAAGTGGTGTGTGGGGATCAGGTAGCAGGTGATGGGAAAGACCAGAAAGCTGCTGGTGGTCAGAATAGATAATGCTGACCTAACCTGGTACACGCTTACCAGGTTGGGATGAATCCTTCCAAGGATAGATGCACAACCAACCACCCCTGGCTCGGGCTGCTTTACTGGAGCAGAAAAAAGTTGCTTAATTGTTGTATTTGGCCAGGAATTATAGAATATAAGTAGCACAGGGCCCCATCATGGGTTGGGGTGCCTGTGTATCTGGCAGCAGGAGAACTGGGTGGAATATTAAGGCCACCCCACCAGGCAAGCTAAGCCAAGGCCCTTCCTTTTGAAATAACGGGGCCCAGTTGGCATCCGAAGGCTCTCCCCAGATTCTGTAAGGCAACAGATGTTTACTGCTGTCTCTCTTCTGTACAGACGAGGAAGAATGTCCTGATATCAGCCTTCACCCGGGCCACCAAGGACCCCTTTGCCCCGTCACGGGTGGCCGGCGTCCTGGGCTTTTCAGCCACCCACAACTTCTTCTCCATGAACGACTGTGCCTTCAAAATCCTGCCCGTGCTCTGCACGTTAACTATGGACCCAGAGAAGACAGTCCGGGACCAGGTGAGCTTTGAGGATGCTTTATTGGCTGGAGGGAGGGGGAGGACAGTCTGAGGGGACAGCCTCTGTAACTTTTATGGTTCTGTGGTGGGATACTGGCTGGCTTGCTGTGGGCCGGGCAGGGGGGCAAAGGTGGAGCATCTGTTTATCTTTTACACCGTGCCCAGTGCTGGGGTATCAATCCAGCCTGTTGTTCGTCAAGGCCGAGTGGCCTGGGCGACAGATCAAGGATTCTGCAGATCAGACCTGACCTGGATAGCCCAGGGAAGCCCGATCTCATCAGATCTTGGAAGCTAAGCAGGGCCGACCCTGACAAGTGCTTGGAAGGGAGACCTCCAAGGAATACCAGGGCTGGGCTGCAGAGGCAGGCAATAGTAAGACACCTCTCTGAAACATCCAAGGCCCACTTGGGGTTGCCAGAAGTCCAGGTGCATGCACCCCTCCCACACACACACAAATACCCACTCCCCCCAAATTCTGCAGATCAGCAGAGCAAGAACAGGCAGCTCTGCAGCACACGTGGTGAGCCATTGCATGGCAGACTGTTCTGCTTGGCATGCAGGGCCAGTTCTCAGAAGCCGGCCCCTGAGGCACTCGCAACACGTGAGCAAGTGGCTGACGAAACTTTGGCCCCCAGTCTTGGCAGAGCCGCAGGGCCTTGCACTGAGTGTGCCTGGTCATGTACAGAGCAAAAAACCTAGAGACCTTTGGTGCTGTCTGAGAGTTGATTTTAATTTACCCTGGAAACCCCCCATGCATTTTGCATTAGCTTCTTCAGGGGGATCTGTAAAACATCAACGGACAAACACTTTCCACAGTAGTGTGGGAAATGTTCATACTGTATTTTAGAGATTCCCCTGATGAAGCACACGCAAAATACTTAGGGGTCTTAGGGTGAATTAAAATTAATTATCCTGCTGCACCAGTGGTCTCTTGATTTTTGCTCCATGCTTGGTGTGGTTTTGCTCCGTGCTTCTTGCTCTGGTCAAGCATGGCTAGCACACCAATACGTTCACAGGTAGACAGGCGAGGTTTTGGAGTACTCAGGCCAAAAAGGTGGGCTGTCTCTGCAGTGGCTTGCTTCAACATGCATCATTCACCCAACATTTGGAGCATCTGGAAAATATGGTTGTGCTCTGATCTGCACTGATTATAGAAGATCTATGTTTAAGAAGAAGGCCAGACTTAAATAATTGTTGAGTCTTTTGTACAGAGACCTCATCCCACAGAATCCTAGGCAACAAATCTGGCTCAGCATGCTGGATCAATGCATAACAGGGAGATCCAGAAAAAAGAAGAAGCTAAATTTGAGAGTCAGAATGAAGGGAAAATGATCACTAATAATAAAATCACCCAGAGTGAAATCTGAAACACAAGTCTTTCCCAACTCTGGTGAATTTACTTTTATATCAACAAGAGATCGTAGCGCAACTGACTATTTTTTGGTTTCCTCCTCACTTAAGAGTTGGGAAAGTTAGTTAACCCACTCAACCAGATTCTATTAAATTGGACACAAAATTTAGCAAGGCAAATGCCTGCCTTTTGTTTGCTGGCACATCAGCACCTTCACAGGTGAGGTTTTGGGGTATTCAGGCCAAAAAGGCGGCCTGTCTCTGCAGCAGCTTGCTTCAACATGCATCATTTCCCCAGCGTTTGGAGCATCTGGAAAATCTGGTTGTGCTCTGATGTTGAAGGGAGGTCTGTACTGTGAAGCTAGAGGAGAAGGAGGAACTTCAGAGGAAAGTAAATGACAGCCAGGTTGCTGCAGAAGACCAGGAGGAGGCGTCATCCCTTGGAAAAGCTTTGACTGGCAATGCCTGTTTGTTTCCTTCCTTTCCTCAGGCATTCAAGGCCATCCGGAGCTTCCTGACGAAACTGGAAACAGTTTCCGAAGACCCGGCTCAGCTCCCTGAACTTGGTGAGCACCCTTGGGGACTGGGAAGGAACTGGGTGTGGATGTGGGGCTGGCTGTGTCTGAGGCAGGGTCGAGCTGAACCCTTCTGCCGTCTCTTTAGAGAAGGATATCCACGCAGCCTCGGCCAGCCCTGGGGCAGGGGCAGCCGCCAGCTGGGCAGGGTGGGCTGTGACGGGCGTCTCGTCCCTGACGTCGAAGCTGATCCGGACCAATGCTGGGGCGGCACAAGTGGCAGAGAACACACCCGAGGGGACGCCAGCCGGCACCCCATCAGAGGCCCCCAAAGCAGGTCAGTGGGGACTGGAAAAACCTCCTCCTCCCCCATCATAAGAACATAAGAGAAGCCAATGTTGGATCAGGCCAATGGCCCATCCAGTCCAACACTCTGTGTCACACAGTGGCCTAAACCCGGGTGGGTACATTGGATACCAGTTGGGTACGTGCTGCCATGGGTAGAGGGGAGCAAGCTGTAGTAGCCAGTGAAGGAATGGGGTGGAGGGTCCAGGGCAGGTGGTTGTCGAAGTCCCAGTTGGCTGCTTCTGCATGCCTGGGGAACAGCAGGTCCCCACTGGCCAAGTCTTGTTTCAGCTGCCAAATACAATCTTCTGCCTTTCGAAGGGACTGGGCAGCCCCCTGCCCCAGAGGTGAGCGCACCCCCCTCATCCAACCACTGGGACCTGGAGGAAGACGTGACGGAGGAGGACAGCTTGGCCGACCGGTGGGACGATGAGGACTGGGGCAGTTTGGAGGTAAGGAGGGGAGGACTCCTGCAGAGCTCGCTTGGCCAGGAATTGCTGAAAGTGTGGGGCTGGACTTCTGGGTCTATGGGTTGGGGTTTTCTAGAATGCCTGGACCTCTACTCCAGCCAGGGATCCCCTCTCCTCCAGCTTGTGCTGCTGAAACCATCAGCTGCCAGGGAACCAGCCTAGGAAAAAGCACCGTCCTCAGACGTACAAAGTGTTACCACGTTCTAAATTGTTTTGTACCTTTTTTTTTTAATGTAAACCTCTTTGAGAACAATCAAGTGGGGAAAGCTGCATATAAATGTCCTAAACGAGGAGACGGTCAGCGGCATGGTGGGCTTGGAGGTACCGCTGCTGGCTGTTCCCGCTTGGCCGTCCCTGGCGGAGGGAGCGCCGTTGCAGAGCTGAGGCCTGTCGTATGGCTTTGGCGTTGCAAGGGAGGCCAGGAACGCCTTGAGGACCAAGCTCTTCTTTTCTTTCTTGGTCCACAGCAAGAGGCCGAGCAGCCGAAGAGACCCGGCAGCTCAGAGGACTGGAACAGCCCGGGATGGCAGGAGCCAGCATCGGCAGCCAAGAAAAGCGGAGGCAGGACGGTAAGACCGGGCCTGGGTGCCCCCTCTGTTGACACCAACTGCCCTAGAACTCCCATCTTCGTTTGCTGAGGGAAATCAGCTGTAGAGACACCTTGTAGAGGCCTTCTGAGCACTGTGTGGGGAAAGTTACGAGGAGCCCGAGGGTTGCAGCGTATGTCAGTCCACTGTCCAGTCACATGGATTAGGAACCTGCTTGTATTTTCTGCACAAGAAGGGCCTTTTGAACCCTGTTCTAGAGTAGGTTTTCCCCACAGAGAGAAGCCAGGTTTTGAAGCCCGAGGCTTCGAATGCAATGGTCTTGTCCTTCGATGCAAACTGACCCCCCGACAAACCATTTGTGGTTTTTCTGCAGGCGACCGGCCTCTCTACAAAGCAGGAATCTGACTGGAATACCTCCGACTGGGAGCTGGAGTCCTCCTGGGGCCAGCGGAAAGGGTCGGGCTCCGCGGCAGATGAGGGCTGGGGTGGCAGTTGTGAGGGGGACCTGACCTCCAGGCTGACCCCCAAAGCTGCCACGGCCCCCCAAGAAGGCACCAAGCTGGCCAGCGAGTACAATTGGGAGTGTGTGGCCACGGCACAGAAGCCGGATCCCTTTTCTTCTCTAGCAGCGAAGCCAGGGGCAGACAGCCAGGTACGGGCCGGCCTGCCGCTAACTTTCCGTCCCCCGAGCATTTATTTCAGCCAAGGCTTAGACCTGGGGTGGACCAAACGGATCACATCGAGTGGAGGGTGACTGAGTGTGTAGTACAAGAGGGCACAAGGCAGTTAGAAATGAACCTCTGAATAACAAGGCCCAGTAGCACCTTGAAGACCAACACAGCTTTGTGCTGGAATGAACCGTGCTGGGTAGGAGCTATGGCTTAATGGCAGCGCATCTGCTTGGCATGCAGAAGGTCCCAGGTTCAGTCCCCAGCATCTCTAAGCTAAAAGGATCTGGCAGTGGGTGATGTGAAGGGACCTCTGCCTGAGACCCTGGAGAGCTATTGCCAGTCTGAGTAGACAGTACTGACCCGGAGGGTCAGTGCAAGGCAGCTTCAGGTGTGAACTCTTAGTCTTTAATTTATCCCAGCCTAAGTTTTGTTAGTCTTCTGGGGTATTCCATATCACTGTGCCAGTGTTCCCTCTAAGCTGAGTTAGTGTGGGCTAGCTCACAAGTTCTTTAGCCTCCGGCTCACACATTTTTGCCTTAGCCCAGGAAGGATGGCCTCCAGAGTAAACTAATTTATGGAACAGCCAAATCGCTCGCTCACAACTTTGATGCCAGCAGCTCACAAAGTCGAATGTTTGCTCACAAGACTTCGCAGCTCAGAGGGAGCAGCAGTGTCTGAACCCTTGTCTATCAGGCCTGGATGCCATCTCTTTGTTGTCACTGTTGGCCGTGTTTGGAACCTGGAACTGGGGTGGATGGGTGGGACTCCGTGTTCCCCTCAGGCCAAAGCTTGCGGGTCCACAGTCTCCTCCTCTTCTCACACCCCCTCAACGTCTGATTCCAGAGAAATACCGAAGTGCTGGGAGGCTGGGGCTCAGAGGAAAACTGGGAAGCGCTAGAGTCAGACCACGGTGAGTTTTCCTTTCCCTCTTGGAATGACTCCCCTGCCGCTGAACTGGAGGCTAGGCCACATGCCCCTGTCTGTCTGTCTGTCTGTCATCCCTGCAGGGCCCAGCAAGGCTGAGCTGGCACGAAAGAAGCGGGAGGAGAGGAAGCAGGAGATGGAAGCCCGGAGAGCGGAGAGGAAGGCGGCCAAGGGGCCCATGAAGCTGGGGGCCAGGAAGCTGGACTGACAGCCTCTCTCTTTCTGCTGGGAGGGGCCCCTGTTGCTGTGGAAGCTGCTGGAAGGATTTTCCTTGTCCTTGAAGGAGGTTCTAGTAAAGACTCAGAAGTCACTCTGCAATTTGCCTGTTTGGAGGGGAAGCAGCGGGGGGGGGGGGGGTGAAGTGAACTGTTGCAGCCGCTCATCACCTGCTGACCAGACCGGAACTGTCCCGGCCGAGAACCGCTCCACCTTCGGCTTCTCCCTTTTGCCTGCAGGTTCCTCCCTGCTGTGGATAAGACTTGAACTCCAGAGGGGGGTGGGGTGGGGGGAAATCAGTGTCTCTGCATAGAATAGTTGACTCTGTCCCACTTGCCAGCTGCAGGGTTTTCAGTAGAGAGGAGGGGGTTGATTTTTTTTTTTTGCCCGTCTTAATGTTCTGCAGTTTTATTGGTTTACACGGAAGATTACACAGAAAATAAATTAACTTTTAAGGAGCTAGGGAAAACTTGTCGGCTGGGGTGTGCGTACCAAACCTCCTACTCTGTGCTGTTTCTTGGCTTTTGGGCGCCTTTGCCTCCGACGGGCAGAAAAGACTGGCGAATGGGCTGTGGGGAGTTCGAGGGCCCCTGGAGTGCATGCCCCTGTGTGCGCCGTTTCTGCGCCATCTCTGGCAGTCCCGCTTAGGCACTATCTCAAGGCACTGTGTGGGTGTGGGGCCATTCAGCAGCTGCAGGTAAGTCCTCTCCCCCCGCCCCCATAAAATAATTGGTTTAACCCTTTTGTGTTTAATCGTTTCCTCCCCAGAGGAAGAAAGGAGCCATCTGCAAGCTGTGTGGGACTTTTGTTGGGTGTGTGGCTGAGGGAGCAGATGGACAATGGGGCAGGGCTGTTGCCACGGAGGGGGGGGCTGCCTGCCTTGCCTCGTCCTCGATGCCTCTTGTCCCAACTCATGGCGGGGTGGTTCTCCCTTCCTCTTGTTGAAACACTGCAGGAACTAGATTTAGCTTTAAAAAAAACACCATTGATGCTCTTGGAAATGTTCCCAAAGTAGGGCTCCCCATCCCCCTAATGCTGCTAAATTGGGGAAGATGAGATTTTGGTGCACTACTTTTCATTGTCATTGAGAAGCAAGAGTAGGCGGCAGCCACTGGGCCGTGCTGCTGCCTTCCCTGAGATATGAGCGGTGCATAGGGTGTGGGAGGGGGGGCAGGCTGGCTTAGGCTACCGGCGCAAGTCTTGCTGTGAGCCCCAGGCCATTTTTGAAGCCTGCCGTGCTGCTGCTTTCGTCTTCCTCCCACACCGTCTGGCAGCGGGGGACGGTTATTCCTCCAGGCAGGCAAGGGGAAATGTAGGTCTCCGTCAGCCACTGTCTTTCTGCCGCCTCGGAAAAATCCCTGAAAAGGCACCCGTTTTTGTTGTAAGAAGCAGTGCGGCCAAAGGCGTGCAGCGGCAGTAGTTTCAGCAGCCCATCCCATCATGAGTTGGTGCTTTCCTGGCTGGAGTTGCTGCGGGGAGGGAGGCTCCGTGTCCGATCGGAGATCTGCCGTAAGGAAATAAGAGCCTTGTCAATAGCTTCAGTGCTGTTCGGCATTTTCTTAAGGATGAGTTCTGTTGGGACAGTGGACACCTACGGAGCCTTTAGATGTCCACCATCTCAACAGAACATATGTAGAATCATAGAGCTGGAAGGGACCTCCAGGGTCATCTAGTCCAACCCCCTGCACAGTGCAGGAAATTCACAAATACCTCCCCACACACACACCCAGTGACCCTATCTCCATGCCCAGAAGATGGCAAAAAGTTTTTTGTTGCTTTGCTAGTGAAAGAGGAAGGAGAGGCACCTGTTGACTATCAAAAAAACTGCTGCAGCTTGCAGGATGGGGGCTGCAGTGAGGAGGAGAAATAGAATGAGGTCAAGCACTAAAAACTGGTAAGGATCCGACTCCAAAGATGTGCCCTCTCCCCAAGAAAGCACTGTCTGAAAAGAGGCAAGGTATGACAATGGGGGAAAAGAGACATACCTTAACCAACATGTCAATGCCGGAAGAAAAGCTCAGTGGAGATGTGAAGGAGTCCTCTGACAAGGAACTACCCAACTTGTACTTTCCTACGGGACAAAAAGCAAGAGAGAGGCAGTTACCAGGAAGCATTGAAGGAGAATCCCCATCCAGCCTCTGCAGAAGGCAGGGGTTGCTTATTACGGCAGATCCTGGCTCAAAGACCTTGGCCCAAAGAGCCTGGCCTTTTCTCTCCACTCCCTGCTGAATGTCTTACTAGAGGAGGAGTCTCCTGTCCCAGTGCTATCGCTGCCTGAAGAAGAGGGCCGCCGGGTCTCAGAAAGGCTGCTGCAGCGCAAACGGGCCTGGGCCTCTTGTTTCTTCTCTTCCTGGGCCTGAAAGCAGATTGACACCAAAGGGTCAGGTTTCTGAAGTTGGAGGTGGAGGGATAAGCACTGTAAGGTGGAAGAGCATGGCCTGAAGGTGGTCAGAAATCAAAGCCTTCAAAAATTCTGCATTCAGCAAAAGCAAAGAACCCAGGATTTGGTCCTCTGCCTCCCCTCCACTTCTTCAAGCAGCATTGCTTCCTTCCTCCCATCTCCTCACTCACCACGAGCAAGTCCTGCAGCTTGTGTTGTTTCTCTCCTGGACCCACATGGACAAGGTGGTTGAAGTTGCTAGGGCTGGATATGAGCTTGGAGCGGAGGGTAGGGTCCCGCATCATCTCCCTGAGAGACATGGGACAGAGCAAGTGAGCAGGTGCTTAGGCTGAGACAGATCATGGCCATGCCAGGAACCAAAATACAGCCTTGCAAGAGGGAGGATGTGGCCATGTGCAAAACTGTCTTTGGGCTGTGCCTTTTGAGAGCCTTCAGGCCCCTACAGCCAAGGACTGACTTCCACCAGCCTGGCTGGATCCTGAGCCACAGCAATCCTAGCCTGAGACCCTTTGTGTATTCCCCAAGCTCAGCCTCACCTCCTCTGGTTCTGCCGCTCCTCCTCGGAGATGCGGAAGGAGAAGCGGCGCTTGTGCCGAGTTCTCACGAGGTGCCGACGGCTGTTGTCTGTCATCTCAGGGATTTCAAACTCATCTTGGTCTGGAGAAGAAGGGAAAGAAATTGGTGGGGCACCAGCCACTGTCTTGGTTTGATTTCCTTCCCTTGTTCCAGTGTGTTTTTTAACAGCTACTTTCAGGGTTTTTCCTCCCTCCAGGCCAAACCGACCTTTCTCTTCCTTCATGCTGGCTGGATTGCTTGGTGGCAACTGACCTTTTCAGTTCAGCCCTCTACGATCAAGCTTTCAGTCTATTCTGTGGAAGCTGAAGTGGCAACTCAAGAAGCCTTTTTCAGGCCGAGTCAACTCTCTGCAACATAGTTTGGCAGAGCTGTGGTGGTGCCGTGGTCTTGAGTCTCAGACTAAAACCAGTGAGGCCTGGGTTCAGATTCTTACTCAGCTCACTGGGTGACTTTTAAGGATAACCATTCTTTCTCAGCCTAACTTTCCATAGATAGCATGATGTTTTCCCCCTTCTCTATCTTGAGCTCCTTTGAATGGAGGGATAGGATAAAAATGTAGCGTCACTGCACTCAAGAGTTCCCCCTGCCTTCCCCCTTACCTAATGCCTTGTTCCTGAGGTAGGTCAGGCGCACTTTCTCGGTACCGAAAGTGCAAAGGGATCCCTCGAGGTTCAGCGCACGTACCTGTTCAAAGAGAAGGGCATCATTCTAAGGCAGTCAACAACGTGGGCTGCTACTATTAAACTTCCCTGAGGCAGAAAGCACCCTGGCTGTCAGGATAAAAGGCGGTTGGGTGCGGGGGCCAAACAGCCCACCCATTTGACGTTCACCTTTGTTGGTGCATAAACTAGGGTAGCCGTATTTCCTGTATAATCAGGTAACGTTTCTTTTGTAACATTAGCTCAAGAGAATGCTTCCTGTAGCATGGGGCTTGCTGTATCACGGGGGCGTATCATCTAAAAACATTGGTTTAGATCTCATAGACCTGATATGCTAAAAGCAGCAGTTCGCCCTGACGTAAGGGGCTTCGGATACCCTGACCTGCATGGCCTAGGCTAGCCTTAACTTGTCAGATCTTGGCAGCTAAGCAGGGTTAGTACTTGGACAGGAGACCGCCCAGGAAGTCCAGGGTTGCTATGCAGAGGCAAGCAATGGCAAATCACCTTTGTTCGTCTCTTGTATTGAAAACCCTATAGGGTTGCCATAAATTGGCTGCGACTTGAGGGCAAAAAATAGGACTTCTGAGAGCACTATCCGGGTTGCATCCTCTCTGCAATAAAGGGGAGTACAAGCTGGCCTGTACCTGTGACCCCCAGATAAAAGGCTGCACTGCTCTCTTAAATGCAGAACTCTTGCAACAGAAGTGTGAACTCTTAAGAAGTGCGGAGGCTACAGGCCAACAGATATGGCCAGAGGGAACAGCATGTGGAAGAGGCTGGGGAGGAGGAGGAGGAGGAGGACAATGACGAGCTGCAGCCTCAGATTCCAACCAGGGAGAAACCCCACTACTGGTTGTCAGTAGTGAACTGGGGGGCAGTCAGCAGCGGTGGGGGCACCAGGAGTACAGTGGTGGAGGATTCGGCAGAGGTGATGGGAAGGGAGTACCTTGCCAAGTCTCCTGAGCTCACCGACACTGGTCCCCTAGAGTACTTGTCACAGAACGGTGTCATCTGGCCTGACCTCTCTTGTGTGGCTATGAGCCCAAGTCAATGTAACACCCAAACCCCAGCAGGAGAGAGGAGTTCACAATCAGGAGGATATAAAATGTGGGTACTTGGCTGAGGCACTCGGTGTGAGTGAGGAGACAGAGTGGCTCAGAGCCCTGAGTCCACCTGACACCCACAGCCCAGGAGGGGACAAAATGTGGGTTCTCTTCTCAACCAAGGCATCCAGTAGCTAAGCCTCACCAAACCGCCACAAACAGCTTGAAAGTTCATGGAATGTTTGTGCCGGTCACCCTTCCACGAACATCACTCCGCGAACTGCGAACCGGCCAAAATTCATGATGAACTTTAGTTTGTGTAGTTCATGCCCATCCACAACGAGAGTCTAATCTAGCCTACACACCACATGCCGTCTGGCCCAAACCCAAAGGTGTGCCGAGAAAAGATGCCAAGTTCTCTTTTTGTTTTTTATCACCCACGTTTGACACAACTACTCTGAAAACAGAGGAGACGCTGCTAGAGAGCGCCAAAGGCAGGATGGGATCAAGGCCAAAAATAACAACACCACCCCCACTCACTCACTTTTTTCAATGGCATGGTCTGAATCCACTCTGCTTTCCGGACGTCAAACACATCCACAGCATTCTCACTAACCACTGACAAATAAGGAGCACTGTAACCTACAGTGGAAGGAAGAAGCAACACAGACAATGAAGAATTGCTTGCTGTGTTCCATTAGAATGGAACTGCAGCTGGCACTGCAAAAGCCTAGGTGATTGGGGGGTACGGAAGATGTATGGCCCCTCCCCCAAGTGTCTTCATGGCTTGGCCCCTGAACCTATTTTTCACTGTAGGGCATTTATCTAGCACACCAAAGACTGCATTAGTACCATCTTTTCTCTATGTCCCACTGTCTGGACTGATAGGACAGTGTCTCTGCCTAGGGTGATCTAAGTCAGGGATCCCCAAACTTTTTGAGCCTGTGGGCAACTTCAGAATTTTGACATGCCATGTTGGACACAGCCACAAAATGATTGTCTCTTAACTTCAGTAAGAACAGACTGGATTTATACTCTGCCCTTCACTACCCTATGGAGTCTCAGAGCAGCTTATAATCTCTCCTTTCCCTTCCCCTCTCCTCCCCACAAAAGACACCCTGGGAGGTAGGTGGGGTTGAGACAGCTCTTTTGAGGACTGCTCTGAGAGAACTTGTGACTGACCCAATGTCACACCAGCAGCTGCATGTGGAGGAGTGGGGAATCAAACCTGGTTCTCCCAGATTAGAGTCTGCACTCCTAACCACTACACCAAAACACAGTGCAGATCCTTGTGCTGTGGTGGCAGCTGCTGTCAAAGCAACATTTAAAAAAACATCTGCACAGCCAATTAAATCTCCAGTAGTCAGAAGCCTTCCTAGACGAAAGCCCTACCTAGCCCTGCCCACTTCTCAAAATACTTGGCGAGCTCGGGCACCACAGCACCCTCGGGCACCATGTCGGGGATCCTTGCTCTAAATGTTCAACCACTAAGCTGATGTCCCCACATTTCAGCCTTGGACAATATTTAGCTCTAGACAGATATGAACTCTGATTCCTTCATTTTACAGGCCAAACCAGATTGGGAGCCAATGTAATGCAGTGGTAAGATGGTGGAACTGAGATCCAAAACTCTGCCACGGAAGCTCACTGGATGACTTTGGACCAGACATGTGCTCTCAGCCTAATCTACCTGACAGGGTTGTTGGTGTGAGGATAAAATGGATAAAGTGAATATTGTTGATTGCAGCCATAGGGGGAAAAATGGGTACCAACTAAACTGAATAAAATAAGTTTTGTCCTCAGCTGTAGGCAATGCGACAGAGATTCTGCGTCCCCACGAACCAAGCCCTGCCTCCCCCAATTTGAGGGCCACTCACAGCAGCTGAGGGGGGGAGCAGGCCACATCAGCTCTTGGGGGCGGCTCCTTCTCCCGTGCCCATCTACGTAGAGTCCAAATCCACTGAAGCAAAGGATCAGCTCGCTCAGGCTGACCTCCACAGCCTTGAGAGCTTCCATGTGGGCCACAGCTGACGTCCGGGGGTCCTCGGCGTGGGGAAGGTTTACGGGCGGCCCCTCGTTGAGCAGAGGGTAAAGGGAGAAGCCAGACGGGTAGCCCACGCAGAGGCGGTCTCCCAGGACGTCCAGGCATTGCACGTAGCCCTGAGCCTGAATCTCCTTGATGCGCCGGTGCGGAGGACGAGTGGCTGTCAGCTGGAAGCACAGGACCTGGCGCTTGCAGGCCACACACAGCACGGGTGTCGTGCTGCGACAAATGAGACCCGTGACCACCGCCTGGCAGCTCTTGGCCTCCACTACTTTGGTCCCCAGAGCCTCTGGGGTCTCCAGCTCAGCCCAAGAGAAGATGCGGACGCTGTGGTTCTTGCCACACAGCACGGACAGCAGCTGGACCTGCGGTGAGACCAGGAGGAGTTGCACTCGCCGGCAGTCACCAATCTGCAGCACATCTAAAGCATATGAAGAGGAGGAAGAGTTCTTTATGCCCCGCTTTTCACTACCCAAAGGAGTCTCAGAGCAGCTTACAGTCGCCTTCCCTTCCTCTCCCCACAACAGACACCCTGTGAAGTCAGTGGGCCTGAGAGAGTTCTGAGAGAGCTGTGACTGACCCAAGGTCCCCCACCTGGCTTCATGTGGAGGAGTGGGGGAATCCAACCCGATTAGAGTTCACTGCTCTTAACCACTTAACACCAAACTGGCGAGAGACTGGGAGATGGGATCAAGACTCTTGGTAAGAGGACAGAACCTTGAAACATCCTCTTGCTGATTGCAATTCAAAGCCACCAACAGTAGACCTCACATTCCCATGGGTTCAAAGGAGCAGCGGGGTCAAGAAGACTGAGGGTCTCCATGCTGGAAGTGAGGAACAGGATTGAAGAAAGAAGCTGTGGCTTAGTGGTACAACGTCTGCTATGCCTGCAGAAGATATCAGGTCCAGTCCCCAGCATCTCCAGTCAAAAAGGGTCAGGTGATGTGAAAGGCTGCTACCTGAGACCCTGGAGAGCCACTGCCCGTCAGAGCAGACAAGGCACACCATGACAGAGTTGGCATAAGGCAGCTTCATGTGTTCATGAAGCTGGGAGTAAGCATAATGCTCCTGTATGAATCGATGGCGCAACCTCATTTGGAGTACTGTGTACAGTCTGGTCGCCACACCTCAAAAAAGATATTATAGCATTGGAAAAAGTGCAGAAAAGGGCAACTAGAATGATAAAAGGGTTGGAATACTTTCCCTATGAAGAAAGGTTGAAGCGCTTGGGGCTCTTTAACTTCGAGAAATGACGGCTGAGGGGTGACATGATCGAGGTTTATAAGATTAAGCATAGGATAGAGCAGGTAGAGAAAGAAGTACTTTTCTCCCTTTCTCACAATACAAGAACTCGTGGGCACGCCATGAAATTGCTGAGCAGTCGGGTTAGAACAGATAAAAGGAAGTACTTCTTCACTCAAAGAGTGATTAACGTGTGGAATTCACTTCCACAGGAGGTGGTGGCGGCTACAAGCATGGACGGCTTCAAGAGGGAACTAGATAAACTTATGGAGCAGAGGTCCATCAGTGGCTATTAGTCACAAAGTATAGCTAGGAACTCTCAGTCTGAGGCAAGTGATGCTCTGTATTCTTGGTGTTTGGGGGGGGGGCCAACATTGGGAGGGCTTCCTGCCCCCACTGCTGGACCTTCTGAGGGCACCTGGTGTTTTTGGCCACTGTGTGACAGAGTGTTGGACTGGATGGGCCACTGGCCTGATCCAACATTGGCTTCTCTTATGTTCTTAAACTAGGAGCTGTAAGGGGCTTTTTTTTTAAACATTCTATAATGTTCCAGCAGCAGGATTAGGGTGTCTCTATATGTGCACCAGCACTTTAAGAGACCAGCTCTAGGATTTTGGTTTCTGCACAGATACAGCTCTATGTTTCTGAGGCTTCTTCTCACAATCTCAAGGAGGAAGAAGAAGATGCTTTCAAGTCATTACCAACTCAGGCTGACCCCCCCTGCCCCCCATGAGCTGTTCCAGTCAAGAGATGAACAGAGGGGGTTTGCCATTACCTGCCTCTGTGTAAGTGACCCTGGACTCCCCTGGTGGTCTCCCATCCATGGCCAACCTGGCTTTGCTCCCAAGCTCTGATGAGCCTAGGCGAAACTGGGCTATCCAGGCTGTTACAATCTCAAAACTGTCCTCGAAAAGGCATCCCTTACCGTTTGTTCGAAGGTGGATCAGAAACAGGCCATCCTCTGTACCCAGGGCGATTCGGTCCCGGTCTGCAAAAGGATATAAGTTAGCATTAGAAAGCCAGGCTTACAAACCACCGCTGGCAATGAGAATCCCTCTTTGCCTGCTGATATTATGTTGGTAGATGGTGCACAAGATATCCCAGCCCTCAATGCAAGCCACTAAAATCAGAACCTGGAGTACTGAGGGCCTTAACTCTAACTTTTCCACCATTACCTACCTATAATGGCTGCCGAGAGCGCATGGGGGATGAAGGGCAGACTGTTATCATAGGCCTCCTTGAGGATGTAGACCGTTCGGTCGTGGTGCCGGTTCTCTTTTAGGATGTGGTGCAGTTCCGTCAGCACCTGCACCCACTTCCTCATCTCAGCTTCACTGTCGGCCAGGAAGAGCACAGAGCTGGTGGTGGTAGGGTAGCTCAGCTGCGAGGCCGTCACCTGGGGTGGCACAGAGGTAAGTCAAAGGGCTGGCCAGTGGCCCCAGTGGGACTTAATCCCAGAGAGAACTCCAAGTTGCCCACTGGCTGCCACTGGACAGTCCTGCTTCAGCGGAGCCAGAACAAGCAGACCTCCCGACTGACGGACAGGTACACTGGCACCCAGCCGTCCAGGTTATTGCTGCCGCCTGAAGTCCATGTATCTACCACACCACCCCGTCAGCATATGTTCACACACATCTCCCATGTCTTTTCTCTCACCCGGAATATGCAGGGCACATCTTTGCTGTTGGCGTGGATGACGTCCGAGGCCAGAACTGGAGCCACCGAGAAATTCTCATCCCTTTAGCCGGGGGGGAAAAAGATCCTTTAGAGACGTTCCTCTCTCTAGCTCAGGGGTGGCCAAACTGTGGCTCGGGAGCTGCATGCGGCTCTTTCACACATATTATGCAGCTCCCGGGAGGCTCCCCATCTATTTGCTCTCTCTCTTTCTGTCTCTCTTCCTTCATCCCTCCCCCATCTATTCACTTTCTTTGTTTCTCCCTCTCTTTCTCTCTTTCTTTCCACCTCTCTCTTAGACATATAATTAGCAAACAAATATCATTGGACAAATAAACATCATTATCAATATCTGTTCCCCCCTTTTTTATACAGTCTCATTTAACGTTAATAAAATGCAAATTTGCATATTTTCAATAAAAACATGTGTGTAATATTTGTTTATGTCTTGTGGCTCCCAAATATCTGATGTTTATTCTGTGTGACTCTTACCTTTAGCAAGTTTGGCCACACCTGCTCTAGCTACTAGAGTACGATGCATGCCTACACATCTTGCTGAATCTGGGGTGCTGGGGATGCTTCCCAAAGTACCTTGTGGATGACGGAGCCCTGGCAGTGAGCTGGGACATAGAACTAGGCTCTTCCCTCTTGCAAGTCCCACTACTCTGCTGAAGAGGGGGGAAAGCCTGGAACTACACAAATATGCCCCATGTGTGATGGTCTTTCTTTCCACTCCATGCATCATGGAAAACCTGCCCTGTGTCCTAACACCACATCACTCTTGTTGGGCAGGTAGGGAATAACACACCAAGGAGTAGGGTTGGGAGTGTTCCCTCTAAGGTGAGTTAGTGTGAGCTAGCTCACAGTTTTTTAGCCTCCGGCTCACACATTTTTGTCTTAGCTCAGGAAGGAGGAGGGCTCCAGAGCAAACTAACTGATGCAGTAGCCAAATCATCTGCTCACAGTATTAATGCCAGTAGCTCACAGAGGAGAATTTTTGCTCACAAGACTCCACAGCTTAGAGGGAACACTGGCTGGGACCCACTCGGAGACACAGCTGTCTGGCAGACAAAGCAACAGCCTTCATCCTGTAAGTAGGGGCTGCTCAGTGTACAAAGCACACACATTCTGTAAATCTGGGTAACTTTGTACAAACTCACCAAAGGATTAATTCCCATCTTATCTCTCCCCCTGCTTTGCCTCCTACTGAAGTGGAAGTTCATTTTCTTATGTCAACCACCAGAAGGTATTGAATGTCCTGCACTACCCAACCAATTACAACATCTGTCTGGCACCCAGGATTACGTACTATATTTATTAAATGTTACATGCATGAAACTGGGATGATGGACCAGTGAGTCATCACAGTTATTAGGATCCATCCATCTACTGGCTCTGCATCCTTGCATGCCATCGACTGAACCAACCTGGGTGACTCCACACTCCCAGTTTATGCCCTCTGATTTCTATAGGTTGTTCATTTCTCGCCCTATCTTTCTAACATATTGCAGTTATGACCGGAAGCGTTGCCAGAAAGTAGCGTGTGAGCTAGGGTGCAGTGAGAGAGAGAAAGATGGGCAGAGAGACATGTAGGGTTGGCAACGCGGAAGCAAAGAAGTGGGACTGAAGGTTACGATCGTGTAGGAGAAACTGAAGAGAGGGCAACAGAGACAACATGAGAGGGGAATGACTTTCAACCCTACCTGTTCATTAGAGAGATGCTGTGGGGAGAAGTGATTTATAAGCTGCAGGTCCCTATCAAATATTTATAAATCCACCAAACACACATGAAAATTTACTTCCCAAATAACAAGCACCAACCACCCTCTTCTGCCCAGTTCTGCCCTTGGGCTGCTAGTAAACTGTCTTATTCAGTGTTTTTGCACTGAGAGAAAAGCAGAAATTGACACTGTGACATCAAACTACAATCTGTATATTATTTTATCTGGGCGTAATCAGCTTCTTAATGCAGCTCAGCACGAATTGTGAGCAAAGGATTATTCAATAAGGCAGCTACAGTACCCGCTAAAGGCATCAGGCTGGACTATACATGGCCTTCCACAGCGCAGGGGCCCATGAGAGCCCGGAATGCTCCTTCATCGCCAAGTAGGACTCCCTGAACATTTTTAGATAGGGTCACAGTGCTATTTCCTGCACCACCTCCCGCGCACGGCATTTGCTTACCTCATATCTGTGACGTGCATGACGCCCACATCGCACTGCCAAGTCTTTCCCTCTGGCACCTCAAACAGGAAAATCTTGAAATCGCTGATGACAGCAAAAGCCCTCTGCCAACCCTTCTTTACCCCGGCAGGCTTTGGCACCTGTCGGGAGAGGTGGTGTCACTGAAGCATTCCTCCGCCAGCAGGGGGCGGAAAATACGTAGGGCTCAGTGGGAAAGGATGCAACAGGAAAGCAGACCTCCATTGTCTAGCTGGCATGGAGGGAGAGGCAGAGGGAAAAGACAGCGCCAGAAGAGAATCACAGCTGCTCCCGCCCCCCATCTCCAATTCTACCCCTTTCATATTTGACAGGGTTCCTATTCCTTCCCAGATGCTATTGTCTGTGGCATTAGAACCCAATCACCTCTCCAAGATGGAGATAACTCCAATGCCTGAACACGCCCCCCCCCCCCCCCCCCCATAGTTGTCTTGCTCTAACACACAAGTCCCACTGTGTTCCCAGAGAACTCTGGAAATCTGCCAGAGCAGAGAGACTCAGACATAACCAGCAGGGCTTGGAATCCTCTCTACCCTGCTGTGCCTTAGGTTGGGGTGGGGAGGCGGAGCCCAGATCTTACCGACAGGAACCCTTCAAAGGCTGTCCCTGTCCCAGTCGTCGGGTTGACCCCCATGGTTTTCTGGAGCTGTTCAGGGGGTGCGGGGCAGATAGAGACACCCCCGGCACAAGAAGCATGGCAAACGAAGTTGCAGGCTGAAAAGGAGGAAGAGATGTGAGCTCGGGGGCCAGTCGCCACATACCCAATGTGCCTTGTCAACAGGACCCCTGAGCTACTGCAGAGAGCAGACAGGAAAGTTCAAACCCAGCTCCAGGGAAGGCTATTTGGAATACGAAGGGAGGTTGTGGCCCTTCTGGTCCTTCACTGCAGAGTTCCAGGAGTTTAAAGATTCTGAGGTAAAATTTTTACCCTTTCTTTGTTCTGAACATTTAATAGGCTGTGTGAGCACCAGAAACATCCAACTTTCTACAAAATGAACCCCCACCTCGTTTCTTGGGGCAACAAGGCCACAGAGTTCCGCTTCGGTAAAACCCTCCCACTATGCCAGGACCTGCTCTCATCCCCTCTCCCACAACCAGGACTCACTCACCCTCACAAGCCAAGCCTTGCCGGACCAGCCCAACCAGCAGTGACGTGCAGCGCATACATTTGGTGGGCGTGGAGAAGTTGTGTGTTTTGAAGCTGTGTGATTTAGGCTGGGGAAACAGGGCAAGAAAAAAGATAGCAGTTTAGGAGGGGGGAAATGAGGCCAGCAGGAACTTCTTAACCCAAGGATTTAGAAGAAGAAGAAGAAAAGATTGGATTTATATCCAGCCCTTCACTCACTTGGAGTCTCAGAGCGGCCTACAAACTCCTTTCCCTTCCCCTCCCCACAACAGACACCCTGTGAGGTAGGTGGGACTGAGAGAGCTCTGAGACAACTGTCCTTGAGAGAAGCTCTGAGACAACTGTCCTTGGGCTTGCCCAAGGTCATCCAGCAAGTGCAAGTGGAGGTGTGGGGAATCAAACCCAGTTCTCCCAGATTAGAGTCCGCGCATTTAACCACTACACCACTACTCTCTTTTACGCTTGAGCTCTGGACCTGCTAAGATACCTTTTTATCTACACAGAACACTTCTCTCTCAGTGAACTGTTTCAGGGACATAAGAGCATAAGACCAGCCCTGCGGGATCAGACCAGTGGTCCATCTAGCCCAGCATCCTGTCTCACACAGTGACCAACCAGTTGCTCTAGAGGGCCAACAAGTAGGCATAAGAGGCCAATGCCTTCCCCTGATATTGCCTCCTGGCCCTGTCAGTCAGGGATTTACTGCCTTTGAGTGTGGATCTTGTCAGATTCCACCAGCCTCTGGGAGCCTGGTTTGAAAAGGTCTGGGGAATGAGAGAAGCTATGGCCCAAGGTGGGCCAATGTGAGGGAACCACCTTCTGAAGACCTACATCTCAAGTTACACAGAATTCCAGCTGGCAGGAGATATTTATGCAAAGGTTCTGTTACCTTCAGGGAGTTGCTGTTGTCTGTGGTGGCCACCACCCTCTGGGCTGGAGGCACCTGTGGTGAAAGGTGGGAAAGGAAAGTTGCAGAGAAGTCATGGTCAGGAGCATAGCAACACAGTCACTTTGCACGCAAGAGCACCTAGCCCAGTTTTCTGGCATCTCTGATTAAGAGGCCCGGCCTGAAACCCCTAGGGTTCTGATTTCAGATAGAGGACCATCCCTGCTGGCTTCACCCTGTTTGCTGCTGCTACTACAACTGTGGTGCTGTTACACCCCCACCCCATGGAAAGCACCTCAACAGACAGCTGCACCTCACATCCACAGAGAAAGGGAATATGAGTTCTTGAGGAAAACCATCTTTCAGGGCTTGTCCCATTTGGGATGCTCCCACCCGGGACTCACACTGGACCGCAGGCTTCTCCTTCCCTCAGAGTGTAGCTGCTTCTCTTCCGGAGACTTCTGAGTCTCCTGAGTCTCAGGGGAGCCACCAAAAGCAATGGCATCCTTCTGAAAAACAAGATAGTAACAAACAGGCTGTAATCAGATACAACCCTGATGTTGCCACACACACACACACGCACACACACCCTGTCTCTCTCTCTGTGTGCTCTCTTCTCTCTCTTACACACACAAACACACACACACAAACACATGTATTGAACTTTTGCCCTCTGATTACAAGTTCTATTAATTCAGATCTGCATGCAGCTATTCAAATGTATACTGATTCCTATTTGTTTTTGGCCCCTTTCCCAAGTATTGTTTCTGTTTGGACTTTAAGGATTTTTGAAGACACACAACCCTAACTGAATACAAAGTAATACTTAACACACAAGTGTCTTTGTGTGTTAAGAAGCACCCTACCATTTGGGGCAGGAGGACTTTTTTTCTTTACAAAAACCAAATACCCCTGAAAATTAAAGATACAAAGGTCAACAAATTTAGTTTTGTCCAGATTCCAGTTTGAAGAACCAAACCTCTCCAACAGCTGTTTCACAGTAGAAGAAAACTCACATTGGCGCTTCGGAAAGAGAGGAAGGGGATGAGCGGGCCTTGTTGCTTGCTGCCTGCAAAAAGAGTGAGAAAAGGCATACTGGTGTAGCTTCCGTTCTTAGTTTTTGATCCCACAGACAGAAGGGGGAGGACAAGTTTCCCAGGCTCTCCCACCAAGCTGTTCTGGGGTCACCTTTCTACTAGGAGTACCCATTTCAAGGAATATTTTGGGCTGAGGGAGTGGGGGAATGTCCTACTTCATGGAAGGAAAACTCATATGGATCCCAGCTGCTTTGAGCCAAGAGGAAAGGCAGGGTATAAACGTTTTAGTAAATAAAACAAATGAAATAATTATTCTGATCATTTATTCCTATCAGGGCCTTTTGCGTATTTTATAGTGTAAGGCAGGTGATCCTTGCTCTGAGGAGCTTCCTGCCATGTTTGCCTCCTCAGAGAACATTCTTCCTCCATGAGGGCTCTTCAGGGCAGAGATTTTTCTGAACCCAAAACAGGGAATTGCATCAAAAACTTCACTATATCATATGAATGTCTATAAAAGTCTCACCAGAGGCAGAGAAAGGTCTTTCCCAATACCTGAGATCTTCTAATTAGAAATATCAGGGATTGAACAGGGGACCTCTGGCATACAAAGTATGCACACTACCACAGTTTTTCTTGTGGCAAAACACAAGCTATTTCCTCTGTTGAGTTCCAACTGTGATGTGGAAGTAGACACAGGTCTACAGACACAAATCCTACTCCATTTGTCAAGAAGTCGCATGATATTTTATAGCAAAAACATTTTGAGATATTTGTAAATCATTAATTTGTTTGCCTCTCTGAGGTCCATTACCAAGCAAATCCCCCCACCCTTTTTTAAAGGATCATGAAGCAACAGGAGCAGAATCCACAATGATGTGTGGACCAGAATTAAACCTCTGTGAGGAGAGCCTGAGAGAATGGGGTGATAATGACAGAAATTTGGTCTGGGAAAAATTCAGACTCAGTAGAATATGCCTCAGTAGAATATGCCACACAAATTAGTGATAAATGATGGGAAACTGGGTAAGAGGGGGGTCAACTAACTGCAGATATATTTCTTTTTTCAAAAGAGTAGGAATGACTAAACAAGGATTACAAGGGAAATTCGTAAAAGCTGAAGCAGAGAGAAAAAGAAAAAAATCTCAAGAGAACTGTCATGTCATGGAACTGCTTGTTGCACGGCAGTCAGAAGAGAAGTGAGGAGGAAAGGCAACTCCCCTTTCCCTTGAGACATGCACCGAGGACTGTGTCCTCACACGAGGAAGGAAATTACACACCAGTTCTCAGGCTAGAGATCTAGAACTTTCCAGAATTGCCTTCTGTGTTGGCTCATGTATGACCACTTGAAGAACCATCAGTTACAGGTAACTGCACATGTCATAGGGCTGCCAACTCCAGGTTCAGAAATTTCTGGAGATTTGGGGAGGAAGGATGGGGGATTGGGGGGGGGAGACCTTAGTGGGGTACAACGCCATAGAGTCTAGTCTCCAAAGTTGCCATTTTCTCCAGGGGAGCGGATCTTTGTAGTCTGGAGAACAACTGTAATTCCATGAGATCTCCAGGCCCCAACTGGAGGTTGGCAACACCAGGCCATGAAGGTGTGCCTCTGCTAACCTTTATCCTCCCCCCCCCCTCCACCAGTAAGTCTCTTCCCTGTCTCAGTTTAGGAGGTAAGTTCCTCAGGGCAGGGAACTGAAACCCATACCGTATGCTTAGGAGCCAGGGCTCCATCTTGCTTGGAAGCTATGCCCTCCAACTTCCATCCCTGCCCCTTACATCCACGTCTGTCTGAGCTGGCTATGGTCTCTTACTGACAAAGAAGAAAAGCCATTGGCACATCTGCATTCAGAGGCCATCGTTACTTCTTCACAGGCTCTGAGCCACAGCATCTGAAACACTGGTGTGTATCCAGGCCTAGGCTGGAAGAAGAGCCTGTAGGCCAAAGGAACTTTCCTCCAGCCACTCAAGGTGAAGAAAGAGGCACTTAGGAAGGCTCCTGGGCGGGGGGGGGGGGGGGGGGGGGGGAGGCCTTCCTCAGTGCAGGGGTAGGCCAGTGTCTGTTAGGGCACCCAGGGCTCACTTCTTTGTAGATACTTCTGAGAACAATACAAGTCACGAGGGACTGTGTGATGTAGCCGTTCTCTCTCAGGCTAATCTTCCCTCTTTCCTAGGGTGGTTGTGAGGATGAAACAGAGAAGGAAAGAACCGGGTATGTGGCCCCAAGCTCCACAGAGGAAAGGTGGGAGGAAAAAAATGGTAACAAATCAATAAATAATGAGGGGTAACAAACAAACCATATGGACATACAGCCGAAACAGAAGAAAATATGAATTATATTTTTAACGATAAGCAAAAGATTTACATATAAATACACGGTGGAAAAAATATAAAATATAATTAGACAATGTAAGAGGTAACCAAATAGACAAAATAATGATGTAAATGACAATCCCCGAATTTTTGTATGCATGTTTGTTTTTTATTTGTCTTTTATAAAATTAAAAATGTTTATATAAACAAACAAACAAAAAATAAACAGGGGCACAAGTCCTCCTAGAATCTGGTAAGTTTTACAGAAGCCCACACGTTTCCCCACTGATGGGCTAATGCCCTCCAGTGACTGGCACTTCTACACACAGGTGTCCCCTCACCTTCCAGCGACCGGGCTTTCAGTTCCCCTTTCAGCTTCTCCAGCTCCAGACACAGGCCCCGGTTCTGCTTCTCTGCTTCCTGCAGCTGGCTTTGGGACACAAATTGGGAGCAGAAGGGAAGGAGAAATGTTACTTTACACCATCAAAAGCACTGTTGTTATTATTATTATTATTATTATTATTATTGCTATTGCATGGCATTGTGTCTGTGTGTAGAATAGCCAGGAGATCCTGCGATTGTCTGGCTGCCACAAGGTCTAGCTTTTAATGTTCTGCTAGTGGTGAGCTAGACTTATTTTTAGGGGCTGAGAGAGCTCTGAAAGAACTGTGACTGGCCCAAGGTCACCCAGGCTGGCTTCAAGTGGAGGTGGGGAATCGAATCCAGTTCTCCAGACGAGAGTCCGCTGCCCTTAACCACTACTCCAAACTGGCTCTCAAATCAAACTAAAAGGGCTGAACCCAACCCCTGCCTTGGTCAGGAGGAACCTCCACGTCCAGAGGCCAGGTCAGCCTCTGAATACCAGCGCTAAGAGGCAACATCAGGGGAAGGCCTTGGCCCTCTGTTTACTGGTCCTCCAGGGCAACTGTTTGGCCGCTGTGAAGCAGGATGCTGAAGGGACTGCTAGTTTGATCCCGCAGGATGCCTCTTGTGAGGAAATGGCATTCAAAAGCTTTGCTTTGCAGGGCAGGACTGTGCAACCAGGCAATCTCCATTGTCTCAAGAAGCCTGTTTTCCTTTTTTAAAAAAGCAGATTTCTAGCTCTCATGCTTCTCAAAATGAGGACATTTTGAAACTGGGGGTACTTCGCATCCAATCAGGACATTCCGCAAGTTCAGAATTCAGTACCCCAGAGCAAAAATAAAATAGTTATAGAAGATGCACTTCAAAATGTGGCCTGTTTGTTGAAATCTCAGAGCCCAGAGGGTAACAGTTCAGGTATGAGATTCACTGCCAGAGGATAAGATGTCTTCAAAAGGCAGCTGGGCAAATTCAGAGGAGATGCTCTTCAGATGGCTGTTAGCCATAAACACTAAATGGAACCTCCATATTCAGAGGCAGTATATCTGTGAATACCAATTGCCAGGGCGCAACAGTAAGGGGGGGGGGGAGTTTTGGCCCATGTGCCCTGCTTGAGGGCCTTCCAGTGGTACATTCCCAGGCACTGTGGGAAACAGGATGCTGGACTAGATCAGCGATGGATCAGATCCAACAAGGCTCTCTGTGAGAAGTTCTTATGGAGATGTAAATCCTTGCTCATTCTTTGGCATTCTGCCACATTTTAATATGAAGCCAGACTAGATCCAGTCAACCGCATCGCCAGATTGGCCAACTCTTCTGCTCTGTTTCACTCTTGAACTCACCACCTCCTGCTGAGTCAGACCCACTGGCACATCAAGGGCAGTCTGGTCTGCTCAGACTGGTCTCAGCCAGATGTCTTTCACATCACCTGCTTCCTGATCCTTGTAGCTGCAGATGCCAAAGACTGAACCTGGGATCTTCTACCACTGAGCCGCAGCCTCACTCCCTGGGACCAATTACAGCCCCAGGTTAAGAACCCAGGATCTTAACTGGAGATGCCGGGGACTGAACCTGGGACCTTCTGCATGCAACACAGGTGCTCCACCAGTGAGCCATGTCCCCACCACCAGCCATATGATTTCCCTCCTTCCGCTCACCGTTCAGCTGCCACATGGGCCACCTTCAATTTGTCGAGCTCCTCCTGGACACCTTGCTTGGCCCGGATCTCAGCTTCCAACGCTGACTGCAGCTCCAGCTTGGCCGAGGCCTCCACTTTCTGCAGGCGCCGAGCTTTCCAAAGGCTGTCCTGCAGAGGGAGAGAAAGGCAGAGTGCCTCCAGAGGGGAACGCAGCAGGCTGGGCCACCGTGGAACCACCCTGCGGAGAGCACAGGGGGAGGAGTTGATCTCAGACGAGAGCTGTCCTACCGGCGTCTTTGGCCCGGGGCTCTGTGCGCCAGCCTGCTTCATGCTCTCCACTTCCTCCATCATGCGCGTGGCCATGGCTTGGAGGTAGCCCCTCGATTCCTTTTCATCATTCACCCTGAGGCAACGGAAAGAAGCCAGCAAGGCTGAGGAGAAACCCCAACCAATGTCTCCCGAGCAATGGAAGCGGCAGTCCCCGCCCCGAATCCTCTTGTCCAGCCAGGGCTTCCAAGCCCCCTTCTGCCTCCTCCTCCTTTGCCACGGTCCAGAACAGAATCCAGGAGCCCCACTAAGCCTCCTCCCTCTCTGATGGTTGAGAATCGCATGAACACACCTGAAGCTGGTTGAAAATCACATGAACACACCTGAACACACTGAATCAGACCGGCAGAGGCTCAGGCAAAAGTCTTCCACACCACCAACTACTTCCTCTTTTAACTGAAGATCCCAGGGATTGAACCTGGGACCCTCTGCACACCAAGCAGATGCTCTTCTTCTGAGCTCCTTTATTTCCTTAGGGGGTTTTCTTTCCTCAAAGTTGACCTTTGACTGCCAGTGTCTTGACTACAGTCTCCCATTCCTGCCACTTCCTGTGGACTAAATCTCTCTTCCTCCCTTCCCCTGGGGGGACACAATAGCCTCCGTTCAACACCCCCCTTGCAACACAGCCAACAATGTCAAAAAGCCTGCTGCGTGGCCTGTGGGAAGGTGCTGAGGCTCAGGTTGGCTCTGCTCAGTCTGTGCTTGCTCAGCAGAGAATGGAAAGCACTCGGCTTGCACTCAGATGCATCCTTGCCTTTATGATCACTTTGCATGTATCCTGTGGCTAAGCCCTCACTCCCAATGCAGCCCAGGTCAGTGGAGGCAGCCGGTTACTCACCACCGCAAGATGTCAGTGATTTGCATCTCCCAGTTGGCAAAGGCCTCCTTGCGAGACTCCAGGATGCACGGGTCCTGATCCGGGTTGTGGTCCGCAGCACCAGGCGAGTCCACCTGCCACAGCAAGGGAGACCGTGTCATACCTGATAACAAGCTTCCCTCCCTCCTTCCTTCTTATCATGGTTGCTGAATGCAACTTCACTTAATTTAAAAAAATAATAAAATTTTAGACTGAATCCCCAAGATTCTGAATGCAGATGTAAAAATTGAGGGGGAGCTTGGATTTATAGCTCTCTGTTTTCACAGTTGACCTGGCCTTGAACGATAGAATCATAGAGTTGGAAGGGGCCTTCAGGGTCACCTAGTCCAACCCCCTGCACAATGCAGGAAATTCACAAATACTTCCCCCCCACCCACACACAGAGTGACCGCTGTTCCATGCCCAAAAGAGGACAAAAAACTTCCAGGAATCCCAGCCGAACCGGCCTGGAGAAAAATTGCTTCCTGACCCCAAAGTGGTGTTCTGTGCTTCACCGTTTTGGGGAGGCTGAATATTTTCCGGCTCCTTTGGAGCCTTGAGGATCCACTGCAGCCCAAGTCCACAGCGGAATGATAACTCTGGACCTCCAGGCACAGCAGCTCCGAGGACGCTGAAGAGCTCCCAACCAACCTGGTCCCAAACCTGCAAGCTGTTTCGGCTGCCGCTGGCTGCAAACTCTTTGTTCTGGTCTTTGGGGTCCAGGTTTTTCCATCTAGAAAGGAGAGGCTCTTTAAAGGCAAGAAGAGGAAGAATCTCCCTCCCAAACTCTTCCACCAGAGCTGAGGACAGAGTTGGGAACCTAACCTCGCCCGTTCCCTGCCCCGTTGCAACTGACCAGACAGGCACGTATGCACACCCAAGAGAAGCCTTCTTCTATTTTTGCTCTGACTGACCCATTTCTCTGTACAAGAGCCCCCCAATGGTCTCCTGCGGCCTCGTAGGCTTGGGGTACGGGTGGGGTCTCTCTGGCTACTCACCGCTCCGACTTGGTTTTCTCCAGCTGTTCCCGGAGCAGAGCCACCTCGCCCTGGAGTGCCGCCTGCTGCTTCTCCTTTGTCTGCAGTGCCTCCCGCAGGGCACGCAGCTCTTCTTTGGGGTTACATGAACCCCATGTGGCTCGCCTGGATCCAGGAGTGTACGGAGGGGCTGTGCCTTGTATCACCTGCAGAGGGCAGCAAACATGTCACTGGCAGGGTGGGACCACCCACAGTGGATGAATTCCACCGCTCCTTTTCCCAACTTACCTTGAACTCCTCCAAGTCCTGCTTCAGCTTCCTCAGCTGCTGCTCCGCCCTCTCCTTCCCTCTCCGCTGCTTGGATACTTCGTTCATTAGACCCTCGATCCGAGCCTCCAGCTGTAGGGGTCGGGAGGGGAGAAGACGCTTCAGCCTCTGCTAGCCCCACTGAGACCCAAGGTCCAAGCCTCTTTTGGAGAAAAGCTTCTGGAATCGCTAAGCCCTTGGAGGGTAGGCTATTGCCTCACTTCCTGTCATGAGGCAGTCCCCCTTTGTGGCTTTGAGTAGGGCCTAACTTGAGCCACATACAGTTCTGTATATAGTTCTGGTCACTGTATCTCAAAAAAGGACATTGCAAAACTGGAAACAGTAAAGAGGAGGGCTACCAAGATGATTAGGGGGTTGGAGCACCTTTCCTATGAGGAAAGGCTGAGGAGTCTGGGACTTTTCAGTTCAGAAAAGAGACGACTAAGGGGGGAACATGATAGAGGTTTATAAAATTATGTATAGGGTAAAGACAGTTGACTAAGAGACATTTTTCTCCCTCTCCCAAGATACTTAAACTCGTGGGCATCCAATGAAACTGATAGGCAGTAGGTTCAGGACAGACAAAAGGAACTGCTACTTGACAAAGAGAGTGATTCAAATGTGGAATTCATTGCCAGAGGATGTAGTAATGGCCTCAGGTACAACAAGGTTTAAAAGGGGATTAGATAGATTCATGGAGGAGGAGGAGGAGGAGGAAGAAGAAGATGAAGAAGAGGAGGAGGAGGAGATTGGATTTATACCATACCTTTCACCACCCAAAGGAGTCTCAAAGTGGCTTACAATCTTACCCTCCCCACAACAAACACCCTGTGAGGTAGGAGGGGCTGAATGAGCTCTTTTGAGAACTGCTCTTTCCAGAACAGCTCTAAGAGAACTGTGACTGACCCAAGGTCACGCCAGCAGCTGCATGTGGAGAAATGGGGAATCAAACACGGTTCTCCCAGCTGAGAGTCCACGCTTCTAACCACTACACCAAAACGGCTATCAATGGCTACTAGCCCTGGTGACTGAGGGGAACCTCCACAGGAGGCAACATCAGGGGAAGGCCTTGGCCTCTATGCCCTGTTGCTGGCTGTCCAGAGGAACTAGTTGGCACTGAAACAGGATGCTGAACCACTGGTCTGATCCAGCAGGGCTCTTCTTGTTCTTATGGTCATGGCTGATAAATAAGGTTACCAACTGCCAGGTGGGGCCTGGAGATCTCCTGGAATCACAATTTTTCTCCAGATGACAGAGATCAGTTCCCCTGGAGAAAATGGCTCCTTTGGAGAGTGGATTCTATTCCCCACTGAGGTCCCTGTCCTCCCCAAACCCTGCCCTCCCCAGGCTCTACCTCCAAATCTCTTTGAATTTCCCCACCTGGAGCTGGCAATCCCACATGAAGGATCAGCCGTGGAACACAAGATATTAACAAAAACTGACCACTGCCCATAATTGCTGTCCCAATCCTCCCAACTCCTCAGGCCTGGTTATGCCTCTGGCCCTGTGACACACAAACAGCGTTTCACTTCATCAGGTCTATCCCCCAGTTGGGGGCCACACAGCTACCTCCTTGCGGCCACTCTCAGTGCGGGCCAGTTCTTTGCGCAGCCCTTCCACTCGCCGTGCCGCAGATTCCGTCTCTTCTTGGCGCTCCCGCAACTGCTTGGAGTGTCGCAGCAGCTGGGCTTGCAGTTCCCCACACTTGGCCTCTGCTCGGTGTAACTCCTGGGCCGTCTCCTTCTGCCGGCAAAGTTCTTCCCGCAGCTCCCAAGCCTGAGCTTGCATCTGCTCGTGGGCCTCAGCCAGTTCCTGCCCCAAAAGAAAGGCAACATACCAGACAAGGTGCTGCACCCCAGACATCTGGGATGGGGCTTAACTGGGGCAGAGTTTGCCAGTGACTCTGAATTTGGCCCAATCTTGACATTTAGTTTGGTAAAAAAAAATAACGCAGTCTTCATCGTTGAGAGGAATTTTTAAAAAACAGTTGTTCCCTTTGTTTATCACACAGACTCTAGAACTCCCTGCTACTGTCTCCATTTCCTAACTCCCCATCCTCGAAATCCCTCATTCTTCTCTAGCACCTAAAACATGGCCTTTGATCCTCTAGAGTGGTCATACTTGGGTTTAACTGTCAGAAGGAAGTATTAAACCTGCATTCCTTGGATGTGTGTGCTTAAAAGTTTAAGAAAACCCTCACACTACCCGGTTCTTTTGCCACGTGGGATATTTGGAATGCCTTACAATCAACCTAGCTTGGCCTTAACACATGTTTGTTGATATGTCATAATGTGCATGTATATAGAAAAATTATAACCACTCAAGAAGGCCTCGGAGACCAAAACACATTTGTTCCTGTTTTAATGTGCTTCAAGGTTATCAACCTAGATATATTGAATTACTGGTCCTGTTTTATCGGTTCAAGCCTTTTAATCTAGAAATATCAAAATGTATCAGGTTACATAGATTCTTAGTTCAAATATTTGTCACTTCAAGGGCAGATTGTGCCAATGTTTTTGAAGTATAGTTTTAGTGCACTTTGTAATAAATACATAATATTTTGTTAATTTATTTCTCAAAAAAAAAATTCTCTCACCCAACCTTTGGGTACCCAACTTTGTTGCTTCTTAAGGTTGGGTCCCCCCCCCCCTTTCTGTTTTGGCTTGCTAAACAGAGAATGACACAGACAGACAGGTGTTTAGAGCAGAGTTTGAGACCCTCTCTGATGGAGGGGACCATGATATTATGACAGCGCAGTTCCTACCGTGAGCCCCAGTGGCTCCCCATACCTGAAGGGCCTCATTCTTCTCCTGCTCCAGGATCTTCAGTCGCTCCTCCAAAGTCTTCACCTGCCCAGATGCCACCCTGTCCAGGTGCTGCCTCTGGACCTCTGCGCTCTCCAGCCGATTCTCTGCAAGGAAGGAGGGAAAGCATGTCTACATGCCCAAGAGACTATCTAGAAACCTCCTTCCAGCTACGGACCCTGGTCCCCCCCCCCCCACCGCTTGCTCTGCAGCAACTAAGAAAGGATAAAATAGCTGCTGTTATGGGACCAGCCCAGGTTAGATACACGCTCTCCTGTTTGGCAGAACTCTGTTCCACCAGAAAACAACTGCTGTGACACCCAAAAGCCTACACGAACCCCAGCTGGCCAAATAAAAAGAATAACTTTGCTCACTTCTTATCGGCTGCTGACAGCCCATGCAAAAATCAATTTCCAAAACGAAGGATCCGCATTCCCTGACACAGAATCCCTACGCCTTCAACCCAGATAGGGTGCCAATCCAGCAGTGAAAGCGAACAGATCCCCCACTGTTCTTGACTGGGTGTTCCAAACAGCTTTAGGACAGAAATCTGGCTCAAACCAAGCCCCCACCTCCCCACTCCAGCATGGGACTCCTGTGCTTTGGACAGATGCATTAAAGGGACGAATCCCACTTTGCCCATGACAGCGGATAGAGAAGCGGTCCCTGACGACACTTCTCTCTTGTGTCCATTTGTTAACTGCCCAGAAAGGAGGCTCTGCCTGTACCAAGAGCACACCCAGCCTGCCAGCACCTGCCAACTGTTTCCGCAAACTCTCCACCTCGTTCTGGAGACTCCTGATCTCAGAGTCCTTAGCTGGTGCCTTGGAAGGTGAATTTGTCAGGGAATCTGTGCAGGGAGTCAGAAGGCGGAAAAACACAGAGAGAGAGAGAGAGAGAGAGAAACCCAGAATAATATTATTATTATTATTATTATTATTATTTAGTTTATTTATACCCGGCCCTCCCCGCGAGCAGGCTCAGGGAGGCTTACAAAAATCGGTAACCAGTACCGTAAAACCATTACATGAGCTCTGAACCATTACATATTAACTCTGAGAATGCTACAGGGATATGAATGGGGAAGGGCGGAGCGGGGAGTTAGAAAGAGCCAAGAGCCAGCTAGATTGAGCGGCCTAGTAGCCAGCTCTGCAGCTGCCACTTGTCTCTGCTCCTGCCAGGAGTCCCTCCTCCATTGGGGGAGGCAACAGGTGAGCCAGCAACCATCACTGGTGCTGCTGGCCAGGTCTGAATTGAGGGGCCATGCAGTGCTGACAGAGCTATGTGGGCTTGTTTCTGCTTGCCCCCAGCTGTCAATGACCCTCCAGAGCAGTGGCTCGCAGGAAACTTTCCCTGTATGTTATATGGCTGGTATAGCCTTGTAAATGGGCCTGCCCCTTTTGTGCATCCCCATCTTGGAAGGGGGGGGGGGGAAGTCTAACACTGAAAAGATGGCAACAAGCTGGTGTGATGCTCGGCACCAGGATCTGCGCCCTACTCTCAGCAGGCAACTGGAGAAGAATGAATTGTTACGGCAATGGGAGACAGCTTTTCTTTTAAAAAAAACCCACAACAACCTAGAACCCCTTATATCTTAGGTGTATGGCACCGAGCACTCTGTGCATGCTCCAAGCCACTGTTGTTATTACTACATTGGCTGTGCTCTGCAGAGAACGGGCTGAAGTTAGGTCCACAGCTGGGCCAGAGCTGTTGGGCCCCTGGTGTCTATTCTTGAAGGTCTCTATGGGGGCAGGGGGGGCCCTCTTCTAGAACTCACCTTGCAGCTTACGAGCCAGATCCAGTTTCTCACGTTCCAGGGTCCGGATCCTTTTCTCTAGCCGGACGGAGCTGGAGTTGCTTGAGGGGGAGGCCAGGTGCCTCTCCAAAAGGGGGCTGTGGGGACAGGGAGGGGGTCAGCACCCTGTCCACTTTGGCACACAACTGGTAGGATTTGCACAGACGGGCTCAAGAAGGAAAATGGATTTGCAGAGATTTGTACTTGTGTGGTTTGGCTCTCATTGCCACTGCTAAGGGGTAGACCACAAAAGGCGGTTTCATTCCAGGTGGCATTAATTAATCTGGCTCAGACTGGGCCTTCTGTTCTGTACTCAGAGTCTCCAGCGTGGATTTAAATCCTCACTTCACTAAAACCACCAGAATGCAGATTAGTGCACTAAGGAAACTGGGTGGCCCAGAGCCAGTCACTTCCTCAGCCTAGGGTCCCCAAAAGGGGTGCCCGTGGGTGCCGTGGTTCCCACCGACACCTTTCAAGGCACCTATAAAGTGCTTATAGAAAGTGGGCGGGGCTAGGTGAAGCTTTTGCCCAGCAGTGAGTCTGATTGGCTGTGCCTGATTAAAAGTCATCCTGTTCAACTGAGCTTCTGCCTGAAACATTGAAGAGGTACTATTAGAGTTACATATAACCTTGCTCCCTGACACTTCGTGACTGGCTCTGCCTCCTGTGGTAGCCATTTTGAGATTCTGCCCACCACCCTGTGTCAGAATTCCAAAGGTGCTTTCAATTCTCAAAAAGTTTGGGGACCTCTGGTCTAGCCTATGCCTGCTTCACCGGGCTGTTGTGAAAATAAAATAGGGAAGGGAAATGAAATTATTATAGAATCGTAGAGATGGAAGGGACATCCAGGGTCATCTTGTCCAACCCCCTGCACAATGCAGGAAATTCACAAATACTTCCCCCTCCACACCTGCAGTGACCGCTGTTCCATGCCCAGAAGATGACAAAAAACCCTCCAGGATTGCTTCCTGACCCCAAAGTGGCAATCAGCATTTCTCTAGGTGTGTAAGAAAGGGCCACAAGAACTAAGCACTGATGCAACCCTTCCTGCCCTCCCTCTCATGACCTGCCTAAGTTCATAGAATCCGCATTGCTGTCAGATGGCCATCTAGCCTCTGTCTGAAAACCTCCAAAGAAGGAGAGCCCACCACCTCCCAAGGAAGCCTTTTCCACTGAGGAATTGCTTGGTCAGGAAGTTCTTCCTAATGTTCAGCCGAAAACCCTTCTGACTGGATTTCAACCTGTTGGTTCTCGTCAAACCTTCTGGGGCAACAGAAAACAACTCCAGACCATGTATGCTGCCCTTGGAGGAAGGGAAGGATAAAACCAGAATTAAAATAAAATGTGCACCCATTCAGCCCTACCTCAAAGAGCTGACAAAATGGAGTACCCTTCTCTGCCCCCATGGCTCTTTAATTCATGTTTAGGAAGGGGATTCCAAACAATCCATATTATGGAAAGTGTTAAATGGTCAACATTAAATCGATTTCGTGGAGTACAAGCAGGAGATCCCATGTATGTGTTCTATAAGAACACCCAGGTTCCATCTAGCCCTGCACCCTGTCTGTCTCCAGCAGTGAAGAAGAGAAGAGATTGGATTTATACCCCACCCTTCACTATCTGAAGGAGTCTCAGAGCAGCTTACAATCTCCTTTCCCTTTCCCTCCCCACAACAGACATCCTGTGAGGTAAGTAGGGCTGAGAGAGCTCTTTCAAGGACTGCTCATGAAAGAACAGCTCTGAGAAAACTTGTGACTGACCCAAGGTCACACCAGAAGCTGCATGTGAAGGAGTGGGGAGTCAATACCGATTCTTCCAGATTAGAGTCCGTGCTCCTAACCACTACACCAAACCAGCTCCCATGAGGTTCAGCCTCATGCTTTTAAGACGTCCACACGCAGGTTGTGAAACGAACAGTCCCTCTTTTGTGGTGCTCCTCACAGCAGCTGCAATCCAGAGGTTTTGTTTTCAAAAGGATTTGGGAAGCCTGGGTTCCAATTCTCATTTTGCCCTGAGGCTTGCTAACTGACTTCAGGCGAGTCACACTGTCCCTCCACCTAACCTACCTCACAGGTTGTTGTAAGGATCAAATAAGGAAAGGAGAACTGTGTATGCTGCTGTGAGCTCCTTAAGGGAAGGGCGGGATTTCAAAAATGTACTTGATAAACAGATAATTAGTTATGGTGGCTAATAACTTTAGCTGGGCCCCTCCCTCTTCCATGGATTCATGTAATTGCTTTTTAAAGACAGCCAAGCCAACATCCGTCACCACACCTTATGGCAATACATTCTATAAATAAATTATAAACGGCATCAAGGATTCCTTTCTCTCACAGGTCTCAAACCTTTCTCATTTCTCCCTACTACACTAGGCGAAATTTTATAATTATGCCCCCGTTCCCACCACGATCATCTTTTCTTTAAGCTGAAGAGCCCCCAGCCCTGACGTGGATGGCCCAGGCTAGCCCGATCTCATCAGATCTCAGAAGCTACGCAGGATCCGCCATGGCAAGTGCTTCGAGGGGAGGCTACCAGGGAACGACAGGGTCGCTACGCAGAGGCAGGCAATGGCAAACCATCTCTGTTTGTCTCTTGCCTTGAAAACCCTGGGGGGTCTCCATAAGTCAGCTATGACTTGATGGCACTTTCTACCATTATAGGGTTGGCAACTCCAGGTTTGGAAATACCTGGAATTTTGAGGGTGGAGCCTGGGAGAATAGAGTTTTGGGAGGAGAGAGACCTTAGTGAGGTGGTATTATTATTATCATTATTAATCACCCTGTCCCAGCTTACGCCAGGCTCTGGGCAATGTACAAGGGGGCATAATGCCATAAAAATGTACAAAACATTAAAATTCAGTATGCAACGTAATAAAAATTTAAATTCAGAATAAAAGATCCAAGATGGCATCCTATAATGTTTTAATCCCAATTCTGGACTACCAGTCAATTTTCTGGGCAGGGGGAAGGGGAGTTCAGAACAAAAGGTGGGGGGGAAGAGGAAGGGTGCTCCTTGAGAGGAGGCACTTGCGGCATCAGCAGAGTGTCCCCACAGGGGGTATAATCCACATTTCTTTCAGTATCCCCTCAGGTCTGCTGTTCCCTTCCCCCCCACACACACCATCAGAAGACCTTTTACCGACTTTTCAAAAACACTGGTAGTAGCTATAACTCTATGCAGCTGCCAATTTTTTAAAAGATGATAAAAAGCGCTCTTGCAGCATAGGGTGGAGGGACAGCAAGCAGGAGGTGATATGGAGTGCAGATAGCGCCAGTGTGGACAGTGAAGTTCGGGAACATGGACCTTCCTGTCCACACAAGGGAGTGAATGGGGAACAATGTGTGTGAACTGCCCCCAAACACCTGTTCTTGATGGTAGAATCATAGAATCACAGAGTCTGAAGGGGCCATACAGGCCATCTAGTCCAACCCCCTGCCCAATGCAGGATCAGCCTTTTAAAGCATCCCTGACAAGTGTTTGTCCAGCCGCTGCTTAAAGACTGCCAGCGAGGGGGAGCTCACCACCTCCCTAGGCAGCTGTTGCACAGCTCTTACTGTAAAAGAGTTTTTCCAGATATCCAGCTGGTACCTTCCCACCCTTAATTTAAACCCATTCTTGCGAGCCCTATCCTCTGCTGCCAACAGGAACAGCTCCCTGCCCACCTCTAAGTGACAGCCCTTCAAACACTTCAAGAGAGCAATCATGTCCCCCCTCAGCCTCCTCTTCTCCAGACTGAACATTCCCAAGTCCCTCTGCCTTTCCTTGTAGGGCTTGGTCTCTGGTTGGTTTACAAGATTTATATAAAGGATTTGTACACATTTATACAGATTTATATAAAGGAATGATGATTCTGGTCCTTTCCTCAGCCTTTTCCCTCAGAAGGCCCAGCACGAAGCCTGCCTTTATTGCTGCCGCTATCCCAGACTGAGTGGACATTTTCAAAGGCACAGGTAGATCTCACTTCCAGAGAGGGGCAGGAAAGACCCATACAATCATTGTCAGTTGAGAAGGAGGTACACATCTGCATATGTGACAGACAGAATAAAACTGGAGCTATACTCACCCCCCAGAAGTGAAGGTGAATCCAACAAACGGAAGGTGGTGGCCAGAGAAAGCAGCATGAGACACCGGCGGCAACGTCTCCTGGAAGGGCAGAGAGGGGAAAAAACCTATTCAGTGGGGTCCACTGCTCTTAACATTTATGAAAAGGGGGCAGGCAGCTTCTTTTGGGGTGTCTGCTTCCTTCTGAGTAGCCATACATGTAATCAGAATGGGAGGAAGGTAAGAGACAGCTGGGTGACAGGGAATTTTATCCCGTCTGAACTTCGCATTGTGAGGTGGTTGGTCTACTTTGACTAGACAGTCCATACAGACACTTATGCAGGACAAGCTGGAAGTAGCTCCAAAGAGAGTGTTTGCAGACAACAGCAGTGCCACATCCTGGTTGTTCTGGGCAAGGGGCAGCTCAGCACCAGCCCTCACACGAAAAGAGCTCCCTTTGCCCTTAAGCACTCACCGACTCCTTGAGCGTGTCGTCATCCACGTCAAAATTGGAGGTGTCAGCAGGGCTGGTCACCTCGGGCACATAGGGTGGTGTGCTCTTGCGGAGGTTGTCCCAGTCAATGCCCTCAAAGAAAGGGTGCCTCTTGAAGTCCTCAATGCCATTCTGGCCAAGGCGCAACTCCTGGCGACACAGCAGCCCCCGGATGAGGTCCCTGGCACTCTCAGAGACGTCCGTGATGTCAGCAGGGAACTGTAGGTGGTCCTGTGAGAAAGGGTGAAAGGACAAGGGATAGCAAAGGGCAGGCGCCAGTCAGTGCTCGGGAAAAGTACATCGAGACGCCATTTCCAGTAGGGTTAAGTGGAGGAAGGAGATCAAATGTATTTGTCCAGGGAATTTTGGTTCTGATGATGATCTGCATGCAGCTCTTGCAACCCCTTTCCCAGGGCTTGGAATACACTCTGCGTAGCAAAAGGCACTCAAAGACCATCCAGTCCACTCAGGGATGCTTTAGGCTGATCCAGGATTGAGCAAGGAGTTGGACTAGATGGCCAGTTTGGTGTAGTGGTTAAGTGCACGGACTCTAATCTGGGAGAACTGGGTTTGATTCCCCACTCCTCTACATGCAGCTGCTGGATGACCTTGGGAAAGCCATAGTTCTGTCAGAGCTGTTCTCTCAAGGACAGTTCTGGAAAAGAGCTCTCTCAGCCTTACCTACCTCACAGGGTGTCTGTTGTGGGAAGGGGAAGGAGTTTGTAAGCCGCTCTGAGACTCCGAGTGAAGGGCG
Organism: Lepidodactylus listeri; assembly: GCA_029233225.1. NCBI lineage: Eukaryota > Metazoa > Chordata > Lepidosauria > Squamata > Gekkonidae > Lepidodactylus > Lepidodactylus listeri. The sequence goes on from JARCFY010000003.1 coordinate 141,463,077, forward strand.
GGGTATAAATCCAACCTCCTCCTCCTTTATGGCCCCTTCCAACTCTGTGATTCTGTGATTCTATTCTATGACCCCCAGGTCAAAGGCAGGGATCTCTACCCCACATGCATACTCTACCACCCAGACCATAAAGTGACACAAGCGGACAGCACATAAGCTTGCAAAACAGACAGCTCCAGATAATTAATGCAAATGACCCCAAAAATGATGGAGGGGGGGATTTGCACCCAAATTCCAAATGGTACCATCTGTCATCTACTGAACAGGTCACAAAACCAAAATAGGACCCACGGTAGGACAGAGAAACCAAAAAATCAAAAACTACCATGCTAAAGACAATTAACAAAATATCACAAAAATATTTTTTTAATTTTTAAATATGTATTTGTTATACATATACAAAAACGTATTTGTTATATAGGAGGAGGAAGAGTAACAAATACATTTTTGGACTTAAAGGAGCCCTCCTTCAAAAACACCTTTGTACTATTTAAGAGGACTGGAACTTATAGAGGGGTTGTGCAATATCTGCTGTTATATGTTATATTTTTGGATGGTATTTTGGGATTTATACTTTTTGGGTGTGATACTTAATGTGATAGTGTACTATTTTAAAAAAGTAAATTATTTATAAAAGAAATATATATATATATATATATATATATATATATATATATATATATATATATATATAATATTTAAAAATTTAAAAAATATTTTTGTGATATTTTGTTAATTATCTACTGAACAGGAGCAAATCCTTCCACTCAACCAAAATGATGTCCAGTTGGCTGTCTATCCCAGTTACTCAGCCCCCTGTTCCAGCTCTGGCTGTCTCCAGTGAAGGGGAGGACCCCCTTTATCCTAATTATTGTATTATTTATTTGATTTATCAATTGCCCCAGCCCAGCCTGCGCTGGGCTCTGGGCAATGTACAGCAGAGCCTCAAAGCCATAAAACGAATGTACAGAACATTAAAAATCCAAATATAACAAAACAGAACGACAAATTGAAGAAGACCAGATTAAAAGAAGTCCCAGATGGGGTCCAATTACATCCCAGTTCTGGACTGCCTGGCCACTTTCTGGGCGGGGGGGAGAGGAAGTACAAGATAAAAATTAAGGAAAGGGGGAAAGATGGAGGGTGCCAGCCACTGTTGCTGTCCTTAACCAAAAGCCAGGCAGAACACCTCTGTCTTGCAGGCCCTGTGGAATTACAGAGAGTTCCACCACGTTGGGGCCAGGCCTGAAAAGGCCCTGGCCCTCGTCAAGGGCAGCTGGGCATCTTTGGGGCCAGGGATCACCAGCAGATCGTTATGTGCAGAGCGTAAAGCTCTCCCGGGGACATACCAGATATGGTCCTGCAGACACATTGGTCCCAGACCACTCAAGGCCTTGAAGGTCAAAACTAAAACCTTGAACCTGACTCGGTATTCCACTGGAAGCCAGTGTAGCTGGTGCAGCACAGGTAGAATATGTGCCGTCCGTGGCATTCCCGTCAGGAGTTGTGCTGCCGCATTCTGGATCAGCTGGAGTTTCCGGGTCAGTCTCAAGGGTAGGCCAGCAAAGAGAGTGAGTTACAGTAGTCAAGCCTGGAGGTGATCGTTGCATGGATTACCATGGCTAGGTCAGGGCTTGACAATAAAGGAACCAGTTTCCGAGGTTGGCAAAGATGGAAAAACGCTAGCCTGGCAATGTGCATAAACTTGGGCCTCCATAGTAAATGATGTCAAAATGCCACATGGGAGGCACTGAAAAATATGCCCACAATCTCCTTCATAAACCATCTGCTGTGTCCATTTCTCCTACTGCTCCCACAATGCCTCACTCCACAGGTCTTCCCCCCAGTGCCCTGCTCACCTCATGGTTCATGATTTTGCCGTAAGTCTCCACCAGGGACTCTGCGTAGAAGGGCGTCTCCCCGAAAAGCAGCTCATACATGCAGACCCCCAGTGACCACCAGTCGCATTCTGGGCCGTATTTCCCCTTCCTGTCCTCCATGGCCTGCAGGATCTCAGGGGAAATGTAATCAGGAGTCCCCACTGCCACTGGAGACACCACCTGAGGATGGAGAAGAGCCTGAGGGTCAGTGTAGTTTGGGGGGTAGTTTCTCCTGCATCCCATTACAGTCTTGAAAATCCACAGGATGCATATTCTTGATAAGCCATTCTATGCACAGGATTCGGTCAGCAAGAGATTCTTCTCAGAGACAGCTCTGCGCTTATGGGGGTCCTTTCCAAGGGTAAAGGTTAAAGACTTCCCTTGCTCGAAAGCCAGACAAATCCGACTAGGGAGTGATGCTCATCTCCGTTTCCAAGCCGAAGAGCCAGCGCTGTCTGAAGACGTTTCCGTGGTCATGTGGCCGGCATGACTAGATGCCGAGGTGCACGGAACGCTGTTACCTTCCCACCAAAGCAGTACCTGTTTATCTACTTGCAATTTCTTGCTTTCAAACTGCTAGGTTGGCAGGAGCTGGGACCAGAGACAGGAGCTCACTTCGTCACATGGCACTTGGGTCTCGAACTGCCGAGCTACTGGTATGCAGTTCAGCGTCTTAACCACTGAGATGCCATGGCCCCTCCTTTCCAAAGGAGACTCCATCAAAACCTATGTAGCAATTTCTTCCTAGCAAGGCTGACTTGTGCAGGAATTTAATATTATATTTTGTCTATTCAATTATACTTTATTGTTTATTATATACAATACAAGAACTCGAGGGCACTCAATGAAATTGCTGAGGGGTTAGAACAGATAAAAGGAAGTACTTCTTCACCCAAAGAGTGAGTAACACATGGCATTCACTGCCACAGGAGGTGGTGGCGGCTACAAGCATGGATGGCTTCAAGAGGGAATTCGATAAACATATGGAGCAGAGGTCCATCGGTGTCTACAAGTCACAAGGTATAGATAGGAAGTCTTGGTCTGGGGCAAGTGATGCACTGTATTCTTGGTGCTTGAGGGGGGGACAACAGTGGGAGGGCTTCTAGTGTCCTGGCCCCACTGCTGGACCTTCTGAGGGCACCTGGTGTTTTTGGCCACTGTGTGACAGAGTGTTGGACTGGTTGGGCCATTGGCCTGATTCAACATTGGTTTCTCTTATGTTCTTATGTTGCTTTTTTAATTTACAGTTTGACGATAATAGGTTACTTTTTTACATTTTACAGCGCATACCATCTATAGGCCAGGATACTAAGCCACCTTTGCAGTGGAATGGACTATACGTTAGAATAAGTCAGTGAAATCTCACACACCACAAAGAGAACCAGTCCTTCAAAAGTGACAGTCAAGACTCGAGATGAATTGGCATGAGCCACTTGCAACAGGATGTATCTGATGTTCCTGTCCCAAGGATGCAGTCCCTGGCCCGCACACTGCCCCAAGACACAATTGAGGCTCACCGTGCCATCTGGACGCAGCTGCAAACAGGAGCCAAAGTCAGCCAGGTGGATGTGCCCATTCGTATCGATGAGGATGTTGTCTGGCTTGATATCCCTGCAGAGATGGAGGCAACACTAGTAAGCAAAAGGCTGGGCGCAGGTGTGAACTAAGACTGTTGGTGCGCTCAGACACAAGCTGAGCTGTGAGCCAGCTGCAAAAAAATGCAATCGCTGCATTTTGTCTAGACATAACACTCTTCTCTTCAGGATTAATCTCAAAGAACAGCTATTCTTCCCGCTTGCTGCATACAGCAATGTGATTGGCTGGCTAGATGACACTCCAAAGCCTCTTCTCTCCTCTCTCTCTGAAGCAGCATTAAAAAAACGGGGGTGCTCTTTTTTTATATACATAAAAGAGATGAAGAATAGACTGAGCTGAACTGACTGAACTTGCATGCTATGCTTTAATAAAGACTTCATTTTTTTAAAAGTATTGAGCGGCATTGGAAGGCGGTAAGACAATAAACCAAGTCAGCATTTGAATCTCCATTTAGCACATTCTGAACATGGAGAAAGCTTCATCTCTCTCTCTCTCACACACACACATACCCCTGGCTGGGATAACATGAACCATGGCTCCTGGATTTTTGGAATGTCTCTGGAGCAGCAGCACCTAGAAGTTAGATGCCGGAGCTAAAATCCAGGGCTAGAAGATCAGAAGCAGGGGACCAAGAGAGATTTGATGGCAGGAGTGGATTGGGGCTTCAAAACTGTGGGAGGGCTTCCTGCCCCCACTGCTGGAACTTCTGAGGGCACCTGGTGTTTTTGGCCACTGTGTGACAGAGTGTTGGACTGGATGGGCCACTGGCCTGATCCAACATTGGCTTCTCTTATGTTCTTAAACTGCCCCAGAGCAAGCTGTGACAAGTTATACTGGCAATACCATGGGGCCATGGTCATTGTCACCACAGCCTGGGTCCGAGCCCAGTGGCCCCCATGGAGTGTCCTTGGTTCTATTTGCACGTGGCTGCCCTCCAGGGCAGACGTCCACTGGGAACTTTCCCGCTAAGTTAAAGGGCTGGTTCACCCATGTATGAAAGATGGGTTCTTTTCCCAGTTCTGAGAAGGAAACAGAAACTATGAACTCGGGGAGCGGGTGGCAGGGAGGCAGAAGGGTTCCTTTTTCCTATGGTTTGGTAAACACTGAGCTCTAGTAGGGTTAGGGTATCCAGAGCTCCTCAGCCATCTTCCCAGGTTTCTCGGTTTTCTTTCCATCCTTCCTCACTTGAAACCACTCAGGTCCCAAGGAGATGCACAGTTCGCACATTTTGGCCTAAGACAAGCACCCTCAGCCAGGGCAACTACTGCACCATTTCATCCCTTCCGGCCCACCTCCAAGGGCAGGCAAGGCCTTTTTCCTTTTACAAAGGCCGAGAGGCAAGGTCTGTAGCTGGCCGAGACGCCAAGTAGCGGATACCTGTGGACATATCTGAGTTGGTGGACCGAGTGGATGGCCAGGACCATCTCGGCCAGGTAGAAACAAGCCATGTCCTCAGGCAGGCGGTCCTCAAACTTGCTTAGGAGTGTGAGCAGATCACCGCCTGCGTAGTAATCCATCACGAGGTACTGCAAAAGGAAGGGAAGAGGTAAAAGAGTGGGAGGTGCAGAGGAGGGAGGGCCCAGCAAGGTGACAACCTCACAGCAGTCCACAAATCATGGTTCACTTCCCTCACGGGAGTCCGGGAGCCCCATCCTTGGAATGAGACTGAGAAAGATCCCCCACTGCCTGATAGCTTGGCAAAGAGGGCTGCCCGTCAGGCAAAGACTATGCTGTGTGTAACAGACCGACTGTGGGCTGACTTAGTACAGTGTGGTCCCTCTTACCATTGCTGTGCTTCTCCCGGGAAACTCCTTTCCAGCTTCCCTTGCCCACCCTGCTGGGGGAATGGCCCCTCGCAAGTGATCGGGCTGATGGTGGCTGACCCGGCTCGCAACCTGCCCAGAGGCTGTCGGTGTCTGAACCTGCTGTCCTGGAAGGCACCAGCACGGATTCCAAAAGGGCTCATGCCTGCATCACAGATGGTGTGTGAACCAAGATCTCTGGGTACAGGGAGACTCCTCTGGGCTCAAGGCAGTGGGGGTGGGGGTGGGGAGGCTCACCAAGTAGTGATCATCCTGGAATGCGTAATGCAGGGTGGTGATCCACTGCCTGTCCCCGTGCACCAGCACGTCACGTTCTTCCTGGAAGCAAGCAGTCTGGGGGCGGGGGCAGAGACACAGAGGCACATGAACACACACGACGCTGCCTTATACTGAACCAGACCCCTGGCCCATCACTGTCAGTCTTGTCTCCTCAGACTGGCAGGTTAGGGTTGCCAACCTCCAGGTGGTGACTAAAGATCTCCTGCTATTACAACTGATCTCCAGGTGACACAGAGCAGTTCATCTGGAGAAAATGGGTCACTTTGGAAGGTGGAATCTATGGGATTATACCCCAATGAAGTCTCTCCCCTTCCCAAACCCCACCCTTCTCAGCGCCACCCCCCATGTATCTCCAGGTGCTTCCCAATCCAGAGCTGGTAACCCTATCTCAGGTTGAGATCTTCCACATCACCTACTGCCTGGTCCTTTTAACTGGAGACCCGGGGAATTGAACTTGGGACCTTCTGCACACCAAGCAGATGCTCTACCACTGAGCCACAACTCCTTCCCTACAGAGCCATGAGCAAATTTTTACAGCCAGTTGGAGAGAGAAACAGCAGCAGCAGCGCAAAAGGCAAAAGCCTCCATTCTGCACAGCGGTTTCAAATTAGAAATATGATGGAAAGCATCATGTTGAGCCTTGTGCATTCTTTCAAAAGGGTCTGCTGATTTTTACCTATTATGGAACCGATTTCAATTTCTTTTAAAAATGTTTTTTTTAATGAATTAAAAATACGTTTATCCTATGCTCTCTATAAAAATCCTTCTGAAGCTGCCACCTCAGTCATTTACAGGACCATCCTAAACAGGTCTGCACAGTTTGCTACTGAAGCCCATTGGGGCTTATTCCCAGGAAAGCATTCTTAAGATTGCGATGCTTGGCATTAACCGGAAAAAAGAAAACAAAAACAGCAGCCAATTTAAATACAGGCATGCAAAACGATATTATGCTGTTGTGAAACGTCACCCTTTATAGGTCTAAATTATGGCTTGGATACCACAGAGGATTTCCACAGCCAGATTTCCCCCACTTGCTGCAGCCCAAAATGTTCTCCAAATTGCTCTTTCTGGGAGACACGGACCCCCAAGAACAGCATGAGGGGGGAATCAGGAAAGGGGGATCTGTGAAACTCGCCCTTCTTCCATTAGCAGAGATATTCCAGCCCCAGTGCAAAAGTGCCATGAAAAGCTGCAGACAGCTCTGTTTGCAATGCCTTGTTGGGTCATCCTCTTGCTTTGATTTCCAGAAAAGAAGAAAGGGACCTTTCAGGGCTCTACATATCAAGCTGGTCCTATGCAGACCAAGTGGGTATTATCAAAGCACTTTCGTTCAGAAATGGACATGTTTATGTCACCTTTTCTAGTACCACAGGAAAAAATCCAAAAGGAGGTACTAATGAAAAGCCTGATTCAGATCCCCACCACAAAGCTGACTGGTCTGGAAAGCAACAAACTTCTAAAGTAGGTGAAGGGCAGAGATTATGATAGTTTTATCATCAATGGATGCAGCTTTTTGGCACTGGCCTCTCATTTCCCTCTGAAGGGAGAATCAGGTCCCTAGCATGAGGCATCTGCCTCTCAAGGTGCCTCCAGGGCTGCTTCAAGAGGGGGTGAGGGGCCAAGGACAAGCTCTTTTCACCTCCCTCCAGTGTCATGGGATGTCTGTTCCAAAGCCCCTTCCAATCATCGGATGGTGGGCCCCACACAGACCTCCTCAGCCAGGTGATTGAGCTATAACCGCTCCAGTGTCAGGCCTCAAACAAAGCCTGCCACTCAGGGTGATCAATAGTTTCCTCAGGAAATGAACAGTCTCGAAAAGCACGGGGTCAAGGGTGGTTATCCAATTTACCCTAAACGAGGGACAACTATGTTTGTCCCTTTTCTTAAGAGGTCCACTCTTGGCTCCGACATTCCCTCCTCCAAAGGAGACCCTTCTGCTGTCATGGCCCCGGGGGGCTGAACAAGGGAGGGGGATATACTACCTCAGCCCTCTTCAACATTTCCCATTTGTGCAGAATCTTCATCGCAAAAACCTTGTCTGTTTCCTTCATTCGCACTACTGCCACCTAAGTAGAAAGAGGACACAAGTAAGAGCCCATTTTTCTCTAAACGTCAGCATGGCCAGTACAAAGGGCTACCGGAATGGAGTAGCTCACCACAGATGTGGATTTTTGGATACCATGGGAGCCAATTTTTGGATTTTCACTGAGCTGTCCACCATCAGCCTAAGATCTTTTTCCTGGTCCATCTCTGACAGGTTCAGGTTCTGTCGATACACATCTAAGGTTAGTCATTTATGTTCCAACATGTCTCACTTTACACTGACTAATGGGGAAACTCATCTGCTATGTTGCTGCCTACCAGTTTGTTGGGATCTATTTTGGAGCTCTTTTTGATTTTCACCATCCTAAATAATTTGATATCATCTGCAAACTTTGGTCATGAACACCCCAATTCCAGAACAAATCCAAACAAGTTAAATAGCTCTAGTCCCAATTCATATATCCACAGGACCACCTTGCTCACTTCACTTAACTATAAGGACTGTCCATTTATTCCTACCCTCTGCTTTCTAATATTTAACTGGTTATTAATCCACAGGAAGAAATCCATTCTCTTTGCTAAACCCAACTCCTAAACTGATTCAGGAATTTTGTTGAGTGATCTTATGCAAAACTGTTTGAAAGATTTAGCATCTACTGGATCAGTGATTCAGGCATATTATCTATCCAATATTTTCCACAGTGAACATAGAACAAAGAATTAATTCAGCTTCTCTGCATTCTCCCTGCCCTCCTTTAGCAATCTTTTTACACAGTCTAACAGTCCAACTGAGCTGGTTTCCTGATTCTGATATATTAAAAGTTATTATGGTTTGTCTTATTTTTTCCTCAAAATCCTTTTTTGTTGCCAACTCAAAATACGCTTTGCCAGAGTTTGTACTCCTTTTTATTTTCCTCATTTGAAGAAGACTCCCATTTTTTAAAGGACCGGAGTCTTCTTATCTTCCTTGACCTTATTCATTAACCATGCTGGCATTCTTTCGAAGCTGATGTTTACCTTCCCTAATTTCTTGTGTACATTCTATCTGAGCTTCAGTTAAAATGGTTTAAAATAATTTCCAAGTATCCTAAAAAGCACTGAATAGCACAGTGTTCACTGTTCCCAAATGATTCAACAATATTTACATCTCACAACAGCTCTCGAGCACTACTTGAGGCCATGTCTAGAATCATAGAAGGGACATTGGAAGGGACCTTCAGGGTCATCAAGTCCAACAACACAATGCAGGAAATTCACAACTACCTTCCTCTCCACTCCCCTCCAGTGACCCCCTGCTCCATACCCAGAAGATGGAAAAAAAACCTTCCAGGCTCTCCAGCCAAACTGGCCAGGAAAAAATTGCTTCCTGACCCCAAAGTAGCGATCAGCATTTCCCTGGGCATGTAAGAAAGGACCATGAGAACTAAGCACTGATGCAACCCTTCCTGCCCTCCCTAAGTTCACAGAATACGCATTGCTGTCAGATGGCCATCTAGCCTCTTTTTGAAAACCTCCAAAGGAGAGCCCACCACCTCCCAAGGAAGCCTGTCCCACTGAGGAACCACTCTTGTCAGGAAGTTCTTCCTAATGTTTAGCTGAAAACTCTTTTGATTTAATTTCAACCCACTGGATCTGGTCCGACCATCTGGGGCAACAGAAAACAACTCACACCATCCTCTGTATGACAGCCTTTCAAGAAGTTGAAGCTGGTTATCATATCACCTCTCAGTCATCTCCCCTCTAGCTGACTACTTTGACTAATAATTTAAAAGCACAGTTATTCATGGTATCTAGACCGGGGTCTCCAAAGGCACCAGGGTATCCATCAACACCTTCCCTGGTGCCCACCAAAAGCTTTTAGAAAGTGTCAGGGCTGGGTGGGGCTTTTTCCCAGCAAGGCTTCTGACTGGCTGTGCAGAGTAAAAGGGATCATCTTCAACAGAGCTTCTGCCTGAAATGTTGAAGAGTTACTACTGAAGTAGGATATAACCTTGATCTTTGACATTCTCTGATTGGCTCCGCCTCTGATGGCAGCCATTTTGTGACTGTGCCCACAACCGTGTCAGAATTCTGAAGGTGCCTATGGGCTCAAAAAGGTTAGGGACACGTGATCTTAACATTTTCACTTTTTGTCATGAGCTGAATATGCATTTTCCCAAACAATGTGAGGAGGACTGCTGAAGTCACATATTTTTTACCCTACTATTGCCTCCAGCAGCCTGGAAATCAACCAAATCAGTGGGGGTCTGAACGCTATGTAGCCCTAAACTGCTCTAAAATGGAAACTTTATTAATAATACTATACTTATCAAATGTCTTAAAGACCCAACAAAAGTGATTACAATAAACTGTACAATCAATGTTACAACATAAACATACAACAAAGAATCGTAGATGAAACCCAGCTCATAACTTTGAACTGCCTGCAAAAAGAGCCATGCGGAATACATCAATGTGTTTACAGCTGCAGGGATAATGTAAGCACCTCACAAGTAAAGCAGCTCCGGACTCCATATGCAGCCGTGGAATCAATAACAATCTTTGTTGAATGTTTATGTTGTAACTCTGATTGTACAATTTATTGTTATCATTCTTGTTCGTCTTTAAGACATTTGATAAATATAGTATTGTTAATAAAGTTTCCATTTTAGAGCAGTTTAGGGCTACATAGCGTTTATATTCCCTTCCACTGGAAATCGACCAGGGAGGTAAATTCAGTTCATCTCCAGGGATCAGACTATATTCAGGGCTCTGCCCTTTCCTATTAGCCCCTTCCAGGAGGGGCTTCATCCTCCACAAGCCTCCTGAACAGCCCCATATAAATTAAAATACCCCAAGGGCCTCTCTCCCAGACACAAAGATGGCTGTTGTTGGCACCCACCTCTCCAAAAGCCCCTCGTCCAATCACTTTCAAGATCTCAAAGTCATCTCGTCGCAGATTCAGGTGCTTCGCCTTGGTTACTAAAGGGGAGGCTGGAAGGAGAAAAAAAGACAGGAAGAATCTGATTTATTTATTTGGTTGCATTTGTAGGCAGCCATGCCAATTGAATTAAAGACAGTTGAAGAAGAAGAGAAGAGACTGGATTTACACCCCACCCTTCACTACCCGAAGGAGTCTCAGAGCAGTTTACAATCTCCTTTTCCTTCCCCTCCCCACAACAGACACCCTGTGAGGTAGATGGGGCTGAGAAAGCTCTTTCAAGGACTGCTCATGAGAGAACAGCTCTGAAACAACTTGTAACTGACCCAAGTAACTGACACCAGCAGCTGCATGTGGAAGAGTGGGGAATCAAACCTGGTTCTCCCACACTCCTAGCCAGTATACCAAACTGGCTCTGACTGAATAAACAAACTGAATCCAATAGCACCTTAAGGACTAACAAAATTTAGTCTGGCATGAGCTTTCATGAGTCAAAACTCACTTTATGAGATGCTCTGGAGTATACATCCATTAGACTGAGGCTTTTGTATTCACTAGAAAGATGGTTAGGTAGGATATAAATATTTTAATTAAATAAATAAAACTGTTATAAATAATATTATTTATTAGAGGCCAGTTTAACATAGGTTCCAATAAAAAGAGCAACTGGCTCTCTCAGAGGGGGCAAGAGTCACCCCTAACTGTGGTTAGACTGGCAAAGATTGATATAAAATCTAGTGCTAGATTTTATAGTACAATATGAAGCTACAAAGATATTGCTGAATTGATACCTGTAAGGGTTAGGAAATACCAGGTATTTGCACCTGTAGTAAGCGAGGAATCCAAAGTCCCTGTCTTAAGCTTGTTAGTGAATTTTAATTAAGAAATTTCACATTGGGTTCTCCCTTTGAAGTTTGTTTGTAGAAGAACAATACCTTTTAGATAAGCAACCAAATGCCCTGGTTTCTGAATATTGTGATTTTTTAAAAAAACTGATAAAATTGTCAGTTATATAAAAGCCAATGAGGTGTAGTGGTTAGAGTGTCCAACTAGGATCTGGGAGACCCAGGTTCGAGTCCCCTCTCTGTCATGGAAGCTCACTGGGTGACCTTGGGCACTTTCAGGGTTGTTGTGAGAATAAAATAGAGGAGAGAAGAACTACGTAATCCACTGTGTGTCCCCACTGGGGAGAAAGTCAGGGTATAAATGAATCAAACAACAAACAAACAAATAAATAAGACTAGAAAATTGTTCATCTTTATGATAGGCAGGATGGAAGAAGAACTTTATAATGCAAACACTTTTTGGGGGAGGTAACACGACCCCCTGTAAGATCCCCTTAAGCGAGACCCCAAGTATCATGACCGTGCAGTACTCAGACATTCGTAGTGGAAAGTTCCATCAAGCATAGCCAACTTATGGCCACCCTGTGGGGTTTTCAAGGCTAGAGGCGTTCAGAGGTGGTTTGTCATTGCCTTCATCTGCACAGCAGCCCTGGGCTTCCCAAACCAGGGCTGACCCTGCTGAGATCTGATGAGACCAGACTAGCCAGGGCTATTCAAGTCAGGTTATTCACCGAGAAATGTAGGCAAACCATTCTCTCAAATGGGGTGAGAGCTACCCACGCTTCCCTGCGCCTGAGGCAACAACTGAGAATTAACCTTACTACCATTTGCCTTGCTCCATCCCATTCTAGGTGCTGCCACACTACAGCAGGAATTCCCAACACGGTGCCCCTGGGCACGATGGCGCCCTCCAGCACCTGTCCTGGCACCCACCATGTGCGTTTAGGAAGTGGGGTCTAGTAGGACTTTTGCCCAGCAAGGCACTGGAGATCTGATTGGCAATGCAGATTTTTTAAAAAAATGTTTTGGCAGCAGCTTCTCTCACAGCACGAGGATATTCACAGTGTGAGTGAAGATAAGCTGTGGGTACGCAAGAAAATATTTCAAAAAAATAAGTTCGTCTATAAATGCACAACCTCACTCCCTGACATTCTGTGGTTGGCTTCACTGCATGCGCAGCCATTTTGCGGTTACACCCACCGCACTGTGTCAGCATGCCCACAGGCTCAAAAATGGTTAGGAACCCCTGCACTACAGTGTGAAGAATGATGAGAACGGGCTTTTATAATGAAAGATTTCCCCTCTGCATAGGCGTGTACTTGCCTTTTTCTAATACCACTAGCCATCCTCAGGGGGGACATAACATTCAATAGGGTGTACATGCTGACAATCCAGTTTACAACGCCTCAGACCGTGCAGTCAATTCCCAGATTTTATCTGGGAAATCAACTGTACAAAACAAGTCCTACATGCATTGGATGTATGTATGTACAAGCTCTTCAGTTATTCTGGGTAGGATCCTATGAACCACCACAAGCATGAGGAATTTGTGGAGGCGGATCTTTCCTTGCCTTTCCCTAGCAACCCCCGAAGATCTAAAAAAAAAAACCCCAACAACACTGGGAGAGCCTCATGGACAAAAAGCTGCAAAGCATGGAGAGGGAGGGGGAAATCAGGTGTTTTTTCCCCTTGTTACTCCTTCCATTGACACAGCCAGGTTCCCAGAGGTGCTTGAAGGGAGTCAGGATTCCTAGGTAGGCAACAAGTCAGAATGGATAAGCACAAAGGAGGAGGGGACATTTTAGGCTCATTGGCGAAGCTGAAAAGCAAAGGGGGGACAGGATGCCTGTGTCCCTTTGAATTTAGACCTAGATGAGATGTGGAATCAGACCACACATTTTTATGGCTCATTTTTTTACTTCATTTATAAGAAGAAGAGTTGGGTTTTACACCCCGCCTTTCACTACCTGAAGGAGTCTCAGAGCGACTTACAATCTCCTTCCCTTCCTCTCCCCACAACAGGCACCCTATGAGGTAGGTGGGGCTGAGAGAGTTCTGAGAGAACTTGTGACTGACCCAAGGTCACCCAGCTGGCTTCATGTGGAGGAGTGGGGAATCAAACCCGGTTCTCCAGATTAGAGTCTGCCGCTCTTAACCACTACACCACACTGGCTATCCCCAACCTGAATGTCTCCCCAACAGGGGGACCTCAAATTCGCTTACGTCATTCTCCTCTCCTCCATTTTATCCTCACCACAACTCTGTGAAGTCAGTTAGGCTGAGCATGTGTTATTGGTCCAAGGTCACTAAGCAAGATGGGTGGTGTAGTGGTTACAGTGTTGGACTAGGATCTGGGAGGTTCCACGTTCAAACCCCCACTCTGCCGTGGAAGCACATTGGTTGGCCTTGGGCCAGTCACACACTCTCAGCCTAACCTACCTAACAGGGTTGTTGTGAGGATCAAATGGAGGAGAGGAGAATGACGTACGTCACTTTGGGTCCTCACTGAGGAGAAAGGCAGGGTATAAATGACATGTATGAGAATAAAATAAATAAAAGCTTCCATGGCAGAGCAGAGATTCAAACCTGGGTGTCTCAGATCCTGATCTGACACCCTAACCCAGGGTTCCCAGCATAGTCCTGATGCCCACCAAGTGTTTTCAGAAAGTGGGCAGGAGTAGGTGGGGCTTTTATCCAGCAAGGCTTCTGACTGGCTGCGCAGACTGAAAGGCATCCTATTAAACAGAGCTTCTGCCTTAAATGTTGAAGAGCTAGTAAGAGAACAATTGTAGAGTCCAGTGGCACCTTTAAGACCAATAAAGGTTTATTCAAAGTGTGAGCTTCCATGTGCACACACACAAAAGCTCACACCTTGAATAAACCTTCGTTGGTCTTAAAGGTGCTCCTGGACTCTAAATTAGTTCTACTGCTTCAGACCCACACAGCTGACCAACTGGATCTAGCTACTAAGAGAGTTACGCACAACCTCGCTTCCTAACTTTTGTGGTTGACTCAGCTCTCCTGAGACAGCCATTTTGTTGTGCCCTGTGTCAGGATTCCAGATCTCAGTGAAACTTTGTGTCCAGTCCAAATTGAGTTTTTTTCTACCTGCACAGACGAAAATTAAATTCTCTCTTATATTTAAGGTTAAATTTTATCCCAACATTGCAAGCCCTCCTCTGAGGTATTTATACTGAGTGAAAAGATTTAGAGAGCGGTCCGAGGTGAGTCTACTCGGAAACAGGCCCCATTTTATTCAATGGGGCTTGCTCCCGGGGAAAGTGCTCTGGTTAGGGCCAGTTTGGTGTAGTGGTTAAGTGCGTGGACTCTAATCTGGGAGAACCAGGTTTGATTCCCCACTCCTCCACTTGCACCTGCTGGATGACCTTAGGCAAGCCATAGCTCTCTACCAGCTGTTCTCTCAAGGACAGCTGTCTCAGAGCTCTCTCAGCCTCACAGGGTGTCGGTTGTGGGGAGGGGAGGGGAGGGGAGGGGAAAGGAGTTTGTAAGCCTCTCTGAGACTACAAGTGAAGGGCGGGGTATAAATCCAATCTCTTCTTCTTCTTTCTTCTTCTTCTCTTGGGACTGCACTGTTAGTTTTCTTTATTAGAATGGATAAAGGGGGGGAAACCCCACCCTGAGGACAGCTTCATCAAAGTCTTGTATTTACAGCTGTATTTACAGCAATGTTTTGACATGTTAAGAGGTTTGGGTACAAGTATTTATTAGCTGTGCCTACTAATAAATCTAGGATTTAATTCCCTAGGATTTAATTCCCCCAACCTAGAATTTATTTCCCCCAACATGCCCACAGGCTGAAAAAGGTTGAGGACTCCTGCTGTAACCACTACACTACACCACATGAGCTCTCTATCCTTAACCGATAGTGCTTTTTGGGTGCAAAGAGTTTTACAATGTCTATGAACACTGGAAACAGAAAGCGCCTGTACCCCCTATGGAGTCCTGCAAAGTGTGCAGAAACCCAGACAGAGCCCTCAGGTTGAAGAAGTTCCCCACCTCCTGCTTGATAGTATGTGGGTGGGGAGCTTCTCCAAATGAAGGCCCCCCAACCAAATCAGCAGGTAGCTTTCTGTGAGCGGCAGTCCACCCGGACGGCCATGGCAAGTGACAAGAGACTCTGCTTGCTGGGAGTGCTACCCACACCTCTCCTGACAAAAGTACAGTGCTGAGGCGAGTGCGAAAGAAAGGCCGGACTCCACTTCCCAGTAGAGCTGAGAAGAGGTGCATGCCATGGACCTGGCTGAGGGAATCTGTTGCCAGGGTTGGGTTATTACTGTTTTCTTTATTGTGGGGAGGACCACCATACAGAGCAAAATGCAAGCAAGCCTGATCCAGACAGTGACAGATGCACAGACCTCTGCCAACTTCCATCCCCACATCTCTGAACATAAGACAACCCCAGGGCACTGGCCCAAACTGCCTTGCTTTAACCACTAGGACTCAGGCCCCGGTTGCCACATTCCTCCCCAGCTCGAGAGCAAAACAAGGAAGCAGGTGGAAAAACTGCCGCTCTCTCTCCTCTCCTGGCTCCCAATCACAGGCTTAGAGTTGCTGTGATCAGACTTGTTCGCCTGCTCCTCTCTGCGCCCAAGCGGGGCGTTATCCCTGCATGCCCCATCATGCCTTGCTTGGCAGCCACACTCCTGTTGTGGCACCTGTCTCCTCCAGGAGTCCCAGAGAAAGAAAAGGCAAAACGAACGGCCATGGGTCCGACCAGAAAAGCAGTGGTGGGCATGTGCCGCAGAACTACCCTCTCACTATAGTAAGGGACAAAGCACTTGGGATCTACTTTTTAACAGCTTTCACAAGAACATGTTACTAGTCCTAATGGCCTGACCTGTGAGCAAAGCAAAACAGGATTTCCAGCAGCCACAGTTCTTTGCTCCTTCTCATGGTTTGTTTATTTAATAGCCCTCCTTTGGGCCATAATGACAACAGACTAGTAGGCATGCAATAAAAAAGCAAATTAAGGTAATTAACAAGCAGAACAACAAAGATCTCCGTTGCAGCAGCAATAGGCAGTGCCAGCACTGGGAAAGAGGGATGAATGTGTGACGGATAGTCCCCCCCCCCAGCCCTCTAAACTCAGGGATCAGCAATCTTTTATAACTAAAAAGTCAATGACATCAAAATTCAGGGCACAAGATCAACAAACAGCCATCATGAGCAAGCTGTGGCAGCGATTTGGGTGGGGGAGGCTCTCAGATAAGTGCTTTTGGGACTGAAGAATATCCAGTTCCCCAAACAGGCCTCTCCTATAGATTCTTTATACCCCAACCACCCACAATCAAATAAAAAGGGAGGGGGGACACAAGCTTTAAAATAAAAATTGGTAGCGTGTAAGCTAAGTGCTCCCTAAAGGTCTCTTAACTGCAAACCTGCTAAACTAAGGCTGTACTTATATGTGAGGTGAATAGAGACCCCTGCTTCGTAGATTTTTGACTTGACAGACACGACAGATATAAAGATGAACAACAAAGGTGTATTTAACAGAAAAATAAAGTATTTAATGGGGGGAAATGATGTGTGGATAACTTAAATATATAAAGTAAAGCTGGCTCCTAAATAAAGTAAATAACCCCTGAGGGGAGATTTGATTCCCCTTTCTCTGGACAGGGTACCTCAGCAGGTTCAAGGCCACTCTTTCCGCCCACAAGAGCACTTTATTGTAGAACCTACACACACACACACACACACCCGGAATGTCGGGCCCTTAACAGGATACTTATTTGTACTGCTAAAATAAGCTTTCTTCCCTAAACTGACGCCCAAAACCTATGTTGGTCTGAAGCAGCAGAACAAAGAGTCCAGTGGCACCTTTAAGACCAACAAAGTTTTATTCAAGGTACAAGCTTTCATGTACATGCACACTTCTTCACTATGTTTTCACTGTATCTGAAGGTGTGTGCATGCACATGGAAGCTTGTACCTTGAATAAAACTTTGTTGGTCTTAAAGGTGCCACTGGACTAAAAGCCAAATAAAAGCCTGGCTAAACTGATGCACCTTTCCAGAGCCACTAAATCCCTACCCAAATTAAAAAAAAAAAAAAAAATCTTCACCCTTCTTAAACTGAGGCTGGCTCACCCCTCCCATCCAGTAAAGTTCCATGGGTTCTGACTGGCTGACATTCACTATGATTTACATGAGGCCTAAATCACAAGGATTGGTTCGGAGCCCTGGAGGAGAGGTGGGACTTTTAAAGATGATTGCCACACAAAGCTATTTGCATTACTGAAAATATACAACCCAATGTTACTAATACTTGACAGGTGGATTAATAGTCAATAATGTTTCCTTAGTCTTCGACACTGGTTGTTGTGAGTTTGTTACTGGGAAAGTGGCACACACAGGCTGCAATCACCCCCCCCCCCCCAAGAATCCACTTTCAGTCCACTTTCAAACTGGGTTTTGTCAGTTCACACAGTAAAATCCAGTGAGAAAGTGGACTGAAAGTGAATTGTTTGGTATGCATGACCGCAGCCACAAAGTCTCACAATATGTAAATATACACAGGAGCACCTTGTGTGATTAGTGTTGGCAACTCTGTGTTGGGAAATTCCTGGAGA
Organism: Lepidodactylus listeri; assembly: GCA_029233225.1. NCBI lineage: Eukaryota > Metazoa > Chordata > Lepidosauria > Squamata > Gekkonidae > Lepidodactylus > Lepidodactylus listeri. The sequence goes on from JARCFY010000003.1 coordinate 141,481,052, forward strand.
TCTTGGCAGGGGAAGTGGAGCCTAGCTAGGGATTGCTTTGGGTAGAGAAGGGAATCCATTCAGGATATAATGCCATAGAGTCCACTCTCCAAAGTAGCCATTTTATCCAGGAAATATCCTCTGTTATCTGGAGCGCAATTATAATTCCGGGAGATCTCCAGACTCCAGGCCCCAACCATGTACAATTGTTTTCGTGTACTGGCATAAATCCGCACATTGTTTGCATCTGGATTACTGGCAGCTGTTCACCTCTATCATGTCCCTTTCTACAAAGCTTCTCTAAGAAGCCCTTTAGCTCCATCAAAACCTCTGCCTGCCATTCCCTTCACAGACTGGTTATTCTAGTATTCCACCTACCCCTCCAAAGTACCTTAAGAGAAAGATTTAATTTTCTTTCTCTCTTTTTGTTTTTAAAAAAAGAGCTATATTTGGTTCTGTCCTGGGTCACATCTGGCTCTAAAGCCACAGTCCCCTGTTCCAGCTGTGGCAGCTCTCTTGCTTCACAATACCCACACAAACAGCCCTCCCCTTAGGAACTGGTGCCGACAACAAGCCCCACATCAGTGGATAATGATCTTCCCAAGGGAGTGAGGCCTCTTTTCCCATGGCCTTGACTCACCTTATGGTGACAGAAGGAGGTGATGCTTGTCCTTGTGATGGGGAGAAGAAATTCTCCAGCACAAACCAGTTTATGGTTGGGGCTGTTTTGTATGCCCCATTCACATCACAGAACTCAGCACTGTCTTGGCTCAATCAGAGGAGCTACACTGGCTCAGGCTAAGAGGCAACCTTCCCCAGCATCCTGCTTCCATCAGAGCAAAGGCTGCCTTGCTGGGAGGGGCTGTGGCTCAGTGGAAGAGCCTCTGCTTTGCATGCAGAAGGTCGCCAGCTCAATCTCAGGCATCTCCAGTTGATAGGACCAGGCAGTAGGTGATATGCAAGCCCTCTCCCTGAGACCCTGGAGAGCCACTGCCAGTCTGAGGAGACAATACTGACCTTGATGGACTAAGGGTCTGATTCAGTATAAGGCAGCTGAGAGAGAGAGAGAGAGAGAGAGAACACATGAGAGCATAGTGTAGTGGTTAAGAGCAGTGGACTCTAATCTGGAGAATCAAGATCGGATTCCCCGCTCCTCCACATGAAGCCACCTGGGTGACCTTGGGTCAGTCACAGCTCTCTGAGAACTCTCTCAGCCTCAACTACCTCACAAGGTATCTGTTGTGGGGTGAGGAATGGAAAGACGATTGTAAGCCGTTTTGAGATTCCTGAAGGTATAGAAAGGCAAAGGTGAAAAGGAAAGATTTACCCAACTGAATGTAGATTTCCAGAGAAGAGCAAGGAGAGATAAGGGAGGCCTTCCTGAATGAACAATGCAAAGTAATAGAGGAAAACAATAGAATGGGAAGGACTAGAGATCTCTTCAAGAAAACTGGAGAAATCAAGGGAACGTTCCATACAAAGCTGGCCATGATAAAGGATGGTGTGATCACTGACCTCGATCCAGACATCCTAGAGTGTGAAGTCAAATGGGCCTTAGAAAGCATTACTAACAACAAAGCTAGCTGAGATGACGGTATCCCAGCTGAGATATTCAAAGTCCTAAAAGATTATGCTGTTAAAGTGCCAGCAAATTTGGAAAACGCAACAGTGGCCACAGGATTGGAAAGGGTCAGTTTACATTCTGATCCCAAAGAAGGGCAATGCCAAGGAATGGTCAAACCACCGCACAATTGCACTCATTTCACACAGTAGCAAGGTCATACTCAAGATCCTACAAGCTAGGTTTCAGCTGTACGTGGATAGAGAACTGTCAAAAGTACAAGCTGGGTTTCGAAGAGGTAGAGGAACTAGAGATCAAATTGACAACATTCGCTGGATTATGGAGAAAGCAAGAGAGTACCAGAAAAACATCAACTTCCAGTTCACTGACTACGCTAAAGCCTTTGAGTGTGTGGATCACAACAAATTGTGGCAAGTCCTTAAAGAGATTGGAGTACCGGACCACCTCATATGTCTCCTGAGAAACCTGTATAAAGGTCAAGAAGCGACAGTTAGAACCGGATATGGAACAACTGATTGGTTTAGCATAGGAAAAGGAGTACGACAAGGATGCATATTGTCACCCTGCTTATTTAATTTATATGCAGAGTACATCATGCAAAATGCCTGCCTGGATGAATCACAAGCCAGAATTAAGATTGCCAGGAAAAACATCAGCAACCTCAGATATGCAGATGATACCACTCTAATGGCAGAAAGTGAAGAGGACCTAGGATGAAAGAGGAGAGCACAAAAGTTGGCTTGAAACTCAACATCAAAAAAAACTAAGATCATGGCGTCTGGCCCCATCAGTCCTCGGCAAATAGTAGGGGAAGTTGTGGAAGCAGTGACAGACTTTACGTTCCTGGGATCCAAGATCACTGCAGACGGTGACTGCAGCCATGAAAATTAAAAGATGCTTGCTCCTTGGGAGAAAAGCGATGGCAAACCGAGACAGCATAATAAGAAGCAGAGACATCACCCTGCCAACAAAAGTCCATATGGTCAAAGCAATGGTATTCCCTGTACTAGTGTATGGCTGTGAGTGTTGGACCATAAGGAAGGCCAAGCGCCGAAGAATAGATGCTTTTGAACTATGGTGCTGGAGAAGACGCTTGAGAATCCCTTGGACTGCAAGGAGATCAACTCAGTCAATCCTAAAGGAAATCAACCCTAACTTTTCCCTGGAAGGCCAGATACTGAAGCTGAAGCTCAAATACTTTCGCCACCAAATGATAAGGGAGCACTGAGAAGACCCTGATGCTGGGAATGACTGAAGGTCAAAGAAGAAGAGGACAGCAAAGGATGAGATGGTTAGACAGTGTTACCGATGCAGCAAACATGAAGTTGAGCAAACTCTGGAGGATAGGAGGGCCTGGCGTGATGTGGTCCATGGGGTCGCAAAGAGTCGGATTCGACTGTCCAATTGAATAACAACAACAAGGTAGAGAAAAGCAGGGTATTATGTGTGTTCAAGGGTGTACCAGGCACTAGGGAGCCACATGTCATGCCCACTGGGCACTCTCAGCAGAAGGCAGCCTGAACATATTAAGGACAGAAAAATGGTTTGAGACAGTGTTGTGTAATAGTTAGGTTATGTCAGACTAAGGGACAACCCAGGTTTGACCGCTCATGCCACTATGGAAGCCCACTGGATGACGTTGGGCCACCGCTCTCTCAACCCAACCTACTTCACAGTAGTGTTTTCACAAGGAAAAAAACTGAGGAAGGGAGAATTATGCTGTAAGCTTCTTTGGTCCCCACTGTGGGGGGGGGGGGGGAGCAGGATATATGTAACACACACTTACAAATAAATAAATTCGTTGGATGGACACCTGCTGGAAAGGAACCAACTCCAAAGCTTTAATACCTTTCCACTGTTTAATTTGTAAAATGCTTTGGGGCTTAGACTTGCATGGGATCCATACATCATTTGATCCCTGGTCCCAGAGAAAGAGGAATTGGCCAGAATTGCTTAATGACAGGGGGATGTGGACTCTGCAGAAACTGAGAGGCACTCCTCTTCAGTCAGCCTCTAAGGATGGGAGAATTGACCCCTAGTACTGAACGCAGTCCTGGGTCCAATTCTCTGTCCAAAGTGCATCTTCTTTCCTCATACATTACCTCCCTGACCGAAAATGCATGTAACTGCTTAGCCTCTCCAGAACCTGCTGTGCACAAGCCCAGGCTTGAAACAGGTCTCACTTGGAGCTCCTCCAAAAGACCAGGGCTTGCTGGAAGGGCCATGGCTCAGTCGTAGAGTATCTGCTGGGCATACAGAAGGTTCCAGGTTAAATCCCCACCATCTCCAGGTAAAAGGACCAGGAGTAGGTGATGTGAAAGACCTCTGCCTGAGACCTTGGAGAGCTGCTGCCAGTCCGAGTAGACAATATTGACTTTGATGGACCAAGACCCCTGCCTGAGACCCTGGAGAGCTGCTGCCAGTCAGAGTAGACAATACTGACTTCTGATGGACCAAGGGTTCTGATTTGGTATAAGGCATCTTCACGTATTCAGGCACATGGGCTTGGTTGGGAAAGCCTATTGCACCTAAGGGGTAAACCTCAAGAGAGAGAGAGATGCCAGTCCCACGGAAAGCTTCATCTATGGGCAGGGCTGGCAGCCGATTCTTCCCAAAGCCTCCCACTCTGCTGCAGGGGCAGGGGAGGAGGAAGGCTGGCAGCAGAAAGCTTGTGGCACAAGCTTGGCAGACAAAGGCACGCAGGCACCTCTCCTTCACTCTTGCCAGCAAGAGGCCCACGGGGCAAGATTGGTAACACAACTTCCTCCTGGCATGCAGAACTACTCCTAGATCTGCTGAGCTTAGCTCTTTTCATCACTCCTGTTGAGGAGAGAACCCTGGAATTCTGGGCTTCTCCCAGCATGCTTCAGCCATTGGCTCACACAGCAGGAGAGAAACCGAGGTTTGCTTGGCCTCCCGATGTGGATTGTCAGAATCTGGCCCAGGAGGAGTTGGGGAGAGCCAGATTCCAACAATCAGGACAGTGAGGGACAGCCCTGGGGATCCTTTGGCTGAGAGGAATGTCCCCTTCGTGAACTTGCTGCAGCATTCCTCTATTCCCAAACTATTTCCAATCACAGCTCCACAGCAGAAAAACAGAGTCTGGCCCAGACATGCCCGGGGGGAACCAGCAGGGCTACATTCTTCCCATGTCAAGCAAGGTGGGGACACTGCTGGGTCTGAACTGAACTTCCTGCCCTATGATGGAAAGGCAACCCCTTCCCATGGGTCACTGCCCTCTCCTGCCCCACAGCCTCTGACGCCTTCTCACCCACAAGGGCTTTTTGGTGCATCTCTCCCAGGAGAACGTTTCCAAAGAAAGTGCTCCCAGGCCAGCCAGGATAAGAGAACTGAACCTTAGAAGAAGCAGGATCCATGTTGTCAGGAGTGTGATTGCAACGTGTGGGAGAACACAGAGGCAGAACATATCCCAGTAGGCCGGCTTATGAGTATTTCAGATGCATGTTCAGGACAGCCAACCACTGACATGCGAGGGGAAAAATCATGCCAGAGTGGACTTCTGGGCATAATACCCAGGAGAGAAACCCCTTGAACAGAGCAGTGCTTTCTTTTAGGTAAAACATGCATCCTGTTGGGCTGTTATTAGAATCTTAGCTTTTCTTCCCAACAAAAATCTGCACGACAAAGAAAGCAAAGCCTGCCATAGAGGCCTGAGCTTTGCTTCCCTGACAGGGACTAGCAGACATATAGATCCACTCATGCAAACTCAATCCCATTTAGTAATTCTTGCTGCAGAAACCAGCTTTTCTTGGCACAGGATATGGATTGTTTCAGCAAGGCTTCCTAATAAAAGTGTGCGCCGCGACCCACAAGGTCGACAATGTGCACAGAGACCAGAGCGCAACAGACTCCTCCTGCAGGAGCTGTGTTGGGCGTGCTGTTTCTTTAAAGTTTTCCCTCTGACAGAAGAGCCCTCCAGAAATCAACAGGCAGGCTGGAATCCAAAGCCTACCTGCCAGGTTCCCTCGCCTTGCCAAGTTACCTTGACGATAGGAACAACAAACACTTTTAGCCATTCCTTTTCCCTCAGTCATGGGCCAAGGCGGGCAGTGGCTCCCTATCGGCAAAGTTCAGCCTTGGAGGAGGGAAAGTATCGCTGGTTATTTACATCCTTGCCCGGAGCATTTTGGGGGGGTGTAGGGGTGTGTGGAGACTGAAACAAGGACAGGGAGCTGAGGTGGTATTTGGGGCCGGGTTACAGAGCCTGGGTTGGGGAATGATTGCCAACATCCAGGTGGGGCCTGGAGATCTCCTGGAATTACAACCGGTTTCCAGACTACAAAGATCAGTTCCCCTGGAGAAAATGGCTGCTTTGGAAGTTGGCTTCTTCTGCTGAGGTCCCTCCCCTCCCCTCCCTAAACCCTGCCCTCCCCAGGCTCCATCCCCAAATCTCCAGAAACTTCCCAACCCAGAGTTGGCAACCCTAGTTGGGAAAATGATAGGAGATTTGGGGGGGGGGATGGAGCCCGGGAAGGCAGGGATTTGGGGAGGGAAGGAACCTCAGTAAGGCATAATGTCATAGAGGCCACCCTCCTAAGCAGCCATTTTTTCCCAGGGAAACTGAACCCTGCAGTCTGGAGACCTGTAGTCTGATTTTGGTCATCTGGAGATTATATGTGATTCCTGGAGATCTCCAGGTGCCACCTGGGGGCAACAGGAGACCCAGGGGCAGATGGGGACATTACAACAGCTCACGTACAAGCTGAACTCCCCCTGAGGTGCAACCAATCAGCTCCATGAGAGGCACTCAGCTTATATCACCCATGGGCATCAGCTCATCCACTCCCTCTGGGGGCAGTGTGGGAGAAGGCAACTGGTGAGCTGACACCAACCCTTGCTTGTTTATTTTATTTAAAGGCCTCCTTTCTGAGACTCAAGGCGGACTACAAAGTCTAGAACAATGCCACAGGAACAGCGTCAGAATTTCTGCTGCCAAAGGGCCTCAACCAAGCTATTTCAGCAGTGTGGAAGGAGGTGCTTATCTCCGCTTGTTCCCAGCTACCAGAGGCCTTGCGGTTCACCAGCCCACCAGGACCTTTCCTGGTAAGTTAAACACCCAGTCCTCCCCCGCTGGTGACGGCCTCCCTTGCCACACCTCATGGAGGTGGCAAGATGGCTGACCGTGTCATGTGGTCCAGCTGGGAAAACTCATTCAGTCCATGATCTTGCAAGGCGTGGCTCTGGAGGACAGACAAAGGCTACGCACTGCCACCTTCTTCCCACAGTCACAAGCATCCCGTTCACGTGTAGCCGAACACCATCATGACTCTTGTCAAGCACAACACTAGCATTTCAGTGTCATGGAAGCTGGAACTCTTCCACAAACCCTGCTGGTGATTGGGGAAGGTCTTTGGCTCAGTGCTAGAGCATTTGGTCTGTGTGAGGAAGGTCCCATGTTCAATCTGTGGCATCAGACAGTAGATGACGTGAAAGACCATTAGATGTTGGAGAGCCATGACCTGTCAGACAAGGCAGTACTGATATTGCTAGGCCAAGGGTCTGACATAGAATAAGGCAATGTTTCACTGTTGTGGAACTCAGACCAGCATTTGTGAATTTTTCCAAAGCACAACCCTAGAATTTGTTTTTCTGCATTTATTTCAAACCTGTTTGCTCACTCCCCCCCAAAAAACAAAACTTCTGCCGAGTTCCCATTCTGAGTACATCCCACTCTCTCCTCCGGCAAGGAGTCCTCAGACGACCTCTGGGCTTCCTCCCTTCTGCTGCCTAAGAACCGGGGCACATCCATTGTCAATTTCCAGCCAGCCACCAACCAAGGAGAGTGTAGATCCCGGAGAAATATCTACACTGCAAGATCAAGGACACACCTACCCAGCACCCAGACCTGAAGAACAGGTCCTGTCTGGTTGGGGAGCGTAACTCACGTGGCAAGAAGGAGCCACAGGGGAAGGGGTTGGGTGGTAAGAGTTACATCATATATTTCTCCCCCCTCCAGAACTCAAACTAAATTGTTTGCTACAGCTGAAAGAGTCAGATAGGCAAGCTTGAGGCCCCTTGCATCCGGGGATGCAAGAGGCCGCCACCCCCAGGAAGGGCCACAGAAAGAAGCTGGGCTGTTTTGCTCCCTCTGAGTAAGGCAGCGCAAGAAGAAGCCGCCACCTTGTAATTTAGAGACCTGGAGACAAACCTTTGGTGCGTAACTCAAACCAATGCACAGAGTTCAGCACCTTCCTCAACCTACCTTTGGTTTATTTATTTATTTTATTAGATTTATCTCCCGCCCTCCCCACATCGTAGGCGCAGGGAGGGTTCCAAACATACAGATCTGCAAATAATGCAGATTTACAATTAAAATATATTAAAATCACTAAAATCACTAAAACATACAATATGCCTCATAGCTCTTGAGTCACCAGAGCACAGCCATACATGAACACACCAAGCTGCCTCACATGGAGTCATACCCTGGGTCTACCCAGGTCAATACTGCCCACTCTGACCAACAGTGACTATCCAGGGTCTTCATTAGAGTACTATCACGTCATCTTATCAGCTTACCTGCAGCTGCTAAGGACTGAACCTGGGCCCTCTCTACCACTGAGCCATGGCCTCTTTTCCCAAGGCCCTGTGTGAACTCTCCCATTCAAGGTTCAAGCTTTTCACTTCCTGCGCCGCTCTGGGGCTGGTCAACGTTCTATGACTGACAGTTTCCTTCTGTACAGTTGGAATGTTTGTGAAGATTCCATGAGCAGAGCAGAAGTTCAGCCAGTTTAGGAAAGAGAAGGATTTTATTTATCTAGACATTTATACTTTGTTTTTCTACCAAGCGAGGACCCAGAGTAGCTTATGAAATCACTCTCTTCTCCTCCATTATATCCTCCCAGCGACAATTCTATGAGGGGGTCAGGCTGAATGACTATAACTGGCCTGAGGTCATGCAGTACACTTCCACCGCAGAGAGGAGATTCAAACATGGGTTTTCTAGATCCTAGACTGACACTCTAACTGCTTTGTCATACTGGCTGTAAAGCAGACTGGTGATTGCTAGCTTTTAGATTATGAAGATGCACTACATCTAGAGGCCACAATATACCAAAGTCTTCATGGATCCCCAGCACCACTTGGAACCAAAAGCCCTCAGACCAAACATAGCCAAACTGGAAAAAAGGCATGGAGGAGGGGAAAGAGTTTGCTGCTTTGGGGTAGTCATCTCCCCTCTGGTAGTTGCAGAATTTGTGACAATTTCAGGTTACCAAGGATGTTGCACTGGAGAACAACCATCAGACTCTCGGTTGCGTAGGCCCAGCACTCATCACGTGATGAGGTTACCTGGCCGTTCAGGTGCCCAACATTTGTAAATGACTAGCTGGGAAGGTGGTTGCCCTGACCTGGAAGGCCTGATCTTGAATGCTGAGCAGGGTCAGCCCTGGTCAGTGCTTGGATAGCAGACCACCAAGGAAATCCTGCAGAGGCAGGCAATGACAAACCACCTTTGTTTGTCCTTTGCTGCGAAAACCCTACAACGTGCTATAAGTCTGTCCTGATGCGACAGCTTTTTCTGTCATGAGCTGGAAAGGCCAATCAGGAAAGCAAACATCAAACTCCTGCCAGGCCTCCTATGGAGAGAATCACAGAGTTGGAAGGGATCTCCAGGGTCATCTAGACCAACCCCCTGCACAATGCAGGAAATTCACAAATACCTCCCCCACACACACACACCCAGTGACCCCTGCTCTATGTCCAGAAGAGGGGTAGGGGAACCTTCCAAGATCCCTGGCCAAACTGGCCTGAAGAACAATGGCTTCCTGACCCCAAAGTGGTGATCGGCATTTCCCTGGGTGTGTAAGAAAGGATCACAGGAACTAAGCAGTGAGGAATCCCTTCCTGCCCTCCCTTCTCGTGTCCTGCCTAAGAAGTCACATATACAGCACCGCACACAGTCCAAAGGGCTGAAGAACTCCCTTCTTCTCTTGGACTGTATTATAAGAAGAGCCCTGCTGGAACAGACCAGCGGTCCATCTGGTCCAGCACCCCATTTCACACAGTAACCAATCAGTTGCTCGGGAAGGCTAACGATCAGGGCATATTGGCCAAGGCCTGCCTCAATGATACCCCCCCCAGTATTCAGAGGCTGACTACCTCTGAACATGGAGGTTTACTTTAGTCTCCATGGCTGGTAGCCACTGACGGACCCCTCCCTCCATGAAATCAGCCTAACTGCCTTTTGTGGTCTGGGGCTGGCAAGAGAGACAGCAGCCCGCTCAGCCTCACCGCCATGACAACCCCAAGTTTTCAGACTGACCTGTGGGGACTCCCTGCTACTGCCAGCAGATTTCATTATAGTTTCGAATAGCTGCATGTGAAACAGAGTTATGTATAATGCAAATGTTCACAGGCTGTGGGGTAGGTCCGACCCCTATCCTACCACTCGACTGAGCAAAGTTCATTCATTTATTTATCAAAATATTTACACACCACCTTTACTACTGGCTCAAGGTGGAAGTCTCCCTCCAGTCTCAGGAGCCTTCCTTGAACTTAAGTGGCTCTTTCATTGGAGGAAGAGCCACTTAGAGGATGGTTGGGTCACCCCTGTATTTTGTACCTGGCCATCCCAAATGAAAAGTGTCTCCTTTGCCCTGTGAGACTGAGTGTGGGGTCTCAGAACAGGGCCGGCGTCAGCACACCCTTCAGTGGGGTGGCTGCTGGGGCCCAGAGTCATTGTTGGAGGCCATGGTGGTTCCCCCCACAACAACTCCTCTATCACCTGTGTGCCCTTCCTGGCCCATCTGCTTGCAAGTGCTCAACCTGCCATGCTCCCACTGTTTGTCCAGAGCCCCCCCCCCAAACCTAGAACCAGCACTGTCAGACACTGAAGGTTGAGGCTGTGGCTCAGTGGTAGCACATCTGTTTGGCATGCAGAAGGTCCCAGGTTCAGTTCCCAGCATCTCCAGTGAAAAGGATCTGGCACTGGGTGATGTGCAAGACCCTGGAGAGCCACTGCCGGTCTGAGTAGACAATACTGACTTTGATGGCCCAAGCGTCTGATTCAGTACAAGGCAGCTTCGTGTGTTCATATGTCCTCCCGCTGTTAAGTCTAAAGCAATTCAGAGGTGGTGGTGCCTTTCAGGCTTCCAGAAAATGGATGTCGACCTGGATGTGTTTTCTTAGCTCTGCAAACAGCTACATGTATTCTCCACAGGACTGGCAGGTCAGGCTCCTCATGGCGGACTGCAAGGAAGTCTAGTCTAGCCCCGACAAATAACCTGTTGTTTGCACCATCAGGTAAGCGGCGTGGATCTAAATCAGAATAACGGAGTAGCCAATGACCTCTAGCACCTCCCTGACAGACTGGCCTCTGCTGAGCACACACCATCATCCACACGCATGGACCCACTGGTGCTACGATGGTACACCCAGGGTAACATCACCTCACCCCATCATTCCCTAACCTCCTCGGAGAGCTTCCTTCAAAACAAGTCCTTCAGCTCGCACATATGTGAAGGAAAAATCCCCACACTGCATTTCCATACACGCAGATTGCCTTTCAGTGTGGAAGGAAAGACATGGCACGTTCTGATCATAGGAACAGGCACCCGAGGAGATTGCTCCGTGTCAACCCAAATGCTGGGAAGTGAATATAGGGACTGGTTTCCAGCTGTGTGCCAGGGCGGGGTGAAAAGCTATACTGGTTAGGCCGGGGGGAGGGGGGGATGTTTCCAGTCCAAGGGCAACTCCTTCACATGTGGGATCCACAATGCAACCTTCAGTTGCAGCAGGAGAAATGGTGGAGTGACATAAGAGTGTCAGACTAGAATGGGGTAAGACCCGGATTCACATCTCCACTCAGCCATGAGACTTGTTGGGTGATGTTTGGGTGGTCACTGTCATCTCAGTCAAATACTGAATACATGTTCTTAAGCCCTTACAGTGGACTTTTGATTCTTGGATCACCTTTCCTTCCCGTGACCTTAGCCGTGTTCCTCGAGTCTCCTATTATTCAAATAAATTGTTAAGAGTCTGGGGTGGGGTTGGGAGCTCTGGCTTTAGGCTTCCATCTTCATGACAGCTGAAATCTAAAAAATTGGTTCATAGGAACTTGCTTAATATCTGACATTAAAAAGGCTGTATGATATGTGTAGCACTTACTTATTACAAGGCTGTACGATACTGATGTGTTCTTGTTTTTTTATATATGTTGTAATAAACTCAATAAACATTTTTTTTAAGTGGACTTCTGGTTCATTTTGCTACAGGAGACTACCCCTTTTCCAGTCAGTCCAACCTGCCTCTAGCACGGTTCTTGTGAGGATAAAACAGAATTCCTTGGAGGAAGGATGGGATGAATACGAGACAAATCTTTACAAATTCTTTGGTGCACAGTATGCATTTATTCACTCCTCGGTGAGTTATTGCCAGGTTACAAAATGCATGCACCCTTCTACACAAGCGCAAAGAATCTGGGCCAATCACCCTGTCAGTATAGAAAAAAACTCTGCAAAACGACCCACCAGGTAGCTTCCCCCCTTCAAAGGGTCATTCAAACTTCCCTGAACTGCTGTCCCCTTGAAACGGTATATTTGCTGCCATGAACAAGGACTTAAGGACTTTAGGTATTCCTGAACGATTTATTTGGAAGGGTGTGCCTGCTTTCCATGCCATCCACACAAGCTCCTTATGTATCAGAGTGCATTCCACAGCAAAGAGGGCCAATGCTTGAGCTCTTGGGAAGATGTCCCAGAATCCTCCTGGCTCTGCCTTCCAGGAAGGAAACAGATCAGTTTGCGTTCTGAATGCAGGGAGGGTAACCTCGAGATTGGATTACTGCAATGCTCTCTACATGGGGCTGCCCTTGTCCCAAATCCGGAAGCTGCAGTTGGTGCAGAATGCAGTGGTGAGGCTGTTGCTGTGTCTTCCTGTGTGGGAACACATCCAGCCTGCCCTAAAAGCACTGCACTGGCTGCCCATAGCATACCAGATTTGGTTCAAGGTGCTGGTTTTTACCTTTAAAGCCCTATCTCAGGGGTGGCCAAACTGTGGCTCAGGAGCCTCATGTGGCTCTTTCACATATATTGTGCGGCTCCTGGTAGGGCAGCTGGGGAAGCTACATGCCTTAAAGAAGCAAGGCTAGCTGCGATGAGGGCCAGGGCCTTTTCTGTGGTGGCTCCTTACTGGTGGAATGAGCTCCCGGAGGACATCAGGGCCCTGCGGGACCTTTTACAGTTCCGCAGGGCTTGTAAAATGGAGCTCTTCCACCAGGCCTTTGATTAGGGTGCTGCCTCCCAATTTTGTGGCCCTGGCCTCAACATCAGTACCAACTTAACGACCAATAGCCTGGCAACAACCCGGACTATGGTGGTAGTTGACCAATTGGATGCTGGAAGGACACCCCCATTGCTCACTACTACCTATGTTTACCTATGATTTTATACGTTTTAGTTAAATGTTGTATTTTATAGATTTCATTGTTTTAATATATATATTTATACAAAGAAGAAGAAGAGGAGGAGGAGGAGGAAGAGGAGATTGGATTTCTACCCTGCCCTTCACTCGAGTCTCAGAGTGGCTTACAAACTCCTTTCCCTTCCCCTCCCCACAACAGACACCCTGTGAGGTAGGTGGGGCTGAGAGAGCTCTTTCAAGAACTGTCCTTGAGAGAAACAGCTCTGACAGAACTATGGCTTGCCCAAGGTCATCCAGCAGCTGCAAGTGGAGGAGTGGGGAATCAAACCCAGTTCTCCCAGATTAGGGTCCATGCACAACCACTACACCAAACTGGCTCTGTAAGCTGCCCTGAGCCTGCCTTGGCGGGGAGGGTGGGATATAAATAAAATAATGTTCTGCCCCCTACTCTGGTAAATTCCTCCTGAATGAACTTTGAAAAAGCCACAAGCTTCAATCTCTTTCTCATTTTACCTCCTCTCTTACTGAGAAAAACGGGGATGCTGAATCTTCATAAGGACCCATTCACAGAGCTCCCACATCAGAACAAGGGAAACAGCCTGGATGGTTTTTTGTCATGTGACCTTCTGAGTTGAGATCCAACAGATGCTGCCATTGCAGCTGCTCATGTGAAGGTCATCAGAGAGGCACTGACACCTCAGAAGAGCTGCCGCTCTCCTAGCACCCATCAAGGAGACAAATCCAGGTTTCAGCAATTTCTTTTTCCGTCAAGCCACAGCTGACTTATGGAGACCCAGTAGGGTTTTCGAGGCAAGAGATGTTCAGAGGGGGTTGGCCATTGCCTGCCAACCCTGGAATTCCTTGGTGGTCTCCCATCCAAATACCAGCCAGGGCCGATCCTGCTTAGCTTCCAAGATCTGATGAGATTAGGCTAGCTAGTGCCATCCAGGTTAGGACAAATGTAGGCCAAGGAAAACGGCATCCTACACTCCCAGACCCTGTCCAGACCATGAAATTAAACAGAGAATTGCAACCCCTGAAAAAGAAATCAGTCCGATCTGGCACCCCACTTCTGTGGCAGGTGAAAGTGGGACTCCCAGAATCATCCCAACAACAGGAGCCCTAGACTGGCAAATCGCTCAGCTCAGAAAATCTCAAAACACACTCAAGAAGATATTGTGACATCTTAAATATAGGCCAGTGTGGCGTAGTGGCTAAGAGTGTACCTGGGAGACCTGGGTTTGAATCCCTGCTCATGCCATTGAAGCTCGCTGGGGGACCTGGGGCCAGTCACACTCTTAGCCTAACCTACCTCACAGGGCCGTTGTGAGGATACAATGGAGGAGAGGAAAAGGACGTAAACCACCTTGGGTCCCCACTGGGGAGAAAGGCAGAGTACAAATGAAGTAAGAAAGTAAATAAATAAATATTCCAGTTCTAAGTTTTCATGGACTACAGCCTACTTTTTCAGAGACCAAGAAAGTGACAGCACTCAATCACTTCCTTATCACTCTATCCTGAAATCAAAGGAGTTGTTTGCATCAGAATGAAGTTTCAGAGGATCGGCAAGGGCCTTGCCTCACACAAAAAGGCTGATTAGGATAGGAGCTGAAAAGGTACAAAGACACCTGTCTCCTGGTCAGCATTTCTCCTGCTCTTATCAACAAAGCTTGGAAGAAACAGGATATTATGCACCCAAAAAGCCAGGCTAAACTTTACAAAAACAAAAACTAAGCTGCTCATCACCACAGCCTAGAACAACCTCACAGTTTCTGTTACCTTCCCCTGTAGAGAGTGGCTTGGCTCACTTTCCAGAGAAGCTGATAGCTTTACAGGCACCACGTTTTTTGCAAGGCATCTGCTCTTGGACTGAGTCATGAAGGAAGGCGGGGAAGCCAGCAACATTTTTGTTTTAAATTTATATCCTGCTTTTCTTTCCAATTAGAATCCAAAGCAGCTTACAACATTGTTCTCCCCTCCTCCTTTGCAACCTGAGCCAGTTTGGTGTAGTGGTTAGGAGAGCGGACTCTAATCTGGGAGAACCGGGTTTGATTCCCCCACTCCTCCACTTGCAGCTGCTGGTGTGACTTTGGGTCAGTTACAAGTTCTTTCAGAGCTGTTCTCTCACAAACAGTTCTCGAAAGAGCTCTCTCAGCCCCACCTACCTCACAGGGTGTCTGTTGAAGGGAGGGGAAGGGAAGGGCAAGGCCTCTCTGAGACTCCTTCGGGTAGTGAAGGGCAGGGTATAAATCCAATATCTTCTTCTTCAGCCTCACAAAAACAACCCTGTGAGGTAGGTTCAGCTGAGAGACCGGATGGTTCAAGGTCACCCAGCTGGTTTTCATGGAAGAGTGGGGACCTGAACCTGGGTGTCACACTGGCTGTGTAAACACTAACCACTATACCACACAGACCAGGGTTGGGGTGTGACACTATATGGCTTCTGAATCTCAAGTTCCAGTTGTACAGCTCTGTAGACCTATGCCCCCAAAGTCCACACCAGGTGGGATCCCATCATGCATCACTGCTTCCTGTTTCCATTGTGCTCTGCAGCAGGTCAAGGCACCCAGGTGGCAACCACGGAAGGTGCAACTGCCATGCACTCCCCCCATACAGACACAGGTGAAAAGTTTGTGGAACTCCTTTATGTTTATGTGGCAGGGAGGGAAATGCCCAGAGTTCTCCCTGTACATTACTCGGAGCTACAAAGCATCATATTTTGAATCTGCAACCAGTCTCTCTTACTAGCCCAGTGAGCCACATGTATCTCATTCATGTCACCTCTAGCTCTTCTGAGACCCTATGTGGCACCTGCCCCATGTTTCAGGAAAGTGGACAAGTCCCTTGCCTATTGAGGCCTGCAGTTGGCAGTTGGCCTCCATCTTGAAACAGCTGCCACCAGAGGAACGGATAAGTTCCAAGCCTCGCTGAGGTACAGGCCTCAGGCCAGAGATGGAAGTAAATGTGGCTCTTTCAGCTGATGGTGACTGTAAATGTGGTTCTCCACAAGCTACAGAGTTCGGAGGCTGGCTGCAAAAACTCACACGTCACACACGCTGTGGTAGCTTCCCCCTCTTTACCAGTGGCTTCTTTATCAGACAGTGAAAATGCAATTGGAAAGCCACACCAAAGCCAGCCAATCAAGAAATGGGCAGGTCCCTTCCCGGCTTTTCCACATTCCCCTCGCATTTAACATCGGCACTGCTCCATGACTCAGTTTCCCTCCCTCTCTGTGATGCAAAGGGGCAGAATGAGGCAGAGCAGGGAGATGATTATTTTGTTTCCTACCATGGAGGGAACCCCAATGCTTCCGTGTGGAGGAACAGCCAAGGTCCCAAGCACTGAGGGAGGTGTTTAGGAAGAGGGTGGGGATTCAGGGAAACCGCCTGGAAGACCACTTCAAAGCAGCCTGGCCGACATTTATTCTGCCGCTACGCACACACAAACACAATGGAAGTGCTGCCTGAAGAGTTCTGTCTCACTCAGAAAGTATACACATTTCTTGAAGCAGAAGTTAGTCCATTCATTGTCAGGCTTACTTTTACTGGGCCAGATCAATAAATTCAGCACTTGGGCCACTGTTAGGAAAGAGCCCCCCACCCATTTTTTTGTAGCACATGTTCTTGGGAGAAAAGATGTTCCAGCAGCCCTAGTTTACAGCATGCCACAGATAATTTCAGAAGGAAGCCATGTTGGTCTGTAGTAAGACAGATTGATTTGAGCACAGCAGCTAATTCTTGTTGGCCTATTGAATCTGAATCAAACTGTAACATGCCAAAGATAATGTCTTGGTTGGTCATTTAGCAGTTCCAAGGTCGACACTAGTCACAGCCACCACAGCAGTGAGTTCCACAAACCCACTAGGATTGGCAGAATGGCACTCTGTACATACTCATGAAAGGACTCAGTGCTTCATATGTTTTGACAGGGTTGCCCATTTTCAGGTGGGGCCTGGAGATCTCCTGGAATTACAACTGACTGCCCAACAAAAGAGATCAGTTCCCCTGAAGAAAACAGCTACTTTGGAGAGCTGGCTATGGCATTGTACCCCACTGTGGTCCCCTCCCCAAACTCCATCCTGCAATCTCCGGGAATTTCCCAACCCAGAGTTAACAACCCTATAACTGGAACTGAATTTTAAACTGAAACTCTACTTCTCACCTTCAAGTTTTGGATCTGGGCTTAAATTCGAGAGGAGGGCCTGCTCTTTTTACACGTGCGCAGCGGCGGCGGCGCCACCCCCCCCCCCCCTTTCCCCAGCCTTGCCCGCCGGTTTCAACGTCCGCGGCAGAGAGACTGCTTGGAACTGAAGGCCAAGCACTCTACACACGTGCAGAAGCCCTCTTGCTCGCCGCTTGACTCACCCCAGGCCAGGAACTGCTGTACGTTCCGCTCCCGCCGCAGGGGGGCGCCGCTGCATTCCTGGTGGACGCACAGCAGCAGGTCGAGGAGCGCCTCCAGCCCCGGGTCTCCCGCGGTCCCCTCGCCCGGCTGCGTCGAGAGCAACTCCCGCAACCCGGCCAGGCGCCGCTCCACGGGGCTACACATGATCCTCCACCCGCCGAAGCCGCCGCAGTAGCAGTTGCGGCGGGGAAGCGAGGCTGCCCGTCGAGGCAAAAGGAGGAGCAGGAGGAGACGACGACGGAGGACGGCGCCCGGCCAGCCAGAGCCAGATCTGCCGCCTCCAGCACCTGAGCAGGAGCAGCAGCGGCGCAGCCCGGCCGGGCCCCGCCTCGATGTTTGTGGGATGGGCGCAACCTGACACCTGGCCCAGGTGGGCGGACGCTCTTGGCTCGCCTGGCACCCAGAGACCGCCTGTAGGGGCCAGAAACGGAGCCACCCTTGGACTTGGGAGGGCGCGGGGCCCTCTCCCTCTCTTTTCCCGGGAGGCTCTGCCACGGACGCGCCGCCAGGCCTTGGGCAAATCCCCCTTCCCGGGGCTCTGCAAAACGGGACAATCCTGGTCCCAACTCACAGGGCTGCTGCATAGGGCTAGAAACGCCTCTTTCGCGAGTTAAAAGGGATTCCTCTGGAAGCCGCCTTTTCCAGGGCAGAAAGACCGTCTGGGCCCCCAGCAGCGTCCCTCCCTTCGGATGCTGCCGGGTAGGCGGCGCAGGACCACTGCGAGCGGGGGTCCAGCCGCTGCAAAGAGGGGGTGAGGAGGGTATCATAAGGACAACTTCTCTCGGCGAGCCATAACAACTGCGAGATGTCGAGCGCCCTCGCCTCCCAAAGCGGGCAGGGCAGGCCCGGCCCACGCACGCCGCCAGCCCGAGGACATTTGTCTCGATCCTCCCTTCGCTCCCTGTCCCTGAGAAGGGAGTTCCGCGGATCAGCGGCACGTTGTGTTCCCAGGCCGCCGCTCAACGCCTAATTAGCTTGCCTGCAAAACTGGAGCGCCCGTTCCGACTCCGGGCGGGAAAGGGGAACGGGAAGGCGGGGATCCCTTCCCTGGTGCGGGGCTCCAGCGCCCAGAAGAGCGCCGAAAGGCAGTTGTGCAGGGTTTTGCAGGCCGCTTGCCCAAAGTTCAAGCGGGGGGTGGGGTGGGGTGGGGGGATTGGTGCATTTCAGCAGAGCTCAGGTGTCCAGAGAGAACTTGGCTGGGTGAAAAAAACTGGATAAGTCTATTTCTGGTAGGGTTGCCAGCCTCCAGGTGGGGCCTGGAGACTTCCCGCTTTTACAATTGATTTCCAGCTGACAGAGATCCGTTCCCTGGGAGAAAATGGCGGCTTTGAAGGGTGGCCTCTATGGCACTGTACCATGCTGAGGCCCCTCCCCAAACCCCACCCTCTCCCAGATCCACCCCCCAAAGCCTCCAGATATTTCCCAACCCAGACCTGGACACCCTATTTTCTGGAATTGCAGAAATAAAATTGATTTCTTCTTCTTCACTTTTGTGTTTCATGCCTGGTGTTTGAAATGGGAATCAGCAACTGCCCTACACCTGCCTTCTCTGTTGTGGCCCCCAGCTTGTGGATTGTTGAACAGGAAGGCTCTCAGGCTCCCCTGGCTTTCTGCAAAGGATGCAAAACTGAATGATTCAGGAGGGCTTTCCTGCCAAGGCAAAAGGTTAGCACTGTATGAAATGATTCAGAATGTTACTTGGACAGATCATTGGGGACTGTGGTTTATACTTTCAGGGAAAACAAATTTAGAGTCCAGTGGCACCTTTAAAACTAACAAAGTTTTATTCAAGGTATGAGCTTTCGTGTGCATGCACACTTTTTCAAATAAATAGAAATGGTTTCCGGTAAGTTGGGTCCTGCTATACATTTTGCAGCAGTTAATGTGTCAACACTTAATGCGGTACTTCAGCTCTGTTTCCTTTAGATCTCTGGTTGGTTTTACAACTCAAATCCTATTTCATTGTTTACTGAATGACCCATCCTGTTGATTGTATCGACTCATTCTGTGTACTCTGCCTTGAGTCCCAATAAGAAAGGTAGATTGTGAACAATGTTGGGAGCGGGTTACGAGTCTGTATGGGTCCTGCGGTGAAATGATGCTTCGGCCTTCTGCTTGCCCAGATATTCTCCAAAGACACCACTGGCAGCTTTTATACACCATGCTTTGATCCTGCTGCTATTATTCTTTTCTGCAGTCGCTTGCAAGTGGAACTGAAACTGGGCCACCACAAGGCCTTTAATAGCCTTATATCAAATAGTCCAGGGTGCTTGCCCCCCCCACACACACACTGTGGAGCGAAAGATCTGCACAATGAGACCAGCCAATAGGTTTGAAGAAGCCCTAAAATTATGACATCAGACGCCAAGTTAGGAGAAGGAGGAAGAAGAGGAGATTTATTTATTTTTTATTTTATTTATTTATATTTATTTTTATACCCCGCCCTCCCCGCAAGCGGGCTCAGGGCGGCTTACAGGGGCATAACGCCGGTTAAAACATCATAGCAATTTAAAATTCCAACAATAATAAATAACAATAAAATTTCAATTACTATACTATCATAATAACAATAAAATATTTCCTACTTCCACTAAAAAGCTTCCAATCTTATTGATCCGATGACGTCTTATCAGGATAAGAGTCCCCCCCCCCCCCCACTAGGTCCAGACTGCGTCCAGGGCCAGTTCACCCTACAGATGTTATTGTTATCATAGATGTTATTATAGATGTTATCGTTGTTGTTGGTGGCGGCTCCTAATTAAAAGCCTGGCGGAAGAGCTCCGTCTTGCAGGCCCTGCGGAACTGCATCAAGTCCCGCAGGGCCCTGATCTCCTCCGGGAGCTCATTCCACCAGGTTGGAGCCGCCACCGAAAAGACCCTGGCCCTGGTCCCAACAAGCTTGGCCTCCCTAGGACCTGGGACATGGAGTAGATGACGTGACTCCGACCGAAGTGCTCGCTGGGGTATGTGCGGGGAAAGGCGGTCCCTCAGGTATGTTGGACCCTGGCCATATAGGGCTTTAAAGGTAAGAACCAGCACCTTGAAGCGAACTCGGTATGCTATGGGCAGCCAGTGCAGCGCCGCGAGCACAGGCCGGATGTGGTCCCGCCTTGAGAGACCCATCATTAGCCTGGCCGCGGCATTCTGCACTAGCTGCAGCCTCCGGGTTTGCACCAAGGGCAGCCCCATGTAGAGGGCGTTACAGTAGTCTAGTCTCGAGGTAACCGTCGCATGGATCACTGTCGCTAGGTCATCGCGGTCAAGGTAGGGGACCAACTGCCGAGCCAGCCGAAGATGGTAAAATGCCGACTTGGCAGTGGCTGCTACCTGGGCCTCCATTGACAAGGAGGGATCCAGGAGCACTCCCAAACTCCTTACCCGCGACGCAGGCACCAACGGCGCCCCGTCGAAGTTCGGGAGTGGGAGCCCCCGCCCTAGACCACCCAGACACCTTCGCCGGGTTCAATTTCAGCCTGCTCAATCTGAGCCAACCAGCCACGGCGTGCAATGCCCAGTTAAGATCTTCTGGGTCAGAGTCCGACCGGCCGCCCAACATCAGATAGAGCTGGGTGTCATCAGCGTACTGATGACACCCCAGCCCATACCTCCTGGCAATCTGGGCAAGGGGGCGCATATAGATGTTAAACAACATCGGGGAGAGCACTGCCCCTTGAGGCACACCACATTCAAGTGGGTGCCTCTTGGACTGCCCCTCCCCAAGCACCACCCTTTGTCCCCGACCTTGGAGGAAGGAAACGAGCCACTGCAAAGCCCGCCCCTGTATCCCCACGTCGGCGAGACGATGGGCCAGGAGCTGATGATCGACCGTGTCGAACGCCGCCGACAGGTCGAGCAACAGCAACACCGCCCCACCGCCTCGATCCAGATGCCATCGAAGGTCGTCAGTAAGGGCAACCAGCGCCGTCTCTGTCCCATATCCCGGGCGAAAGCCGGACTGGAAGGGGTCTAAGACTGAAGCATCATCCAGATAACCCTGCAACTGTAACGCCACCGCCCTCTCAATTAATTTGCCCAGGTAGGGCAAATTGGATACCGGCCGGTAATTCGCCAATTCGGCCGGATCCAGATGTGATTTTTTCAGGAGAGGGCGGACCATCGCCTCCTTGAGTGCCCCCGGGAACCTCCCTTCAGAGAGGGAGGTGTTGATAATATCCCGAGCGGCACCTCGTAGCCCCTCATGGCCAGCTTTAATAAGCCAGGACGGGCACGGATCAAGGATGCACGTGGTTGGGCGCACAGTCAAGAGTAGTCTGTCCACTTCCTCAAGAGCAAGCGGGCCAAACCCATCTAAGCCCGGAAACGAAGACGTGCAAGGGGCCTCGAGCTCACTTACTGTATCAACTGTGGCGGGAAGATCATGGCGAAGTGACAAGACTTTATCCGCAAAATAGCTCGCAAATGCCTCGCAGCCAATTTCCAATTCCCTAGCATTTGGTCTGCCCTGTGGCAAGAATGTTAAAGACCGAATTGTTCTAAACAATTGGGCTGGGCGTGAGCTTGCGGACGCAATCTCGGCAGCATAGAATTTCTTCTTAGCTGCCTTGGTTGCCATCTCATAGGCTTTCATAAACGTCCTATAGGATGCTCTTGTAACCTCGTCGCGGGCCCGCCGCCACCGCCTCTCTAGCCGTCGTAGCTCTCGCTTCATCAGCTGTAGTCCCTGGGTATACCAGGGGGCTAACCGATTGCGAAGGCGTAGAGGGTGCCTGGGAGCGATCTCGTCGATGGCTGTAGAGAGCCGGCCATGCCAGTCCTCAACCAGCTCATCCAACGAGCCGCCAGGGGGCATCGGATCCCGCAGAGCCGTCAGGAACCGCATAGGGTCCATCTGGCTCCGTGGGCGAGCTAAAATACGCTCGCCGCCTAGAGGGCGGGGTGGGGCATTCAAACGGGCCCCCAGGGCATAGTGGTCCGACCATGGCACTGCCAGATTGGATTTATATCCTGCCCTTCACTACCCGAAGGAGTCTCAGAACGGCTTACAATCTCCTTTCCCTTCCCCTCCCCACAACAGACCCCCTGTGAGGTACGTGGGGCTGTGAGAGCTCTTTTGAAAACTTCCCTTGAGAGAACAGCTCTGAAAGAACTTGTGACTGACTCAGGGTCACGCCACCAGCAGCTGCATATGGTGGAGTGGGGAATCAATTGGGACTGCTGCCATTGCAGTAGCGACCAGGAGGAGGAGATAAGTGTGGGGGGTCAAGGATAGGGCAGGAGAGTAAAGGCCAGGGAGGGGGAGGTTGGGAGCCAGTGGAGGGGTGGAAACAGCAGCTGGCAACAGGAGAGAAGAGAAGGGGGAACTGGAGCAGGCAGCAGAGCACAGGGGAAGCAGGAACTGTCAAGGGGAGGGCAAGGATTGCGCGGGCAGGGAGAAAAGCAAGAGCCACAAAGGAATCTCCTGTTACCCACGAGCCTTTCCAGACCCCTGCTTGCGGGGCTGTGTTTCTTCTAACGAAACTGGCAAAGCTCATTCCAACAGGCATCTGTGCTTATTTGGAAGCTGGTCTGCCAAGAGGCATCAAAGCCCCCGCCCCCAACAAGGCTTCGCTCTGGGCACTCCAAACCACATTTAGGACCTCTTTGCATGCCAAGTGGATGCTTTACCACTGGATTTGTGAGTGCCCTCGAGTCGCAGCTGACTTATGGCAACCCCACAGGGATCTCAAGGCAAGAGACATTCAGAGGTGGTTTGTTGTTGCCTGCCTCTGAGCAGTAACCCTGGTCTTTCTTCGTGGTCCCCCATCCAAATACTAACAAGGGCTGTCTGGATCTGATGAGGTCAGGCCTAGCCTTGGCCATCCAGGTCTGGATGCTGCTGAATTTCCCTGCCCTAAATTACTTCCTGTTGTCTGGTCTGACTGGCGATGGCATTCATAAATCAACTGTTAATAATCTGTTCTTGGTGGGCGTGGGAGGAATAGTTTTTTAACCTGCATAAAGCTGCTGCTCATTTAAAAAAAAATATTTGTAATTTCACAATAGCACTGTAGAACTCAAAAGATGCAAATTACTTTGTTACAGAGAGAATGGGATGAAACAAAAATTAATCAAGGTGGAAGCTGGACAATTTAAAGGGGCAATAGCCATGAGAAACCAATACACACTAGTGCTATAATCACATTGTGCGTTTTACAAAAACCTCCACAAATCAGATCTAAAGAAAGACAAGAGTACAACATGGAAAACGCTGGAATTAAATGGGCTGGTAACAACATTAACTGGACTCTCCAGTAAAACTGAGTGAATGAAGCATGGCAGTTCAGGACTAAAACCTCTATTGTGAAATCAGCCATTGTTTCTCCTAGTTCCATGAAACTACATTGCCCTCTGCTGGAAACAAAAAAAACCTCTAACTTTGTGAACAAAATAAATTCTTTCCCTTGAAGAACCACCAAAGCCTGAGGCTGTGCATGTTGCCAAACCATAGAGACAGGAATGACTTTGCACTTACTTCAAAAGAGCAACAATATGAGTTTTACCAGTTCGTCTTCTTCTTCTTGAATAGGAAATACTGGAACATGACCCTGTACATAATTAACAAAAACTTGGTCTGCTGTGGATACATAAAATCTAAACTTTCTGGCAACCTCTTGCAAAGCTTATTTTTAAGTTGTGCAATCTCCTACATGTTTAACTAAATGCAAAACCAGCAAAGCAAGCATTCAGACAACATCAAAACGTCAATCTTGCTTGGCTTGTAAGCCAATCTCATCATGATCCTGCCCTTCCTCAAAGGGGTTCTCCCCTCCCTTTTTAGTCTTGCAACAATCCCTGTAAGGTAGGGTAGATGGGGCTGATGTGATCCGCCCAAGGTTGTCCAGAGGGCTTAGTACCTATGTGGGGAATTAAACAGACATTTCTAGTGCCAGATTTCACTTCTTGGCATTAACATATTGTGTCCAATAGCTGATGCTTCGTTTAGATTTCTGAATCCCTGGTCCTATAACTTCTCTTACCAGACATCTTATTCTGTTCATTTATTTATTTATTTAATTCAATTCAATTTCTAGGCCACTCTCCCCGCACAGCAGGCTCAGAGCGGCTTACAAGGCTTGGCGGACCAAGATTCACATTATCAATAAAACAGTTAAAACATTATAAACGTTCATCATTAAAACAATACAATTAATAAAGGGCTCAATACAATCTAATGGCATGCAATATCGCAATCTAATGTTGGGCGTGCAGTAACGCCAGTGACTGGATGGTAATGCATGTGGCCGATCATTGGTAATTGCTGACAACGAGGGGAGGACAAGAAAGGCGGCGGCCCCCTATTCATAGGCCTGGCGGAAGAGCTCCGTCTTGCAGGCCCCGCAGAACTGCATCAGGTCCCACAGGGCCCTGATCTCTTCTGGGAGCTCATTCCACCAGTGAGGGGCTGCCATTGAAAAAGCCCTCCCCCTAGTGGCAGCGAGCCTGGCTTCTCTAGGGCCAGGTACGACCAGGTGATGTTGGGCCCCGGCCCCCAGACCGTAGTGCTCTCTGGGGTATATACGGGGAAAGGCAGTCCTTTAGGTAGGTCGGACCCAGGCCATTTAGGGCTTTAAGGGCAAGCACCAGCACCTTAAAGCACCTTGCATTGTCTTACATTGTGCGATCTGCCTTGAGTCTCAGTGGTGGTGGTGCAAAGTCCCATCAAGTCACAGCCAATTTATGGCAAACCTGTAGGGTTTTCCAGGCTCGTTTTCCAGGGCTAGCCTGGGCCATCCAGGTCGAGGCAAGACTATAAATAGGTTGAATTAAATAAATAAACTCTCAGTCTGCACTAGTTAAAGATTTAATTCATTTTTAAACAAGCCTGACTTGTTGCAAAGGCTAATCCTTTGCAAGTTTGAAACGTAGGTCTCTTGTCAGTTTAGTTAGTAGCCTCATGAAGACACAGATACAGGAATCCTATACATTCGCCTGGCAAAAGACGACAGAGTAAATAACTGGGGGCAGCTGCTGGACTCCAAAATAAGTTTTTTTGGGGGGAAACCCTCCCCCAAATTATTCACCGCGCGGAGTCCACGTACTCTGCCTTTGCAAGGTTACACCCACTGGGGCCAGTCCCAAACCTGTTTGCGGAGCGAGATTTTCTAAACCATGGATCACCCAAGAATCCTGCAGGTTTGCTACATTTCTTTACTAATAATTGGGGGGGGGAAATAGGCCCCGTAAAAGGGATAAGAAGCCCCTAAACCTCTGGATAATCTCTGGAGCAGTGCCAGTGCAATATTCTAGTAATTTATTGGTTTCCAGAAAACAGGCTGCTACGCAGACTATAACATTTCTAAGTGTTTTTGCCCCAACCTGGATGGCCTAGGCTAGCCTGATCTCACCAGAGCTTGGAAGCAAAGCAAGGTCAGCCCGAGTTAGTGCTTGGACCACCAAGGGAGTCTTGGGTTGCTGTCCAGAGGCAGGCAATGACAAACCACCTCTAGACATCTCTTGCCTTGAAAATCCAACGGGGTGGCCTTTAAGTCAGCTGTGACTTGCCAGCACTTTCCACCACCAAGTGCTTTTCAGTCTTTTTTTTTTTTTTGGTCAATGTTCTTGTATCATCATCACCACCATTTGTGTTGTATGCACTGTGTTCCAGAAAGCAATACAAAATAATTAAGTTAGGATGGTTGGGTTCCTGACCGATGCACAGCAATGATGGGGCTGGGATAAAGATAATCCTTCAGAACATCTGGGAAAACATCATCTGTAGCCTCTGCATCGCTAAGCTCTTTTTCCATTTGGACTCAGCGCATCCCACAAAGGTCTGTGGCCAATGCTCCCTCGAAGCTGTGGAGTCTTGTGAGCAAAAATTCTGCTTTGTGAGCTACTGGCACTATAGTTGTGAGTGAGCGATTCGGCTACTGCATGAATTAGTTTGCTCTGGAGCCGTCCTTCCTGAGCTAAGACAAAAATGTGTGAGCCAGAGGCTAAAAAACTGTGAGCTAGCTCACACTAACTCATCTTAGAGGGAACACTGCCTGTGGTCTGTTTTCCCAGGATTGTGGAGGCAAACCCAAGGAATCCGAGCATCTGAAGAAGAGGACAGTCTGAATGTGTCGTTTTACATGCTTTATGGCCCAGCCCCTTGTAGCTTCCGCCACCATTTGATGAAGGAGATTGTCGTCCAGACGGGTCAGGAAGTTGCGTGACTGTGGACACTTTGCAGAGTTTGTCTCCCAGCCCACATCAGGGAAGTTGGAAGTCACCCATAACTACTGAACACACACAAGGCCTCCAGGAATCCGAGCCAAAGAATAAGCCAAAGGTTCTTCAGTGCTTTTAAGAAACTAGCACGGGCAGACAGGAACTGGATGGGCTGCTTACTGTGCCCTTTACAACACACAGCCCTTGCCTGCCTAGTTGCTGCCTAGGGACAGATTTGGAGTTTGCTCAAGACTCACCCTGGTTATAGAGGAGCCAAGTTTTACCTGCTACCGTGGAGGGATGTGGGATGATAACTGACCGCATCTGTTGTTCAGGAGAGTGCTGGGAAGTGAAAAGAGGCCTGGAAGAAGCCTGGCTAAGCAGCAGCCCGTGGTGCTACAAGCCACCATTTCAGGGGCCACTGGACTCAGCGGCACCAACAGTGGACATTGGCTAGGGTCTCCAAGTAGATAGAGATCTCCCACTATTACAACTGATCTCCAGGCAACAGAGACCAGCTCATCTGGAGAAAATGGCTGCTTTGGAACGTGGACTCTACCCCATCGAAGTCCTCTCCCCAAACCCCACCCTCCTCAGGCTCCACCCCCAAAATCTCTAGCTATTTCCCAACCCTGAGCTGGACGCCCGAGCAATGGCTCACCCCTGGCCTCATCCCACAAAATGGCTGCCACACAAGAGAAGACTACTGGTGAGCAGAAACCAGTTACCCATGAAGGTGGCCCTGAGGCCCTGTCCGAGTTGCTGGGTCTCAGCCACCAGCAGCCCCCTAGAGCAGAGGGCCGCCAGGAAATTCCCCTGTAAATTAATTGGCCAGTCTGTCCCTTCAGTTGTCAAGTTTTGTCTTCCAAATGCATTTGCCACTGCAAAGACAACGGTTCCTGCATTTCCTTTGCATCACTCAAACTGTGCTTATGATAAGCAGGACAATTAAAACCAGTTTTTTTATTGTCCATGATGTGACTCATACACTTCTGTATAAGTATTGTGCAGCAAAGACTGCTCTCTGAGGGCCACTGCATTATTTACTGTACACCATATGGACGTCAATGACCAGATGGCACCCCTATCGGCAAGTTGTGCCAGTCAGCAATGAAGAAACAGGTTGCCTACCTGTAACTGATGATCTTCGAGTGGTCATCTGTGCATTCACACTGATGGGTTTCTGCACCTGCGCAGGAATCCTTCGGTATTGTAGAAAGCTCTTAACGGATTTTCGTGCCCAGCACCTCCGGGCATGCGCGGAGCCCCACCGTGCATGCCCAGAGGAGCGGGCACAGACATCCTGCTAGTTCCTTCTGACCATAAAGCAGAAAAAGATAAAGGGGGGGGGAGCCCGGAGGCAGAAGGAAAGAACCCCACCACCTGAGGAAAAGGGAAAAAAATTTTTTCCAGTTTTTTTGACAGAAAGGTAAAGAAATAAGGTGAAAGTTATAAAGAAAGAGGTTAGAATGCGAGAGAAGGCAAAAGAAGTGAGAGCTTTCCTCAAAGGACTCAACTAATCGCACAAAGCTGTTAGCAGCGCTGCGGTCAGAAGAGAACTGGTAGGATGTCCGCACCCGCTCCTTTGGGCATGCATGGTGGGGCTCCACGCATGCCTGGAGGTGCTGGGCGCGAAAATCCGTTAAGAGCTTTCCACAATACCGAAGGATTCCTGCGCAGGCACAGAAACCCATCAGTGTGAAGCACAGAGACCATGTCGAAGATCTTTGTGTTCAGAACTTGCTTTTCAATCATTGGGATCTAATTTCCAGCAGTGGAAGTACTCTCTCTAATTTTTGGACACTATTTGGGCTGGAACATTAATGCCGCTTCGTAATAGCAATGACATAATGCATTCACTCGAACAAGAGTCGTTTACGCTCAGGGGACATTTGGCCGTTGTTAGCTGGTTATAATGCTTGCAAATCTCCTCCCCCCACACCCCCTTTTGCAAGCATTATACCAGGGCTAACCCTGCTTCAGTGGCTCAGAGGTTAAGATGCTGAGCTGCAGACTGGAAGGTCTGTAGTTTAGCAGTTTTGAGATCCTAGTCCCACATGATCGCTGGCTCCCATCTTTAGCTCCAGCTCCTGCCAACCTAAGTTCGAAAGCAAGAAATCGCAAGATAAATAGGTATGCTTTGGTGGAAAGGTAACAGCATTCCATGCGCCTCGGCATTTAGTCATGCTGGCCACACGACCACGGAAATGTCTTTGGACAGCACTGGCTCTTCGGCTTGGAAATAGAGATGAACACCTCCCCCTAGAGTCAGATCCGACTAACTTTTGAGCAAGGGAAACCTTTACCGTAACCTTGCCCAGTGGTGATGATGCACCATCTAGGCCATCCCCCCCCCCCCCCCAAAGAGAAAACCGCTGCTGCTGCTCTCATTCCAGTTCCAGGGGAAGACAGTCCACACCAGACCCAGCAACCTTTGACCCTTGCCTAGCTACTCCAATTTGTTTTATTTCAAAAAGTCACCTGGGCACACTCAGTACAGAAGCCTTGTGTGTACATAAGGACAGGCACTTCCCCTGTAACCATAGAAGGCAGCCTCCCAGCTCCCCCCCCATCACACAAATGTGGAGAAGACCATTTGCTACTGAGGTGATGGGGAAGGTAGAACAGCAGAGCTCCTGCATCACAGACTCCTGGCTGTTGGCACTGGTTGAACAAACGGCAGTTTACGTTAGTTTTCAAGTCTGCAAAACCTGCACAAGCTTTACTTTCTCAGCGATGTTCTCAGTTCCATCCTTGGAAAAGAGACAACTTTACCCAGATGAACAGATGCCGTGTGTGTGTGTGGAATCTGTGAACAAATTGATCTAATAATTCCCAGTTCTGAGACATTTATTTCTATGGGGAATTTCTTCTAAGCTCAGAGAGAGCCCTCACCTCATTCCAGACTGAAAGGTTTGGGGCTGGTTTGTGGGTTCATGTAATTGGGCCTGGATAAGATAGCCAGTGATGTGGTCCATGGGGTCGCAAAGAGTCGGACTCGACTTTGCGACTGAACAACAGTAACAAAGATAGCCACACCTAGAACACCTGAGTCTCTCAGACGCGGATTACATGAGACCATCTAACCTTTTGGAAAGGGCTTTGGTAAGACTCCCAGAAATTGTTTTAGCTTTTAATCTTTAGATATAAGGAATGATGTATTTCTGTTTGATTTCATTTACATATGCAAGCATATTTTGTTATGACATGATTCTTACATACTTATTCATTTCACGTATTCATTTCAAGAATGATCAGACTGATTTTAAATAAAATGAATGATCTTCACCTGGGGCACAACATTTTCACTTGACACCCTGGAAATAAACTTCTGACCTCTCCAGTTAGAAGGCCATAACCTATAGAGATTGGGTTCTGAAGAGAATAGCCATAGCAATATAGCCCTATGACTTAGTGGCTAATGCACTGCTTCGGAACAAGCAGAGAAGACCATTTCCATGTGTCTGCTTTAAAAGGAATGCTGCCTGAGTCACATAATGGTTTGGAAAGCAGACCTGGGAGACCTGGATTCACGGTCAGACTCAAGAATGCAGTAAGCCAGGACCTCGGCTCGATGGTAAAGCATCAGCTTGGCATGCCGAAGGTCCCATTTAATCCCTGGCACTTCCAGTTAAAAGGACCAGGTGAGGTAATGTGAAAGATCTCCACCTGACACTATGGAGAGCCACTGCCAGTCTGAGTACACAGTACTGACCCTGATAGATCAATGCTCTGCTTTTGTGTAAGGCATCCTTGTGGGTTCAGGCCCCGGCAAAGTATAATTTTAGGGGGAGGGGCCATGGTTCAGTAGAAGAGGCTCTGCTTCGCCTGCAGAAAGTCCCAGATTTCAGTCACCAGCATCTCTAATTAAAAGAACCAGGCAGTAGATGATGTGGAAGACCTCTGCCTGAGACCCTGGGGAGCCTCTGCCAGTCTGAGTAGATGATACTGGCCTTCATGAGTTTGTGTGTAGTAGCAGACTTTAGGCTTGTTACTTGTCTCTAACCTACCTTGCAGGGGTTGCTGTGAAAATAAAATGGAAGGGAGAATCCAGTATGTTACCTTGAGCTCCTTAGGACAGCTGGGATACAAACATAATAGGAGGACAGTAATTCTAACAGCTCAGAAATGAGACAGTGGGAGTGCGACTGGTGTGGGGACAGTCAGGTCTTTGAGAGGTAGGATTACACCATCACCAAACATCAAAAATTACATTGCCAGATCAAGTAAAATGATAAGAGGTAACAAGCCCCTTCTGAGCTCCAGAAAAATCACTCTTGGGGGTGGGGGTCACTGGCTCCAAGCAGAACAGTCATAATGGTGGGTGGGCTGGAGTCAGGAGAGTCCAGGGGATGAAACAGTCCGCTCCTCAGGGGAACTCCACTTGCAGAAGAGGAAGGAGGAAATGTATCCCCTTGTCCTTCTTCACTCCAGCTCTCCAAACTCCACATGGTGGCTGACAACCAAATAATTTTTCTAGAAGTTCAGATGGGGCCTGAACTTTGCATTCTGGGAACAGAGTGGAAGGATACATGTCACTGTTATAGAATCCTCACTTCTGCAGATGGGGTTGAGAACATCCTCGATACTCGTAGCCATCTTTGAAATACTTGTTTCCTTTACAAATATACCATCAGAGAACAAGTGGAAGCCAGGAGGCACACCTACTTAGCTTAAAGACCACTTCGTGGCAGATCCCGGGGGAGAAACCAGCGCCCATCCATGCTGTTGTGCTGAGGGGTGGCTTCCATTTCCTTGGTGGGGATGGTGATACATCCGAATAGGAAACTTGCACAATGTTGAAACGGCAGGAAGTTTTCTCCCCCACTTCCCAGCAACAACCCAATCTGTATACCTGCAGCATCTACCACCACCCATAAGGTGCTCCTTCACCCAGCAGAGGGCAGTAGCATCTCAATCACACACACACTTCATACCATAGTCACCAGCAGACACACTCCGAGAACTCTTATCACCCTCCCTTCCAAAGCCACTAGTAGATAGGAAACAAAAGTGTGCCTGCTGGCAATCTTCCTTCCTTAAACTCTCCGTATAGGAAGGGCCAAACACCTACAAAGTGTGTGTGGCTGGCCTGGGATCTGGCTTCTAGTGTCCTGCTTGGGAAGCGGGGTGGGGGGGATGGAAAAGGCCCAGTCATTGCTATCTCCTTGGTGCAAAGCTGTTTTGTGCCAGGACTCAGCCTCGGTATGTGTAAAGGCATGAAACGGAGGAAAAAACCCCACCCCCCATCCCTGAGCAGAGTCGCCCATATAGATGTAGCTGTGAGCAGCGGTAGTTCCAGCTCTAAAGCCCAACACCTCTCTGTAGACACTGAGGAAGAGGCCTACTGCTCCCAAGCTCAGGACTTCTCAGACTCCCACTCAGCACCACTGTAGCCTGGTGCCGTGTGACTGCCCACCCCACCCCCGCCACCACCACCATTACCACACCCCCTTCTAAGCCCTAAATAGCACAAAACCATCCCTCTAGAAAACTGGCTAAGACATTTTGATTTTGACGAAGGGAACTTTGATTCTCAAAGCCTTATACCTTGAAATTCTTTTAAGGTGCTTCTGGACACTGATCTAACTGTCCTGCTGCAGACCACGATGGTGTCCTCTCTCTGGAACACATTTTTTGTTGCACACCGCATGTCAAGAAGACTCATGCCTGTTTACATTCTTCCTGCGCAGTGGCTGCTCACCTCCACATTTCCACCCAGCTTTGGACACAGCAAGTGGATTCTAGGGCTCCGTTTCCACAGGGCTAGTTGGCACTATACCCTGGATGGCATCTCCTATTTGGGCCTCTTTGAGATCCCAGGAGAACAGCTAGCAGATGCTTCTGTCCATCTCCCTCTCTGTTCCACCCACCAAGTCAGCAAACCACCAAATCACAAGGGTGATCCTTGCATTAGAGGTGAGCAGCTACTTTAGTTTCATGTGGGTAGCCATGCTGGTCTGAAGCAAAACAAAGTTGGAGTCCAGCAGCACCTTTAAGACCAACAAAGTTTAATTCTGCTTTAGTGGCAGAGTGGAGCCCAATTCTTTCTCTGAAGTAGCCTTCCATTTGCTCCGGGCCTTTCGCCTCTCCTCTCCCCCACCCCCCATCCTGCCAGTTAGTATGAATAATGATTAGCTAAAGAAAAGCAAGCCAGGAATAGAGACAGATCCCTGGAATTGCAGAAAGCCCTTCTTAAGTGGCGATGGGAAAGTATGCCTCACGAGGATGCCCCTCCCTTCCCACTGACATTCCTGGCAAAGAAGCCAAATGTTATTTACTTAAAAAATTATTCCACAGCGTGCAAAATGGACCTTGCTGTCTTTCTGCGGCCAAGACTACAGGCAGCTATACTGAAATTTACTGAGCGTACTGTCCTCACTGCATGCTGACAAAGGGACAAACTAAACCAAGTTGGGGGTGGGGAGACAAGCAGCTTTAAGTCCCGACCTGGTCATAAAAATGTCTGGTTCACCCTTTCCCAGGAACACCAACTACTCCGTGTGCATACTACTCCCTGGCGGGCACCAGCAATGTGGCAATTCCTCTTTGCCCCCCACCTTTAAACTTTGCTTGACATACTTGAGATAGTTCTGTTTCTGACCAGCTATGGCCAGCCCCGAGCTTTTAAATAATTCAACACAGCTGTCAGGATGCTCCCACAGGTCAGCATGTGCATGCACAGGCCAATGAATTATTTGCAGCACCTTCGCATACTTTCCGTACACATGATAGCAGTCGCAACTAAGAGTGTAAACTCCACCCCCATTTGAGAAATCGGAATGAAGTATTGGGCCCAAGCACATGACCATAGGGAAGGGGGGCGGGGGAAGAGGTCACCAAGCTGTTCCAGGACGGGGAGACTGACGTCTTGGGCTTTCCTTCAAGGCATGCCTCCCTCCAGCTGTCATTTCGTCCCATCCAAGTAAGCATTCATCTGACATTAGGAAGGTGGTAGAATCTGAGGAAGCCAAATTTAAAGGGGAAAAAACCAACTACTAAGGCATGGGGGGGGGAGGCATTCTTTGGAGCAGTAACCAGCATCACATGACCCTCAAGGAAAAGGTGCTTTTAAGGGCCGGGAATTTTTTTTTAACACCCATGGAATTTAATACCAGGCAGCACAGTCAACATTCCAGTGCTGTTTAAAAAACAACAACAACAACAAGTTTCTAGTCCTTATGGGGAGGGAAGAATTTTTTTTTGCACGCTCATGAGCAATGCCTAGTCAAGTCTCAGAAGCCAGAGTAGCAACGAATCTGACTGCTCCTCTTAAGTACACGGCAGCCTGCTTATACTTTTGGGTCAAGACCAATTTTAACTCAATCTTTTAAATACAGAAAGGCAAAAACAAAACAAAACAAAATCAGGCAGCTGCAGAGCTTCAAATGAAATTTAATACCAGGGAAACGGGCAGGATATTTAAACAGGCTCCCCTTCCTCACTACACATCCCTTCCCCCAAATCAGAGGCTGGATGTACTTTCTACTCCCTCCCATGGCTGAGGCAATCCAGTCCTCAGCCACTGTCACACAGAGAAAGATGACCGCGTCCAGCAACATGGGCAGACATTTTTACCCTGCCTTCATACTTCGTGGGGCAAACAGAATGTAGGAGTGACAGCCCTTCACAGGCCACAAGCCAGCATTAGACGCTGCAAAGTCATTCCTCAGTCGTCCCCCCCTTTCTCCACAGCAGCCCCCCGAGAGAAGTAACAGCTGTCACGACCTTCCTTCAGAAACATCGGAAATTCCCAGCCCAATCCCATGTGATTTCTGCAGCACTGAGACTTCTCCCGTGCTTAGCTGCAGAGATGTTGAGCAGCTGCGAGTCCAAGCCCACGGTCAACAGAGCTGCAGGCGCAGAGGCCTCTTGAAACCCACGAGTCTCACTACAACAGAGAGAATGGCCATCTGATTCAACACATTTCCCACTCCCCCCAGGCCAAAGAGGGAGTTTGACACCTTCCTTTTGTCGATCTGGGGAGGGGGATGGATCTCCGTGGGAATGGAGGAGGTCTGTTCAGGATGAAGAAGCTCAGCAAGTTCCCCATCACCATGGATGTTAAGAAACTGCCATTCGGATGTTAAGAAACTGCCATTATTGCTGAAATACTTCCGTCGTTTAAGTGAAGGCACAGAGGCTTCCTTGCTGAATCAGAAGAGGAAGCCTAACCCTTCAGAGCTGCCAACTTGAGTTTACCAGAACCTTCAGGCTTCGGGGAGACCCACCCCTCTGCGGGAAGGCTTGTCCAGGCACCAGGGGATTATTGCAGGCCCAGGGTGGGGAAGCGATTAGTTGAGCAATCCTGAAAGCCAGCATGGGTATTGGTCAAGGGGCATGAACAGTACCAAACCAAGACTGAGTGGCCCAGTGGGAAGAAGCAGCAAGTGAAAGGTGGGAGGGGAAGAGGTGCTCCAAACTCTGCCTGGCTCCAGAGAAAGGTGATGTGGACTAACTGCCAGGAAAAGGCAGAAGTGGGAGATGCACATGTGAGGTGGGTATGGTGTGTACCTGCATAAAATGCAACTGATGGTGTTGGTCAGTGGGGAAGAGTGTCCTGGAGGTTTCTCGCAACTTTTGGGTGAACAGGTGAATAAGGGCATGACAAGTTGAAGGCAAAAAGCAGCACCAGTGTGTGTGTATGCGCGCACGTGTGTGTCATGGATGACATCTGTGTCACGCAGTTCCTTCCAACGCCCCAGCCCCAATACTAACTAGTCAACTGACAGAGAGAAGACACCAAACCATGAGAGATCTAGGTGAACCACTCTCTAGGGAGAGAAACGGGGGAACAAGGCCACCCACACCAACTAGCTTTTATGTTTGTAACGATGAAGAAAACGGTCCCCTGTTTCCCCCACCCACCCCACCCCACCCAGAGGCTCACTTCTTGGGAACAGCACCTAAGTTGTACCCCATCTGGAGTAGAAGGAGGGTTCCCCCCAACACCACAGGTAGGAACAGAAGAGTATTGCGCCTTAAAATGTAGCAGATGTATTAAAAATTTCTCAAAGAGTTACTGTGCATGGGCTTCTTTTCATTCAAGAAGGGGGGGGGTTGTTCTCACAGGATGGGGAAGTTCAAAGTCAGTTCCTGGGGGCAGCAGTCCAGCCCCCACAGAAGAGTAGTCAAAGTCAAAGGCGTCCCCCCAGGAAGGGGGAGTGTCATTCGTGCCTGCGCTTGGAGGGGGGCACTAGGTGAGTGGGCAGTTCAGCAGGCAGTTCGTGGCCCTCCAACTTGACCTTGATGAGGTGGTTGGCCAGGGCGAACTCCTCGTCGTCCAAGAGACCATCCCTGTCCACGTCTGCCAGCTTCCAGATCTTGCCCAAGACGGTGTTGGGCAGCTTGGACTTCACCATCTCCTTCTTGGCGCTGGCCCCCGTGATCTTGCCGTTGACAGGGGAGAGGGTGTAGAAGATCTCGTCGTAGGTGGGCTTGTCCTTGCCCACCACCCACTCCACGTCATCGATGCCCTCGCCAGCACCCTCCCCATAGCCGTGGCCGAAAGGCCCGTTCATGGTGCCCTCGAAGGCCCCGCCCTTCACCACCTGGGACGGCATTTGTGACTCCTCCTGCCGCACCATTACCATCAGCCGGGCGATGTCGTTGGCCAGCATGTCATCCACAGCATCCAGCAATTTCAGCTTCAGCGGCTGGAACTTGCTGAAGTCCTGCGCCATCAGTAGCTCCTGCGAGGAGAGAGAGAAGGTGGCCATCAGCAGCCATAGAGCTCTGCAGAAATAAGGGGAAGCAAGCACGAACTTGCCAAGATCCGAACAGCTACTGACAGTGCCCTCCCCTCAATTAAAGACTAAATTCAAATGGGACTTAATGGACGTCCTCCTCTCACCCCCTCGTCCTTCATGAGGGAAGGAGCCCCAACAGATGCCTGGCCAACCACCTCGGACTCACTCCCACCCACACCCAAGGACTGGCTTCAGGGACTTCACAGGCAGCTCAAGCTGTGTCACTGGCGAACATGATCAAGATCACTCATGCCACATATATGAGTGTGAAAGCTGGACAATGAAGAAAGCTGACAAGAAGAAGGTTGACTCACTGGACATCTGGCTTTGGAAGAGGGTGTTCGGACACGGTGGGCCGCCAAAAAAGACAAACAAGTGGGTTCTCGATCAAATCAAGCCCAAACTCTTTCTAGAAGCTAAAATGGCTAAGCTGAGCCTACTGTACTTTGGTCACATTATGAGAACACAAGATTGCTAGGAAAAGCTGAAGGCAGCAGGAAAAGAGGAAGACCCAACAGGAAATGGACTGACTCAATCAAGGAAGCCCTGGCCCTCAGTTTGCAAGACCTGAGCAAGGATGTTAATGAGAGGACGTTTGGGACGTTAATGCATAGGTTGCCGTGAATTGGAAGTGACTTGAGGGCAACACACACACACACACACCCTGGAGAGCTGTTCAGCATTGGAGCACTTCATAGGTCTGCCACTATTTCACCTCCTTTCTAAACTGTTGCCTCATCCTTTCCTCCAGTGATAGCTGGATGTTTCCAAAATCCTCCTAAACCTTGCTTTTCCAGAGACCTAAATATGTTTCGTTTCTGTCCCCCGAATACCCACCTGTGAGACACTTTACAGTTTTAACCACACTAGTCTGACACCCTGCTCAGACTAGGACATTAGGAGCACACATACATAAACTCCAAGGACACCATCACACAAACCACAAACCCATATGCCACCACAGATCACAAGACCTTCCAGGACAAGAGCTTCTTATCTAGCTTTAGCCATACCTGCATCTTGCGGAGGTTGGGGAAATCCCCCGGGGAGATCTGGTGCTCCCGTTCTATCTTCAGGTAGATCTCACCCAGGTTGTTCACCAGCTCTCTCTTCTTGCTCTCCTTTCCAAAGACGTTGGGCATCTCTTTCTTCAAGGAGCTGATGATGTAAGCATGGACCTGCCAGAATAGTCGAGAATAAGGACCTGTCCCCCTCCTCTTCCAGCCCAGAGAGGGCTCTCTCTTCCAGGACGGGATTAATTATAGCTTCAAAACTCCCTCTCCAGGTACTCATGTCTGTGGCAGGAGTGTGCATTTGGCCTGTACTGAGCCAGAAAAATATCCAAACAATACCTTATCGGCATTTTCCAGATTTTTCCCCAGCTGGATATAGAGCCCGGTATTTATTCAGCAATCTGAAAATGGCCAACCCCCGAAATCCTGAAAATATTTGGGATTTTTTAGGACCTCCAGATAGCTGAAGGTAACAGCATCCCTTTAAATGCCTTCCCCCTCCACTGGAAAAATGGAGGATGGGGGTGGCTCTGCTGGGCAGTCCGGTTTAAACGGTGCTGTCCAGCAGAGTCTGCTCCCCGCAGGATCAGCTCCTGGGTGGGCTCTGTTGGGCAGTCCAGTTTAAACCAGGCTGCCCAGCAGATCCTGCAGGGAGAACTCTCAACTGGGGCTGGCTCCCTTTCGCAGTTCGGTTTAAACTGAGCTGCAAAGAGGAGCCAGCCCAGGATCAGCCAGGAAAGCGTGGAGCTCCTCAGCTCCCACTGCCCCAGCTGATCCTTTTTTTTTTCCTTCTTGGGTCCACTGGAACAAAAAAAAAATCGGGAATCCGAAATATTTACTGAATCTGAATACCATAACAGTATTGGGATTCAGAAATATTGGGAAATACCAATATTTTTCAGGTTCATTATACCTGAACCCAAAAAATGCTGTTTTTGGGGGGGGGGGGGGGGGGGGGGGTTGGACACCCTTTGTCTGAAGCAAGGGAGTTGAACTAAACATCTGCAGGGTCACCATCTGATCTGGTCGTGAAAGGCACGCAGTCAAATGCCCAGGAAAAGACGAAGGCCTGCTTCCACACGGGGGATTTCTGCTTGCATGGAAAGCAAGCAGCCCTTGCATTAAAAGGGAACAGCCACATGAGGTCGTGCTCATTCCAAGAGTTACCCAGGAGGACTTTTCTCTTTAAGGTGGTTTAAAAATAAACCTGCTAATCCAGCTCAAAAGGGAATCCTCCACAGAGTGGCTGGGGGGGGGGGGGGGGGAGAGCTGTGTGGATACTCCTTTTGCCACTGGGTAAGGCAGAACTAAGGTCTGCTTTCAAAAGCCACCCCCCCCCCCCCGCCAGGCCAAGCTGCACTGTCATCTTACAGCATGGCTCAACAGGAAAAAGGAAAAGTGAAAATAAGAGCTAAAAAGCACAAAATGTATGCCCTAAGGGGGCAGTCAAGGACAGCCATGTTACAAGAACATAAAAAGGGCCCTGCTGGATTACATCAGTGGTCCATTTAGTCCAGCATCCAATCTCACACACTGGCCAACGGATTCCTCTGGAGGGCCAACAACCGGGCATGGAGGCCAAGGCCTTCCCCTGATGTTACCTCCTGCCACCGGGATTCAGAGGCTTAGTGCCTCTGAATGTGGAGGTTCTCTTTAGTCACCATGTCTAGTAGCCACTGAAAGACCTCTCCTCCATGAATCTGTCTAACCCCTTTTTAAAGGTTGTCTATACCTGTGGCTATCATTACATCCTCTGGTTATGGAGATGGCAAAGGGTGGTTTGGGGGGGTTTTAAAAAGAAAATGGCCAATAGGGTTCTAAAAAGATGTTTTTTACTACCTTGAATAGAACCCATACTACACCTCATCAGCACCTGTGGGATCCATTCCGTTGATGGTAACCCTTTCCTTAGGTACTCCTCATGCTAGGCATGTGTTGCTAGCAGAACAGATCTATGGGATCAACCCTGTGTGCTGACTGGCCCAGCAAGGAGAATTTGCACATTCCACTCAGCCAGAGGGGAATGGATGGGTGGGGCTGGGGGATGCTCACTGCCAGGGTCTGAACTGCAGACAGGGCCACCACCAAGGCTTTTTGCACCAATCGAACAGCCTCGGACACACCTTTGTATGAAGCCCTACACGCGTGTAAGAAGCATCGCCAAGTCACAGCCAACTGATGGCAGCCCCCGGTGAGGTCTTCATGGCAAGAGACCTTCAGAGGTGGTTTGCCATTGCCTGCCTCTGCATAGCAGTCCTGGATTTCCCTGGTGGTCTCCCATCCAAGTACTAACCATGGCCAACCCTGCTTAGCTTCTGAGATCTGATGAGATCGTGCAATCCTGGGCCATCCAGGTCAGGGCAATACGGGGGAATAGTATTTCTTCCACTACTTCAGCTCCCCCCCCCCCAAAAAAGCCCCCCAAAACATTTGGCCTCTTGAGAGATTAGTCACCTTGGCAAGTCTGGCCCTCTTGATGAGGTCGTTGAGCTTCCGCAAAGCGGCATTGCGGGGCAGGGACTGGATGTCCTTGAAGAGGTCCTGTTCCTCAGCCTCAAAGAGCTTCCGGTTGTCCGGGATGAGGAGCGGGTGGGACCAGAAGGACCCAATGTAGACCCGCACCACCTCCGGCGTGTTGATGATCTTGCCCAGGGACCACATGAGGGCACCATAGACCCTCATTAGCTGCTGCGTCTCGATCTGGTCCGCCTTGTTCAGAACCACCCGAATCTTGTCCTCGTGGTTCTTCAGGGCCTTGATCACCTCTGAGAACTCATCTGAAATGTCCAGCTTATGGGCGTCAAAGAGCAAGATGATGCGGTCCACCCGCTCAGCAAACCACTCCAAGACGGCTGCGAAGTCATAGCCTGTGGGAAAGAAGAAGGGGGGTGTTAGACTGGGGAAGGCAGAAGCAAAGTGCGTGGCACACTGGCTTCTTCCTCCTTGCTTAAGCTGACATTGTCAAGTACTAAATCAGGGTTCCTCCAAGTGGTGTCTGTGGGTGCCAGGCACCCGACAGTCCTTCCCTGGGTGCGTACTGAGCTTTTCAGAAAGTGGGAGTGGCCAATGCAAGGATGGGCTTGTTTTTGGCTAGCCTCATTCAAACAAAGGATGGGGAGGGCTGGCAAACACCCGGGCTTCCCTTAGGCAGCGTGTGGTTCCACCCCACCCTGCAGGCTCTCCTTCTTTCCTGGAAGTGTGAGGAGGGAGGTATTCTGTTTGGCGCTGTCTCCTGTGGCAGCCATTTTGGGCTGGCACTGAGCACCTCCAGCCAGAACCCCAAAGGTGCCCACAGGGTCCAAAAGGTTGGGAACCCCTTCTCTAAATCCATGAACACTGAGGGTCCTGTAAAAAGGAAGAGACTGAATCATGCATACCCCCCACCCACCCATCCCTTTAAACATTTTTACCCCACCTCTCTAGGCAGTGTACAAATCCAAATCTAAAATATACAATAAAACCCCAAATACCACCCTGCAGGCTGATGGTGGTGGAAAGGGCTGTCAAGTTGCAGCCGACTTGTGGCGACCCCACAGGGGCCAGTGTGGTATAGTGGTTAAGAGCAGCAGACTCTAATCCAGAGAACTGGGCATGATTCCCCATTTCTTCACGTGCAGCCAGCTGGGTGACCTTGGGCCAGTCCCAGTTCTCTCAGAGCTCTCGCTCATCCTCATTTACATCACGGGGTGTCTGTTGTGGGGAGGGGAAGGGGAAAGGTGTTTGTAAGCCGCTCCGAGACTCCAAGGGAAGGGTGGGGTATAAATCCAATCTTTTCTTCTTTCAAGGCAAGAGATGTATAGAGGTGATTTGCCATCACCTGCCTCCGCATAGCAACCCTGGGCTTCCTTGGCAGACTCCCATCCAAGTACTAACCAGGGCCATCCCCACTTAGCGTCTGAGATCTGACGAGATCAGGCTAGCCTGGGCCATCCGGGTCAGGGGGCTTGCAGGCTACACCCCATCAAAAGCCACACTTCCAGGCAAGTGCCCCGCCTCACCTCCTTCTTAGAGGGTACGTTCCAGGGGATGGGAGGCAGGCGCAACAGAAAAAACATGAGCCCCGGGGTCAACATCAGGCAGGCTGCCTTGAGCAGGGGAACAGCCCGTAGGTGGCAACTTGACAGGCATACAGGGATGCATGGGAGGTGGTCTTTAGACTTTCAAAAGGTTCAAACACCCAGGCTACTCCTATCTGATCAAAAGCACTCCTTTCTGCAATAGGCCCTATACAGCTACAGCAGCATATTTTTTAAAAATGCTCCAAACAGGGGAAATGGATAGTGTGTTATATACAGAGCTATGCTTCAGAAAGTCCTCCACACTGTTCAGATCACTTAGTGAAAAAGTCATTCTCTAACTGACCTATCAAACCAGGCTCTTGAGAGCCAAACATCCCACCAGACTCCCTGGAGGAAGGAAACAGTTCTTGACCAACATACTGGAGCACAGAGATGTTTAGCCAAAGCACACTTGACAGGAGCTGATGGGGGGGGACAACAACAGGGTCCTCCCCCATCCTCAGGGGGGACACAAAGCAGGCCCGCTGCTAACCCATGGTGTAGAATTCCTTGAGAACATAGCTTTACAGAATGGAGATAACTCCCTTCTCATCAACTTGGGAGTCACTTCCTGATCCCTTCCGGAAGCTCCCTACAGTAGGGGCTGCAAAACCCCCCCCCCACGAACTCATTTCAATGCTGTCAAGCTGCCCAGCACTAAGGCAACACAGCAAGTGGCGCGCACAGGGATTTACACTAGACGAGGCTTCCCTAAGCTTAGCATTTACGAGCAAGACTCGCCTTCCCTTTCTAACACTGCCCACACCATGTTTCAAGAGTGGTAGCAGGAAGGGAAGGTTTTTTTTTAGGGGGATTTCAATGCTTAGGCTAACTGCCCAGACGAGGCTTCCCTAAGCTTAGCATTTACGAGCAAGACTTGCCTTCCCTTTCTAACACTGCCCACACCATGTTTCAAGAGTGGTAGCAGGAAGGGAAGGATTTTTTTTAGGGGGATTTCAATGCTTAGGCTAACTGCCCAGAACTGTAAGGAAGCGGAGGGGGTGGGGAGAGACATCAGCAACAAAGAGAATGAAAACTATGCATGAATCAGGCTGAACACACAGAGAACTGGACTTCCCCAGCCTCAAACTTCCAGTACAAATCTGCAGAACCCCTTTCCCCACACCACTGCTGCAAAGATGCTTAAGAACATTTTTCTGCCCTTTTGCTTCGGTAGGGTTGCCACCCTCCAGGTGGTGGCTGAAGATCTCCTGGGATTACATTTACAACTGATCTGCAGGCAACAGAGATCAGTTCCCCTGGAGAAAATAGCTGCTTTGGGAAGGGACTCCATGGCATTATATGCTTTTGAAGTCTCTCCCCTCCCCAAATCCACCCTCCTCAGGCTCTACCCCCCAAAACTTCCAGGAATTTCCCAACTGGGAGCTAGCAATATCATGCTTAGGAGCTAGTCCTGTGAGCTGTGTTAGCTGTTTAACCCCCCCCCCCCCCAATACACACACAGCCTAGAGGCAGCCATGCAAGCATGCAGCATTTGGGGAAAGCAGATATTCCAATGTTTTTAGTGCATGCACTCCTGTACAGCTTCCCTGCTCACCACTTTCCAGGTCTCACCAGAGCCTAACTAGAAACCAACTATAATTCTGTGAATGCAAAGAGTTGTACAAGTTGGGCAGGGGAAATCAAGACTGTCTGGTCTGATGGTCAGGGCTTTGAAACTCTCAAAGTAGGGAGTCAGCCACTCAAATATTCCCCCCCACCGCCGCGCTCCCCAGACAATGCTAGCAAAACGTTTCTCATCAGTTGTTTGGCCCACCAAGGAGCCAAATGCATTTAGACGGTTGGACTCAAAGAGCCGGTTGATCCACCGTGTCTGTTTGTCTACATACACTTCTTACTATAAAACTTTGCTTTCTAATTTCAACTTTTGTTTTCTCCCATCTCTCACATAC
Organism: Lepidodactylus listeri; assembly: GCA_029233225.1. Taxonomy (NCBI): domain Eukaryota; kingdom Metazoa; phylum Chordata; class Lepidosauria; order Squamata; family Gekkonidae; genus Lepidodactylus; species Lepidodactylus listeri. The sequence goes on from JARCFY010000003.1 coordinate 141,524,285, forward strand.
ACATGCACCAAGGTGGCAAAGAGTGAAGCAGCTTGCAGCTCTCTCAAGTGGTGGTGGAAGGTGCCGTCAAGTGGCAGCCACAGTAACCCCAATGAGGTTTTCACAGGGGTGGTTTGTTACTGCCTGCCGCTGTGTAGTGACCCTGGGCCTCCCACCCAAGCACTAAACCAGAGCCAACTCTGCTTAGCTTCCGAGATCTGAAGAGATCAGGGTGTCCAGATCCAGGCTCTCTCAAATACTGGGTATATTTTCGGTTTTACTCACGGTTTTACTTTAATTCCATAAATATGCCCAACACTGCAATTTTATATGCTAAATCAGCAATGATGCTGTAGTCTTATTTTCAAAGATACGTTTGGTATTTAAATGTGACTAATTTGGTCCAAAATATACTACTGTGATCAGTGCTTTCAGTGTCATAAAGTTAATTAGATATATCCTAGTATGCAGATAACCTTGTAACTCTTACAAGGCTGCTTGCCCAAATACATTTGCTTATTACAAAAGCTGTTTCCTATTTTCAGCTTTTATTTTTTCCTTCTACACATCCTAAGATAGCACTGGGTGCAGCCTACAGTTCTCTTTTCTTATTAATGGGTATAGTCACAATGTGGCTTGTTGAAAACCTAAGAAATACACCAAGTATGCAAGGAATACACCATTAATGAACCAAGCTATTAATTAAGAATTCCATACTTTTGAAAACAGTGAGTAAAGACAATATTCCTATATTTCAATATCTCCCCAAACTCCTTTCCTGGAAAAACCCTAGAAAGCATTCTTCCATGGCTTAGACATCTCTATAGGGAAATAGTACATCTCTAGTTGGTCTTCTCCAGGGTCCAGTCTTTAAGAAAGAGAGCATCTGCTTCTACTGGACGCCTGACTTGGATCATCCATGGCTCAGGGAAGAGCCCCAAACTGTCCTCCTACCGTGGAATGGGCCCATGCAAAGCCCGCTCTGCTCAGCATGTACAGCTGCCCTGGCAGATCTACATCTGCTCAGTCCATGCCAGCTTACAGACAAGAAACTGAAACCAGGAAGTGCCTGCCTTTGGTGACCACCCACAGTAATCAAGGCTACCCAGGTGAGATCTCCAAGGACAAGTAAAGGACCACCACAGTGCTGTTCAGGCACCTTCCATGCTAGTGGCCTTAATGAACCCCAGAATCCTCATTCACAGCTATCTGCAACTTAAATAAGAAGGTACAGGTATATATCGAGTGTGCACCCCTAGGTCACAATGCACTAGACTAGAGGAAGTGCAACAGCATTACTTGGCACAGTTTAAAAAAAAACTCTAGGTGAAAAGGAAAGAAGATTATAGGATGTTAAGAAACTAACAGCACAGCAGAGCTACCAAGAGTCCAGTAGGTCAGAAGAACTGATAAAGCTGCATTTTACCCTTCCAAAGGCACCAACTTGCCTTTCAAACAGCTTTGAACTTCAGCACATCACATGCCCCCCTTTACTTCTTTTGAGTTCCACAGAAAAATTCCACTGACAACTGGGGAGGGGATGAGAAGCAAGACTTTCACCAATTCTGCCTCCTGTCCTGCTGCAGCCTGTTAACTGGGGAAGTTAAGATCAGGTATTGGTAGGTGAGGAGGGAATGGTAGAAAAGAGAGAAAAGGCTGAAGGCAACTGGCAAGCATGAGCCCAGCCCACAAATGCAAGCTTCCAGAACACAAGAAGCATTGACCTGGGAACTGTCAACCATATCAACCGCCCCCAACAGATCAACCTTTGCTTTGCTTGTCCCATGGGCTCTGACAGGTTATTCTTTGCCACAACCAGCCTTAACAGCTCCCGCAAAACAGGTGCTCTACTAAGCTTTACCACTTGGATTGGCAAAGGAAGAGAAAAGAGACACAGAAAGGTGCCTTGTATGGTCCTTCAGACTGCTGTTCTATCTAGTCTGGTTCTGTGGAATCATAAGAGTTGGAAGGGGCCAGACAGGCCATCTAGTCCAACCCCCTGCTCAGTGCAGGATCAGCTTAAAGCATCCCTGAAAAATGTTCGTCCAGCCAACCGCCAGTGAGGGAGAGCTCACCACCTCCCTAGGAACCTAATTCCACTGCTGAACTACTCTAATTGTAAGAGTCGCCTGTTCCAACAAGCGACTGCTCTGTTAACCAAACTGCTTTTGAAACTGGAGACGCAGGGGATCAAACCCAGGGTGGGGTAGGGGGCTTCCATTTTTAAAAAGTGCTCTTTATAGCGAAAGGCCCTCTATGGAGAGCTCAGGTCAGAAAAAAAAATGAGGTCCACTCAGGAGAAGGTGGTCACAGGGCACAAAAACAACAAGCCCCGTGGAACCCTGCTGAGAAAGCTGGCTACACTCTGGTTTAGCTGATCCAGAGCACGAACACACACAGAGCCCTTCGGCCACCCAGCCGTACCCATTGGTGTGGCAAAAAAGAGAGAGAGCTGCCCTGCCCTTTCCATGCCCAAGTTCTCCACACTCACGTCAGCGAAGCAGGAATTCCAAGGGAGCAACCAAATTTGGCAGCTGTGTGGATCAAAATGTGGAGTATGAGGGCGTGGAGGGCGGATGGTGTTGGGGGCTTTTTAAAGACTCTGCAGAACAAACATGCCTGGTTTAATTGGGGGGGGAGACAAGTCATGGCTGATTGCTCAATGAGGAACTTTCCCTCAGGCAACATCCAGGGAGTTCAGTTATGCTGCTGACGGGGCATGAGGTCACCACAGGGCACAGCTTTCCCACAGGCAGAGAGGGGAGGGGAATGCCCGGATCCACCTGCATCTACTTTCACAGTATCAAGCAATGTCAAGGCAAGATAGGCCTGTGAGCCTTCTGCTTTCAGAGGCTACTAAGCTGGGGCTTGGGCCCTCCACCACAGAAGCCTTGGCCCACAACCAAGCCTGCAATTTAACTCAGCAATGAGGAAAATGCACCACTAGGCACAAAGTTTCTCCTGCTTGGAAGGCTGAGAAGTCAAGCAACAATTATGAGAAACGTTTCAACTCCCTGGGGCAGTGTGGAGAGTTAAGGCCCACAGGCAGCCGGCACATTCTACCAGCTCAGCTGGGACTAGGGTTGCCAGCTCTGGGTTGGGAAATAGCTGGAATCTTTTGGGGGTGGATCTAGGAGAGGGTGGGGTTTGGGGAGGGGCATCAGCATGGGACAATGCCATAGAGCCCACCTTCCAAAGCAGCCATTTTCTCCAAGGAAGTTGATCTTGGTCATCTGAAGATCAACTGTAAGATCAACTGGGAGATCTCCAGGTGCCAGCTAGAAGTTGGCAACCCTAGCTGTGACTCCAACAGCACCCACAGACACTGGAAAAAAACAGCGGCTTTGCTGGGCAGTGAGCAGTGCGACAGTGGGGACTTGCATTGCATTGGAGGGGAGGCAGCACTGCAGAAGCCCCAACGGCTCCACAGCTACCTCTTGGCTGAATGGCCAGCATTTGCAACATGCATGCCCTGTTGAGTTCAAGGTAGTTTCTGAATGGGGGATACATTCAGTTGTATGGTCAGAGTTGTATGCATGCATCTCGCTTCCTGTTAGCAACCCAGTCACTTGTGGTGGAGGCTTCTTCCCCCGAGCCAAGAGGAAATGCTACAGTCCCTCCCTTGGAGTGCAGGGGAAATCTGGCTTTTCCAGTGACTGCCTCCATCCCCACAAAAATATGGAGTCAGACTCAGTTTAAATGTGGCACGGCAAAGCAGAAGCTCTTAGGATTTTGCACTCGCAAAGCATCTGGCCTAACCTGGGACACATGTGGCCTATGCACCCGCTTTGCATGGGCGGCGGCAGCAGCCCGATTTAAATGACACCCTTGCCAGCGCAAAGACCCATGGGAGAGAACTGCTGCCTCGCAAGCACCACGTTTAAATCAAGCCTCAAATAGACACGGGGCTAGGATTTCCTGCCTCTTGTGGATTCCCTGAAACCTCCCCAGGTGGGAGAGAAGTTTCCCTGCTGGCTGTCTCACGGCTTCCTGGTCTTTCTGGTTGAGGTGTGGAAAACAACAAGGCTCTGAACAATAGTCGAGGGGTGTCCCAGCAGACCGGGGCTTCCTGTGACTCACTTCACGCCACTGTGAGGAAACTACACACCAGTGTTTACAGCACAGGCAGCCCCTAACAGTGAAGCAAAGAGGTGCCCTGCCAAAGAGAAGCCTGGGCACTACACATTCCTTCCAAGACGCTGCAACAAGGAACACAAAGGTGAGGCCTGGAAGGTGGGGGCTGGATTCCAGAGGCTCCTCCCCCGCCCACTGCAATAACAGGCCTGAGACCGCAATGAGCAGTTCCAGGTGGGCAGGCGTGTTGGTCTGCGGTAGAAGCATGAGACTCAAGAGTCCAGTCGCAACTTAAAGGCCAACAAGATTTCCAGGGCATAAGCTTTCAAGAGTCAAAGCTCCCTTTGTCAGATACAAGTACTACCTGTATCCAGAAATCTTGGAATCCTGGAAATCTTGTTGGTCTTTAACGAGATACCGGATTTGAGTTGTGCCCTTCTGAACAAGCAGCATTCCTAGAAAGGACAAACCTGATTAGATGCTCCAACCAGCAAACTTGGCATGCCCAATTCCTTCGGCTCAGCAAGCTACCATTACAGCAGCCAGCCACATGGCATCTGGGGACGGACAGGGTGCCTTGCAACTGACAGCCCTTTGCCCTGGGGTCTTCCTGGCCTCTCACCTGACAGAGCAGAAAGGACTTCCAGGGTTGCTCTCCAGCCCAGCAAAGCCTTACAAATCAACAGCTGGACACACCATTCTGGGAGACTAAGGGTGCGATCACACGGGCATTTAAACCCGGGTTCTCCCGCGCTGCTCTTTCAAGCGCGATGGCTCAAACGGAAGGTACTTGTTTTTCCTGGTGGTTGGAAAAGCGGGCTCGAGTGCCGGGGGGGGGGGGCGCGGCTTCGAGACGGGAGACAGATGCGGCCGTCTAGTCAGCCCCTTTAATTGCGATGGGGAACAGCCGCGAAGCCCGCAGTAAACGTCCGTGTGATCGCACCCTAACACATTTATTGCCATGTAAACTTTCACGAGCCAGAGCAAAACAAAGACAATCCACCTGCCCTGTGGCTACCCTCTTCTATCTTGATCCACAGCATCACTGTCAGGGCTGGTCTTTGGGGTGGACATTTACTTGTTTGTTTTATTCAACTGGTATCTCACTCCTTTCCCCAACAAGTGGGGCTCAGGGTGTCTTCCAACAAACAAATATACATTAAATCAACAGGCTACAATGACTAAGACCCACATATTACAAGATAAAACCCTAAAACTCTAAAAAAATATCAATCTACTGTATCAGATGGTGCCCCAACAATCCATCACAGGTGGGCAAACTGGGGAGGTAGCCAACATAGAAAAATCTGTGGTCTCATAAATGAGCAGGAAGGCAAGCCCAAAGAAAAAAAGGCAAGAGAGAGAAAAAGTGAAGGAAAAAAGATAGAATCAGGGAAGAGAGGAATGGGATAAAAGGGAACAAACAGGGTGGGAAAGGGGGAAATAGAAAGAGGGGGAAAAGGAAGGGGGAAAGAGGAGGAGCGGAGGGAGGCCAGTTGGTCTCAGTTGACAGAGAGTTCCACCACACTGGGGCCAGAGCTGAGAAGGCTCTGGTTGAGGACAGCTGAACCACTTTGGGGCCAGGGACTTACAGTAGGTTGCCACCAGACAAGCGTAATGCTCTCTGAGGGGTACACAGGAGGAGGCAGTCCCATAAATACTATAGTCCCAGACCATTTAGGTGTCAAACTCATTTGTTATGAGGGCCGGATCTGACTTAAATGTCACTTTGTTGGGCCAGGCCAAGTGTACCGGAGATATAAACTTTATAAAGGACACAGGCAAACCCAATTACCAATATTATTTTTTACTCAAAATGCAAACAAAAGCAATTGATTCCTAGCAGTGAAAGCAATTGATTTACTGAGGAACCCACAAAACCCCCAATAAATATTTAATCATATACAAAACTAGTTTTTTCCCCAAGGGAAACCATGAAAGGGGGAACACCTTATGTCTCCATACATACCAGTTGCTTGTGGGCCGCATAAGAGCCCTGGATGGGCTGGTTCGGGCCCCCGGGCCTTATGTTTGACTCCCCTGATTTACGGCTTTAAAAGTAAATACCAAAACCTCGAACCTAATTTGGTACTCAATCTGGAGCCAGTGTAGCTGGCGAAGCACAGATTGTATATATGCTCTCAAAGGTGTCCCAGTAAGGGCCCACACCGCCACATTTATTTATTTATTGAGATTTATATCCTGCCCTCCCCACCATACGGCGGGCTCACGGCAGCTAACAACAAAAACATTGTGCAGATGCTGTATCTTCAATTTGGTATATCAGAGCAGCGCCCAGATGTAACCATTGTATGTGGTCACACAGACTGGCGGATAAAATCAGGCCCAAAGATGAAAATATTAGGCAGCCCCTACTTAAAAGCCCGGTGGAAGAGCTCCATCTTGCAGGCCCTGCGGAATTGTAGGAGGTCCCGCAGGGCCCTGATGTTATCCGGGAGCTCATTCCACCAATGCGGGGCTGCCACTGAAAAAACCCTGGCCCTTGCAACCGTCAACTGAGCCTCCTTCGGCCCTGGGAGGACCAGATGGTTTTGGAATGCAGACCGGAGTGCTCGCTGGGGAACATGTGGAGAGAGGCGGTCCTTCAAGTAGGTAGGTCCCAAGCCACATTCTGGACCGGCTGAAGTCTCTGGAGTAGGTTCAAGGGCAGCCCTGCATAGAGTTAATCTAGAGGTGACCGTTTCATGGATCTGTGACTTACACAAATGGTAGAAACAAAAAGCCCTGGTGTATTTTTGCTTCTGCAAAGCCACAGCTGGAGCAAGCAGTGATCCAGGCCACTGAAGCCCCCAAGCTGATTAATGGAACAAATTCTGGCTTCTGAAATTTCACTAGCTGAATTGCCAACTCCACCCAGCATTTTTATACTGCCCTCTCTCCAAGGAACTCAGGGTGGCATACGTGTGTTCTCTTCTCCACTTTTTGTGCCCATACAACAAGCTCGCAAAGTAGGCTAAGCTCAGACAGTGACTGTTCCAAGGTTACCCAGCTGAGCTTTGTAGGAGTAGGCTCATGTTCCACATTTTTGGCACATTTCCTGACATTGCAGGGAGTCCCACATACACTGTCCTGATTGTGTGTAAACCAAATGCCCAGCTTTCCTACTGGTGTAAAGCAAATGCAATGGAATAAGCCACAGTGCAGCAGCTGTCTTGAGACAGCACAAACCACAATCCAGCTCAACTGAGATCTGCAGTGGGTTTAGAGGGGAGCAGCCACCCTTGCCCAAAATGCTTTTTTGTCTAATCAAGATGGCAGAAACTGAACCAAATTTAAAGCCTACCGTGGCCTCCGGAGACTGTCCTGTGCACAACTACTATTGGGAGGGGGGGCACACGGCATTCTAATCAGAGCTGCCCCGACTTGCATGCAATTCTATCTGTACTCACCACAAGTTGCCCAAGAATGGGAAAGGTTTGTTATTTTAAACACACCTAGTGTTGTTTGGGAAATGGTCAGGCTTCAATTCAAAAAGCTCAGAAAAGCCTTGGTAGGGTTTCGAAATTGGGAAGCACAACAGGAACTAGTTTTCCGACGGCTCAATGCTTTCGCCAGATGAGGGGCAAGGCTGTACACGCTTGGCAGCTGCTGGCTTTTAAAAGAAAAGGCTGAGTCAAGAGTTGAGGGCATGGAATTCCATGCTTCTGCAGCCCAAACATGTGGATGCAGAGCACCAGAACCTGTCTCCAACACAATTCTGGCGGGAAGATCGGTGCTACAGCCTACTCCAGGTTCTTCAAGCCCTTCAATGAGGGAGAAAGGAGGAGATGTATTTTTTTGAAAATAAAAAGGTTTACAAGTGGCTACTAGCCATGGTGACTCAAATGAACCTCTGAATAACAGTGCCAGGAGCCAACATCAGTGGCCTCTATGGCTGGCCCTCTAGGACGGCTGGTTAGCCACTGTGTGAGCCAGAATGCTGGACCAGACTCACCACTGGTCTGATTCAGGAGGGCTCTTCTTCTGTCCTCCTTAATTATGCTACAGGCTCCTCTAGTGCGGCATCAACCTTGGGAGGGGTCTCTTTAGTTGGGGCAGCCGTCTACTCTTGAAAACTGTCAACTCAAATTCGCACTCTGCCAGGGTAACAACTCATCCTTGCAAAATTCTGGGAGGGCGTGGAGCTGGCCAATCCAGCAACCCTGTTACAAGCAGCCCATAAAATCAATGGAATGAGCAGCCCAGCGATGCTCTGATGATGTCTGAGCAGGGAGAAACGCTACATCAAGATTGATGGACCGCCGCATCCTGCTTTCTCACTCACTGGGGTCAAGCAGCGCCTTATCGGCAAGCAGCAGTTTCCTGCTAGTAGCCCAGGGAGACAAGAGAGAAACAGAGGAGGGCAGGATTTTGGAACGGCAGGCAACATAGTTATGGTGAGAAAGAATTTCCTTCCATTCCGTCATGCCAAGTATGGGACACTGACATAGTGACTCAGGCAGAGGAAGACCCGGGGGCCAGGCTGACGCCGGCTTCCACGTTCCATCTTCAGGCCAAGCCCCTTCCCCCAGAATAGCAGTTGTGTCAAAGACTCCTTTGTAGAAAGAAAGAAAAAAGAGATAGCGCTTGGGGGGGGGGGGAGTAGAGGCAGCAGTCAGAACAACTGGCCTGTCCCAAGGTGCCTGCAGGCACAGGAAGAAGAGAAAGGCGAAGACAGCCAGCCAAGTCAGAGGCCTGTCAAGGGCCTTGGAAGAAAGCTGCTATTTTTACCCACCTTCCGCAACAGGAGAGAAGTTTCACTATCAGCCCAACAGGAGACACCAGCAAGTCTTCTGTCCCAGATCCAAAAAACAAAAGGCAGCAACCCCAAGCATCCGGAATGCTCTTCTCTCCCGGCACTGGGGCCCCATGGCCAATGCGAAAAGCAAAACTAAGGGCCGAGCGCTGCCACTCTGCGTGCCAGCCACAGATTCCCCCAAATTTATGCCTGGAAAGGGAGGGAGTTTCCTCCAGGGAAGCCAGATCTTGGCCAGAGAGGGCAGGCTTTATGCCAAATGCCTGGAAGCGTGGCCATTCCCTGCCCCTCCCAGGAAAAGGAATGCTGGAATCTTACACAATGCACAGAGCCAGATTGCTCCGATTAGATAGCGCACACCGGCATGCAGCACCATTGCCAACACGGATTAAAATCCCGGTGAGTCATGGAAGGCCACTGGCCGGCCCTCATCCTTACGAATGCCGAGGACCACCCCCTGTGAGCCTTTACCTCTGCTTATCCGCTGCTTCTCTCCAGACAGGATCCCAGGGGTGTCGATAATGCTGATGCTGTCCAGAACAGGATTGGGTAGCTGGGCACACATGAACCTGAAAGCAGAAGGAGACAGAGTTGGGAAGTGATCGCTGCTTGCTGGGGCTCAGCCAGCAGTCACGGAGAAGAGGGAGTGCAGTCACCAAAGACCCTCGCGGCTCACTTGCCTCACTACCTGGCCCATCTCAACCCTCTACTTTCTGGAGGCCGGGGGGGGGGGGGGAGATCTCATTGTTGTTACAAGTTCACTGGCCAAAACAGACATCGCAAGCGTTCTGCTCATAGACCAGGCATCCTCAACATGGTACCCATGGGTGCTGATGCACCTGCCGACACCATTCCTGATGCCCACCAAGTGCTTTCAGAAAGTGAGTGGGGCTTTCTGACTGGCCACTGGAGATTTGATTGCCTGTGCAGATTTTTTGAAATGTTGCTTTGGCAGCAGCTGCCACCCAGAAGAAGAAGAGATTGCAATTATACCACGCCCTTCACTTGGGAGTCTCAGAGCAGCTTACAATCTTCCATTCCCTTCCCCTCCCCACAAGAGACACCCTGTGAGGTAGGTGGGGCTGAGAGAGCTCTTTTGAGAACTGCTCCTGAGGGAACAGCTCTGAGAGAACTTGAGACTGACCCAAGGTCACACCAGCAGCTGCACGTGGAAGCGTGGGGATCAAACCTGGTTCTTCCAGATTAGAGTCCGCACTCCTAACCGCTACACCAAACTGGCACCAAACCACAGCACAAGGATCTTCACTGCATGACTCAAGGTGAGCTGCAGCAGTCATTTTGTGGCCAGCTTCACCTCCCATGGCAGACATTCTGCGGCTGCACCCACCATGCTGTGTCAGAATTTCAAAGGTGCCCACCGGCAACCGTTTGGGGCCCCCTTGCCCAGCATATAGACTGGGCCAAAATGCAGAACCTCACTGTGAAGATGAAGGCTCTTCATCCCAGAGAGTGGCTGGGGGCTTTTCCATCTGCTTCTCCCCACACTGTGCTCCTCAACTGATACTAGGCTCCAATAGAGATTTTTATCCCTTCCCTGCAACATTTTGACTTTTTAGACTTTCAGTTCCAGGGGCCTCACATGGTTCTGTTTAAACGTTTACTGGGTACTCTCTCTCTCTCTCTCTGGTACTGTGTGTGTGTGTGTGTTTGCGAGCCTGGAAGTCATGGTGACCTCTGGCAACCCCTGCTATGGGTTTGTACGTTTTTCAGAGAGGTGGCTTGATTGCATGCCTCTGCGTCCCAAGCCCTGGTATTCCTTGGAGGTCTCCCTTCCAATTACTTGCCAGGGTCAGCTCTGCTTAGCTTCCAAGATCGGGCTTGCCTGGGCTATCCAGGTCACGGCTACTGGTTACTTTTTAAAGAAACTCTAATAACTTCCAGCATTCACTGGGGAAGACAATTTTTTGAATGGTGCAAAGGCCGGCCAACCAGCACTCGGCGCAACTGGATGGGAGGTGCTGGCTGGGGACCATGAGATGTCTAAAGCAGCTGGTTTTTCCTGGAAGAGCAAGCTGTCCTTGGGTTCGATTCAGTGTGGATGTCTTAACCCCTATCCAAAAGAGGAACACAGATCCACGCAGCACCAGTCACCTCTCTAGCTATGACAAATTCAAAAGGAAGATCAGGGTTTTTCTCCCCATGTGGGCCAGCAAGAAAACACACAAGTTACAGGTATGCATAGTAATTTTTAAAAAAAAAACCTTTTAGGGGGGGTCCTTACAAGTGCAATGGGGTAGATCTAACTTTCCTCCAATTAGCCTACTTCCAGCTTAAGAGGCTCTCCCTCCCATGAAGAGCCACTATACTTGAAGGTGCATTAGATCAGAAAAAGGCTTCAAAAAGCTGAGCCAAAAGGAAAGGCAGGGTATAAATATTTTAACAAATAAACATACACTGTTCCAAGGAGCGGTATGCTAGAGGCAGGAGCCATCACATCATGCACCTCTGCCTCCCTCGTGATGGGCCAAAGGACACCTAGAAGCCAGGCATACCCTGCCCTCGCATCAAAGGGCAGAGCTGGAACAGCTGGGTTTGAATCCCAGCTCAGCTCGCAGGGTGACCTTAGGCCTGTCACAATCTCTCAGCCTAACCTATCTCACCAGGCGGTCACAAGGATAAGGTGGGGAGAGGAGAGAATGATATGATAAGCTGCTTTGGGTCCCCACGAGGGAGAAAAGCAAAAGCAAAATAAAGAAAACTCTAAAAATAAGTGCTCACACTTCCCGCTTTATCTTAAACAGGAATGCAAGCATACCAATTGCTTGAAGGAAGAATGGGGCAAGTGGGGGTGCCACCTTCCATTCTCTAGGGAAGAGTCAGGGTCACCTTCCCTTCATTGCACCAGATGAATTTGGTTCAATCAGACCTAGCCATGGCGATCCAAGACTTAGTTACATCTAGACTCAGCTACTGCAATGCACTCTCAACTTGGGGCCACCCTTGAAGAGTGTTCCTAGCTGCGGATAGATCGCTGGTCAGAGCCAGTTACTGGGAGCTTACATCTCTGATACCACACCAATTACACTGGCTACCTTTACTCTCGAGATCAAATTCAAAGTGCTGTTTTTGTCTTCTAAAGCCCTAAATGACTTGGGACTGGGGTATCTAAATGACCATCTTCCCCCATATGTTCCCGCCCAGGATTTAAAATTATGGGGACAGGACCTCCTGACCGCCCCGCCAATTAAAGAGGCTTGTCTGGCAGGCACACAAGGAGACGGCCTTTTCGATGACAGCCCCACAATTATGGAACAACTTCCCCAGGGAGGTGCACCTGGCCCCCTCACTGCAGAGCTTCAGGAGGTAGTTGAAGACAGTTTTATTTGGGACTGCATTTGACTGGTTTAATTTTCATTTATGGGCGAGTCCTAATTGGACCTTTTAAAATGTTGACATCTATTGGTTTTATAATTATTATTTTTATTGTGTGTGGGTCTTAATAATGTTTTGTTTATATGTTAAGCCGCCCAGAATCCAGCAAGGGAGAAAAGCAGCTAGTGTTTTAAATAAATAAAACGTGCGCCTGCACACAGGAATCCCACATGAACAGCACACTAAACTTTCCTAAATAAGCACCAGCAATCCTTGCCTTTGCAAGAACACAGTGTCAGCGCACTGCCTTCCTGCTGCTGCAGACCAACACTATTACTTTTGCCCTGCACGTAGCAGGAAAAATGAACACACACACACACGCCTTCCCTAACTCGACCCCTCTGCCAGCTTTCACTCCCACTATAGCTACTTAGCCCAGAAGCCTGTGGACAAATATTCCTGTGGGTGGAACTGCTCAACTGTTGCCTTTCAACTTCAGGGCACCCACCGCAGCAGTGGGCAGCTGTCTCAACAAGGATGGCGCAGGCAGTGATAATCCAACAGCGCTCTTGTGGGAATCCCCCTGGAGGCTTTAAGATGGGGGGGGGGCTCCACAGCATCCCTCCCACATCCCTCTGGACACTGTGATCCAACAAGGAGGATTACAGTAGGCCAACTGGACAGCATATTTAGATCGCTGGGCAACTGAAGGTTAAGGAGAAACAGTTTAAGTATTAACTGCCCCCCTCCTTACAAGATCTGAGGCACACATTCCAGTGAAGCTAGCATTACAAAGACTCCTGCAGATAATACATCAGACAACTGGGCATGAAACCTGCACAGCCTCAGCTTGTTTTTCAAGCACGTTTGCCTCAGTCGGGAATGCTCAGATCTTGACCCCGTCCCAGAATTCAATCTCCCAATAATGAACAGAATTTACAAAGCCCTCCCCTATTTGGTGGGCTTGTCTGGTGTAGTGGTTAAAAGCACGGACTTTAATCTGGGAGAATTGGGTTTGATTCCCCACTCCTCCACATGCAGTTGATGGTGTGACCTTGAGTCACACAAGTTTTCTTAGAGCTGTTCCCTCAAGAGCAGACCTCAAAAGAACTCTCTCCGCCCCACCCACCTCACAGGGTGTCTGTTGTGGGGAGGAGAAGGGAGATTGTAAGCCACTCTGAGACCCCGAGTGAAGGGCAGGGTATAAATCCAATCTCTTCTTCTTTTATTTCCAAGTGTGTGTGTGTGGGGGGGGTACACCTTAAAGGCATAAATCTGAAAACATTCACCTTTAAACCCTGAATACTCTCTGGTGAGGGAAATCTGCCATAAACCAAATTTGCCACCCCATTCCCGTTCAAACGCCTCACGCAAAATATTCTCCTCATTCTGAAGGAAGAATTTTCACTGGACAACCCAAGACCTGTCAGGAACTGAAAACGAGGTGCTTTAGGGGGCAGATTATGCCTTCAAGAGAGTAATAAATAGGGCTGAGAGAGGGACTCAGTACCAAAACCATTGCAGTATCATGCAATGTAAAAAATCTACACACTGTCTCCTGGGTTCAAGAGTTCAGGTCTGATAATTTAACTGGAGAGAGGAGGACAGCAAAGGAGACAGTTAATTACTAGGTGGGCCACAGCAAGTAAGATGAGAAGCTGCCTGGGGCATTCCCTCCCCCACCCCCGAGTAGTTCCTCTGTCACATAAAGGAGTGGGGCACAAATGGGACACTAAAGGCCCGGGACATTCCAGTGCCCAAGGCTGAAAATCTGAGTGATTCCCCATACCACAGCCAGGCCATAACTAAAACACAGCACCCCAAGGCAGGCTGCCTGACAAGGCAAACAGCTTTGCCATTCCTCCCATCTCTGCCCATTCTTCTAGGAGCTCCTTCTTGCCTCACTGGGAGAGGAGAGCAAAAGCAAAACCTCTGCAAGCAGCTAGCCAAACCTCCACGCCCCTTTCCAATCTAGTAGCCAGTCACGCTTCAAAGACAAAGCTTTCCCTCCATGGCTGGATTCTGCTCACGTTCTTTGGCTAGGGAAAGGCAGGCACGCTGCACGAAGCTGTCACGGTTGCAGGCACACACAGCTTCTGGGGCTCTGACAGCTTCAAGAAGGCAGGTCACACTTGGGCCCTTCAAGTACCCTTCACAGCCCCGGGACGGGAGCAGAACAATTCCCATCCCATGGTTCTGTAGCTTAGCTGGGGGACACGATGGTTTCTCTCCCCGCCCCCTCTTGTGCATTTCAGAGCATGACACAAAGCAAAGAGGTTCTAAGACTGGGCAGAACAAAAGCTACCACAAGGAGGATGCAAAAAATAGGGAGGGGATACATCTCAAGGGAGCAGCCGGGTTAACTTTGAGTAACATTGCCATTAAAACGTCCAGCCTCGGTCCCAGATGGGCAGGAAAACCGCGCCGTGCGGCGGGACAAGAGAAGCAGAGCTCGAGAAAAGTTGCCACTGCAGTTCGCGAGCCGGGCAAAGGCTGGGTGGGGCACGTGGATTCCAGCGAACTTTTTCGCAACTGCCTCTTCTCTCTGGAAGACGGTTGCAAAAGCATTCCTCCGAATTCATGAGATGTCTACATTACCCTGGCGCGTCAAGATCCACGTGCAATAAGCGGGGATTACTCAGGCCCAGGAAAAGGGAAAGAATTACAGCAAAAAGATGCAGGGGCCCATTAGGGAGACACTGCAGATGAGCCACCCAAACGCCCAACCTCCCCCCTGCGGCAACGCAACGCTACTTTCCTCTGCTGGAAATGAATAGTAAGCGGACCTCTCCCATCGACCACAGCACGTTACACTTTCAGCACTGTCCTCCTAGTTCTCAGTGAGGGGATCAACTTCAGCACCTCCCCCAGACCGCAAGGCATTCCCTGCACGAAGAAAGATAAGCTCTATCCGCGCGCCGCCCGCCTCGTCCTACCTGTTCAGGAAGGCGTTGCCAAAGGCGTTGAGCTTGCGGAAGGGTCGCCGTGGGTCGACGACGAGAGCGTTACCCGGAATGACGCCCTCGGTCTCCCCGCACATGACGGCGATGAAGGAGTCGGTGGTGGGCTCGGGCCCGATGCGCATGCCGGGGAAGTCCTGCTCCAGGAGGTGCCGGATGAAGGTGGTCTTGCCGGTGCTGTACTGGCCCACCAGCAGCACCATGGGCTTGCTCTCCCAGTCGGCGGGCTCCAGCGCCGGCGAGTGGAAGTCGTGGAAGCGGTAATACTCCTCCAGCGGCAGCAGCTTGCCGGCGTACAGCTGCTTCAGTCCTTCCGAGACGGTGCGGAACAGCTCGGGCTCCTTGCGCCGACGCGCGTCGCGGCTCACCCAGCTGAACATGGTCGAGCCCAGGCCCACTGGGGGCAAAGAAAAAAGGGAGGCGTTATATGCGGGCAGGCGGCCCCGGGTTCAAGAGCGCTACAGGCTGGGATCGGGCACAGGGGACACAACCACCCACCGACGCCGCCAACAGTGCAATGCACCGCAAACGCCACGCGCCTGCCTCGGGCTGCCTATAAAACCTCCGCCGGTCGATCCCGCCCCCCTCGCTGCTGATTGGCTTCTTCATTAACGAACGCGCCCCTCTGCCCCCTCTCCCCTTCTCTTTCTTTGCTTCTTCCGGCAGCCATGACGGTCGCCGAGGCAGAACCCCGCCCTACGCGGCATGTTTAGTTGGGTTCCCAACCTCCAGGTGGCGCCTGGAGATCTGCTATTACAGCTGCTCTCCAGGCGATATGGATCAGTCCCCCTGGAGAAAACAGCTACATCGGAATGTGAACTCTATGGCATCGTACCCGGATGAATTCTCTCCCTTCCCCAAATCCCGCATTCTCCAGGCTCCACCCCCACCCCAAATCTCCAGGTAGTTCCCAACTCGGAGCTGGTAACCCTAATAGGCACGATCTTGGCATGGCACATTACATTCATTAATTTGCGCATATTTTTTAAAAATAGGACTTTGTGATGTTCAGCCACCACCGCTAGTATCCCTGTGGCACAAAAGTGCTCAGTTTTCCAGCCCTAGGCGTTATTTTGAGGCTGGGCTCAACCTTGAAAGTAATAAACGTTTATTTAAAGGTATTTGTGCCCCAGGCGGATGGGTACTCAAAAGTGGCTTATAACTTTGTTTGCCCCTGCTCCATTTGATCCTCACAACGGTCCTGTGAAGTAAGTCAGGGCAAGTGCGATTGGCCCAAGGTCACCCAGCAAGCTACCGTGGCAGAACTGGGGATCTGAACCAGATACTAGTCCGGAACTGTAAGTACTGGGTCACACTGTGTAGAGTGCCTCTGAACATGGGCCACATGTTTTCACCTCCCACCAGGCTAGTGGGGAGCCACAGCCTATTTCCTGCAGGTATGTAGCTTCCAAGCAGGTGTGGGGACCCTGGCAGCATTTGGAAAAGAAGGGAATAAGCCCACCTGCCCTACGCCAATGCCTTGTTCACACTGGATGTTTCCAGTCATATGCATATTGAATAAGCCTCACAGAGGACCACCAAAGTGTTCTGAACTGGTCTGATCTCCAAGACCCACCTTGGAATCCCCAAGCTGCCATGAAAGTTCAGTGGGTGACCTTGGGCCAGTCACGTGCTCTCAGCCTAACCTACTTCATAGGGTTGTTGTGAAAATAAAAGGAGGAGGGGAAGAATGATGTTGCAAGCCGCTTTTGGTGTCATAGAATCAAAGAGTTGGAAGGGACCTCTACTATCTAGTCCAACCCCCTGCACAATGCAGGGAATTCACAACTACTCCCCCCAAACCCCCAGTGACCCCTTCCCCATGCCCAGAAAATGGCATGGATCCCTGGCTAAACTGGCTTGGGGGAAATTGCTTCCTGACCCCAGTGTGGCATAATACCAGGTACAGGAGATATAAATTTTATACAGGACGCAGGCAAATCCAGCTAACAATATTATTTTTACTCAAAATACAAACATGTTTAAAACATTAACCCTCTTACAGTATTTCCTCAAAGTATCTCCCTGATGCCCACCCTTTCACTCCCACCACCCATTACTTACTAACCCTGGGACAGATTCAGATGGGTAGCCATGCTGGTCTGAAGCAGAAGAACACAGTTTGAGTCCAGTGGTACCTTTAAGGCCAACAAAGTTTTATTCAAAATATAAGCTTTCGTGCGCAAGAAAGTGTGCTTGCACACAAAAGCTTATACCTTGAATAAAACTTTGTTGACCTTAAAGGTGCCATTAACCTCAGGACAGTACGCAGGAACGTAATGCACAGCCTCTGTCATCTGGCAATAGAGGTTGCTCGCAGGCCGGATAAGAGTCTTGGACAGGGCAGTTCTGGCCAGCGGGCCATATTTGACACCTGTGCACTAAAACCTTCTTGCAGAACACTCCCTTGGTAATGGCATGGCACCACTACTGCCACCCTCTCCAATATGACTACACCTCTGGCTTGTAAAAGTAAACAAGCCCTGTTAAAGACAAGGCCAGAACAAGAGCAGAGACTCCTAGGTTTTCTGGGTCTTTGATTTCAATTGGGGTCATGGAACTTGGTAATACCACTGTGGACAGGAATGCTGGCACAAGAGCACGATCAGTTCAGACCACATTCTGTGACTAAGCCTAGGTGCACCTGTAGTAATAATAAAAAAATAATAAAAAATAATAAAATTCATTCTGTTACATCTGGCCCTGGACCGATTTTATCCACCAGTTTGTAGCTGTTCCAAGGTTGCACTTGGGTGCTGCGCTGAATTTGATGGTACGCCATCTGTATGATATTATGTTGGTTTATATGTTTTAATGTTTTAAACGTTTTAAATTATGTATGGAATATTGTGGATATGCTGTTAGCCGCCCTGAGCCCACCATATGGCGGGGAGGGCGGGATATAAATCACATTAAATAAATAAATAAATAAAGAGCAACATGCTTCTGTACATGTGCAGAGCCCCTTCCCTTGACTTCCAAGCAGCAATCAGCCCTGGGCATGCTGTTGAAGAACTAGAATAACACACATGCCCCTTTCTATTCATGTCTTTTTAATGAGTGGGCACCTGCGTGTTGGGTGCGCGATTGCCTTACCTGAACTTCCCTCGTCCATCTTGGCTTCCTTGTGCTCTATTGGCCCCTCCCTCAGGGTGTCACACCCACCCTGGACTTGGCAGTTTAACAGTTTGGTGGCTCCAACTGGGCGGAGCTCCTCTTTGTGAACTGGGCTCCTGCATCACAAGTGATGTCAGCAGGTTCCGGAATGGCTTAGCCACAGCTGGGGAGGGTCCCCCCTTGCAGAAGAACCACCCCAGCCTTGGATGGATCAGAGCAAAGGTACTTTTCACACAGTACTCTTGTCTCCTGTACACCTATTCACTTATTTGTTCTCCACAGTGGAGACATGTTTCCTCTGGTTTCATTTGTAAAAATTGTGGCTCTTTAGCCATCAACAGACCCATCCTACATAAATTTATATGAGTGTTTTTCTTTTTTGATTGCAAGAAGGGCGAGGAGTGATGATCTCGGAGGATGGGTGGCCTACACAATGCCTGCCAACCATTATTACTTCTTTCTGTAGCTCCATCCATCCAATGGTGCTTAAAAAAAAAAACAAGTTCCCTGCCCCAAAGAACTTACCATCTAAACTTTGACAGAAAGAAGACAGTAGAGAGAGAGGATGAAAGTGAAAGGGTGGAGAGGAAGTATAAGGCCAGACTTCTTCCAGCAGAAGAATATGTATGCATTTTAACAACACCCCCCCCTTTCTTAGGGTAAGTTCTGGAAGGGGATAGGAATTATGCCAAAGACCTCTTGAAAAAGGAGGACTTTGAGGAGGGATTCCACAGAAGTGGTTGGGTGTTCTGAGAGGCAGTTCCTGGGATAAGGGGGCAGCAAGGGAGGCAGGGCAGCATTGTTCGGAGGAGCAGGAGATCTTTGAATGGCTGGAGGTGGCAGAGGAGCAAAGGTCATAAGCAGGAATGTGTTCGCAAATCAGTGGAAAGATGGGGGGGATCGTAGATCAAAGTGGGCAGCCTTGTTGGTCTGAAGCAACAGAACAAAGTAAGAGTCCAGTGACACCTTTAAGACTAACAAAGTTTTATTCACAGTGTGAGCTTTTGTGTGCATGCACACTTCGTCAGACATTGAAATGGAATTACAGAGATCATACTTGTATATACACAGGGTGGCTTGTTAAATTAGAATGCAAAATAGTGAAATGATTTTTTTTAACAGATAATGAGAATGACAAGTTTGGGGGGAATCACAGAGAGCTCTGAAGGTAAGGGGAAGGAGTGTAAACTGAAATCTGAGAGCAGACAGAAAGCCAGTATGGGGATTGAAGGAGGGTTCCTGACTGAACAACAAGAGAAGGGAATGAGAGAGGGGAACAACGAGAGGGTAAGTAGACAGAACCTAGGAGAAGGCTGCCATAGTTAATGAGAGAGGATTAGAACGTGAGCCAGATTTTTCCCTGAGGGGGGCTGGAGACAAACATCTGTATTTTTGCAACACTGTAAAGAGAGAAGACCCTGACATAAGAAAAGAACAGCAAGGACAGATCCTAGGGGGACCCCAACGGAGCGAGGAAGAGAGCTCCTCCTCTCTAAATGAATGGGTAGGAAGAGAACTAGCTGAGGACCGTGTAGTGGAAATCTGGAAGCAAAGGGAGACATGAAAGCTATATAGGCAGGCATATAAATGGAGGCAGAGAGGTCAGGGGGGATTTGAGGACAGCAGAGAGCATCTTATGGCAAATCAGTCAACAACCTGGATCTTCCTATGACATTCAAAAGCAGCATTCCAGTCCTTGTGGGGAAATAGAGCGACATAATCAGGACTTGGCAACTGACTCTGCACAACTATATGGGTGATTTCCACACTGGTTGTTTGCCCTGGCTTACATGCTCTTGGGAAGCAGCATCTCCCCTCCTCCCAGTGTTGAGGTGTTTCTATGTACCTCGCAGGTTTTCCCCATCTTTCCTGGGATTTTTTCCCCAAACCTGCTTTGCTGTGATGTTCTGGGAAACAGCACAGTAACACCAGGGTAGCAGCCCTAAGAATGGGAAAGTCCAGATCTTTCCTAGGCCCACCCACATCAGTGCCATTTTCCCTGCCCTAGTTCCCCATCGCAGAAATTTCCCCCCATGCACACACCATGAGGAGCTTTTGCCGGGGGGGGGGGTTTAACTTGGTAATTGACTTGTTGATAAAATGTTATATTTGCATTTATGCATTTGCATTTATGTTGCTCTTCCACCCACCCACCCCCAGTAGGGACGCACCAGTGGCTTAGAGCCTTGTTTTCTCCTTCTCTACTTTCCCACAACAACAACCCTGTGAGGAAGGTCACATTGAGAGTTTGTGATGGAACCAAGGTCTCCCAATGAGCTTCCATAGTAGAAGTAGTGATTTCAACCAAAGTCTCCCAGGTTCCTAGTCCAACACTGCCAGGCTGGCTCTCATATTGTTAATTTGCAATTTCTAAAACCCCCAAAAAGGCCCCAGGTAGTGTGAGGGGGCAATGGTCACCACAAGGGACTGCAGTGTGTGTTTATTTGAGGAAATCTGCCATATGGAGGCACTGTTGCCACTGCAGTGAATCAGCAGCTGCAACAGCAATGGGGAAACCACAGAAATTCATAGCCATGTGGAAAACACCATGGAGATGGCTGTCAAAGACATCTTTAGAGCAAGGGCCCCCTTCAGACACATTTAATATTCTGACATAATGGGGGAAGCCAAAAAATGGCTGCCACAAAATGGCTTCTGCAGGAGCTGGAGTCAGCCACAAAATGATTGCCATAGCTTAACTTCAGTGGTGCAGTGAGGTCCATGTGCTGTAGTGGCAGCTGATGCCAAAACAGCATTTTAAATAATATGAACAGCCAATCAAATCTCCAGTAGCCAATCAGAAGCTTTGCTGGGCAAAAGCCCTACCTGACCCCACCCACATCCTAAAAACACTTGGGCACCAGAAAAGGTATCAGCAGGCACCCTCAGGCACCATGTTGGGGACCCCATTTTAGGGCTTCAGATCCCATTAAGGACCTTCTTTTTTCAGGCAGTTCAGACTCAGGAACCAGTCCACCATTCCCTTTGCAATAGTAAGTCTCCATTTCTGGTCAGGGCTCAGACAGTTTCTCAGCATTTCTGTGGTCAGCTTGGTGTAGAGTCAGTTTGGTGTAGTGGTTAAGTGCGTGGACTCTAATCTGAAGAACTGGGTTTGATTCCCCGCTCCTCCACTTGCAGCTGCTGGATGACCTTGGGCAAGCCATAGTTCTGTAAGAGCTGTTCTCTCAAGGACAGTTCTGGAAAGAGCTCTCTCAGCCCCACCTACCTCACAGGGTGTCTGTTGTGGGAAGGGGAAGGAGTTTGTAAGCCGCTCTGAGACTCCGAGTGAAGGGCAGGGTATAAATCCAATGTCTCCTCCTCCTCCTCCTCCTCCTCCTCCTCCTCCTCCTGGAGTGGTCAGCATAAGTTTAGGGATCAAGCCTAACTGGAAACCACACTTTGGGATCTAGAATGCTTACCATTAATCTTTATTCTGACAGTGGGATTGGCTGGTTGGGGTTCTTCCATGCTGGTGAAAGAAACTTAGTCTACACACCTTATTCATGTGTCAGGACTGAGAAATGGCTTTGACAATAGATTCATGGGCTAAGTCCTGGTGAATCCCTACTCGGTCTGTTCTGCTGATGAAGCAGAATGAGGTGGTAATAAGGTGGCAGAGTGCCAGGGTGATAGAATGTGCTAGTTGCCAACCCCCAGGTGGGGCCTGGAGATCTTTGACAATTGGCACATTATCTCCAGACCGGTTCCTCTGGAGGTGGGCTACATGGAATTTTACCTCACTGAAGTCTCTCCCCGCCCCAAAACCCACCATCCCCAGACTCCAACACCCCCCCCCCCCCAATCTCTAGGAATTTTGCATCCCAGGACTGTACCACTTCTGTCTGCTGGGGAAGGCTTCCATTTTTCAAAGTCCCCTTTCATTAATAATTTCCTCCAAGCAAAGAACTAGTCCAACACAGAGAGAAGGCTAGGACTGTGCCAGTTTTTTTTAATTTGCAGGAATTTTTTAAATTGGGGAGGGCATTAAGAATTCAATGCTCTTCTCCTGTGGTCTGAAGTGGTACAGTCTGTTTGACCACCTCAGCATTCTACTGCCTCAGCACACAGCTAAGCATGGGCACTCCTTTACCAGAAGCTACTCTTCCCCCTGGTGAAAGTTGCTGGCATAGCCCAAATTTGACTCATCTCCAGAGAATTCGGTGTTAGCCAGCTGAGCAAAGTGAGGTTTGACTTGTTCGTCACACTGCTTCCTTGTAAATACCAGTGCGCACTGAGAAGCTGGAATGGAATCCCATGAACATGTTCAGGACACCGTTCTGTGGGCCAAAAAGATACAATACTGGGAGTTCCATGAAAAAGATTTCAAATGCTTTCCCCCCCTTTTACAGACTTGGTGTGCAGAACCCTGCCTTTGACTAGGAATCCCAGTGCAGAGAAGGAAATTTAAGTCTCCCATACCCCCAATGCATCATGGGAGAACGAAGAAGTACCTAGGGAATATGAGAATTCTTTTGGCACTCTTGAAAAGTGAGACGGAAAGATCAGGAATTCACTTGTGGTGTTGTGGGGGGGGGGGGGTGCTGAGTGCTCAGAGGTATGCTGACCTACCAGCCTCCTTTTCCCTGCTGCCCACCCCTTTCTCTCCCCCCAGCCTTAGCCCAGCCCAACTCTCCCTCAGCTGCCCCCTCCTGTTTTTCCTCTTCTTTCCAAAGGCCACAAGGAAGGGATTCTAAAGCACTGCGTCAGGTTTAAAGGGTGTTCTTTAAAAATGCCTCTAAAAATCAGAGCCAAGGGAGGAAAAAAACCTCTCTAAGAACAGGATGAGATTTTCCCTCCCAAATAAGGGAGAGCAGCATCCCTCGCAAATCCTCTCCCAGAAGCCTCTCTGGGTTTAATATTTTCCACTGTGCTCAAGGAAAGGGTGGAGAACACAAAATAACTTGAGACTGAAAAAAGCAATGTGTACTGTGAAGGGGAAAGGAATCTAGTCGCACACACACACACACACACACACCCCACACACATGCATATAGGATGTCAGAGCTTGGTTTGGGCTGTAGACTCCTTCCTTCTTGCCATTCCTGTGGGACTGAAAGGCCTCTGTTTGTTCTCAGGACCCTTTTTTATGCTGGAGAGACAAGACAGTGCGGTGTAGTGGTTACAGTGCCAGACTATTAACTGAGAACCTACCAGGTTCAAATCCCTGCTCTGCACACAGAGCTGTTGTAAAGATAAAATGGTGGAGGGGAAAATATGCTGCAAGCCACTTCAGGTCCCCATTGAGGGACACAAATAAGTTTCTGCTCATTGATGCTGCAGTCACACTTCAAAGAAAGGTGGGACATTTAATAGGGTTGCCAACTCTGGGTTGGGAAATACCTGGAGATTGGGGGGGGGGGGTTAGTCTGAAGGGGGGGTTGGGGAGGGAAGGGACTTCACTGGGGTATAATGCCATAGAGTTCACCTTCCAAAGCAGCCATTTTTTTCCCAGGGGAACTGTTCTCTGTCAGCTGGAGATCAGGTGTAATAGTGGGAGATCTCCAGCCACTACCTGGAAGTTGGTAACCCTGTGGGACAGTTCCATCCCCGTGTGTGTGCTCATCTCATACACTGAGGGCTCCTCCCCAGACCTGGCAGAATTAAATCACACAGATGTGGAAACAAAGAGTGCTTAGGTGTCCCTCCCTTGCTTTTGTCAGCATGGCTGGGAGTCTCACTTCTGACTGTGGGCCATGGCAGTCTGTATCTCTGTCTCTCTGAGGCACTGGTTTCCCAGTCCGGCATGAATCTTCCTGGAACCAGGAAAAATAACGAAACCCCTGCCCAAAGTAAGATCACGGAGCAGGAACACTTAGAGCACTAATAATCTGAGAGGCCACCACAGTAACCTGTCTAATGCCATAATAAAAACATGCAATTCAGGTTTCCTTGTCTTTGTATGTCTTGCCAGGGGTACTGGTATGTGATCCTTCAACATTCTGAGTCTCAGGTCTGTTCTCCAAGCTGCCACAAACAAGTTTCCTGTTATCTGTTGGGAATCCTTGGATTCCTCATATGGTTACAGTTAGCTCCTGTTTAAGAGCAATCAGCAACTGAGATACTTTGGAGAAAACTTTGCAGGTTATGTTGCAGGGGGAAATGTTTCCACTGTGAGTGATCTAGGGCAGGGGTGGCCAAACTTGCTTAATGTAAGAGCCACATAGAATAAACGTCAGATGTTCAATAGCCGCAAGACATGAACAAATATTACACGTTTTTACTGGGAAATATGGAAATTTGCTTTTTATTAACATTAAATGAGACTGCCAACAATAATAGAAGCGGTAAAAGCAGATATTGATAATGTTATTTATTTGTCCAATGAAAATTTGTTTACTAATGATATTTAGCTTCCCCAGCTGCCCTTCCGGGAGCCACACAATATGTGTGAAAGAGCCACATGTGGCTCCTGAGCCACAGTTTGGCCACCCCTGATCTAGGGATTGAGGAGGAGGAGGATGGGGGAGAGCATTAGATCTATTCTATTTTGTTGGAGTCAGTTTGATCTAAGAATCTGCAAATGGGAAGGTAGGAACAGCGTTTCCTAGCCTGCTTCTGGAATTGGAATGCAGGGCTCCGTTGGGGCCGGAGCGCGCCGGAGCGCCACTCCGGGAGAGAAGGGGCCAGGGGGCGGGCACATAAAGCCCCGCCCCCCGGCAGAAAGCCTCCCCCGTTCACCCCCTCCCGCCCCTAGTCGCCTTCCCCGGGGCCGCGGCTGGCCGCCGGCCCCGCCAAAGAGCCCCGTTCCACCCCCAGTCGCCTTCCCCGGGGCCGCGGCTGGCACCAGCTGTGTGCGGTGAGTGAGTGGCGGCGGCGGCGGCGGCGGGGGGGGGAGAAGACTCTCCGAGCCGCTCTGCGGAAAGCTTTGAGGAGCCAGGCTAGAGCCCCCGTCCCGCCCCCCAGTCTCCTTCCCTGGGGCCACGGCTGGCCGCCGGCCCCGCAAACAGCCCCCGTCCCGCCCCAGTCTCCTTCCCCGGGGCCGCGGCTGGCCGCCGGCCCCGCAAACAGCCCCCGTCCCGCCCCCAGTCTCCTTCCCTGGGGCCGCAGCTGGCCGCCAGCCCCGCAAACAGCCCCCTCCCACCCCCAGTCTCCTTCCCCGGGGCCGCGGCTGGCCGCCGGCCCCGCCAAAGAGCCCCCGTCCTGCCCCCAGTCACCTTCCCCGGGGCCCCGGCTGGCTGCCAGCCCCGGGAAGACCCCCCCTCCCTCCCCCACTCAACAGTTCCCCGGGCCCAAGAGAGGGAGAAGCCGGGCCTGAGTGGCTTAACACCACTCAGGCCCAAGCAATAGGGGGAGGGAAACGCCAGCCCCCAGTGGGGGGAGAAGCGCCCCTCCCTTCCTTCCCTCTCTCCCCCCACCTACCTACCTACCTACCTGTTCCTTCCTTCCCCTCTCCCTTCCTCCCTCCCTCTCCCCTTCCTTCCTTCCTTCCTTCCTTCCTTCCTTCCTTCCTTCCTTCCTTCCTTCCTTCCTTCTCTCTCTGTCCCCCCAACTACCTACCTACCTTCCTGTTCCTTCCTTCCCCCCTTCCTCCCTCTCTCCCCCCTTTCTTCCTTCCTTTCTTCTCTCTCTCCCCCCAACTACCTACCTACCTTCCTGTTCCTTCCTTCCCCCCTCTCTCCCCCTTTCCTTCCTTCCTTTCTTCTCTCTCTCTCCCCCCAACTACCTACCTACCTTCCTGTTCCTTCCTTCCCCCCTTCCTCCCTCTCTCCCCCCTTCCTTCCTTCCTTCCTTCCTTCCTTCCTTCCTTCCTTCTCTCTCTCTCCCAGCTACCTACCTACCTTACTGTTCCTTTCTTCCTTTCTTCCTTCCCCTTTCTTCCTCCCTCCTTCCTTCCTTTCTTTCTTTCTTCCTTCCCCCCTCCCTCCCTCCCTCCTTTTCTTTCTTTCTTTCTTTCTTTCTTTCTTTCTTTCTTTCTTTCTTTCTTTCTTTCTTTCTTTCTTTCTTTTCTCTCCCCCACCTACCTACCTACCTTCCTTCCTGTTCCTTTCCTTCCTTCCTTCCCCCTCCCTCCCTCCCTCCCTCCCTCCCTTCTTGCCTTCTGACACACTGCCCATGACGTCAGGGGGTGTGGCATATGCAAATGAGTTATGCTAATGAGCTCCTGCACCTCTTTTTTTATGAAAGGACCCCTGTTGGAATGTATTAGACAGAATGATAACGTGTTGGTTATTGATAATGTACTGTAACATGCTGTTGAATCATAAGCAACTTACAGTAACCCCATTCATGGGACGTTCTAGGTGGTTTGCCATTGCCTTCCTCTAAGTAGCAACTGCAGGCTTCCTTGGTGGTTTCTCATCTAAGTACCGACTCTGGCCAACCCTGCTTAGTTTCCAATCTCTGACAAGCATGGACTAAGCTGGTTTTGAATGGGTACTGGATACTTGATCTGAGAGGGTGGTGATTCTGACCTAATGTACTTGTATTTTTCCCCTCTGTACAGCAAAATAGCAGCTGGGTGCCGATTTAAAATGGAAAAGAATGTCCCTTCCAAGTACTTTGAAACCTGATTTCCTCCCTTCTTCTTACAGCTACTTTGACTTTTTTTTTTTTTAATGCTGAAGATCCTGATCACAGATGTCCAATGTAATGCTGGGTCTCAGGGTTTGGGCTACTAGGGGCTTTAGGCAAAAGGGATATTTGTAGTGGAGCCCAAAGCAGAGTTACTCCTTCTAAACCCAATGCGCTTAAGATTGCATTGCTGGTAAATTAGAGTCTCTTGTATTCTCTCAGTGTATGGTTGAGAGACAATAGAGTTGCCAGCTCCAGATTGGAAAATTCCTGGAGATTTGGGGACAGAACCTGGGGAGGGCAGGATTTGAGGAGGGAAAGGACCTCAGTGGGGTATAATGCCATAAAGTCCACCCTCCAAAGCAGCCGTTTTAACCAGGGAAACTGATCGATGTCGCCTGGAGATCAGTTGTAATTCTGAGAAATCTCTAGGCCCCACCTGGAGGTTGGCAACCTCAGAGGCAGAGCATGCAGCCATTTTCTGGAAACAAAGAGGGTCTGGTCTGGTGCCTGAATGAAAAGCCCTCTTAGGATACCCCACCCCCCAGTATAGAGGCCCTAGTTCCATGTGATAAATAGTAAGTATGTGAATATCCGTGTGGGGGTTCACCTCCTCCTTGGTTCCATCTCATGTAGGGAATGTGGGTATAATAGAACAGTTGATGGAGGAGCTGCTTGCAGATTTGTAGATTAGGGATTGCCTTTTGGGCATTCAGAAAGAAAAGACGTTATTGTGTCATTGTTACTATGATTTTGGCTATCTCGCTTTTAAAACTGCTTACATAAAATGCTTTTTTTTTTTAAAGGTTGCTATTAAATGTAGCATTAAGAAAATTTGCCAGGAAGGCTGGAGGAAGGGCCTAGAGGAAGATTTACGGGGTTTGTCCAGGGAAATGCCATTCTGGGGTTTTAGGTGCTGGGGAAAGCACTTGCACTGACCTTCCTTTGGGTGTGTTGACAGGGTTGCCTGGCCAATAGCCAATAATCTCTGCTGAAGATGGGGGAAGAGACTGGGTTTTGCAGTAGATCAGATGGGGCAGGAAGTGTCAGTCACAGAGCCTGCTTAGGTTCTGCTGAGCCATCATACAACAAAACCTGTGGCACGCACATAAAGCTAAAAGGGGGGGGGGATTCAACCCAAAAAATAGCTGCGAACTGAGAGGGTCAAGCTAACAAAAGAATTATTATGAAAAATACAGACATTTATTAGGTGTACACAGAAATAAAACAAAATTAAATTAAAAGAGACAGTCCAAGTATCAGACATTTAAAACTTGGTTTATTAGGAACTAATTACAGTACATATCAAACTGATGGATAAAACCTTTGACCTAAGGACCATACGCGTTTCGGCCGCTATTGGCCTTCCTCAGTGGTCAATATTCCTTATCATGCAATGACACACATCCAAAAATACATGCATTCAGAATTTTGTATATACATATACAAATGAGACCAGGTGTTGCTTTCTTGAATGCTGTATTTGCTACAACAACTAGTAAAATGAGCTTGTGGTAGCTGTGCAAATTCTCCAGATTAGTCTGGTATCAAATGTCCCATTCGTCAGGATGTGTGTCACTTCCATCAAGTGAAATAGTCAAGAGCCTGCTTAGGTTCTGCTGAGCCATCATACAACAAAAGCTGTGGCACACACATAAAGCTGCCTTATACTGAATCAGACCATCGGTATCAAAGTCAGCATTGTCTACTCAGACTGGCAGCAGCTCTCCGGGGTCTCAGACATAGGTCTTTCCCATCACCTCACTTAATCCTTTTAACTGGAGATGCCAGGGATTGAACCTGGGGCTTTTTGCCTGCTAAAGAGATGCTCTGCCCTGTCCTGGGAGGGCCTAGGCTAGCCTGATCTCATCAGATCTTAGAAGCTAAGCAAGGTTGTCCCTGGATAGTATTTAGATGGGAGACCGCCAAAGAAGGTTGGGGTCACTCACTTTGCAGATGCAGGCAATGGCAAACCATCTCTGAACATCTCTTGCCTTGAAAAACCCATGGGGGGGGGGCGGTCATCATTAGTCAGCTGCAATCTGTCTGGCAGAACTTTCCACCACCAAGCAGATACTCTTTGCCACTGTGCCATGGCTCCATCCCTGGAAGCTGAAGAGCTTCTTCGGGCATCCTCTCCATCCAGCAAGCTCTTCACAAGCTGTTTGGCCTTGAGGAGACCCAGCAGCCCCTGCTCCAGTCTTGTCAGGACCAACTTTGTGTCTGAGCCTAATCTGAGGGCTTCCTCAAAGGACAGCCTCTAGCCTGGGCCTCAGGCCCATAAATCATAATGTCACACACACACACACACCCAATCCCAAATCATGGGAAAGTGTGCCCACTAGGCTTGAAAAAGGTTGGCATCCCAACAGAGCAGTTTATTAGCAAGCCTGTTACCCATCATGTTTATAAAACCAGTTTATCAAATAGCAGCCCTTGGTTCTCAGGGTCAGCCTGGGGAATTCCACAAAATCTTGCAGCCAAAAAGCCAAGCCAGAGGCAGAGATGTGCCTGTTCCGTCTCTTTAAGAAAATTCACCTTCCCTCCAAAATAAACTGGGAAGAAGTAGGGGTAGGGTGGAGTTTGATCATGGTATTTAAAAACCCTCAGTTGGGAGCCCTCAGTTACTGGTACAATAAACATTGCTTCATTGCTTCTTCTGTTTCTCTAGGCTGGTCCGTATAGCAAGTGGCTGCCAGCAACCTGCTGTTCTGGACCTCAGCTTTCCACCTGCCCAGGCCAGCAACCAGCCCAAGACAATACCCAGAGCCCTCCAGGGAGAATGCAAAGAATTAGGAACGTAATCCCCCCCCCCCCCCCGCAACCTCCAGCTGGCTGCCTTTCCTCAGATATTTACCCCTTAACCATGCAATATCACAGACTCGGTTTGTCGAAAGTGAATCAAAGGAGGAAAAGGGGTCACAAGGAATCAAAGGGAATCAAAAGAATCAGGAGTCTTGTGTTATCTTAAAGGGAAACCAAGCTTTATTCCATCATGAACTTTTGGGGATTGGAGACCCCTTAAATGAATGAGTCCTCACTACGAAGTTGTTTTTGTATAGGAGGTTCATGTTGTTGCTGTTGTTTTCAAATAGCTGGGTTAAGGGATAGTGAAAGGTTCTTGGTTAGCTAGTTAACTCCTGTAATGAGAGGGGAGTCACAAGTTTTGCTAACATCATTAGAGTTGCCATCCTCCAGGTGGGGCCTGGGGATCTCCCGCTTTTACAACTGATCTCCAGTTGACAGAGATCAGCTCCCCTGGAGAAAATGGCTGCTTTGAAGGCTGGGCTCTATGGCATTGTACCACGCTGAGGCCCCTCCCCTCCCCAAAACCTGCCCTCTCCTGGCCCCACCCCCAAAGTCTCCAGGTGTTTTCCAACCCAGATGTGGCAACGTTAATACATCATTAAGGCTGGGAAATCCCTTGAGTTCTGAGGGTGGAGCCGGGGAAGGACCTTAGTGGGTTATAATGCCATAGAGTCCACATTCCAAAGCAGCCATCTCCTCCAGGGAAGCTGAACTCTTGATTCCCCGCCCCCCCTATAGCCACTGACCACCTACTTTTGATCTGGATGAAAGAGACACTTGATAAAGTAGTTTAGCAGAAGTGAAGCAGTAAGAATATTTTTAAAGAGGGTTTTTTTTCCACCTGGAGTGCTGTGTAGAGATAACCAGCCCTCAGCCACCAGCATGCCAAGAACCAATAGCCTAGAGCCAGGCCGCCAGCAATTCCTCTTAACTTTATACTACCTCCCCAGCATGGATCAGGATTTAGGATTTTAATCTCATTCTTACTCAGGTAGGGTTGCCAACCAGGGGCCTGGAGATCTCCGGGAATTACAGCTGCTTTCCAGGCAACAGCGATCAGCTCCCCTGTAGAAAATGGCAGCTGTGCAAGTATGGTTGCCAGCTCCAGGTTGGGAGATTTGGGGGGGTGCAACAGCCTGAGGGTGGTGGTGTTTGGGGAAAGGGAAGGACTTCAATGAGGTACAATGCGATAGATTCCACCTTCCAAAATGGCCATTTTCTCCAGTTGAACTGACCTCTGATTCATCTACTAGATACTACTGGTGTATGTGAGAAAAATCAGATTACATGCTGATTGGACTGCCCTCTGCACCATAGTCCTGAACTGACTCACAATAGAGCAGCAAGTGCAGTCTATCTGAGCAAGTGAGATTTGCACCAATCAAGTTATACAATGCAACCATTTTTTAATTGTCCAAGGGCGTATCTTTTTCCACAAGGAGTGACTGTAGCAGGGGTAGGCTATTTTTTTGGCCCAAGTGCCGGGGGGGGGGGGGGGGAGCAAAAATGAGGGTTCTACTTGGTTAGATGCATTGCATATGTTGTATACAGATCTTATTTATATATCTTTACATAGCAGTAAGGGACTAAAAAGCCTGCTTTAGAAATGTCAGAGGCAGGAGCACATTTTGCTCAACCGCACCCCTGCTTTGGGGATGGGACAGGGAGCTGCCATGCTGAATAAAATAGCCCAGTGTATTGTTTTTGGCCAACATGCACGTGGAGAGGACCTGAGTTACCAGCAAGATTTAGATTTGTGTAGCCCCAGAGGAGCGGTATGTGTGTGTGTGTGTGTGTGTGTGTGACAAATTGTTGAGATCTTTCCCAGGTGAACAAATGGTCAATTGCAGCACTGTTCTTGTCAAACCTTCTGGACTGAAATGAAGGTGCAGCCACCTCTGGGCTAGGGTTGCCAGCCTCCAGGTGGGGCTTGGGGAATCTCCTACTTTTACAACTGATCTCCAGCTGACAGAGATCAGCTCCCCTGGAGAAAATGGCTACTTTGGAGGGTGGACTCTATGGCATTGTGCCATGCCGAGGCCCCTCCCCTCCCCTGGCTCCACCCCCAAAGTCTCCAGGTACTTTCCAACCCAGACCTGGCAACCCTACTCTGGGTTCAGAGGCCTTTCCTCCCTGCTCTCTGGTGGATGGCTTCCCAGATACAGCGTGGAACTGTAGGGAGGTAGGGGCGTGGGGCCAGACAGGCAGCTTTGCCTGCCTCTTGGCTGGCAAGCTTTTTGGGAATGTAGACTCAGTGTGTCCACTGGAGGAAAAATCACTGGATGGCCATTCGCAGGAGCTAGCTGAGGTGCCTCAGGACTGAAGGAAAGACACTCTTGTGGGTTGAGAGGCATATACTTCAGAGGTATTTGCTCTTCTGCCAAAAGAGATTGGCTCCTTGCTGCTCCAGTTAGATCATCACTTGAGAATGTCCCAGACTCTCTCCAGTATCCCAGATGCGGCCTTGCTGCTGAGAGAGGCCTCCTCCAAGGCATTTTAAAACACTATTGCCAGGCTGATCAGTAAGACTGTGTCATACTGATTTTTCAACAACTACAATGGCTACCTGTTTGTCTATGGGTCCTATACAATCCTCCTCATACCAGCTGCATCTCGTAGAGGCGAGACTGTATCCACACAGACCAGGGCCTTCCTTGTTGCTGTCTCAGAGCTGTGGAATACCTTCCCTTTTGATATGTTTCTTTGGTGGTGGTGGTTGTTCAGTTGCACAGTTGAGGCCAGCTCTTCACGACCCCATGAACCACATCATGTCAGGCCCTCCTATCCTCCGTTGTTCTCCAGAGTTTGCTCAACTTCTTTCCTAACATCAGGGTCTTCTCCAGTGAGTGATCCCTTCTCATTTGGTGGCTAAAGTATTTGAGCTTCAGCTTCAGTATCTGGCCTTTCAGGGTTGATTTCTTTTAGGATTCCCGGGGTGGGGTGGGGTTAAAATGTGCTTTTCCATTTGGCTTTTATTTTTCCTGATATTTCAGTCCTATCATAAGCCCTGGCTTAAAAAGGTTTAGGATGCCAGCCAGCAAGTTAACATGAGGGGCTTAGAATGGGGCTTCCCATTCCCTCAGGCAGGGTGTGTGCATGCATGCATTGTGTTTACCTCTTTTGAGTTCTTAGAGCCCTGAGTTGTTTTAGCTGTACCTGTTCTTCAAATTCGACTGCGTTCGTTTTTTTAAAGTTTCACTGTTTTCATTTTTTTTTATCAAGGTGGGTAGCCATGTTAGTCTGTCTGTAGCAGCAGAAAAGAGCAAGAGTCCAGCAGCGCCTTAAAGTCTAACAAAATTTGCAGGAAAAAGTCCAGTGGCACCTTTAAGACCAACAAAGTTTTATTCAAGGTATAAGCTTTTGAGCAGTGACTCACGAAAGTTCAGACCCTGCCACAAGTTTTATTATACAAATTTCTCTCTCTCTCTCTCTCTCTGTGGGTACTCACCAGTACTAAATACTGGCAGGGGGGTAGGGGGGCTCTCCCAAGTCCTGAGGGGGGAATTAGTGGAAATCAGTACAACCTTACATATGAGTACCAGCACTTTTTTAAAAAACTAGCAGCTCCATGTTGTGCGCCTCAGATGAAACCTTGTAAAAACAGCTTATGAATAAATAAAATAGATAGCCCTGGATAGAATAGACTTCATTGTGTTCCTTGGTGCTCTTTGGCTGGGCTGGAGAGCCTTCATCCTGCCTCAGAAAACTGGCCCAGGGCCAAAGAGACAGAGGAGATCCACCCTCTGCCCTGTGTCTGTTGAATCATCCAAACAATCTGGCTCACTCGAGGGAAGGAAACAGCTGCTGGGAATCTTTCCTGTTGGCTGAAGCTCTTGCCGAAGGACTTCAAAGGACTCTGGTTTCAGCACCACATTGTCCTCTTGAAAGAAAGGGCAGCATCCAGACAATAAGAACTGGGTCTGGTAAGGGAACTTTGCATACCTCACCTTTTTCAGAGCTGGGGAAAGAACCCAAGAGTCCGGGCTGCTGGCCAGTGTTTTCCCTTTCCATTGTTAATTATTATCCTCCCAGCCCCCCACCAGAACTGAAAATGAGCCCAAGAGTACCATCCTCTTTGGCATGATCTCACTATCCTTGCAGTTTCAGCTCTGTGACATCATGAGTGGGGCTTGAGCTCACATTCCTGGTAAGGGTTACCAACCTCAAGGCGAGGGTTGGCATTCTCCCGGAATCACGGCTGCTCTACAGACCACAGAGATCAGATTCCCCAGAGGAAATGGAAGCTTCAGAGAGCAGAGTCCGTGGTGTACCATAAAGGCTAGGAGGAACAGGAAGCCTAGAGTGACATCATATCCCTGTCGATCTCTCTGCATTCCTCAAACTCTGCACCACCCAGAATCTCCTGGAATGTCCCATGCTGAAGTGTGCAACCCTAATTTCCGGAGATCTGCAAAGACCAAGAAGTATATAAGACCAGCCCTGCTGGATCAGACCAAAGGTCATCTTAGTCCAGCTTCCTCTTTCTCACTGGCCAACAAGATACCTTCGCTCCCAAAGGCCTAAAAGCAGGGCATTTATCTGAACAGCTTCCATGAGTGAAAGTAACTGATGTTGCTTACTGGTATTTTCTCTGTTGGAATAAGCACTCTCACAGGGTTGTTGGGGAGAACGGAAGGTATAAATGAAAGAATGAATGAATAAATAAATGGTGTTCAGAAAGAAGAGGAACCCTGCAGGGGCAGCAAGAGGAAAGGCTGGTTAGAGAGGGTAGTGAGGTCAGCCCCTTCACTACTAAGTGTCATTCCTTTTCTGTCTCCAGTTTGCTATCCTGGGAGCCAGTCTGGTGTGGTGGTTAGGAGTGCGGACTCTAATCTGGGAGAACCAGGTTTGATTCCCTGCTCCTCCACTTGCAGCTGCTGGTGTGACCTTGGGTCCGTCAAAGTCCTCTCAGCCTCACCTACCTCACAGGATGTCTGTTGTGGGGAGGGGAAGGGGAAAGAAACTGTAAACCACTCTGATGAGACTCCTTCTGGTAGTAAAGGGCAGAGTATAAATCCAATCTCCCCCTCCCAGGGCAATGTCCTGCTTCTTCTCTGAAGTTCCACAATTGGCAGTTCCTCTCTCTCTTAGCTAGTGATGTAGCCAGGAACCCATCAGTACTCTCCACTATCAAGTATGTTAATTCCTGAATAAAGCTTTCTTTACACTTTAATCTGCCTGTGCAACTCTTGTTGTGTAATCACTCAGCCAACAATCTCTCTTGTGGGTGGGAGGGGATGAACCAGAAGACTGGAGGCACCATACCCCCACTTTGGCCACTTTTCAGCCTGCATGGAAGTGTTGCCCGAGTATGAGCTCATTCCCCAGAGTGAGGGGCTGATCACTTGCACATGTGTTAGGCCCAGGTGCAACTCAAGAATTATTCAGTATGTTACCTTTTCTTGCACCGGTGAATCTGGCAGCCACTTGCTCTGCTCTGCTTCACCTGAACAGATGAAACAGGCAGACCATCTAAAACAGAATTGGTCTTGTTACATCTGCCCTCAGTCCACTTGGTCAGACCACAGTTTGGTGTAGTGGCAGACTCTAATCTGGGAGAACTGGGTTTGATTCCCCACTCCTTCGCATGCAGCCAGCTGGATGACTTTGGGTCAGTCACAGTCCTCTCAAGAGCAGTTATCTCAGAGCTCAGCCCCACCTAACTCACAGGGTGTCTGTTGTGGGGAGAGGCAGGGAAAGGAGACTGTAAGCCACTCTGAATGAAGGGCGGGGCATAAATCCAACTCCTCTTCTTCTTCCTTCTCCTAACTCTCCTGATTCACAGTGGCTGGAATTAGTTCTGTGGTTTTAATGTGAGCTTTCACCAAAGTGATCAACCAGCGCATGGACTGCGTCATTGTGGCAGGCTTCCCAGAAGCAAACTGCCTGGCGGGGCCAGCCTTTTACTCCAGCAGGAAGAGTCACATGATGAGTGGAGCAGGGTGGGACCAAGTAACCTCAGCAGCACAGCTTTTGCAGTCTGGCCCAGGGAAGCTCAAAGGGTGTGTGGAGGCCATGAACAAGCCTGGGTAGAAGAACAATGGTTCTCTGGGCCCAGGCAGAGTGAGGCAAGGCAGAGAAGAGAGGAGAAGATAGCAGAGCTTAGCCCAACAGCCAGGTGTGAAGCTGGGGCTATAAAAAGGGAGGACGGGGGAAATGAGAAGCAGCTGGCAGGAGGAGGAGAAGAAGACGACAAAAAAGTACAAGGCAGGTTGCAGCTCTTCTCCTCCTGTGTAGCCCTGAGGCAGGTGGAGTGAACCACATCATCAGGGGTCTGGACTGATAGCGAAAGCAACCTGCATAAGGAAACGGTGACTGTGCTCATGATCCCAAGACCCCCATGGACTCCAGGTTCAATGTTCCACTGCACCCCAGGGCATGACAAACATTCCCAAACTGCGGAGAGCTCACATGAGCCTGTGCCGCTACATGAAAACAAAAAAACCTGCCCATAACAAATAAGAACATAAGAGAAGCCAATGTTGGATCAGGCCAGTCGCCCATCCAGTCCAACACTTTGTGTCACTCACAGGCCAAAAATACCAGGTGCCCTCAGGAGGTCCACCAGTGGGGCCAGGACACTAGAAGCCCTCCCACTGTTGCCCCCCCAAACACCAAGAATACAGAGCATCACCTGCCCCAGACTGACAGTTCCTATCTATACTTTGTGGCTAATAGCCACTGATGGACCTCTGCTCCATATGCTTATCCAATTCCCTCTTGAAGCCATTTATGCTTGTAGCCGCCACCACCTCCTGTGGCAGTGAATTCCATGTGTTAATCACTCTCTTGGTGAAGAAGTAGTTCCTTTTATCTGTTCTAACCCGACTACTCAGCAATTTCATGGCGTGCCCATGAGTTCTTGTATTGTGAGAAAGGGAGAAAAGTACTTCTTTCTCTACTTGCTCTATCCCATGCATAATCTTATAAACCTCAATCATGTCACCCCTCAGCCGTCGTTTCTTGAAGTTAAAGAACTCCAAGAGCTTCAACCTTTCTGCATCGGAAAAGTGTTCCAACCCTTTTATCATTCTAGTTGCCCTCCTCTCACTTTTTCCAATGCTATAATATCTTTCTTGAGGTGTGGTGACCAGAACTGTACACAGTACTCCAAATGCGGTCGCACCATCAGTTTATACAGGGGCATTATGATACTGACTGATTTGTTTTCAGTTCCCTTCCTAATAACCCCCAGCATAGCACTGGCCTTTTTTATTGCAGTCACACACTGTCTCGACATTTTCATTGAGTTATCTACTATGACTCCAAGATCTCTCTAGCACAGGGATCCTCAAACTACGGCCCGCGGGCCACATGCGGCCCGCTGAGGACATTTATCCGGCCCGCCGGGTGTTTTTGCCGCCGCCGCCTGTCCTCCGATTCCAGGGCCAGTTCATTCACTAGACAAGGTTAGGCAATCGCCTATGAGCGCGTGGGCCTGAGGGCGCAGATTAGGCCTTCAGCCCCGCCCCCTCTCCCTCTCCAAAAGCCCACCCTCTTGAAGCCTCTCAGGAGCACTCAGGAGTCGAGGGAGCAGTCCAGTCCTTCTGCTGCCTGTTTCCGGCTGCCCTGCCCCCTCTCTCCTTCCCTCCCTCTCCAAAACTTTTATTTTCTGTGTGTGTGTGTGTGTGTGTGTGTGTGTGTGTGTGTGTGTGTGTGTGTCGGCTGGCCAGCCAGCTGGCCGGCCAAAAGAAGTGACACCACCACCTGCCCCCTCCCTGACACTGCTGCAATGGGGGAGGGGAGAGGAGAGAGAGAGAGAGAGAGACTCCTTGCAATGTGTGTGTGTGTGTGTGTGTCTGGCCAAAGGAAGCTATGCAACCTGCCCCCTGGGGGGGGGGGATTGAATGCAAAAGCGTGGAGATGCTCCAGGACTCAGAGAGTCAAGAGGAAGGCTCCAAGCCAGTCTGATAGGGTTGCCAGACCCCAGTGAGGAAATTCCTGGAGATTTGCAAGTGGAGCCTGGGGAGGACAGGGACCCCAGTGGGGTCCAGTGCCACGGGTGCAGCCATTTCATCCGGGGAAACTGGTCTCTATAGTCTGGAGATGAGCTGTAATTCTGGGGGATCCACAGGTCCCACCTGGAGGTTGGCACCCTCAAAGCCAGATCCAGCAGCTGGGGTTAGCAGAGCGGGGGTGGGGGGTGGGAGAGCCGTACCAAGAGAGAGAGAGGGAAATAAGAAAAAGTGGAGGGTGTATCTTACTTTTCCTGGTGTCCTGTGTACTCTCCACGCTGATGGGGAAAGGGCCAAGAAACGGAAGCAAACAGGGACTTTCAGTCTGGGGCAAGTGATGCTCTGTATTCTTGGTGCTTGGGAGGGGGGGAGGCAACAGTGGGAGGGCTTCCTGCCCCCATTGCTGGACCTTCTGAGGGCACCTGGTGTTTTTGGCCACTGTGTGACAGAGGGTTGGACTGGATGGGCCACTGGCCTGATCCAACATTGGCCTCTCTTATGTTCTTATGGGTGCGTTTCCTTGGCAACCCTTTTTTGGACCTTTCATAAAGGAGTGAAGGACCTCTGAGCATGTGTAGCTCCCTCCCCCAACAGGCAGGAAAACAGGAGAGATGTGTCTGTGGGTTTGTGTGATGCTGCCCCAGTGAAAGATAATTGCCAGGCTTCTCTCTCCCCCATTTGCCCTTTGACAACAAGCAGCTTTCTTAAGTCAACACATCTTAAACCCATGAAGGGCTATTAGAAGAAGAGATTAGATTTATATCCCGCCCTTCACTCACTTAGAGTCTCAGAGCAGCTTACAAACTCCTTTCCCTCCCCCTCCCCACAACAGACACCCTGTGAGGTAGGTGGGGCTGAGAGAGCTCTGAGACAACTGTCCTTGAGAGAACAGCTGGTACAGAGCTGGTACAGATTTTTCCAGGTATTACACAGGATTGCCCAAGGTCATCCAGCAGATGCAAGTGGAGGCGTGGGGAATCAAACTCTGTTCTCCCAGATTAGAGTCTCTGCACACTTAACCACTTGTTCCCGTTTTGTTTTTTTACTTCAAAATAAGATATGTGCAGTGTGCATAGGAATTTGTTCATAGTTTTTTTTAAACTATAGTCCAGCCCGCCAGCGGTCTGAGGGACAGTGAACTGGCCCCCTGTTTAAAAAGTTTGAGGACCCCTGGTCTAGCATTTCAAGCAAAAGGGGAGAGTTCTTGCCTAGCAAGAGGCCTGTTGAGAGAGGGCAAAGCACTGCAGCTGTGATGGGGGTACAGTTGACAACCTTCAGGTGGGGGCCTGGTGATCTCCCAGAATGATAACTGATCTTCAGACTACAGACATCAGTTCCCCTGAAGAAAATGGCAGTTTTGGAGATATTATGGCTCTAAACTGTACTTTTAGTACAGCTTACTCCCCAAGCTCCACCTCAAATCTCCAGGAGTTTCCCAGCCTGAAGTTGGGGCACTGGCTGCTGAGCAGGCAGGGCTGCCAGCTCTGGGTTTGGAAATACCTGGAGATTTGAGCGGGGGGGGGGGGGGGTGCCTGGGAGCCAGGCTTTAGGAAGGAGAGGGACCTCTATAGGGTATAATGCCATGCAGTCCACCTTCCAAAGGAGCCATTTTCTCCAGAAATGTTTTAAGTAAACACATAATAAGTTATCTATGTAATCTGGAAATCTGTTGTAATCCTAGGGGATCATCAGCTTCCTCCTGGAGGTTGGCAACCCTATGAGGAAGGCTGAGTTCCACAGGGCTCAGCCGAGCTGCATCCTGTCCCGGGGATTAGCTCTGGAACAGGTGAAAAGGAGCCAGACATGCACAGAATCCTTTTCTTTCACCGTCACCATTGAAAAAGGTGTGGGGGGCGGTTTCCATAACCAGGATTTCTGTGCAGACAAATGGCTGTGTGTCATCCCCCCCCCCCCCCGTATTTTAGGGGAGCTTCCATTGCATATGATACTTTTTGTGGGGCTTTATTATGGGGTCCTTGCAAAAGAAGCATCCATGTGGATGGTCAACCCACAGCTAATCTGGGGAAATGGTGGGGCTACATTAGGCTTTCAGAATAGTGCAGCTGAGTTCTGCATACTCCCCCCACTGCCGCCTTTGCAACTCTTTAATGGGATTTTTCTTCCCAGTTCACAGCTGAGCCATGGTGTCCCCTGCATCACAGCTCAGGTGTGAAGGGAGAAAAGGAATTTGCCAGGCTGCGGGGGGGGGGGGGGCCCACAGCACGATTATTGGTGTGCCAGGCTTTCTGAGCTGATTTGACAGAGGGGTGGGGGTGGGGAGAGGAGCAATTGGTGCCGGGGGGGGGGGCAGGTCACACGGAGGTATCCACTACCCCACTGATGACACTGCGGTTTCCGCAGCAGCGACCCCTGTGGGGAAGCGGCACGGGTCGGCCAGAAGCTGCTGTCAGGCAAAACTCTTCCCCAAGAAACTCTTCTGTATTGCTGAAGAAATTGTGGAAACACGCTGGAGAAACAAACAAAAGAAACACTGAGAGTGCCATCTGGTGGACTTGGCCAGGGTTGACTACAACTGTGGAGAGCAGGTCAAGAAAGCAGAGATGGGGACAGCAGAGAGAACATTAAGAATCTCCAAGTGCATTTTGAGCAGGGCTCTTTTTGTAGAAAAAGCCCAGCAGGACCTCGTTAGCATAACAGGCCACACCCAGCAGCAGAAACTCATTAGCATATTAGGCCACACCACTGACAGCACAGCTTATTAGCATATTAGGCCACACCCCCATGTTACCAGAAGAGTGGTCCTCCAGCCACACCCACATCTTATTCTGTTTACCTTGTTTGTTGTCAAAACCCAGGGCTGTTTTTGTAGCAGGAATTAATTTGCATGTTAAGCCACATACCCTTACTGTAGCCAGTCCTAATGAGTTGCTTGCTGCTGTTGGGTGTGGCCTATTATGCTAATGAGTTCATGCTGGGTGTGGCCAACTCAGGAGCCAGCCGGAACTCCATTCCTGTGTGTTCCTGCCCAAAAACAGCCCTGATTATGAGGATGAGGAGGAGGGAGACACAACTTTTGCATGGGTTCCCACATTTTAGAATGTCTCCAGTTTTGATATATGTGGATTTGCCGCTGTGAGGCTTTGGAATTGTTACAAACCGTTGTATTAGCTGGCATTTAGATCTCAGGTTGGGAACACCTGTTGGTGTGTTTTGCCAAAGCAGAAGTCCCCCCCCCCCCAAACATACCCTTCTTCTTCTTCCCTGCAGCACGGAGTCCCCGCATTACAAAAAATCCCCTCACTAGCAGAGTTAGTTTATATGGTTGCATGAACACTGCGGAGAAAAACAAAGTCTCTGAATCTTTAAAAAAAAAAGTGGTTTACTAACTAAATATTTTACATATTTTTAAAACGGGATAACTTGATGGGCTTTGAGGTAAGGTGCAGTTTTGCAAAGTGTCCTTTCAAATCCAAAGGAGACAATTTGAGATTCTACCTTGAACAATGTATGCCCCTGCCTCAGAAGCAATGCTCCCTCTAAGCTGTGGAGTCTTGTGAGCAAAAATTATACTTTGTGAGCTACCAGCATTAAAGTTGTGAGTGAGCAATTTGGCTGCTGCATAAATTAGTTTGCTCTGGAACCATCCTTCCTGAGCCAAGACAAAAATGCGTGAGCCGGAGGCTAAAAACCTGTGAGCTCGCTCACACTAACTCAGCATAGAGGGAACACTGCTCAGAAGCCATTTATTTTCTGCCCTGATCAAACACATGGGTCTCCCCCATTTATCCCTCCCTTCCCCATTCTTGCTGCACAGTACCCTTCTTCAACCCCCTTGCTTCCCAGCCCAGAAGTTCCTTGGTGGTGGCCATGGAGGGTGACATACTTGTGCCCTACAGAACTGACAGCCAGGAAGGAGTACCAGGACTGGCTGTCAATTCATAGGTCATAGCGGTGTGCCCTCGATCTGAAGCAGAAGGTGGTCGTCCAACTGCGGCCCCTCCCCATGCCTGGTTCTCTTAGGACTGACAGGCACAAAGCCCTCCTTGTGAGTTCTGCCCTTTCCCCACCTCAGCTCTGCTCTTTCACAGAAGGGGAGACATAGCCAACATCTGCCCTCTAGCAATAGCACACTGAACTGAGGAGAAGCCTCCAGATCCAAGCTCTGGGCATCTATCACCACTTCAGCCAGCATCTCCTTTACCTCTTCCTTCTCCAGGAGAGATATGCCTCCCTAAAAAAAAACACACACACCATTTTCTTCTGGAGCCTCCTTTTCACTCTCTCAGCATCATTTCCTAAACTTCTAGTCCTACCATGAAGGCTCACCACTTCAACTAGCTTCCTGGGAAGTATACCTATAGCTACCCACAGAGCCAGTTTGGTGTCGTGGTTAAGAGCGGCTGACTCTGATCTGGAGAACCAGGTTTGATTCCCCACTTCTCCTCCACCTGAAGCTTGCTCGGTGACCTTGGGCCAGTCACAGCTCTCTCAGAACTCTCTCCGCCCCACCTGCCTCACAAGTTGCCTGTTGTAAGGAGAGAGAGTGAAGCGGATTGTAAGCTGCTCTGAGACTCCTTATAGGAGAGAGAAGAGGGGGATAAAAACGTACTCTTCTATCCTCTATTGTGTCTGTGGGCCTCAGATTTGTCCCACGTGCTTGAGATCAGCTCTGCCTGGGAGTCAAGTGCTCCCTCTCCCACTACCCATTTCCTCAAGGCCCTGATCCAAGAGGTCAGTGTTGTGGAGTGGTTAAGACTGTTGGACTAGGCTCTGGGAGGCCCACATTTGAATCCTTCTCTGCCATGGACGCCTGCTGGCCGACGGTGGGCCAGTCACTCTCTCTCTCTCTCTCTCTCAGCTTCTCCTCACAGGGTTGTGATTGTGAAGATAAAATGGAGACGATGTTGTAAGCCATTTTGGGTCCCCATTGGGAAGAAAAGTGGGATACAAATATCCACATCTAGAAGTAATCTTTTCCCCCACAAAGGTTCCCCTGGACCTCTCTGGCACCATCACCGCCCTTAACCACATCCCCTCCTTCTCCCACCTATTCACAAATTTATTATCAAGCTCTTAAGGCCTACCAATACTCTTGTGAGCAAAAACTCTACTTTGTGAGCTACTTGCATTAAAGTTGTGAGCGAGCCATTTGGCTGCTGCATAAATCAGTTTGCTCTGGAGCCATCCTTCCTAGCTGAGACAGAAATCTGTGAGCCAGAGGCTAAAAAACTGAGCTAGCTCACACTAACTCAGCTTAGAGGGAACACTGGCAGGTACTACTCACGTCCGGCTTCTGTCCAGCATGTAGCACTCTGTGGTCACAGCCACGTTTCTCCTCCCTTGGCCTGGTCTCTCAGCAGAGTCCCGCAAGCCCTCCGACACCTTTTAGGTGCCCATCCAAAATAACAGCCCCCCCACTGGAAAAGACTGATGCTTCCACATGGAGTTGCTGTTACAGCCGATAGGCACCCAGTCTGGGTGGGCACACACACATGTCCATTCGGGCCTTCCGGGAGCCTTGTCTCTTGTCTGTTCCGGTTGGTGGAGACCTTTGTCTTGGGCCCACAGGGAAACGAAACCCCATGGATTCTCTTGCTTTGGAGGTAGTGTGAGCCATGAGGTCTGACCCACTAAGATTTTCTTGTGTGGGCAATTCCCCAACAGTGCAGAAGACGGCCAGTCTGGGAAAGAAGAAGAAGAAATGGAAGAAGAGGAGATTGGATTTATACCCCGCCCTTCACTCACTCGGAGTCTCAGAGCGGCTTACAAATTCCTTTCCCTTCCCCTCCCCACAACAGACGCCCTGCTAGGCAGGCAGGGCTGAGAGAGCTCTGACAGAAACTGCTCTTTCAGGAACAGCTCTGACAGAAGAACTATGGCTTGCCCAAGGTCATCCAGCAGCTGCAAGTGGAGGAGTGGGGAATCAAACCTGGTTCTCCCAGATTAGAGTCCGCGCACTTAACCACTACACCAAACTGGCTCTCTTGGGGAAACCCAAGGTTACTCAACGAGCTTTACAAGGGCATTTTATAGAGCCCTCCCCGACAGAGGTAACACATCCTGCTCCCCTGGCCAGTGAGTGATAGATCTGGGCATGGGAGATCAGGGTCCAGTTTTTGCTCAAAGAACGGCCCTGGACGAGGAGCTCATTGCTCTGGCCATTGAAAAACGTGGTCGGGCTAAGCCATAATGAGCCCCGGCACAACCCCACACCCTGCATTCCAGGGATACCCATCAGAAAACTGGCAGATATAGTCAGAGGCTTTCTCTCGGCCAGCTGCATGTGCTCATGCTGAAGAACAGCCTTGTGGGACTAGGAAGTCTGTGCAGCACGAAAGGGTTTAACAATGAAAATAATCCACCTTCATCCTGCTCAGGTCCTTAAAGCTCAAGCCTAGGGGTGCCAGCCTCCAGGTGGGGCCTGGGGATTCCCTGGAATTACAGCTCATCTCCACACTACAGAGACCAGTTCCCCTGGGGGAAATGGCTGGTTTGGAGGGTGGATTCTGTGGCCTTGTACCCCACTGTCCTCCCCGGGCTCCATCCCCAAATCCCCAGGAGTTTTCTACCTGGTTCTGGCAACCCTACCCCCCTATCCCCTTGCTGGAGACCGGGGGGACCTGGCAACCTGGCCTCTTGCCCTGAAGTCAACCCCAAGTTCACCACAGCTACAGGGTCTCTGCCCAGGGAGAAGCAGGCACCACTTTGGCAGCCACCAGACACACAAGAATAAAAGCTGACCCTGCCCTCTCAGCATCTGCAGGGAGCAGTGCGAAGAGGAA
The DNA here is from genome assembly GCA_029233225.1 of Lepidodactylus listeri. Classification (NCBI taxonomy): domain Eukaryota; kingdom Metazoa; phylum Chordata; class Lepidosauria; order Squamata; family Gekkonidae; genus Lepidodactylus; species Lepidodactylus listeri. The sequence goes on from JARCFY010000003.1 coordinate 141,568,521, forward strand.
GTGCAGTGAAGGGACTCTGGATGCGCAGCAGCTGTGCCCTAGAGCACCTGGGGGCAGGGTGGAAGAGGGCAATTGGCGCCTTTACCTTAAGCAATAATTTTTTTATTGCAGAAGGTAAAACTGAACGCAAACAAGGAAAGGCCGACTGCTTTGTTTCCCAAGAGCTGCTGGTGGTTCAGTCCTTGGATAGAAAATCAGGGGACTACTTTTCCAGAAGGATTTAAACCATACATCTTCGGAAAGCATACTCCATCCATTAATTCTCCTTTCCTGTCTCCCCAGTCCCCCTTCTATGACCTGCCCCAACGAGACAGCACTCTTGCCAACTTATGGGGAGTGCCAGAAAGTCTTTCCTTAGCTGTTTCACTGTAGATTGAGTTGGCCATTGAGAACATAAAGAGCCCTGCTGGATCAGACCAGTGGTCCATCGAACTCAGCATCCTCTCTCACAGAGGCCAACCAGTTCCTTCTCGTGGTTAGTGGACCAGCTGACAAGTCTACTCCTGGGCGTGACCATTGCCCAGCTAGGGCTGCCAATGTTCAGGTGGAGCCAAGAGTTCTCCCAGAATCACAACTGAGATCAGTCCCCTTGGAGAAAATGGCAGCTTCCGAGGGCAGATTCCGTGGCATTGCATCCCAGCTGAGTTCCCTCCCCAAACCCTGCCTTCCCCAGGCACCACCTCCAAATCTCCAGGGATTCCCAGGGCCAGAGTTGGCAAGCCTATGCCCAGCCATCTTTGGACCAAGGTCTGAAAGATCTTGCTGAATTGGCAGCAACTGGGCTGTCTGGAGGGGAAAGATACCTCCGTTGCTTAGGAAAGAGCCGTAGAGGTTCCCACAGAAGGTGGTAACACATTGGCAAGGAAGGTGGCATCTCTGCAGCAGGCACCACGGCTGCAAAGAACAGGGTGAGGGTTCACCGGGACTGCAGTCGTGTGCCTTTCACACACTACAAGTCACTCCAGGGGCTGGGGGGGGGGGGGGCATTGTCTGCTGCCATTGCATGGTTCCACCCTCTCTGCCTCTCCCTTTGGATACAGAGGCCTACCTGGATCAGGTAGGGGTCAGGAAGCAATTTCCCCCCTGGCCAATTTGGCTGGAAATCCTGGAGGTTTTTTGTCATCTTCTGGGCACGGAACAGGGGGCACTGAGGGTGTGTGGGGGGGGAGGCATTTGTGAATTTCCTGCATTGGGCAGGGGGTTGGACTAAATGACCCTGGAGGTCCCTTCCAACTCTGTGACTCTATGATGTGCTCAAGGACCACCAGCTCTTCCCAGGCCAGAGCAGTCAGTGAGTCCTTCCTCATTAAAAGAGGATTAGAGGACATGGAGGACAGGTCTATCCATGCCCAGTTGTTGGCCCTCCAGAGTAACTAACTGACCACTGTGAGACAGGACTCAGTGCTGGACTAAATGCACCGCTGGCGTGATCCAGCAGGGCTCCTCTTATGTTATCAAGAAAAATTACATACATTTCTTACCGGCACTCTGCCACAGAAGGGAGGTGTCATTTCAGCCGCTTTCTTGCTGGTGCTCCGTACCGGCCCGTACTGGCTTACTGTCACCCCTGCACCTGTATATCACCTGCTCTTTGGAACCTTAATTGGTATGTACACTAGGCTGGGTGTGGGACAGACAAGGAGAAAACAGAAACAGTTGCCTGGTCAAAGAGCAGCGAATCAGCCTGGGGCAAATTCTGCCGCTTCAGGCTTCAGTGCCGCCTAGGGCTGGATGGTGAACAAAAAAAAAATCCAACACCCCCAAAGCCCGCCATGCTAACTCTAGTGTGCCCAACGCCAAAAAGAGACCAATAAAGTCCGCTAGGGCGGGTCCCAAGTTGTGCCCTGACTCAGCTCCGGGATTTATTTTTAGTTTCAGAGCGACCATTATCGCTAGCTGCGCAGGCATTATCTGGCACGTTTTGCTCCTCTGCTGGAAAGAGAGTTGGAGCAAAGAGTGCTTCTGAGTGCATGCAGAGTTCCCCTCATTGCCTGCAGCCAGCCCCCAGATTAGAATTAAGACACACCGTTTGCAGACGCACGAGAGCCTTCTCATGTTGCAAATTCATTACTGCCTGTATACGAGCAACATTTTTGAAAAGAAGGACACAGTACTGGGTCTGTTCTGACAGCCCAGTTCTGCACCTGTCTTGAAGTCAGGTCATGCCCCCTCGTTCCAAACCAGCAGGACCCTCTGAATCAACGGGGCATCTGGTAGCCTACCCAGTCGTCAGGAAAGAGGGTCCCATAATAACTAGAGCTCTCTTTTCCAGGTACAACCTGAGCCCAGAAGCCAAGCAGCAAGCCGGAAGAAGCTAGAGAAATGCAGGGAAATGAGGGGGGGTGGGGGAGAGAAAGTTTCAGGACACGCAGGAAGAGTCTCACCTTAACCGTGACCCTCTAGCCCCGCTGGGCAGCCCCTTCCGCCAACACGGGGGCCCCCATCTGGCCCCAAGGAATGTACAGAGTAGAACTACTCGGCCACCCCTTCTCGGGGCCACTCAGCTCATAAAGTGCAGGCGGGTTAACCATTAGCCTGGCTGCAAATATTTGATAAGTGCTCTGGGGATTCAAAGTACAGTGTCCGGGAAGCCCCAGAGAGACTTGAGCAGAAGGCAGGAATCTTTCTTCCCTGATCCTCTGCCCTGACCAGGGAGGGGACCCCTCGAGTCGGGCTCCTCTCTCTCTACCAGTTGATGTTCCTGGAACTCAAATAAACTGAAGTATCCCAGTTTGGGATCACACACACACATGATCTTCTTTCAGGTTGCATTGAGAAATGCTTTAAGGGAATAATAGGTGTTAATTTTTCTTTGAAGGAGGTGTGGGACTTTGGTATACCGAATTTATATTTGCTGCAACAGACGCCCTCTTCTCCTCTTAGAGAGGTTTAGCTAGCAGAATGCACTTTGCATGTGTTCAGAGGCATTTTAAAAAGTCTTTATCCGGATGTGGCTCATATTCGGCCTTGCCTGTGGGTCAGAAAAGGGCAGCCAAGACAAGAGTTGTTTATAGATCAGACAAGGAATAAACTATCTAGTTATCAAGCTCCCCAAAGAACACCCTGCTTCCTGCAAAGCTAGGATCCCTGTCACTGTTAGCTTGTACATAGCCTGATTGCGAAACATGCCTGAAGCAAAGGGGCAGAAAGATCCACCAGACAAAGCAGTTGTTGTTTTTTCAGGATGGGAAAGGTGGGCAAAGGGAAGCAACTGTTAAGGCAATTCCAGGTAGCTTAATCAAGTAAGTCAAGCTACACAGCACCAAGAAAAGGGATAGGTCTTGCACATCTGACCATGGATGGGGTGGGCCGTATGCCATAATTCTGGCAAAAGATACACAAATACAGAATAGACTGGCACCCTGCATCAGTCCTCCTTTCCCCAAATGCAATGATGCAGGTAAAAACTCAGCCATGGACATGATTGTAGACTTTCCCTGCAGCACACCTGATGTCCACCAAGGGCCTTCCATTTCTAAAAGGAGAGATGCCAGTGCTCAAACACACCCTACGAATTGAGGGTGTGTGTGTGTTTCTTCCTAATCCCAGGTGCAGAAGGAAGGAAAGAAGACTTCCAAGAAGATCTGGTCCTTCTCTACCTACTTGACAAATTAAAGATGCTTCCTGTCCTACTCCACCTGGGGTGCCAAGACATGAGGGGGGGGGCGCCACACTTCTGGATAGCTGGAAAAGACAGGGCTCAGGTAGATACAACTCATAATTTCCATTTCACAGGGCAAGCTGCACCTGTCTCCTACCACCACCTTTCTTCTCCAGAGCTGCTCAAGACAGCCAGAGGTCCTGGGATGTTCATTTTGCACTAGGGAACAAGCCCAGCTTGGCCTCACACAACTGGATTTTGGGGAGGGGGGGTAGCACAAGAACCTATCTGAAGTAATTAACTAGTCTCCTCTATTACACTTCAGTCACTCACCCTTTTCCAGCATCAGGTTCAAGAGTGGAGTTTAGGAAGCAGCCGCTTTATCCCCCATACAAACTCCTCCTCCTTCCTTATCTCCCCAAGCCAGCAGGGTGGGGCTGAATTCAGCTCAGGATGGCCAGCTTTCTTTTCTGGCAGGGTTCCTAGGCGCTTATCAGTTGCTGGACACATAGAACTTGAACAGCCGAAGTTTTCCCCAGCACGGAGATTAAATAATAGACCTGCTTCCACTGTGTTTCCACCTGCTCTGGCACTGATAAACTTGAGCCCAGTCTGTTCTCCCTCCTCCAGGGGTAGGTGAGGTTGAGGTGGGAAGAAAATACCCTGGAAAGTAGAACCCAGAAAGACCAGCAAGTAGGATGGGGTTGGGGCAGGTATGGAATCCAAGACCTACAGGAGGGAGGAGGATCCTAGTGCCAACACCAGCACCCAGTCATAAACCAGGGCCAGGGCTTTCTTGGTGGTGGCTCCATCCTGGTGGAACGAGCTCCTGGTAGAGATCAGGACCCTGAGGGACCTCTTACAGTTCCGCAGGGCCTGCAAGATGGAGCTCTTCCACCAGGCATTCGACTAAGGAGCCACAGTGCACACCAGGGAATGTCCCTGCGCCCTGGTTTTCCAGCCTGTAACCTGGGTCCTACCATCGAAGTTCCTGAGCTGTGCTCACTGCATAATAAAATGAGAACTGTACTGGTGTGAAATGCAGACATCCAACAGTCTCCTAAACTATGTTATAAGAACTGCTCCGCTTGTTGCTTGTGTGTGTTCCAGCGTTTTATGTATCTGTTTTATCTGATTGTTATTTTAAGTAATTTATAAGCTTATGATAGGTTTTATTGTATTTTAGTGTATTTAATTATATTTTTGAGTTGTTTGTAAGCTGCCCTGAGCCCGCCTCGGCAGGGAAGGTGGGATATAAATCAAATAAACAACAACAACACCAAGACGAACAAAAGGCCTCTTGCGGTTTGCAGTGTTGTTTCAGATCATTCAGTTGCTGTGTGCTCAACAGTCCTGTGAGGGTGGCCCCTTGGGGAACTGAGGCTGAAAGACAGTGACTTGCCCGAGGCCGCACAATGAATCCGTGGCAGAGGTGAGAAAGGTGCAAAGTCTGGTGTGTGCCCTCCAGTGGACCCCTTGGCTGACATGGCCACTCCCCCTAATGTCTTCCATGCAACGTGGGCAAGGGACTCTTTGCAGAGAGCCACAGAGCAGTCAGGGTTTAATGTGAAGGATGGTGCAGCCCCTGGAAGTAGTTTACAACGGGAGGATTCAGTCAAGGAACACTGAAGGAAACAGTACCTTTGAACATGGGCAGAGTGCTTCCCTCTCACTGCTGAGAAGGCAAAGTCATCCCTCTATATCTAATACTACAGTCTGGTACCTTCAGGAAGCCACAAGCCCCCAAATTAGGGTTGCCAACTTCCAGGTGAGGCCTGGAGATGTCCTTGTATGACAGCTGATCTTTAGATGACAGAGGTTTGTTCCCCTGGAGAAAATGGCTGCTTTGGAGGTGGAATCTACAGCATTCTACTCCAAAACCCACTTTCCCCAGGCTGTGACTCCAAAATCTCCAGGAATTTCCCAACACAGACTTTGCAACTGTACCCCACATCTTTTCAGTTTAGAAATGAGCAGCCCTGTCCTAAGACCCTGCCAACACATTTTCAGTGCCAGGGCTGCCAGCGTATTTTGAGATACCATACCAGCATAACTCAGTCGTGTGGGCATAGGGCTTTGTCCTCATCCTAAACCTGGCCTTTCACGTTGGGGCTTGGTACGGGGCTGTAAATGTTTTCCCTTCTGAAGGAGAGACCATTTAAAAAATTAACCAGCCCCAACACCAAACAAAAAGGAGTGTTACTTTGCACACTGGCTGGAAAGATAACTAAAGTAAAGGTATGCTAATCTCCCTCAGTGAACATTAAGGACAGAAGCATAAAAGCAGGATGTATTTGTCGGGGAGGAAATGCAGCCATTCAGTAGGCACACAAAACTTCACCCCTCCTTTTTTAGATGTGTAATTCGATTATCGTTCAGCAAAGGAGGCAGTGCTAAGAACACCACAGGGCCTTTTGCCCAGAGCTGTGGATCTCCAACCCCACCCTTCTCAAGATGTGGGCATCAAGTCAGAACTAGACAGTAGAATGGACTGCACTACTTCGAATTGCAGGGTGGGGTGTGTGAGAAGGATCTTATTTGGGGGTGCTCTACTGCATCCCTAGCCCAGGGGACCTATTAAGTATTGAGGCAGAGGCAATGAATCCAACAGACAGGCTTTTATTCATTACATCGTTCAGCTCTAAGACATCTGTAAGAGCGGCACTCTAATTTATACAGTTCCAACAAATAACTTTCAACACTGTAACTATATACAAGCAATGTTATTGGACCCAAGCAGGGCTCAGCGATTGGGTACCTAGATTGGCTTCAGGACCAATGGGAGTCTTTATTAGTCAGCCAATGAGAAATGGAGCATTAGGATACCAGAGCCCTTTCATAGGTAAACCATAGTTGGTAATGCAACATAATTCAAGAACACAAACAACAGGACCCTAAACCTTTTTCAGCCTGTGGGCACCTTTGGAATTCGGACACAGCATGAAGGGCACAGCAACAAAACAGTTGCCACAAAATGGCTGCTGCAGGATGTGGAGCCAGCCACAAAATGACTGCCACAGCTTACCTTCAGTCATACCATGATGATCCTTCTGTTGCGGTAGCAGCTGCTGTCAAAGCAATGTTTTTAAAAATCTGCACAGCCAATCAAAACTCCAGTGTCCAATAGCCCCACCAGTTTGAGAGCCAGGTTTGCCTTGCAGGTCCAACAAACAGGGCATAGAGGCCAAGGCATTCCCCTGATGTTGCCTCCTGGAACTGGTATTCAGAGTAGGGTTGCCAGCCTCCAGGTGGGGCCTGGGGATCTCCCGCTTTTATAACTGATCTCCAGCTGACAGAGATCAGTTCCCCTGGAGAAAATGGCTGCTTTGAAGGGTGGACTCTATGGCATTGTGCCATGCTGAGGCCCCTCCCCTCCCCAAACCCAACCTTCTCCTGGCTCCACCCTAGGGTTGCCAAGTCTTCAAAACTCACCGGCGGGGGGGGGAGTCCTCCTCCGGCCGGGAGTTTCTCCTGGTGCATGCGCTTTGCGCGCGCACCCAGCGACATCACCAAAAGTGACGTCAGCATGTTGGGGCGTTGCCAGAGCGTCGCCCTGGCAACGCCCCCAACGTGCTGACGTCACTTCCGGTGACATCATTACATCATCCTTGCTGGACGACGTCAGGGGTGGGGCTCCCCCTGCCTGCCAAATGCTGGCCGGCGGATCGGGAACCCCTTTAGCGGGGGATCCCCTGCCCCCGGGCTGACTTGGCAGCCCTACTCCACACCCAAAGTCTCCAGGTAGTTTTGCTGCCTCTAGATGTGGAGGTTCCCTTCAAATCAAGTGACTAGTTTTTATAGATTTGTAAAGAGTTAAATAAGATGCTTGCGGCCTGCACATATAGCCTGATGCCTTTGGGAAACAGATGCTGCAGCCTGAAATGAGAAGCCTGTGGATCAGTACAGGATCTCAAGAGGCTGTGGGAACTATGAACCGCTGCCTGGAGGCATTTTTGGAATGCATGAGGACTAATAAACTGAAATTTAATCCTGACAAAATGGAGGTGTTAGTAGGTGTAAGGGTTTGACTAGCAACTGAGGTGTCTCTTGTTCTGGATTGGGTTGCACTCCCCCTAAAGGAGCAAGTTCATAGCTTGTGGGTGCTGCTGGAGTGAGGCCTCCTGTTGGATAAGCAGGTGGCAGTGGTGGCCATGAGTGCCTTTCTCCAGCTCTGGCTGCTGAATCAGCTGCAGCCTTTCCTGGGCAAAAAAATAAAAAAAAAAATCTGGACACCATAGTGCATGCCTTGTAAACATCTGAACTAAATTACTACAATGTAATGTATGTGGACTACCCTTGAAAAGTGTCTGGAAAGTACAACGGGTACAGAATACTTTGGCTGGAATGCTGACTGGATCAGGTTGTAGGGAGTGGGACCCTATCACTCCAGTCAGTTTATTAGCCTGAGAAAGGGCCTTCTCAGCTGTGGCCAATGCTCCCTCTAAGTTGTGGAGTCTTGTGAGCAAAAATTCTACTCTGTGAGCTGCTGGCATTAAAGTTGTGAGCGAGCGATTTGGCTACTGCATATATTAGTTTGCTTTGGGGCCATCTTTCCTGAGCTAAAACAAAAATGTGTGAGCTGGAGGCTAAAACACTGTGGGCACCAAAATTATTGAATTTCCTCCTCAGTGAGATTTGTCTGTCTCTCTGTGTCATTGTCTTCCACCAGCAGGTAAAGAGTTTTCTGCTGGTTTGGCACTTCCTCACTAATCCTTCTATGTGTTTTGTTTAATTGTTGTTTTTAATTATTTTATATATATATATGTGTGTGTGTGTATACATATACACACAATTTTTATATCTATATAAATGTATATATAGGTATATATATATATAAATATATACATATTTTTTAAAAACCTGTTTTTAAGAAGAAGAAGAAGAGACTGGATTTATACCCCATCTTTCACTTGAAATCTCAGTCACTCACAGTCTCCTTTCCCTTCCCCTCCTCACAACAGATACCCTGTGAGGTAGGTGGGGCTGAGAGAGCTCTTTCAAGGACTGCTCTTGAGAGAACAGCTCTGAGAGAACTTGTGACTGACCCAAGGTCACACCAGCAGCTGCATGTGGAGGTGTGGGGAATCAAACCTGGTTCTCCCAGATTAGAGTCTGTGCTCCTAACCACTACACTTTTTGATTGTTTGCCACCTTTAAGTTGGGTGCAAAGGTGGCATAAAAATGTTTCAAACCAATAGTTTCACAGTGCTATCCAGAACAGGTATTTATTGCATGGAATGGTCCCTGATGAGGCTGAAGGTGAGATGAAAATTGTTCAAATACTTATAGAATCTCTGGAGAGCTTCCTTCCCATTTGACCTGATGATAAATCTCATAAATCTTAACTACAGAAGTGTTAATGGAGAGGAGCTGAGGAAGCATTGCTCTAAGTCCACCATGAAAATATTTGTATTCTGTGGTGCTGTGTGGGTACCCATATCTGTGTTATTCATTTGAAGAGATAATGGTTGTTCGATCTGAAGAAGTTGTGGTTAAGGATGAACAGGCCAACTATGGCAGCCATATTGGCTGTGGTATTACCAGGGATAAAGTTTCAACTTCATGGGGGACGTTGGTATTAGAGTCACAGCATCCATTGTGGCTAAAATGATGTTTTCCGTGAGACTGTCAGTAGATCTACTGACAGGATAAATCGCTTTAATCTTATAATAATAGAACGTTGATGGTTTTATCTGACCTCATGCAGCAGCCATCTGTTCCTCCTTCCGCTTTTCCCTGTTTCAGCTTCATGGGCTACAAATAATCTGTGCTGCATAATTTGCTCATAGTTCACTCACTGTTGACTAAAATAGTTCCATTCTAAAAGAGAAACAGTGTGGTGTAGCGATTCAAGCATCAAGACTAGGATCAGAGAGACCCAGGTTCAAATCCCCACTCTGCCATGGAAGCTTGCTGGGTGGTAACCTTGGGCCAGTCAATCCCTCTCTCAGCCTAACCTATTTTACAGGTTTGTTATTGTGAGGATTAAATGGAAGAGGGAGAATGATTTTGAAAGCAGCTTTGGAGAGAAAAGGAGAGTGAAACGATCTAAATAAATAAAAGGGATACAACAGGTTCCTTCCAAACCATTGAAAAGGGACATTCCAAGAGTGTACTTGAACTTCTGACATAATTTTGGCCCCTGAAAGGACAATTTTAAAAACAAATTATATATTTTGTAAGTAGAGTTGCCAGGTCTGGGTTGCAAAATACCTGGAGACTTTGGGGGTGGTTCCAGGAGAGGGTGGGGTCTGCAGAGGGGAGGGGCCTCAGCATGGTACAGTGCCACAGAGACCACCCGTCAAAGCAGCCATTTTCTCCAGGGGAGCTGATCTCTGTCAGCTGGAGATCAGTTGTAAAAGTGGGAGATCCCCAGGCCCCACCTGGAGGCTGGCAACCCTATTTCTCAGTAATCAAGTTTTTGTGTTTTATAATGGCATTGTGCTAAAAGACCACTTGACCATAAAGCCACTCTCCTGTCCCTCTAATACTAAAAAATAGATTTTCTGAGGATGTACAGAATGCTTCCCCCACTCCCACTACTAGGTAGGGACAGCCAGCTCACCCTACTGTGGAATTAGGGATTAAGACCTAGACGTGATGGCTTCCAGACAGGCTTGTGCACTCAGTCAGACTCAGGGAAACTATGGGATACTGAACTCACAATAGCAGGATGCTGCGAGGTCAGGGGGATTCCAGAATGCCTGCAGCAGGCCTGGGGTTGAGTAGCCTTCCAGAGATGGTTATGGCTGCCCTCTGTGGGCCGGTGGGCCTGTTCCTAGCCTGCGGGCCGGGGGCAGGAGGCGATCCTTGGGGCGGCCCCTGTGAGGAGCAGCAGCGATACCGGCAGAACCACTCTGAGCCAGAAGTTGTTTGGGGGTCGACGGTGGCCATTCTCAGCATTTTCGGTGGATTGATGATGTTGGTTCAGTACGTCATCCGTTTCATAAACAAGGATCAGTGTCCCCAGGAGAGGAAAGAATGTGAAACGCAGCGGGAGGTGAGATGGATGATGAAGGGCTGTTGCAAAGTGAAAGCTCCTCTTATAAGAAGTGGGGAAGGCAAAAGCTAGACTAGGCCAGACTGAGGCTATTGGAGGCCTCTGTCCTGGACCCATGAGCCAGGCTTCCTCCTCTGCCCTCTCCCTGAAGTTGGGTGCAGTGTGGACTGAGACACAGTTGGGTTGGGGAGCTCTGTATGTCTTTGTTAGAACATCACCAAAGGTCCATATAGTCTGTCTCCCAAGAATCTGGAAAGCTCAGAAACAAGGCAAGGAGATGATGTTCATCTGCTGTTATTTATCCCCAGCATGTGTATTTCGGTATTAGGGTTGTCAGCCTCCAGGTGGGGCCTGGGGATCCCCCGCTTTTACAACTGATCTCCAGCTGACTGAAATCAGCTCCCCTGGAGAAAATGGCTGCTTTGAAGGGTGGACTCTGCGCACTGTACCATGCTGAGACCCCTTCCCTTCCCAAACCCCACCCTCTCCTGGCTCCACCCCCAAAGTCTCCAGGTATTTTCCAACCCAGACCTGGCAACACTATTGAGTATACTGTTCTGGAATGTGGAGGTTCTATTTACTTATCCCAGCTGGCTACTGATAGACCTGTTCCTTCTGACTATTGCACTTCCCTACCACTGTAAAGAGGCATGGTAGGCTAATTCTCTTGTTGTGTTTTTAAAAGCAAAAGCTCAGAATCTCATTTGACTTAAGAGGTATCTAACAGCACAGAATGTGTGCCATCTTGCTTTGATTGTCTAAATTGTCTAATTGTTTTTATATTATTGGTTTTACTGTTAATTTGTATGTTGTGAGCCATCCTGAGCCCACTTGTGGGGTAGGGCAAGATATAAGTTTAATAAATAAATAAACAAAAAACACACACATCAGTCACCAATGAAGTTGCCAGCTTTCTAAGGGGATAATGTCAGTTTGGCTGGGATAAATCCCTCATACAGGCTTAAGTGACAATATCAACAGTCCCAGGTGTTGGGTAACTAAGAGTCTAGGTACTTATATTTATTTGCTTACTTACATCTCTAAACCCTGCTTTTGTCCCCCAGTGGAGGCTCAAAGCAGCTCATAATGTCACTTTCCTCTCCCCTGCCTCTTCCCTCAGCAGAGGTCTGCTGCTAGATGAAGAACGGACAATTTTGCCCCCTCCCCTTCTCCTTGCTAGTCCCCACTGACCTATGTGACTAGTACTTCATGCAGGATCTGCAACACTGGGAAAAAACCTCTCCTGAGGTTGGACATGACTGCTGGTGTGTGTGTGTGTGCGCAAGATCCTTGCATGATCCTTGCTCTAGATCCAACCCATAACGGCCTACTAGATCACCACTACCTTGGTTTATTGACAGTCAACTCAAAAGGTTTACTGAGGCAAGACTTCCTTTTGCAGAAGCCAGGCTGATTTGCAAGGCTTCAAGGCTTGTTCTTCTGTGAGGTTTTTTTTTTATAGACCTAGCTCGGTTAATGCTTTCCATCAGTTCTCCTCAGACAGAAGTTAGACTGGTGGATCTGAATTATTCTTCTTTCCCATGAGCAGGATTGCCAGGAGTCAGGCAGGAAAACAGATAAAGGCAGGTCCACCGTTTGCAGCTCTCAAGCACTTGTCTGCAGCCCAGCCAGAGGCGAGTCCTGTCCCTCTGTGTGCAACCAGACCCAGCAAGCGTATGCACAGCAGCTGGCCTGCATGGAGCAGCAGCTCGAAGCACTGCTGTATGAGGTGCGGAGCCAGAGGAGCACCCTGAAGGACACACTGATGGAAAAGGAGAGCCTCCTGAACACCACAGAGAAGGGGTCTGACAAGTTGCGCATCACTGTCTACGAGATTGCCGACTGTGAGGCCTCTGGCAATGTGCAACCCAGGGGACGCAAGAGGCAGTTCTAATTAAAAAACAAGCGAGTTGAGACAGACTGGTCTGAAAATCAGGCATGGCGTGTGTATTTATGTGCATCAGACAGAGAGAGAGCATACGTGCTTGCCTTGGTGAAGTGGAAAGTACAAGGAAAATTAGATTAGAGCTAGAGTGATATGCTTCTCAGCAAGGCCTAAACAGAGTCAGGGCTCAGATATTGATGAAGACAATGCCTCTGGGCATGTGCCAAGCCCATCCATTTTTTTTACCAGTAGTCAAAGGGCTTTTCTGCATTTTGGGGGGTCAGTTAAACATCAGAACATAAGAGAAGCCATGTTGGTTCAGGCCAATGGCCCATCCAGTCCAACACTCTGTGTCACACAGTGGCCAAAAACCCAGGTGCCATCAGGAGGTCCACCAGCAGGGCCAGAACCCCAGAAGCCCTCCCACTGATGGCCCCCAAGCACCAAGCATCACTGCCCAGGACATGGTGTTCCATATACGTTGTGACTAATCGCCACTGATGGACCTCTGCTCCATATGTTTATCCAGTTCCCTCTATTCTTGTAGCTGCCACCACTTCTTGCTTCAGTTTATCCCCTACTTTACACACACATTTTTGTGCCTTTATTTTTGGCTTCAATTTCCCCCCAGTTCTTTTGGCACCACTTTTAGCCTGATCTTGTTCTGTAAACAGATTTTGAGTTGTCTTTTTCCTTACGCATAATATTTCTGTCAGTTTTCTTTGTCCTGCCATTCCCACCCAACCTTCAGACCACTTTTTTGATGACTGGACCACATTCAAACCACTCCCTTTCCTCTCACCCGTCCTGAAGATGATTTCTTTTTCAATTTTAAAAAAACCCTTACAATTGTAACATTAAGTTTAGCAGGTTCTCTGAATCACCAGCTTTCATTTTAAAATAAACCTCTATCCTGTTCCCTTACGGTGATATGCCCTTTTCCCTCTCTGTGAGGGAAAGGAGCTTGATACTTTTTATTTAAATGAAAGATGGAAATTCAGAAAAACTGCTAAACCTATCAACACAACATAACAATATATTGATACAAAATATTTTAGTGCCTTTTAATTAATTAATTTATTTGATTTCTAAGCCGCTCTCCCCACAATTGCAGGCTCAGAGCTAAAAAAACCCTGCAGCCTCGATATCAATGTATCAATATAAGTACACATAAAAAAAATTAAAAGATGGGTGCAGTGATGTGACCAACGATGACAGCACCCTCCCTTGAAAATCCTGATTATTTAAGGCGCATGTGGAAGAAAATAAACTGACTCCACAACTGTGAAAAAGCAGAGGGAAGGCAAACGCGTGGAAGAACCATTTCCAAACTGATTCTAATGCTTGTGGACCAACTCACAAGAAAAACAAAAGTTGACTGTGTGGAAAAGCCCAAAGCCGGGCCTTGAGCAGTTTGGCTGTGCTGGGCCCTGTGCTGGCTTGTTACAATGTGCACAAGGGTGTTTTCTGACTCAAGCCTGCCTCAGCATTTTACCACCACAGAGCACCTTCCTCTGTCCTATTCCACACCACCCGCCAGCTCCATGTCTTGGAGTTCAGCAGTGGCAGCAAAAGTTGGGGGAGGGGGGGGAATGGCTTGCCTACTGCTATTTGTGGAGCCAGTGGCAGCATGTTCCAGGGAAACTGCCTAGGTTGCCTCCATCAGAAAGCAGTGTATCTTGTGTGAGGGAAAGGCAATGAAAAGGCTTGAGAGACCTCTGATAACTCAGTGTCCAGGCTCTCACAAGTGGCTAAGAACACTACAGCAGCCTCAGGTACCACTTGTGGACAGAACAGGGATTTGAATCCAGGTCTTGGGATCCAATAGTGCTGTTGTCCAGGGGAGGGGAGGGTGTAAGGCTTGAAGAGAAAAAACACACCACTTCAGGCTGCCACAGAAGGCTGAGAAACTAAAGTCTGAAGCATATCTGAATGATAACAAGCAGATCTTGGAAACTGGTCAACACAGATATCGAATCTGTAAGAGTCAGGGTTCGTGCCTTTATTATTTATTTCATTAAAAACTCTTTTCCTCCAAGGAGCACAGGGTGACACACACAGTTCCCACCATTTTGTACTCACTACAGTCCTACAAGACAAACTGGTGTGAGAGAAAGAGTGACTGGCCCGAAGTCCCATAGGGAGCTTCTTGGGTTTATTTATGTACTCCATTTATAGTCGGCCTTTCTCAGATTTTTCAGAAAGGTCAATGTGTCAAGAACGGAACAGTACATAAGAAAATAAGAGAAGCCAATGCTGGATCAGGCCAATGGCCCATCCAGTCCAACACTCGCACAGTGGCCAAAAACACCAGGTGCCCTCAGAAGGTGCACCAGTGGGGCCAGGACACTAGAAGCCCTCTCACTGTTCCCCCCCGCCCTCAGCACCAAGAATACAAAGCATCACGTGCCCCAGACCAAAAGCTCCTATCTATACCTTGTGGCTAATAGCCACTGATGGACCTCTGCTCCATATGTTTATCCAATTCCCTCTGCAAGCTGTCCATGCCTGCAGCTGCCACCACCTCCTGTGGCAGTGAATTCCACATGTTAATCACTCTTTGGGTGAAGAAGTACTTCCTTTTATCTGTTCTAGCCCAACTGCTCAGCAATTTCATGGAGTGCCCACGAGTTCTTGTATTGTGAGAAAGGGAGAAAAGGACTTCTTTCTCTACCTGCTCTATCCCATGCATAATCTTATAAACAGAAGGCCCTAGCCTAGCTGAACATCATTACCCTGAGGTCTAGAGCCTCTTTCAGTTTTCACAGAAATGAGACAAAAGTTTTGAATGTGAGGAAGCAGTGTGGATGGGAACTATTCATTCTAGAACTTTCCACAGAGTAGCCTCCATTTTGGCTCAGCGTCCCCACTTCTCCTCATCAGCTTCCCACATGCACAGCTGGCCCAAACAGTCCGTCCGTCCGTCCTTCCTTCCCTCCCTCCCTCCCTCCCTTGTGGGGAGTCTCCTCATGCTGAGCCTGGTCCTGTCACAGGTCCTCTTTGTGCTCTCTTCCATGATGACACAATGGTGGGGAGCTGGGGAGCTGAGCAGGACTGAGGGAAGGTTTTAGAGGGGCCCCTGCCTTGAATGAAACACCAGGCAGAGCCAGCTCCTCCCCACCTCGCCCCTCTGGTTTCCCTGGGCCAGCACACCATGGCTGTCCAAAAACTAGCTCTGTCCCTTGCCCTGGCCTGGTTCATCTTGGCTGGGCTCTTCTTGACGGGGGAGGCCACCGCTTCACGCTGCAAACAGAAGCAGGTCCGCGAGCGCAAGCCCACCGTTGAAAACTTGCATTGGCAGGAGGCCTGCTTGCCCCTGGCTGTCATCGTGGGTGGGTGCTGCGGGCTTGTCTGGTGGGTCCTCCTCATTGTCTACGACGTGAGCCAAAAGGGAGGGCAGAAAGGGTTGCCGCAGATCTCGGGTGAAGTGGAACTGGAAGAACTGGAAGAACAGAAGACCACAAACAGGGTGAGTGGTTGGGAGAGGGCAGCATGGGAAAAATGAGGGCATGAGCACCAGGCAAGGGTGGTTGTAGGAACCAGAGGCCGGCTCTGCAAAACGGGTGCAACTTTTTGCTTTGCTGTGATAGATGATCTAAAAGGCAAAGGAGGCTTCATTAGATGGAAGCAAAGGGGTCAAGGAAGAGGTGGTCCAAGGCCCTTTAACGGACTCAGAGGGCCATTGGCAGCCAAGAACAAGCCGAGCTGAACACCTGTGGGCTAACTGCCGCCCTGAGCAAGCCAAAGGATGCCCCAGCAGTATGGGTAGCACCACAGGAACTATTCCCGAGATCGTTTTGGAGGTCTGCAGTAGAGCCGTTAGATTTGTGCCCAGTAGCACCTTAGAGACCAGCCATCAGGATATTAGCCTTTGAGACTCAAGGCTCCCTTCTGCATTTTCCTACCTGCTCTAATCAAGCTGATTACAATATGCCAGGGGTGGCCAATGAAAGCCTCATGCAGTTCGTTCACACATACTGTGTGGCTCCCCGCAGGGTGACTAGGGAAGCGAAGGGGAGGCATGCCTCCCCAATCAGTCTTCTCTTCCCCAGCCAGTATACCCCTCCTTTGGTAAGCTTGTGGGGTGTGTTTTGGGTGGGGGGGAGCAGAGAAAGAAAGCAACTTTAACTTTAAATGCATTCTTAATGCGCCCCCCTCCCCTAAACCTCTTTTCCAAGCCAAGCCAGCGGGGGGGGGGGGGGGGGGGGTGTTCACACTGCAGGATATATTTAAAGTTACAGTTGCGTTCTTTCTACCTCTCCCCCCCCCTCATTTATTTGCTTTCTTTGTTTCTCTCTCTTTCCCCCTTCTTTCCTCCCTCCCCATCTATTTACTTTCTTTCCACCTCTCTTTCTCTTTTTCTCCCTTTCTTTTCTTCCTTTTGCTTCATTCCTTCCCCCTCCCTCCATTTGCTCTGTTTCTCTCTCTCTCCCTCGTTCCACTTTTCATTCTTTCTTTCTACCCCTCTCCCCCTTTCTCTCTCTCTTAGACAAATAAATATCATTGGCAAACAGATATTTATTTGTCCAATGATATTTATCATTGGACAAATAAATATCATTATTACCCCTTTTGTTTTTATTTTTGGCAGTCTCATTTAATGTTCATAAAAAAGCAAATTTGCATATTTTCCAATAATAACATGAATGTAATATTTGTTCATGTCTTGCGGCTCTCAAACATCTGATGTTTATTCTATGTGGCTCTTAACGTTAAGCAAGTTTGGCCACCCCTGCAATATGCATTTGTACCTTGGCATCCTTTACATACAAGCATTCTTTACAACACCCCCTCCTAACTTCTCACTGGGGTTTTAAAAAACTCAGATCACCATTTCTACTCATGTCTGACGATGGGAGCTTTGACTGTTGAAAACTTATACCCTGAAAATCTTGTTGGCTTCTAAGGTGCTGCTGGACTAGAATCTAACTTGTTCCCTTGAGGGGCCAGCCAGCAGTGGTGGGCTGCAGGCTTGCCCACTGTCCTCATCTGGAGAGCCAGTTTGGTGTAGTGTTAGGAGTGTAGACTCTCATCTGGGAAAAGCGGGTTTGAGTCCCCACTCCTCCACATGCAGCTGCTGGTGTGACCTTGGGTCAGTCACAAGTTCTTTCGGAGCTGTTCTCTCAGGAGCCATCCTCAAAAGAGCTCTCTCAGCCTCTCCTACCTCACAGGGTGTCTGTTGTGGGGAGGGGAAGGGAAAGGAGTTTGTAAGCCACTCTGAGACTCCTTTGGGTAGTGAAGGGCGGGGTATAAATCCAGTCGGACTCTGAGGTTTCCAGAACGATCAAAGCAAAACAGTTTCTGGAAACCTCAGTGTGGACCAAACAGTTTCTGGAAACCTCAGTGTGGACCATAGGAAACCACAGGAGGCAATAAGAGGAGCATGATGGATGATGATGATGTGTGGATGGTGTTGTGTGGATGCTCTGAAAAACCCTGCTCCTTTCAGCAGGGGTGTAGCAAATCTTCCTTATGGAAGCAGCCTGCAGCCACAGATATCCCCCACTATGCCATGAGATACAGACCCCTGTCTAACTGCTACGATGACAAGCCCAAGACAGAGACCCACTGCCTGGAATGTCCCAGTGTGACCTCTTCTCTCCCATGGGCAGGATTGCCTGGAGGAATGGACCGAGGCAGAGGCAGGAATCAAGTTGGACTACAGAGCAGCCAGCAAGGGGAATGTATCCCGCCGGGTGGAGTTTGAGCCTCGTCCTCCCAGCCAGCCCAAGGAGCCTGGTCACACCACATTCTGGGCCTACCTGGAGCAGGAGCTGGAAAGGATCCTGCTTGCGATTCGTCGCCACCAGACCACCGGACAGAACCCCGTGGCTGAAGAGCAGATGAGCCCCCTGGTTGTTGAGAAAGCGAGCCCCCCAGCTGCAGAAAAGCCAAGCCCCGTGTTGGGAGACTGGCAGAGCTTCCTGGCTCACATCAAGCAGTACCCTTTGACTACAGAGGGGCAGAGTTCCCCGGCCATGGACAAGCAGCACCCCCAGCCCGGAGAGGGGCCAAGATCGCAAGCTGTGGACCAGCAGCGCCCCCTGCCCGAAGAGGGGCAGAGCTCTCCAGCTAAGGACCAGCAGAGCCCCCCATCTGGAGAGAGGCAGAGCTCCCCTAAAAGGCCAAGGGCAAGGAGCCGGTCCAAGAAATCCCCCAAGAGGACAAGGGCAAGAAGCCGGTCCAAGAAAAGATCCACCACCCCTCCATCATCCAGGAGCCGAGGATGTAGCTCAGGCCGCAGGAGGCCGTGCTGTTAGCAGAAATAAAACCTGCAGAGAGGGCAAGCTGGTGAGGCACGGTTTGTCCTGAAGCAGCATGAGGACAGGGCAGCCTTTGCTTTCTCACCTGCTGCTTCCGAACACTGTTTGGGATTAGAGTTGCCAGCCTCAAGGTGAGGCCTGGGGATCTCCTGCTTTTACAACTGATCTCCAGCCAACAGAGATCAGCTCCCCTGGAGAAAATGGCGGCTTTGGAGGGAGGACTCTATGGCAGTCTACCAGGCTGAGGCCACTCCCCTCCCCAAACCACGCTCTCTCCTGGATCCACCCCAGACCTGGCAACCCTATTTGGGATTGATAAACTCAGTTCCTTTGTTGAGTTGGGTCTTCGGAACCAGCTGTGCCCTCCCGCCCCTCCCTGCACCTTTGACAAGAGGGGCCATGGTTCACTGGTAGAGCATCTGCTTGGCACACAGCTAAAAGGATCAGGGTAGTGGGTGCTGTGAAAGACCTCCGCCTGAGACCCTGGAGAGCCGCTGCCAGTCTGAGTATACAATACTGACCTTGATGGACCAGTGGTCTGACTCAGGGTTAGGCAGCTTCAGGTGATGGTGCTGCAACACCTGCACTGGTGTAGTGGTTAAGTGTGTGGACTCTAATCTGGGAGAACCGGGTTTGATTCCCCACCACTCCACTTGCAGCTGCTGGGTGATCTTGGGCAAGCCATAGTTCTGTCAGAGCTGTTCTCTCAAGGACAGTTCTGGAAAGAGCTCTCTCAGCCCCACCTACCTCACAGGGTGTCTGTTGTGGGGAGGGGAAGGGAAGGGAAAGGAGTTTGTAAGCCACTCTGAGTGAAGGGCGGGGTATAAATGCAATCTCTTCTTTTTCTAAAGCTTGGCCTCTTAGTTTTTAGGGCCAGGGCTCAGTTCTGAAACAACAACAACAACAACAACAACAACTTCTTCCTCCTCCTCTTCCTCTTCCTCTCCTCTTATGAATCGCCCACCCTGCAAGCAGGTTCTGGGCAATTTACAACATTAAACATTTACAATACAATCAATATATATACAATTAAATTTACCAACAGTAAATCAATAATTTAAAACCAATCCAAGATAGTAATATAATAATCCCCCTTTGCCAGCCACACCACTGACCCGCAGGGCAGGGCAGGGCAGGGTACGGGAGGGGGGGCACAGGAAGGAAGCCAGTCTTAACCTTCCGTTGCTGCCCTCAACTAAAAGCCAGGTGGAACATCTCCCCACAGGGCCCTAACGTTATTCAGCAGAGAGTTCCACCAGGTCGGGGCCAGTACTGAAAAGGCCCTGGCCCTAGTCGAGGACAGCCGGACCTCCGTAGGGCCGGGGATCACCAGCAAGTTGTTACCAGCCGATCTCAGAAGCAAGTGCCTCTGGGCGTGTACAGAGTACCTTTCCGTCCTGACTCACTGCATTCTTGCCGTCCGCTCTGGAAGCTCCCCTCTTTCATCCCCGATATAAGTGGGCTGGAAACGGAAGTGCCAGGCCACTGCACACGCCAGTGGAGGACACGTGTCTTGTACCACCGCGGAGCACCACTCTTGCGAGACAGCCAGTCCCGCCAGCGGCCAGCGGAGGGCAGCACCAGACAAGCCTTCTCCTTGGGGGGCACTTTTGTCAGCTGGTCCTCCTCCCTCCCTCCCTCTTCCCTGCCCCCTCCCGTCTTATATCCCCGCCCCTCGGTGCGCGGCAGCCAGAGACGTGGGGCCGAGATGGGGGGCGCACCGGGGACCGCCGTAGCTTAGCCTGGGCTCTCCAGGAGAGGACTGTGGAAAAAGGATGATGCTGGAGGTAACCTGGGTCAGCAGGACGGAGAAACTTGGGAGAAGAGGGAGGAAGGGCTGGGATCTGGGAGCCAGCTGTTAGGGAGGGGGGCAGAGAGGGCGGCGTGGGGGGGGGGGGGGTGATGGGGGGGGAGCGCTGTCTGCGCTGGCTTCTGGCCGCAACCCGGCGAAGAGGAGAGGAAGGCAGGAAGAGGAGGCAGGAAGGGGGGGGAGGGGAGAGCTGCTGCCTCGCGCCTCTTTGACTTCCCAAATGATGATGCGAGCCGTGCATCAGTTTCGAATCTGGACCCGGTATTAGGCGGGTGGGGTTGGAGGGGGGTTCCCCTCTTCCCCTGGGTGAATTTTTTTTTCGCTTGCGCGCGCGGGGGGGAAGGGGATAATTAAAATTTAAGTTCAGCTAATGAGCGGCTGAACCCCAGCGCGTGTTTTTTCAGTGCCAGGATGCCCCGGGAGCGTGTGAAGGGCCGAGAGGGCACCTTTCTTTTTAGGAATGAAGGCAGACGGGAGGAGACCCACCATTGGGATGGCAGATCAAAAGTTCTCCCCCGCCCTCTTGAAGGGGCGCTTTGAACTCTTTATTTCCAATGGCTGTAGTGGATTAAAATTCACAGTCAAGCCTCCTTCCCCACACCAAGTAAACCCTGAGAAGGTGGGGAAGGACACCCCCTTTACCACGTGTTTACTTTCACCACCCTGGCCTTCAAGGGGGTGGCATTATTGGAGCAAGGCTTTCTGTGAAGGAGCAGAAGGAAGATGGAAAACATGGACAAAAAGCCAACTCAACATACTTCATGCAGGCAATATTTCCTTGGTTACATCCTGGAAGCGGGGGGGGGGGGGGGGAGAACCCTTGCATACACCCAGTCATGCTGATCATTAAAAGGACAGCTTTCAGCAATACTCTTGGGGGGGGGGATCTGATCTGTGTTAGTGATTGGCGAGTAATGGTTATTACAATCTGGAACAAAAGAAGCAGATCTTGTGTACACAGCCTGCCCTCGGAGTAACCCAAAGCCCTCCCCATTTCCTTACAGGGAGCTGTGGATGGAGCAAGCCGCTCCTGGATGGTGGGGGACGCAGAGGGCTCAGTAGTTCCAGCTTGGACTTTGCCAGCCTGAGCCTAGGGGACTCTGAGACGGGTCCGGGAGCTTCCCTCAGAGCTCACCATGGAAGGCTGCAGCAGCCTGGAGCGTGTTCCTGCTTCCCCGGCACCTTTAGTTCAGCCTCCGGAACCAGAGAGCTGGGAAGTCTCCTCAGGAGCAGCTCAGGATCCCCCCGACTCTGAAGCATTGTTGTGCCGGGCAAGGGGGGATGCTGAAGGGAGGGGGACGGTGTCCCACTTGGGCATTCTCCAGAGCAATGGCCAGCAAGGGCCCTGGGCCCCATCTTCCGGTGAGACTGCCAACTCAGAGCCCCCCCAGATGGTGCTGCCCCCGGGCCCGCCCAGCCTGCCTCCCGACCGCTCTGTCTCCAGCACCTCCACCTGCTCCTCGCTGGCCGGATCTTCGCAGGAGTCCGACGAGGTTTTCAGTGACTTGGAAGAGAAGAGCCCCAGCAAGAAACGGGTGCTGCGGAAGGTGAGGCCAGGCATGGGCAGAGTACGCGATGGAGCCCCCCGCCCTACCTCCTCACTGGGTAGGGAGCAGAATCTGAAGGTGGTCTGGATTAGCAGGTCCGGTCTGAACTGGTGCAGAAATCCAGAGCAGCAGGTGCAACCCAAGGCCTCTCTCTCCTCCCTCCGGAGGGCCTTCTTTGGGGTGGGGGGGTCCAAGGGAAAGCTAGTGCACCAGGGGAAGGGCTTGCCAGGTAAGTAGGGCTAGTTGACTTGAGCTTCAAGCTATGTAGTAGGAGGGGGAGGCAACCCCTTTGGCTACTTCAATGTGTGTGTGTGTGTGGGAAATCCCTTCTTACCCCTAGCTGGGCCAGCCAGCCCTGGAGAGGACTATAACTCAGCCATCAGAGCCAAGTGCCAGAGCATGATCTGGATTTGTACAAAATGTTGCACAGGTGTGCCTGTGTGTGTCTTCTACCTTGTGCGTGTGTGAGTTCTGTTGCACAGGAGCACGACAGGCCTATGTGCTTCATTACTCTCTGCTGGTGTTTTCACATGGGCTGTGTGTGATGTGGCAAAAATGCCAGTAATGTGCCTGACATGGCGGGGTGTCGCACTGGGCCTCTTGGAGAAATAGCAGTGGGGTGTGACTCCAAAACAAAGGTGCTGAGGCTCCGTGGTCGTATCTGTGAGGAAGTGGTCTGTGTCACCTTAACAGTAACGAAGCAGCACTTTGCATGTGTTCAGAGGCACTCTTGTCAGTACATCACATGTCCAAGGGGCCCTGTGTGTGCACTTGAAAACAGGTTGGGAGGCTTGGCCTTCATGAGCAGTTGCTCAGGTCTGCCCCAAGCCCCCGGCCCATTTTGCTAGACCTCGAAAGTAATAAATTCCCCACCTTCCTCCTGCAGTCCCATCCTACAAGAAGCATTCCGTGCCCTTCCTCATGCCACTCAGAGCCTGCCCTCAGCCCCACCGCCTCTTGATTACGGCCTCAAGCACTGAGAACGCTCACGTCACGCCCTTAAAGATACTCCACAGCTCTGCTCTTAAATGCCTTTGCCAAAGAGCCCCTTTCAGATTTATTTGCTTTATTTACAGTACATCTTTCTCACTAAGACGCAAAGCAGATTAAGTCTTGCAATCAAATGCATGAGCCATCAAATAAGCAATGCAATAAGGATTAGGAGGATTGCAAAATTTAAAAGCAGCACAAGAACTGTTAGACACGATGTATTGAACAGTGCGGAAAACAATTATCACAAAAGCAGAAAGCGATGCAATAAGAGCACAGTAATATATACAATGAACAGATAATGAATAATTTACCCTTCTGGAGGACTGTAGTTGGCACCAGCGCCAAATGTTCCAATCTGATGCCAGCTCCATGCCTGCAAATCCCAGGGGTATGGGATGGGTGTTGCTGCTCAGCAGCTGAAGAGAGCCTCTCTGTACATGTTCAGAGGCACAGTTTACTTCCTGAAAGGAGGGGCAGGGAACCAGGTTCCAGAACCTCTGGCAAAATTTAAAACTCTTTAAATACGTGGTTATTCATCTGGATGGTTCCTAGCCCATCATTTTGTATAAATACATACAAACACACATCAAGCTGCCTTATCCTGAATCAGTCCTTTGGTCCATCAAAGTCAGCATTGCCTACTCAGACTGGCAGCAGCTCTCCAGGGTCTCAGGATGAGGTCTTTCACATCACCTCCTGCCTGGTCCTTTGCACTGGACATGCTGGAGATTGAACCTGGGACCTTCTGCATACCAAGCAGATGTTCTGCTACTGAGCCATGGTCCATGCTCTGTATTGTTTGGTTTGGTGGCAGGACACTTGCCTTGTGTGCAGAAGGCCTCAGGTTCAATGCCCGACATCTCCACTTAATGAGTACCTCAGGTAGTGGGGGGGTGTCGGGGGGGGGGGGGGGATGTTCACTGCCTGAGGCCCCTGGACAGCTGCAACCAGCAGAAGAGACCACACTGCTTGGAGGGCCAGTGGTCTGACTGGAAAGAAGGCCACTTCCTGGAAGAGCTGCAGAAAAGCTTCCTGTGCTTTGCACGTCTTTTTAAAAATAGCCAAAGCCTCAACAGGGTGTCATTGAACTCTTGTCCGTGGCGAGCCTCAGTTCTTCCACCGCCAGGCTTCTGTTCTTAGTCACAGTTCCATCTTGCCCAGTTGCCCCACCCCGTCCTGCAGTGGTGTCTTTTCCTCTTACCTGTGTTTTCTAGCTACCTTTGGTGATTTTGAACTTCTGCCTTTCAAAGAGCTCAGTTCTCTAAGACTATCCTTTAAACCGTTTGTAGTCCCTCCCAACTTTGTGTTTCCCCTGCCAACAACAACAACAAAAGGACATTTGTCCTGATTGATAGACTCCTTCAGGAGCAGTCCCACATTTATTCATTTTAAAATTTATTTACTTTTTTAATACCCTACCTTTCTCCCTGAGACTCAAGGCAGGTTACAGAATAAAAAACCATGTACTCATATAGCACAGGATAGCCAACAAACAGTGCTGTAGTACAGAATTAAGAAAAAGAAAGGTGAACATAAGAAGAGCCCTGCTGGATCAGACCAATGGTTCATCTAGTCCAGCATCCTATCTCACACACAGTGGCCATACAGTTCCTCTGGAGGGCCAAAAACAGGGCATAGTGGCTGATGCCTTCCCCTGGTGTTGCCTCCTGACACTGGGATTCAGAGGAATAGTGCCTCTGAATGTGCAGGTTTCCCTCAGTCTTCATGGCAAGAAGTAGCAATGTCAGCCTCCAGGTGGGACCTAGGGATCCCCCAGAATTATAGCTCATCTCCAGACAACAGAGGTCAGTCCCCCTGGAGAAAATGGATGCTTTGGAGGGTGGACTCTATGGCATCGAACCCCACTGAGGTCCCTGTCGTTTCCATGATCCATCTCCAAGCGTTTTCCAACCTGGATCTGACAACCCTACCCCCCATCCCCCTCCGGTGGCCAGGGGGGATCTGACAACCCTAGCTAGTAGCCACTGATAGACCTATCCTCCATGAATCTAGCTAATCCACTTTTAAAGCTGTTTGTTCCTGTGGCCATCACTATATCCTCTGGCAGGAAGTTCCACATTTTAATCAGTCTGTGTAAAAAAGTATTTCCCTTTGTCCACCCTGAATCTAGCGTCATTGGATGCCCTTGAGTTCTAGGATTTCTGGAGACAGAAAAAAAAATTCTCATCAACTCTCCACCTTGTGCATAATTTTATAAACCTCTGTCACGTCCCCCCCTTAGCCATCACTTTTCTAAACTGAAAACTCCCAGACTCTTCAGCCTTGCCTCACAGGGAAGGTGCTCCAACCCCCTAATCATCTTGGTTGCCCTCCTCTGTACTGTTTCTAGCTCTGTGATGACCAGACCTGTACACCGTATTCCAAATGAGGCCACACTATGGTATGGGGCAAACCAACTACCTAAGGCAAAATACACTATAAAGTATGTAGTAAGTGGCATAATGAAGGCAGAGGTCAACGCAGTTAACTATTACACTGGCTCTCAGTTTTGATCACTTGTTCTTTCATAGAAAGCAGTGTATTTAATTACAAAAAAAACAATCTGAGTACATATGTACAAAAGGAAAGAAAATTCTCAAATCTGCCCTTTCTGTCTGAATCCGTGGTTTTCTCCCTGTACAAATCTTCCTCTCGGCCTTCTCTTCAGTCTTCACTTTACCTCAGATTTATTTCCTCAGTAACCAGCTTATCTCTGACTCTCAACAGAGTAGAACTCATATTCGACATTCTAATCGGCTGCTTTTCCTCTCATCCCTCCCAAGTTTCTAAAGGCTGTCAAGGTCAGAAGTGGCCAATTCAGCCTGGATCTGTCACACTGACCACCCTTGATAGGGGCTTTGCATCTCCAGGCCATTGTGCCGGTTTGGAAGGTGCCGGAAGAAAGAACTGGCAAGAAGGAGAAGGAGGAGGAGTTGGTTTCTTATGCCCCACTTTTCTCTGCCCTGAGGAGTCTCAAAGCAGCTTACAGTTGCCTTCCCTTCCCCTCCCCTCCCCACAACGGTCACCTTGTGAGGTAGGTGGGGCTGAGAGGACTGACTGGCCCAAGGTCACCCAGCTAGCTTCACGTGGAGGAGTGGGAAAGCAAACTCGTTCTCCAGATTAGAGTCCGCTGCTCTTAACCACTGCACCACGCTGGCTCTTCTAGATGGGGAAGGCTATACGGGCGTTGCTGGATCATTCCCAAAACAGCCACACCAGACTGAAGAGGATTCCAGTGTGATGCCCTGAGGAATGCAAAAATGAACCTGTGTGTTACTCCATTTCCGAAATGTGTGTGTACATGCAACATTCTGCTGCTGCAGGTTGCGGGTGCATGGTGGCAGGATGCAAATCTCCACAGCAGGCCCAGCTGGTTTGCTCTGTGCAGACCAGAGGTGCTTCTGCAGTGGTAGTTCTTGCAGCACTGAGAGCTGTAGCCAGCTCCGTCAGCCTCACTTCTGTGTGTGTGTGTGTGCGCGTGCGCTCAAGTTCCTCTTGCAGTCTGCATGTTTGTGCACCCAGCTCCGAGCTCGCCAGGAGCCTCCTCTTGCAGAGATGCCGGGCCAAGATTTCCCTCTGTTGCTAAGCACACTGCTCTCCCCCCCACTTGTCTTCTTGGCAAGGTCTCTCCTTCTTTCGACATCTCCTTATTCAGCTTTCTTAGCTGCGGGTCTCCCTCTGCTGTGGTTACAGATATTTTGAATGACCTGAAGGAAGAGAGCGAGGAAGGGGAGGAGTGCCAAAGCAGGCAGCTGGGCGGGCCTTCCTCTCTCGAAGTTGCTGTTTCTTGTGCCCCAGGGAGAGCCATTGGGCTTAGCTGCTCTTGTATCTGTACACAAGCCAGGCACGCCCCTCCTCCTCGATCCTGACTCCTTCGGGTGTGGAGGTAAAGGGTCATTTTACACCTCCCCTCTAAAGTAGTTTGACTGCTGTCTTTTCCTGTGCTGAATTCACAGTGGTGTGAAATTTCACTCCAGGGGGTCTAAGTGCCCTAATAACAGCAATTGTTTAAAGCAGAATCAAGCTGGTTGAATACTAGCTTGACCACAGGAGGGCAATTAGTAGATGTGGACATTTCAGTAGCAGCACGGTTTCACACCGCACAGAAATGTGGGCAGGTTTTTTTGGAACTAGAATGATTCCAGCGGGAAAGTCAGATGTAAAAACAGCCAAAGTGTCTCTGAAGGTGCCGCTGATTTATGAAGCTTCCCTGTGTACACTAGCTTCCAGGCTCCCTGCTCCTACCCAATGGGTGAAGCTGTCTGCTCAGCAGTTGGATAGGAAGACCAGATCCCTGCCACTCCGGGGGGAGGGAGTCAGCAGGATGGAAGGGGTGCATGGACATCATGGGAACGTGTACGTTTTTGTGCACAGAGGGCTTTCTTCTCAGCTGTGTGCAAAGAAAAACTGGATTCTGCAACCCACATGGCAGAGGCCTGAACATACATGTGACCATTCAGGCTGCTGAATTCTGCGGTGGGTGGAGGGAGTGTGCCTTGAAATGCTTCCCTCCTGTCTTGTGACTTCTGCCTTGGTTCTCCTTCTAGACCAAGTCCTGGAAGACCTTTTTCACAATGGTGCACTGGTCCTTACGGAGACGCAGCTCCTGGGTACAGTTGGCCGGTCACGAAGGTATATGCGCAGGGCGGCACAAGGGAGACAGTGGCTGGGGAATGAGCAGGAGCTGGCCAATCTCTGCTGTTGCACAGGATCACAGCAGTCGAGTGGACCTTCCCTTCACCACTAGGACTCGGCTCTGGCGTTCTGTGCCTGGATTTTGGCTCTGGCTCCAATGATGTAATCACATGAGACCGCATGGAGCTGCCCGATGCTGAGTCAGACCTTGGTCTATCCAGGTCAGCTGTCAACTCAGGCTGGCTGTGGGTTTCTATGGTCTCTGGTCAAGTATTTTTCACATTTCCTACTATCTGATCTGTTTAAATGGAGACTGGACTAGATGACCCTGGAGGTCCCTTCCAGTTCTATGATTCTGTGATGCCAGAAATTGAACCTGGGACCTTCTGCATGCAAAGCAGAGGCTCTACACCAGGGATGGCCAAACTGTAGTTTGGGAGCTGCATGCGACTCTTTCACACAGTCTTAATTTAATAATAAAAAGCAAATTTGCATATTTTTCAATAAAAACGTGTGTGTAATATTTGTAAAGAACATAAGAGAAGCCATGTTGGATCAGGCCAATGGCCCTTCCAGTCCAACACTCTGTCACACAGAGGCCAAAAGCACCAGGTGCCCTCAGGAGGTCCACCAATGGGGCCAGGACACTAGAAGCCCTCCCACTGTCGCCCCCCCCCCCCTGCACCAAGAATACAGAGCATCACTTGCCCCAGACGAAGAGTTCCTATCTACCTTGTGGCTAATAGCCCCTGATGGACCTCTGCTCCATGTGTTTATCCAATTCCCTCTTGAAGCCGTCTATGCTGGTAGCTGCTACCACCTCCTCCAGGGGCAGTGAATTCCATGTGTTAATCACTCTTTGCTCTCAGCAGAAAGTCCTGGGGGTCCTAAGCTTCAGGAGCCCCCTAGCTCTCTCAGCCAGGAGAGGCACTCCCCAGCGACCATCACCTGGTGCCTATTTTGCAGTCCATGTCTTGAAGCTCTCAAACATCTGGCATTTATTCTGTGTGGCTGTTATGTTAGGCAAGTTTGGCCACCTCTGCTCTACACCACTGAGCCACAGCCCTCCCCCTAAAGAACAGCTTGCTTCTGCCCATGTGCAAATTGTCTTTCTCTTTCCAGAGCCCATCCCTGCTTATCTGAGAGTAACTAGGCAGGGCTACAGTGCCTGGTGGAGTAGGGGTCCATCAATGGCTGCTAGCCATAGTGACTAAAGGGAATCTCCTGAGCCCCAGAGCCTCTCTACTGGCAGCGGGTGGATGTTTTCCCTCCCCTGGGGCTGCCGAACTCCACTGTTCCGTTCATCCTCTCCTTTCCTCCCTCCTGCAGGAAACTTCAAGGCCAGTGAGAAGGGACAGATCCTGAAGAAGTTCAGTCCAGTGGAAAATGCCTGTCTGGTGGAGCTGATGGGCGACATCCTCCACCCCTTCGTGCCCACCTACCATGGAGTGGTGGAGACCAATGGGGAGCGCTACATCCAGATGGACGACCTCTTGTGCGGCCTTGACATGCCCAGCATCATGGACTGCAAAATGGGCACCAGGTGATGGCCACTGGGGAGTGCCTCTCTGGCTGAGAGAGCTGGGGGGCTCCTGAAGCTTAGGACCCCCAGCTTAGGACTTCCTGCTGAGAGTGAACAAACATTGCTTTCCCCACTCCTCATTCATTTTGGAGCCCCTGCTGCTAAGCCGAATCAAAGCACACTTATTTGAGATATTTAATACCCTGTTTTTCTCCCTAAAGCAGCTTACAGCATCGTTATCCCCTCCTCCATTTTATCCTCACCCCAACAACCTTGTGGAGTAGGATAGGCTGAGGGTACGTGACTGGCCCGAGGGCACCCAGCAAGCTTCTGTGGCAGAGGCCCAGGTCTCTCAAGTCTTAGTCCAGCACTCTAACCATTACACCTCATTGGCTCCACCAAGTCTCCATAAATGTTTCGGGGTCCAGAGACAGTGGGGGGTGGCTGGGCTACTTCCTTCCTCATCCTCTCTAACCTTCCCAAGAACGGAAATTGGAAACTTTGGTTATGGCAGCCCAGGATAGGTGGAGGAAAGTTTCCTAGCCACACTGATGAAAGGGAACCTCCACATCCAGAGGCAGCAAACCTCTGAATTCCAGTGCTGACAGGCAGCATCTGAGGAAGGCCTTGGCTTCTATGCCCAGTTTACTGGACAGACAAAATAATCACAGTAGTAGGAACCAACAACTAGAGAGATACTCTGTAAGAGACATCCAGTATCTAATTACAACAATCTTTCAAAAATCTTATTAAAATTATTTTATTTATTTATTCAATTTCTATCCTGCCCTTCCCGCAAGCAGGCTCAGGGCCGGTTACAACATTAGTATAAAACAATAAAATCAAGATTAAAACTATAAACTTAATGCTTAGAGCCAGTTTGGTGTAGTGGTTAAGTGCGCGGACTCTAACCTGGGAGAACCGGGTTTGATTCCCCACTCCTCCACTTGCACCTGCTGGATTACCTTGGGCAAGCCATAGCTCTGTACCAGCTGTCCTCTCAAGGACAGTTGTCTCAGAGCTCTCTCAGCCCCACCTACCTCACAGGGTGTCTGTTGTGGGGAGGGGAAGGGAAAGGACTTTGTAAGCCGCTCTGAGACTCCAAGTGAGTGAAGGGCGGGGTATAAATCTAATCTCTTCTTCTTCTTCTTCTTAAACAACGGTGATCAAAATACATCACCACTATTACTATGGTGCCCTGGTGTTAAGATAATTAAAGGCAGAAAGGGCTAGATTCCATAAAGGATTCCAGATTATTAAGTACCCTACCTTGGGTAAACCAAGGCAGTTGTCATTCTGTGTCCTTGAAAACTGAAGACCATGGCACAGATGGTAACAGAAAGGTATTGAAATATTTTATGAAAAAGATAAGCATAATTTTGTATCATAAATTCATGAAGTAACACAACACCTATACAATAGAATATGTACTCCCTGATTTTGTTTGTCTTGAAAAATAAAAAAAGCCAAAAAAATCTCATTCATAACACTTATAGGGAAGAATACCAAACAAACAATACTCTAAAGCAGTCCATTTCAACAACAAAAAATGTCAACAAGGTCCAAAGTCCATAACACATCAGAGAAGTTCTCCAAACTATGTCAAATAAATCCAGATATAATCACTACACACGTTTCGAGGTTCCTTTTTTCAAGAAGATATATAGTCATATCCACTGTTTAGTTTCATAACACTTTTATCTTTGGGCATGTTTATTCAAAAGTCCTTCTGTTACATTCACAAAAAGAAAAGTGCACTTTCCAAACTAGCTTAAAGTTGGAGATGCATTCTGTTATAAAAATTGTAAGCTTGGTGCCCGTTTACTCCCACAAGTCTTCTCTTTTTGTGAATGTAACAGAAGGGCTTTTGAATAAACATGCCTAGAGATAAAAGTGTTATGAAACTAACCAGTGGATATGACTATATATCTTCTTGGAAAAAGGAACCTGTTTATTGGATGTGCAGGGCAACTGGTTGGCCCCTGCATGAGACAGGATGCTGGACTAGGTGGACCACTGGTCTGCTTTTGCAGGGAGCTTTTGCATCTTAAGCAGGGGACACAGTGGCTACCTCTGGGGAGACAACAGGATCAAGCTCTGAGATGGCCAATGGCTCTCAGCCTCCCTTCATATCATGAATTGCTGCTCACTCACATCTTTTATCCCTCTGCTTGCCCCCAGGACTTACCTAGAAGAGGAGGTGAACAAAGCTGGGCAAAGCCCAGTGGCACGGCGGGACTTGTACCAGAAGATGGTGAAGGTTGACCCACTGGCCCCCACGGCCCAGGAGCATGGGCAGGCTGCTGTCACCAAGCCACGGTACATGCAGTGGCGGGAGAGTATTAGTTCCAGTGCTTCTCTTGGATTCCGTATCGAGGGCGTTACGGTGAGTGATGGGGAAGAAGCCCTCTTCCGTGCCTGAGCCTGGAAGGGTGGCACCGCAAGGAAGGGTGAAGGCGAGGGTGGGGGGAAATACCAGGCAGTGCCCATCTCAGGTTGACCAGCTGTCTTCAGTGCCTCTGGCTGCACTCCCATGTAAGCCCTGTAGAAGTCATTGGGGTTTTGTGTCTGAATAAACCAGCATAGGATTGCTTCCAGAGAGGCCTGACTCCCCGAATGCTGTCTCTGCAGATTGAAGGGGGAGCCGTGCAGAGGGATTTCAAGCAGACCCGGGCAAAAGAGCAGATTGTGGAGACCTTCTTGACTTTCACCAGGAACCGCCTGGATGTGCTGGTGAGACCTGGGCGAGAAAAAGACAGGGCTGAATCTTAGCGGCTGGGGCGGAGCTCCCTGGCATACTGTCAAACTTTGCCGGAGTTGCCATTTTTTAGATTTGGAAATCTGATGTTGAGGAACACTTTGGAAGTGATACATTATATGGTGGCTGGTTGCTTGAAGGCAGCCAAATGTTAACTTTCCAAATTCTGCTTCCCCTTTGCAAAAGTATCAAATTACAATAGTGATGTTTTTAAAAAGCTTCCCCTCATGTTTATTTTCCCCATCAAAAGAGATTACGCGAAGGTGGTCATCTCATGCAGGGAAGCCTTCTTACAGTAAAGTTGACTTTATATTCCCCACACACGCACAAACAGCAGAGTGCTTTACAAAGTGTTGCTAGATAGCAGTAGATTGCTATAATGCTGTAGCAAGAATATCCACAGTTCTTTTTATTGCAGAGTTATAAAGGGAAATGTGCAGGTAACAGAAGGGGCTATAGACTTTTTTATAGAAATGAAAGCTGGAAATTCATAGATCATGGCAGTAGATCAACTTTACAACCCTGTAGTGATCTAGCTATTCCCAATTTTTACAAAAGCTAAAAAAAGCACCCTTCACTGTTGGGGAAAATAGTGCCAGTCGGGGTGGGACCTGCAAAAATGTGAGACTTGCCATCCACACTGTTGTCTTTCCAAAAAGACAGTACCGAAGCAGGCTTTGGAAAGATCACAGCAAGGCAGGGGGAGAAAGACAGAAGCAGATCAAATAAAGGTCCTTTAGATGATTCCAAAACAGCACAACTGTGAAGCAGCAGCCAAGGCAGAGCCAAACATCCATGTGGAAACAGTCCTAGGTTGGTAAAGACAGAAAATCATTTCCCATTTCTGATTGCAACTTTTTATTGAACTGCCTCTCAAGAACACAGAGTTTCTTCTCAGTGGGAAGGACAGCACAGGTTCACTTCAGGTTGTCTTATTTAAAATTGGCAAGCGGCCTTTTACTGAATGGTCAGTTCAACTGAGTATTCTCATTTCTGACTGGCAGCATCTCTCCAAGGTCTCAGCCGGAGAGGGGCTTTCCCAGCGTCTGCTGAGATCCATTTTTTAAAACAGAGTTGCTGGGGATTGAACCTGGGACATTCTGCACACAGATCAAGATCTCTATCACATAGCCATGGCCTTCTCAGCCAACATTAAGCAGTTCTCAGTTGTTACACAGATGACCTCAGGGAAACATTATACTCTTTCATGCATATACATTATTGTTCTCTAACTTTTTACAGATTCCTTTGTGTTGTTTTCTTCTGGCTAACCAGTTGCAGGGGAAGGTTGTTACAGTAAACCCAGAGTCTTGGGCTACCTTTAAGACTTAACTCTTCCTGTTTGGGGGCTTCCCAGAGGTAGCCAGTTGGCCACTGTGTAAACAGAATGCTGGACTAGATGAGCCTTTGGTCTTATCCAGCATGGAGCTTATGTTCTAATGTGTGCTAGAATCCACTTCAGTAGATACATGAAGTGTGTCCTCAGTTGGCAGACATGGTGGAGGGAAGTGTTGTCAAGTCACAGGGTTTTCAAGGCAAGAGACTTACTTCAGGGGTGGTTTGCCATTGCCTGCCTCTGCAGGTATTCCTTGGAGATCTCCCATCCAAATACTAGCCAGGGGCGACCCCGAGATTAGGCAAGCCTCGGCTATCCAAGTCAGGCGCAGATACATACACACATGGAAATAGAACAGTAAATGCTGGGGGGTCGACAGGCACAGAATTACAAGAAGTCTTGTCTGTGACATTCCCATGCAAAGCTCAAATGTACACAAGATAAGCCCAATAACCCTTCCCTAAAGGGCAGTATTAGGAGAGAAAATTAGGAAGTCTAGCAAGAAGGTGTTACAGCCTAGGACTGCCCTTTTGAAGAGTCGCTGGGCTTACATTTGAACTTTGCTGGACTTGTAATTCAGTGCCTGTCGCTAACCACCGTTCTTCTCTGTTTACATATAATATGCCACCCAAGGACACTTTTTATTAGCCTGCGGAAGAGGACTCCAGCACACAAAAGCTGGTGCCACAATAGACCTGTTATAAACCTTTAAGGAAACACAAGACTACTTTTGGGTTGAGCTAAGCAGTAAGTTTGGAGCTTGATCTGATGTCCCCCGAGCCCCACCCTACCCCGACAGGCTTGTTTTTCCCTCCCCAGGCAGGGCTTGCCTGAACTTCCATGACTAGACTGTTCCAACAAGTGGACGGGGGATGGGGGAATGATCCTGTCCTCACTGTGGTGATACAAGCAGTACCTTTCTTCACTTGGCAGGGCACGTACCTTGGTCGCCTGGAGAGTCTACGCCAGGCGCTGAAGGAGTCCACCTTTTTCAAGACACACGAGGTGAGAGTTCTGGGGAGTCTGTCCCACTTTTTGGTGGGGCAGACATGTAGGTACAGAGCCTCAAGGGGACAGTGTGGCATCTGTGTCCATTAAATGTGGTATCTGTCCACAGAAATCATCCCACCGAAAAAGCGGTCTCCTCGCCAGCCAAGGATGACACCTCCATTATTCAGAGGCTGTATGGCCCCAATTTCCAGTAGTTGTGCCACAGCCGGCATCTCTTTCCTTTATGCCCTCCTCATGAATTTGGCTGTTCCTTATTAGGGACAGACTGTTGACTTAGACAGCCCTTCTGCTGGTCTAGGAAGGCGTTTCTTACCACGCTGGCAGGCCTTATGCTGCAAGACTTATTTGGAACACAAGGAGGGCTGGGCTCCACCTAAAAGCATCAGTCCTCATCTTAGATGCACTCGGGGGTGTACAGGAGAAGCCCTGTTTATATGCCCAGAGGCATACCCAATCCAGCCAGCAGGTACAGTGAGGAGCTCCAGGTGCTGATGACAGAAGTCATGATGAGCTGGGGTGGGGGAGACACAGAGGAAAAATCCTCAGACCAATCAGCTTAATGCATTTCGGCAAGTATTTTATATTGTAATTTGAGTTTACAACATCCCCCCTTGTTCCCATTTTTAACATTTTCACCATCAGCTTTAGAGAAATGCTGAAGATTTAGTTTCTCCTAAGCATCAAATTCAGTTTGCAGAACACAAGCATTTTTTTTTAAAGCCACAATGTTTTGAAATAAGCTCCATGTGGAATCCTGGTATAAGCAAAGACCTGGGTGTCACGTCCGGGCTCAAAGCCGGATCACTGGCACTCGCCAATCCAGTGCCCCGCCTCCAGATTTCCAGACAAGCTCTTCTTTTCTTGACCAGGTGATTGGCAGCTCCCTCCTTTTCCTCCACGACCGGAAGGGCCAGGCCAGTGTTTGGATGATTGACTTTGGCAAGACGCGCCCTGCCCCAGAAAACATTCACCTGAGCCACAACGTGGCCTGGGCCCAGGGAAACCACGAGGATGGCTACCTGCTCGGCCTGCAGCACCTGATTGACACCATGCAAGGTGCCCTGGACGTGGCGAGGAAGCACCAAGAGGAAGTGGCCTCTATCCACTCTTGAGCCTGGCACGGCTGCTTGTCGGCCCTCGGTCCCAAAAAGAGAGGAGGTAGGAAAGGGCCAGTGGCTGAGTCAGGAAGGAGACCGACCCGGGGCAAGAAGAGCTGCACTATCCATGGCCTCCTTGGCACAGAGCCCCCCAGTGGAGTCAAATTATGGAGAATTTCCAAAAGGGACATTTGTATATTTGATCTCTGCCCAGGACTTTCTTCATGTACCACGTATGGAAAGACACGGGGGTGAGATAGAGCCTTCAGGCCCCAGGGGGGGAAGGCAAGGGACAGAGTGTGCAGGCCAGACCTTTCATGTGCATGGGACTGCTGCCACGTGCAAAAAATGCCAGATAGAACATCTTAAAATGCAGCTCAGCAGCCCTCACGCTAGCCCCTGAACACGCCAGATCACCTTTTACATAATCAGAACGTCGGTCTATCCAGGTCAGTACTGCCTGACTGGCAGCAGCTCTCCAGAGTCTCAAGTGGAGGAGCTCTTTCACACTGCCTACTATGTTAACCTCCCCGTTTTTTTAAAAAAACTTGATACATCCAGAATTGGAATTGGGTCTTTGTGCATGGCAAGCAGATGCTGCTACTGAGCCACGGCTCCTCCTCCCCTGAAGTTCCATCTTTCCAGTGCACCTTTGCCTTAAGGGTGTGTAAGCGGGCGCAAACCCACACACCGAACACTGGCCAGAGGAGGTACATAAGAGAAGAAAGCCAGGGGCAGGCAAGAAGGAATGACCAGACCCAGCACACCTGTGAGCCTCTAGCCTTAATAATTCCAACCCCCCCCCCCCCCTTCCTGGAAGACAGTCTGTTCAAGTGAGCCTTTAAGGGAAGACTTAAAATCCAGAAAAGCTACCAACATACCCAGTACAGAATTGTGCCCTGTTCGCACATTACGGTGAACACACGAACAATCCTTGTACCATTTACACTTGATTTTCCTTTATATGTGTACTGAGTCATTCTCGTGTTAGTCTGGCTAAACGTGTTATTTAAACCCCACCTTTATCCAGTTCCCTGGTTCCGTGTGAAAAGTGTACACACGTGTGGCTCTTTTCCTTACAAAAAGATGCACGCGCGTACATGCTGGGTGTTCTGTGCATTCGCTGTAAAATGTGAACGGAGGCTGGTGACTCAGTGCAGCAGCATCCCCTGCCTCCGGATCCTTCCCCCACCCAGAATAGCTACACTTCTGAAGCACGACTTAGTGACACAACAGGGCTGTTTCCAGGAGCAGCAGCAGCTCCTCAATGCAAAGATCCTGCAGGATGGTTCCTCCCCATCTCTCCAGAAAGCGCTGGTGGTGATTGTGTCATAACTTGGGGGGGGAAGGGGGCCCTTGCAGACATGCTAGCACCCCTTGGCATAAGGCTGGTTTTAGTGCTGGCCTGGGATGCGGCAGAGTGGACACCTAGTGTGAGCAGCTATTGCTGGGCAAGGGGAGGTTCCCATCCCCTAAAAACATTTCACTCTCCAAAATAAAAATGCTATCTGTTCCAAAAGCAAGTTGCTTTATTTATTCCCAACCTTAACACACCCCAGCTCCCCCCCCCCCCAAAAACCCCTTCCTCTGCTCCGGCTCCCTTGCAGCCTCTCCTCCTCTTCTTCCATCCCACTGTTTGGTTTGGGGACTCTGGTGCCAGGCGGTAGCAAACGGGGCAGCCCAGGAAGAATCCAGAGCCTCCTGTAGATGAGCATGCGACAATCTAGCTCTTAAGAACATGGGAAAGAATTTGAGAAGTGCTGCACTGAATCTCAGGGGATCTGAAAGCAGACCAAGGACCAATTCGTTCCACCCACCCCACCCCACCCCCCGTTTGCTCCCTGGTGCGTCTGTTTGGGGTCTGCTTGGCATTCCACACAGGACTCTGCGCTCTCCTAGGTGCATCACATTTTGCAGCATTGCCTAGGCAACCGGACACAAACAAGCCACCACAGAATGCCCGGTCCCAGGCTGCACGCCAAGGGGCAGACAGCAGAGGCTTCCTCTCCTGGCAGCCACAGCTGGCCATCGGCCCCTCCCTCCTCCTGCATTCTCACGCCAGCCCTCAGCAAGCATTTCCTTTTTATAAAACAGGTTGCCATGGATATGGGTGTCTTTTCCCAACAAGGTGTAGTGGGAGGAAGAACACAGGAGACAATGGGGGGAAAATGGTTCTGCCTTCCTTGCAGGAGTACAGAAATGACGCAGTTGAACACCAGCTCCTATCTTTGGAGACGTTAAGCCCAAAAGGGAGTATCTAAACCCCACCCCCCACCCCGTTCATAACTTCTCCAATACCACAGCTCTGCTTAAGAGGAACAGAGACGAGGCAGTGCTGGCACCATTGAGCAGTGCCAGAAAGGAAGACACGGCTAAATCCTGTGTCTTGAGCAACAGTCTGCTGCTTGCTCTCCCAAAACAATAACTGCTAAGCCTGCAGGGACCCAGTTCCTGCTACAAGAAGCAGACGGTCCCATTCCCTCCATTAGAGAAAGTAGAAACCTCATCACCCAACTCTGCCTCCCCCCAGAGGCCACAAAGAGAACTGCAGCCTGGCTCAGATGCAAGCAAGTGTTCTTCCCAGGTCTCTGCCCAGGGTAGACCACCTCCTCCAAATGCTTGTGACCATCTTTCCTGCCTCCCTTAGACCAGCCTGAATTACTCTTCAC
Organism: Lepidodactylus listeri; assembly: GCA_029233225.1. Classification (NCBI taxonomy): domain Eukaryota; kingdom Metazoa; phylum Chordata; class Lepidosauria; order Squamata; family Gekkonidae; genus Lepidodactylus; species Lepidodactylus listeri. The sequence continues at coordinate 141,606,648 of JARCFY010000003.1, forward strand.
AGCCACCTAAGCACCCCCTACCCCCCTCTAACTTTCCTTTTGGTTCTCAGCTTGCTTACCACTTTCCTTTATTTCTTCATTTGGAAAGGGTTATGGCACTAACACTGCATGAGGTTGCCCCAACAGAGAGTCGGCAGCTCCTCTGGACTGTGGCAGCCTCCACCAGGCCAGGAGCACCAGAACGCTTCACCAGATAGGGAGGGGCAAAAAAGAAAAAGCCCTCCCCCACCAACTCATGCACCTCTGCCCCATCCAACCACACTAGGAACTGAAAACAAGTCCACATTGTCCTTTAATGTTCAGTTGTTTTTCCTCCCTTCTTCCTTGCCCTCTTTTACTGGGGAAGGGGGGAGGGAGAGCAGCTGCAGATCATGCACCAGCTGGATGGCAGAAGTTTACTTCTGAAAAGTACAAAAATAAGACTGAAGCCACATGGGGGGGGGGGGGGAGTTGGCACCACCCCCAGGATGCCTTGTGCATGTTGAGCCAAGCCAGCCCCCTAAATCCTTGCCGACAAGAGACATTCTTCTCTCTCCTACCCCCCACCCCACCCCTCAAAGGTTCTTCATATGGTGAGACGGAGGGTGTGTTGTTCGATGGCTGTGCAACGTTTGGCGTATTAAGAGGCACAGCAGGCCTCCCCCCCCCCCAAAGCTCCTGGTCTGGGTCCGTGGGATTTGATGGGGCCCATCACTCCTGGGTGTCCTCTGACCGCCACTTCAGAGACTCCTCCTTGCGAGCATCAGGCTTGATCTGGTTACGCATCCCCCCCAGGAGGTTGGAGGTGGCTTCCGAGGCCACGATGAGCGGTTTCACCACCGTGGGCGGGATCTGTCGCAGGACGCCTCCCACTGCTCCTGTGATGCCCTTCTGCTCGTGGCCACGGGTTGCTACATCACAGATTGCCTGGGCCGTGTCAATGACTCCCTGGAGGACAAAGAGAATGGAGAGCAATGGCAGAGGAGGAAGATGCACGTGCCGGGGGGGGGGGGGTCGAGCTGCTGCCGACTGACAACAACCCCAGCAAGGGGCTTTCAAGGCCAGAGAGAAGCAGAAGCGCTTTTGCCATGGCCTTCCTCCGCAGAACCTTCCTGGGGAGTCTCCCGTCTGAGTAAGGATCCTGCTGAGCTTCCAACATCTAACCAGATTGGGCTCTACCAGGCCGCCTTCCCTCCTGGAGGGCTACAAATTAAGGAGCCCCACCACGTTCTCCCCCACCCCTGATGGAATCACAAAGAAAGGTAGGAAGGGAGAGTTAAACGGATGTTGTAGGAAAAGATTGGGTAGCTTCTTCCCCCTCCCATTTCACAACGAAGGCTGGTCCAGGGCAGGATATAAACTCCCAAAGGGACAGCCTGGAAAACACCACCACCACCACCACCACCATATTGCCCTTCAGCTGCCAAGACTGATGGAGCCTCTCCCCTGGCCTGGGCTCTCCATTCCTCCTGCTGCAGCCCAGCACACACAGGGCGTTGTCTGTGTGCGCACACGTGTGTGTGTGTGTGTGTGTGGGGAATTACCTCTCGCACAGTGTCATAAGCCTTCGCCATCCCCTCCCGCAGGTCTGCTGGCTGCTGGCCACGCCTTAGCTTGCGGGTGTATTTCTTGTCCAGAAGGGTGCGAGTCATAGGAGGGGCTGTAGGGGACAGGATGTCATAGACGGTCTCTGCTGTGGCCTAAAATGCAAAAGAGATGGGGATTGTAGGTGCTGAATGCAAAGACTGCATTCCAGAACTGTTCTATTCCCCCCATCCTGGCTGAGAAGCAGACAGACCTCAAGACCGGTGCCTGGTGCAGAAATCAAGCAGGCTTTAGGAGGAGGGAAAAGTCAAAATGCTCCGCTCAGATTTTAAAACCCTGGACACAGCCCCCAGAAAGCCAAAGGGTACAACCCCCCCCCCAAATTCCATCCCCTCCGCCCCACAACCCAGACCTGGATGGCTTGCACTAGGCGATTGCTGAGCTCCAGAGCTGCAGAGGCCGTAGAGGTGCCGAAGGAGGCAGCGCCACGCTGCAGCCCACGGATGATGCGCCCATCCTTGCGATACTGTTCAATGGGCAGCCAGAAGAGGTCACGCAGGCCGTGGACTGGGGGCGAGAAAGAGTGTTGGTGGGAGGGAAACTTTCCAAACCTCACCCCTTTCCCCCCAGTTTAACACATTTTGTGGACAGCCACTTCTCTTGCAGCTGCCGTACCCCCCCCCCACCACCACCACCCAAGTGGCTCAGTTCTTCCATTGGGGCAACTTACAGAGCTGTACCACTGAGTGCATGGGGCCCACGCCTCCCAGGATGCCGGGCAGTTGGTTCTTGCGGATATCCGTCAGCCACTCCGTCAGAGCGTAACTCACTACCTTCTCTACACCCAGGAGCCTTAGAATGGAAGAGAACAGGACAGGTGACTCATTAAATACTGATCTCCCCCCACTGGAGGCATGATGCAGGATCCCACCCCCAATCCCTTCTTGTTATTGTTAACATCAAGTCACAGCTGACTTATGGCGATCCCATAAGGTTTCCAAAGCAAGACATTCAGAGGTGGTTTGCCATTGTCTGCCTCTGCATAGCAACCCTGGACTTCCCTGGTGGTCTTCCATCCAAATACTGAGCAGGGCTGAGCCTGTTTGGCTTCAGAGATCTGATGAGATCAGGCTAGCCTGGACTACTCAGGTCAGAAAACAACCCCTACATAATGGCTTGTGCAGAACCCTGGGTTCGCCAGGTAAAATTTATTCCCTTCATTTACACCATGCCTGGGAACCCAAAGTGGCTTACAGCATCGTTTCCTCCCCCATTTTATTTCCACAACAATCCTGTGAGGCAGGTTAGGCTGGAAGTGTGACCGGCCCAAGGTCACTCAAGCAAGCTTCAACAGCATGACAGAACTTAACACACACATGCATGGAAGAAACCTGGATTCTGGGACCTGCCTACATTTTGCAAGTTCAGAAAACTTAACACGAGCCCCGATCACACGCAGAATTAGCCGCGCGATAGGCATGACTCCCAGCTGGATTTTAAGAGCGCAATCACAAAAGAACATCTGGCAAGCGTCCCGCACCTGTCAGCAAGCCGTTTTGCTCTGCCGGAGAAGCGGAGTTAAAAAAACACTGGTGAAAATCCTGTATCAAACGGGTTGCTACAGGCCACAGATGGAGTTTCCCCATGTGCTCGCTCTGGTGCGTACTTGTGGCGTCGGGGATAGTCTGATCAGGCTATCCCGACGCCACCATGCTGTTGTTTTTTCCCCCTTCTCAGTATGTGCATCATCGCATACTGCCATTGGAAGCCCTTATGGTGGAGATGCGATTAATCGATCCCCCATTTAAGCAAATCGGAAACAAATGACAACCCCCCCCCCCAACTCGCCAGCGGTTGCATCTGATCACGCAGTGGCGAGTTGTGTCCGCAGAACTGTGTGATCGCACAACTGTGGGTCAAATTACTCCAGTGCAAATAGCCTCGCTCCCCCCGGTGTGTGTGTGACCGCAGCCATGGTCTCTTCTTTCGCATAACTCAATCCGCACTTTATGCCCGTGGCGGGGAAATAAACAAGAAAAACTGCAGGCTGCCACTGACACACACACCCCGTTTCTGAAATGTCACTGGGAACAGCCCGAACGCTTCACTCCATTTGATCTTCATATTAACTGTGTGCATAGAGAGTCTTCAGAACTGGATGACACCTCACAAAACAAGTATCTAATTATCCACAGCAATTTTCAGTTCTTCAGAGCTGTCCAACAAAACCCGAGATTATTCACGAAATATTACTTCTATTATTTACTTCATTTATAGCCTAACTTAAACCTCCATGGGGGCCCAAAGCTTATACTTCTTCCCTCCATCTCTCTCTCTCTGTATATCACACTCAGCTCCCCCAGTGTGTAGTTTCTATGGGCACAAGGATTTCTGCCTGCCGAACGTGACTTTCCCCTTCTACTACAGCCCCAAATGCAGCTCCTCTAAAACGCTGTCCCTGCCCGCCCCCCCTCAGAGCAGTATTTCAGGCTGCATCAGGCGGGGGTTGAGAAAGCTGCACTCTGCAGGAGGAAAACAGAAAGGCAGTCCTGGACCCAAGCTCCGGTCGCCAGATACTTTAATAAAAAATTGCATTTAGCGTTAGGGTTCGATGTGTGACCATGTGTGTAATAATTCCTGAACCTTTCTAAAGCAATCTTTTCTTTTAGTGTTACACACTTCCCTCCACCATTCTGCAAAAACTTCTTGTTACGGTGAGCATATAAAAGCAATGATCTTTTTCCTATTTATAACAGGAACATTTCTACAAAATTAAAGGTGATGTCATAAAGGATGTAACGTTGAATGAGGTTCTTCTAGTCACCGTCACTGGCTCGCCACTATTTTCAGAGCTTTTTAGCACTCATATATGACTATCACAAAACTTTCTGCATCCTAGACTAATAAAACCCTATGGCCACAGGGGGGGGGGGGCGTGTTCCCAGAGGATGAAACCTTAACAATGGCAGGAAGCAGTTCATCATCCCCGCCACCAAACTGGGATCTCATATTGTCAGGATTCTATTGGGTAAAGTTCACCAATTACGGAGGAGGAATAATTGTACTGATTCACACAGTGCTGGATTGTTCAGAAGCAGGAAGTCAAGCCTACTCACACCCACTCCTTCAGCATCCTAAAGATAGTGACTGACAGGCTCTTCCCCTAAGGAAAGGCATTTTCAACATCCATCTTTGGCTTTGCAGTCTATTTCAACTTGTCAGAAGCCCAGCTTTACTAGGGCGGCTTGAGAGTTACAAGACACACCTTCAACAAGCTCCGCTTCTCAGGTGGGAACCAGAGGGAAATAGTACGTTCTGCTGCAAGAGACATGGCTGGATAGATTGTACTCTTGCTGAGTGTATGGGAGAGGACAGCTTGGGGGCCTCAGGAAAAAGGAAGCCTCCTTCTGCCTTCACAAGCCGGACTCCCTTTCCAGCCTACTGCTAAGCTTAGGACCTTGAGTATGCTGGCTGGTCACCATCGCAAGACACACTGGAAAGAGTTTTTGGAAATCTTATATCACAGCTTTCTCCCTGCGCTGAACAAATCATGGATCCAGGGCAGGAATAGCCAAATTAATGGTACTCCATAACTAAGCATTGATTAAGTCTAACCAAATCTAGTGTAACCAGCCAGTGGCAACCAGGTCCGGCAGTTAAGATGAATTAAAAGTACAGGGACTTCTGTGGGAATCTAAATTCCACCCACGCAGACAATATTCTCTTCACTGCCATTGTCGGGGGGGGGGGGGGGGATCTCCAACAGCTCTTTTTGCAAAATATACCCTCCAAAGCTCCATTTCCGCAATAACCTCCCTCCAGGCTAGAATTCGAGGACACTGCCACAAATGGCAGCTCTCCCATCTCCCTGCACTGAAGATGGACCCCAGAATGTTTATTCTCAGATTTCTGACAGCTGATCTCTCAGCTTTAACTTTTTAATTGCCTTAGGCGAGCCAGTTTCATTTTCAAGTATCTTCTGGATGCAAAAATGCAGGCAAGGCTTCCTAGAAACTTTGTATCAGTAGTAGAAAGGAAGAAAAACACAGTAGGACTGGCACGGGCTCCAGGGGTCACACTTTCAGTTCTGGTAACGAGACACCACAAGGTTTCAGCTGACTTTTCCACAGCAAAACTCTGAAACGATTCAGGGTCTAAGCTCCCTGCCCAAAACCAAGGCACTACAACTGGGCATAGCATTCCCGATACAAATACTCTAGCCATCCCTAGCGAATCCCTACTGAAACATTCACTACCTGTCTTAACCCTGGGTGGGGTGCTCCAGGGGTCGCCCTGCTCACAGAAGTGAAGGCCCGAAGTTCTGCCTTGCCATGTCCAAAATCCCCATGTCGGCTTTATGGGTCACAAGTAAACAGGATTTTTCATATGGTGACTGCAGGATACTTGCAGTGCAAATCCTATGTCACCTTGCTCCAGTCTAAGCGGAGTTATTCCACACAGGACTGTGTCGTTACTTTCATCTCTCTCATTCGCCCACAACACAGGCTGTTCCTTCTGCTTGTTGTAAGAGGCTAATACTTACAATGTCACATTTGCTACTTACTTAGTTAAGCCCCAGTTTTCTTTCCAGAGGGGGCCTGAGGTGGCTGACACCATCATTCACTTGTCGTCCACATAATCCACACCACCGCAACACTGAGTTAGCCAACTGTATCACTTTCATTGCTCCCTCCCTCAAGGAGGAGAAATCTCATTTACCATCTGACTCCGCAAATTCAGCTCCTGCTGAGTCCCCCACCTGCAGTGCAGCCTCAGCCTTATTCACTTCTATTTCATTTCATTTCCTTCCCGCCTTTCTCCCCCAATGGGGACCTAAAGAGAGCCAGGTTTGGCGTAGTGGTTAGAAGCATGGACTCTAATCAGGGAGAACCGGGTTTGATTCCCCACTCCTCCACAGTGGTGGGGAGCTGCTGGAGTGACCTTGGGTCAGTCACAGTTCTCTCAGAGCTGTTCTCTTACGAGCAGTTCTCAAAAGAGCTCTCTCAGCCCCGCCTACCTCGCAGGGTGTCTGTTGTGGGGAGGGGAAGGGAAAGGAGATTGTAAGCCGCTCTGAGACTCCTTTGGGTAGTGAAGGGCAGGGTATAAATCCAACTCTTCTTCTAAAGCAGCTTACATCGTTCTCCTCTTCCCCATTTTATCCTGACAACACCCCTGTGAGGTAGGTTAGGCCGAGTGGGTGCCTGGCTCAATAGAAACTTCCATGGAAGAGCGGGGATCTGAACCTGGCTCTCCCAGATCCCAGCCCGACACTCTGGCCGCCACGCACTTGTTGCTCACATTCACCTCAAGCTTCCTTCTCGCTGTCTCCTTTATGGTTGAAATTCTAACTTCAAGCTCCTTGGGGCAGTGACCTTTTCCAGAAACATTACTGTTATTCCAGAAATTTGCCACATGCAGTGATAATGCTACAAAAAGACTTATCAGCTTTCCATGATTTGCTATTACTCATCAATCAAAATGACATACTCAGCATATTTTGTAAGAGGGAGGGAGGGAGGGAGGGAGGGAGGGAGGGCGGGGGAAAGCCAACAAATGCCAAATATAGTGTTTGATAAACAGATGCAATTTGGGAACTTTTTGGCTCTTTATACAATCCCTTATGGCTACATTAATACTGTGTTTATGGGAGCAAGGGGTGGCAGTATGCGCGTACACACACACACACACACAGGGCTCAGTTCTTGCAAGGACACACCACCGTGACAGCGAGGACGAAACACTGTCTCTCTTCGCCCTCTTCCTCTCCGGCCCTCCACCCCAGCTCCTCACCCGTGTCGACAGCAAAGCCTCTTGAGTTTGAGCTCGGAGCAGTTGAGCTGTGCCAGGCCAATCAGGATGCCAGCGAAAGTGCCCTGAGAAAACAGGAAGTTATGAGAGAGGAGCTAGGAGGAATGTTTGCACAAGCAATCTCCGTTTAGAAAATTCCTTTCACCGCCCCAACCTTGGGGCATCTCCCCCTCCCCACAGCAACAAGGACAAGAAGGGCCACGGCTAGGAGGCCGGAAGAGGAAGACAGCAAAGCCCCTTCCTTTGGCCAGCTTGGAACCATTTCACGTCTCTTCTGCTAGATGCTGTCTGAGACTTTCCTGTTAAAGCAGACAGGCAGGCAGGGCACAGAAAGGGCTGCCTGACAAGTCTGCATAAGGGAAAGGGTAGAGCACAGCTTCACAGAGCGAACTGCCAGCCTAATTTCACCAAGCTGGGAAAGTGGCGGCCAGGACTGGCTTCCTGAACGAGTTTGCAACGCCTGGAGGCGGAGGCGCTTTTCCTGGCTGAGCTGCTCACCACCTGGTCCACGGTCACGTGTTTCCCATGATAGTCTAACCAGATGGGCACCTCGGAGGTGAACCGGAACTCCCTGCGGGTAGAAATCGTGCAGGTGAGAGGGAGCTTCCCCAGCAGAGCCTCCTCCCCGTCTCCCTCTGTCCACACACACAAGTGCTTCAGCCTCCCTCCCTTGGTCACTGCTTACCGGAAGTACACGGGCTGGTCAGAGGAGGAAGAGGAGGTGTTGGACAAGGAGCTGTTCTCGCTGAACGTGGTCTCCATCGAAGCCGTCATCTCACCCTCAATGCTCTCAGGCTCCTTCCCCAGGGACTCTGTGCGACCTGGGGAGGGGAGGGGAGGGGGGTGCCACAGGAGAGCAGGGCCTGCATCAAGGAATGCACTTTCCAGCCAGGCCTCACGCAGATCTGCTCTAAATCCACAGTCATGCTACTGAGAGGATTAGGAAAGCTGGCCAAGACAGACCCGCTAGGCCAGACTCACCTTCAGGCCCAGCCTCAGAGGGCACCACGGGGTTAATGCCGGCAGCCAAGCTGGTGAAGAAGTCCTTCAGGAAGAACAAGGCATCCTGGAGAGGAAACAAAGGAGTGAAAGGGAGTCCCCACCCCCAACACTCAGCCATCCTCTGTAGTTCCAGCCAGAGGAAGGCTACCTCGCTCCAGAGGAAGAATCAAAAGTTCCTCACGGTCCACGACGTCTGCCCCAAACAACCCCTTCCAGGTTAGTCACATCTGTGTACGTTCAAATGGGGTGACTGGGTCTGCACATTCAGGCATCACCACACACATAGACTTTTCCTTGATGGGATAGCGCTGAAGCCCTCCTCCGCTTCCCAGTCTGTGACAGCATCCATCCCATTTGATACCTGGTCAATGTTCAGCCTCAGTGGCATCAGCGAGACTCGAAGGCAACACTCTGGACCTCCCAGGCCAGCTTCAGGGCAGACGTGGAGGGCTTTGATGGTGAGCTGCAAGGGGGAGAAAGGGGCAGAGGGTCACCCTCCTGGCGTCCCCGAGGACGATCCACACCTGGGCTCCTTTGCCAGACAGAGAAACACGCCGCTTCAGAAGCCATCCTGCTAGCAAGTGCCACGCCAGAGGGAGCAGCCAGAGAGAGTGTCATGACCTGGCCTGTGGCAGCCAGGCCTGGTAAGCCGGGGGAGCCTGACTGGCAGTAGACAGTGCTGGGCCTACAACTCCCAGGTGCCCCTAAGTGTGTTTTGGCGCCAAAATGGGCCAATAGGAGGGAAGGGAGTATTGCAACAAAAGAGCCGAGACTGGTTGGGAGTTGTTCTTTTTCCAGGGAGCAGGGCCTGTGGAAAGGCTGCTGCAGGGAAGAGGCCCTCGCCCTGAGGGAAGGGTGAGTAAACTCAGGCCTAGGGAAGACAGAGAGCTAGGGACAGTGAGCCTAGTTGCGTTGGGGCATTGGATTCCTTTTCTTTTCACCCACGTACTGTTATCCTTGCACCTTGTTTGTCTTCCCATTTTGGGCTGACCTCCTATACAATAAACCTTTTGTTGTTGTTGTTCACTCTGCCTGGTCCTCACGCTTTCATTCAGCCAAACAAGGGAGGTCTGAAAGTTTTGGGGGGGGGGGGGGGAGTCCTCTGGGCCTTTCCAAGGGAACCTTTATCCAGAGTGGTGGCGGCATCCGAGGACACCCCATCTGAGTCATGACAGGGAGTCTCAACAAGTCTCATCGGGTATTCAAACACTGCTTCCGTGACGCAATTTCAGACCATTACACTTTCTAATTCACCTGACTGTGATATACACAATGTGGACTTGTCAACTTTACTTCATATATTTTCCTACTCCATGCTCCCATTCAAACCCTTAACATATGTCAGATCTCATACTCTTACGGAGTGTTTCTGTAACCACATTTAGATGCCGGTATGACAATTGTGCTCTCTATCATCCTTATATCCCACAGCTCAGTTGATTTTGTGTAACCTTTTGTGCTCTGGTTACCTACACAGGTTTATACTTACTCTGTATTTCTCTGTATACTCCTATATCCTTGTTCCTATACTGCTTTCATTGTGGTAGTTAACATAGTTATACCTTTGATGCATTAACAGAATTCAAATTTACCAAGGGGAAAACCCTTTTAAAAAAAACAACCAATGGCCCATCCCACAATCTGAGCTGCTTCGGTAATATTGCCCACTGTGAGCCCGTACCATGTTGGAGTGGGTGCGCCGAGGCATGCACTCACTGCTGTACAGGTAGAGGAACTTGTTGATCTGGGAGGAGGCCAAGCGGTCCCGGATCTCCAGCTCTTGGACGATGAACACCTGCCTGGCCAGGGGCTGCTCCCCGAGCTCCAGGGTTGGCTTCTCGGAGGTGCCCGTGGGGTACGTTTCATGCTGAAAGCTCACCTGAGGAAGGAAAGGGTTACGGTGTCTTCAAGGGAGGCGGGAGAGATGCAGCCAGATGTGCCATCCATATCCCCTCCACACTATTTGCAGACAGCTACGAGGGCATAGGAAGGCGCTCCTATGGGTCGCTCCACCATTTAATTTAATTAGATACTTATACCCCACTTTGCTCCCCAGCAGTGACCCAAAGTGGCTTACAATATTCTTCCCCTCCTCCATTTTATCCTCACAACAACCACTACATAAAATAGGTTTGGCTGAGAGAGACAAGGTCACCCAGTGAACTGACACAAGAGATTGGGGATCTGAACATGGGTCTCCCGGGTCCTAGGCAGATACTCTGACCACTGCACTCTGCTGACTCTTACAAGGAACTACTTTGGCCCAAAGGTCCTGAGAACACACGTGAAACTGCCTTCTACTGAATCAGACCATCAGTCCATCAAGGTCAGTATTGTCTATTCTGACTGGCAGCGGCTCTCCAGGGTCTCCGGCAGAGGTTTTTCACATCGCCTTGTCCTTTTAACTGGAAATGCTGGGGACTTTAACTGGAAATGCTGGGGACTGTACCTGGGACCTTCTGCATTCCAAGCAGACGCTCTACCACTGAGCCACAGCCCGCCCCCCCCCCCCCCAGCACCTTCTGGGTAGACAGGCCACCAATTTAAACAAACGGAGTAAGCCAAGGGGAGACGGGTATGCCTTCAGCTCATCCCCTCCTAAGCCACCAACACTCACTTTTGTCAGCTGGATCTCCATTAGCAGGTCGTGAATCCGGCCAGTGCCTCCCTGGGCCCGCCAGGTGTTCTGCGGCCGGTTGGTGACTGAGGAGCGGGAAGGGGAGGAGCGGGCGCTAGAGAGAGACGGCTTTGCCCTGGAGAACGGAACAAGATGGGAAGGAGGGTCAGAGCTGAGCAATGGACAGTAGAGACAACCAAGCACAGAGGCAACAAGGATGTGAGCCCAACATGGTCTCACCTTGGTGAATGGATGTGACCCGAGGCCGAGCGCCCAACCCCGAAGTCTCTGCCGCCGTAGAGGTGCCAGACCACAGAAATCTCACGCAGCATGACACGGCTCTCGGGCATGGGGAAGCGCGAGGGAGCCTTCAGCAAGTCCGTGCTGCCCAGCGGCCGGGAGAAGTGGCCCTCCCGGATGCAGACTGGCCCTTCCAAAAGCTTCGTCACAACAGGCTCGCCATCCCGGGGCTGTGGAGACCGAGACAAGCAGACACACCTTGGCTGCAGTCAAGACCACTCTTGAGCTGAGCACCTGACTGCTTGCTTGCTTTTATCTGGGATTTCTCGAGCTGTATTAGGGGATTGTCTCAGGTGGGCAGCCAAGCTGGTCTACAGGAGAAGAGCAAGATCCAAGTTCAGTAACATTTTAAAGAGACCAACAAGGTATCCAGAGCTTTGACTCCCCAAGTTTATACTCGGAGATCTTGCTGGTCTCTAAGGTGCTACTGAACTCGAACTTTGCTCTGTATGGAATGTGGCGGCCATCTGGAGTCTGCATTTCTTGCTGGGAAAGGCAGTTTAAAAGTTATAAAGAAAGATATAAGAAAGATATGTCTAACAGCTCCCTTTTTTTGTCCCTGCCCCCCCCCAAGCATGTATTTAATACATTCTGTTCTTGAATCTGTTGCAGACAACAGTAAAAAGGCCTTCCCAACTGTGTACAATTGCAGGAGATGTGCAACAACAGACACAATTAATAGGCAAAAGAGGGGTTACTCTTCTTGTGATGCTGAGGTTCCTAAAAAAGCAAGATCACTTTCCTAGCTATGGGAGGGCTAGAGGCTTGGACTCCCAAGTTCCCCCAAATGCCGTGAGGAAGGTCACCCTTACTGGGATGCCTGTGCCGGGGGCGTCCAAGATGCAGAAGTCGTCAGTGTCTGTGGCCTCGCTCTCGCCTTCGCTGTCCTCCAGGGGGCTGAGATCCAGCCCTTTCTCCTCCGAGGCAGGTGGTGGGGTTGGGGCCTTGCCCTCAGCCATAGCCCCCTTCTCCCCTGGGAACAGGTACACAGAGACAGGAGAGGATTTCCGCCTGAGCCCACAGTCACCTGGAAAAAGGGGCAAGATTATACACGGGCATGGCTCCCTCTGCCCACTCCAAATAATAATAATAACAATAATAGGGTCCAGCCATGCCACCCCCACAGAACAGCCGGATCAAAAACTCTCCCAGTATTTTGAAAGCTGAAGATCCCGCCATTGGAGAGTGAAGAAAAAGGTTCAGATCGCAATTATGATACTACACAATACTAAAAAACTGCCCTTGTCACTGAACAAAGAAAATCTGAAGCAACAAGAAGCACAAAAGAGCCTTTTAAAGTTCTAGCAAAGGATTTTGTCCACTTACAAGGGTCAGGTCTGTAACGATCCAGAGTTTTCATTCGGTAAAGCAAAAGGGGAAGATTCCAGCCCCAGAGGAGTCATAACACCCCTTACCAGTCTCGGTAGACAGCTCCCGGAGGCTCCGCTCTGTGTCAATGAGGGCATCGGTGAGGTCTCGTTGGTTAATGGCTGCTGTCTCCACAGGGGGGCAGGGGGGCAGCGATGCTGGGCTCTCAGACAGCTAGCAGGGGAATGAGAGCAGGGTTCAGAATGCCAGGACGGGCTGTCTACCCCACCGGTGCCACTCGGCCTGGACCGAGGAGTTTGTGAGCCCAAGCCCCAGCTTCGCTAACGGAGGCTCTGCTCCACACTCCACACTCACCTGCACCTTCTGGCCAGCAATCTCAGTGGGGCTGTCGTGCCGAGGTGGTGGGTGCAGGTCGCCATTGTTCACCACGTACTGAATGAGGTTTGCAAGTGCCGCGCACGAGTCCGCACAGGTGTGCACGTGGACGACGTTGTTGGAACAGCGAAGCTCAAACAGCGGCCGGGTCTGTGCCGAGGAGGGAGAAGAGTATCAAAACCCCAACCTGCTTTTCTCCCTTATCTCAAGAGGATGACGAGGGAACGGCGACAGGACCCTTCAAAGCCCCCTCTTCCTTTTCTGTTAACCCAGCTTGGGTGACACAGGATTCTATAGACAGTTTCTGCAGAAACAGGGTCTTGCAACCCAGTCCGCTGCTTACTGCAGAACAGGAAGCATGCAAAAGGCAGCACAAGTCCCCCACAAGGACTCCGATCCCTCACCAGCTTGCCATCTGTGGCTCCCTTCCACGTGGTGATCACCAGCTCCAGCAGATCCACATCCACCACACACACGTAATCTGAGAGCAAGAGAGAGGGTGTAACCCCAATGTGCCCAGGACTCCTGGGTCCCCCTCCAAATTCTTGGGAGGAGGGGAGATGATGATGATGATATGAGATGAAGATGAGATGGGATTTGTACTCTGCCCTTCACTACCCCAAAGGAGTCTCAGATTGGCTTACAATCCCTTTCCCTTCCCTTCCCCTCCCCACAACAGACACCCTGTGAGGTAGGGAGAAGGACAACAAGATGCCTCGATGTCCTACCCATCTGTAAGAGCTTGCTTTTTGTCTTCACTGGATTTCAGAAAGACTATACAGTACAGAAGCATATGCCTAAGGCCTGTCATAGGAAGCAAAGTGTACATAACTCAACCCAGATTTAAATAGATCAGGATACTGCAAAGCCCATTCCCTTGGCTCTAACAGGAAATACAAGAGCCCAACTGAATAGCCAGGGTCTTCAAAACTGAAAACACTCAGTTTCACCTTTTTTGTAAGGCACCAAGTTTTAAATAGAATGCTGAATGGAGCATCCTGCTTCTCACAGACTATTCTAGCTCCTGGGAACCCTCTGGATACAGAATCTTACATATAGTTCAAAAGAAGAGGCTAACAGGGCCTGATCCATCTAGAAGACGAAGAGGAGGAATTGGTTTTATACCCCGCTTTTCACTACCTGAAGGCGTCTCAGAGCAGCTTACAATCGCTTTCCCTTCCTCTCCCCCAACAGACACCCTGTGAGGTAGGTGGGGCTGAGAGAGCTCTCGAGAACTCTGACTGACCCAAGGTCACCCAGCTGGCTTTATGTCGAGGAATGGGGAATCCAACCCTGGTCCTCCAGATTAGAGTCCGCCACTCTTAACCACTACATCACGCTGGCTCTAGTATATCTTTATTCAGCCTTCCTGCAGCAAGCTCTGGGTGGCGTATTATTTTATTCCCACAGCCATCCCATGAGGTAGGTTAGAGAGAGATTAGGCCCAGGGGAAAACAAGTTTCGGGGCAGTGGGGATTTGGGAATGGGTCTCCCAGATTCCAGTCTGACACACTAACCGCAGCACCACATTAGATCTAAACGAGATGACAATATAATGGAACAAACGCTGGAAGTAGTATCTATACCCCAAAACTTCCAGACTATGTAACAGTTCCAGAAACATATGAAGTCACCGTGACAATTCACCACTGGTTCAGGGTTTGCCGCTTTCTGTCTTTTGCACAACCTGCCCGTGGCAATTTTCCACTACATTTATTCTGCTATTCTTCTGTATTAACTGTTTCCTTCTCACTAGGGTCCAGGAGACCCAGGTCTGAACTGCCACTCTGCCATGCAAGAACACTGGGGGAAATTAAAATGCATCCTCTGTGCAAACGCTGGAGGTGGAAGCGGCTCAAGACAGGCAACTGGCCTGCGGGGAACAGATGCTTCATTCTTCAGCACAGAGACGGGCCAGAGTGGGTGGCATGGCAAGTTGCTCTCATGCTCATCAGCTTTGAATTTGCTCCTTTGCTCCTAAGTGCATTCACAAGCACCATGAAGCTCCTTTTCATGTTCGCCGGCTCACAGCCTCAGAAACACTAACCACAGGCATGTACAGAAACGAACAGCCATTACCTTTCCTCAAGTCGCCCATCTCCGAGTCACATTTGTTTGACAAGTAAATGGCAGAGTCATCCAAAATGAACCTGCAGAGGCAACAAATGGGCCAGTCAGAGTCTTCCACTCCCTTGGGGAGCAGAGGTCTTGGCCAGACTGTCTCTTACTGAGTTGCTAATCAGTGGGCAATGCGGAGGGGAGGCAGGTCAGATGGTTCATGCCAAGAGGTTCCAGGTTCTGCTTCCCCACTTAAAAGGATCAGGTAGTAGGGAGAAATCTTCCACATCGCTTGAGACACTGGAGAGCTGCTACCAGTCAGAGCAGGCAATACTGACCTGGCTACAAAAGTGTTCTTGACTCATGAGCTTCGTGCATTCTTGTGACTTAGCAACAAAGGAAGAACCCTGATCTGTGGCTGTGTCTGATATTACACACCACCCATGGGCAATGCAGCTAGCATAGTTATGAGCCGCAGGGAGCTGAAAATCCACGCTCTTCTCCTCCCTCCAACAGAAAATCAGGACAAGCCCCAGCCTGACTCCCTACGAAGACTTCTTGGAGCTGCCGCAGCTGGGACAACACAACGTTGCCAGCAAAAACGGGGGGGCGGGGAGGAGTGGGACCTACCGGAGGAGGAAGACGGATGTGTCCACAATTATGTTGCTGGAGAGTGTGAAGGTCTCAGCTGTGATGAGGACCCGGATTGGCAAATAGAGAGGCCTGTGGGTGGAGAGAGCAGCACTGAGCATGGAGGAGGACGGCCAGACAGACCCACCTTCTCTCACGCAGCAGCCAGTCCTGGATTATCTCCACTTCCATGAGTAGCAGAAAGAAGCCAAGGTCTCCCCACCCTCCTCCAAACTGTGGCTGCCTCCAGTCAAAGTTCCTGCTGTCCTAAAGCAGCTGGTCTCTAAAAGAAGCCAGTGTGTGTCTTGCCTTCCAGGACAGGTGCTGCTTCGGGGGGGGGGGGAGAGGAACATGTCCATCCTCAATGGAAGCCCCAGATTCCTACACCTCAACTGCCCCCCACCCCACCTCCATTTTCAGCCTTGTACTCCAGAGGGGCCTTCCCGCCTCCAAGCAACCTTGTTCCCGCCTCTTCTTCCCACCTGTAATCCACTGCACAGCTGAAGAGGTGGGTGTGCAGTACCGTGATGACTGTGGGGGGCACGAAGCCCAGAATTGGGTCATCCAGAACATCCAGGAAGTCAATCAACTGCAAGAACAGATGGACAAAGTAAAGGTGATGGGGAAAACCGCCCCTGGCCTCCATCCATAGGCCTGTCCCCGCTGACAGCCCTCCATCACCAAGGGCCCATGAGGCACACACAGTGCCTGTCAGACGCACACCAGTCAGCTCCCACATCTTGCTTTGCCCCTCACCAAGGAGGGGCACGCACCAGAATCCCTGAGAACCTTCTACAGACCTTTTTCTGGGAGGAGGGAAGAGGTAGGAGGACCTCACCTGCGTGTACCAGCTCTGGTGTGTTAGTGCCATGTGATGGCGCATGGTGGCACCTTCCAGACGAAGAGTCACCAGAAATTCCTGTGAAAGACATGGAAGAGACAGGTTCTCAGGCCACGTACACACACGCAGCCATTCCAATTTAAGCACCCTTTTAACATCCTTTATCCAGGAATGGTTGCTGCCAATGTGCCCTTTGTACATCACCCAAAGCAGCAGATGCTTTTCTGTGAGCAGCTCCCACGGGGCTGGTGGAATTGTGAAAAGGACAAGGAAAAGCCTTAACACAATTTCCCCCTTTTAAAAAACACACCAGCCTTCTCCTGAGAATGTTTATCTAACTGTCTTATCGTGAAAAGGGTCTCTAGAGCACCCCTGTGCACCTTGAAGGAGGAATACCACCCCACTAGCAAGCAGACCCAAGCTGCTGGGTGGCAGAACACAGCCTAAAAATGACCCTGGCGACACCCTTCATCAGGGAAGAAGGTTCCAGCCACGATACAGACTAGGATAGCCACAACTACCAAGTTACCTTGATATTCTTCTCCAAATCCAGATTGATCTGGATAGCCAAGGAGAGCATCTTCACAGGCCCATCCTTCTTGGCCCCCGAGGGCCAAGCGATGGTCCCCTCCTGGGAGGCGTAGATGGTGGGGTTGAGCCCCTCGGGAGGTGAAAAGCTGGGGATTTCCAGGTGATCTGCCATGAGGTAGTCCTCAACCACAGCTGAAGGGACAGAGGAAGGCATCCGAAGTTAAGACTGTGTCAGAGCCCACCTTCCCAGAGTCAATGGCAACCCCGTCCCTTCCCATAGCACTCATCCCCTCCCACAAGCAGTTCCCAGAGGATCAGATGAGCTGCATGCATCTCCAGGCAGATTCCAGTTAACAGCCAAGGAAGTGGAGCCACAAGGACATCCTGGGATGGGGGGGGGGGAGATTTCATTCTGGAGGAAATACCCCTCCCCTCGCAGTTCCTTCTACATTGCAAAGGGATGATAGGAGATGCTAACCTACTGCCGCAATGTACGGATTTTTAATCTATACTATTGTAAATTTTATGCTGTTTTATGTAAGCTGCTCTCGGCTGGGAGGGCGGGGTAGAAATTTAATGAATCAAATCAGAGCATTCACATGCACAAGGCTGCCATGCAGAAAGCAAAAAACAAAACACCAGAGCTCTCTATTCCTTTGAATCTGACCCACTGCAGAGTCGTACCTTTGTGATAAAGCGCGACCTTCTCCGACTCAATGCAGAAGTAGCCGAGGTCCTCGTGGCCTTTGTACTGTGAGACGCTGAAGAGGCTGCCGCTCTCCACGTCCAAGACCAGCTCTCCATGGCAGCCCTCCAGCTTCTTACCGCCCTCACCCTGCAGGAGAGCAGATAATCCTAGATCTTGGTCCAAACGCTTACGAGAGCCCCAAAGGGCCTTTCGAGAGGCTGTGAGGCCAACTCTGAACTGCTCCATCCTCCCCTGAACAAGAACGTGGGGCTGCTCCACGTTCACCGATTTTCTAATAACTATTTCTTGCAGGGCAATGCAGCCTCCTGTACTGGGGTGCTAGCAAGCTTGCTCAGCCCACTTCTGGCTTTCCAAATCTTCCTCCCAAGCAGAAGACCAAAATGATCAGCCCCCCCCCCTCCAAAAAAAATATCATCAGCACTCAGGCCCAGGTGAGTGGCCAACCGAGAGGAGTGCAGGCAAAGTCATCTTTCCCCCCTGGCCACTGAGACCATTACCTTGGCATCGCACAGAGCAGTGACCCGTCCCTTCCCCACCCGGAGCATGACGGAGACACAGCTCTGGAGAAACGGGTTCCTCTGCTCCCCCTTCTTCCGCTGGGCGGCTGCCTCGTCTGATGAATAGAAGTGGGAGTCCTCATCCTCGGAGTCTGAATCTGGAAAAGCATGTTTTGAAAAGAATGATGTGTGTGTCCCCCGCCCCCCAATGCCCCGAAAGCTCTGCCCCCTCCTCGGTGAGGAAGTCCAGGAGTCTTGAACTCCTGAAACTCCATTCTAAACTGAAGAAGACGATAAGCCACACTCAGTCTGGATCCAAGGCAGTCAGAGCTGCGACTTACCCACACCAAGAACCATTCTCCGGGTTGGGACGGCCCTGAAATGTACTCCCTTCCCCTCAGGGGTGGGACCACCATTCCTTACCCAGTTTAAAGGCTGACTTGCACATCTTGAAGTTCTCCTGCCAGCGGGGGGATGCCTCAGCGGCTGTAGTGGTCCCACGTCCACCCAGAGGATCAGAGGGGCTTGGAGGAGGGCTGTAGGGCTCCCACATCAAAAGGTCATTATTGATCCTGCAGAAGGAAGGAAGGAAGGAAGGAACGGCAAGTGTCATCCCATGCAACCATCAGCATCACACAACCCCAAAAAGTCTGTAAAGGTCTGCTTTGACATACTCCCTTTCATTCCCACCCCACCCCTTTGTCATCCAGAACTGGACAGGAGAACAGACAGACACCAGTCCACAGACAGTGACTCTCCTCACCCATGCCCAACATGGGAAACAGCATACAGGCAACCTGGCACCAGAATATACCATTTTATGGGCAGGAAAACTTCAAGGGGAACACAGAGTTTGCCCAGTGGAGTCTGGTGACCAATGTTCCCTCTAAGCTGAGTTAGTGTTCACACATTTTTGTCTTAGCTCAGGAAGGATGGCTCCAGAGCAAATTAATTCATGCAGCGGCCAAATCGCTCGCTCACATCTTTAATGCCAGGAGCTCACAAAGTAGGATTTTTGCTCACAAGACTCCACACCTTAGAGGCAGTATTGCTGGTGACTCCCGCTGGCCCTGTCTTGCCCAGACTTGCAGAGTAAGGATTCTGACCTGTTATAAATGCTCTCGTAGAACTCTTTACTGGGGAGGAAAATGTGCGCAGTGGGGAACGTGACCTCTAGGGCGTACTGGGAGGCTGCCATTGTCTGGGCCTGGAACTCGGCCATCTCCTCCGGATCTCCAGGGATCACCATCTAGTGGAAGGGGAAAGGAGGAAGACCAGAGGTGAGACAAATCGACAACTGGCAGGAATGGGTCACCAGGGAAGCTTGGAAAGCAGGGATAAGTCCAGGAGGGACAATTGGCACCTTCTCAAGCCAACTGTCACACCCAGTCACTGGCCACTCACCTCCTCCGTCTCGTACATGGTCCGTTTGGAGGAGAAGGGGGAAGGCTCGGGCTGCTTCAGCTCACAGGGACTCTCTGCTGTCGAGAGTTCCATCTCCTCAGCCTTCGCAAGGCTCAGGTCCCACTGGGGGTCACTAGCCTGGGGGTGGAGGGTCAGAGTGATTCTGCCGGGGAGAAAACAGCACTGGACAGGGTGCCGGGATCTTCATGGAGGTTCAGTCCCACACATTTAGAAGAAAATGCCAAGCCAAATGGGAGGACAGGGAGGTACTAGGCAGAACACCCCTTTCCTCCCTCAAGTAGCTGAGGCAACACCCAAAGCCATCTTTCATATCCCCAGGAGGACTGCTCTCAAAGAATGGGCATCAGCTGGAGCTGGCCATTTCCCTGTGGTTTCCATCCTTTGTGCATCAGGGAGTCCTCCTTTGTGGCCCAGACACACTCCTAAGTACTTTACTTCCTTCTGTACCAGTTGTGCCTTACCCCAATAGATTCTGAATCCTGTTTTCTGATTAAGCTTCAAAACTGCCCTAGTTCCATCATGAACAAACTCTGGTTCTTTACCAAAGACGATAATATCATCAGCTGTATCTGAGGAAGAGTGCGTGCCCACAAAAGCTCATACCTTGAATAAAACTTTGTTGGTCTTAAAGGTGCTACTGGACTCAAACTTTGTTCTGCTGCTTCAGACCAACAATCTAATATCATCAATGTAAGACTTTGTAGCATCCCTGTACTCTGTGGGAAGCTTATCCAGCATCTGTGCTTATGACACAGACTAGGCGAGAGGTGCAAGCCCTGTGGTACTCTTCTGTAACAATACTGCTGTCCACAAAATGCGACTGCAAATTTGTACCAACAAGCTGCTATTCAGAGGGAAACACAAAAGCCAAACTTACTTTGGGAGGATGTACTTCTTCTCTGTCACTTTGGCCAACAAGTTGGGGGCTTTGCCAACCCGAAAGCAGGGCACTGAGAGCTTCTCGCCATCTTCATACACACCTACAAACAGCAATGTCAAGAGTCATGGCCCCTGTGCATCACCAGTGGCAAGAAGGCTACCCTGGACCCAGGGCCATTCAAATCTCTCTGGGGCATGAGCTTTGACACGGCTGCCATCATTTACATGGAGATACACTCCCAAGTATCAAGGCTCCAGCTCCTTATTGGCTGACTGGTCAGCCCCCTCCCTCCTGCTGAGTAAGCATCAACACTCAAGGCACCTAAGGCCAAAATAAATAAAACAAAAATAAAACTTAATCGCCAAACACAGCAGCCAGTTAAAATTCCTGGACAAGGAGCATTCGCTTCATGCACACACAACTCCCCCCCCCAAGCAATACAGTTTCAATTAAAATAAGCAGCAAAAGTATAAAAGCTGTATAACTGCAACGAGTCGCTGCAGTTTAAGAGTCAAAAGGTTAAGGTAGCAAAACCATCAAAGGCCTTCCCAGGATAAAATGTATTGCACTAACTTCTGGAAGCTAATTTGACATATGCCAATATAAACAGATCCAGATGGGTAGTCGAGTTTGTCTGTAGGAGCAGAAAAGAGCAAGAGTCCAGTAGCACCTGAAAGGCTAACAAAATATGTGACAGCATATGAACTTCCATGAGTCACTGATCACTTCTTCAGATAACACTGCGCACAGCCGTGCCTCACGAAAGCTCGTCCCCTGCCACATATTTTGTTAGTCTTTCAGGTGCTACTGGACCCTTGCTCTTTTCTACTGATAGAGCTAGCTACAAGACCTGTCAAATCTGATAAAGGGGTGAGAGGGAAGGTTAAACGATAAATACTAATTATAAAGTACATTACCAAGTTAGACCTGTACAGAGCAGAGGCAGTTACAGTCTTTTTCTCTTTTTCTGAGTAAACTTGCACAAACAGCCCACTGACAAACTGGCAGCTGTAAATCAGGGACACATTTCTAAACCTGGACTGGGTAAAGACTAAACCATTCAATGCAGTCACTAATGCTATCCACCCTACAATCAGAATCACATGTAACCGCTTCAGAGACATTCATACACCCCTTTTGTTCACTGTTCTTACCATTGGAAGAAAGAAGATCAAACACTCAAGTATACAGTAAACCTACCAATGGTGACTTTTCCTGAAAATGCAGTTCTTCCTACCTGGAACACATCCTTCAAGAGAAACCAAGAATCTAAACCTGACCCTACAAACCAAATGCATCCACCACCACAACAGGCGTCACTTCAAGCAGGAGCCCACAAAGAGAGGAGATTGTTGACTAAGATCCATCAAGCATCAATCCTAATGACAGAAACTATCCTCTACAAAAGGCATGTGAGATATTAGAAACTCTTGACCCCATTTGTGTTAAGAGACTTCAGCCACCATTTTCTGTTACATTGCCATCCAATTAAAAAAGCCTTTAAAAAGCCTTCTCCAAGTCTCCTTTTTACTACTTACCCCCCACACACATAATTAAAAAAACTTGAATCAAATCTATCAAAAATGGGCCTCATAGCAAATCCAGTGGTATCAGCTGACTTGAAGATGCCACTCAAACATCCTCCATCCCCACCCCAATAAAACAAGGTACAATGACGGCCAAAACACAGAACATCTTATCAAACTAGCAATATTAGAGAAAGCAAATGCCCTGGACATCATGTGTAGTAGGCTGAAAGAGCAACTACAGATCTTAGCACTAATATCAGAAGTCCGGGGGGGGGGCAGCAACCCTGAAAGTGTCAAGGCATATTCCTTTAGAAGACCACTTACGACATTTACAACACAAAAGCCATTTGATGCTAGAAACAAGCAAGATATACTGAATACACTGATTACAAGTTCTTTTAGGTACTGGAATATTCATGCAAGTTGAGGGGACCTTATGCCTTTCCTACTACTCCACTGAGCAAAAGTATAAATATTTTAATAAAAACATATGTACACTCAAACTCTCCTTTTGGCTTATGCTTGAAGCCTTCCTCTAAAGGAACAGCTTTAAAAGAGGCTTAGGTAGATTCATGGAAGAGAAGCCCTGGTGACTGAGGGGAACCTCCACATTCAGAGACACTAAACCTCTGAATCCCAGGTGCAGGACGCAAAATCAGGGGAAGGCCTCGGCCTCTCTGCCCTGTTGTTGAAGCCCAGAGGAACTGGTTGGCCACTGTGTGAGACAGGATGCTGGACCAGATGGACGATTGGTCTGATCCAACAGGGCTCTTCTTGTGTTCTTACGTTGGAGGAAGGCTACCTGGAGGATGGTTGGGGCTCCATCCCCATCTGTGCTTTTTAATTTTGTCCTTCTTTCACAGCTCTTGTGCTATGCTAGAGTTCCCCTTCCTGAAAATCCTTTCCATCTTCAGCATCCTAGAGAATCGCAAACTTCAAATCCCTCGTCCCATTACATCTCTATGTTTATTTCAAAAACTTTTGTGCTATTGATGAAGGGGGAAGCTGAAACTTTCCCAGCTACAACTTTCCTCTGCTTCTCTGTTATGCCAGCAGCTTCCTTGCTAAGATGCATCCAGAAAGGCCAACAACTAGGTGCCATAGATAAAAACAGAAGGCACAAACCGAGAGAGAGGGGGACGACTCACCTGTTTTTGGGTTTTTTTGTTTTTTTTTACTAAGCATGAGGGAGGCCTTGCTGTTCCCCACAGCACCAGAACACTGTCTACCCTCAAGCCCAAGGACTGGAAATTGGGCCTCACCACTGAGCACCTGCAGTTTCATCAGGCATTTTCCACAACATAAGATTCACATGACGCTGGGATTGCAGGTCCATGCCTCTGGCTGTACTGAACCTAGGCTATTATAGCGGCTCTGCAGCTGCCTCCCTGGAGTTCCTGGGGGAGAGGGGAACCTTGTCAGGGAGGAATCCAGGCCACTTCTTACCGTGCAAGCTGCTGAAGGTGGTTTCCAGCTGGGTGGAGCCAGCAGGCCCAAGTTCTGTGCACAGCTCGAGATCCGCCAAGTCTAGGCGCAAGCGCTCCTTGCGCACTGCCTTCTCCGCCCAGGGCTGCCTCTCCGGCCACGCCCGCAGGTCTGGAATTGGGAACTGCACCCGTAGGGTGGCCTTGGGAGCCGCCAGCTGCACACTCGTCTGCCATTCGGCAGCAAGGGGAGAATCTGCCTGGCACCCAGCCAGAGGGAAAAGGGGAAAAGAAACGGTTGAGGAGACCCTTTCCCATGGGAGATGCCAAGGCCTCCGTCTGCTATGTGCACCAAGCCCCTCCCCCCTTACCAAGTGTGCCTCAACGGGAGGAGCAGGAGACCAGGCTGGGATGGTAGGCTCTGTAGCCCAGTGGAGGAGGGAGCAAAGCCGGTCGAGCGTCCCCAGGTCCACATCCGAGCAGAAATCGGCCAGCTCAGCCACCAGCTCCACGGTGTGTTTGGCATTAGCTTTGGCAAGGCGGCTCTGTGGGGGAAACACCGGAAGAGTCACAGGAGGAGGGCTGGTCCCTCATGTTCAGACTGGGCTGCTACCCTTCCAGAGGCCCCTTCAGACACACACCATACTGCTTGTTTTCATACTGGGTTTAGAGATAGTTCTCCTTCACAGACATTCACGTCAGCTGTCTTTTGAGAAAATAATAAAACTCTGCCAATGCTTTAAAAAAAAACTTTCATAGGAGAATGAAAAAAAAAAATTAAAAACAACAAAGGAGCTCAAGTCTTTCGAAACAGATCCCCTTCATGATAGTCTACACAGGTTCTCAACCTTTATGAACCTATTGGCATTTTTCCAATTATGACAAAGGACGGTGGGCGCAACTACAAAATGGCTTCCACGGAAGGTGAAGTCAACTACAAAATGTCAGGGAATTAGGTAAAGATAAAGGTTTCCCTTGCTCAGAAGCCAGTCAAGTACAACTCTAGGGATGCGGTGCTCATCTCAGTTTCCAAGCTGAAGAGCCAGCGCTGCCCAACGACATTTCCATGGTCATATGGCCACCATGACTAGACACTGATGCGCACGAAACACTGTTACCTTCCCGCCAACGTGGTACTATTTATCTACATGCAATTTCTTGGCAGGAGCTGGGACCAGAGACGGGAGCTCACTCCGTCATGCAGCACTCAGGTCTCAAACTGCGGAACTACTGGTCTGCAGTTCAGCGTCTTAACCACTTGGGCCGCTACAGGAAATTAGGTAATGCTTAAATCTCATAGCAACTCTTCAACACTTCAAGCAAGATCCCTTGCTCCAATCCCTTACTCCAGTCCAAAGAAGGGAATCCACCCCACTGTCGAAAGGGCAGCCGTGCCTGAGGTGATCCTGGTGTATGGGCGGGTCCCCCTCCTCACTCAGAGAGCCACTGAGGGACATAGTAGGGCAAGATCAGCGTCCTTAAACTGTCAGGGACTCAAGCAGGGGGTGTCAAACATACAGCCTGGGGGGAACCGTCCAGGGCTTTTATCTGGTCCTCAAGCAACTGGTGAGAGGGAGGGAAGGCATGAGGCTGCTCAGGGGGGGAGAGTTCAGCACGCGGGCACACAGGGCGAGGTGTGTGTGGTAAAAGCTGTCAAGAAATTAAAGGAAATGGCTAGGGGGCAGGTTTCCCTTGGGGAAAACCTAGTCTTGCATATGATTAAATACAGTTATTGGGGCTTTTGTGGATTCCCCAGTAAATAAATAAAAAAATAATAATAATATTGTTAATTGGGTTTGCCTATGTCATTAAAAAAATTATATCTCCAATATCTGGCATCACATTTTGTGGTAGGCATGGCCCAGCCTGACAAAGTGACATTTATTATTATTGTTGTTGTTGTTGTTGTTATTGTTATTAATAAAATTTGATTTCTAAACTGCCCTCCCTCATATCTGGGGCTGAGGGTAGTGTACAACATTAAAAATTTACAATATTAATCAAATATAAAAGAGTTAAAACAATAAAACAATCACAATAAGCATTTCAGATGGCATCTGGAATCAAATTACTTTATCCCAGGGGGGGAGTGAACAGAAAAGGCCAGGCTGATTAGAAACCATTTAAAAACCATTGGCCCTTATGTCAGATCCAGCCCCCATAACAAACAAGTTTGACACCTCTGGACTAGAGTGTGCAAAGAACATAAAGTTGGCCACTTCAGTCCAGTGTGAGCCTACCCTCTTCACAGGCTGAGAAAGTGTGGGGACATTGGGTTCTGAGTACCACGGTAGTTTTCTTCACTTCGAGCCCACCTCAGAGGTGGAAAGGAAGACTGGGGGGGTGGGGGGACAGACTGAGTGCTGCCTGTCACCCTAGAGGGAAAGCAGCACACTTCTATATTCAGAGGGGGACTCAGCCCTCAAACCACTTAATAAGAAAACTGTGCAGCCAGCCCTTCTACAACATCAGCAAAGAAGGCCTAGGCAGGTCTCCTTGTCAGAGCCATGAACCTATGGACCAATCAGTAGGAGGTGTGACAGCATACCTAGCTGCCCTCTTGCCAACACTTACCTTTGAGGAGGGCAGTCTCTTCGAGTGCTTGGAGCGGACGCGGGCACAAGGCCGAGGTGACTGGCTGTACGGAAAGGCACTGGGGACGGTGAAGACCAGCAGCTGAGAAGGAAACCGGAGAAGCAGTAACAGTTGAAGGGAAGGTGTTCTCCAGATGAAGGGAAGAGGGATGTTGTTTCATGCAACTCTCCGCTATCCAACTGCCACCACAGGCGTAATCGCCCACACATCACTAGCGCAGCCTGAGCTTGAAGGAGCCTGCGGTTTCCTGAAGGCTCCACCCCTCACCTCTGTATACTCCGGCTTTGCCTGCGCACTGCTCTCTGGCCAGAGGCACTCCAAAATCTCCAACAGCCCAAAGGACGCATCCCAGCTGAACATCTGCAGCCGGCCAGTGGCTTTGTGCTCACAGCTGATCTGTACAGCAGCCCCGGTTAGCCTGAAAAGTGATCCAAAGATGGCGAAACTCAGCATGAGGAAGGGGCAGAGAAGAGGTGAGAAGGAAACTGCGGAAGTTCTGGGACGTGACTTCCCTCTGGCTGCTGACAGAAGTGCTGCACGTCACAGCAGGTGTTTGCAAGAGCATCAAAAGCCCAACAGAAGAGTTTCCTTGGCCTCTTGGGAATGCTCTTCCATGCTCTGTTCCTTGTTCCATCAGAGGCAATGGCAGCTTGGCTGCAGAAGGGCACAAGGGCTGGAGGAGTGGTGAGTAACTGAGCCTGGGCCTTAGCACCTACCTGACATTGCTGAATGGACAGGCCTCCTCAAAACACTGGCGCAAAGGCTGGAAGTCCCGGCCCCCGAAGGCAGAGTCCTTCAGGCCACCCAGCTGGGAGAAGAAACGCTGAGCCAGCTGAAGGCAGGGCTGAGAGGGAGGTGCCGTCCTCTGGGACTGGTGCAGCAGCGTCACAGTGAGCCCCCCCATCGTCACCCGCAGCAGCGCTTCTGGTCGCTGACTCTCCACTGAGGGCGGTGGTGGATGGGCGGCTTTGCCTGGAAGACAGAGGAGAACTTTTGAACAGGCAGAACCAGCACCCTAATGGCTGCCCTATGCAGAGCTCTAGAGGTCCCTCATAGCAATGCCAGTTTCCAGGTGGAACCTGGGGATCTGCCGAAATTACAGCTCATCTTCAGATTATGGAGATCAGTTCCCCTGAAGAATATGGATGCTTTGGAGGGTGGACTCTATGGCCTTGTATCCCACTGTGGTCCCTGTCTTCCCCAGCCTCCATCCCACAAATCTCTAGTTTCCCAACTTAGATCTGGCAATCTGACTCCCCCATCACCCACCGGTGGCCAGGGAGGACCTGGCAACCCTAGCCTATCAGGATCCTTCCAGCTAGCAGCTGTGCAAAGCTCACAGGGAAAGTGAGGGTCTCTCCCCTGCCAATCACGCAGAGAGCAATTTGAGACTTCACAGAGCAACACAAGAGGGGCCAAGAAAGCAGCAGCAATTACATTCAGTGACCATGGCCACTGTTTCAACCTTGCTTCAGTTCCTAAGGCATCTCTGAATGAAGGGAGATACTGTCGGCACACTCAAGTCCTAGGCATGGGAGAAGTATTTCTGCTCGGGGTTGTTTTGAATGTTTTTACCGCAGCTGGCCGACTGGTAGGATAAACAGACTGTATGCCACTGGAAGCCACAACTGGCCTACGCAGCTATAGTAAAAAAAAACCTTGACAGCATCTCCAGCTATGCAAAATGCTCCCCGCCCCCAGGCCCATATGGCCAAAGCCTGAGTAGTACTGTAGCCTTAGTTTTTTTCCCCCGTGTCGGAGGTCAAACTTTCACAGAACGTTCCGGGTTCTGGTAGTTTGTGGGTCTGGTACATTACTGTAACAGGGAATGAAAAGGGAAGCTATTAAAAGTTGGCCCTTCCGCTTGAGAGCAGAAGCATTTGCATACTTAAATCTGCAAGTTCTCAAAATGGTACCTGAACAGACATATTGGCTATAGGACAATGTGTTCACATGAATTAACAGATTAACCAACTACAAAGCAGAAGCTAGAAAGCCCTAATTGCCATTATTAAGAGCCGATTTATTGTTGCCTATAAAAGTTCTGTCCGACTGACTCATCCAAGAGCTATAAAAGGCTGTGATGCCAGGAGTACTCCCAGCTTCCTGCATGGGTCCTTCCTGCCCCGGGATCCTAACCACCCACATACTGGAGCTCTTGCATCCTAATTCCTTCTTTCCACTGCTGCTCAGACCTTGCAGAGAATCAGGGAAGAACATCATCCTTTCTCCTCCCTCCCACCTTTCCACAGTGGAAACCCATCTCACTTGGTATCTTGTTGAGGCACGGCAAGGTAGCAGCAAAGGGTGACTGTCCATAGCGCCTGGGACTACTCAGGATCAGCTGTGGGGAGAGAGAAAAAGAGAGAGTTGAGGGTGAAGCAACATCCCCACCAGGAGAGACATTACACGGAAGGGAAGAGCAGGCGTTGCACAATAGTTGTGGGCAGAAGGTAGGGACAGAGTACGGACTACGGTCTGCAGCCTGAAGTCGAGACTAGCCAAATTTCCCGATATACAACTGCAGTCAGAGGGGGGGAAATACACAAGCCATAAACAGTTCAAAGCCTCCTGAAGACCCCACAGCAAGGGAGGAGGCTGAAGACCTGTGCCCTGCTGCTTGGCAAGAGCTCTTACCCCTGGTGCGAAGGCTGGAGCCGGAAGGTGGCTGGTACTAAAGTCACTATGGGTGGAGGAGCCTAGATCAACATCGGAGAGTTCGCTGACCGAGCGCACAGAAGTCACACTGCTTGTCATGGGTGCCATGGAGAAGAACATCTCTGAAAGGCAAGGAATGTCAGATTTGGAGCACGGACCTGAGGTGGTTGTCAGCTCAGCTCTGCAATTCAAGGGGGCTGCTGGCCAAACGAGTTGTACCCAGAGCAGAAAAGACGGCCACTACCGAAAGTTTTTGAGCTATTGCGCAGAATTCACGTTTGGCATCAAGAGCTTCTCAACTGAAGTCTCCCTTCAGGATTACTCAGACACCAAGGAGAAAAGAAAAAATTTTCAGGGATTGTAAGGTTTGCTAGGGAAATGACAATTTCCCACTCCTAGCCAGTAGGCAGCATGAGATGGTTCCACCTGGGATGCATGGAACAGAAGGGGCAAGGATCTGTCTGCTGCCAGCTCCTTCAAGCAGGGATGGGAATTAGGGCCTGGAAGGGTAACAGTGACAACTAACAAGTTAAAAACCAGCCATGGCACCTTTCGATGCCCAACAGACCTCCGCTCCCACATGATGATGAGGGTCCACCTCTCTTTTGGACAAAAGGCTTGCTGGTGACAACAACTTCTGCCAATTAAAAAATATGGGTGAGAGCCATTAAGAACACCTTTACTGCTGTTGCTGTACATAATTACTAAATAGAGAACTAAAGAGTCGAACTAGGATATGAAGGCCAGTATCACAAAACCCTGAAATGAATACACTGGTGTGGAGATGGGACAGACTGCAGCTAAGAGAGATCGCCATAAAGTCAACACCATAAAAGAAGAATTCAGCTGCAGGGACCTGGAGTCTCTCAGAAGGATACCACGGGGTTTCAGACAGAGGGATGTAGTAGGGAGGGCACAGCAGGAGCATGTCTCCCCATACGCTAAAGCCCACCTCCATTTTCCAATGTGACATATCTCTCCTCTCCCTCCAGACGCGTGGCAGCAGTCCCCAGCCCCGAATGCAACTGCTGACTGAGGTCCTGCTCTATCAGCTTCAGGTCCTCCGAGTCCAGAGGGCGACTTTTGCTCAGCTGTTCCTGTAGGACGCCAGATTCTGGGAGAGAAAAGAGGGCCATGGAGTCAGGTGGAACTAAAGAAGATGGGAACAGCTGGAACTGTCTAAAGAATCCGGTAGTGGGTGGCAAGAATGGTACATCAAACAGGATGGAAGCAGCCCCATACGAACTGCCTATTATTGTTTCACATATGCTACCTTGGGTCCTTATGGATCAAACGGCAGGGTAGTAATCAAACAAACAAGAAGGAGGGCCCTTGTCTTATGCTGTGGGGTCTTAACACTGCATGGAAGGTGGCATCTCGAGAGTCAAGTAAGCCCTCTAGGCTTGTAACCATCAACTAGGCTATGGGGGCAGGACAGGATACTTCTGGGCATTGCCAAAATGGAAGCCAAAACCTGAAACTGGGTTACCGCTTGCTCCCCATAACCGGCCCCCGCCCAAGCTCACCTGAGAGATTCAGAGAAGAAAGAAGATCTAGCAAGTACAGGATCTGACGGGGGGAGAGCAGGAGATGCAGCGACCCCATCTTGCCATCCAGCTCCAGCTGTGGAGACAGAGAGCACTGCTCCAGTTCACAAAGAATCCACCCCTCTCCTACCTGGCACAAATTATAGTGGTAATGTGCCAGGAGCGGCCTGAAGCCAGGGCTCCAAGTATATTATATTAGCAGATCCCTTATTTACTTATGAAAATTGGGAGGGAGGGGAGAAGCCCCCCTGCTCCAAGACCCGTCTTTGGGAAGAATCCCAAGGCCCTGGCAATTTGGCACCAGCATCCAGGAAGCTCACACCCAAGAGCTCTACATGTACTTTTGACACACAGCCCAGTTACAAAGCCAGTAAATCTTCAGCCTCAGTTCCTTCCTCTCCCTGCTTCCAAGATCTGAACAGGATACCCAGATCTCTGGGACAGAGGAGAGCTACTGCTTTCAGCAGATCACAAGTATGTGTCTGACTGACCTTGGGTCCAGGAAAAGCCTCGTTTTGCTTAAGCTTGATCCTCATCTCTGTGTACCCAGAGCAGCTGCCAATCTGAAGCAGAGGGGAGGCCGCCTCCTCCTCCTCCCCCTGAGAGCTGGACGACTCCGCTGCCTCCTGGATTGGAGGGAGGGGACAAGGCATTCCTAAACACAGGGAGACGGGAGTCTGCAACATCCCACCTCTCTCTGGCGCTGCTGCCCCTCCGTGCGTTTGAGCTGAAGGGGCAGCCCCCCCCAGCCCCATGCCACGGGGGTGATGGTGCTTTGAGGCTCCTGGAAGAGCTTCAGACCTTCCAAGACAGAGACAGCCCACAGGGCTATACCTTGGGGGCAGGGGACGGTGCACGAATACCACTGTCTCCACTGCCGTCTGTGAACTCCTCGTAGTAGAGCAAGATACCGCTCAGCTGCAGGATCTTGTGCACAAAGGCCGGAGGCTGGTGGATGTTCACAGGCAGCACTTGCCCGGGATCCTTCACTGCTTCATCACAGTATTCTAGCCTGTGGTCCGCATGCAGAGAGGGAGAGAAAGCAGAGTAGGTGAATAAGTCAGGACAAGCAAGGCACCAACAACTCAGCAGGAATCAGTCCCAAGGTAGTCTCTCTCTCTCTCTCTCTCTCCAATGCCTGGCCCCGCTCATCTTCCTTAAGAGACCATAACTTTCCACTGAAAACCTGTTGGAGGAGCACACCGCCTCGAGTGCGCTTACTGACTCAGTAAGCACGCGGGCAGTCTGCTAGCAATAAATGCCTCATGCTCTCAAGCGAAGGTAATCTAACAAATGCATCACATCCATCGGGTGAGTCGAAGCCACTTACTTTTTGATGTGCACCTCTAGGGCCACGCTGCCCTGCGCCCCGCTCGGCATGTGCTCTATTCGTACCACAGTGTCCAGGAAGGTCACCTCGATCCTCCGCAAGACTAGGAGGAAGCAGAGAATGCCAAGAAATCACTAGGCTCCCATGCGTGGCTACAAAAACACATTCTATCCAGCCTTCATAGAGTAATGAGAGAGAGTAGGCGGCCTTAATGAGCATAAAGTGGGGTGGAAAACCTCACACAGTTGGGTGGCTGCCTTGGGAGGCCTGCACCCCTCCCTCCGGTCAAGACTTGTTCATAACAGTGATGTACACGGATGTTAGTTTCGGAGGATAGGAATATTCGTCTGCTGCAGAACAGCCAGATTCCAATCCAGTAGCCCCTTAAGAGACCAACAAGATATTGGGGGGAGAAGAGAAGAGAAGAGGCTGGATTTATACCCCACCCTTGACTACCCAAGGGAGTCTCAGAGCGGCTTACGAACTCCTTTCCCTTCCCCTCCCCACAACAGACACCCTGTGAGGTAGGTGGGGCTGAGAGAGCTCTGACAGAAACTGCTCTTTTTCAAGGACAGCTCTGACAGAACTATGGCTTGCCCAAGGTCATCCAGCAGGTGCAAGTGGAGGAGTAAGGGATCAAACCCGGTTCTCCCAGATTAGAGTCCGTGCACTTAACCACTACACCAAACTGGCTAAATAAGCTGTCAAGAGCCAAAGCTCCCTTTATTAAAAACATTTTATTGAATTCCCACAACAGAAGTGGATGATTATTTTTGAAGAGAAAGAGAAGCAGCTTTGCCCATAGTGCTGCAGCTTGATCTGCCATCAGTAGCCTGACAGCCACACAATCATAACTGCCCCCCCTTCCAGCCATTCCTGCTTTTAACCTGCTTTGTAGATCCAAATAAAAACAGAAAAATGAAAGAATATGCAACCTCCACCTACCCGAGTTTCACTCCTAAACTGATGCTTTATATCCCATCTACAAAAATATATCTGAAATGTGTGTTTCCTTAAGGAAGCAATGATCTTTCTAGGGCTGGGAAAGGAGGAGCACTCACAGCCCAAAAATGATGGATTCAGAAACAAAGGATGTATTCTTTTTAAAAGAACAGAAACCAGTGAACTGTTTTTTCTCCCCTCTTTTTAAAGAGCTGCATGAGGTTCCAGTGGGGATGTGTAGGAAAATACCACCCTTCTGGGCAAAAAAAATACATAAATCATGCTGGAAAACTAAGGTTCCAGAACTACTCTAGGCATGAAGGTGCAGAAGCAAGGTTCTCTCTTTAATGGACACAGGCATTAGCTAACAGATGCCTTCCACAATCACACTGGAACATGATTATTTAATTCATTTACACAACATTTCCCCTTCCTCCAATGGGGACCCAATGTGACTTACAACATTTCCTGTTTCTCCATTTTACCCTCACATCAGCAATATGAGGCAGATTAATCTGTAGACATGCAACTGGCCCAAGGTCACCCCCAGCCCAGGTAGACATAACCCAACCAAAGCCCAGATGTGAGCATCTCTCCTGCACTGAAACTCACCAGTTTCTATGGTTTGGGCAAACATTTCAAGCCCCTCAAGAGGCTGGGGGGTGTCCGAGGGCTCCTCGGCCTGCTCCTTCAGGCACTCCTGCGCCAGCTGCATGCTCGTGGTCATGCATGATGCCCAGCTCTGCGACTCTGAACCAGGGGGAGCTACAGGAGCACAAACAGGAAAAGGGTTATTGGGTCGTAGGCAGATGCAAGAGGCAAAGCCCTGAGGGTGGGAGAAACTGAGGCAAACAGCCTCTGGGGCAGAAAGCCAGGCTGGAGAAACAGCAGGAGACTGGCTCTACTTTCTCCTGCATCCACCTCCTTGGCCAGTCCACATTATGACCACTCGAGACAGTAGCTTGCTGTGAAGGCAGAAGCAAACCGACATAAAAAAGGGATTCAGGGAAGCCTAAAGTGCTCAGCCTCTGCCCCCACCCTCCACTGCAAGGCTAGAATTAGGATGAAAAACTGGGTTTCCCCAGCACAACCCAACTGCCCATGTTTCCCCTCCCCTCATCCCCCAATCCGTGCATCAATCCCTCAATTGGCTCTCACCGCTACGATATTTTGGCCGGCACGTAATCTGTAGACCGCTCACTTCCACAGTGCAGTTCTCAGTGACTAAGGCAGACCAGGGGATTGTGACGGCGATGCTGTCAATGAAGCCATCGACGATTTCCAGAGGGGCCCCAATGGACTCCAGGAACTCGTTCACAGACTGTAGTGGGAAGAGACTGAGCTGAAGTCAGGTGGCAAGAACGCGGCCCATCTGACCAGCAAATCACCTACATGCCAGCAAATAGGCCCTCTGAAAAGAACCCTCCCTGGGTCATCAAGTGTCATGAATCAGCCCTAAAAGGCCCAGCTGGTATCAGGTGGGTAGGAAGTTTGGCTCACAGGCTTGGGCAGTGTCACCCATATTCAGTCCCAGCACTGGAGACCCCAAGCCCCAATCTGGATGCTCCTAACTGTACAACCCCACCAGGAACAGCAAGAGAGAAAGGGGGTAGACAAAATGAAGATGTCCACTTAACTGTTGCTATGGTTTTACGTAATTGCATTTACACCACAAAAACCAACACTGCATATAGTTGCCAGGAGGTTTCTCACCACATGCTAAGCAGACCCAGACCGCATACCTGTGGATCTAGATTTAATATCAGGTCTGTCACACTGCGATATAAAGTTGCCGACATGACCTTAGCTCAAGCAAAACCTGCAACTGACTCTGGGTCAGTAAAAATCAACTGCTTTGGTGGGCATCTGTAGTGGAAAGTGCCATCTAGTCACAGCCAGCTAATGGCAATCCCACCAGGTTTTCAAGGAAAGAGACTTCAAAAATGGTTTGCCACTGCAAGTCTCTGTGAAGTAAGCCTGGACTTCCTTGGTGGGCTCCCATCCAAGTACTAAGTGCTGACTCTGCTTAGCTTCTGAGATCCAGTAATCATGAAATCTAGAGCTAAAGTCTGTGGGGTCTTCTGAGATCCAGTAATCATGAAATCTAGAGCTAAAGTCTGTGGGGTCTTGCATGGATTAAAAAAGTTTCTTCAAGCGTCACCTTACATTGCATAACCCCCAAAGTAAAATGCAGTGATTGGTTTAATCATGAACTGTCCTACTGACACCCACACAAGACGAAGTCCATCACATCTGTGTGCTGCTGGTAAGTGAATACCGCATTTCCCTCCTGCATACAAAGAACAGCTGACTAAAGCCTGGGAGATTATGGCACTTCGCAAGTTAGCCCAATATGA
The DNA here is from genome assembly GCA_029233225.1 of Lepidodactylus listeri. Taxonomy (NCBI): domain Eukaryota; kingdom Metazoa; phylum Chordata; class Lepidosauria; order Squamata; family Gekkonidae; genus Lepidodactylus; species Lepidodactylus listeri. The sequence continues at coordinate 141,641,556 of JARCFY010000003.1, forward strand.
ACAATCATGTCTCAAAATCAAGCCAGTTATCAATTTATTTTTTGGGTTTTTTGCCTTTTGCTCTTCTTTCTTCCCTAAACTACCATCACTGGGGAGGAGAAACAAAATACCACCTGCCTCAATGCAGGCAATATTTTCATTACGAGTGATCTGTACTTCACTTAATATTTCAGAAGAGATAACATTTTGATATGTGTTTTTGTAAAATTAAACAAACAATCAAACTTAATGGACCATCTGTTAGCTTTAAAACTATTTTATTCCAAGATATCCCCTTCCATCCTCCCCTAACCCAAGACTCTGAGCCTCTTGAGTCTAATCTCCTTCACAAAACTGTTTGTTATAACATAACTCAATAAAAATAATTTTTTAAAGGATGGTTACATTTTAATATCCTGTGAAGCAAATCATTAAGTAAGCTGAAAAACTGACTTGGCTAATTTTGGAGTATTGTGGGATATGTTGGTTTAACAGCCAACTAGTTTTTATTTCACCTTCCTATTAGCAAGTGAAGTCTTCTTAAATAAACCTGACCAGTCTTTTATTTATAACATCTACAAGCTCTAAGTCTCTGTGTTTGAAACTGCATGGATGGAACCGACTGCTGTGTCACCAACCTCATGCCAGGGACAGGAAGTGAATGATCCTCACCATACACTTGGGAGCTTAAATGAGGCATTTTGGACAAGATTTCCCCACACTGGGCCACTGACCAATTTAGTCACCAAGTACTGCAGTGACCTCTAAGCCAAACAATAGATTCCAAACAGATCCATCTGCCATACTAGGCCAGCTACATGGGGGAAGCCAGGAGGTGGGGCAGATATAGAGAAGAACAGCTCCATAAATTACCCTGGTCAGTCCAAGTTAGGCACTCAAAAGAAAAAATCTGAGAGTGCACTAGATGAAGGAACTGGAAGATGACACCAGTAAAAGATCTGAACTACTACTCCCATTACAAATTGGACTTGGGCCCCAGATCTCAGTAACAGAGGTACCAACTCATACCCCTGGCTTTCCTTGAGCAAAGGCAACTGGAGACTAACCCACTATCTTTGCCGGGAGCTGTGCTCCAGAAGCGACCCACCCAGACGAATAAGCCTACAGCATTTAGAAGCAGAACAAGCCAGTGGGCCTGCACATTCCAAAAGATGTCTGCTTGAATTCTTCTGGTTCCTTGACACTTTCTGTCCTGTTGTCTTATCTTCCTTGAGAATTCAATTCTCAAGCAGTCAGCAACCTTGCAACCTGGGGCTCCACAATTCTCACATACCAAGACACACAGAATGTTTGGGTGAGAAGCAGAGGTTAGCTTATTGCTGTGATGACAAGTGGAGTTACCCCAGTTTATTTATACAGTGCAACACTTTGGTTATAGTTTTTTTTTTTTTTAAACAGCATTTAGGATTATGTTTGGTGGTAGCAATAATGAGAAAGGATGGTCATTAAAATATAAAAACCTGAGAGATGAAAAATAAGCATGGCTCCTAAAGGCAAAGAAAATTTGTCAAAGCCTGCTGTGACTCCTCTACATTTTACTGTATGGCTCAAGCCCTCTGGTTGAAGGATCCTGTTGTTAATGAAGAAAAGTGACTCCTCTAGCACATGTCTTCAAGGCCCTCCAGCCTACTGGAGGAAGAAATTCTCAACTGTTTACAGGATTACGTATGAGTTAAACTCACAAGAAGGAATATACCCTCTTCTTCTGGGCCAGGCACTATACAGAAGCACAGAGGCAGCCTGGGCAGAGCAAGGCTGGCAGGAGCTTGGAGAGCCAGTAAAGTCCTGGCCAGGTACCACAGAAATGGCCGGCACGCAAACTAATAAGCCACTGGCATGCTCCTCAGCCAAAGGAGCCAGCCAAACTGTCTTATACGAAAGCTAAGAACATGGACAGGAAGACGTGAAAGGTCCTGCAGAAAGTCCAGCACCCAACAAGTGGGCAATGACTTGCAGAGATAATTTTACCCAGCTGGCCTTCCTCCAGGCTAGGGTAAGAGATCTCAGAGCCAAGTACCAGCACCTCCCACTTCACCCCAAGAGAGGCTTCAGGCAAGCACTCATGCTTCCAAATAGTAATTGCTCCAGAACGATTACCTCTCCTCTGCTTTGGCATTCATGATCACCCACAAAACAGAACCCCAAGCACACATTAAAAAGACAAGTCTTGGCAACTGCTGCTGTGTACAGTAGGTTAGTAAGGGTCTCAAGGGGCATGTGGCTTGATATCCTTATTCCCTGCCCTACCAACTGACCTCCCTGGGAAACATTTGACCTTTGCAAGGGAGGCTTGCCCAAGGCTGGTATGAAAAGTATAGCTTATCCTTTTAAGCAGGTTGTTTTTTTCTCTTTGTCCTCCCTTAAAAACTACCCATCACACAGTGCAACATTTTCTACTTCTGTGCAACAGAAAACGAGTCCAAGGCAACCCACTGAGTCTGTGGTAGAGCAGGAATCTGTGGCCAGATCCAAAACCTTGGCACCCTACACAGTGGTTTACACCACTTGGCTAAGGGCAAAGGAAGCTAATGGGACAGTCCTCAGCATAAGGGAGGGTGACTGAAGAGCATGAAAAAGCCAGTCGTTATGGAGATCACCTCCTTTCACCACCATTAGGGAGTTTTCCTAGATGTAAGTTTTCTAAGGTTTGGAATTTGGTCCCCACCCACTACTGTCCTGTGCCCTTTGCCCCACAAGCAACTAGATTAAAGCGAGCCAGGAAAAAGTCCCAGAAGGCCAGGTGCTTCCTATTTCCCCCCACTGTAAGTCTGTTTATCTCCAAGGAGCCTTCCCTTCCCTGGATTGTAGCCAGGAACAACATTGAACTCAGTAAACAGCCTCTTGCAAAAGCTGGAGGCTACTGGGGGTTTGTCATCAGTCAAAGAAGCTGGTCACAACAATCCTGGGGAGATCTAAGGGGCAAGGCAGATATACCTTTCAGGGTACCCAAAGCTGTGCCACTGCACCTAAGTATGAGAGGACTGCTTGTGTTCATTTGTATTTGGCAGCTGCACGCTGGAGACAAGAGAAGCTTAACCGATACCTAAAGCTGATTGTGCTACTTCCCATTCCTAGAGAGCACCATCAAATCAGGCATGCAGACGCCTTGGAGTGCTCCAGTCTGCATCAGCAGCTTCACACCAACACAAACCCAGCATCTGGTCCCCACCAGTCTCCTTTCAGGGCAAATAATAATATTAAACAAGGGGGGGAGGAATGTCTGCCTTCCTCCACTCTGTGCCATCACCCCACAATGGGGACACATACTCCTCAGTTGTTATTTTGGCTCCTGCAACTCAAGGGATGACTCAGGGGCACGCCCTGTTCTGCTGCGACCCGACAGGATGGCTGTGGGTGTAAAGAGGGCAATTAAAGGGCAGCTGGAGGCCAATGGAGAGTGCAAAAGGCAGACAGAACAATTGGGGGGGGGATGACTCCAGGGGCAGGTATGCAGCTAAGCCTAAAGCAGAAGGGGGTGGGGAGAAGAGATTGTCAGCAGCAACTCCTCTCCAGAGCCATATGCAACCTCACCCTGACCCCTTGTGGCTGGCTGTGTGAGAAGCAAAAACAGAGAAGGCCTAGAAGCCAGTTAATGGTGGCTGTTTGTTGACCCTCCAGGGCAACAATGTGAAACAGGATGCTGGACTGGATGGATCCCCTCGATCTGATCCATCAGGGCCTTTCTCATATTCGGCTAGGTTCTTAAGTTCATAGTTAAAGAAGCCAGCGAGGCTTGGGGAAAGTCGGGTCCAGATAGCTCTCTCCCTCTCCCAGCCACTCAGCCTAGCCTACCTGACAAGGCTGTTGAGAGGGTAAAGGGTGGGGAGGATCATGTACACCACCTCGAGAGGAAAAAAGATAAGGGTGAACGTCCTCTCTCCCTCTGGAAGTGATAAAAATGTGACGGATGTAGAGAAATAGGAAGTCCCGGTGACTCTGGCTGAATTCAAGTGGGGATAAAGAACGTAAAGGAGAGGCAAGCCAGCAACTTGAGCGCTCCCTTCGAATTGTAAGCGGCTGTCGTGAGGCCGGGCAGCCTTCCCAGGCAGCCCACCAGTCCAGCCCAGATAACCGGGTTATCATAACCCCCAGCCCCCTGGGACTCGGCCTCAGTCCCCCCGCCCCCCGCAACCGCACACTTGAGCCAGCCTCGCTCCCTTGGCTGGCAGGCGAGCGTCCGGCAGGTGAAGCTGCCCCCACGACAGAGGGGCCCCTCCACGCCTCCCTCACCCAGACATCGAGGTGGATGCGGCTGAGGCGGCCCGCACCGGCGTAGAGGTCGAGGCTGAGCTGCTCGAGGCCGAGTCGCTCCTCCAGGAAGTGGCCCAGGTAGTGTTGCAGCAGGTAACGGCAGGCGCGCTTCTTGATCGAGCTCGACCACGGGAAGAACCAGCGCGACATGGCTGGCTGGCTGGTTGGCTGGCTGCCGGAGCCGGCCCGTGCGGCACCTCACGCGGCCGGCACGATCACTTGACTCCCCGGCTCAGAGCCCAGCTTCTTTCCTCCCAGGCCAAGCCCGACCCCCCCCCCGGAGCTGAGAGCCCCGCACTCATTGGCCGCGCTGTCGGCCCCGCCCACTTGTGTAAGGCTGATTGGCTTGCCGAGCTGAGGGAGAGAAGTGGGAGGGGCTAGTGGGAAAGGACCGGCTTCCGAGAGTGAAATAAGCCCTCTCGGCGGCGCGAGAGCCCGTGAAATAGGTCGCCTAGCTTAATAGAACGCATGCGCCTGTCCCTGGGCTTCCAGGGACGAAATAAAAAAAGCCGATGAGCGTGCGCGGCTGGTCATGCGCAGATATAACGGGGGTGAGGCGCATGCGGCAATAGAGTGGCCTTTCGCGTGCGCGCACAGGACGCCTGCGTGCAAAGAGTAGGGGGGGGGGGGGAGGCAAGGAACATAGACTTGAAAAGGCTAGAGTGGTTTTCATTACCCAGTTTCCGGGTTTTTTTTGAAAGGGGGTAGCGCCGCGTGTGGAGTGATACTGCAGTAGGCGGGCGACATTGAGTTCAGGCAGGGTTTATATTTTATTTACGGATAGCTTTATATTTAACTCATTAATGCGGGTGGTGTTGGCGGCGAGTGGAAGGGTGGGCACTTTTTTTTGTTGTGAATACAAAACAGCTGCTTGCAGAATATGATTAAGAGGGAAGGGCATAATTTATTGTTTTAAAATACTTAAAGAGCTTACCACACACAGTGGTTTACCGGGTGACTAACAACAGGAAATAAAAATAATACTGTCAGTGAAATGATGTCGCGCCTGTAGATTCGAGGGTATGCTGCTATACCGCATGGGTTTGCCAGCTTCCAGGCGGGGCCTGGGGTTCTCCCGGAATCACAACTGATCTCCAGACTACTTAGATCATTTCCTTTAGAGGAAATAGCTGCTTTGGAAGTTGTGCTCTGTAGCATCACATTCCCGCTGAACTCTCTCCCAAAAGGCCAGACTCCCCAAACATTCCCCCCAAATCTCCAGGAATTTCCTAAATTGCATTTGGCCCAACACACTCTGCGTGAAGCTGTGTTAACAAACGATTTGGAGGCTCCAAGTGGTACAAAACAGTGCTGCTGCTTGCCAGTTCTTGAGAGCCCACAGATCTATGGAAGGAAAATCCCTTTTTAACACAAGTCTGCAGGCACTGCAGACCGGAAGATCAGTAGTTTGAGACCCGAGTGGCAGGTGTCGGAGTGAGCTCCCGTCTCTGGTCCCAGCTCCTGCCAACCTAGCAGTTTGAAACCAAGAAATGACAAGTAGATAAATAGATACCACTTCAGTGGGAAGGTAACAGCGTTCTGTGCACCTCAGCGTCTAGTTATATCAGTCACATGACCACGAAAATGTCTTTGGACAGCTCTGGCTCTTTGGCTTGGAAATGAGCACCACCCTCTAGAGTCGGATTCAACTGGCTTTCAAGCAAGGGAAACCTTTACAGGCAATGTAAGGCCATCTTTGAGAGGGCTTTTGATGGACACTAGGCTAGCTGTGGAAGACATGGTCTCCAACTGTTGACATCATTTTCATTAAACTTTTTAAAAATGTCAGTGCCTTGTAGCTAGCTTTGTCTGTCTTGAGTTGTGATTTATGGGGAGAAAGGCAGGATGAAGATGAAACTTCAAAAAAGTACAACCAGGAAATAAAACAGTTGCTCCCACTTACACATTCCAGGTAGCTTATATATCTTTTTGTGCTACTCAGTGTTTTCCCTTGGAGCAACTGCAAGTAAAACTGCACCTGGTCTTTTACGCAGTATTTTATATAGCATTGTATTTCTTGTAACTTGGGACAATGAATCAAGAAGAGTTGGTTTTTATACACCACTTTTCTCTAACATGAGGTGCCTTAAAGCGGCTTACAATCACCTTCCCTTCCTCTCCCCACAACAGACACCTTGTGAGGGAAGTGGGGCTGAGAGGTCTGAAAGAACTGTGACTAGCCCAAGATCACCCAGCTGGCTTTATATGGAAGAGTGGGAAATCAAACCCAGCTCTCCAGATTAGAGTCCACCGCTCTTAACCACTATACCACATTGGCTTTCAAGAGTCCTTCTTCCATAGACCTTTTTCTTCTTTCCTCTCAAAAGGCTTGAAGGGGTGGCCAACCATGACTGATGAGATGGAGAACAGCCAGGGGTGATTTCGGGCTGAAGCGAGGTGGAGCAGTGCTCTGCCAGCCCAGGAATGGGCACTAGGGCAGCCACAGGCCGAATCAGATTCTCTGATCTGATTTGGCCTGCCGCTGAATTGCCACCGAAATTTGGTGGCGGCTTAAAATCGGCTGGAGGGGAGGGGGCTTGAGGGAGAGGCTCCAAACTTACAGGGTAGCGGCTGGAGCCTCTCCCCCAAATACCCACCAAGTTTCAAGAAGATTGGACCAGGGGATCCAATTCTATGGGCCCCCAAACAGGTTACCCCATTCCCTCCATTGCTCTCCATGGTGGGGAAAATGTAACGTTTTTTCCCACCATAGAGAACAATGGAGGGGATGGGGCAACCTGTTTGGGGGCCCATAGAATTGGACCCATGGTCCAATGTTCTTGAAACATGGTAGGTATTTCGGAGAGAGGTCCCAGCAGCTACCCTGCAAGTCTGGAGCCTCTCCCTCAAACCCCCTCTCCTCCAGCCCCTCATATACCTTGAGTTTTTGCCATTGACTTCAATGGCCCATAGGGTATAATGGGGCTGAAACTAACATTTGGCCAGCCAAATGACTCTGGAATCAGCTTGCATTTCTGAAACTGACATGCGGGGGTCATTCGGCAGCCAGAACAAGATGCAAGCCCAATCTGAATCGGGCCAGAATTTTTTTATTTGCACACCCCTAGTGGTCACAAATGGCAGTGGTGGCAAGGCCCTCCCTCTCCCCCAGCTCCCAGCGGGGCTGTGGAGGAAGTGAAGCAAGAAGGGGTATAAAGTTTAAACCCCTTTTGTTTAGAGTTGCGCAGCAGCGGCAGCACAATCTTTCCATTGTATTCTATGGGGCCCTTCTCGCTTCACTCCCCCCCCCCCCTGCCTTGGCAGGCCAGCTGGAAAAGGGGAGGGGAGGCTTTTGAAGTCATCTTTTGCTTCCCTTTCTGACACACTTCCAGTGATGTCAGGGGGCGTGGCATATACTAATGTTATGCTATAAGTTATGCAAATGAGCTCCTGCACCTCTTTTTCTATGAAATGACCCCTGAGAACAGCTTACCTGAATACAGCCTCTCATTACACACTCCCCACTTTCTTGACTTGAAAGTTTTCAGAGATGGCACTTGGTTTCGTTTGTGCGGCAGAGCAACTTGGAGATTTCTGCCACTTTTTAAACACTTGCTTTATTTATTGTGAGTAAATGTCCCCCACCCTCGAATCCATTGTATTATTTTATTAATTGGGCCTGCACTGTATGTATGCCCCAGAGGCTACAATGCTGGTAAAAGACTGGCAGAAGGAAAACTACAGAAGATGAGTCATCTCTCTCCCAAGCACAAAGCACTCCAGAGCTTAGTTATGCAGATAGCTATGGTCAAAGCAAGAATGCAGATTTAACATGTCACACCTCCCTGGAAAGTTACACCTAAAGAGCCAGAGACTGGGACAGCCAAATGACTAGAAAGTATTTTTTCCCTCTTGTGGCAGGAAGATCAGAACTGGTCCCAGAGGGGGACAGACACCCAAAGAAAAATTTAAAAAATTTAGGACCCAAGGAAGAAGCTATCTGCTCTGATGCTGTCATCTCTTGGATGGACAGAAGCCATGAAATAAGAACTTCATTTTGACCACATATCGAGGGACTGCAAGAAGTCCCAGTTCTGCAAATGAAGGTCAAGATGGACTGCTAAATGCTGCAACTTCAAAAATTACCAGTCTATCCCAATTACCCATCATTAGGCTGCATACAGAACGTACAGGAACAGGCTGCATGTTTTTACCACTCCTTGCTCAGCTTTATGCTTGAAGAGAACACTTGTACCCTTTTTGTTTATGAAACTTCCGTACATTTTGAGGGCTCAAAGCCTGATCTCTGTAAACACCACCACACCTCTTGGACCTGCTTTCCAAAGAGCAGTAAAGGGGAGGGGCAGGTGAGCTCACCCTCCCCGGAGCACAATCGTTCAAAAGTGTGAAACTACAATAGAGCATCCCTGTGGTAGCTAGTATGAGTAAAGCAGAAGATGCACATAGCAACCACACAGAGCTTTTAAACAGCAATGCAGATGCAAAGTGCTGGATGTATAAATCCATCTAGCAGGAGATGCTCTCAGTTTTGAGGGTGGCAGCGGTTATTGCCCAGTGAGATTGGTACTGCCTCTGCAGGAATAAGAAAAACGGATGGTGTTGCTGTTCGCCCCCCTCCGCCCCAGGAATATGCAAGTTTACACAGTAATAGATTCCACTTACCCTAACAGCTTTGTCTGTTTCTTTGGAAGCAGGCTCCCCCCCTTACCTCCAAACCATGCATTTGCACAATGAACAACTATGCACATGCTTTTTTAGGCAATCCTCTCTTTTCCCTGACTGGCTTCTGCATCTGGATGCACTACTGTGTTTCTTGCTTTATAAAGTAGAACCCACAAATATTGTTCATTTATTTTCAGCAGGCCCCATCATGCTGTTCTTCTAAAGACGGGGGGGGGGGGGCGAGGGGGGCAGGGAATGTTCTGTCCCTTTAACAGAGATTAGATGAATGGAAATGGGCAGTTTAAGCTTTTAATGGCATGGAGCCAAATAGCATCACCTGATAATTCTTCTAGAGGCAGGGAGGGGAGCTCTTGTTGGTGCACATCTTGCCAGCTGCCACGCCATCTCAGCTGTGTTGTTTTTCTCTTTCCTGACCGTTGGTACAAGGGGGTGGGTGTGACCGGAGACATGAGTTTTGAGGCGAGAGCCAAAAGTCTTTCGTTCTGCAGCCTGTGCCTTCCAATGAGTCAGCTGTTGTATCCAGGACTGGACTGAGACTAAAATATGGTTTACAGGGGTTTTTTTTGTTTATTGGTTTATTTTCCGGAGTTTTTATTGTTATTACTGAATGCTCCTTTGGGGAGAAAAATATGATATAAATATTTAAATAAATAAATACAATTGCGTGCGGATCAAACTGATATTGAGGGGACAAAGAGTGGGACCAGTTTAGAAGCTGGCGACCATACCTTCTTCTTTCCCTAAACTGGATTCAGTAACACAATTGAGTATACACTACATAGCTTGCCTACCTTTTCCAGTGAGTAAAATTAAAACTCCTAACTTGGTAACTTAGAAGGCATATAACACATTTTTACCAAAGCGATGAAAGGTCCATCCCACCAGCATCCCTGAGCTTCTATCATGGTTTGCTGTTGTTAGCCATTCAGTCGTGTTCAACTCTTGGCGATTCTATGGGCCAGCTCTCTCCATGTTTTCTGATCTTGTACTGTTTCTTTGAGTTGTTCCATGCCCAGGCTGGTGTCGACTTTTATGGTGTTCTTTGGTGGCCTGGTTTCTTTTTGCCACTAACCAATCCAAGCGTCATTGCTGTCCTGTTTCTAGTGAGTTCTTATGCATTACATGGCCGAAATAAGTCAGTCACCGTTTTGTGATTTTTTCCTTCCAATGGCATGTTTGGTTTTATGTGCTCCAGTGCTTGCTTGTTTGAGCCTCGCAATACTTGCAATAGTTTAAGCCTCCCCAAATGACAACTTTAGAGCACATGTAAAGGTAAAAGGTAAAGGTTTCCCTTGCTCGAAAGCCATATCGGTAAATAATGGTCAAAAGCCCTTTGCTTCTCCAGCCAAAATGCTTGTCAAGTTCATCAAGGAGAGTTCTTTTGTACCAAATCTGACACGGATAGGCCAAATCACATTTTTATAAGAAATGGCCTTCCTAATGACAAAGTGCTAAAATTTTACTCTCTAATTTATTGACTACTTAAAGATGCATTTCTTTGTTTTATAGCTCCCAAAGGATTTTCAAAGTGACTTACAAAAATCCTCATAATAAAATTCTATTAAAGCTGTCCCTGGTTGGCATCCTTTAACATCAGCAAGTGCCTTCCAGGGCTACCTTTCCTGGAAGTATCGCCTTCCAGACAAGGAGCTCCTACTGAGACAAACAATCGAGACTGAATTCTGGAAGCTACTTGGCCCTATGTGAACTTACTCAGCTCCCCTGATTCCAATATTCCTTAACTGACACCTGGAGTAGGGACTCGACTTGCAAGTGTCGTCTCTCCCCCCGCCCTCGCCCCCCGAACTTTGCACTTCCATCAGATAACAAGCATAACGGCACATTTACTGAAGACTAAGTACAGACACCAAATAAATAAAATGTTCAAGACTGGATCTATCAGCAGAGCCTGTGCATGGTTATATGCATTCACCATGCTTGCAAGTTAGGCCACAGGAGGTTCATTGCTTGTGTTCCTGGACTTCTCAGCAGTAACAGCTTGCTTTTATGCAGAAGGTTTATCCCATGGGCAGAATCTTTGGAAATTACCCCCGGGGATTTTCCTATTAATTTTGTTGTCAGTAGCACCCACCATCTCATCAATCTCTCATGTCCCCAATAGAACAAATGTCTTCATGCCTGTGACAAGTGGGCTCTAGCTCACAAAAGCTTATGCCACAATATATTTGTGAAGTCTTTAGGTTGTCACAAGAGTCTTTGTTACCACAAACAGGACAAAGTACATCCTAGTGCCTTGGTGCTTTTCACATGCAGTGTTACCTCTGCATTCTAGCACACAAAACAACAACCAAGCAACCAAGAAGGAGAACTTTCTTGAATCAAGTAAGGCAAGACTAATTTTGTCAAGGAGTGTGCAAGTCTCCTTTCTGCCCTTTTGTCCCTGGGGAAGCTGACAAAGGGTCTGGATTAGAGAATGGAACCTTATTAGGCCTCCCTCCTCTGGGATCCAAATGTTCCCCTCTTCTGCAGCCTGCCTGGCTCTCCTTCAAAGGGCACTGAGCCCCAAGTTCAAGGGTGCTAGCTTAGATTCCAATGGACCCACAAAAGAGATCTTTTTCCACATCCAGCTGAGGCTCAGAAGTGGGTCGACCGGATGACATGATCTATGATCTTCCCTGGCTTCTCTTCGAGGATGGCTTTAGATTTCCAGCTGGCTCTAGAATACAAGACATTAACTGGAGTTAAAAGCAAGGCATCTAACTGGTGGAAGGACAGAGAGCAAAAAAAAAGGAGAGGGGAAATGCAGTCTCACTGAAAGGGAACAGCACTTTAGCAGACCTCTTGGGTTCTTTGGTGGATGGAAGAACATTAAAAAGGAGGGGGGAGGGAGAAAGAGAGAATAGATTTTAAAACAGAGTAGGGAAAAGCAGTTAATGCAACATTCTGAAACTCCCAAAGCAGAGCTCAAAGCATCTGTGGTCCTGCAGAAACACCAGCACGGGAGAGGTAAGGAGATTACTATTTTTTTTTAATTATTATTTATTTCATTTCTATACCACCCATTATTTGTCATTTATTATTTATTTCATTTCTATACCACCACCCTCTGGGATGTTTACAACAAGTATAAAACAGTATAGTATAACGTGCAATAGACATTAAAATTAAAAATTAATATAAGATAACATAAGAACATTAAAACAGTAAAAACAGTGAAGAACAATTAACATAGGCATCAAGCTAATTGTAAAGGCCCCCGAATGACCAAGGAGATCTTTAAAGGCCTCTATAAAGAGAGCTGTCTTAACCTGGTGCCAAAAAGATGGCAGATTAGGCATCAGGTGGGCCACAGCAGGGAGGTTATTCCAAAGATGTGGGGCTGCCACCAAAAAGGCCCTCCCCCTAGTTGCCACCCTCTGAGTCTCTCTAGGAGTTGGTACCCAGAGGAAGACCCCAGAGGCTGAGCACAGTGTCCAGGTAGATTGAGGCTGGGAGAGGCGTTCTGACAGGTATTGTGGTCCCAAGCCATATAGAGCTTTGTAGGTTAAAACCAACACCTTGAATTGGGGCTGGAAGCGTATAGGCATCCAGAGATGCATTTGATTTGGACTAAAGACTCTATAAAGTGCATATTTTGGGATTAGAGCTGCCAACGGGCCTAGAGAAAAATGTCCTGTCCCTTTCATAAAGGCAGGCTTAATGTGTGGAAATGGGCAGTTGAAACTCTTCATGGCATGGAGGTAATAACATCCCATTAAGCTTCTATTAAGGATATTTTTCTCCAGGATAGGGTTACCACCAGCCTTAAAGTGCAGCCTGGCATTCTCCTGGGTTTATAGGCTACAGAGATCAGTTCTGCTGAAGGAAATGGCAGATCCGGAGCACAAACGCTACTGTGGCATCACCGCCATCCTCAGCTCCCTCCCACCCCAAGCAAGTCTCCAGGAATTTCACAAAAGCCAGAGTTAGCAGCCCTGCCAGGCAGTTGCCAACACTATTTGGGGTTCAACTGGATTTTTAAAATGAAGAAGAAGAAGAGATTGGATTTATACCTATATGGTCAGGGGCCTGCCTACCTAAGGGACCGCCTTTCCCCATATACACCTCAGAGAGCACTGCGGTCAGGCACTCAACACCGCCTGACCCTCCCTGGCCCTAGGGAGGCTAGGTTTGCAACCACCAGGAATAGGGCCTTCCAGTGGCAGCTCCCTACTGGTGGAATGAGCTCCCGGAGTACATCAGGGCCCTGCAGGACCTTTTGCAGTTCTGCAGGGCCTGCAAAGCAGAACTCTTCTGCCAGGCTTTTGGAGCCGCCACTGGGGGGAAGGGCCACTAGTATGGCCTGGTATATCTTGCTGGGCCAATATAACCTGGTGGGAACCTCCTAGCCGGGAATATCTTGGATGCTGCCCCAGCGCTGGATTTTGCTCCGTTGTTAATTTTTTGCTGCCATCTTTTTAGTTTTTTTAGTCTTTTCTTGCTTTGTGATATATATTGATGTGATTTTATAGTTGTACATTCTGTTTTTATATATTGTTAGCCGCCTAGAGCTGGCGAATGCTGGCTAGGCGGGATATAAATATAAATAAATAAATACCTCGCCCTTCACTTGTAGTCTCAGAGTGATTTACAATCTCCTTTCCCTTCCCCTCCCCACAATAGACACCCTGTGAGGTAGGTGGGGCTGAGAGAGCTCAGAGACAACTGTCCTTGAGAGAACGGCTGGTACAGAATTATGACTTGCCCAAGGTCAGGGCTTTTTTTGGGCAGGAACACACAGGAACAGAGTTCCGGCTGGCTTCTGCGTTGGCCATGCCTACAGCCTCCCCCCCGCCACAAGTTCCCCAGGCGCTTCACAAGCCACGAGGCGCCTGGGGAGGAAGAAGAAGAAGAAGATTTGGATTTCTATTGGATTTATACCCCGCCCTTCACTACCCAAAGAGTCTCAGAGCGGCTTACAAACTCCTTCCCTTCCCCTCCCCACAACAGATACCCTGTGAGGTAGGTGGGGCTGAGAGAGCTCTGACAGAAACTGCTCTTTTTCAAGAACAACTGTGCCAGAACTATGGCTTGTCCAAGGTCATCCAACAAGTGCAAGTGGAGGAGTGGGGAATTAAACCCGGTTCTCCCAGATTAGAGTCCACAGATTTAACCACTACACCAAACTGGCCAAGCCGATCCAGGGAGGGAAGGCAGTTTAAACTGCCTCCCCTTCTCGGGTTCCCCATGCGCCCCGCAAGCTGCAGGGCACCTGGGGAAGCCGATCCTGGGAGGGAGCTGTGCTATTAGGGGTGTGGCCTAATAGGCTAATGTATTTCTGCTTTTGGGTGTGACCTATTATGCTAATGAGTTCCTGCTGGGCTTTTTCTACAAAAAAAGCCCTGCCCAAGGTCATTCAGCAGGTGCAAGTGGAGGGGTAGGGAATCAAACCCGGTTCTCCCAAATTAGAATCCACGCACTTAACCACTACACCAAACTGAGGGAAACAATCACAACTTATCAGCATGGCTATTTATTTACTTCATTTTATACCCTGCCTTTCTCCCCAGTGGGGACTCAAATTGACTTACATCATGACTCATTGTCCTGTCCTCCATTTTATCTTCACAACAACCCTAGTGAGGCAGGTTAGGCTGAGAGATTGTGACTTGCCCAAGGTCACCCACTGAGCTTTCTTGGCAGAGTAGATTTGAACCTGGGTCTCCAAGATCTTAGTCTGACACTCTGACCACTATACTCCACTGCAAACAAAACAAGCGATTCACTTCCATTATTGCAAGCAAAGGAGAGATTGATAAATGCGAAGATCTGGCTTGGTAATATCTGGCATTAAGCCATTTAAGACTGTTGTTGTTATATGAATGCAAGAAAAGCCTTGCTGGGTTAGGTGAGCATCGCGTCTACTTTAGCATCCCATTTGCAGTGGTGATTGGGAAACTTATGAGCAGAAAATTAAGGTAACTGCCTTTCTATTTGTCCCCCAGCAACTGGCATTCAAAATTTTACTGCCTCTGAACATGGAAGTTCCATTTAATTCTCATGGATGGTGGCTATTGATTACCTTGTCCTCCTCTGGGAATTAGGGTTGCCAGTAGTCCTGTAGAAAAATGTTCTGTCTCCTTAATAGAAGCTTAATGCATGGAAATGGGCAGCTGAAGCTTTTCATCGTAAGTAACATCAATAAATAACATCCTAGTAAACCTCTGTTAAAGGGACAGAACATTTTTTTTCCCTCCAGGCAAATGGCAAACCAAATGGTTAGGAATTTTCCTCCTAATATACATTATTTTTCACTTTCCCCCCTTGTTTTCCTCCAGTGGAAGAGATCTGTGTAAACTGAAACTTCCCACCCTCTATTTCAATAAGATTTTACTTGGCCCAGATAACAGATGTGCCATATCTACTCACTGGCGTTTGACACATAAAACCATACAATTTAGTTTTCTGTTCACCCTTGCTGTTTTGGTCAGGGGAGTGGCATAGATTTCAGCCTCAAGGGAGTTAAGAAAGGGCAAAAGTTATCTTGAACTGCACTCTGGGGAGTCTGATGGTGATGCCCCTTTCCCCTGCTCACCCTGAAGACTGACTGGGAAGCAGTAGACATTCCACCCCACAGTTTGGAGAAACAGGCCTACCTTTCCTCGACTTGTTCGATGGTGTCCATGAGGGGGACCTGGAGCATTTCCGGAAGGAAGCCGGCAGAAATGCCGGAGATCATGGGAGTAATGCCAAAGATCAGCAGAGGCAGGGAGGGCTGATAACTGCCAGCCAGCAGGATCATCGGGGCCACCATGCCACCTAGACGTGCCATCGCTGTAACGAAGCTGGTGCCTGTTTGCCTGCCGAGAAAACTGTGGGTTAAAATCCTCACACAGCACCCACTTCCCCCTGGGCCTTGCTGTCTGTCTGTGTTACGTTTTATCCTGCCCTTTGACCAAGGAGAAGAAGAAGAAGAGATTGGATTTATACCCTGCCCTTCACTACCCAAGGGAGTCTCAGAGCAGCTTACGGCCTCCTTTCCCTTCCCCTCCCCACAACAGTCACCCTGTGAGGTAGGTGAGGCTGAGAGAGCTCTGACAGAAACTGCTCTTTATCAAGAACAGCTGGGACAGAACTATGGCTTGCCCAAGGTCATCCAGCAGGTTCAAGAGGAGGAGTGGGGAATCAAACCTGGTTCTCCCAGATTAGAGTCAGTGCATTTAACCACTACACCAAACTGTATGTGTGGTTCTCCCCTCCTTGGTTTTTGTCCTCTCAGCAGCTGTGAGTGAGGCAATGACCAGCCCAGGTCAGCCACTGAGTTTCATGGTTGAGGGGGAATTCCAAGCCAGGTCTCCTCGTAGGACACTTTTACCACTACCACACCAGTACCCTCTAACACTCTCACAACACCCTGGGGGTCCTCTGAAAGTGGCCATTACTCATATCAGAACTAACTTCCTTATTTATTTACACCCTACTTTTCTCCCAAGGACCCAAAGCAGCTGCCAACAGCATTCTCTTCTTTTTTATCCTCACAACCAGTGTTCCCTCTAAGATGAGTTAGTGTGAGCTAGCTCCCAGGTTTTTAGCCTCCTGCTCACACATTTTTGTCTTAGCTCAGGAAGGATGGCTCCAGAGCAGACTGATTTATGCAGTAGCCAAATCGCTCACTCCCAGCTTTAATGCCAGTCACTCACAAAGTAGAATTTTTGCTCACAGGACTCCACAGCTTTAAGGGAGCATTATATAGCCACCATCCTGTGAGATAGGTTAGACTGAGAGAAAGTGATTGGCCCAGGGTCACCCAGTGAGCTTTTGTGGTGGACTGGGTATTTGAACCTGGGTCTCCCAGATCCCAGTGAGACATCCAAACCTCTACACTATATGGTTAAAAGAGTGAGCTGGAAAGTTCCACTCTGGTCTCTATTTGTTTACTTCATTTATACCCTGGCCTTTCCCCCCAGTGGGGACCCAAAGCAGCTTACATCATTCGCCTCTCCTCCATTTTAGTCTCACAACAACCCTGTGAGGCAGGTTAGGCTGAGAGAGTGACTGGCTGACCAAAGGTCACCCAAGAAGCTTCCATGGCAGAGTGGAGATTCTAGATCCTTCTTCAGCACTCTGGCCACTCCTCCACACTGGTTGCCTGGAGATAACCCAGAGTTTCAAAAGCTGAGCTGAATTACTTCCATCTTCATCAGGCGCTACTAGAACCACCCCTTCATGCCTGCTAAGTCCAGGCTAAGGATCCACCTGGGTTGAAATGTACATTAGCACATATTGCATGATATTTTAAGTTGTGATAACTCCTGAACCTTTTACCAGTTTGGTGTAGTGGTTAGTGCATAGACTCTAATCTGGGAGAACCAGATTTGATTCCCCACTCCTCCACTTGCAGCTGCTGGATGACCTTGGGCAAGCCATAGTTCTGTCCCAGCTGTTCTTGAAAAGAGCAATTTCTGTCAGAGCTCTCTCAGGCTCACCTACCTCACAGGGTGTCTGTTGTGGGGAGGGGAAGGGAAAGGCGTTTGTAAGCCGCTCTGAGACTCCTGAGTGAAGGGCAGGGTATAAATCCAATCTCTTTTCCTCTCTTCTATATGGGATCAAAATGTGGTGTAGGCACAG
Organism: Lepidodactylus listeri; assembly: GCA_029233225.1. Classification (NCBI taxonomy): domain Eukaryota; kingdom Metazoa; phylum Chordata; class Lepidosauria; order Squamata; family Gekkonidae; genus Lepidodactylus; species Lepidodactylus listeri. Next base: position 141,659,019 of record JARCFY010000003.1, read on the forward strand.
GCTCTAACCCTTGGAGACCTCACCCACAGTGTGTGCTAGAAGACAGAAAGCCTTTAGCAGGAGTTTCATTCTACTTCATTGGAATTAATAAAGTGTTCCCTTGAAGTAGTGTGTAGTTAAAAAGTGAAGCACTGAGGTGAATTGATCATCTTTTGGGATATCCCACACGTTGTGAGTCCTGGTCTAATTTTGTTCTTATGTACCTTGAAGAGCTCTGGGTTTGAGGTGGACAATGTTGTGGCTCTCCATAGGTTACAGACAAAGCTTCCAAATGCCTGAGTGGAACTTTCTTGGGCCTTGAGACAGCTGCAGTCAGAGATGCTGGGCAACCAGAAAGCAACAAGTTGAAGCTAATTCCTGCCAGTCTGGGGAACAACTGGGCTTGGACACTTGGTCAGTGACACTCAGTTCCTTCCCAGAATTTGACTGGCATTCACTTCTTTCAAATTACCCAAGTTACTCCAAGATACCTTGACACCTTCTAAACGTAACACAGAATCTTTCATGTTCTCTCTCAAAGTGCTTTTTCAAACTAGAAAAATCATGACTGATTTGGAGGAAACTGTTGGAGACCTAGATGAGATCAGACCAGTGAAAGAGTAATCTTGAGATCATGTTTGCTTCTACATGATGATTCCCCTTTTCTGTCTACTTTCCTTGATCATCCTTTTATAGCTGCCATTTCCCCTCCCAAAGCTGGCTTTCCACCTGCTTCTTAAAACAGGTAACTGCTATACTGGTGGTTGTAGGGAGCGGGAATGGTAGCCACATGGGGATGGCGGCAGCAAAACGGCACCAATGTAGGCCAGAAGTCCAAAAATGCACACCTTCCCATCCAAAGAGGATGAAACCTCCTTGGACTGTGATCATGCAGGAAAGATTGTACCAAAGCAAGTCTGGGAAGTGGAAGAATGGAGGACGACATTGTGTGAATTCCAAGGCAAAGCATGGAAGCATGCCAGCTCTGAAAGGGAGAGGGAGCACAGCTTTGAAAGGACCCCTCACAGCTCTTTGTGGTGTGGGCTGTGTACTTCTAGGACACCCTTGCCCACGTTTAAGCTTACCTGATGACTGTTGGGAACAGCTCCCCCCCATAGAGATACAAACACATGGAGGAGGCTGCCAGGGACCCCTTCCCCAGCACTACCAAGGCCATCCGGACCAACAGCATCTCTAGAAACAAACAGAAAAACTGTTCAAGGTGGGAATGCCTCCAGCCTCTTCCATGACTCGCAAATGAACTGCTGTCCAGGATAGGGACGCTCCATGCCCTCGATGGGACATGGAGAACACAGACTTTCTGGAACAGGACTGGGTTTACTCATGCTGGACACCACTAAAAGCATACTTCTTCAAGCTGGATAAGTCATGCAAATGTGTATGTCTTTGCAGGGATAGTTCCAGGCTTTGGGGGGGCCCAGGCAAAGCGTTCCTAAACCCCCCTTAATCTTCTGGCTACCACCAGGCCCCTGCTTGTTTTCCACCCTTCCCTCCCACCAGCTTGTGTGTTCTTCCCTTGTCTGCGCAAGACCCTCCCATCACCCTTGCTCACAGCTGGCTGCAGCCCTTTCCCCAGAAGCAATATGCAGTACGTGCAGCAGGGAGCATTGATAGTGGAGTGCTAGCCAAGTGAGTGTGTAGGGACTTCTGCAGCAGTGGGCCCGGACAGAAACCCTAGCCCTTGGCAGCTGCCCCACCTCAGGGTATGTTAACGCTGGCCCCTGTGTATTTGCAAAATTTCTTCTGCCGCTGGCCAAGGACCTGTGAAGGGTCTTAAAGCCCTAATCCCTAATCAGGCCCTTTTCAGGTTCCACCATGTAGTACCAGCATCTTTCCTGGCCTGTGTCTGCAGCCACAAGGGTTGGAAGATTTGCTTTCAAAAAAACTGCTCCTGACGCTGATGTATGTGGTCTTTTGCACTGTGTGATTATGAGCCTATGGAATGCCCAAAGATCTTCTGCAAAAGCTCTGTCTTTAAGTTCAAGCAGGGCTGAGAATTTCCAACTCTTTTCAGCAGATATCAAGATCTGATAGCTGTCCCAAGGTGCTCGTCAAGCGAAGGCTCCCCCCACTACTACTTCTGTGGCTGGCTTCTTACCAGGAGGCACAGGGAGTGTGACCAACAGGAAAGCCCCAGCTAGGACAAGGGAGGCGGCTTGAATGGTGCGACGGCCAAAGAAATTCAGCATCAGGGCGCACCCCATCTTGGCCAGCAGGTCTATTGAGCCAAAGAACAGCTGCATCAAGAAGATGTTCAGGCCAAACATTGAGAGGTCCATGGAGAGGCCAAAGTATGTCATGTTCATGGAGAAGCTGAGGGGAAAGGGGGTTAGTCAGGTGAGGAGAAAGCACAAGTAGTCTTCCCTAAATAAAACCACCCTGACAGATTTCATAGCACCTATAAGATTTAACTGTGCTCTGTGCAAAAACTGAGAAAAGGTGAAAGGATCTGGGTCTTCTCAGTTCAGAAAAACAAGACTACCAATGGGGGCATGATAAATGTTGATGGACATGCTTGGGCTGGAGAAAATGGACGGAGAGAACTTTTTCTCCCTCTCCCTTAAGAGTACACATGTGAAACTGCAGACTGACAGCAGCTCTCCAGAGTCTCATATAGCGATCTGTCGCATCACCTACTACCTGAGCATTTTCACTGAAGAAGATGAATGTGGCGCCTTCCACTGAACCACAGCCCTTCCCCCAAAAGGCAGTACAATGGACTCTAGCACTGAGCCATGGCCCCTCAAAGTAGAACTCAGGAGCATCCAGTGAAGTTAATTCAATGGATAATTAAACTGTGGAAGTTACTGGCAGTAGAGGTAGTGGTCTTCAGCATGGATGGCTTTGAAGAGGGTTAGACAAATTCGTGAAGGATCGTCCAGCTTTGACCTGTCTTCTAAATCACCCTGTAACTCCCCCTCCCCCCTTTTGTTATTGTAGTATTTATTATTATTTTCAATACAGTTCTTATTTATACAGATGCTTGATCAATGCTTTATCTATTGGCTTATACAGATGCATATGCACTTTCAACATACTTAAATTCTATACAAAGCAAAATTATATAATAAAAACTTCTTTATTGGCCCTCCAGGGCACTGTTCCCTCTAAGCTGAGTTAGTGTGAGCTAGCTCACAGGTTTTTATCCTCTGGCTCGCACATTTTTGTCTTTGCTCAGGAAGGATGGCTCCAGAGCAAACTAATTTATGCAGCAGCCAAATTGCTCATTCATAGCTTTAATGCCAGTAGCTCACAAAGTAGCATTTTTGCTCACAAGACTCCACAGCTTATAGGGAGCATTGCTCCAGGGTAACTGGTTGGCTGCTCTCTGAAACAGATTGCTGGACTAGAGGGACCACTGCCCTGATGCAGCCAAACTTGGCTTATCCCACGTTTGCTACGCTTACTCGGAAAATCTTTCATGTGATAACTTCTCAAAAGCCTTTTGGAAGTCCAGGTATACAATATCCAATCAAACACCCTCATCCACATACTTGTTCACCTTCTCAAAGGACAGGGGCACTGGAAGAAGTTTCAGATATTGGCATAAGAACATAAGAAGAGCCCTCCTGGATCAGACCAGTGGTCCATCTAGTCCAGCATCCTGTCTCACACAGTGGCCAACCGATTACCCTGGAGGCCAACAACAGATCATAGAGGCCAAGGCCTTCCCCTGATGTTGCCTCTTGGCACTGGGATTCAGAGGTTTGTGTGTGTAAAATGCTGTCAAGGCACAGCCAATTTATGGTGATCCCGCAGGGTTAGGGCAAGAGAGGTGGTTTGCCACTGCCTACCTCTACATAGCAACCCTTGGTGCTCCTTGGTGCTCTCCAAGTGCTAACCAGGGCCGACCCTGCTTAGTTTCTGACAAGATCAGGCTATCCTGGGCCATCCAGGTCAGGGCCTTTGGAAGTTTACTGCCTCTGAATGTGAAGGTTCTCGTTAGTCACTGTGGCTACCAGCCATTGCTAAGACCTATCTTCCATGAATCCATCTAGTCTCCTTTTAAAGCTGTCTACACCTGTGGCCATCACTACATCCTCAGGCAGTTCTTTGGGGATAGAAAGAGAGATGAGAAGGGAGGCAGAACATATGAAACTGAGGGGGGAATATTTGAAGATCAATCACTATATCTAATAATAAAGCGGCTGCCCCCATGTCATTCGTGAAAACAGCAAAACAAAGCCACCCTCAGATGACATAGGGGTCACTATGTCTTCATAGAATTCACTGGGTATGTAGGGGAAATGTGATTTTTGTAAACTAATGACAACAAAGAAGGCTCCTCCCTTTCCTTCTGCATCCTTATCCCTTTTTTCTCCACATCTTTTTTCTTTATCCTTATCCCTTTTCTTTCCCCCCACTCCTTTTTTCTCCACATGTGCAGGCAAACCCACAGGCATTTTCAGAGTTTCCTAGCTGTACATGGTACCTGATGAACATGAGGCAGCAACTGATACGTCTCAGGGCAGGTGTTCGAAAGAGGTCCAAGCAGGAGTGGGTACCCTTCCCTGAGGTTTTGCTTCCCACCTGAGTCTCCAGCATCTAGGAAAGAAGACATGGGAGGAAGGATGTCCAAATGCCTGTTGTGGACAGCGGGACTGTGACTTGAGTCCCCCAGAGACACACTGAGGAGAAGAAGACACTGAATCTTGCCACCTGGACCTGCCAACCCTCTGCCTGTGCTCGAGAGACCATCTTTGCCTACCTGCCAGTCCAGCTGCTGGAGCTGAGCCATGGAGCAGGCACAGATCACTGGGAGCTCCACTCACCTCCAGGAACACAGTGTCTCCCGTGGCTGCCTTTCCATTGATCCTGGCAACACGTTTCAGGTTACACAAGGCAGCCTCGTGCTTATGGTTGGCGAGGAGCCACCGTGCGGATTCCGGGAGCCACCTGAGGAGGTCAGAGACTCCGTTTGACACGGGCCAAGGAACCTGTTTGGCTAGAAGGAAGTCCCCGCCCACCTTGGAAGCACCACCAGAAAGGGTCCCATGGGACGAAGGGTCACAAGGATCTTCCAGACGGCACTGTGGGGTCTGTAAGCTTAGGCAGGAAAGGGGTGGGGGGAACCTTGAATAAGAAGATTCACTGCCTTCGCCTCCATTTCGGCAAGGACAGAGACTCACCAGGAGTAGGCGAAGAAGCAGAAGAAGGGAGCTGAGATGGCCAGCTGCAACCAGCGCCAGTCACGAATGCCATAGGCCAGACCGGCCAGCAGCACCTGTCCTGCCGTGCTGCAGTAACTCTGTGTGGCGATCACGATGGCCCGGTGTCGGGTGGGCACCCACTCCAGACCTGAGGAAAGAGGAAGAAAAAGATCTCGACTTATAAAAGTTGACGTGACAAACTCTTGTGAGGGCATCGAAGGAGAGGTTAGGGTTAGGGGCTGAGGGGGTGTAGAATCTAGATGAGTGGAAGTCTTCAGAGCACACTAGATAAACATTTGCTTGGATTCCTTTCAGTAGATTGAGCCTCTCCAAGGCAGGAGGAGTTGTATATCTGGGACTCTAACTTGGGGGAACCGGGTTTGATTCCCCACTCCTTCACTTGCAGCTGCTGGGTGACCTTGGGCAAGCCATAGTTCTGTCAGAGCTGTTCTCTCAAGAGCAGTTCTTGAGAGAGCTCTCTCAGCCCCACCTACCTCACAGGGTGTCTGTTGTGGGGAGGGGAAGGGAAAGGAGTTTGTAAGCCGTTCTGAGACTCCTTTGAGGAGTGAAGGGCAGGGTATAAATCCAATCTCTTCTTCTTCTTCATAAGAATCAACCAAATATCTCCAAACAGTGCACAACCGATTGAATTCTCTAGAACTCTTCAGCTGACTGGATTGTTTCAAACGTGGGGTGGGGTGGGGAGAGATTTTAGGCCATGATGTTAAGGCCTTTTCTCTGCATCCTGCATGGGATAGGCTGCAGATTTAATTCAATAAAATGGTGCTGAGCAAAGGAGATATCATGTTGCACTTTAAGCTTCAGGGACAAAGAAGGAAAAATGACAGGCTCCATTTAAAAATATGAATAGCAATTGTTGATCAAAGATCTCTCTCTAGCTGAAAATAGAACACACGGGTCCTTTAAAAGGGCAAGAGCAGAGGGAAAATGTGGTTGTTATTTACAGTGTAGTCCTAAACAGAGTCACACATTATGTTCTGGCGAGGGAGCCGCAGTCGGCCAAACACGTGGCCAAGCTTCGCTTCCAGGGACAATAGACCCAGCGGATCCTAGTAGGGCCCAATGGGGAAGCCTGCATCCTGAGATAGACCAATAGGATGTAGGAGCACTGTAAACAATGAATCACGGGTGTTGGGTGTGTGCATGGGTGCGGTCGAGAACAGGGATATAAGCAGACCTGCAAGTCCAACTAAGCAGTCTTGTTCCGATCTCTGAATAAACTTATGAGCTGATTTCACTAACCACGACTGTGGACCCAGTACTTTACACACACCCTTCTAAGCCCACTAAAGACTGACTGGAAACCAGAGCAAAACAAAACAAATAGGCAAGATAGCAAGTTCAGCAGAATGTACTGATAAGAGGATTTTAAAAAGAGGATAAAAATATTTAAAGATAGTGTAATTAAAGCTGCTTTATTTGACTGGGTTAGTAAAGAAGCAGCATTCTTGGGTTTGGATGCTGGTACAGTACTCAGTTTCCCACTCCTCTTGCATTAGAAAAAACAGACTGTTGAATGTGGAGAAATATGCCGTAGTCAAGAAGGGAAAAAATCAACATGTTCCGGACTTAGAAAGCTTCTGAAGTTCATGAAGTTCAACATGAAAGTTCAGAATTGTAAAATACAGATATTTAAGACACCAATTTGAATTCGACATGCTATAATTTTCAAGGATATTATTTAATGGGACTGATTGTGAGACACACAAGAACACATCCAGCCTGCGCTGAAGGCATTGCATTGGCTGTCTATAGCATAGAGAATTCGCTTCAAGGTGCTGGTGCTTACTTATAAAGTCCTATATAGTCAGGGGCCAGCATACCTGAGGGACCGCCTTTTCCCACATGTTCCCCAGAGAGCACTGCGTTTAGGGACACAAAACCTTCTAGTGCACCCTGGCCCTAAAGAGGCCATACTGGCTACTACCAGGGCTAGAGCCTTTTCTGTGGCAGCGCTGCACTGGTGGAACAAGCTCCTTGAGGACACCAGGGCCCTGCGGAGTTTACTTCAATTCTGTAGGGCCCTGTAAGACGGAGCTGTTCCACCAGGCATTTGACCACACTTAACATCTTGATAACTTGGAGCCTTTCTCGGATTGTTTGTATCATCTAAGTCTGTACTAACTGACTCCTGTTACGAAAACATGGAATTATGGCTGCCGTCACATAGGAAATATATATGTATAAGAAACTGGTGAATTCACCCACCACCATCAAAGGGTATAAAGTTAACTTATAAACAAGCAATGACAAGAACTCAGGGTTGTCAGATCCCCCCTGGCCACGAGTGAGAGATGGGGGAGGGTAGAGTTGTCAGATCCAGGTTGGGAAACTCCTGGAGATTTGGGGTGGCGCCTGGGGAGGGCAGAGACTCCACTCCCTAGAGTCTGCCCTCCAAAACATCAATTTTCTCCAGGGGAACTGATCTCTGTAGTCTGGAGATGAGCTGTAATTCCTGGGGATCCCCAGGCCCCACCTAGAGGCTGGCATCCCTACAAAAACGTCATGCTCTTGCATTTTTTATGCCACACACAAATTTTATTCTGAGGTGAAATGATAAATAAGCTTTGCAGTTTGTACAAACTGAGGGTTGCCAAGAGATTTTATTTATATTTTAATTTATTATTTGATTTGTATCTCGCCCTCCCTGCCGAGGCAGGCTCAGGGCGGCTTACATAATAAAATCATTACAATAAAATCATTGCAGAAAATGCAGATAAAATCATTCCAGGCACTACACTGAAATTCCAACGTGTCATGGCAAGCTGGTGCTTGGGATCTGTCAAGCCCTTGCCTAACCTACCTCATAGGATTGTTCAGGGCTATTTGGGGGCAGGAACGCACAGGAACGGAGTTCCGTCTGGCTCCTGAGTTGGCCACACCCAGCAGGAACTCATTAGCATAATAGGCCACACCCAACATCAGAAACTCATTAGGACTGGCTACATTAGGGGTGTGTGGCCTAACATGCAAATTAATTCCTGCTACAAAAAAAGGCCCTGGGTTTTGACAACAAACAAGGTAAACCGAATAAGAAGCAAAAGGTGGGTGTCGCTGGATGACCACTCTTCTGGTAACATGGGGGTGTGGCCTAATATGCTAATAAGCTGTGATGTCAGTGGTGTGGCCTAATATGCTAATGAGTTTCTGCTGTTGGGTGTGGCCTATTATGCTAATGAGTTCCTGCTGGGCCTTTTTTTAAACAAAAAAAGCCCTGGGATTGTTGTCAGGATAACATGGAGGACAGGAGAACAATGGAAGCCACTCTGGGTCCCGAGGAGGGAGATGTGTATTAAATAAATAAATCTCACCTCTGTGGTTGGAAAGCCCAAACCTGGATGGCTGAGGCTAGCCCAATTTCGTCAAATCTCAGAAGCTGTGTGAGGTTGGTCCTGGTTAGTACTTGGATGGGAGACCATTAAGAAACTAAAGGGTTGCTATGCAAAGGCAGTCAATGGCAAACCACCTCTGAACATCCCTTGTCTTGAAAACCCTATGCCAGGGGTCTCCCAACCTTTTTAAGCCTGTGGGCACATTTGGAATTCTGATACAGCCCAGTAGGCACAGAGCAACAAAATGGCTGCCACACAATAGCTGCTGCAGAAGGAAGCAGAGCCAGCCACAAAATGATTTTCACAGCTTAACTTCAGTCTCACAGTGTAGATTCTTGTGCCAGTATGATGTAGTGGTTAAGTGCACGGACTCTAAGCTGGGAGAACTGGGTTTGATTCCCCACTCCTCCACTTGCACCTGGCTGGATGACCTTGGGCAAGCCATAGTTCTGTCCCAGCTGTTCTCTCAAGGACAGTTCTGGAAAGAGCTCTCTCAGCCCTGCCTACCTCACAGGGTGCCTGTTGTGGGGAGGGGAAGGGAAAGGAGTTTGTAAGCCACTCTGAGACTCCAAGTGAGTGAAGGGCGGGGTATAAATCCAATCTCTTCTCTTCTTCTGTTGTTGGGAGCTGCTGCCAAGGCAGCATTTTAAAAAAATCTACAGAGCCAATCTAATCTCCAATAGTCAATCAGAAGTCTTTCTGGGCAAAAGCCCTACCTGGCCTCACCTACTTCCTAAAAACACTTGGCAGGCACCAGAAAAGGTGTCAGTGGGCACCATAGCACCCATGGGTGCCATGCTGGGGACCTCTGCCCTATGCAGTTGATGGCACCACACACACACACACACAGAGAGAGAGAGAGAGCTGGAAGGGACATTGCATCAGAGACAGCAAGAAACTTCCCAAGTGGTTAATAAAATGTAGCTAGGACCAGCTGAACAAGGGTGAGAAGGGGCCTGGGAAACCTTTCAGAGCTGCTCATAGGAATAGAAAATGACCATCACACAAAACCTGAACTTTCAAGATTCAGTTGAGAACCACAATAGGCTGTTATTGTCTGTGGTTGCAATGTATTCCTATGTGCTGAAATCCTTTGCACCACAAAATAGAGTGAAAATCGTTTTAGTAGTTGAAGTGCCTTACTTTAGGGCCATACGTCCCTGATGTCACTCAGCCAATCAGAGTTCTTAGGGCTGAGCTAGAGGATCCGGGCATGTGATCTGTATGTTTTTGGACCAGTGCTCTGAGGTCCTTAGGAGGCTTTTTAGTGTGGATTGTAGAGAAGCTTCTGCCCTTCAAAGAGGCAGAAAGTCCCCACCCCCATTACTAAATAGCTGAGCGGGCTCCATTATCACATTAGCCAGATGGGCATGAGAGAGACCTGCCCTCTGTTTTTGCAAAGAATCCCCTGGAGTATCCTCACGGACCCTACGGACTCTGGTTTTCAGAAATGGCGTGTGAAGACAATGCTGAGTTTTTCTTGCTGGTGCATGATGCCTTTCATTGTCCGTGATTTAACATTGTGCTTGTATACCTGTTTTTCTAAACAATTCATTTGTTTACCTCATACCCCACCTTTGTTTGCAGGTAGACAGTCTGGTCCGAAGCAAAAACCAAAAACAAAAGCCATTTATTATGACCAACCAAAATGACAAATCAGCACCAAAGCTTTTGAGTTCTCAAGAACTCTTCATCAGACTGAGCATTAAATAATTGTGTGTGGAGGAGTATTTTCTCCTCATTTTTTATTTAACACACATCCTGATGAAGAGCTCTAGAGAACTCAAAGGGTTTCACACTGATTCCTATTATGCTTTTGATTTTTTTGATTCAACTACATGGGAATTGTTAATGTTTAAGAGACCTCTTCCCTTACAATAGTGCTGGCTGTGCCTCTGCGATATTTAAGGACTTATATGGGCAATAACTGCTTGTCAAGCAATGCTTTCTCTCCCTCCCCTTATTGAAACGGAGGCCCTTTCTGCATCTAGCATTTGCTCCGCTGTTCTACCAAACCCACTTTGGAACAGAAATTCCCCTCTACATTGCATGCCACTTTCACTTTGATTGATTGTCGGATTTTATGGCAGTGTCCAGACTGCATGCTGCTTTCACTTCCTTTGATCTCTCAGTTTTGTTGGTATTGTCTGCGTAGATTTATGGCCATTTTATGGCTATTTAGAGGTGACTTTGCAGTCAGTACAGCGTTGGCGTGGGGTATTTGAATGTGGTTTTGAGCTGCATTTTTCTCTGTTCCAGTGTGGGTTTGGTAAAACAACGGATATGTACTTTTGCCCTTTTTGTAATCAGAGCATAGATTACAAATTAGATGGTACATTTTGTCAGGAGTTGGGGCTGTGTTCCCCTGACCCAGCTCTAATCCTCTCACAAATGGTAGCTGCTAGGAACACACCAGGGCCCAGTTTGGACTAGGGTTGCCAAGTCTAATGGACTCACTGGCGGGGGGAAGTCCTCCTGTTGCCGGGATTTTTTTCTGGCACGCGCGCGCCCGGCGGCATCACCAGAAGTGACGTCGGCACGTTGGGGGCGTTGCCAGGGCGACACTCTGGCAATCGCCCCAAAACTCTATGGTATCATAGAGTTTTGGGGCGATTGCCAGAGCGTTGTCCTGGCAACGCCCCCAACGTGCCAACGTCACTTCCGGTGACGGCATTACGTCGTCCTCGCCAGACGACTTTGGGGGTGGGGTTCCCCCCGCCGGCCGAATGCTGGCCGGCGGATCGGGATCCCCTGCCCCCCCGGGCTGACTTGGCAGCCCTAGTTTGGACCAGGACTGCCACATGGAGGGGAAGGGACTACGTATGTACTGAAGGGCTACACATGCAGCCCCCTAAGGCAAATAACACTTCCTGGGGCATTTTTTGAAGGGGAAATGGGATGTAGGGAAAGGCTGCAGTCCCTTCTCCCCTCACACCACAGACTCAATCTGAAGTGGGTCCTGGCATACTTGGGAAGTCTATGGCCCAACCCACAGGGCTTGGAGTCTGAGGGAAGGAGGGAGAAAGACTCTGCTAGATCACATTTGGACATGTCACAGGCAATGCTCCCTCTAAGCTGTGGAGTCTTGTGAGCAAAAATTCTACTTTGTGAGCTACTGGCATTAAAGTTGTGAGTGAGCGATTTGGCTACTGCATACATTAGTTTGCTCTGGAGCCATCCTTTCTGAGCTAAGACAAAAATCTGTGAGCCAGAGGCTAAAAACTGTGCTTAGAGGGAACACTGATGTGACCACAGATAGGACTTTTTCAGTGGTGGCACCTCACCTATGGAATTAACCACCACCCCCAGCTCTCCAGGTGCCTGTCATACTCCCTTTCAGAGGCCAGGTGAAAACCATTCTTTTTACCCCAGCTTTTAACTAAGGGTTTTTATATATTTCTAAATTGTCTTTTACATTCTGCTTTGAGCCTGAGGATTTTTACGAGGATAATTTTAGGCTGCTTAAATGTTTTATGTTGTTTGTATACTCTGATTGAGTTTATTTGTCCCCACCCCCTCCCCTCATGGCTGGTTTTTCTAATGCTGAATTGTAATTCTTCTTATAATTTTATGTTTGAGCTGCTCGAGCAGGTGTCTGGAGAGGCAGCATATACATTTTCTAAATAAGCATATAATTTTCAAAGGCTGCTGGAAGTATGGGAGCGAGTGTCTTGTGCCATGTTTTTTTTTAACTCCCCAAATCAGCTTGTTCCCTCTGACTATTCTAGAACAGAGCTGGGTCTTGAGTGTGGGGGGGAAGCTAAAGTGCTGGGGGTTGGATGCAGGAAACACAGCTCACTGTGTGGTCTTGCCCATCAACTTATACTGCCCCACAGGAGTTGTTGTGGGGAGGAAACATTGCTGTCTCTCCCTTCTTCAACCTATCTCACTACCACACCCATTCCCCACTACTCCTCGTTTTGGGGTGCAGCCATCCCAGTCTGTCCCAGCCCAGGAGACACTCACTGAGGCAGATGTAGTTGAGGAGGAACCCAGAGATGCCCACACCGCTCAGGAAGCGAAAGACGCAGTAGGCAGTAAAACTGTCAGATAAGGCGGCTCCACTTCCCATGACGGCGACCAGCAGCAGGGACCAGATGAGAATCAGCCGTCGCCCAAACCTGCCCCACGCAGAGGGTAGAAAGAACAAAATGAAAAAGACCCATGGGAATTGTCCTGCAGGAAGCCCATAGTGTGGGGGCGGGGAGACCTCGAGGACTGTTTACTGTGAGAGGTGAAGGGGGGGGGGGGTTGTCCAAAAATGAACAAGATCAAGATGGGTAGCCATGTTAGTCTGTCTATAGCAGCAGAAAAGAGCAAGAGTTCAGTAGCAGCCTAAAGACTAACAAAATTTGTGGCAGGGGATGAGCTGTTGTGAGTCACTGCTCACTTCTTCAGATACTAATTGGCTGTATCTGAAGAAGTGAGCAGTGACTCACGAAAGCTCAAAAATGAGCAGCAACCAATGACCCTCACTTAGGGTTGCTAGGTCCCCCCGGCTGCCGGCTGGGGGATGGGGTGGTGTGGGGTTGCCAGATCCAGGTTGGGGAATGCTTGGAGATTTGGGGGTGGAGCCTGGGGAAGACAGGGACCTCAATGGGGTACAATGCCATAGAGCCCACCCTCCAAAGGGACCATTTTCTTCAGGGGAACTGATCCCTGTACTCTGGGAACGAGCTGTAATTCCAGGGGGTTCCCAGGTCCCGCCTGGAGACTAGCATGCCGGTCCTCACTTGACAGCAGATGGTCAGCATCAGTGGCAAAACATGATCAATGATTGTCAACCCAACCCAATAATCTTACTAATCACAAGATAACTAGCAACTGGTGTGGAGGTTAGGAGTGTGGACTCTAATCTGGGGGAACCGGTTTGAGTCCCCACTCCTCCACATGCAGCTGCTGGTGTGTCCTTGGGTCAGTTACAAGCGATCTCGGAGCTGTTCTCTCAAGGGCAGTACTTGAGAGAGCTCAAGGGCAATACTCGAGAGAGCTGAATTGTGGGGAGGGGAAGGGAAAGGAGATTGTAAACCGCTCTGAGGCTCCTTCGGGGAGCGAAGAGCAGGGTATAAATCCAGTCTCCTTTTTCTATTGCTTGTGGGACCCCTATTATTGTGCTATTGGGACAGGACCAATGCTCCCTCTAAGCTGTGGAGTCTTGTGAGCAAAAATTCTACATTGTGAGCTACTGGCATTAAAGCTGGGAGCCAGCAATTTGGCTACTGCATAAATTAGTTTGCTCTGGAGCCATCCTTCCTGAGCTAAAACAAAAAATATGTGAGCTGGAGGCTAAAAAAACTGTGAGCTAGCTCACACTAACTCAGCTTAGAGGGAACACTGGACAAGACCCCTGAGAATGGAGTTAGTGGCATTATGTAAACCGTCCCTTTCATGCTGACCTGGGGTGGAGGGGAAGGGAGATGAAATTCAGAAAGGAGAGGGAGAATAAATTGACTGAGCCCTTTGGACTGCTCTGGGGCTGCTGAGTCTTGAGTTGGGGATGAGGTAATCCTGCAATTTGGACCCTCCCTTTCAGAATATGATGACTCATGGCCATAGGGAGTGATTTAGCCAAGAAGGTGAGCATTTGGGGACACAGACCACCCAGCTAAGGACACAAGGAAAGGAGGGGTCGGAGGGTGAACATATGACGCTGCCTTAGACCAAGTAAGACCACTGGTCTGTCAAAGTCTATATTACCTACCCTGTTCTGACAACTGGTTCTCCAGGTCTCAGGGAGGGGTCTTAACATGTGCTCCTTTGAAGTGGAGATGCCGGGGATTGAACTGGGTGGGGACCTCCTGTTTGCAAGGTAGTGGGGTTTCCCACTGCGCCCCTTCCCTGGATAGCTGCTTACCTGTCCGAGAGGTCTCCAAAGATGAATGCGCCTACCAGCATGCCTGCCATGAAAAGAGACTGTGCCAGGTTCTTGAGGGGTTGCAGGTTACATACCAAATCCCACTGCAGACAGTAAAGACAGAGCAGAGTTGAGATGACAGCCACAAGGGAGAGACACTGAGGCATTAGCAGGCAACTAGTTCTTGAGGGGAGATATGGAATGGCCGTGGGTGAAGGAGGAGAGATTCCCGTAAAATAGGCTGCCTGTCCCATTATGGAAGGCACCGTTTTAGCCTAGGGATATGCAATAGTTGCCTTCTCTGTCCCCTGCCTTCTCGCAGCTTGCTGAGGGACGAGAACCTGGGTTCAAGGGCCCCTCCTGTTCCTCCCCATCTCCATTTCTACCTCAGATCCACACCCCAATGGCCTGGGTCCATGAATGCCAGCAGTTAGGAAATGGGTCTTCCTTGCCATTCTGTGGGGCTGAGTACCAGGCTGGTGCAAGAGGCATTCAAGCAGCAAAAGTCTACCCTAGCTAGCGATGGTTCAGCCTGGGCAAATGGGTCTGCGGTGGTCTCCCGTCCATACCTCTGTCACGATGGTGGAGGCAAAGGTGCTGTTGTCGTACAGCCAGCCGTCGTGACATGGCTCCGTCTCTGCCCCTCGGTCCTTGTCCAGGGAGCCGTTGGGGTCAAGGACCATCCTGCGGACAAAGCGCCGGCACCTGTCCGGGAGCTGACTCTGGTCAAGGGGCACGGGGTGCCCACTGGAGGCATTGGTGGAAGGCGAGAGGCGGCACTTGTGCTCGGGCGAGGCAGCGCTGAAGTTCTGCACCAGGTTGTGGCTGGCCAGAAGCAGGACCGGCAGGGAAAGCAGGAGCACGGAGAAGAACTGGAAGAGCCCCATGCTGCCCACTTCCTCCAGCAGGTCCCCAAAAGAGATGGTGGGGGCTTTGGGAGCCTTGGGGACCAAGGACGGGCGACTCTTGCCACCTGCGGGGGACATCATCTGCTAGGCTGGGCTTCCCTTTGCCTCAATGGCAGAATCGGCTTTTATGCCCAGGAGGGGCAGAGGGAGGCAGGGTAGGAGGGGAAAGGGGTTAATCACTGACTGCACCCAGCCCTGCCAGAGCTTCCAGGTGACTGGCATTCTTCTTCCAGGAAAGGGGGTGGGTGGGCATGGCATGTTGGTCCTGGCTCTTTCCCAGTGCACGTTGCCCAAAGCCAAAGAAGCAACTGGAGGTAGCTTCACCTCATTTTCTAATTTGGGGTGGGGGAGACAGAGGCTGTGTACCAACCACCTTGCAGCCAAAATCTGGAAGTTGGGATGTAGCAGGTGCCAGAAGAAAATCAAGGACTCTTTCCTTTTTGTTTTCATAGAAGCTGGAGGAGAAAGAAGCAGTCATCTCCTCCCCCCCCCCCCCCCACTAATCCTGTCTTTTCTTCTAACTAGAGATTCCGGATAAGGCTGCTCAGCAATGATTCTCCCACCAGACAAGCTGCTCAAGTTAATCAGTGTAAAAGACACGCACTAATTGGAATGCCCGTGACACATTCCCACCCCCTCCCCTGTCTAGCACTGTCCTTCTTCCCTCTAAGGACGCAGGACATTAAGAGTTAATCATTCATGACTTTGACCACCTGCTTCCTGCCTGGGCCTGGCAGCTTCCCGACTCCTTCTCCTCCCCCATGTTCCCAAAGCAACCCCCCAAGGTACTCAGTTTACATTTGCTGGATAATCCTCCTCCTCCTTCTCCTCCACCATCCTTTGTCCAATGGGCATTACTCCCTCCAGGCTTCTCCCCTAGGCCTCCCGCCCCACCCTTGTATCAGGAGACACACTGCTTGATTGGGGGTGGGGTGGGGAGACGGCTTGGGAAGCAGCAAAAGAACAAAAAACATGACTTCTTTGTTTGAGAGTGGCCTACCAGGACTTTTTGACTTGAGGCTGTATCACTAGGATTCCACCTCAAGCCTAAATACTAGGGATCTTTTACAGTTCCACAGGGCCTGTAAGATGGAGCTCTTCCACCAGGCTTTTAGTTAGAGCCACAGGCATCCCCCCACCCCCCCCACCCCGCTCTACTGGGCCTCCCCTCAGCGGGTCAGATCTGTGTTATCATCTAAGGACCCAAACTCAAAATAGACTGCATCTGTGAGGCTTTGGTCATGACCTGTACCATAGGAATGTTGTTGTCATTTACTGGGGGCTTTAATTGTTTTTTTAAATGTTTTGTATATTGGTTATTGTGTGTGATGGAACCCGCTCTGGCCTGCTGTGCAGGGAGGGCAGGATACAAATCCAATAAAATAAAAATTAATAAAGAAGAGTGCCCCTGAGTGTGTGCAAAGTGCCACCGTAGCCAAACTTCTCTAGGCTAGCGCTCAGAGGGAGGATGGAGGCCCTACAAACCTGCCAGAGAATACAGACACTTCAGCACTGTACCTATTTCCTGGTTAGGCAATGGGCAGTGGGGCGGGGGAGGAGACACGCCATTGATAGGTGCCAGGAGAGACCAGCAATCCAGTTGTTGGAAGTGGAGATTGCAAGGACCAGGGGCCAGAAATTTCCCACAGGGCCTATTGTTCCAGCTTCCACAAGGCTGGTCCTAGGGTTGCCACCCTCCTGGTGATGGCTGGAGATCTGGAATTACAGTTTATCTCCAGACTACAGTTCCTCTGGAGAAAATGGCTTTTAGAAGGTGGACTTTACAGCATTATACCCTCCTGAGGTCCCTCCACAAACTCCATCCTCAAACCTCCAGGAATTTCCCAACCCAGTCCCCAATTTGGCAACCTCAGCTCTTTTGATACCTGCCCTATATTTGAAGAACAGCCATAGGAAAGAAGTTGGGGGGGGGGCTTCTACCCATTTTCATGAGGCTAAAACAGAATTATTCCATATAGCTTTTGGAGCAGTTTAAATATGGGCAAAATGGCTCCCCCCTCCCTGGTAAATAGGACATTCAAATATTGGTTATTTTAATTTACTTATAATGTATTTGATATTTATTGTATTTTGTTACATGTTTATTATCCAACTTAGGCCCTGGTTTGCCAGGGGGGAAGGCAGGTTTATAAACATTTTAAATAAAGAAGAAGAGATTGTATTTATACCCTGCCCTTCACTATTCGAAGGAGTCTCAGACGCCATGTGAGGTAGGCGGGGCTGAGAGAGCTCTTTTGAGAATTGCTCATGAGGGAACAGCTCTGAAAGAAATTGTGACTAACCCAAGGTCACACCAGCAGCTACATGCAGAGGAGTGAGGAATCAAACCCGGTTCTCCCAGATTAGAAGAAGAAGAAGAAGAGATTGGATTTATATCCCGCCCTTCACTCACTTAAGAGTCTCAGAGCGGCTTACAAACTCCTTTCCCTTCCCCTCCCCACAACAGACACCTTGTGAGGTAGGTGGGGCTGAGAGAACTCTTTCCCAAGCTGTCCTTGAGGGAACAGCTGGTACAGAGCTATGGCTTGCCCAAGGTCATCCAGCCAGGTGCAAGTGGAGGAGTGGGGAATCAAACCCGGTTCTCCCAGATTAGAGTCCGCGCACTTAACCACTACACCAAATCTGTTTAAAAGTCACATCCTCTGATTTAGAATCCCTTCCTGTGAAACTGCAAGTAGACAAATAGGAACCGCTTTGGTGGGAAGGTAACAGTGTTCCGTGCACCCTGGCGTCTACTCATGCTGGCCACATGACCACGGAAACATCTTCGGACAGTGCTGGAACTGCCCTGCCATTAGAAGACACAGACATTCCAAGGCTTTGTTCTGTCTGCACTTCTAGGGATTTCTCTCCTGGGGAGGGCCAGGCTCACATGGGGAGTAGGGAATGAAGAGGTATAACTTTGGCCTGCTTAGGAATGTGTTTAGAGCCTGGAGAGCAAGAGCTGGGGTGAGCGAGGTCTTTCTTCTTTTAGGTGCCAGCCCTGAACTTCCGTCATCGCTACTCATGGATCAGTGCTCAGAGGCCTTCAGCTCTTCCTCTCTTTGCCCCAAACGCACAGCAAGGGCATCTCTTCTTCCTGTGAGCCTGCCTAATGAGTTCTGCTAATGGCATTTGCTGGAAAGGAGGGGGAAGACAGGGCTGTGGCAGAGCCACTCACAGCATCCGCAGGAGAGAAAAGATGCTCCTCCCCAGCAACTGGTGGGCTAAGCAAAATAAGGCCCAACCGGCAAAGTCCAGGTTTACCTGCCCCCCCCCCCTGCCCCCATCCCACACACACTGCACAACAAGACTCTGCATCCCTTTCAGTTGTAGGGTTGCCAGCCTCCAGGTGGGGCTTGGGGATCTCCCGCTTTTACAACTGATCTCCAGCTGACAGAGATCAACTCCCCAGAGAAAATGGCTGCTTTGAAGGGTAGACTCTAGACTCTATGACACTGTACCATGCTGAGGCCCCTACCCTCCCAAAACCCCACCTTCTTCTGGCTCCATCCCCAAAGTCCCCTGGTATTTTCCAACCTGGACTTGGCAACTCTATTCAGTTGCCAGCCTCCAGGTGGGGCCTGCAGTTCTCCTGGAATTACACCCCCAGACGACAGAGACCAGCTCCTCTAGAGGAAGTGGTTGCCTTGGAGGGTGGATTCTGGCATAGAACTGTGTGCCCTCTGTGACACACTATGGGGCAATGGGGGTGGACAGTCCTCCTGCCTCAAACCAGGGGCTTGAATTAAAGAGACCTTTTGTACCTCATGACCCTCTGGGTCAGTTATTTGTTTACTTCAAATATTTCTAGACCAGGGGTGGCCAAACTTGCTTAACATAAGGGCCACATCAAATAAACGTCAGATGTTTGAGAGCTGCAAGACATGAACAAATATTACACACATTTTTATTGGAAAATATGCAATTTTGCTTTTTATTAACATTAAATGAGACCGCCAGAAATAAAACAAAATGGGTAAAAACAGATTTTGATAATGATATTTATTTGTCCAATGATATTTGTAGGGGGGGCTTTGAGAATACATTTAAAGTTAAAGTTGCTTTCTTTTTCTGCTCCCCCACCTCAAGCCTACCCAGGGAGGGGAGCACTGGTGGGGGAACGGAAGACTGATCAAGGAGGCATGCCTCCACTTCAACAGCCATCCTGCCGGGAGCTGCACAATATGTGTGAAAGAGCCGCATGTGGCTCCCAAGCCACAGTTTGGCCACTCCTGTTCTAGACTGTCTCTCAGCCAAAGTTACCAAGGTGGTTCACAGCAAGGAAGATAGAACAAACATCAAAAGCAAGAATTTATCAGCAATTCCGTAAAAATCCAGTAGCAATCCATAAGTTATTCAGATACCAAAAGCAGCAACAAGTTGTAAAAGGCGGCAAAAATTCCAGTCAGAACTAGTCAAATAGAAAATGTTTGTTGTTGCCTTTTGCCTGAGAAAATAATAATGCTTTCTGCCTGATACACAACTGCTTGGTGTGTGACAAAGCAATGTTAATCCAAGAGCTCTGCTCAAGTACCTGTGAGCGCTTGGTGAAAGAGCCATTTGTGTGAGACAGAGAGAGAAGAAAACAGCTGTCTTGGGTTTGGAAGAGACAGAAAGGCAGAGACTTCTGAGTTGGCTGCAGTACCTTGAGACTACAGGACCTCTCTCCAGGATTCTGATCTGCAGTTAGTGGACCTGCTAACCTGGAAGAGCGTTTCTTTGCCCTCCACCCATGCTGTACTTTTATATCAACCAATGAAGCAAAAATTACAAAAACTCCCTCTGTCTACTGGGGTCTATCCTCCAAAGGAAACCAACCCACTGCCTCTTAGTATAGATGCCGTATGTTCTTTACTAGGTATACATGAGGGGCCCTGGGCTCCGATGCCTTTTCACGCAAAGTCGTAAACATGCAGCGGCTTTCCTCCAAGATTCCTCACAACATAGTTTTCCATTTGTTGCCTACCTGCAGTTTCTTTGTTCTTCCTCTACGCTTTCTCAAATGGAATTGTGAAAGCGCAGAGAAAGGACGGAGAAACTGCAGAAAGACAACAAATGAAGGACAACATGATGAGGGATCAAGATGGGTAGCCATGTTAGTCTGTAGCTGTAGAAAGAGCAGGAGTCCAGTAGCATCTTAAAGACTAACAAAATATGTGGCGGGGTATGTGCTTTCTTGAGTCACTGCTCACTTCTTCAGATACAGCTAGAATGGAACTATATCTGCCCTATTTATTGGAAAGTGGAGTAATGAGGAAGCTCAGCAGGGGGTGGAAATACTATAGTTCAGCACCTAACTCTATATCATATGTACAGTCTGCCCTGTGGGGTTATCCCCCTCCCACTCAAGTTTACTGCGTGTAAGTCCCACTGAAATCAACAGGGGTGGAGTTAGTTGCTGTTAACCTGGTCTGACCTGGCTAGCCCAGGCTAGCCAGATGTCACCAGATCTTGGAAGTTAAGCAGGTTCAACCCTGGTTAGTACTTGGATGGGAGACAACCAAGGAAGTTCAGGGCTGCTGTGCAGATGAGGGCAATGGCAAAACCACCTCTGAATGTCTCTTGCCTTATGAACCCTGTGAGCCACCGTAAGTTCACTGAGACTTGACAGCGCTCCACACGCACACAGTCTGCTGTGTTGGCTTCACTACGTTTGGTTTTATCTGTACTGGGGTTCCCATGAGGTAGGTTAAGCTAAGAGAGTGAGGTAGGTTAAGCTAAGAGAAGATCACCAAGTAATCTTCATGGCTGAGCAGTGATTTGAACTTAGGTCACTGATGTTTTTTTTCAATGATTTCCACTCAGCCTATGCATTTTGGAATGTGAATGTGGTGGCTTGCGACTTATCAGTGGCAAACGAAAATCCTCCCACCTAAATAACTGAAAATGTTGCTACCCTTCATTGATATCTGTAGTTTATGGGTACCATTGAGGAGGATCTATGGAGTTCCACTACACTGGGTTTGTGCATGACTGTGGCTGCAGCTCAGCAGCAGAGCATCTGCTTTGGACACAGAAGGTCCCAGGTTCAATCCCTGTCATCTCCAATTGGAAGGATCAAGTCGCAGGTAATTGGAAAGACTTTCTGCCTGAGACCCTGGAGAGCTGCTGCCCGTCACAGAAGACAATACTGACCTCAATAAGACAAGGGTCTGGCTCCGTACAAGGCAGCTTCAGTGTGTGTCAACATGTTCAGTGAGAGATATTTAATAGGCAGGAGCAAAGCTATGGGATACTCAAGCCCAGAAATGACTGGAGGAGCTATTTAACTGCATTTGTATCTCACCTTTCTGCCTGCATGAAACTCAAGGTGCCATACATCAGAGGGTCCCCAAGGGGTCTTCCATCCAGACCCCAATCAGACCAAGTTCTGCTTAGTTTCAGTAATGTAAGGATAACCAAAGAGGATTAGAAAATAATCAATGACAACCATGGTATATTTACAAAGGGAATATCACTCTTTTATAGATTTTTTTTTAAAAAAATAGATCAATATTAATACTAATACATTTCTGTAAATTCATACAAGAATCAACATCGAAAAATGATTCCACAGTGTTGACAAGCACAGTCCAATAACCGAAAGTTCTTACAAACAGTAAAACTTCTTTGTGTCTTTCTTGTTCTAGTATTGTAGACAAATAGCATAGAGGTCAGGAATCTGCAGACAGGCTTGCCCCAATGCCTGTTTCACAAGGCTTCTTCAGAGCAGAATATGTGTTGACTCAGTGAATCCTTTCCTACTCAGCATTCATCTCTGCATGCCGTCTCTCTGCATAACGCTCACACTCCGTGAAACCTCTTATTTAGCTTCCTCCCTGATTCAAGTCTTTGGGCATTACTAGGAGTTTTGTTGTATGAGCTAGCATTCAGCAGTGGCATGCCTCACTCCACCACTTCATTCAGTGATATCTGTTGACCCATTCTCTTTGGGATGCCAGCCTCCAAGTGGGACCTGGGGGTCCACTGGAATCACAGCCCATCTGCAGACTACAGCTATCCATTCCCCTGGAGAAAATGGATGCTTTGGAGGGTGGACTCTACGGCATTGTACCCCACTGTGGTCTCTGTCCTCCCCCGGCTCCATCCCCAGAGCTCAAGGAGTTTCCTAACTTGGATCTGGCAAACCAGGGAACTCAGAGGGGTACAATGCCATAGAATCCACCCTCCAAAACATCCATTTTCTCCAGGAGAACTGATCTCTATAGTCTGGAGATGAGCTGTGATTCCGGGGGATCCCCAGGTCCCACCTAGAGGCTGCCATCCCTAAAACAGTTTTATCTTGGGCCCACGGTAACAAATTACACACTTTCCTGGAATGTGGGGCAGATGTCACAGGGAACAGTACTCGGAAGAGGCACAGATGGTACATCAAAGAGAGTCATGGAGTGAGTATCATTAACCTAGAGCAGTGGTGGCAAACCTATGGCACGCGTGCCAGAGGCGGCACTCGGAGCCCTCTCTGTGGGCACGCACGCAGTTTGGGCACTCAGTCTCTAAAAGGAAAAAGACGACACAGACTCAAGGCTGGGCTGCTCTCAAACTTACAAAGTATGAGCCAAGGTTAGACAAATTATCAGCATGCATACAACAGCAAAAATCACATTAATTGTTCAAAAGCATGCCAAATGCAAACTTTTACCTTTCAATAAAAAGCTGTTTGTATAATTGAAAGCTCTGTTATTGTGTTTTTCTTTTAAGACAAAAGATGTTAATGTATGAGTTCTTTTTTCTAAACTAAAACCTCAGTATTCAGTTTAAATTGTCGTGCTGGCACTTTGCGATAAATAAGTGGGTTTTGGGTTGCAGTTTGGGCACTTGGTCTCTAAAAGGTTCACCATCACTGACCTAGAGCAAATCCTGACCTGTGGTGCCACAAGATCAAAAGCCAGTTAAAACCAAGGATCTACTGTACTGCTTGTGTACTATAAGGTGGCAAAGAACTATGAGCCCCAGCCACTGAGTACCTTCCCTCTCAAATGGGCCCTCTGAAATAAGCCACTTACCCTGCCTAATAGTAGTCTAGCCTCAGAAGCATCTCCCTAATCTGACTTTTCCCCGCGTGCTTTCAGAATTGTCTGCAACAGCAAGTGGACGGGTACACGCCCACCAATACGTAGTTGGCTTGGAATAGCAATATTTTGTATATGCCGCGGCTTCTGAGTGAACCAGATGCATGCGCGCGAGTGGTACAGCAGCAACAAGCAAACAGCATTTCTTGCCTGGTTCTTTACAGCATTACATCAGTGCAGCAAGCGCCGCCACCGAAGCGGAGGAAAACACACACACGTGACCCGTATTTGGCCTACAATTCCCATGATGCAACTGAACATGCCGCTATTTTAACCCTTTATCGGACCTCGAAATGCATCGAATAGTTCTACTCCCAACAACCAGCAGGATGAGTCAAGGGTGAGTGTTCATTAAACCTCAGCAAAAGAGCTGCTGAGGTTTAACCCTGTCACTCCCCCCCTCCCCCGAATCAGTGCACTGTGGGCTACCCCGCTTCCCTCCACCGGCATGATGACTTTCTAGGCTTTGCGGTCAAGCTGACGCTCTAGAGTTGTGATGTTTAGTACAGGTTACAGGGACATAGTCGTTGTTTCACAGACTTTGGCCCATTTCCGCCACAGTCAAGTTCACCAAGTTCACAAGGCATAGTTCTTCACGTAAAAGCACAACGCCCGTCATCAGGACCTGCACTTGGAAGCAAGTCCAAATCTCACCTGTATCGCTGGACAGCTCTAGTTAAAGAAATCCCATTTGACGCTGCTGCAAAGCCCAGCATATACGTGGAAGGGTAAGAACAGTGTCCTACCAGTCCACACAGGGCTGCTGTGAAAACTAGTTTTCTCCGTCCCCACGTGAAAGAGTCGGATAGCACCAAAACTAATGTGTATATATGATGGATGGCCAGTTTCTTATTCTGACGCAGAACCCCCGAATCGTGGCTTGCAAATGAGAACGCCATGTCACAGGGGAAAGGAGGGATGGGATCTGGTTGCAAACTACTGAGAGGACAGTCACTTTAGGGATACTCCTTAAGCTCAGCTTCAGTGTCACTCGTGTTAAACCCTTATGCCTCGAATCCATTCAGACGATCAAGGGTGCTTCAGGGAGCTGCCCACCTGCAGAAGCATCAGAGTACTATGACATGCAAGTCTGGAAAAAAGCGCAACGGACAACGAAGGCTGGATAGGGATGGGGTGGCCGCGTCGTCTTGAGCGGCTCCGCAAAACTGCAGGAGGAAGACCAGGCAGCGTCCAGAGGGCAACTGGACGCCGAGAAAGAGAAGAGCGCGCCCCCCCCCCCCTCCCCCTTCCCCTTCCGCGGCTCCAATGGCCAACGCAGATGACATCATCCTATGGCGAATGACGCAGGTTCTATTTTTAAGGGGCCAATGGGAGGGCCGGTGTGGCGGTCACGTGGGCCTGGAAGGTTACTTAGTGTCAGCCTAATGACAGGCGTATCAAAGGGAGGCGCGCGCTGCCGGGGCTGGGTCTTGCGCGGGGAGAGGCGCGCGTGTGTTTGTGTGTACGCGCGTGCAGGGACGGGGCTGCACAGGCGCTTTGCCCTGTATGCGCTGCGGTGCACGGGCGGCGGCAGGAGCAGCAGTGGCGGCGGCGGCAAGCTAGGGAAAGGAGCAGAAGAAGGAGGGGAGCGGAAGGAGGGGCCTGGCTCTTGCTGCTGTTCGCTGCGAGCTATGCACCTGCGGGCACCTGCGGCGGCGGCGCCCTGAGTCGGCCTACTGCTGGGCGCCAAGGAGACGGCTCCGCGCGCGGCGTTGCCCTTCGAGCCCCATGGCGGTGCTGCCAGGCCCTGGCCACCCGCTTGCCCCCAGCATGGCTCCTGCGCAGCGAGCCCCCTGCCTCGGCGGCCAAGCGTGAGCCGTTGCTGCGAGGAGGCCTCCCGAGACTCGGGGGGCGGGAGCCGCTGAGAGCGCCCTTCAAGCCGGGGGGCGCACAGGTTGGCCGGTCCCAGCCTTCCGCGGACTTCGCCAGGACTGAGTCGCTCTCGCTGCTGCTTCCCCGCCCTGCTGGCGAAGTTGGGGGGAGGGCTCCCCCGATTCGGAGGCCGATGGTGGAGGGGCACCCCGGCGGGCGGCAGCTGGAGCGGGAAGGACCCGGCTTGGGAGGGGCGGCTGCTGCTGCTGGGAGAGGCCGTGGGAGCAACCGGCTCCCTCTCTGGTGTCAAGCTGCCAAGAGCCCAGCCTTTGGGTGACCTTTGACTGGGACAAGCGGAACTGGACGTACCGTGCTTCTGGGAGGCTGGCGGTGCCGTCCTCCATGCGCCTGTTCTCCCGTGGGTCTTCCCTGAAGAGGAAACCGCAGCCGTGATCCAGCTCTTCTGCTTGCCTAGGCCAGGAGTAGCCTGCATGGGGGGCTCGGCAGGCCGAGGACTGGGCTGGATGTAATCCTGGTGCCACCTGGGCTCAAGGGCATCAACGTGGGGGTTCTCTGGAGCTGGGCACGGCACAGGCCACGTTGGAGGGACAAGTACCCGAGGCCCCGGGCTCCTGTCATGGGGCAGATGCCATGGCCTGAGGAGAGGCCGGCAACAACGCCAGGGTGTTAAGGGGGCTGTCTGCACCGGACATCCTCTTGGCTCAGCCTGCAGCACGGACCCTTGCATGCTACCAGGATGGACACCAAGATACCACCCGCCGTCACCCCCACCAGCCCCTCATCCCCGGGGCTGTCCCCGGTGCCACCGCCAGATAAAGTGGATGGCTTCTCCCGGCGCTCCCTGCGTCGCTCCCGCCAGAGGCGGTCTCACAGTTCCTCCCAGTTCCGGTACCAGAGCAACCAGCAGGAGCTCACGCCTCTGCCTTTGTTGAAAGGTAAGGCCCAGGTATGAGGATGGAAGGGCTGGGTTCCTTCAGCACTTGCAGTTGCTTCTCTTGCCCTGAGAAGAGGGACATGTGTGCAGGAGTCCTGTGCCTCTGGGAGGCCTTGGGGGAGCCAAGGGCTCTGATGCCTGAGTCTGGGCTCTGAGCTGCTTCTTTTGGCCTGTTGCTGACTCTCTGGGAGTAGACCAATAGCTGAGCTGTCGTGTATGCAGTCTCTTCAGCCTCACGCTTAAAAAATAGGGTCTCTGAAACAAAGTCCTTTCCAGTACCTTTTGCGAGGGTAGCTCAGTAGTCTGGATGTTCTAAGGCCAGTAGGTGCTAAGTCTTCTTTTCCCATGAGCATATGAAATTGCCTTATACTGAATCAGACTGTTGGCCCATCAAGGTCGGTCTTGTATACTCAGACTGGCTGCAGACATCTTTCACATCACCTGCAGCCTGGTCCTCTTTAACTGCGGATGCTGAGGATTAAACCTGGGACTTTCTGCGTGCCCAAGCAGATGCTCTCCCACTGAGCCACAGTGCCTTTCCTTGGACTAATTGCCCCCCCAAGTTAAGAACCCAGGCTGTAGCTGAGGACCAAGCCCAGGACCTTGTGTGTGCCAAGCAAATGCTCTACCACTGAGCTACAGCCCCTTTCCTCACTGGTATGCCAGTAACCGTAGTACTTCACTCCCTCTTCCTCCCGGATATTCTCCTTACCCTTTTACAGGTGCATCCTTTCATTGTGTCACTGTGACAGATTGGGAGCAACTGTGGGTTTTCTCCCCCCTCCCATGGCATAGTGAATTTGGACAGTGCTGTAAGATGGAAATAAACAGGTTTGGGGATCCCTGTTCCAGAAGGCCCAAAGCTTGGAGCCAGGCAAGGTCACCTCCAAGGCCACTGTTGAGGAAAAGAACTTCGGGTTTGGCCACTAAATGGATTTTAGCTTCTGCTAGGTCTTGGGTTCCTGAGCCCCACGCATTCAGAATTTTTTTTCCCTACGGAAGGAAACTGCTGGTCCATCTGGCAGAGTACCGACTGGCAGAACCTCTCAGTAATGTGGGCTGTGAACAAGTCTTCCCAGCTCTGCTACTTGAGTTTCTTTTAACTAGAGATGCTGGTGATCAAACCACGGTCCATTATATGTGCAGGTGTACCATGGAGCAATTGATGGGGGCTTTTAATTTCTGCAGATTTGGAAGGGAGGTTCAAGCATGTGCCCTACGGTTAGTTATGGTACAAAATTGCTAGCCTGCAGGACCTTGAAAGAGTGAAATGGGTGGTCTAGAACATGGAAAACTCAGGGTCAGAGCTGAGCAATCAAGCTCTTGCTGTCAGCCTAACCAGTCTCACTCAAAAGCTGTAGCTTGGAGCTGAATGGAAAAGCAGTACATAAAATGCAAGACATGCGTTGAGTCACGAATATCCTTAGGCTAGATGTTGAGGTAGGCATCTGCCTGTCAAAGCTTGCGCATGATGCAGACATCAGTCTCATCAGCTGCAGATTTAGCAACAGTGAATCTGTGTTATCCTGCTTGGGTATTGCTTTGAGATGGGAAAGGGTGGCTGATCAGAGTTTACCCCTTAACCCTCACATCTGCAGCTCTGGAGTTTGGGACCTTTAATTGGGCTGTTGGGCCCATCCAGCCTGCATGGCAAATCACCTTTCTATACCTGTTCCTGGTCTTTGCTTTTAGAAGGTGACAGGATCCTTGGTCCCCTTGGCTCTATTGCTGTGCTCTTCCAGAAATACGTTTGGGAGTCTGTTTGCCACTGAGAGCTTTTACGACTTTTAAGTTTTTGCTCCAGTGTGGCCTCCTAACTGCATTGTTTCCACCCCCTTCCCTTTCACACAGTGTTGTTTGCTTGGTCCTTCCTCTCCCATTTGTTTGGTATGGTTTTTTTTTTTTTCATTTTCCCCATGTTTTTTCAGACCGTCACAAAAGTGATCTGAAAAAATACCAGGAAAATGGGAGCTACCAAAGCGTGCTGCGTGCCAAGGGCGTGGGAAAACCAAAGCAGTTCAGAAGCCAAGCTGGAGCAAAAACCTGGTGTGGAAAAGCCCCGAGTAGTAGCTCTTTGCCATGACCTGGATGGTCCAGGCTAACGCAATCTTGTCAGGTCTCAGAAGCTAAGCAGGGTTGGCCCTGGTTAGTGCTTGGATGGGAGACCACCAAGAATACTCTATGCCAGGGGTGGGCAAATGGCGGCCCGGGGGCCACATGTGGCCCGCCACAGAGTGTTTTGTGGCCCGCCAAGAAGATTTCAGGACTTCAAGAAAACTGAGCCTAAATTCAATTTGCTCTCTTATCCCATCACTGCTGATATTGATACAGCACCTGAGGAGCTGCAGCTTGAACGTATTGACATGCAGTCAGATCACACTGTGAAAGAAATGTTTAATGCTGTGACATTAGTTGACTTTTATAAATCTCTGTCTGCTGAAAAAATTTCCACGTATGAAGAAATTTGCTGGGAAAATGTTCTCTATATTTGGGTCTACATATATTTGTGAGCAAAGTTTTTCTTGCATGAAGATCAACAAGAGTAAATATAGATGCTCTTTGACAGACATTAACTTGCAGGCTGTGATGAGAATCTCAACAAGCAATCTCACTCCTGATTAAAAAAAAATTGTAGAAAAGTGTGATAGGGTACATTTGTCCCATTAAACTGATTCTAAAATTAAATGTGCTTGCAGCTATAGATGATATGAAATTAGCACAATAAATAAATTGAATAAAACTACCACTATTTTATTTAATTTATATTTATTGATTTTTAGGATACAATTTATACCTTTCCTGAAATGCAAAGTTAACTAATGAATGCAATCATTTTAAAAGGTGCGGCCCTCCGCTAACCTCCGCTCCCACAAAGTGGCCCCCGAGCCAAAACAATTGCCCACCCCTGCTCTATGCAATGACTTGCAATGGCAAGCCACCTTTCTCCATCGCTTGCCTCGAGAACCCTAAGGGGTTGCCCTAAAGTCGGCTGTGACTTGACAGCACTTTCTAGCAACAGTAGCTCCTTGACTCCACAAAACTGAGTGGTCATCCCTTGGCTGCCCCTCATGGATGGAGAACAGCTGGGGCCAGAGCTCCTAGGCTTAGTCAGCCTTCTTGTCCATGCAGAGAATTGCCCTCTTGGGAGTCTTTCTGTGGGGCTGCAGCATCCTGATCCAGGGGGCTGAACACTATTTCTCTCCCAATGGCCCAAGTGCCGTTTCAGCACCTTGAGCTGTTTTGTGTAGCCCACGCAGTGACGTTCTGTGGATTTCCCTTCTGTTGTTCTCAGCACTGCAAGAAGGGGGGTCTGTCTGTTGTTAGCCACCATTGCCCTAGTTGAAGGGACATAGCCAGGGCCTGATGACTGAATGCAATAAGAAGCTATTTAAACCCCAGAGGTTTAAAAATAGGTGAGGTGCAAAGTGTGGCCATCCATATGCCTGGCATCCTTTCAGGATGGGAGGAATGACTCTCCTGGGCTCTTCTTGGAGTCTCCTGTTCATTTTAGAAATGGTTCTTAGACTCTGGGACGTTCACTTCTTTTCTGCCATCTTTCCAGGCTTATTTTAGAAGTGGTTCATTTTAGAAATGGTTCTTAGACTCTGGGGCGCTCACTTCTTTTCTGCCATCTTTCCAGGCTTAAAAACAGGGGAGGCAGGAATCGGGAGTGGGGTGTGTGCGATATTTGAAGCCAGTGGTGCATCTACCACACCTTTGCTGCTCCCAGAACTGTGGGCTGTTCATCTTTGCCTCTAGATATAACTGTCTGGCCCCAGTGCTGCCATGGTTACAGTTCCCGGTGGGGGGATGCCCGGCGCTGCTTCCTGCCCCAAGGGGCACAAAGGAGGAGACGGCAACATGGCTTGCACAGCTGTAACCAGTGCTGCCATTCTCAAATCACAGCTTTTCAAGGGCTGCAGCTTTCAGTCCTCTGTTCTCTGCCCTTCTGGTAGCCGTCAGCCTCCGTGTTCCCTTTCCCATCACCCTTGAACATGTGGCAGATGGATCTACCATGTTTGGAACCTGGCCTTTCTCCCGGGAACTCGAGCCAGTGTACGTGATTCTCTCCTCCTCCATTTTATTTTCACAGCCACCCTGGGGAAGTAGGGGAAATTGAGAGAGAATGACCCAGAGCCATCCTGGGAGTTTCATGAGAGATGAACCAGACCCAAATGCTGGCTGCTAAACCATGCTGGCTTTAGGTTTTACCCATCAAAAATCAGCCCTGTTAGGTGTACGCTGTATTGGACACACACCTCTCTGTCGGGAAAGACCTTGGCTTGCCCCCTGCCCTGGTGATCTTTCATTGGTATGTGTTGCGGGGGGTGGAGGAAAGTGCCGTCTGGTCATAGCTGACTTGTGATGACCCCATACGTTTTTCAAGACGAGACATTCAGGGGTTTTTTTTGCCATTGCCTACCTCTGTGTCACAACCCTGGTATTCCTTGGAGGCCTCCCTTCTGAATACTGGCCAGGGCTGATCCTGCTTAGCTTCCAAGATCTGACAAGATCGGGCTAGCTAGGGCTCCCTGTCTCATAAATCAAAAAGTCATAAGCATAAGTCACAAACCTGTCTTATACTGAGTCATACCCTTGTCTACTCAGACTAACAGTGTCTTTTCAGGGTCTCCAGTAGAAGTTTTTTCCACTTCACCTGCTGCTTGGCCCTTTTAAATAGGGATGCCTGAGATGGAACCTGCACTCAAAGCAGATGTTCTGCCCCTGTGCCACGCCCTTCCACAACCATCCGTGATGGTCAGAGCCGACATGAATGTCGATAGAGGGAAGCTTGTCTGTTCTGCCAGAGCCCTTTGACCTCTGTGGCTGTCGTTAACGATAGATCTCTGACAAGTGCCACAGCTTGCAAAGACTGCAGGCACTGCAGAGTGGATGCAAACTAATTTCGTGGGTGCAAATTGTTAAGTGCCAGTGCTCAGTCCCTGGCATGGCCACCGTCCTTTTCAGAATGCCCATTCCTCACTCCATCTCCTGGGCATCTCTTTGGCATGGTGTGCCTTGCCACAATTAGCTGCATGCATTTGCAGTAATTGGCCTCTTCCAAGTCTCCTGGAGACGGGGCTGCTGCACCCTTTTTAATGCTGGGATCGTCTTTCAGTTCTAGGCCGGAGAACATCGTCCTGCTTTCTCCTGTGCACGCAGGCCCCACATCTTCCTGATTCCCAGCACTGTGTTGGGCTGTGCCGTGAACTGCCATAGCCCTGTCCGAGACATATAGAGCCATTATAGATTAAAGGCATTAAGCAGGCTGCTAGTCAGTTGCATGCTCTGAGGGATTAGCTTGGGCTGCCTGTCATGTTCACTTTGGTCCAGGGGTCTATACTGCACCCACACTCCCAAGGAGTCTTTCAAGAAGCAGGAAGGGTGAAAGCTGCATTCCAAGCCCAGGAAACCTTGCCAGGATCTCTCACCTTGAAAAAAGTTTTTGGAGGGCCAGGATCTCCTTTGGGAGGGGCCGTGGCTCCATGGCAGAGCATCTGCTTGGCATGCAGAAGGGCCCAGGTTCAATCCCCGGCATCTCCATTTTATAGGATGAGATAGTAGGTGATGTGAAAGAAGAAGAGAGTGGATTTATACCCCACCCTTCACTACCTGAAGGAGTCGCAGAGCAGCTTACAATCTCCTCTCCCTTCCCCTCCCCACAACAGACACCCTGTGAGGTAGGTGGGGCCGAAAGAACTCTGAAAGAACGGCTGGTGAGAAAAAAGCTCTGGAAGAACTTGTAACTGACCCAGGGTCACACCAGCAGCTGCCTGTGGAGGAGTGGGGAATCAAACCCGGTTCTCCTAGATTAGAGTTGTGCTCCTGGCCACAATACCAAACTAGCTCTGACCTCTGCCTGAGCCCCTGGAGAGCCCCCTGCCAGCCTGAATAGACGATACTGACTTTGATGAACCATGGGTCTGATTCCGTATAAGGCAGCTTCACATATCCATGAAGAATACAGGGAAGGTCTGGGATCTGCCCATCTCTTGCCTCTGTGGGTTCATTTTTGACAAGTTCAGTTCAGCTCTGGGATTCGTTTCAAATGTCAGCGCTCTGTATGGAACCATGTTGGGTAAATAAAGCAGACGGTACGCAGTGGCTCTGCACCTGGGTCTCGGGGAAGGATTTTTGCCATCTCTTGTGTCAGAATTCATCCTCGTGAATCCCTCCTCCTCCTCCCCTGCAGAAGCTCCCGTTTCGGAGCTGCATGATCTTCTGTGCAAGAAGCTCCAGCAATGCTCCATCCTCTTCGACTTCCTGGATTGTGTGGCCGACCTGAAGGGCAAAGAGATCAAGCGAGCAGCCCTCAACGAACTGGTGGAGTGTGTGGCCACAAACCGTGGCATTCTCATTGAGCCGCTCTACCCCGAGATCATCAAGATGGTGAGGGGGGGGGGGCAGGTGGACATGGGGATGGTGGTGGTGTTCCCATAAGCACAAAAAGGATGCTCAGTTAAAGCAACATGTGAAAAGCTCTTGCTAGCTCAGGGCAGCGTTCTATCTTGTCCAGTATCCTGTTTCACACCAGCTATGCTGGAGGGCCAGCAAAGAGGCCAAGGCCGCCTCCTGATGTTGCTTCCTAGCACTGGTATTCAGAGGTTTGCTACTTCTGACTATGGAGGGTTCCCTTTAGTCACCATGGCTAGTAGCAATAGATGGACCTGTCCTCCACGAATCTGTCTGACTCTCTTTTAAAACTATCCATGCTTTTGGCCACCACTATGTCCAGTGGCAGTGAATTCTACAATTTAATCACTCACTAAGTAAAGAAGTACTTCTTTTTTTTTTTGTCTGTCTTGAATGTATTGCCTTGTTCAGTTATATTGGGTAACCTGAGTTATGCAGAAAAGCTGGGAGCTGGAAGGACTCAGCCAGGGCCTTGATTGCTGCAAAAGGAGAAATGGTTCCCATAACTCTGAACTTGGATTCGCCCACTGACACTGAGAAAGAACAGAGAGGAAGATCTTTAGTGTTAAAAAGTTAATTGCCCGTGATAGTTGGGAAGGGAAACTACTGTTTCTGGAGGCAATCTACACATCTGGCTACCAGATGCTGAGGGGTAAAGTGCTGAAGGCCTGTTTCTGGGCTTCCTTGAAACATCAGGCTGGTGGCTGGTCTAACCCCCAAGTGCCCATTCCTAGGTTCTTGGACTGCAGAGAGATATTTCACCTTATTAAGGCACAAAAGCCAGATGAAGAAGTAAAAGCATGGGGACCTCTTAACACAGCTTATTTCTCCACCACCCCTAGATCTCAGTCAATATCTTCCGGACACTCCCGCCCAGTGAGAACCCTGAGTTTGACCCTGAAGAAGATGAACCCAACTTGGAGCCCTCTTGGCCACATCTACAGGTGAGACCTCTCTGTGAGTCCTCAGGTGCTGCGGAATCTGAAAGGAGAGTGGTGCTAACCTGGATGGGATGGGCTTGCCTGAGAGGCAGAGCGGGGATGCTGGTCTCCCTCTCCAGCTCCCTCTATTCTAAAGTTGGTGTGCCTTCAGTCCATGTATTGCACCGGTGGCCAGGAAAAGGAATGTGTGGTTCTCAGCTCTGCCGTTCTCTTCTCAGCTTGTTTATGAGTTTTTCCTCCGGTTCCTTGAGAGCCCGGACTTCCAGCCCTCAGTTGCCAAGCGCTACATAGACCAGAAATTCGTATTGCTGGTGAGTTGGAGCATGTGTGTCTGGGGAGGGAGGCTGGGCAAAGGAAATGTTTATATAGCTTGCAGCTGTGAGGCATGTTATTGGTCATGGTAGGCGTGCATCCCTTTTGCTCCACTCCAGGGGCCTCAGTGCTGGACATCTGCCCTGTTTCTTAAGGCCTCCATTTTGGTTGTGGTTAGAGAGCAGCTTTGGCGAAGTGACCAGTCTTCTGTTAATTTTTGAAGGGTAGCTAGCTGTCTTGGTCTGCAGTAGGAGAGCAAGATGTGAGTCCAGAAGCGTCTTAAAAGACAAGATTTCATCCATGATATAAGCTCTGAAGAGTGAGGGGTCTCTGACAAAGGGAGCGTTAACTCTCGAAAGCTTATGCTCTAGAAATCTTGCTCATCTTCAAAAGTGCCACTGGACTCAAATCTTCCTCAGTCTTCAATTAGCCTCATTTTGCTCTAACGTGACCAGTGCAGCTTGGAGAAAGCCATTCCTGGTGTGCCAGCCAATGCCCAAGAGGAAATAAAATATTCCAGCAAGTTATTGCAATGTCAACATGAAATGCAGCAAGATCTGGGAGCAGGGAACGTCCCTCCCCCACTTGCCATATGCTTCCTCCGCATGTTTCTCTGAGACGGCCTTTAATTGTTGTAAAGTAAGGGTTCCTCAAGCTAGACTCTGGGATCCTGTGATGTGGGCAGGTGGTCTGCAAGACCCAAGGATGGGGCAAGTGCCTCTCATGCCGATCCAGCTAATACAAAACTGAGCCCTCTTGGTTTTCTAGGAATGGGGGGAGGCAAGGGAAGGGAAGGGAATTCATTCTAAGGCCAGGGGCTCATAAATCTGCTACCTCCACCTAACTTCCAGATCACTGCAGAGTATTAGCCAGGAGATGCACTGGTGGCTTGCCAGTAGCTCAGCCTGTGGAATTCTTCCTTGGCTGAGGGCCACCAGGAAGATACAGACCTAGTATAGGGGTGACAGTGACTTGAGTTATAAAATGGCACTGGTTTTCACACCACTTTCTGATGCAAAGGATTCACTGTAGAAATAGGGAGAAGCAGCTTGGCATCCATAGACAATAAAATAAGATAGAGGTTTTGAATTGAGTGCTGGAACTGATTACTGGAAGCCCACCTGGATCTGGATGGCCCAGGCTAGCCTGATCTTGTCAGATCTTGGAAGCTAAGCAGGGTCAGCCCTGGTTAGTATTTGGATGGGAGACCACCAGAGAAGCCAAGGGTTTGCTTGTAGAGGCAGGCAATGGCAAACCACCTCTGAACATCTCTTGCCTTGAAAACCCAACGGGGTCACCCTAAGTTGGCTGCAACTTGACAGCACTTTCTGCCAGCTCCAATAGAAGTTCAGGTTTTGTATGACGTCAACCTTGTTCTGTTTCCGTGTGCAAATATGGAAACTTTTCCAGCCCCCTTCCCATCCCTGTTCAGTTGGCCTCTGGCTACAAGTTATTAATAAGGAAGTTTCTTTGCTGTCTCAGGTGCAAAGTCCCTTCCTATCAAAAAGTGAGCTCTGTTAGAGCTTGGGCCTTTTGGGTGGTGGCCCTATAGAATCAGCTACCCTCTGGGATTTGACCTTCTGGGCCATGTGCAGGTAGCACAAACTTTTTAAAAAGCTTGGTATTTGATAACAATTCTTGCTGTATTGTTTTGAGGCTGTGAGAGGTTGAAAACCTTTGTGGGGGTGTGCCCAGCATACAGTGGTCACTTTGGAATGGCATGCAGTGGGCACTGGTATGGAAGGAGGGGAGGTATTGGGGGGTGAAAACAACTGTTGTAAGTTGCTTATGGAGCCTTCTTATGTAAATATAAGAAAAGAAATTCTGTGATCATCCACAAAATTGGAAGCTAGGACGGTAATGATGACCCATCACTGGCTTTCTTGCTGCAAACCACACATTTTGCAAGTTGAACCAGTGTGGTTATAGTGGTTAAAGTGTTGATTTAGAATCTGGGAGTAAGCCTGGAACTCTTTCTTTTCTCAAAGAGCAAGACTTGCTGAGATAGGGACAAGCAATGCTTCTGTAAAGACAAGTCCTGCCTCACCAGTTTTTTTAGAAACCGTGGAAGCTGTTAGCAACAGTCTTTCACAATGCTTTCGACACAGTCCATTGTGAAAGCCTGCTAAGGAAGCTTGGCGGACACTGGTTAAGAACATGGTCTACTTATGAATCAGCAACTTTAAAAAATGAACCAGGAAATAGATGAGTGAGTACTACAGTCCCGCAAATATCTGTGCCGGGATTGGTGCCATTTAACTTTATACCTGGTGAACAGTGAGGCAGCTGGACTTGTGGGTGACACCAAATTATTCTGGATGGTGAACTCCAAAACATACTGTGATAAAGGATCTTTCTAAACTGATTGCTGACATTTAAGTTAAGTGCAAAGTGATATGTTGTAGGGTTAAGAGTGGTTGGCTAGTATCTGGGAGACCCAGGTTCGAATCTCTGCTTGTCCTATGGAAGCTTGCTGGGTGACCTTGGGCCAGTTGCACTCTCTCAAGCTTAACCTACCTCACAGGGTTGTTGTGAGGATAAAATGGAGGGGAGGAGAATGATATACACTGCCTTGGTTCCCTACTGGGGAGAAAGGCAGGGTATAAACTAATTAAATTAACAGATGTTCTGATCTAAGTTGGCTGCAGTAACCCAGGTGAAGAAATTTGGAAGTCAGGATAGACCATTCACTGAAAATATCTCCTCAAGGCAATGAAAAAAAAGGCATTTGAATGTATGAATTATTAGGAAAGGGAATGAACATTAAGTGCCCGCTATCATAATACTATTATAAATCGATGAATACGGTTATAGTTGCCCCATTTCCAAAGAGGCAGAAAAGAACAGCTGAGATGATGATACAAAGGAGAAAAAAAGGTAGAAAAATTTGGGGAGAAAAACGTGATTTAGGAAGTTTAATAAAGGTATATAAAATCACGACTGGTGTGGAGGAATGGTTTTAGTCACTCACTGTGAGAAGTCAGGCTCATGTAATTACCAGGCAAAGTGGAGACTTGGCATGATGCGTAACTAATTTATGGGAATGTAGTGCCACAGAGATTTGGTGATAGTCCCTGGTTTAAAGGGCCTCGAAGGCATTAGTCAGACTCCTGGAGAAAAAGCAGTATCTCTCAGCTGTGATAGTTAAATAGAACCTCTGCATACAGATATAGTATACCTCTGTGTATGTATGAGCAACAGCAGATGGCCACTTAACCTTCAGAGCCTGCTTTCAAGCTTCCTGGTTGGCTCCATTTGGAAACTGACTGCTGCTGGAGATGGATCAAGGCCCAATCTAGGAATATGATTTTTATGTTCAGCCTTACTAACATAGGTGTAGGGTATAAAGGTGCACAGCAGTGCCCTCTTTCTACCAAGTTTACACCATGCACCACCGATCACGGCCAGTCCCCACCATGTCAGGCTTTGTGGGTGGGCCCCTCCTGTGCAGGCAGTGACTCTTCCCCCATATCAGGGTTTGTGGGTGGGCCCTCCTGTGCAGGCAGTGACTCTTCCCCCAATTCAGGGTTTGTGGGTGGGCTCTCCCGTTGTAGGCAGTGATTCCTCCCCTGCAGGCAATGACTTCATCTGTATTTATTTATTTTGAGCTGCTTGGCAACAGAAGGTCTTTTGGTGCACTTCCAGCATAAGCAGGCATCCTTCGCCCATGCAGTGCACCCAGGGTAGGATCCATTTTGGTAACTGCTAGTGTGTGTCAAAGTACTGTCAAGTCACAGCTGACGTACGGTGACCTCTCATGGGTTTTTCAAGGCAAGAGGCAAATAGAGGTGGTTTGCCGTTGCCTGCCTCTGCACCACAACCCTGGCATTCCTTGGAGGTCTCCCATCCAAATACTAGCTAGGGCTGACCTTGCGTAGCTTCCAAAATCTGATGGGATCAGGCTAGCCTGGGCCATCCAGGTCAGGGTGATCAGTGCCAGCTAGGCCAATGATGACTTGGGTTGGTGCTAGGCTGGCTGCCATCCCACGCCCTCCTGTCAACGCTTGCCAGGCTACCAGTTATCTCTTGGGTTTTCCTGACAGGTTGTGTTGCAAACCAAGGAGAGTAGAGTTTGGACCTAGAAGTGCTGAGGATCTAGCTTGCCTGCAAGCCTTGCCCCCTACCTGGGGACCCAGCTTCCTATTTCTGTCTGAGAGGGGCAAGAGGGCACGTGCACAGAGCCCCTTTTCTTTCTTACAAGGGTCAGAACTTGCGACCCTTGATTCGGTAAGAGCCTAGGTGCGTGAGGATTTGGCGTCAGCTCTGCTTTTCCTTTGGTTCGAACACAGATGAAGTTCGTGGGTGCCTTGAAGCAGTGCTTGGTATCAGTGATAGGTCTGAATGAGGCTGAACAAACGAAAGCTTCAGATGAAGTGGAATTGCTGATGGTGGGTTCTGTCGTTCGGCTTGGATAAGTTGGGACTGTTCTTGACAGGGTCAGGCTGCTTCAGGAAGATGAGGTTTGCATTGGTTATTTTGGGCCTCCTCGTGCTGCCGCTTGATGATCAGTTACCATCTGTGCCAGGGGCACCTTTAACTAGCTTTGGCTGATTCACCAGCTCTGCCCTCACCTAAGAGACAGAGTGTCATGATTCATGCTCTGGAAGGTTTTTCAGCTGAATTATGTAATTCCTTCTCCAGGGGCCTGCCTTTGAAAAGGGTCTAGAAATCCCAGCAGGTCCAGAATGTGGCAGCCAAGTTGCTAACCCGGCCTTGTGCGACGGGCCTTCTTCAAGAGCCCCATGCTTTCAGAAGCAGGGCGAGTGACTAAGTGGAATGGAGTTGGTTGGATTCTCTGGTTTTAGTAGAGCCAGGAATTACTATTAATGTAGCAGAATTCACTAGGCATTTCCACACAGCAAAGCTTTGGTACTGGGCTTGCTAGCAGAGTTACAAAGTTACACAGAACCAGTAGTCTGATTTAAAACTAATAAAGAGTTCTTTATTATATGGAACTCCATTCTAGACAGATCAAGACGGGTAGCTGTGTTAGTCTGTCTGCAGCAGTAGAAAAAAGCAAGAGCCCAGTAGCACCTTAAAGACTAAAAAAATATGTGGCAGGGTAGGAGCTTTCCTGAGTCACTGTCACTGTATCTGAAGAAGTGAGCAGTGACTCATGAAAGCTCATACCCTACCACAAATGTTGTTAGTCTTTAAGGTGCTACTGGGCTCTTTCTCAGTATTCATTCTAGACAATATAGATGAGAGACAGTGATAGAATCTATTCTAACTACCCAGGATGGGTATGGATGCAGAGAAGAGTGTCCCTGCATCCATTGTTCAGAGATGGAGAGAAGACGTGCTCCTTCTTTGTGTATGTGAGAGAGGAAGTGTGTGAGAGAGAGAGGTGTCAAGCCGGAAGGAAGGATAATACTAAGAATAGCATTCTACTTCAAAGGGGATAGGATCAGATAACAGGAAGGAAAAGGATGCTGTGTGTGTCCTCCTGGCCTGTCTGTCTAACTAAATCTATGGTGACCTCCTGAAGACTGAGGGTGGGGGACAGCACATACTCCTTCCCTTTTCTAACAGAGAGTTTTCTCAGTGGTTGCCTCTTTTGCTCCTGGCACTTGGTTTCTAAGGAAGGCCTCTTCTGGTTTTCTTAAGATTTCTGACCTGCAAAACATTTAGGCGGAAGCCAAGGCTGGTGAAATCATGGCTAAGGGAAAGGCATCTAAGATCTGTTACCTTGCTATAGAATGCTTGGGGGGAAGTGCCATCGAGTTGCAGCCAACTTATGGTGACCCCGTAAGGGTTTTCGAGGCAAGAGACAAACAGAAGAGGTTTACTGTTGCCTGCCTCACTGTAGCAAGCCTGCACTTCTTGGTGGTCTTTCGTCCAAATACTAACCAGGGCCAACCCTGCTTAGCTTTTGAGATCTGATGAAGTTGGGCTCGCCTGGGCCATCCAGGTCAGGGTGTAGAATGCTTTAGTGGAAAATTGGCACAACAGATAAAAACCTTTTCATTTATTCTTTGTGTGTCATTGTTGAATGTTTTTTAAAACTTACCATGCATTGCCTTCAAAGCATCTGGGTTAGCAGGTGGGGAAAAGATATTTTAAATGAATGACATTCCTCCTAGAATAGTGTTGGGTGGGCACAGCTGAAATGCTTGCTTGTCCCTATTCTTGCTAAGCTTAACTTGAGGGGTGGTTCAGGGATAGTCTGTGCCTCAGTGGTAGAGCATCTGCTTTGCATGCAGAAGGGCCCCTGGTTTAATCCCTCCAGCATCTGGAGTTAAAAGTCCCGGTAGTAAGTGATAAGAGGGACTCCTGCTTGAGTCCCTAGAGAGCTGCTGCCTTGTGTTCAAGACAGCAAGTAGAGCACATTAAGCTGTTTTATACTGAGCCAGACCTTTGGTCTACTGAAGTCAGTTTTGTCCACTCTTAACTGGCAGCAGCTGTCCAGAATCTTGGACAGAGATCTTTTGCATCACCTGTGACTGGATCCTTAATGGGAGATGCCAGGGATTGAAACTGGGACCTTTTGCCTGCAAAGTTTAGCCACTGAGCCCCTCTCCTGTTTTCTCTCCTGACTCTCTCTGCTTCCTTCCAGCTGCTAGAGCTCTTTGACAGTGAGGACCCCCGTGAGCGTGAATACCTCAAGACCATCCTCCACCGTGTCTATGGCAAGTTCCTGGGCCTGCGTGCCTACATCCGCAAGCAGTGCAACAACATTTTCTTGCGGTGAGCTCTTCTTCCACTGTACTCCGATGCCACCAGTAAGGAGGACAAGGGAGTTAGAATCAGTAGCTCAGCTGTCAGCTGCACTCCATGCTACTTTCTGTTCCAAAAGCCATCTCATTGCTTTAAAAACATAAATGCAGCCGTCCCACATCATACCAGTGTTCTATCTAGTTCAGCTTCCTGTTTTTCACACAGTGGCCTAGCCATGTAGCCCCCTAGATGGCCTACATGCTGGGCACAGAGGCTGAAACTGCCTCCTGTTTTTGTCTCCCAGCACAGAATCTTGCCTCTAAATATGGAGGTTCCATTTAACCATCATGTTGAGTGAGAGCCACAGACAAGGCCTCTTTTTCTGTCTAATCCCTTTTAAGGCCAACTAAATTAGTGGCCATTGTCACATCCGGTAACAGCAGATTCCACACGCTGGGCTGGGTGTCGTTTAAGTGAAGGAGAACTTCCTTGTGTCTGTTCTGAATCTGCCAGGCTGAATTTTAATTGTAGCCCTCTGAGAGTACAGCTGGTGAGAATCAGTCTAACTGTAATGCCACCTGGTGCCCACTAGAGGGCGGGATTAGCTCATCCTGTTCTCATTTCCTAGCTGGGAGTCCATATCGCCTCTTCTGTGGTTCCTTGCAAGGAAATCATTTGAGTGACTGGTCTAGGAGCTTTGAAGACTTCTCAGAGTCCATCTTTCCATGCATTCATTCCAGCAGAAAGTATGGAGAGAAAGAACCATGCTGGCTGCCCCTCTTCCTGTGCCTTCTCTTATGGGAACCAGCTTGGTATATTATAAAGGAAAATACACAATGGTGCGAAAATAGCCAGGCTGCCAAAGCCAGCTAGGATGCAGGAGGACATTGCTGGAAGGTGGACACGGATGTGATAAAGTCAGATTTGCGATCTGCAGTGCAAAGAAGATTGTCATGAGATTCCCCATTCTTTTCTTCCCGGCCAGGTTTATCTACGAGACAGAGCATTTCAATGGTGTGGCGGAACTGCTGGAGATCCTGGGGAGGTAACTGCCGGACT
Source organism: Lepidodactylus listeri (assembly GCA_029233225.1). Lineage (NCBI taxonomy): Eukaryota > Metazoa > Chordata > Lepidosauria > Squamata > Gekkonidae > Lepidodactylus > Lepidodactylus listeri. Next base: position 141,700,509 of record JARCFY010000003.1, read on the forward strand.
TTGCCCTCAACATGCATGGTCAGAGATGCCTTTCCATAGCTGTGTGTTGCAATTCCTGTCTGTTCCTACCCTTACTTTTCCCTCAGTCTGTGCATGTACTGTGTTTCTTCCTAGCCGGGGTGGGTTAGAATGAAAAGGGCAGAATGGTGAGGTGTCTTAAGTCCAGCCTTGCTTCAGGGTGGTGGCAGCAGCAAACACATGAAAAACATTAGCTGCCCTTCAAGTCCAAGGTTGTGTGAAGCAATTATTGGAGGTGGAATTCCTAGCTCTTTGCTTCTGTGTATCAAGAGCCACAGGATGGGATTTGCTTACCAGGTAGGGGCCAATGTTTCAGCCTCCTCTCTTTTGAGTGTTAGCTCATGTCTGCTTCCCCCTCTGTTTAGCATCATCAACGGCTTTGCCCTGCCCTTGAAGACGGAACACAAGCAGTTCCTGGTACGAGTCCTCATCCCACTTCACTCAGTGAAATCCCTCTCCATATTCCACGCCCAGGTGAGAGCCCCAAAAGGGAGTTGATTGGCAGTGTTGTGTAGCAGTTAGAGGGTCAGGCTAGGATCTGGGAGACCCAGTTCAAATCCTCACTTGGCCATGGAAGCTTGCTGAGCGACCTCGACCCAGCCTAACCTACCATACATGATGTTTGTTAGGATATTTTTTAAAAGACAAGAATGATGCTACAACAAGCTGCTCTGGATCACGTGGTGGTGGGGGGAAGCAGGGTTATAAATATCTAAATTTAAATAAAATTATATTGAATTCCAGGATGGTGATGGGGCTTTGTTGGAAGGGGAGCATTGTTTGAGATTATACAGAGCCTAAAATTCCAGTCAAAGGGAGGGGACGGAGAGGGTGGACAGCCACCACAGGAGAGGTGGCACTTGGTTGTGGCTGACTCTGATCTCGCTAGCCCTCACTCTGCTGTCTCTTGCAGCTGGCTTACTGTGTGGTCCAGTTCCTGGAAAAGGATGCCATGCTGACAGAGCACGTGAGTTGGTTGACCCAAGTGGATTGTGCAAGATTTGTTGGGATAGTGGGGCAAGCTGGGGGTGGGGGTGGAAAGTGATGTCAAGTCACAGCTTGAGTTATGGTAACCCCATAGGGTTTCTAAGGTAAGTACTAACCAGGGCCGACCCTGCTTAGCTTCCAAGATCTGCCAAGATTAGGCTAGCTTGGGCCATCCAGGCCAGGGTAGGCTGGGGGTAACACATGTAAATGGATGAATGCATAGATGCAGAAACCTGAGATACATGGGTAGGCCCTCAGCAGAGCATGCTGGATTGGGAGTCTCCCTATTTGTAAGGGGGCTGAGCTTCTAGGAAAAGGTCTAGTAGTTAACAGGTTTTAAAGACGGAGGCCCTGGGCAATACCAGCATACCTTTCTAGTGTCCTGTGCTCTGATTTCTGTTTTTCTTCCCCTGCTGCACCAGGTGATCCGTGGGCTGTTGAAATACTGGCCAAAGACCTGCACGCAGAAGGAGGTAGGGATGGGCAGTGTGTGTGTGTGTGTGTGGCAATACTAGGGGAGTCAGGAGGAGCATCAGCAGGGTTCTCCCAGTGTGGTGTAGTGGTTACCGTGTTGTACTAGGATCCGGGAAGCCAGGGTTCAAATCCCCACTTGATATGGAGTCTCGCTGGGTGACATGCCCATAGCTAGGATTTTTTTGTCCTGGGGAGCTGTCAGTTTTTTAAGGGGGCTTGGGAATAGTGTCAGTGTTTTTAATATATTTAATATTTCCTCTTTTATACCAACCGCCTATGAACAACGCAGTGGAATTAAAGCTGCTGTCCAGTATATGAGAAGGCTAAATTTATACCTGGTCCAGCCTCTGTCGCCTTCTGCTCCCTGCATTGGCGAAGCTTGCTCAGGAATTGCTTCCCCAGTTCCAAAGGAGCAGCTGGTTAGCCTCCGCAGGCAGACCAGGCAGGGACTGAAGGGCAAGTCTTGAAGGATCCAGCCAAGTGAATCAAGCTGCCGCTTCCAGATTATTATTTTTTTTAAGTGGGAAAAGGCAGGGAGGGCAGAAGGAGGGCGGAGGGCGGATATAGCTGATCTTCTCCAGGCTGTTCTTGGCGCGTGGCTGTTTTTTTTTAAAAAAAAAAAAGTGGGAAAAGCTGGGGCAAGCAGATGGAGGGAGCACGTGCCTTTGAAGAAATGCTAAAAACAGACTTTAAAAAAATTAGGCAGAAAATCTTGTGGGGCTGTGCATTTTAAGTAAGGAGGCTGAACCCCAAATAGTTCCACCATTGCTACGGGCCTGCTGGGTGACCTGGGACCAGTCACAATGCCTCAGCCTGATCTCCAAAACTGTTGCAGAGATCAGATTGAGAGAACCATGCAAGGTCAGATTGGCTGTCAAGGCCACTGGGGAAAGTCCCCCAGGCCAACCCTGGACGAGGTTGGGTGGGAGCTTCTGCAAGTGGGCAAGAGCTGACCTGTTCTCCGCCCCCCCCCCCCCCCCCCGAAGACAGCTACTGCCACTGTGAGGCGGGAGCAAGATGCTGCTGCAACCTCGCAGCCTCTGCCCCACAGGTGGCAGGTGGAGCCACTATACACCTGTTCTTCTTTCTTCCCTCCTCCTTCTCTCAGGGGCGAGGGGGCTTTTCCAGGGCCATTTTGCCTTCCCCTCTATCTATAGAGACATGTATGGACCTGAGTTTTTTAAAGGAACAATTCGGGTAAAAATGGATGGATCAGTCTTCATGTGACACTATTGTCCTCCTATCTTTGCTTGTTCTTTTGTGTTCAAGAGGGAGTTTTTATATATGGAATAGCGTCATAGGGATATAAATCTGGTCAGGGGTGTTTCTCTAAGATTCGATTGCGAAATTGTTAGGGAAAAAGGCATGGACACATTTTGGAAACATTTGGAGAAAATATTTCGAGAACATCAGCAAGACTTCTGATGGTAAAATAATAGAGGCAAACTAATCTGCTACCTACTGACACATGGCTTAGAAAGTATTGGCTAGCTATATTTTTTTCTAAAATTCCAGTCTGTAACCAGCTGAAACAAGGGGAAAATGTTTCTACGGGTTCTCTTTGTTTAGAGATGGCCCTCATTCATAAGTTGTTGGAACAGACTCAAACCAAAAGAGATTGCCCAAACAGCAGTTCTGAGTTACGTCTGAAACTTGTTAGGACAATTTAATATCGCTCTTTTCTGAACATTTAATAATTGCTATGGATAGCACTTCTTTCAGTTTTTTTCCTTCAAGCTGGATATAGACATTAATGATTATGTGTTGTTTGTAGACTTTGATATTTATAATAACTCCCCCCACCCCCGAAAGAAGTGGTCAGATAAACATTTTTCTATAGAGAACAGGGTTATAATAAAATGGAGTTGTTCAGGAGGCCCTTTTGATCGCTGGGTAGAGGGCTGCTGTTTTAATTGTCTATCGAAGATCTGAAGGCAGTTCCCCCCACCGTACATCCTTACTGCTTCATTTATTATATGTGCTATTCTGTCCTTTTTGCATTGTTTCCTAATCTCTGTAATCCACTATTACTGCATTATGTTATGTATTATACTTCTCTGTTGAATTGTTTCTCATCTTTACAGTCTCGTTCTTTCTCATCTTTACGATCTAGTCCTACTTCCTTGTCGTATGCATTATGCTGCTTGAGTGTGTTGATTTTAAAAGTTTTGTAGAGCTGCTTCTGAGTAAGGGGAGCAAGAAACTGAGCAAAAAAATATTTCCCCCCTCCTGCCAGGTGATGTTCCTGGGAGAGATAGAAGAGATCCTAGATGTCATCGAACCCTCGCAATTTGTGAAGATTCAGGAGCCGCTCTTCAAGCAGGTGGCTCGCTGTATCGCCAGCCCTCACTTCCAGGTGACCTTGGCAGGGAAGGGGAGGGAGCTGAGTTGGTTCAGTTGCAGTGCTAAGTGAGGAGTCCATTGTGGGTCAGGTGGCCTGGGGGGCAGGATTCTCTTTCCTTCCTTCTCCCTCCCTGCACACTGTGGCCCATGCTTTGTCCCCTGCAGGTTGCAGAGCGGGCTCTGTATTTCTGGAACAACGAATACATCCTGAGCCTGGTGGAGGATAACTGCAACACGGTGCTGCCCACCATCTTCGGCACACTCTATCGCGTCTCCAAGGAGCACTGGAACCCGTGAGCACACGCGTGGGTTGGGAGACGCATGTGGCAGGCAGGCACCTGGTGGTGGGCAGTGCTGAGACACTCAGAAAACACCCCTGGGAAGGAGAGACTGTACTCCAGGGATCCCCAACTTTTCTGAGCCTGTGGGCACCTTTCGAATTCTGATACAGTGCTGTGGGCACACAAACACAAAATGGCTGCCGCAGGAGGCCGAGCCAGTTACAAAATGGCTGCTGCAGTGTACCTTCAGTCACACCAGAAGGATCCTTGTGCCGTGGTGGCAGCTGCTGCCAAAGCGATATATCTTAAAATCTGCAGATCCAATCAAATCTCCAGTGCTCAGTCAGAAGCCTTGCTGGGCAAATGCCTCACCTGGCCCTGCCCACTTTCTAAAAACACTTGGCAGGTGCCAGGAAAGGTGTTGGCGGGCACCACAGTGCCCACAGGCACCATGTTGGGAACCCCTGCCATATTTCCTTGCATGAAATGGGAGTGGGGCCCTTTTGACTCCCTGTAAACGGCTGGATAGCTGTTGAGTTTGGTGGTGGATGGAGGTGGAGGCAACGTAGGAAATCTCTGCGTCAGTCTCTGGTTTCCCTCTCCTTCCCCTAGGACCATTGTTTCTTTGGTCTACAATGTCCTCAAGACCTTCATGGAGATGAACGGGAAACTCTTTGATGAGCTCACAGCCTCCTACAAGGTGGAGAAACAGCAGTAAGTGTGTGGGGCTCAGGGGATGGACCCTCACTGGTCTGATCCAGCAGGGCTCTTCTGATGTTCTTATGAAGGCCTCAGTCTCTGTGCCCTGCTGTTGGCCCTCCAGAGGACCTGTTCAGCCACTGGGTGAGACAGGATGCTGGAATAGATGGACCCTCACTGGTTTGATCCAGCAGGGCTCTTCTGATGTTCCTATGAAGGCTTTGGCCTTTCTCCCTCGTTGTTGGCTCTGCAGAGGAACTGGTTGGCCACTGTGAGAGACAGGATGCTGGACTGGATGGACCTCTGGTCTGATCCAGCAGGTCTCTTCTCATGTTCTTATGAAGAACCTGGACCGCTCCTCTTGTTTTGTTGTCTGCACTGGTGGCCTTCCCCAAACCAGAAGCAAGTTCTGGGTATCTGGTGCCTTCTGCCCCAAACAAAAGCCACGCAGGCTAGAGTGTATTGTTGACTGTTTCCCCGTTGCGGAGGAGAAATCTAGCCAAGGAGAGAAAGGGGTCATTCGCCTCCCTGGGATTCATAAGATGACAGCATCTGCCACAATACATCTTATACTTAAGTCGCTGCTGTACAGAACTCTTGCTCCATGTCTTTCCTCACCACAGCCCCAAATGCTATGGTTTTTATTTTGGCTTCGGCATGGTGTTGTCATGTTAGTACTGACCACTTGGGTTTCCCCCAGCTCTGCTGCAGGTTTCCGTCCTGCAAGATTGTCCTGAAAGTGGGTTTGGGGAAAGTGTGGGGACAGGAAGGTAACAGATTTCTACACTGCATCTGGTACCGTTCCCTCCCCTCCTCCACTGCTGGCGAGCTCCTAGACTTTTACAAAATTATCAGTGGGTATAAAATTATATCATAAATACCTACTACTACCCTGATCTAGATGGTCTAGTCTAGTCTCCTCAGGTCTTGGAAGCTAAGCAGGAGTCAGCCTTGGTTAGTACTTGGATGGGAGACCACCAAGGAAGGACCAGGGTTGCTCCTTAGAGCAGGCAATGGCAAACCACACCTCTGTTAATCTCTTGCCTTGAATGCCCTACAAGGGTTGTCGTAAGTTGGCTGTGACTTGATGGCACTTTCCACCACCGTACTTACTACCAATTAACACACACACTCACCCCCCAAAAACCCCCCACTGGAGATAAGGCTGGGTGGGAATGGAAGATGGGAGGACAAAGCTCAGGGGAAACTGCCAGCCCCATGCAGAAGCATCACTGCATTCCGGACAGAATGGAGAATTGTCTTTGTGCAGTAGCTATCTAAACCTTTGTGATGGGATTATTTTTTCTAGAGCTCCTCCTGTCTGCCATCTTGTTGCACTGCAGAAACTGGTGCAGGGGCTGAAGGAGCCTGTTTTCCCTCCTCTCACCCTGCCTCCCCCTTCCCTCTCTTTCCCAAAGGGAACTGAAGAAGGAGAAGGAGCGGCAGGAGCTGTGGCGGCAACTGGATGAGCTCCAGCTGCGGAAGCTGCAAGGACTGGAGGAGGCCAAGATGAACCGCCTGAACCTGCAGCACAGCTTGGCTGTGCAGAGGGGAGAGGCGAGCTAGGAGGCCCCCTCTCCCCTGGGAATCCCCCCTGCTATGGCATGGGAGCGACACACACACTGGTGCAGTCCCCATCCTATACAGCTGACTCCCCACTCACCAGGCCTGTGCCAAAACAGAGCTCATGCCCTCTGCCCTTCCTGTTGGCGGGCATGCCCCCCTTCCTTATTGCCCCACAGAGATTATCGAGGCCCCCACTCAACACTTGAGTCTGTGATGTTTTGGGCAAGTGCACAGCTGTATGGGGGGGGGGGAGAATTGGAGGGTCTCTGTTGCTGTCCTTGGTGTTCCCTAAGATGGGGGCTGGAGGGAGAGGTTGCATGTGGAGAAGAATGTTATCAGATGATGGGGAGTCATACTGGGGTGAGGCTGTCCTTGCCCACTACGCAGGCTTGGGACCAGTGTGTAGGCTAAGTGTTAGGGGAGGGGAGCACAGTTCCCATGGCAATAGCAAGCAATAGACCTCCTGATCCAAAGTTCACCTCCCGAGTGGGGTTCCAGTGGCCAGAGGCTTAATGCAGTGAGGAGAATCATTTTTTGACACCCTAATGGTGGGGGGAGAGACTCCATGGGCTTTCCTGCTCTAGGCGTTGCCTCTCTCCCTCATGAGGTAAAGTCTCACTCTACTTCCACAATGGCGTTGACAGGGTAGCGCCCCTTTGAACAGAAGATGCGGCCTTGCTTTTGTCTCCCCCCACAGAGGAAGGAGAGATAAGGAACCATGTTAATATTCCTTGGCATGACAGTGGAGGGGGGGGGTTCCCACCACAGTAGGGATGAGAGAAGCGTATGGTTGAGTGTGTGTGTGTGTAAACCTGGGCCTCTGCATGCTATTACGGGGAGGGGATGTGGGGGGGCTTTGCCCTCCTGTACTTAGGAGCTTAGGGGGCGTGGCAGCTGCCTCCCTCTTCGGCATTTTGGGAATGAAAGAGATTCCACCCACTCCCAAATCATTTTGTTGGTTCCCCCCTCACTTTTTTGGCATCCTGTGGTCGGGTGTGTGGTTGTGTGCGTGCGTGTGTGTGTGTGTGTGTTTGATTCTGAACTTAGCTGCACTTTTGCTTGGACATTCACTGCCCTTAGAGGGAGTGTAGCATTTATTCTCTTCTCACACACACCCTTCCTCCTGCTTCCACTGGGCTTGGTTTTTTTAGCCATGGTTAGAAATTCGGAGGGCGGGGGGCGCAGAGGGAAAAAAAGGGAGAGAGAGGGTGCTCAAATTCCTGCACTTTAGAAGAGCTGGTTGTTGCACAGGGAGAAACTGGGATGGTTCTGCCGGTCCCTCTGGTATTTGAATAAGGGAGGGGAGAAGACGCACTAGACTCTATTCCATCTTGGGGAGTGGGAAAGGGGGGGGCGTGGTTGCTCACGATTCTCTCAGGTGTTAGCATATTCTCTGCCCATCTCGAAGGGAAAGGGGGAACTCTCTAGAAACACATTTCGGTGTTGACAATGGACTGCAGCATCGACAACTTAAGGACTGCAGGGCCACAGTTTTACGTCTTTGGTTTATGACATTATTTCTTTCCCCTCCTTCCCCCTCCCCCACAAAGTTTTGGCAGAGGGGGGGGAGGGAGGGTGAATGCTTCCCTCTCCTCACTAGGCATGATGACTTCAAATGTTCTCTGTATCAAGGAGTAGTCACGGGGGTGGTTCGGGTGGGACGGGGTGGGTAGGGGGTTGCGTGTATTACAGTTTTATTTTTTAGTCAAAACACTGAAGCCGATCGGCGACTGTAGAGACCAGGTGCACCTTTCTGTAGTCTTTTTAGCTGATGCCTCACAGGGCGTAGTTTCCACAGGAGGAGGCCTTGAGGCCCAGGGGTGGGGGGCGGGGCTGCAGGAGAGAGCTATTTTGGTTGGGGGTGGGGGGAAGTCTATTTATTATGCTACCATGAGCCCCTCCCCCCTTGCCCTTGTTTTCCTTTTGCTGGACGAGTCTGTATTCAATAAAGATAAAAAAAGTTTCATGTCACAACTGATTCTCCTGTCTTGTCAAGTAGCTTTGGGAAATATCTCATTGGGTGAGGAAATGACTGTTAAATTTGTTGTACAAACAAGAGTGGAGGACTTGTGGCATGTTGATTCTGAGGGAATTTCCAAACCTGAAGCCCATAGCTGCTTTAGGGTGGATAATGTAAAACAGCCTTTGGAAAAGAGGGTCAGCTTCGTGAAAGATGGGGCATGATGGCTTTTTTTAGCGGGCTTAATTTTGAGTGGGTAATGTTGGGCCGCAGTGGATCAGAGGTTAAGATGCTGAGCTGCAGACCAGAAGGTCGGTAGCTCAGCAGTTCAAGACCTGAGTGCCGTGTGACGGAGTGAGCTCCCGTCTCTGGCCCCAGCTCCTGCAAACCTAGCAGTTCAAAAGCAAGAAATTGCAAGTAGATAAATAAGTACCACTTCGGTGGGAAGGTGACAGCGTTCCATGCACCTTGGCGTCTAGTCATGCCATCCACATGACCACGAAAAAGTCTTCAGAGAGCACTGGCTCTTCGGCTCAGAAACTGAGATGAGTACTGCCCCCTAGAGTTGGATTCGACTGGCTTTCAAGCAAGGGAAACCTTTACCTTTACTAATGTTGTAGTGCTTCCAGACTTTTGTGGCAGGCCCTTCACTTTAAGCATTCCAAGTGGGAAAACAGAGTTGCCTCACTCTGCATGCATAATGTACCCAGAAAATACTGTTTTGGTTGCTAGAAAGCCCTTTTGTGGGGTGAATTTTTTGCCATTAATTACTTGCATTAATCTGCATTAATTGTGCCCTGGGGGTCCCACTTGGTTCCCCCACTTCTTGAGGCAGCTGCCTCGACAGGGCTATCACTGGAGAGGAGCATCTTTCAGTTGGAAGGGGAAACAAAATCTTTTGTGGAAACAGCTGTAGGAATATATTTATAAAAAAGCAAAATGTGTTCAAAACAGAGGCATAACATCCAGATTGCAAGATGTCACAGTCCTGCTGTGCACTGCATTGGTCAGGCCGCACCTGGAGTACTGTGAGCAGTTCTGGAGGCCTCGCTTCAAAAAGGGTGTGGACAGAACGGTGCGGGTGCAGAGGAGAGTGATGAGGGTGATCGGGGCGGGTGGGGGGGGGCTTGGGACTGTTCAGTCTGGAGGAGGTTGAAGGGGGGGGACGACATGATTGCTCTCGAAGTATTTAAAAAGCTGTCACTTAGAGGAGGGCAGGGAGCTGTTCCTGTTGGCAGCAGCAGATAGGATTTGCAATAATAGGTTTAAAATGCAAGAGAAAAGGTACCAGCTGGTTATTAGGAGATTTTTATTTTTTACAGTACAAGTAGTTCAGCAGTGAAATTGGCTACCTAGGGAGGTGGTGAGCCTCCCCCTCACTGGCGGTCTTCAAGCAGCAGCTGGACAAATCCTTGTCAGGGATGCTCTGGTCTGATCCTGCATTGAGTTGGACTAGATGGCCCGTATGGCCCCTTCCAATTATATGATTCTAGGTGCCTCCTGGGTTTGTACTGTGTTTCTCTGAGCTGACTGCTTTTCCAGCATGCTGCATACATGTGTGAGTAAAATGGGTCACAGCTCTTCAGGATCTTCAAAGCCTCCGTTCTTGAAAGACTGGCCTACTTTGCACTTTTTAGCAGCTTATATGCCACTACATATCCAATAACAAACTACCTCAGAATCAATGCTCCCTCTAAGCTGTGGAGTCTTGTGAGCAAAAATTCTACTTTGTGAGCTACTGGCATTAAAGTTGTGAGCGAGCCATTTGGCTGCTGCATAAACCAGTTTGCTCTGGAGCTGCCTTTCCTGAGCTGAGACAAAAATGTGTGAGCCGGAGGCTAAAACACTGTGAGCTAGCTCACACTAACTCAGCTTAGAGGGAACACTGCTCAGAATCCAGTTCCTCTGGAAAATGCTTTGGGCTCTGAAGTTAACTAGGCTGACTTTCTTGACCAGTTTAAAATATTTCCCTCAGCCTAGTCTCTAAGCAGTCTTTACGGTCTCTTTGTGGGTAATTAATGGTGTATCTACTGAAGCTACCTCTCCCCCTTTTGAAATTACACATGTACAGGGTGTGGCCATCTGGTGGATCTGGCCAACAGTGTCTTTCCCAGCAAGCTTAGTTCATGAGTGAACAGAAGATGAAGCAGTTTAAGAGAAGGGAGCAATCAAATAAGTGTCTGTTCTAAGGGACTTGAAATCAGCTATTTCAAGCTGGGGGGGGGGGGGGGGGAAGAGACCTGACAGCTGGCCCCCCTCTCTGCTGTAGAAAACGTTACTAGTTGGGAAAGATAAAGCAATTTGCATGTTTCTTCTTGCCCTCCCCCCCCTAGTATCTGGAGAGGCGACACATGTCACACTGACAAGTCTTAGCTGTGAAGAGTTCCATAGACTCACGCCTGCTGGCTCCGCAATGCAGTCGCACCTTAATCTGCAGGGGAAAGGGGGCGGGGGAGAGAAGAGATCACAACATACAATTTGGCCCTCTTTTTGGAAGCCTCCTCTCCCTACCCTTTCTGTATAGGCCTGACAACTTCTGCCCCCATAGCAAGTAAACTCCCAAAGAGCTGCCACTCCTGTAAAGCCATGCTCCAGTCCCAGAGCTGATAGCCCTAGATACTTAACAGTTCCCCACTTGGTGCGCAGATGTGCATGCCTTTCTTCTTTTCAGGTATCCTCTTTTCATGTTTCTAGTATTAGTACTGGCAAACCCATATATGCTTTATTTACTTCATTTATATCCTGCCTTTCTTCCCAGTGGGACTTAAAGTAGCTTTCATTGTCCTCCTCTTCTGCGTTATGGGTCAGGCCATGTTTGTGTGGCTGGCCCAAGGTCACCCAGCACAAGTTTCCATGGGAGGGTGGAGACTTGGACCGGGGTCTCCCAGATACTAGTCATGATGCTCTGACCACTACACTGCACTTCAGGTGTCTCCTGCACCTGACCTATTTCCTGATACATTTCGGCAAGTAATGGGAAACCCTTCTCCACCACAAATATCACAAAATGGGAGTTAACCTCACAGTAGATTCGTTTATACTGAGACAAAACTATGCCTACATTACTATTACCTGTTTCCCAGATTCCTATTGTTTGTATACACATAATTAACATTGTTAACTTGCTTACTTAAAAGGTGAAATGTGTACAACAAGGATGGCTTAAATACAAAAGAAGATAATTGCTGGTTTTGGCTTGCACAGTTCTTCCTTCCCTGGTGCATTCAGCACAACTGACCGAAGACTTAGGAAACCAGAAAGTCTTTAAATCTCCCATTTGCAATGTTGTCTAAATACACGGGCAGATTGGATTTCTTTTCCATAAACTGGGATCATGGTTTTGGATCCCAGTTTAGTGGTAAGCAATAAACTTGTGTTCAGGCATGAGGATACGTTGGAAGTTAGATGGAAGACTTCCCAAAACCAGACTATCTTCGGTGGTGCTGGGTTCGCAAGGAGTATGTGTCCTAATATGGCCTCTGTGCTAGGTGATCGCTATCAAACTGGTCATTTGACCCTCTGCTTCCCTCGCAGTTTGTTTCAGATCTTCTTAGTGTCCTCTATGTCCTCTAAGTGACCGACCGTGTGAAGATCCTCCAGCTCTCCCTCTGTGCCCTCCCAGATTTCCCCCCTTCTATGCAATAGATGCCTAATTGCCATTTCAAAAGCTTTATGTCCTGGTCTGAAAGGTTCATCTTTCTTCCCAACTCCTCCTAACACTATCTGAATACTGAATGCATTAGCAAACCACATCTGATTGGGGAAATGTTCAAGGTGGTTTGAATTTCTTCTCCCCTCCCCCTTTCTGTGGCCTTTGGTTTGCTTCCACATAGCCATGGCGCTCCTGTTGTGGCTGTGAATGGGGCTCCTTAGCTTGGAGAAACAACGACTGAGGGGTGGCATGACTGAGGTTTTCAAGATTATGCATGGGATAGAGCAGGCAGAGGGAAGTACTTTTCTCCCTTTCTCACAATATAAGAACTCATGGGCACTCAATGAAATTGCTGAGCAAGCGGATTAGAACGGATAAAAGGAAGTACTTCTTCACCCAAAGGGTGATTAACACATGGAATTCACTGCCACAGGAGGTGGCAGCAGCTACAAGCATGGGCGGCTTCAAGAGGGAATTGGATAAACATATGAAGCAGAGGTCCATCAGTGGCTATTAGCCACAAGGTATAGATAGGATCTCTCAGTCTGGGGCAAGTGCTGCACTATATTTTTAGCTTGGGAGGGCAACAGTGGGAGAGCTTCTGGTGTCCTGGCCCCACTGATGGACCTCCTGATGGCACCTGCTATTTTTGGCCACTGTATGACAGATGGGCCATTGGCCTGATCCAACATCGACTTCTCTTATGTTCTAATGGCAGCAGCAGAGCATCTTTACCATGGTTTCCCCTGCACTTTCCTTGACTCAGCTCCCCATGGTGCCCTCCTGTGCCACTGAAGAGCTTTTTAGTCCACCCCCACTAAGTAATTGCTATATATATATTTAAAAGAGCCTGCAAACTGCTCTCTATTGGGACAGGGCTGTGTCATGGGAAATTGTGTTGATGCGTGCAGGTCATGCAAAAGCCGCCACCATTCCATTTATGTGGTGTCCAAATGCATTTTAACCATGACCTTTCAGTAAAGAAAAAGCCAGGTTTTGAACGTTCCCAGTCAAAAATACAGAAGCCAGGACTAATAGAGGACTATGTCATGTGGATGCTTCAGAAAGTGGTGCTTCTGTGAGGAAGCCAAGGCAAAGCACCTACGTGGAAGCAAGCACATGGATTCTGAGGGAAGTTTACTAGGCTTGGCAGGTGGACCAGCAGTGCATGATCACAGGCCATGAGGCCATTGCCCCAGCCTCTTACCAAGCTGCTGGGGTAGGGGGTAGGGGGAGAAATGGGGTAGGATGGGGTAGGGGGGGAGAAATGGCTGGCACAATTTATTTATTTATTATTCCGATTTATATCCCGCCTTGCCGGACAAGCTGGCTGGGATGGGGTGTGCAACTCTGATATCTATGACCCAGTCTGTGATTTTCTAACACAAAAGCTATGAGCAATTTGGTTAGAGAAAGCTCTTTTCCAGTTGGTGAATGGATGCCAGTCACTAACTACCCATTGCTTGTCACTGGACTCTTAAGGGAGAGTGATTGGTATATAGAGCAGACTAAAAATGCACAAATAAAACTATTGATATAAAAATATCAACCCAGAAGCAAGCTGCATTCCTCCCTGTTTGGCTCTGCCACAGCTGTAGGAGATGCTCAAGACAGAAAACCCATGCTCTGTAGCTGCTGGTGACCTCTTGGCAGTGGGGGGAAGTAGAAGCTGAGTTTTCTGCCATGGCCTCCTCAGTTGTGAGGGGAGTAGGCTTGGTAAGGAAGCCTTTCCCTCAGGGTTAGAGAAAGAGCTGACTCCCTCAAATATCTCCACCCTTCCCCTGAGGAGTTCAAGGTGGGCACAGGTATACCACATTTTCTCCCCCTGTTATCTTCATAACAACTCTGGGAGGTAGGTTGGTCTGAGACAGAAGGATCTATTTAACCAAGGTTGTCCAACCTACCCTTCATAATCTCCAGGTATTCCCCCACCCAGAGCTGGCAGTGAGCTTCATGGTCAAGGGGACAGACTTAACTTAGATCTTAGGCCCATTTTTACAGCTGATCTCCAGCTGACAGAGATCAGCTCCCCTGGACAAAATGGCTGCGCTGAAAAGTACCTCTATGGCATTGTACCCTGCTGAGGCCCCTCCCCTCTCCTGGATCCAAACCCAAAGTCTCCAGGTATTTTCCAACCCAGACCTGACAGCCTTAGTCTGCCAAATGCCAACTCTGAGTTGGGAAATTCCTGGAGATTTTGGAGTGGACCCTGGATTGGGGAGGGACCTCAGCAGGGTATGCTGCCAAAGAGTCCACCCTCCAGAGGAGCCATTTTCTCCAAAAGAACTGATCTCTGTGGCCTGGAAATCAGTTGTAATTCTGGGAGATCTCTAGGTCCCCCCAGGGGATAGCGACTCTAACTGCACAATGCCTCTCACCTTTTGCATCTTGGTGATGGTGCAGCACTGGGACACTGAGGTGATGTTGTGCTTGAAGTTGCTGGCCAGGAGGACGGAGTATTTGGAGGGGAAGGCGCTTGACTCACAGTAGCCCACACAAGCCTGGATCACATGGGTGCCCTGGCAGCTGCCTCGGTAGTCACTCTTAATGGTCACATTGAAAGCTGGTGTGGAAGAAAGGAAGCAGTCTATGAGAGCAGCAATGAGCTACTCAAAACTTGCTGAACTTGTATGACTGGGCAAGAATCTTGGCCCCAAAGAATGTAAAGCCCTGGGACTTTTTCTCATTTATTTTGTTTATACCCCACCTTTCTGCCCCAAGGAGACCCAAAGCAGCTTACATAGTTCACCACTCCTCCATTTTAGCCTCACAGCAACCATGTGAGGGAGTTTAGGCTGAGAATGTGACTGGCCCAAAGTTACCCAGCAAGCTTCCATGATGATAGTGGACATTTGCACCTTCTTCCATTATTCTTCAAGAGCATATGTACTTCATCAGCCAACTCACTTGTGCTGTATTCTCAGTGACTCATGTGATGAACAGTTGCATGGGTCTATGTGCTAAGTAGGCATGCCAAAAGCAGAAATCTGTGTTTTTTCTTCTTAAAGGGGAAGGATGAATGGAGACTGACCAGTCTTCTTAACATTGCTATAATTACTAAGAGATATTTTTAAAATAAAAAGAATACTTCTCCAAATACAGCCGGGGGGGGGGGGGGGTGTTGTTTGCAGGCAGATCTAGAATTGATCAGCAGCAGGCTTTGGAATGGTCTCCTCTTGACGTAAACTGTCCTCTTCCTCCCTCCCCCACAATTACTGAATTGTCTGGGCAGGGTGCCAGAGCAGTAGGGCAGTCTTGCATGCTGGCTGAGGCCAGCTGCTGTCATGATTAGTGTCCCTCGGCTATCCAGAAAACAACCTTCTATTTTTTCCAGGCCTTCTAAAAAAAAGAAAAGAAAAGCTCTTGACAATTGCTTCTGCATGTAGTAGTCCATGTGGATGGGTGCAAAGTTTGCTCCAATTACATTTGGGATGGCTCTGACACCCAGAGGGATCCCCTGCCTAGAACAAAGGTTCACAGACTGAGCCTCACTGCTGTGTTGAACCTCAAACAGGTTTGGGGGGATATCGATGCCCCCACTGCACTGATCTTTCATTGTGCAGTTTAAGTGTGGCAACACACTGAACTAAATCTCCAACACTGATAAATAATAAAGACTCCCATGACCTTTCACAGCTTTCAAGCTTCTATGGAATCTGTGCCTCCCATCTGATGTTAGAGAGACCAGCCACTGAATATCCTTATAGCTGTATATGTTGAAATATTCTGTGTATCAGATTCTCTGAATTCCAGCATGGTGTAGTGGCTAAGAGCACCGGACTCTAATCTGGAGAAACATGTTTGATTTCCCCACACCTCCTCTTGAAGCCTGCTGGGTGACTGTGGGCCAGTCACAGTTCTCTCAGAACTCTGTCAGCCCCACCTACCTCACAAGGTGACCATTGTGGGGAGAGGAAGGGAAAGGCAATTATAAGCTGCTTTGAGACTCCTTAAGGTAGAGAAAAGTTAGGTATAAAAACCAACTCTTTTACTAGCTTTCATTTTTTAAAAGTAAGTCACTAGTCCCTTTTGTTGGGGAAACAGATGCAGGAAAGCATAGATCTGCAATAAAAGGATCTAGAGAGGCTTGCTTTTTAAAAAAGGAAAGTTGGAACTGAGCAGATCAGATAGACAGGCTGCTGTAATGTTATAACACTATAATGATAGTCAATTGTCAATTTACAAAAACAAGAAAGCCATGTCAGGGGGTAAAAAAAATCTGCTAATGGCACCAATGTGGGAGGGACTAGGAAGGCGCCACTCTGGCTTTGCTGTGATCTTTTCCCAAACATCACAGAAAAGCAAGTTTGGAAAAGTTGGGGAGAACTTGGGGTACACACAGAAGCACTACAACACTGCAAAGAAGCAGGAAAGAACCTCACTTTTGATATCATCCTCCAAGTTGAGGCAAACAAGCCATGTGTTAAAAGTTGTACAGCCATATTGGCTCATTCAAAATCCAAAACTGAATGAAATCCATGGCAGACCTTTTATTAGGACCAACCAAACTGACACAAAACACTGTGCAAGCTTTCAAGCCCACCAGCACTTAGTCAGGCTTAGGTGTCATAAGATATTAAAAGTCAGAAGTGTGGAAAGCACATTTTTCAGGCCATCGTGGCATAAGGTCTGATCACAGTGGCTCACTGGCTTCCTTAGTGAGATGCCAGCAGGTGGTGGGCTTTACTTTATTGCTGTAGAGCTGGAACATCTCTTCTGGGGAGCTGAGTTCAGTCTGTTCCTTTGTTCTCCTACTAAAATACAAAAAACACCCAAAGTCCGTCCAGAAAGGTGTGAGGCGTTCTGAAGGACATGAAAGCTTGCACATTGTTTTGTGTCAGTTTGGTTGGTCCTAATACAAGGAATTACTTTAGGCTAGTCAGGCCCCCACCAGGAGTGGGGAATCCCTCACTCCAGAGCTCTTCCTCTCCCCATTGATCAACTGGCAGGTGGGGCGGGGCAGCAGGGACTTACAGGCAGGGAAAAACTAGGCCTAGGCTTGCATTGCTGGCAAAGTAGTGATGTCACTTCCAGTGCACACCAGAAGTGACATCAGCATCACATCACTGGCAACGCAAACTTAGGCCTCATTTTCTTACCAGTAAGTTCCCTCCACTCCCCACCGGTTGCCATGGAGTACCTCACAATCCTATTTTGCTTTTCTTTACTCTGTGAGTGATTAAATTGTGGAATTCATGGCCACTGTGTGTAATGATGGGAATAAGGACAAATGGCTTTAAAAAGGGTTTCGACTGATTCATGGTCCATCAGTGGTCCACTAGCCACAGCATCTGAAAGGAAACCTTCATATTCAGAGGCAGCAAGCATTCAGAGGCTTCAGTCAGTTATAGTGGGCAGCTTCATGGGAATGCCTTGGCCTCTATGCCATTTGCTGGCTCTCCAGGGCAACTAGTTGCCTGTTGTGTAGAACATACTGGACTAACTGGACCACTGGTCTAATTCAGTAGGGCTCTTCTGGTGCTTGTATGGATTAAGAAGCCAAAAACATTTATATTTAGTGTGCTCTCTAGGACTCCTGATCAATGCTCCCTCTAAGCTGTGGAGTCTTGTGAGCAAAAATTCTACTTTGTGAGCTACTGGCATTAAAGTTGTGAGTGAGCGATTTGGCTACTGCATAAATTAGTTTGCTCTGGAGCCATCCTTCCTGAGCGAAGACAAAAATGTGTGAGCCAGAGCCTAAAAAACTGTGAGCTAGCTCACACTAACTCAGCTTAGAGGGAACACTGCTCCTGAAAGCTCAAGATGGGTAGCCATGTTAGTCTGTCTGTAGCAGCAGAAAAGAGCAAGAGCCCAGTAGCACCTTAAAGACTAACAAAATATGTGGCAGGGTACGAGCTTTCGTGAGTCATTGCTCATGTCTTCAGACTCCTGTGTTCTGTCTCCTGCAATGGGCATAATACTGAGGAAGTATGTCCCATCTGGCTCATCACACCCCATTTCTCAGCTCAGGCCCCTGTGAGATCTTCCACTGCCCCCCAGACCTTGGCGTGCTTACAGTGCAGGTGACAGCCCAGTCCTGCAGCTTCATCTCTCCAGCATCCTACAGCCAGCAGAACATAGAGGACAACAGAATGGAAGTCTGGCATCACCCCGAGGCTCTCTGAAAAACACAGGCCCTGCATTTGCAAAGGTATGGTGCAGCCTCTCAATACACAGCCTAGCAAAACTGTGCAGAACCCTGAAGACGAACCATTTCATTAACTTAAATTGGGAGCCATATTAACTCTGCCACAGCAAAAATAAACAAAAACCTTGTGCCACCTCAAAAGACAAGCAATAATTTCTTCCGGCATAAGCTTTCACGCATCTGAAGAAGAAGTTTATGGTGGCAGGAGATTTCATAGGCATGAGCCTGTGCTGTCAGCTGGCCCAGACACAAACATGTAAGTGCAGAGGAAAGGGAGGCTGAAAAAGCAGCACAACCAGAATGTTTTTTTCTTGTTTTAGCTATGCTCAATCTAGCAGGGCTCACCCTCTTCTACATTCTCATTTTTGTCACTCGTTTGTCCCTGTTGCTTTGGGTTTCCCCCCTTTTCCATGTGTTTTGCTCCCTCTGGGACTACTAAAACCTGAAGCAACTGGAATACACAAGTGACGAAAATCAGAATGCAGAAGAGCCCACAAAGCATCTGGAGTTACCATGACACATTGCAGAGTGCAGAGGTTGGGTCTGGGTTCCCCACCCTGTGTCTGACAGTTGAACACAATCACAGCTGAGTTGAGTTGCATGTTCTTTTTAATTTCTCCATGTGCAGTGCCCAGTTAGGATCACACATGGAAGAAGGGGCTTCAGCCTCCCCTATACACCATTTCCCCAACCTGACGCAGTCCCGGGGGGGAGGGGGTGCTTTTTGGAGAAACTCACATCCCACCAGGGATACACTTAGATTTCCCCAACTGGCACAATAGTATCCACGCAGGACTATTTCAGGCTAGGGGGATGGCACAACTACCACACAACCTAATGAGCAAAGGAGGCAGCCAAGTTAGGCTGCTGCTGCAAACGGCAAACACAGCACTGGTCAAGCCATGGAGGTTTGCTGAGTGGAGCTGGGGAGCTTGTGTTTTCAGTAGCCAGAAGAGAAAGGCAGCAGGAGGGGGAGGAAAATACCATGGGAAAGTCAGCACTGCCTCCCCTCCATAAGGAATGGCCAGATTGGATGGGGGGAGGGATTCTGCCCTCTTCTGGCATCAGCTACAGATGCCACTTGGAAAGCAAGGGCATGTGCCTACCTTTGGAAGCTAAGATGAGAGTTCTGCCTATTAAGAGTGGTTTTGCTCCAATCCAGCGGGACATATTTGCAAGTCACCATCATATGTGGCAGAAAAGTTAATGGGTTGTGGGTTTTTTTAATCCATAGGCTTCAAAAACAGTTGACAGAACTCTCTGTGATTGAAAAAAAAACAGATTTTTAAAAGTGTGTTATTTTGATTTTGCATCTCTTTAAAGCTTTGGAGGCTGGTAAATGGCAAAGGGCAAGTCTCTCATCTGTTATGACCAAAAGACTGTCTGTCTGTCTGTCCTAGCCTTCCCCCAAGTAGTTCAGTGCAGTATACATGGCTCTCCTGTATTCTGTTTAATCGTCACAACAACCCTGTAAGGTAGGTTAGGCTGAGAGAATGTGAATAGTCCAAGGCCACCCAGGTAACTTCATAGCTGAACAGGGATTTGGACCCATGTTCTAGCCCGGGACTCTATGCCCTGCAACATCCATTTCTTCCTCACACACACACACACACACACACACACACACACACACACACACACAGATTCAGGTGGGTAGCTGTGTAGATCTGAAGCAGCAGAACAAACTTTAGAGTCCAGTGGCAGCTTTAAGACCAACAAAGTCTTATTCGAGGTATAAGCTTTCGTGTGCATGCACTCTTCCTCAGACTTGTACTTATATGTTTTCACTGTATCTGAAGAAGTGCGCATGCGCACGAAAGCTTATACCTCAAATAAGACTTTGTTGGTCTTAAAGCTGCCACTGGACTTAAAACTTTGTTCGTACACATATACACACTTTTTCTTTCTTTCTTTCTGTTTTTGCTGTCTTCTCTCTACTGGTTTTTCTTCTGCTTTTTTTAACCTTGATAGACAGCTTTGCTCTTCCCTCTTCCCACAGATTTGTCAGTCATTATTTACATTTGCATCTTACTTTCCAGAGAGAGTGCCGAGTATTTGACAGCTTAAAAAAATCTGGTTTGATCCTCCTGCTCAGTATGATTTACATACTTACTCAGTGGCTGTGGGTCCCCTTTAACAAGGACCTCCCACATCCTAACCAACCCACTGTCTCAGTCCCTTACTTCTAACTCAGCCGGTTTCCCCTGGCTTCTGCCCCCTAGGCACTCACCTGCACTCCTTCGGGGAATGTTCATGGGTCTCTGGGAAGGGAGACTCTAGTCAGTTGCTGGGACTGGCCTCTGCTCTACTCACAAGGGTATTTCTAGTCCAGGTGGCTGCCTCTCCTCTCACCTGAGCCCAGCCCACCACAGCCTCTACCCTCCCCATCTCCCCACCCACTTCCAGACTTGGAGAAACAACTTGTCTGTCTCTCAAGGCAGACAGAAGCCCTTCCTGCAAAGGTCTCAGTAAAGACCGGCCACCGTAAGCTGTTCATACTTGGAAACATCACACTAGCAATTCCATGGGGAGGGGCTGTGGCTCTGTGGAAAAGGCTCTACTTGGCATGCAGAAGGTCCTAGGTTCAATCCCAGGCATCTCCGGTTAAAAGGACCAGGTACAGAATCATAGAGTTGGAAGGGACCTCTGGAGTCATCTAGTCTTACCCCCTGCACAATGTAGGAAATTCACGAATACCTCCCCCCCACACACACCCCCAATGACCCCTATTCCATGCCCAGAAGATGGCAAAAAAAAAAAAATCCTCCAGGATCTCCGGCCAAACTGGCCTGAAGAAAACTTGCTTCCTGACCCCAAAGTGGCGATCAGCATTTCCCTGGGCATGTAAGAAAGGGCCACAAGAACTAAGCATTGAGGCAACCCTTCCTGCCCTCTTTCTCATGACCTGCCTAAATTCACAGAATCAGGATTGCTGGCAGATGGCCACCTAGCCTCTGTTTGAAAACCTCCAAAGAAGGAGAGCCCACCACCTCCCAAGGAAGCCTGTTCCACAGAGGAACCGCTCTTAACTGTCAGGAAGTTCTTCCTAATGTTTAGCCGAAAACTCTTTTGATTAATTTCAACCTGTTGGTTCTGGTCCAACCTTCTGGTAGTAGGTGATGTGAAAGACCGCTGCCTGAGACCCTAGAGAGCCACTGCCAGTCTGAGCAGACAACACTGACCTTGATGGACCAGGGGTCTGATTCAGGATAAGGCAGCTTTGGATGTGTTCATATGTGTACAAGTCAGGGGCTGGATTCATAGAATGGCCGAGTGTGCAAGCTGCTAGTTCTAAACACGCACCGCTCATAGAAAATCTTTGCACCAGAAGCAGCACCTACACGCCCTAGGGCTCTCTTGGGTAAGTCTCCTTGGGCCCTTTCACCTGGTAGGGGCAGAGCCAGAGAACCACATTATCTCATGGTGCATGCTGCTAATCTTGAGTTCTCTGCACAGAGCAGACACAGTGTCACTGTTGAGGCAGCAAACCCTCTGGGGCCTCAGCCAGTGCTCAGCCTCAACACCCTCCAGACCTGCTTTACATACTTCAAGGTGCCTAAACTCATTTTGCCCTCGTGCATGGGTTGGACCGGTGGCAGATGTGGCGGCTATCCAATCCACACTCCTGTGAGTGGAGCCACTCTGCTCCTTTTTTCAGAACTGGAGTGATGAGGTCATCGGCCAGCATTCGCCATGGAGAGAAATGATTGCTTAACACCAGTGTGTGCACTCACTCTCCCAGGAGTAATTCCGTCATGGGGTTTGCAGCAGCCGTGTTTTTGGGAGGCAGCTACGTCTTGGATTTAAACACACTCCCAGACCGGGCCTAGGATCTGCCTTCCCTATCAGACACCCGCATTGCATGAGAAAAGGGAGAATTCACACAGTGGCCTTTATAAAACTAATGGTGACCGAGCACGCGGTCAGAGAAACGCACGAGGCCAGGCTGGCTACCGGAGCTTCGCTTCGGGAGTCAATAGCCCGGGCGGATTGTAAATAAGACCAATCGGGCACCCAAAATCCGCCAGGGCACCTATGCCATAGGGTCACCTGTAATTAACCCTATCAGGGAGATTGGGCGAGGCTTAGACGGACATTTAAGCAGACCCCCCGAGCCCCATTCTCCAGTCGTGATTTGTGCCATCAATAAACTTATGAGCTGATTTCACTGCAACATGTCTCTGGACCCAGTACTTTATAAAAACAAACCCAAACTCTTCAAGGAACCCTTGAAATTTTTCCTGATCAATACAAATCCAAAGAGGCCCAGCTGTTCTTTTTCTTTCATCCTTTTCTCTTCCTGGAAACTCCCCTGCCAGTTTGGTGTAGTGGCTAAGAGCATGGACTCTAATATGGGAAAACCGGGTTTGATTCCCCACTCCTCCACATGCAGCTGCTGGCATGACCCTTGGTCAGTCACAAGTTCTTTCAGAACTGTTCTCTCAAGGGCAGTTCTCGAGGGAGCTCTCTCAGCCCCACACCTCATCACAGGGTGACTGTCGTGGGGAGGGGAAGGGAAGGAGATTGTAAACCCACTCCGAGTGAAGGGCAGGGTATAAATCCAATCTCCTCCTCCTCCT
Organism: Lepidodactylus listeri; assembly: GCA_029233225.1. Taxonomy (NCBI): domain Eukaryota; kingdom Metazoa; phylum Chordata; class Lepidosauria; order Squamata; family Gekkonidae; genus Lepidodactylus; species Lepidodactylus listeri. The sequence goes on from JARCFY010000003.1 coordinate 141,723,217, forward strand.
CCTCTTCTTCTCCTCTACAGAGGAAAAACTGGTCCAAGTTCTTTAATACAAAGAGAAAATACCTGCATGGAGGCTTGAGGGGCTGAAAAGGCAGGAGGAAAAGCTTTTTGGCGAAAACAGTGACCGAGATATGGAATGCACTTTTACTGTATCCTTGTGTATTATTAACAATACCATTGATTATCTTTGATGGCTTTTTCAAAGGCAAGTTCAAAGATATGTCTATCAACTACTCCCAGCCATGTACAAAATCTCTGGCACCTTCTCTAAAGTGTAAAGTCCCATTTTAACAACTGGTTCACCCCCTGGCCTCTGAGCTGGGATGGTTTCACTCTCTTAAGACCACTGCAAATCCAAGAGTAAAGTAATTCTGGAATGAAGCTACAAGTCAAACCCAAGGAGATGCTGGATGATCTGTAATTAGCTCTTCCCAACATTTTAAAAAGGCAAACTTGCAGCCAAGACCTGACCTGGATAGCCCAGGCTTAGGGTTGCTAGCTCCGGGTTGGGAAATACCTGGAGATCTGGGGGTGAAGCCAGAGGAGGGTGGGGTTTGGGGAGAGGAGGGACCTGAGTGAGGTATAGTGCCACAGAATTCACCTTCTAAAGTGACCATTTTCTCCAGGGGATCTCTGTCATCTGGAGATCAGCTGTAACAGTGGGAGATTTCCAGCCACCGCCTGGAGGCTGGCAACCAATGCTCCCTCTAAGCCGTGGAGTCTTGTGAGCAAAAATTCTACTTTGTGAGCTACTGGCATTAACATTAGCTGCTGCACGAATTAGTTTGCTCTGGAACCATCCTTCCTGAGCTAAGACATAAATGTGTGAGCTGGAGTCTAAAAAAACTCTGAGCTAGCTCACACTAACTCAGCTTAAGAGGGAACACTGCTGGCAACCCTACCCAGGTTAGCCCTGTCTCATCAGATTTTGGAAGGTAAGCAGGGTTGAGCCTGGTTCTAGAATGGGAAACTACCAAGGGAGTCCAGGGTTGCTATGCAGGGCAGGCAATAGCAGACCACCTCTGAACATCTCTTGCCTTGAAAACCCTATGGGAAAATGTGATCACCATAACTTGGCTGTGACTTGATGGCACTTTCCACCAGATCTGCAATCCCACTGGTCCCAGTTCAGACCAGGGTTGTGGCACAAAGGGAGTAGTGGCTTAACCCTTCCTCCCTAAAATAAAATTGACTTCCCTACCTTTTTTAAAAATCCTTCTTCCAGGGCCAAACAGCCCCTGAGAAGGGAGGTTTGTTTTGATCAGTGAAACCACATAGGAGGAGAAAGGTCAACATGGCTGATCCGAAATAGCTGTTATTTCCATTTTGGAAGCACGGGGAAGATCCAGTTAGAGACTCTTCAGCATATTCCTCAGCTGGGTGCACTGGAGCAACTGCAGAAGGCTCGCACTTGGGGTCTCCGTTGGAATGGCTCAAGGTAGGGTCTGTGAGAAACTCCCCCAGGGGAGAGAACCAAGGAAGGGAAATCGGACCCAGCCCAGCTGAGCACTCTGTGATTTCTCCTCTGACTAGGCAGACATCCAGGCGGTCCATTTTCTCGCCAAGTGCCCTGACGTGTACCTGGCTTTGAGTGCATTAAGTAGGTAATTATGTTGCTTTTGAAAGAGGCAATGATTTCTTCAAAATAATATTTCATCCCATGTGGTACTTGGGTTGTTCTAGGACACAGGGCCAGTAATTTCAGCCATATCCCGGCAGAGGCAGTAAACTGATAACAGCTTCTCCCAGGCTGGCGTTTTTCACTGAACCACTCAGCTTTGGCAAGCAGAATCCAGAAAATCATTACAACATCATTCTCCTTTCCTCTACTTTATCCTGACAACAATATCCCTGTGAGGCAGGTTTGGCTGGGAGATTGTCACTGGCCTAGGATCACCCAGCAAGCTGCCATGGCTGAGTGGGGATTAGAACCTGAGTCTCCTAGATCATAGTCGACCCTCTCTAACCGTTGCACCAAACTGGCTCTCAGAGATGGCATCAAAAGACAGTCAAAACCTTTTGCTCAGTTCCTTCTCTTCTGTTTCCAAGCTTGCTCAGATCTCAGATGTTCTGACGGAGCCCATTCCTGCACCCTTGGCTTTCTCACTTGCCTCTTAGTTCTCTTCTGGTTTGCTTCTAGCCAGCTTCACACCATGGAACCAAAGCTTCATTCACTGGGGAAATGTCTGTTGAGGGCTTTTTAGTCCTGGCAGCTAAGAATCAGGGCTTCCACAGTCAGGGGCAGTATATCTCTGAATACCAGCAACTGGGCACAAAGGTTTGGAATGGCCATCATGGCTGTGTCTGGCTTGTGAGTTCCAGAGGCATCTGGAGGGCCACGACCACAACAATGTAGATGGACTTCCAGTCTGATACAAAGCATCTTCCCAAGGAGACCTAGAGATGCCATCCTTCAGGCCTTCTTCTACTCTTCTTTCCACCTTGTCTGTCATCTTTGAGCTCATCTGTGCTTTCTTTCCATTTTCTCACACTCTCACCCTTATTGTTTTCTTTCGCAAAAACCATACCCACCCTTCCAGCTTTGTTCTGACTACACTTACCTGCAACCCCAAGCACGCAAATCTGAGATTAAGTTCCAGTGAAACTTTTGGTGTTGTAAAGTGCCCTCCAGCTGATTTATGGTGGCCCCAGAGGATTTTAAAAGCAAGAGACTATAGAGGTGGTTTTCCATCACCTGCCTCTGTGTATCAACCCTTGGCTTCCTTGGGGGTTCCCACCCAAGCACTTACCAGGGCCAAACTTATTTATGATCTGAGATCTTTTGCAGTGGTTGTAAATCATCCAGAGCCTGAAATATAAATAAATAAATAAATAGCCTGGACCATCCAGATCAGGGAAATGAATCGTATTTTTATTTATTTATTTATTTAGATTTATATCCTGTCCTCCCCCCATGGCAGGCTCCAAACACACAGATCTGCAAATAATGCAGATTTACAATTAAAAACATATACATCAGTACAACCACCATTAAACTCACTAAAATCACTAAAACACTAAACATATAATGTGCCTCAATGGATTGTGTTAATTCTGGCGATGTTGTGGTTCCAGTCGACTGGCAAGGGGGAGGCCTAATCCCACCCTATTGTGCTGTGGTCCTGACCTGACCTGGGAAGCCACAGTGCGGGCTTAAAAAACATCATGCTTGAGAGCTCATTCATTGAGCCTCCCATTCATTCACACTCTTCCCAACCTTTCCTCTTCCATTGCTGGTACCTAAAGACAGTGAGTTTGGGGTGCTCGTTGTAAGGGCCTCCTGTGCATAAGGTCCCAAATTCAATCTGGGGCATCTGCAGCTAATAAAGAATCAGGGTATTAGGTGCTGTGAAAGACCTCTGCCTGACATCCTGAAGAGCCGCTGCTGGTCAGAGTAGGCAACGCTGGTCTGGCTAGAGGCAGCTTCATGTGTTGGGAGTGATTTTTACAATGCAGGTGGCTGGAAGAGTAAGCCCCAACTCACACTGTGAGTAGACATTGCAAAGGCTGGGACTGCACCTGCCCCGAGTTAGCAGAAGTTGATCGAGGCAAGATTCCAACTGGGCACGTGGGTGGGCCGCGGGCGCACTTGGCGTCCCGCCTCCCCACCCTTCCTCCATCTGGGCTCGGGAGCTGCCCTCCGGAGGTGGGGGTTTCGCGGCGCAGCTCCAGGTGAGCGAAGATGCGATCTTTCCAGCCCAGTGGCCGCAGACTGAACGCCGTTGTGAGGCCGCTGAGCCAGCCGGAGCAGAGAGTGGGCGGGTGCCAAGCCCGTCGGGGGTGTGGGGGACGGGCCGGGCCGGGAGAGAAGCCGTCCATTGTCTGGTTCAGGATTGTGAACGACAGGAGCGGATAGACCCTCCCCGCCGTGTCGCAGTGAGCAGCTGCCACTACCCGCTTGCAATCGCAGCGGAAGCCTGGATTAGCCGAAAGACACGCACCTCTTTTTCCACCACGGGACTTCTGCGCCGTCTGAAACCGTCGCATAAAAACCAACCACGTGTTCACCTGCTCCGGGGGGGGGGGGCCGTCTAGCAGCCCATCCAGGAGAGGAGGCGAAGGCCTTAGCGGGAGAGGATGCAGAAGGTTCCATGTTCAAACTCCAGTTAGAGGGCTTTCAAGTACAAATTTTGGGGAAAATATTCTTCTCTATCCATCTAGCAGGAACCTAAACTATCCCAGGAACAAGCCAAGCTTAGCAGCTTCTAAAAGTTGCTCCGTTCACCCTGTGGTGAATCAGGGTTGCCAACAGGCCTGGAGAAAAAGGTTCCCTGTGCCTGTAACAGAGGCATAATGTTTGGAAATGGGCAGCTGATGCTTTTCCTGGCATGGAGATAAACAACATCAGCTAATAAATAACATCCCATTGAACCTCTCTTCAAGGAAATAGGAGGAATGTTTCTTTCTTCAGGTAGTTGGCAGCCCTGCCACCAGTGCCCAAGATGAGTGTTGGTTCATCTGGTACAGGGGGCTGTGTGTGCACATTGCATGCAGAAGGCCCCAGGTGTTGGAAGAGAAGGACTAAATGCTGTCTCTTGCCACAGCCTCCAGAGGGGGGTTGCAAGAGAGGCAAATAGATAGACAGGCAAACTGTGAGCATCCTTCCTGTTTATTCTTCTGCCTCTGTCCCTTTGCTGTGTAGACAGATAGTCCCAGAGAGCCAGTTTGGTGTAGTGGTTAAGTGTGCGGACTCTAGTCTGGGAGAACCGGGTTTGATTCCCCACTCCTCCACTTGCACCTGCTGGATGACCTTAGGCAAACCATAGTTCTGGCACAGCTGTTCTTGAAAAACAGCAGTTTCACTCAGCCCCACCTACCTTACAGGGTGCCTGTTGTGGGGAGGGGAAGGGAAAGGAGTTTGTAAGCTGCTCTGAGACTCCCTTGGGTAGTGAAGGATGGGGTATAAATACAATCTCTTCTTCTTTTCTTCTCTCTCAGGGAATTGCTTCCATCCTTCCTTCCGTTCTCACCTCTTTCTCACACACACAAAGAAGGAGCGCGTTTGCTTTCAGCCTTTGGCACCATGGATGCAGAGACATTCTGCGACTGCATACGTCCAGCTACTTAGATTAGATTCTATCCCTATCTCTCAACCTGCACTATCTAGAATGTAGTTCCTAAATAAAGGTTCTGTTATTAGTTTGAAACTGAAAAGTGGCTCTGTGTAACTCTGTAACTGCTACCACATACAGAACAAAGAAGCTACTGTTACATGTAGCCCTTGTGCATTATGCTAAATAAGACAGAGATTACTGGTTTATGGTTCAGTGGCAGAGCATGCACATTGTATGTGGAAGGTCCCAGGTTCAGTCCCCAGGATCTCTAGTTTAAAAAGATCAGGTAGTAGGTGTTGTGAAAGTCCTCCACTTAGGAATTCTGGAGAGCCGTTGCCAGTCAAAGTAGTTAGATAGATCAGTGGTCATCTGACTCAGCAAAAAGGCAGCTTTGCATGTTGAGATGTTCCATGGAAATTGAATATGAAAGGTCATTCATAGCTGGGGTCTACAACCTGCAGTCCCAAGTGGTGGAGTCCATTCTACTATGTCTGTAAACCAGTCCTGAGGCTTGTTTATTTATTTAGCGCATTATAATCTTACCTTTCCTCCAAGGAGCTCCACACTTCCATTTTAACCTTACCACAATGCTGTAAACAAAGACTGAGTCCCGTGGCACCTTTAAGACCAACAAAGTGTAATTCTGGGTATAAGCTTTTGTGTGTATGCACACTTCTTCAGATACAACCCTGTGAGTTGGCCAGGGATTCTCCAACCCTTTTGAGCTTGTGGGTGCCTTTGGAATTCTGACACAAGGCGATGGGCGCAACCTCAAAATGGCTGCCATTGGACCAGGCACAAACAGTTGCTGTGGGAAATGAAGAGATACACACATGCACAGAGGGAAGCCCAAGTGCAGGGGAGAGGAGGGCCGGTTAAAAAAAAGTACTGCAAAAGATGAGTGAGAGAAAATACAACCAACACTGTGGTGGCAGCTGACTAGGGTTTCCAGCCCCCAGGTGGGGCCTGGGGATCTCCTGCTTTTATAACTGATCCCCAGCTGACAGAGATCCGCTCCCCTGGAGAAAATGGCTGCTTTGAAGGGTGGATGCTATGGCATTATATTATGCTGAGGCCCATCCCCTCCCCAAACCCCGCCCTCTCCTGGCTCCACCCCCAAAGTCTCCAGGTATTTTCCAACCCAGACTTGGCAACCCTACAGCTGACACTGAAACAACATATTTATCGTGGGCCAGCAACAATATTTGAAAATCTGCACAGCCACTCAGATCTTCAGTGGACAATCAGAAACCATGCTGGGCAAAAGCCTCACCTGCCCTAACCCACTTTCTAAAAACATTTGGTGGGCATCAGGAAAAGTCTTGGTGGGTGCCATGTTGGGGGACCCCTGGGTTAGACAAAGGGAATGACTGGCCCAAGGTCACCCAGTAATTTTTTTTTTTTTTTTTTAGCAAACAGAGATTTAATCCATCTTCCATGGTCCTAACTTCTAGCTTTCGAGCAAGGGAAACCTTTACCTTTTTAACCTCTAACCACTATGCCACACAGATCCTTTTCACTTGACAAGGAGCTGGTGCTTTCTGGATGCTCAGCAGGTTTTCTTCAACACTTTCTCTAGACCAGTGGAAAATGTTCCTAATAGCGATGCTAAGACACATCATGGGACCTCTGTGTGTTTTAATCCAGACTGGAAACTTTCACACAAAGATATTTCTGTAGCCTAGCCAAAATGGGGGAAAAGATAGCCAAACCCCAGGGGGGGTACTAATTGGGCTGGTGATGGTACAGACAGGCTCACCTGCAAAGGATGAGGATCTGAATGGAGTCCGGAAAATGTCCCGGCTGGCTGTTGATAGACAAGCCTTCCTGTTTAAGCTTGTTCCAGAAATTTCCTTTCCATGTACTTTGCAGAGGGGAAAATGAGCTAATTTAGAGACTAAGTCAGATTAGGTGGGGACTCCAACGGAGAACAGTTGTTTGGGGCTGGGGTGGCTTTTGTGGTGTGTTTTCAGCTAGTAACTATGGCGACAGAGAGAGGTGAGCTTGAAGACTGAGCTGGAAACCCCCTTGGAATAATCTCTCCATTCAACCGGAAGTTCTTAAAAGGGCGTTGCTGGTACCTGTTCACCTGAGTTCAGAAAAAAAGAGATGGTACAAAAGCTCCTACGGGTTCAGCCTTCCTTCCCTCCCAGACCTGGGGACAGGGTACAGAACTAACTGCCCACTTCTGAGTCCCTTTTGTGCAGCTCACTTTTACAAAACCCTTCTCCATCAGCTATCTGTATCTTGCCTTCCTCAAGGAACTCAAAGTGCCCTACGTGGGGTTATCCTTGTAGGTTATGCAGTGGTGCAGTCCATTGTACTACCCTTTAGAGGGGCCGTAGCTCAGAAGTAGAGCCTCTGGTTGGCATGCAGAAGGTCCCACTTCAATCCCCAGCATCTCGTGTTAAAAGGACCAGGCAGTAGTTGATGGGAAAGACCCCAGAGAGCTACTGCCAGCCAGAATAGATATCGCTGACCTCGATGGACCAGTGGTCTGGTTTAGTATAAGGCTGTTTCATGTGTTTACATGTGTGAACACTGTCAGCTAGGCAGGGATTTGAACACAGGGCTCCCCAAGCCTTGCCTTAGTGGGTGATGTGAAAATACATGTACAGAATCCATTTCTTACCTGGTAAAGTGAGCATCTATAATCACCTGCCGGGGTTCAATATCAGCAGCTCAAGAGGTGGATTAAGATATTTTCCAGGCAATTGGTTCTGTGGAGCTATGACAGCAATCCCCAGTGTGGGTGCCATGGCACTCACTGGTGTGTTTCCTGTTGCCCATGTGTTTCTTTCCCAATTGCAAAGAACCAGTCCTGCCTCTACTTATTTGGAGTAGGAAGGGCTTCAGAAGAAGCCCAGAGGGCATCAACTTTGCATCTGCTGGGAGTGATCTGACATCGGAAAACTTGTGTATGTGTGCATGTCTTTGGCCTTGCAGTTTCAGCTGGTTAGTAAACTATGGCTCATTAGTATGGCTTTTTGAATTTCTTCCTTCACCCTCTCCATCATAGGACTGCACATGAGAACATCCCTGCACTTGTACTTGGACCTGGTCCTATGACCTTGGACCTAGCCCCAGTGGTTTTGTGACTGAGGACCCCATGGCAACCATTTTGTTCCGGTGTCCACTACCTCTTTCTCAACATTCCAAAAGTGTCCACTGATTCAAAAAGATTGGGGACACCAATCTATGATATTTCCTTGATCTGAACACAGTGGAAAAGTAGGCAGATGTGAACAAGATGCAATTCAACAAGGGTAGGTGCAGAGTTCTACATCTGGGTTACAAAAATGAGAAGCATGCATATTGGATGGGGATACACTTCTGTGTAGGAGTGTGTGTGAACAAGATCTTGGGCTATGGGTGTGACTGTAAGTTAAATATGAGCAGTCAGTGTGATGCAGTGACAAAAAGAGTAATCTGGTCTGGGGTGTATAAACAGAGGCATAACACCCAAATCACAAGATGTCATAGTCCCGCTGTATACTGCATTGATCAGGCTGTACCTGGAGTACTGTGTGCAGTTCTGGAGGCCTTGCTTCAAAAAAGGATGTGGACAGAACGGAGTGCATGCAGAAGAGGCTGAGGATGATGATCAGGGGCCTGGAGACCAAGCCCTATGAGGACAGGCTGAGGGACTTGGCAGTGTTCATTCTGCAGAACAGGAGAATGAGGGGGGGACATGATTGCTCTTTTTTAAGTGTTTGAAAGGTTGTAAATTAGAGGAGGGCACTTATAATCAATTTTAAAGAACAGTTAAAACAATACAAAATCTAAGATTGTTTCAGATGGCATTGTTTATGTCATTTCCCCTTGGCGGGGGTGAAGATAGAGGAGAGATGGAGGAGGCCAGACTCAATGATAAACCATCGCTGTCCCTTCAACGATTGGCCTGGCAAAACTTCTCTGTCATACAGGCCCTGTGGAACTGCACTAAATCCCGCAGGGCATAGATGTTATTTGGCAGAGAGTCACATTTGACTGGCTTTTGAGCAAGGGAAACCTTTACCTTTACCTATATATGATTCTGCCTTTCACTTTTTATTCCCACAACAGCCCTAGGAGATAGATCAGGTTGAGAGACAGTGGCAGAACTGGGCTTTGAACTCAAGTCTCCTCCTGGATCCTAGTCCAGTTCTGTGACCACTACACCACATTGACTCTCTTGTATCTTGAAAAAAATTAAGACCGATTTCCCATAAGTAGCTGGGCCACCGTCGCTCTTCCATTCGCCCCGGTTGCAATGGTCAATTTCACACTATTTACCGCGCTGCTGCATTTTGACCCACAACTCCCCCTGATTTCCCCAGCGTCTTCTCAATCTCAAAAACAAGGATCAAGAAGACATGGGGGTAAATCGGGGGGAGATGCAAGTCAAAATGCAGCTGAGCAGCGAATAGTGTGAAATTGACCAATGCAACCAAGGCAAATGGAAGAGTGACAGCGGCACAGCTGCTTGTGGAAAATCAGTCTAAGTCTCTTTAATGTGTACTACAAGAGTCCCCAACTTGGGGCCCCTCCATGCCATGGTGCCCCGCCTATCAACACCTTTCCTGATGCCCACCAAGCAGGGCTTCTGATTGGCCATCGGTGATCTGACTGGCTGTGCACATTTCAAAAACACAGTGCATTGGCAGCAGCTGCCATCACAGCACAATGATCTTCACTGCATGACTGAAGATAAGTTGAGTGTTAGTGAGAAAGTAAGTTTTGAACAGTAAGTTCATTTTAAAAAGAGTTTCTGCCTGAAAGGTTACTATGAGAGTTATGCATGACCTCACTCCCTGACATTTTGTGGTTATTCTGCTGCCTGCGGCAGCCATTTTATAATCACATCCACCACCCCTCCCTGTGTCAGAATTTCAAAGATGTCCACAGGCTCAGAAAGGGTTGGGGACTCCAGTACAGTGGATGCTTCAAATAATGAAGTGTAGGACTGGCTAGAAATGTCATGTAATCGAAGCTTTTAATATCTTTAAAACAGCAGTCAGTGTTCTTGGGCTTTCCACATTTTTGGACCACGATCCATGCCTTTACCCTTGTTTCTGCCTGTGATTGCTCTGTCAGTTCTATCAGGACATAATTGTTCATTGTGGGTTTGTTTTTTAACTGCTGTTAGTTAGTTAGTTCAGTCCTTGGAAAGGGGTGGAGTAGACACTGAACTAACTATTAACAAACCAATGCAAAGAAGCCAGTCTCCAGGTAGGACCTGGGGACCCCCTGGAATTACAGCTCATCTTCAGACTACAGAGATCATTCCCCCTGGAGAAAATGGATGCTTTGGAGGGTGGACTCTGTGGCATGTGCCTCACTGAAGTCCCTGTCTTTCCTGTCTCCACCCCCAAACCTCCAGAAGTTTCCCAACCTGGGTTTGGCAACCCTATCCCCTCATCCCTTGTCAGTGGGCAGAGGGGACCTGGTAACCCTAGATCTATTGTGATTTTGAGCTGACTTTTCACATAACTTACCCTTATAAAAGAATAGCCTTGCTTACTTTGGAGTGCCTGTATACACCAGTTGGCAGTTAGCAGAGAAGGCCATCCCTGGCCTGTGGCAACCCCGTAGGGTTTACAAGGCAAGAGACATTTGGGCCTGGTTTGCCATTGCCTGCCTCTGGTATTCCTTGAAGGTCTCCCTTCCAAATACTGACCAAAGCCAAGCCTGCTTAGCTTCTGAGATCTGATAAGATCAATCAGTCTAGCCTGGGACTACCCAAATCAGGGTGGCCAGAGTCCATGGGAGTGGTAAAATTCTAGCTGGTGAGCAGTTAACATGAGAATAATCCTACCCGCCCCACCCCCCCAAATCCTCTCCATCAAATTCCAAAGCTTTCCTCCTTGCTGATGCAACAGACCACCCAGCCCCTCTGTGCTCTAACTGCTATTGGCACCCCACACACCAGCAACAGAATGTATGCTCCTGTTCCTCTTTTCATGCAAACAAAAACAACTCTTCCACTTCCATTGAGTTAATGGGGCAGGGACACAAGGGCCTATTATGCATGGGGTTTTTGCTTCATTCTCAGTATGCCCGTCAGTCGGGTTTTCTTTTTCATTCTGCATTGTTTTTCCTCCCTGCAGCGCTCGGTTTGCTTTCCATTCACTGTTTCCCTGGGTTTTTCTGAGAGTGCTTTTGTGCCGGTTTTCCCCTTGCTTCGCTTCCAAGCCAAAGGTAATTCAAAAGTATACAGGATCCCTCGGATTTCCCCTCACTCTTTTCCTGCTCCCATAGGCCACTCCCAAACCCACATCCAGGTCGTTCCGCCCACCTTCCACCATTCATTGAAGCATCCCTCGTTGTTTTACATTTAAGTGGCTTTTTTTACAAGCGGCATAAGTCTAGCAATATGAGACTATCGCAGCCAGTTTGGTGTAGTGGTTAAGTGCACAGGCTCTAGTATGGGAGAATCGGGTTTGATTCCCCACTCCTCCACTAGCACCTGCTGGATGACCTTGGGCAAGCCATAGTTCTGGCACAGCTGTTCTTGAAAAAAGAGCAGTTTCTGTCAGAGCTCTCTAAGCCCCACCTACCGCACAGGGAAGGGAAAGGAGTTTGTAAGCCGCTCCCTTGGGTAGTGAAGGGTGGGGTATAAATCCAATCTCTTCTCCTCTTCTTCTAACTGCTGGCTAGGCTGCCCTCTCCTGCCACCTTGTTTTAAACGATTGACTCCCCACAGACACAATGAGCCTGGCTGGGCTGCATGCACAGCTCACTGTAGAGAATCCCAGCAGTCAAGCCTTTTTGGTTGTGGCTGCAGAATAAATACACCGGAGAAAAAAGAATGGTGCCTAGGGCAGGCACAGAATCCAAAGTCAAGCTTAGAGGCTTGACTACTCAGATTCTCTGCAGTAAGCTGTGCGTGCCTAATAGGCCGAAGAGCAGTGGTACTTGGAACAGAGGAGGTTCTGGAACAGCAGTTTTTGCAACTGGAGGACCCTCATTTTGATTTTAAAAATCTCAAGGCCCCACATGCCTCCTCTCCTCCTTCAGTGGCACCTGTTGGGTGCCAGACACATGCTTTTCAAATGGTGCCCATGGCGGCCTCTGGTGTCTTTCAAACAATACAATGGGAGCTGCATCAGCTGCACTTTAAAAGCAAGTTTCAGCAAAGTGTTTGTGTTGGCTATACATCGTCTACAACGTCAGGTCTGAGGGAGGGTCACACCTCCAAAGGCCCTGGTCAGACTCACCCATTGGTGGAAAGAGACTTTGTACCAGATAACATAAACTTCTGAATTTGTGACTAGCTTGTAGAGAGAGGCCAGCTGAACAGGGGTGGGGGAAGAGGCCTGGGGGCTGCTTATGAAAATATAAAAAGTTTCTTTCTATGGAAAGTCACTTACACCAGCAGTGTAGTGCAATGATAAGCCCTGGAACACTTTATTCCTTCTGCGTCATCCTCATAGATTTCTGCTTTAGCAACCACTATTTAGGCTTCATCCTGGATAGTGTAGATCACCAAGTCTTTAGAGAGGTCCTCCTCTGCCTTCCCTCTATCCGGATCATCAGAAGGCCAGCCAGAATCCAGGGCCTCTTTGTGTTTGCGTAGTTTGTACAGGAGGGTCACCAAGTTCATCTCCACCTGCCCCAGGGACTTCAGGGAGGATCGGACAGAGCAGCCATGCCTGGGAAGACCAGACATTTGGGCTGGGGACATCTTGCTGTCCATGACCTGTGCAGAAGAAATCAGCACAGAGTAGTCGTTCGAGCAAGCCGCAGTACCCTTGACAGGTGAGGGTAGCATCGGAGCTCCATGCATACAAGCATGCTCTGAATTGTAATGGACCGGGTTCAATGAATTTGACCCTCTATCTTGCATCTGGCTTTCGCATCTGGGGAATGGAAAGGTCAGGTGATGGGTTCTCCCAGTCCCCTTAATAATCCCTATCTCCTGCACCAACTCTAAGTGACGTCTGTACAGTTTATCCCAGAGATCACTGCACCCTCCTATCTCCAGCCAAGCTATTTGGCAGTTGCCTTGCCTAATCCAGAATTTCTGCTTTCCTAAGCTTTTGAATCACGGTTGCAGCCAACAGCTACATTTATTCCTAGGAGCATGATAATGTTGCACGGTTGGCTGCAGCTTTATAGGATCTCTTCCCATCAGTGTTGGCTGTTGGGGGCCCTAATCTTAGATTTGCCAGCATTTTGGATATCTCCCAGAACTACAACTCATCCCCAGGCTACAGAGATCAGCTCTCCAGGACAAAATGGCTGCTTTGAGAGTAGACTCTATGGTGTTATACCCCACTGAGGTCCCTCCCCTGCTCAAACCCCACCCTCCCCGGGCTCCACCCCCATATTCCCAGACCTAACATAAGAACATAAGAGAAGCCAATGTTGGATCAGGCCAATGGCCCATCCAGCCACTCTGTCACACAGTGGCCAAAAACACCAGGTGCCATCAGGAGGACCACCAGTGGGGCCAGGACACTAGAAGCCCTCCCACTGTTGCTCCCCCAGCACCAAAAATACAGAGCATCACTTGCCCCAGACTGAGAGTTCCTAGCTATATCTTGTGGCTAATAGCCACTGATGGACCCCTGCTCCATATGTTTATTCAGTTCCCTTTTGAAGCCGTCCATGCTTGTAGCCACCACCACCTCCTGTGGCAGTGAATTCCATGTGTTAATCACTCTTTGGGTTAAGAAATACTTCCTTTTATCCATTCTATCCTAACTGCTCAACAGTGTTCCCTCTAAGCTGAATTAGTGTGAGCTAGTTCACAGTTTTTTAGCCTCCAGCTCACGCATTTTTGTCTTAGTTCAGGAAGGATGGCTCCAGAGCACACTAATTTATGCAGTAGCCAAATTGCTTGCTCATTGTAATGCCAGTAGTTCACAAAGTAAAATTTTTGCTCACAAGACTCCACAGCTTAGAAGGAACATTCCTGCTCAGCAATTTCATTGAGTGCCCACAAGTTCTTGTATTGTGAAAAAGGGAGAAAAGTACCTCTTTCTCTACCTGCTCTATCCCATCCATAATCTTGCAAACCATGTCACTCCTCAGTCGTCGTTTCTCCAAGCTAAAGAGTCCCAAGTGCTTTAACATTTCTTCATAGTGAAAGTGTTCCAACCATTTTATCATTCTAGTTGCCCGTTTCTGCACTTTTCCCAAAGCTGTAATATCCTTTTTGAGGTGTGGTGACCAGAACTGAACACAGTATCCCAAATGAGGTCGCACCATCAATTTTTGCATGGGCATTATAATACTGGCTGATTTGGTTTCAGTTCCCTTTTTAATGGTATAAGACATAATAGTTGGTAGGCCTTAGGGTTGCCAGCCTCCAGGTGGGGCCTGGAGACCTCCCAAAACGAGAACTGATCTCCAGGTGACAGAGATCAGTTCCCCATGGAGCAAATGGCAGCTCTGAAGGATGGATTCTATGGAATATACCTTACTAAGATCCCTCCCTTCCCCAAACCCTGCCATTTCCAGCTTCCATCCCCAAATTTCCAGGTATTTCCCAACCCAGTGTTGGCAACCCTAGTTGGCATGGAAGGGAATTATATTTTAGGAGAGTGTTTGACAGGAAACTGAGCTCAGATGATCCTAGCAGCATGGAGCATATGTCAAATTCTGTATTAGGATAGTAGGGTTGCCAGCTCCAGACTGGAAAATTCCTGGAGATCTGGGAGTGGATTTTGGGGAGGGTGGGATTTGGGGAGGGGAGGAATCTCAGCAGGGTACAATGCCATAGAATCCACCCTCCAAAGCCATTTTCTCCAGGGGAACTGATCTACCTAGTAGTCTGGAGATCAGTTGTAATTCTGGGAGACCTCCAGGACCCTCCAAAAGGTTGGCAACTCTGGTGGGTAGACATGGGATTCCATTCCTGGGACAAGGAGTCTCCCTGCTTTAGACAGCACGGCTGCTGTTCCAGAAACGCACTGGACATCCAGCACTGCACCAACCAACAGGTCCCTCACTTGGGCACTCACCTTTGCTCCCTGCCACGTGGGACATGGCTCCATGGGGAAGTCATCCAAGAGCCAGGCCAGGCCGTAAAAGCCCATGAGGCTCAGCAGCCACAGCACAATCCTCCGCTCCAGCCCCTCGGGCAGATACTGCAGGGCTTGGTCACTCTGGGCCTCAGAGGCCTTGTCCTGCCTATGCAAGATGGGGGCGGCCCAGCCGGCCGTGCAGCAGAGGGAGAGTACAAGGAGCCTGCTGCCCAGGATCATGGCCTGCTTGCTCCTGATTGCCAGAGGCCTTGCCATGGCAGTGGCCAGCAGTGACATCACAAACCCCCAGGTAGGTGAAGCAGCTCGGGGTCTTGACCTCCTCGGTTTCCACAGAATTAGGGCTGGTCTGAGAGTGAAGCCTAGCCATCAAGGCAAGCAGGGGAACTGAGCTTCACAAAAGTGGCCTACTCCCTAACCACCACCACCCCGCCATGTTTTCTTGGGGCTGGTAAGGATATCAGCCTCCAGGTGGGGCCTGGGGATCCCCTGGAATTACAGCTCACATCCAGACTACAGAGATCACTTCCCCTGGAGAAAATGGATGTTTTGGAGGGTGGACTCTATGGTCGCTGTCCTCCCCAGGCTCCACCACCAAATCTCCAGGAGTTTCCCAACCTGGATCTGGCAACCTTACACCCCCATCCCCTGCCGGTGGCCAGGGGGGACCAAGCAACCCTAGCCTGAACCCCAATTTTACAAACATTCTGGAGTCAAATCCCCACTGAAATGAAGCACTAGGTCTCATATTTCGGAGGAACCAAACCCTTCCCATCCTGCACCTCTGATAGGCTTGTCAGCTCTGGGTTGCCAGTAAGTCCCCACTATTACAAGTGATCTCCAGACAATCAAGATCTCCTGGAGAAAATGGCTGCTTTCGAGGGTGGACTGTATGGCATTGTATCCTGCCGAGGTTCCTCTCCTCCCCAAATGCCACCCTCTCCAAGTTCCACAATCTCCAGGTATTTCCCAACCCAGAGCTGGTAACCCAAGTTGCCAGGCGTGGAAATTTTTGGGGTGGAGCCTGGGGAGGGCAATGGGTTGGGGAGGGGAGAGACCTCAGCAGGGTGTAATGCCATACAGTCCACCCTCCAAAGCCGCTATTTTATCCAGGGGGACTGACTGATTGCTGTAACCTGGAGATCAGTTGTGGAGAGCTCCAGCCACCACCTGGAAGTTGGCAACCTTAACATCAGATCCTGGCCCAGGTACAGGATGCAATTAGGTAGGCCCTAGATTCAGTGAGAGCTAGGGTGGCCAATAGGGTTGCCAGGTCTGAGCTGGGAAATACCTGGAGATTTTGGGAGTGGAGCTTGAGGAGGGCAGGGTTCCAGAAGCAACCTCAACAAGGTGGAATGCCGCTGAGTCCACCCTCCAAAGCAGCCATTTTTTTCTAGGGGCACTGACCATGATCATCTGGAGATCAATTGTAATAACGGGAATTCTCCAGGTATTACCTGGAAGTTGGCAGCCCCAGTGGCCAACCTACAGGTGGGGCCTGGAGTAGGATTGCCAGGTCAGTGTTAGGAAATGCCTGGAGATTTGGGGGCGGAGACTGGGGAGGGAGGAGTTTGTGGAGCGGAAGGAGTTCAGCCGGGATGTGATGCCACAGAGTCTATCCCTCGAAGCAGCCATTTTCTCCAAGGGAACTGATCTCTGTAGACTGGAGATTAGTGGCAATTCCTGGAAAACTCTACCCACTGCCTGGGGGCTGGCAATCCTAGCCCGGAGAGGTCCTAGAATTACGACTGATCTCCAGACCACAGAGTTCAGTTCCCTTCGAGAAAACTGCTGCTTTAGAAGGTGGGCACTATGGCATTGTATTCACCTGTACTCAGGGTTCTTTTTGTGGAAAAAGCCCAGCAGGAACTCATTAGCATATTAGGCGACACCCCTGGCAGTGCAGCTCATTAACATATTAGGCCACACACCCATGTTACCAGAAATGGTCGTCCAGCCACATCCACCTTTTGCTTCTTATTCTGTTTACCTTGTTTGTTGTCAAAATGATTTTGACAAAACCAATAAAAACATTATTTTCTGTCCCATCTATACAAAATCTTGCCTGAAAATCTTATGTCCATACAAATCTTATGTCTATACAAAATCTTGCCTGAAAATCTTATGTCCAACACTCAGGTCTTTTTTTGTAGAAAAAGCCCAGCAGGAACTCATTAGCATAATAGGCCACACCCAACAGCAGAAACTCATTAGCATATTAGGCCACACCACTGACAGCACAGCTTATTAGCATATTAGGCCTCACCCCTATGTTACCAGAAGAGTGGTCATTCAGCCACACCTACTTTTCGCTTCGTGTTCTGTTTACCTTGTTTGTTGTCAAAACCCAGGGCTTTTTTTGTAGCAGGAATTAATTTGCATGTTCGGCCACATACCCCTAATGTAGCCAATCCTAATGAGTTCCTGCTGGGTGTGGCCTATTATGCTAATGAGTCCCTGCTGGGTGTGGCCAACTCAGGAGCCAGCGGGAACTCTGTTCCTGTGCGTTCCTGCCCCAAAATAGCCCTGCCTGTACTCCTCTCTGCCTTTCTTGAATCCTACTCTCCATGTCTTCATCTCCAGATCTCCAGGAGAATCCCAAGCCAGAGCTGGCAGCCCTAATGAGAGCCTACAACCATTCTAATAACATCTGTGTCCCTCTACCAGCTCTTGCTCTAGTGTTCAGAAGAGCCAGAATGGTGTGGTAGTTAGTGTCAGGCTGTGATCTGGGAGGCCCAGGTTCAAATCCCCCCTCTCTGCCATAGCAACCTGGTGGGTGACATTGGGTCAGTCACACACTCTTAGCCTGACCTACCTCACAGGGTTATCATGAGGTTAAAATGGAAGAGAGGAGAACAAAGTAAGCCATTTTGGATCCCTATTGGAGAAATTAATTAATTAATTACCCTATGTCAGTGGGTGTAGTATAGCCAGGAGATCTGAAGAATGTCTGGCAGTCTGAAACTCTAGCTCCTTTTGTGGCGAGCTGAGTTTGTTTTTTGGACTGAGAGAACTGTAACTGGCCCAAGGTCACCCAGCTGACTGCATGTGCAGGAGAGGGGAATCAAACCTGGTTCTCCAGATTAGAGTCCACCTCTCTTAACCACTACACCAAACTGGCTCTCCCATTGGAGAGAAAAGCAGTATATAAACAAAGCAAATAAATGCATACATATATAAATAAATAACCATCTCTTCTAGGTTGCCAGCCTCCAGGTGTAGCCTGGAGCCCTCCTAGAATTACAGCTGATCTCCAGGCTCTGGAAGGCAGTCCCCTTGGAGGAAATGCAGCTTCAAAGAACTCTATGGTCTCACATTCCTGCTGACCTCCCTCTCCTTCCTCATCAGATTCTGCCCTTCTGATGCACTGCCCCCAAACCTCTAGGAATTTTTCAAGCTGGAGTTGGCAGCCCTACTTCCTTCCTTCTCTAGGTCAATCATGATTTCCCCTTGTCCCAATCTTTTCCTCCCACCCCTTGCTCTGGACTTTGGGGCTTTTTTGCCTCGCCTTCCCTTTGTTTTGCCTGTGTTTCATCCTACAGCCTCCAGCTTGGCTCTCTTCAGCCCCAGAAATGTGTTCCACTGCATCCTCTGCCATAGTTTATTCTTTCTTTCCAGGGCCCTTCTGGGCTGCAGACCCTGCGACAGGCCTCAGGCTCCGTCCTCCACAATATTATACACAGCCAGGTTAAAGGCCTTCCCGCTTTCTCTGGCCCGCCGGCAGTCTGATGTCTTGCAGCCTCGATGGCGCACAGCGAGGCTGGCCTTGCGGCTGCGCACTAACGTCATGAGCTTCACCAGTTCCTGCTCCATCTCCGTGAAGGCCTGAAGAAGGCGGCTTTCCAACTCCTCTGGCCTTGAGAGGGCCACTTCCTGTTGAGGAGAGGGAAAGGAAGGACCTTGGATTAGACAGGGCCATGGTAACCATGAGATGAGCAAAGTAGTTGAAAAGTATCATAAAGTTAAGGTTGCTGGTCTCCAGGTCGGGTCAGGAGCTCCCCTTGGAATTACAACTGATCTCCAGACTAGAGTGATCAGGTCCCCTGGAAAACGTGGCCTCTTCAGAGGGGAAACTCTATGGCATACCATAGATTCTAGGTGAAATTCCTCCCCCAGTTCTCCCTTCCACAGGCACTTCTCTCATATCTCCAGGAATTTTCTTGGCCAGAGTTGGCAACTCTGTATAAAGTACAAGTCTGGGTCTTTGACCTTGGGAGCACTTGCATCAGTCCTGAAGTCCACAGACATGTAAACAGGGAAGAGTCAGCTTATGATGGCCAAATGTGATGTCGCTGTCCAAGCAGAGCAAATAGAATTTTGGAGGTTCAAATCTTTTTTTCTAGAGCCAGAGATGAGGAAGCTGTCCTTTGTCAGTGGGGGAGAGGTTGCTGGTGTGCCCCACCATATGGGAATGTGTGCCTGAAGGAGGGCAAATGGAAGCCTTTAACTGACAATATGAAAACCAACTTTTGGGACCTCCAGTTTTGTTAATATGAGGACCATGTATTCAATTTGCTCTCAGCCTTTTAAGGGATTTATACATTCCATTTAGTGTCAGAGAAACATTTGATCAACTCTTATTTTCTGTTGGAGTCTCCAGTTTCCCCCCTTCTTCCTCCCCCGGAAGCCTGGATCTGATACCAGCACTACTCTTACATTAAAGACTGTCTGACATTCAACATGAAGAAATCTGAAACTCGTGATATATCCTTCACACTCTTTATGAAGGATGCTCATCTTGTAACTTCAGTGGGGCTTTGAGCTATTTTGATCCAAGATGGAATGTGCAGCCTCAAAATTTTGGGATAGGGGTTGTTTAAAGAGGGGGGAGACAAAGGGCTACACTTGAAGGCCAGCCCTGAATCAGGCCATTGGTCCATCAAGGTCAGTATTACCTACTCAGACTGGCAATGGCTCTCCAGAGTCTCAGGCTGAGGTCTTTCACATCACCTCCTACCTGGTCCTTTTAAATGGAGATGCCAAGGATTGAACCTGAGACCTTCTGCATGCCAAGCAGATGATCTACCACTGAGCCAGGGCACATCCCGGCATGTTCATCGATGGAGGAATAATATCATGTGGGATTTCAGGGGAAGGTGCTGCTACTTAGATACAAGAAGCCATCTACTGTACAATCACTTCTTACCCAGGAGTAGGGCTACCATCTCTGAGCTGGGAAATTCCTGGAGATTTGGGAGTAGAGCTTGGGAAAGGCTGAGTTTTGGGGGAGGGGAGGGACCCCAGAGAGGAATAATGCCATAGAAGCCACCTTTCCATTTTCTCCAAGCAAACGTCATGATCTCTGTAGTCTGGAGATGAGTTGTATTTCCATGAGATCTCCACTCCCCACCTGCAGATTGGCAACCCTATCCAGGAGATTAGTGAGATCAAGGCTGGCTTTTAATCTGTCTGGCTCCACACCCACCACTGGTGCTCAACCTCTGCCAGAGAGAAATGGGTTTAAAAAAGCCCCCTGCATTTGAATGAAGCAAAACAAGAGGATTATCCCTTCACCTCTCTTTCCTCTGCCTTTTCCTCATTGGGCATCTCGCAGCTACGTTTAGCCCCAATCGCCAGCAGCACCAAAACCATGGTAGAGATAAACACCCAGACCTCCCATGGGCTAGGCTCCTTGTGTTCCCCGACTGTAGCTTTGGCTCCAGCAAAGCATCCCTGGCAGAAGCAGAAGAGCCACATCAGAGTGAACATGGCTAATGGCAGAGTGGTGAAATCTTGTGGGCAAAGTAGACTATGGCGCACAGCTGTGACATCACAGATGAGCCAAACCTATTGGCCACTGCCTTGTGGGGCTCTGGTGACACAGGTAGTGAATTCCATCAGCTCACCAGATTACTGGTCTCCTGGCTGGCCGTGTCTTATTCCAGTAATTAGGGATGCCAGCCTCCAGGTGGGACCCGGGGACCCCCTGGAATTATAGCTCATCTCCAGACTACAGATATCATTTCCCCTGGAGAAAATGGATGCTTTGGTGGGTGGACTCTATGGCATTGCACCCCACTGAGGCCCTTGTCCTTCCCAGGCTCCATTCCCAAATCTCCAGGAGTTTCCCAACCTGGATCTGGCAACCCTACTGCCAGTGGTTGAGGGAAACTGGCACTATGCCAGCTGGAATCAAAGAATTCTTTCTTCAGCGAAGAAGGAGGAGGAGGAGGAGGAGATTGGATTTATACCCTGCTCTCCACTTGGGAGTCTCAGAGCAGCTTACAATCTCTTTTCCCTTCCCCTCGCCACAACAGACACCCTGTGAGGTAGGTGGGGCTGAGAGAGCTCTTTCGAGGACTGTCTTTGAGAGAACAGCTCTAACAGAACAATGGCTAGCCCAAGGTCACCCAGCAGCTGCAAGTGGAGGAGTGGGGAATCAAACCCAGTTCTCCCAGATTAGATTCCACGCACTTAACCACTACACCAAACTGGCTCTAAGAACTGTCCTGCCTCATCTCTTGAAAAAAGGAAGCTGCTGAAATGGACCTAGGGGTGCAGAACTTGTTCCGCTTCAGCCTTGTCAGTTCTTGGAGGTTTCTACCATGGTGCCTTCCCAGCACGGCATAGTGGCTGGCCATCCTCCCTTGAAGCTAGTGATACAGAAGTACCAAGCACACAAAAGCTTATACCTTGAATAAAACTTTGTTGGTCTTAAAGGTGCCCCTGGACTCAAACTTTGTTCTAGAAGTAGCCAGTGGTAGAGTTTCTCTCAGACTGAAGCATGTGTCTGAATGCTCTCTCTTGAGGGGTGTGTGTGTAAAACAATTTCTGCAAGTAGGGAAATATCACATCAGGGAGATTAGGTCAATCTCTTCTCCTTAACATGCTAGGGTTCTGCTTTGTTTCAAACAGGTTGCTCTTAACCGGGGAGAATTCAAACCAGAATCCAGAATCAGGAGGAGAAGCAGGGCTGTCCACTGGGACCATTCAAACATGACATGACACAATGCAGGAAAAGTTTTATTGCTTGATTTAGCTAACATAAATGGGTTCTTCTAGCTCTGAGCTGGTCCAATTCTTTATACCTTTGGAGAATTCTGAGGCTGAAATCCTGGGCATGCTTTCTTCAGAATGTCTCATTGAAATCAGTAGGGATTACCCACATACAAATTTGTAGGCTATCCCACCACTTAGGGTGGCTTTCTGGCATCGACCACACAGCCCAGGCCTTTTCCATTGTAGCTCTGGCTTTGTGGGATGGGCTCCTGGAAGAGGTGAGAAAGGCTGCCTTCCCTAGAGATCTTCCGGAGGCGCTGCAAGGCCTGCCTGTTTGCCAGTGCTTTGGAAGGGTGTTGAATGGCATCTTTTAAGGGACAGGGGAGAGATTTGGGGTTTGCAATTTTATTTTTGGTTTTGTCACTGAGGGATCCTAAAAAAGGGCAAAACACTCGTGCTTTACTTCCTCCTCCAGGAAATAAGGGCTAGTTGTTGTGTATGATGACCAAGGAATTGTGCTATTATTTTGGGCTACAAAAGAGGGTCCCTGACCTGAATGGCCCAGGCTAGGACAACCATGTCAGATCTCAGAAACTAAGCAGGGTCGGCCATGATTAGTACTTGGATGGGAGACCACCAGGGAAGGGAGGTCCAGGCTAACTACGCAGAGGCAGGCAATGGTAAACCAATTCTACTAGTCTCTCGCCTTGAAAACCCTACAGGGTCATCGTAGTTGGCTATGACTTGATTGCACTTTCCACCAGAGGGGCCAACACCACATCTTCCAGTCTTGGACAGCTGGAAATAGCACGCTGGCATTACAGTGCCTAAGCATCACGCAGCAGCAACACTTCAGGGAAAACTCACCAGCAGGACGCTCCTCAAAGAACTGGTGGCAGGTCAATGCCAGAGTAGGTTAGACAGTAGCTTTTTACTGGACAAAATCAGGAACATACAAATGCTCTCATTAGCACACAGTTCTTCATCAGAGAGGGGTTTGAGAAAGGAAATTCAGGGCCTTTTCAGACTGGCCAGTTGCCTCTCACTTCCTCCTCATTTCCCCCTCTGCGACTCCTCCTGAGCAAACCTGCCGTTTTCGCACTATAGCAATCTGCTCCTCTCCCCCCCCCCCCGAAGTTTTCTGTTCCCATTTGGGTTGCTTCGATGCTCTCTGTGCCCGCCCCTTGCATTTCCCCTCCCCTTCCCTCCCCTTCCTCCCCCCCAGCTCCTCCCTCGTTCCCCGCTTTTCCTTTTTTTTAAAAAAAACGCATGCGTGGTAATGTTATAACGTCATAGTGGAATGACGACAGTGCATCACCCGCCTTCCTCTTCCCAGAATTCATCAAGTCCCTCCTCAGTATTCAAATTTTCCCGCCGTTCTGGGTTGATGCAAAACGATTGGCGGGCTACAAGGAGGACCCCCCCCATTGGTGGATTCTCCTATATGAACTGAAATGTCGTGTGCTTAACCCGATCAAGGCAACAAAATGGAGGATGGGCAACATGGTGTCAGCTGGCCCGTGTTAAGAAAAAAAAAAAATTACATAAATGGTGGTGGTGGTGGTGGTGGCGGCAGCTAAGGAGGAGCAGCATGACACGCAGAGCAGTCTCCCCGCTCCGCAGGAATAGTTATAGCCCCTTGAAAACAGTTCAATCCATTTCTGTGACTTTTCTGCAAAGAAGCGCGCCCAGCCTGCTCTGCAGGGGCTGCCAATAAACAGCAAATTAACCCCCCCCCCATAGTAGATGTGAACGTGTGTTTATTATATAAAGACAACAATTGTGCCATCTTCCCTTGCTGCATCAAAATTTCATTATGATGTTATAACGTTATAAGGGCCTTTTTTAAAAAAAAAAAAAAGGGGGGGGAAGTGTTGCTTCAGGATCGTGGGACCGCACACAGGGAGCGGAAAGGAAGGCAAGTTTACCCAGCCCGCCCGCCCGCTTGCCGCGGCTTCTCCACGGATTGCTAGAGGAAAGCACCCACCACCAGCTCTGCACGGGCTGTTGCCGGGGAAGCCCAAACAAA
Source organism: Lepidodactylus listeri (assembly GCA_029233225.1). Taxonomy (NCBI): domain Eukaryota; kingdom Metazoa; phylum Chordata; class Lepidosauria; order Squamata; family Gekkonidae; genus Lepidodactylus; species Lepidodactylus listeri. The sequence goes on from JARCFY010000003.1 coordinate 141,747,209, forward strand.
GGGCAGCAGTTACCGGGGAGCAAGCACATGGAGCTCTCGGGCCAATGGCGCCCGGCTCCTGCTCCCAAGAAACGGCAAATCCACCTCGCCAACGCAGTCCCTGTGGTGCGATCTTGCCTCCCTGCCTCCTTATTTCGATATAACGTTAGGAGGGCTCGTTTCAAAAAAAAAAATTCAAGAAACGCCCACCGCGGGGCGGGCCAGATGGAGGGCGGGCGAGTGGGTGTGTTCTCATCTAGGTTTCTCCAACGGAGTAAACAGGAAACACTGCCAGGAACAGGATTTTCTTGCTCCAGGGATACTCCTGAGCAGTGCGGTGAAACTCCGGAGGAGTTTGTGAGCACGGAGCAACTGATGTGAAACTGACCAGAAACTCCGGTGCTCACTCCGGTGCTCGCCCTGGAAAAAAGCCAGTGTGAAAAGAGTCTCAGTCTATTCTATCAGTTCACCAAGGATGCATAGCTGCAGCTATTTCATGTGACTGTTTTTTTTAAAAAAAACATATACTCTTCTAAACTCTTTTTTTTTTAAATTACATTATTTATAGTCCACCTTTCTGACTGGGACTCAAGGCAGATTACACAGAGGGAGTCAAGGCAATCCACAGGGTGGGACGTTCGGTAAACAATGAAAAAGGATTTGGATTGTAGAACCAACCAGACGTCAAAACACAGAACTGAAGCAAACACTAGTGACACCAAATTACGTAGGATCCAGCTTATGGCAGGCTATACACAGAAGTATGAACCGCAGTTCCAAATAATTTGTCCAAGTGATTTTGCGAATCATTTTGTACAGTGCTACACTATTGCCTTGGTAGAAAAGCCCTGTAGAAAATTATTTGTTCCACATTGCAAGCTCAGCCATGTTGCAAATCTACCTCTTAGCCTTTCTCTCTGGCCAGCCACTGGGGCTCTCGGGGTAGAATTTTGAAGCCAGCAAGGGGGGGGGGGGGAGGGCTGAGCGTGAAGCAGCAGGAATGCTCAGCTTAGAAGATGGGTGTCAGTTCTAGGCTGCTCCCTGCTGGTTTTCTGGCAGAATACTAGCCAAGACCTTATTTGGCATCAGCCTAACCCAAATGGGCCAAGTGTCCTGTTAGGCAGTGGAAAGGGAATGCAGTGGCTTTCCAGTTCCCCACTGACTGGTGTCAACGGTTGGCAGCATGGTGAGGCAATTGCCTAGGCCCACCATCTAGCAAAGGGCCCTCTGCAGATCGGAGACAGGCAGTTTATCTACTTATAAACATTGCCTGTGATGTCCCAGGGGCAATATCCCATTTCCTGCCAGGGAAAAAAGGACTGTTCTTTTGTTTTCCTTGCTGCTGCTGCTGCTGGGGGGCCTAAAAAAGGGCAAAATACTCTGCTCTGCTCCCTCCTCCAGGGTTTGTCTGTGCATGCACATGAAAGAAGAGTGTGCTCACTGGAAGGGGGCAGTGTCTGGAGGCATACTGGCCAATCCCCCCCCCCCCAATAGCAGATGACCTTTTATAGCCCACTAAGTCCCAGTGCTAATGCAAACCACATAGAAGAAGGAGAGATTGGATTTATATCCCGCCCTTCACTCACTTAAGAGTCTCAGAGCGGCTTACAAACTCCTTTCCCTTCCCCTCCCCACAACAGACGCCCTGTGAGGTAGGTGGGGCTGAGAGAGCTCTTTCCCAAGCTGTCCTTGAGGGAACAGCTAGTACAGAGCTATGGCTTGCCCAAGGTCATCCAGCCAGGTGCAAGTGGAGGAGTGGGGAATCAAACCCGGTTCTCCCAGATTAGAGTCCGCGCACTTAGCCACTATACCAAACTGGCTCTCAGTTTGGCTCTCAATAGCCCCTTCCCCAAGTCGAAAAACTGAGAGCCAAGGGCTCCCAGCTTCATACCCAGTTCTGTGAGAGCGAGGGGGGGATGGGGGGAGTGTGTGTCTCAAAACAGGCAGGCCCATGAGTCACCTTGGAGAAAATCAGCCACAAACTTATGGGCAGCTGCCTTGGGTAAGCTACCCTCTCTGTTTTTGATTGTTTTGTCTTTCCTCCATGGTCCATTATTCCTTTCCTCCCTCTTATCCTCACAACAACCCTAAAAGGTAGGTCAGGCTGACAGACAAAAATGGGCCCTACGTAAGAAATGACTGGGAAGAAGATTCTTCTACATTCTTAACAAAGACCTGGCATTGTGAATGTCAGGGCAATGTAGTGTTGAGAATGCCCGATGAAGATAGATGGAGACCATCTCTATTTAGCCATGAAGCTTCTTGGGACCAGTCATTTCTTCTCAGTCTAACATACTTAGCAGGGTTGTTGTGAGGATAATATGGGGAGAGGGCTTGTGAGGAAAAAGTGGGTTAAAGATGTACTAGATAGAATATTGCTTCAGAGGGTAGCCCTCTTGGTCTGTGGTAGAACAGTCAGATTTGAGTCAAGTAGCACCTTAGAGACCAACAAGAGTTACTGGACTCAAATCTAATGAGGAAAATCAGGAAGGTTAGGTGGGAGCTAGGACCCAGGAGACAGGAATGAAGCCAAGGACAGACTGGCCCTTCTCCCAGTTTCTCCCCCACCCCCCAATTGCCCAGGTCTTGACAATCCTACCCTGCCTCTGTCTGACCCTTTAGTGTGGCCTAAGGCAGACAGGGGGCCATAGTGGCTCAGAGGTTAAGATGCTGAGCTACAGACCAGAAGGTCCGCAGCCTCCTGGCTTTCAAGCAAGAGAACCTTTTACCTTTAAGGCAGACAAAGATGTTCAGTAACTGAGTCAGCCACACTTTCAGAGTGGCAGTGCATTTTGCTTTATTGTAACGTATCCAGAACTCTCTTACTTTGTTTGGGATTTCTTGTTTGGGTGATAGCAGATCAGCACTTCAGTGTCTTTGGTTGTGGTGGGGGGCGGGGCAGGAGAGGAGGAAGAATTGCCAAAAGTGCCACCAGAAAAGCAGTTTCAGTCCCCATTGCCTAAAACAGAAGAACATTACCTTCTGTAATCACACACAACTTTTTACATTAAAAAATGAAATTAATTACATTTTGAGGGCAGCCTGCCTGCTCCTCTCCTGGGAGATGGTTAAGATCTCACAATATCACTTGTTGGTTGATGTTAGCTGTGGCTCTGCAGTAGAGCATCCGCTTGGCATGCAGAAGGTCCCAGGTTCAGTCCCCAGCATCTCCAGTTAAAAGGAATTAGGTATTAGGTGACCTGAAATACCTCTGTGTAAGACCCTAGAGAGTTTCTGCCAATCAGAGTAGGCAGTATATTAACTGTGATCAGCCCTGGATTAACCATTAAGCAAAATAAGGGAAGGGGAGTATCACAGAGTTTTCCCCCTAGCTATCACGCCCTTAACTCTTTCACTGCCACACTTGACTGCTATTTAGTGTTAATTTTTTTTAAAGTTTATATTTAATATAGTTGTGAAATCTGGCCTGGAAGAAAACTGAAGTTGGGTAATCTCTTATTTCACCTTCAGCACTTATTGAGTCTTAATGACTTGTCAGTTAAACAAAGGAAGGGCCGAGGGGCACCACTGTCAGGGCATCAGTTGGCCTTAATCTGGCCTTGACCATGATGGACCAATGTTATGATTCAGTATAAATCCAGGTGGGTAGCCCTGTTGGTCTGATGCAACAGAACAAAGTTTGAGTGGCACTTTTAAGACCAACAAAGTGTAATTCTGGGTATAAGCTTTTGTGTGCATGCTCACTTCATCAGATCTGAACAAGTGTGCATGCACATGATAGTTTATACCCAGAATTAAACTTTGTTGGTTTTAAAGGTGCCACCGGACTTGAATTTTGTTCTACTAACTCAGTAAAAGGCAGTGTCCTGTGTCTGTGTATCCCTAGTGGGTAGCAAATACTGGGAAATCCAGATGCTAGAATAAATGGGTATTTTCTGGATTTTATCATCCGCCCTTGGCTATCCGGGCAGGAGGAAGATCCTCCATTGGAGATTTGAGCATCCCTTCGTTATTCGGGAGAGGGCGGGGGCTCCGAGATTGGGCCTGTGCGTCCCGGGAAAGAAGGCTGACCTGACGGCGTTTCACCGCCAGCGGGCAGAGCGACCCTCCCCCTTTGTGGCCAGGCACTTTGGCGCAGCTCCGAGGAGGCCAGGGAAGGAACAGCCGGCCGGCCTCCATTTCCCCAGCCTCGTCTCCACACTGGGGCGGCAGCCCCCCCCCCCCCCCTTTTCTCAGGCCAGGCTTGGACCGGCTGCGCCACAGCATCGCCTCGTCCTGGACTCCGGGCCAGCGGAGCACCCCTCGCCAAAGCGCACTCGCCGGCACCCTACACCGAGCTCGGTTCCCTACGGAGAGCCCGCTTGGCGCCGCTGGCTCGCTGCTTCCCTCGTCCCGACTCCGCCACTTGGGGGCTTTCGGCCCCCTCCCACCGTCACATGATGCAGCCGGAGAACATGGCGCAGGCCTAGGCGAGCCAGGCAGGTGGGCGCATCGCGTGGCGCGCCGAGCAGGAGAGTGGCCGGGCTGTGCAGGTAAGGGGCCCGCCGCGGGAGGAGGGGAGGGGAGAGAAGCGCGCTGGCCGGCCCTTAGTGGCGGCGGCGGCGGCCGCCTTCCCCAGAGCCTGGGTCGGGACCGGGCGGTTCGCCGCAGGGGAAGGATGGGAGCCTCAGGGAGCGCCGAGCGCGACCAGCGCTGCAAGGAACCTTCTTCCCGGCGCCTGCCCTGGAAAGGATGCGCGGGCCCCGGACGGGGGAGGGGGGGGGGCTCTGGGCTCCGGCTGCGTCCACCCCCCTCGGGAGCCGGCCCTGGAAGCCACCGCTGCGGCCTGCAACGGGCTGCTGGGGTCCCGGGGCAGAGCTGGCAGTCCAAGGCTCGACTTGGTCTCGGGAATCAGGGTGGCCAACTTGGAACGACTACTTGATCTCCAGATTGCATAAATCACGTCTTTATTTAAAACATTTGTTCCACCTCTCCTGGAGAAAATGGCTGCTCTGGAAGGTGGAACACATGGCCCTATATACCCTACCAAGGCCTCTCTCCTCCCTAAACCCCGCCCTCCCAGGCTCCACCTTCAAATCTCCAGGCATTTCCAAACCCAGAGTTGGCAACCCTTTGCCAGAAATAGAACTGGGCAGGTGGGGGTCTAAATTGTATCCTGAGCGCTAATCCCCCCTCCCATCTTTTCATCAAAGGATTCCTGGCCAGGGGGCCCCATAGTTGCCATGGTGAAGATCTTCGTCGGGGGCCTGTCTCCGGTGGTCACAGCGGAAGAACTGCGCAAGCTGTTTGAGCAGTATGGCCAGGTGAACGAGTGTGACATCCTGAAGAACTTTGCCTTTGTGCACATGGAGAAGGAGGACGAGGCACACCAGGCCATCAGCTCCCTGCACAAAAGCGAGTTCTTTGGGGCCCACTTGACCGTGGAGTATGCCACCTCCAAGATCCGCAACGCCACCAAGATCTACGTGGGCAACGTTTCTGCCAAGGCCACCACCGCCCAGATCAGGCAGCTCTTTGAGAGGTTTGGCAAGGTGGTGGAGTGCGACATCGTGAAGAACTACGCCTTCGTGCACATGGCGAAGGAGCGGGAAGCCATGGACGCCATCTTGAACCTGAACGACACCCCCTTGGAGGACCAGAAAATCTTCGTCACCCTCTCCAAGAGCAACGGCTCCCTCCGGGCCACTAAGGGGGCCACTGTACCCACCCCACCGACCCCAACCCCGAGCTACTACTTCTCTAGGGGTCGCATTCCCACTCCCGCCCCAACGTACACCCCCTACTGCCCCAGGGCTTGGTACGACAGAGAGTATTGCGACCGCTACTCCTATGAGCTCTACGACCGGGCCCGGGCGGCCTATGACAGGGCCTTGCCTACCCCCGCAACCCCTGCCCCAGCTGCCTACAGGGAAAGAAGCCCCGTGGGCAGGCGGACAGCGACCCCCACCGCCGTAGTGGCCCAGTACACTGATCCTTATGCCGCCGCGGCAGCCGCTGCTGCCGCCGCCGCCAACCAAACATACAGCCAAGCCTACAGCCAGCCTGGGTACGCAGCTGCTGCTGCCGCCGCTGCCGCCACATACTCCCAGTACAGCATAGGCACCGCCTACAACGTGGCGGAATACTACGAGAGGTACGCCAGTGCCTACGCTGCCCAGTATGCGCAGACGTTCTGATCGTGGCCTGCCCCAGCAGTAAGTGTTCAGAGATCCGTAGGTTGCATGCCAGGTGGCCGAGGTGGGGGAGGGCAAAAGGAATTACTTGTGGGGACCCTATCAGTGCCCTGAGTAAGCTGAACAGTGCACCCTGACCTCGCTCCACCCTGTGTCGGTAAAAATGTGGGAGATGGGGTGTTTCCAGAAGTGCAGTGGATGGGTCATCTCTCTGCTGGCCATGTGTGCATGCACACGCAGGGCTGCACGTTGTGTCCAAACTGTGTACGTGTATATATGTAATATGTACATCTAAGTGGTATAGATTTCTTTCCAGGCTCCTCCGTGCTTGTGCGAGGTAGCACCGAAGCCATGGCTCTGAGACCCCCCTTTGCCGATCACGCTCTAACCTGCGCTGATTTTTTAACGTCAGCTTCCTTCGAAGGTTGGTGATGCTGCCTTTTGGTTCACTGCTCCTCCTTCCCCTCTTTCCCCATTTTATTGTTTTTTTCCTCCTCCCCCAACCCCCGTTTTCATCCGGTCGTTATCGTAAAGCCTGCTTCGAAGAGCCGCCTCGCCAACCCCGCCTTGCGACCGAACCCGAAGATAAAATTTTGCTCGTGAGAAAAAACGTGTCTGTTTCTGAACTTTCCTGCCCAAAGCGACAGGCGCTTGCAGCCTCAGCCCACTCCGCTAGCTAACCGTTGCTTGCTGCGTGTTGCGTGACCCGAGCTCTCGTTCCTGGAGCAGAGCCGAGAAGAGCCACGAGCTCCATAGCCAATGAAGCTTCCTTTGCTTTCGCTGTATGACCTGGTACTCCTTTTCTTTGTATAACTGGTGAACAGAGTTTGTTCTTGTCGCCGCAACTTGTTTGGTTTCTCTTCCCTTCCCCCCCCCTCCGTTTTTAAAAAATTGTTGATTATTAAACGGCTTTTACAGAACCTCTCGCGTCTCGTCGTAAAATCAGCGTCGCTTGGTTTATACCCCTTTGTCCGACTTTGCCCTGCCTTCGACCTCCATCCTGCCTTCTGCATGGGGGGGGACCGGCCACTGTCATATCCCGCTCCCGGCATTCGAACCGCCTCCCCGCCTCCGTTAACGTCCTTTCCCCCCTCCCTCTACTTTCCCTAAAGAGCATCGTCTGCTCCTCTCTCTTGCCTCCGCTGCTGTCTCTAACCCCAGTCTCTAGCTCAGGGAGTTCAGGACCTTGTTTTTGCCAAACGCCTTGGGCCTCATGTGCGAATGCTGGATTCCCAGCTCTTTGGCTATGCCTTGAAACCCTAGGGCTGGTTTACAAACCACCTGTGCCACGCGCCTGTGTTTTTAACCCTCTTTTTTCCCATTGACTCTCTTTCTGTGAACAGCCATGTCCGGAAGGCGCAAGGGGAAGGGATCTCGGGCAGAGCTGACCTGAAGCAAGACAGCGCCTTCTGTTCTGCCACCGGCCAGCTGACCAGCACGAAGCCTCTCCAAGCACCCTGAGGGAGCCTCCGACCACTCCCCCCCCTTCTCTTTAGAGTAGGCGCTGGAAAGAAAGGTGGGGGCTGGCCAGAATGGATTGTCCCAATGGGATTCTTACTTCTCTGCATTTCCCTTCCTCAACACCCAGGATAGAAAGGTTATGGAGAAGAAAGCCCCAGTTTGTTTTACTGGAAGGGGGTCATGTAGTTAGCTACTGCCACCCACGTGTGGCATTTGTGGGGCTAGGACTTTCCTTCCTGTGAAGGGAACAAAAGAGACTCAAGTTTTGCTGGAGTTGTGGGGAGGCCAACACTCTTCTAAGAGCACATGGGAATTAACAGAATCAGCCCATAAAGATGCTTTAGAATCATAGAGTTGGAAGGGACCTCCAGGGTCATCTAGTCCAACCCCGTGCACAATGCAGGAAGTTCACAAATACTTTCCCTCCCACTCCCAGTGAGTCATGCTTTATGCCCTGAAGAGGGCAACCCCCCCCCAAACCCCTCCAGGATCCCTGGCCAAACTGGCCTGGAGAACAATTGCTTCCTGACCCCAAATGGGCGATCATTTTTCTGGGCGTGTAAGAAAGGGCCACAAGAGGTGAGGTGCAGGATGGCTTTTGGGAGATAAGCTAAGAGGTATGCCCATTCTTTAACTAGTGGTCAAGATGCACAGGAGGGTCATGCCCCCAGCTCTAAGGGGGTGGCAGCAGAAGTATTACACTTATTATTTGTCTAGTTTTTAATTTTTTTTAAACAGCCAGACTTCATATAATTTCATTAGTTGAGGGCATTTCAGCAGGGCCAGCTTTTCCCAGCAGTGCAGAGCCAAAATTGCCTCATTCTGGGCAATATTTAAAAGGACAGGAAACTGGAGAGAGTTGACAAAAAGAAATTATTCTCCCTCTCCCAAAATACTAGATGTTGAGGGCATCCAATGAAGCTGATGGGCAGTAGGCTCAGGACAGACAAAAGGAAATACTACTTTACATAGAGAGTGATTGAAATGTGGAATTCGCTGCCACAGGAATAAACAGCTTTAAAAGGGGACTAGATAGATTCATGGAGGATAGGTCTACCAATGGCTACTAGCCATGGTGACTGAGGCACTGATCCTCTAAATCCCAGAGCCAGGAGGCAACATCAGGGGAAAGCCTTGGCCTCTTTGCCCTGCTGTTGTCCCTCCAAAAGAACTGGTTGGCCACTGTGTGAGGCAGGATGCTGGACTAGAGGGACCACTGGTCTGATCCAGCAGGGCTCTTATATTCCACCGTGGCTCAATGGAAGAGCCTTGGCTTTGCATGCAGAAGGTCCCAGGTTCAGTCCCTGGCATCTCCAGTTAACCTGAGGCACAGGAGAGCCACTGCCAGTCTGAGTAGATGATAACTGACTGATGGACCAATGGTCTGATTCAGTATGAGGCAGCTTCATGTGTATACCCTCTCTATTACTTGGGAGATGAGCTGGAAGGGAAGACATGAGTGTAATACTCTCCTAAAGGTCACATATTTCAGGCTGGCATTAAATGTGGGCCCTTGGAGGTGATGAGGGTGGTGGCTTGGGCAGGCCAGTAGGTTATCCAGGTTGCCTGTTTTGGCTGCCAGCTACTTAGCTGTCCTGTTACTCCCCCGATTTCTTCAGTGGAATCTTTTGAATGAAATGTGCCATGCACGCTTGACCGTGGGCTGCAGCCCATCTGTGCTTGTGTGTTGGCTAAACTGAAAGCTCGGCGGTCTCAGAGAGAGCTGGAATAAAGCAGAAGGACGCAGACTGTGAGACGGGAGTAGGCCGGGCCCTCCTGATTTGTTTTAGATCCCTCTGCCCCATCCTCGAGGAGCTATGGGGAACTGAGTAGCAGGTGCAGTTGGCTGGCGGATTCTCTGGCAGCAGAGTCAGATCTCAACTCTGGCCCACATGGCATGGGGAAGCCAACTGGGCGAGGCCGCTCAGGTAAGTACTCTTTCTCCTCCTGTACAGCCAGGCCTGGGTGCCATAGCACCGGCACAGAGGGAGCTGGGGGGTGGGCTCGAAATAGAGCAGTCGCTCCAGGATGTCCACACGAGTTCCAGGTTCCTCTTCTGGCTTCCTTGTACCAGAGGTGGTCAAGGCTGTGTGCTTTTCCAGAACCCCTTCCCTCTATCATACCAGATAGAAGCTGAGCCGAACAGCACACTGAGTGCGACGGGCCTGTGGCTCAGTGGCAGTGCATCTGCTTGGCGGGCAGAAGGCCCCAGATTCAGGCCCAGCCAAAAGGATGATATGGTAGGTGATATGCAAGACCTCAGCCTGGGCCCTTGGAGAGCCACGGCCAGTCAAGAGGATATAATGCTGGCCTCGACATACCAAAGGTCTGGCGCAGAGTAAGGCGTCTGCACATGTGGTAAGATGAAAGTGCTCAGCAGGGTTCTTCAGGGTGCATCTCCAGCCACACCTCTCCAAGCTGACCTGATTGGGCCCCCTATTGCCCCTCCTTCTCTGAGTCTTTCTGCCCTCCCCAAGGAGGGCTCCTTCCTCAATTGACTGGGGGCTCATGGGATTCAGAGTTCTGAGCCTATCTGTCTCCACTGGGAAGATTGCTTTGTTCAGGATTTGGCAGGAGGAGAAGCTGCCCTTTCAGGGGTGTGGGCTCATTCCCTAGTGAAGTGATAAAGGAGGTCAACAGCTTGCAGGGGAGGCTTTGCAGCCTTCACTGTTTTGTTAGCCACCGCCTTGCATTTGCAAAAATAAGGGGAGTGGGTTTACAATATTTTAAATAAATAATTTTTTTAAATTGTCTCTGGCTGTGCCTAGGTTTGCCTTCCTTCTGTGGCTTTAGCATTGCATGGTCTGGGGTGTAACGGGAACTGGGCTGCCTCCGCCTCAAGCAGTGAAACGAGGAGATCAGAGAGGCCAGATTCCTTTCCGGTGACCAACACTGTATGCTCAGCCAGAATAATGGCCACAACAGCTGTGCGGAAGTACATGAGAAAAGAGATTCTGCACTCCTCTCTGACTTAAAACGTGATGCTGGCGAGGCAAGGTCACTGCCCTGCGGGACTTTGCACAAGCATGATCTTGCATTTGAATTCAAGAATCCAATGAATGAAGAGAGCAATACAGAAAGGAAATCTGCAGGAAGTTAGTGTTGCGCAGGGTATGTTGGAAGGCTATGTTGCTATGCATGGAACTTAGCAGCAAAAACTTAAAAGAAGTGGAAACTCTTCAAAATACTGTAGAGAAAAGAAAAAATAGTTTGACCACTGCTTTCTTTGGTAAAAACCCTAAAAAAATCTTGATTTATTTTTTTTATTTGAATTAGCATTCCATTTAATTAAAGAAAATCCCAATCATGCTTTTTTAGTGCGGTTTTTGTTTTTATTCAATAAAGTAAAATAGCTTGATAAACTGAAAAATTAAGTGGGAAGAAAACCACAAGGTAGATATTATCATAAATGATAATAATCCATTTGATGCCAAGCTAGATAACTTTTTCAGGTTTTTTAGTGTGACTGTTAAAGTAATTTTACATCTCAAATTTTGAGAGAAAAATTTAATTCTTTTAACATTTTGTAGTTACACAAAATGTGTATACTTACACATTTGTTTCTGGTCTCAACGGGCTGGCCCCCGGGAAGATGGGAGTTACCTCCCATCTCCATGCAAGGAGGCCACCATCAAGCCGGAGGAGAGATGGGAGATGGGGGAGTGGAAGACAAGGAGGGATACAGCAAACAAGACCAGGAAGTATTCACCAAAGAGGGCTGGACTGACAGAGCTTTGAGAACTGGTGACACTCCGAAGCCCAAAAGAAGCAAGACGAAGAGAACAGGAAGAGAGATCGAGCCCCGTGGAGACGAAGATGCGCCCTCGATGTCCTGTAGACAAGATCCACCTGGGCAGAAAGGTGGAAACATACCCGGAGCAAGTTCTCAGCAATTGGCGGGTGAGGGGAGGGGAAACCTTGGAATTGATTATTTAAGAGGGAAGTCAAGGCAGAGCCAGGGAGGATGTGCCTGCTTGACTCCACGTGCAGAAACCTGGAGGGTCAAACAGGAGAAAGTAGGAGATAGGGAAGAGGGGAACGAAGGTCAGGAGTAACCTCCCCCCTTCCTTTGTCACAACCGAGTCTCATCCTGTGACTAGTATCCTCGAATAATCATCCTGCAGTGACCATCCTCTCAGCACAACAAAACCCAGGTACTGACACTGGCCTTTTTTTAAATTGGGAATTATTGAAAAATACATATATTTTATTTATCAGAATTTTTAGTGGAAAAACTGGTGAACATCAAACATTTGAACCATATGGAGCACTTGGTGACTTGGTCTCTTTAGTCTCTTCTGTCTCTTTTCCTGCCATTTTAGTCTCTTCTCTCTCTTTTTTGGGGGTGGTCTACCAGTCCTAGCTCTGCTCCTGGCTCTGGGATTCAGAGGAATAGTGCCTTTGAATGTTGAGGTGTCCTTCAAGTCATGGCTAATAGTCACTGATGGATCTGTCCTCCATGAATCTCTCTAATTTGCACTATGGGGAGGGCAGGAGTGTGAGAATGACGAACAAGGACCAAGTGGAGCTCCAGTGGTGCAGAACAAATTAATCTTTGCAACGGTGGTCCTGGGTTATGGTGGTGGTTTTCCTGCTTTGACTACTGGTGGGAAATGTGTGGTTCTCTGCAAAGTATTTGCACCACGGGAGCAAGAGACCTGGTGTATACAGAGCTCCAATTGTGGGCTTAAGACCTGTGCCCTTTAGGGCTGGGCACAGTCTAGGTGGAAAGTGTCCAGAAGGCTCCATCTCCAGCAGTTCCCATACTTCATAGAGGCTGCCTCAGAGTTCATTGTAGCAGTCAGAAGCCACAGGATGATCTAAGCTGTTCCCACATAACTACGATTCTTCTTTGTGCACTCATGGTCATTGCAAGGCAAAGGTATTTGCAACACAGCATTCATTGGGGGAAGGGGGCTATTTGAATGATTCCCATGGTATTTCCTCATCCCCTCCCACACCCCATCTGCAGCCAGAGGTTTTTTGCTGGCTTAAAAAATGGTAGTGGGTATATTGCTGTAGTCCGTCTTGGGATGCTATAGAGATATTGCAACAACCACTCCTTTTTAAGCCTGCAGAAAGCCTTTGAATGCTGGGAGGTGGAGATGGTAGACACAAGAGGAGATGGAGGGGAATGGATACCAACATGGGTGGGGCAGGGACTGAAAATCCACACCTTTCCATCCGCATGGTCAGCTGATCCACTTTGACTATGATCTTCCTGGAAAGACTGGAACAAAGCTGGTTTGGGAAGCATCGCAGCAAACCTGGGGAAACCACAACAGCAGATGGAAGAATGGTTGCAGAACAAGGTCACATGAATGCTCCAGAAAAAAACAAGCAAACCAAAAAATATCTTGCTACGATTTGAGAGCCATGGTGTAAATCACTTGTATGGAAGGAAGCTCTAGGCACCATTCCTTCCATTCCTGGACTGAAATTGCTTTTTGAAGTGGCATCCCAGGATCTAGAGCAAGAGAGACCGCCATGATGGCATGCACATCACTAAAGCTGCACCCGCTGAACAGATTCATACTTGGACACATTCTTCATCCTTCAGTTCTACTTAAGTGTCAGTGCAGCTGCTAGCAGGGAGGAATTGGACAAGGGGTTTGTAGGGGCAATGCACTTAAACTGGCACTGTCCTAGGGTTGCCAACAGGCCTGCAGAAAAACATCCTGGCCTTTTAATAGAGGCTTAATGGCCCAGACCTGGATAACCCAGGCAAGCCTGATCTTATCAGATCTCAGAAGCTAAGCAGGGCTGACCTTGGTAAGTACTTGGGAGACCTCCAAAGGAATACCAGGGCTGGGACGCAGAGTCTGGCATATCAAGCCACCTCTCTGAAATGTCCTAGCCCCACTAGAGGTTGCCAGAAGTCACCATGATTTCCCGGCTTGCAAGCAGATACACACAAATACAAAAACAACAATAATAGAGACTTAATGGAATGTTATTTAGCAGGGGATGTGATTTACTTCTATGCCAGGAAAAGTTTCAGCTGCCCATGTACATGTTGGTGTAATGGTCAAGAGTGTTGGACTAGTTTCTGGAAGGCCCAGGTTCAAAGCCATGGAAGCTGGCTTGGGTGAGCTTGGGCCAGTCATAGTATCTTCGCCTAACCTACCTCACAGGTTGTTGTGAGAATAAAAATGGAGGAAAGAAGAATTGTGTAAGCTGGTTTTGGTCCCCATTGGGGAGGAAGGTGAGGGGAACAAATTAATTAATGCCTATATTTGAGGGAACAACATTTTTCTCCAGGCTTGTTGGCAATTCTACTTCTGATAGGTACAAATACATTATGTGGTGTTCAGAAATTACATAAATTTACATGAATTTTTAAGACATCTTGGGGACTGAGTTGAGAAGTGTGATAAAATAATGTGAGCGTGTTTTGATGCATTTCCTTTTCTTAAAAAAAGTTCTATTTTTGTAAACCTTCACTTTAAGAGAGGTGTTATAAATTTACTCATCTTCCCCCCCCCCCCCCCCCCCCAGTATTAATGTCCCTCCACCGACTTCCAATCTGTTAAATCTGAACAGGTGATATTCATCGTGATGCCTCATTGCTGCATCTCCATCTGTTCAAATGCTGTTTGCTGTGAAGCTTTTAAAAATACAGGAGCTTTCCTAGAAATTCAGCAGCATCCCAGTCTACTTTCTTTTGTACCTTGTAGAAGGCACGATTATTTCAAAGCACTGCAATGAATGGATATCATAAGCCTTTAAGGGCTTCATTGGAATGTTTACATCGCTATTTATTTCCACCGCTCTTACGCCACATACGAGGATTCCTACGAAGTATAATTGGGAACCGGAAATTACGCTAAAGCGCCATTAAACCCTTAGAGAGCTAGAAGAGGGCGAGTTCTGTGGTACCATAGACTCGCAAGGTCTAGCTGTTCCTTTTCATTTCCAGGAAGGGGCGGGCCTTGGTAGGGAACGGCTAAAAACAAGGGGTTACAGTCCGTCCTAATGATTGTTTAACACAACTTCCGGTATCTAATAGCAGGAAGAGTAGTGAAACTATCTAGGAATTATATCAAAATAAGAAAGATATTGGTTTCTTATCTCACAATGTTCCCTCTAAACTGAGGAGTCTTGTGAGCAAAAATCCGACTTTGTGAGCTTCTGGCATTCAAGTTGTGAGCAAGCTATTTGGCTACTGCATAAATTAGTTTGCTCTGGAGCCATCCTTTCTGAGCTAAGACAAAAATATGTGTGCTGGAGGCTAAAGAACTATGAGCTAGCTCACACTAATAGCTTAGAGGGAACACTGCTCACTACACACGCTAACGTTATTCAGTTCTCGCATCTGTTTGTTAACCCCATTATTATGACGTAGGCTAATTTGCTGCCATTCACAGTCCTTACCAATTGTGTTTGTCCAGTCCTAGCTATATTTACTGCTCAGTTACTTATGCATCTTGACTCTAATTGGCTCTACCTGGCAACAACCTCCTCACCTGCTACCTATATATAATGGTTGGTGACTTCTGTTTCACTGTACCTGAAGAAGTGTGCATACACACGAAAACTCATACCTTGAATAAACTAGGGTTGCCAAGTCCAGGTTGGAAAATACCTGGGGACTTTGGGGGTGGAGCCAGGAGAGGGTGGGGTTTGGGGAGGGGAGGGGGCCTCATCAGCATGGTATAATGCCATAGAGTCCACCCTTCAAAGCAGCCATTTTCTCCAGAGGAGCTGATCTCTGTCAGCTGGGGATCGGTTGTAAAAGCGGGAGATCCCCAGGCCCCACCTGGAGGCTGGCAACCCTAAATAAAACTTTCTTGGGTCTTAAAGGTGTCAGTGGTCTTGACGTAAACTTTGTTCCGCTGCTTCAGACCAAAACAGCTACCCACCAGAAACGCAGATAAAAATTTTAAAGCAGCCATGTCGGTCTGGGGATTATTTATTTGTTTAAAATACTTATTAGCAGTGTTTCCTCCTTATGGAGCTCAAGGAGGCTTACAACATAAATAAATAGTAGCAGCCAGTAGTCCTGATGCAATTGAAACGTCTCAAACAGATGAAGATATTTCTTGAGTTCTGCAAAACTCTTAATAAGTAAAATTATGCATTCCAACTTGGCAACTGAGTTACTAACTGGCATCAAGTAGGGTGAAGTGTTGAGTCTGTTGGAGCTAGACCTCACTGACCCCTCCCTCACAAAATTACCTTTTAATTATCTATCTGGTAGTGCTGTAAGTTACTCTGGCAGCCAATTTTGTCTGAAAAGCATACAGTAAAGCTAGAAAGCTGCAGGCCTGTAACTACAGTGTGGCAGCTTGAGGCTAGGCCCCCTGACTTACTGGGAATGCCCCACGACTTCCCATCCAGCCCAGGGGCCCCAAGCAGCAGCAAGTGCAGGAAAGGAGCCAGGTATCCCTGTGCAGCTGTTTGGTGCGAAGGGCTGGCTAGGATGGCTGTGCAGAACCAAACAGCACGACTATTTCCCCCAGGAAGTCTATATAACTTTAATTAAATTATCTTTAATTCCATTAGCCAGTGCCCCCTAAGAAACTTAAATGCCCTTTGACTTAAAAAAAATCCTGGCTATAGGCCTGGAAAGCTGTATTACCTGAAATGTGAAGTGGTGGAGCACCGAGTTTCCACAATTTCTACTCAAAGTCTTATTTAAAAACAAGAAATTAAACCCTCACTTTCCTACACCAACAGTCCAACATTTTCCCCCCTTAAAAACAAACCCCCGGATTCTAGTGCAACAGCCGATGAAGAAGCATCCTCATTCCGTGAGGGAAAGGACACCGGGGGGGGGGGGGGGGGGATAATTATATGATTGCCAGGAAACGGAACTCTAATAGTGCCCAAAGCACTTTATTTCCCTATTTCATTTCCCTATTTGTTTTATTTTATTTCCCTATTTGTTTAAAATAAGACCCATGGTTTAAAGCACCACAATTGTTCCTTGTATCATTCATTCATTCAATTTATACCCCGCCCTCCCTGCCGAAGCGGGCTCAGGGCGGCTTACATAACAGGTTAAAACAAATAAAATAATAATAATAAAACAGTCTTAAAACAATCCAAGAATCATAAAGAGTTAGTACGATAGATCTAATACCAATAGCATTGCACAGAGATGGTGGAATATTCAGATGGGGTACAGTCTGTATAGATGGTCAGCTCATCTTGATCTATTTGTTTATGCAGCAGGCACAGGCTGTTGATGGTAATACCAAGGAACAGGGCCCTATCACCTTTCAGTTATTTAATGCAGCAACTTGATTGACCTGGTGGAAGAGCTTAGATGTTTTGATACATTTTTATAATGTTTTTTTTAAATAAATCTATTAGCCTTATAGGTCCCAAGATGCTCCCTTTCTAGGGTTGCCAGCCTCCAGGTGGGGCCTGGGGATCTCCCGCTTTTACAACTTATCTCCAGCTGACAGAGATCAGCTCCCCTGGAGAAAATAGCTGCTTTAAAGGGGCAATTCTATGGCATTGTACCATGCTGAGGCCCCTCCCCTTCCCAAACCCCTCCCTCTCCTGGCTCCACCCCCAAAGTCTCCAGGTATTTTCCAATCCAAACTTGGCAACCCTATCCCTTTCTTGTTTCTGTTGCAGCAGATCAACCCCGGATTGAATTGTTTTCTGGAATCTAACAAAGCCCTGACTTTAAAGAACTTATACAATATATAAACACAAGATTCCTATTATGGTCTTCCACTCCTCTGGTCCCATTTAGGGAGAATGTCTAGAACGGCAATCGGAAGTGAGAGTTGCATAGAACTCTTTGTTTGTATATCTCTTTGACTGAGAGTTCCCCGGCGGAGGCCTGAGGGGCGGGGCCGAAGGAACCTAGGCCCGGCGTGACAGCGGGAGGAGTGCTGCGAGCTCGGGTGAACTATGGGGCTGCTCAGCATCCTGAAGAAGATGCGGCAGAAGGAGCGCGAGCTGCGGCTGCTCATGCTGTATCCCTCCAAGGAGGAAAGTGAGGCCGGCGATCCCTGTGCCTTCTCCTGCACTCGCCTTAATCCGGTTTATTTTTTGGAGCAGCGGCCATCTGATGCGTCATTAGAGCAGCAGTTATTTTAAAATCGTGCCGGTCGAGCTGCATCGGGAAGGCATAGTTTCAGCTGGGGGTTTATGATCAGATTCATTGTGTGATGGATAGAATGCCTCTGCACATGTACAGAATGCCTAATGGGGCTTCCATCTCTGGTGGGAGTTCCTGGACATTTGGAGGTGATGCTGTATAAGGATGGTGGATTTGGGGGAAGGGTGGTACAGGGGCAAACTCTAGTTTGGTAAATTCTTAGATATTTGGGGTGGTGCCTGGGGGTGCTGTAATATTGGGAAGGAAGGGAACTCTGCATGGATGCTGTAGAGTCTGTCCATCCAAACTGGCATTTTAATCTTGTGCAGGGTAGTTGATCTCAGAAAGAATTCCAGGCACTACCTTGAGGTTGGTATGGCAATGCCTATACCTTACCTGTAACAAAGGAAATATCTATTGGGCAGCTGTATTAATCTGTAGCAGCAAAATGAAACAGGAACCTAGTGGCACCTGTTCCACTGTCAGCTTTCATGAGTTAAATCTCAATCAGATGCATTGAACTGTATGCCAAGTAGGTGGGTGTTTTTTATTCATAACAGAAGGAGGAAAGATGTTTAAAAGAAGACATAAGGAAAAAAAGTAATTACTTCACTTGGAAGAGATGACATCCATCCCAACTGTTGTTAGAGGAGGAAAGTAGCATTAATATAAAATATTAATTAATATAAAATATATAATATAAAATCTAGTGGAATTTTCATTGGGTGCTTTGCCTAAAGACAATGACTTTTAGAGCAACAGCAGAATACCCTGAAAAATTAAAATGCTCCTCCACTGGATTCTGAATAGTGTAATTTTTAATGTCAGAATTTGTGTACATACCTCTGATCGTGTACAGACTGTTGGGGCTTCATCCCCAACCATGGCTAGACCAAGATTCCTTGTATAACAAAGGGAATACTTCTAGGCACATATGGAGTTCTTGGCCAGACTAATCACAGTTGTTGTTTTTAAAAAATGGGACAGGCTTTTAGCATTCTATGGCAGCTTCGATAACATTTATGCAAAGCTCCCTCTATAGACTCCGTTTTCTCCTATGCTGTATCCTCCTTAACCCATTCCTCTGCAGGGGCCTAGACAACGCCGGTAAAACAACCATCCTGAAGAAATTCAATGGGGACGAGATTGACACCATCTCGCCCACATTAGGGTTCAACATCAAGACGCTGGAGCATCGTGGGTGAGCCCTGCAGTTCTCCTATGCTACTTTGTGCAGGAAAGAAGGGTCTAGCTTCCTCTTCCTATTTCTCCTTCTTGTAATACTCTAGCACTCCCCTCTCTATTTCCAGAGATCTTGGGCGATTCTGTACCTAGCATTCGCTCCACATTTTCTCAGCTGGGAGGAAAAAGTACAGCTCAAAACCACATTCAAATGCCTCGGGGCAATGCTGTACTGACTGCGAAGTCACTCCTGAATGGCATTACATCTATGCAGAGGGTACCATAAAACCCGATGATCCAAGAAAGTGAAAGTGGCATGCAGTGTAGAGGGTGCCATAACATCTTATGATCCAAGAAAGTGAAAGTGGCATGCAATGCAGAGGGGAATTCCTGTTCCAACGTGGGTTTTGTAAAACAACAGAGGGAAAAGCCAATGCAGAATCGCCCCTTGTTTCAGTGGGTAGCCATGTTGATCTGTAGTAGATGGGATAGATTCGAGCCCAGCAGCACCTTCGAGACCAACAAGATTTTCAGGGTATGAGCTTTTGAAGGCCAAAGCTCCCTTCATCAGATAGCTGCAGAAGGGAACTTTGACTCTCAAATGCTTACATCCCGAAAATCTTGTTGGCCTCTAAGGTGCTACTGGACTCAAACCCAGCTCTTCAGTGAACCAAACTTCTTATTCAACCGGGGCCAGTCTTTAACCCCTTCATGACCAAAACATGGCATCTCTTTGCAGCTTCAAGCTGAACATCTGGGATGTGGGGGGGCAGAAGTCCCTACGCTCTTACTGGAAGAACTACTTTGAGAGCACGGATGGCCTCATCTGGGTGGTGGACAGTGCCGACCGCCAGCGTCTGGAAGACTGCAAGCGGGAACTGCAGAGCCTTCTGGTCGAAGAGGTAGGAGCTGTGGGGGGGGGGGAGGGCAGTGGGTAGTAGGTTCCCCCCCCCCCAGGCCTGCAGGTGCAGAGTAGGGGTGGCACCGGCTCTGTTATTGCAAATCTGGTTGGGGGGGGGGAAGCATATTGTCACTCCAAGGAATGAGGATGTACAACATTTTTTCACTACCTGCTTGTTTCTCTGACAGCGCTTGGCGGGAGCCACCTTGATCATCTTTGCCAATAAGCAGGACCTGCCAGGGGCCTTGAGTGCCAGTGCCATCCAGGAGGTGAGAGCCAGTGGCCATATTGAGGCGTGGGGGTGGGATCGATACACCGGTGGGGGTGGGCTGGGCAGCTCCAGGAAAGGAGGGATGTTCTTGGAGCCTAGCGGGAAGGAGAATGGGTAGCTGCTTTCTTTTTCATTCTTTTTTCTTTCCTATGCTTCTTTTTGTTGCTACTGAACACAGCAAAATGAGCAGGGATTGTCAGGGATGCTGCAGGCTTAATCCTTCATTGAGCAGGGGGTTGGACTAGATGGTCTGTATGGCCCCTTCCAACTCTATGATTCTATGAGCAAATGACAGGTACCAGGAAACTTGATACATTAAAAACATTACCACAATTTAAGAACTCAGAAAAAGGTTTGTCTGCACAATACAGGATGTATTGTCTGTATTAGTCTGTATTAGT
Organism: Lepidodactylus listeri; assembly: GCA_029233225.1. Lineage (NCBI taxonomy): Eukaryota > Metazoa > Chordata > Lepidosauria > Squamata > Gekkonidae > Lepidodactylus > Lepidodactylus listeri. The sequence continues at coordinate 141,767,598 of JARCFY010000003.1, forward strand.
CTGTCTATAGCTGTGATGGCTGAGTGGTTAAGACACTGAACTGCAGCCCGGAAGGTCGGTAGCTCAGCAGTTCGAGACCCGAGTGCCGCGTGACAGAGTGAGCTCCCGTCTCTGGCCCCAGCTCCTGCCAACCTAGCAGTTCAAAAGCAAGAAATTGTAAGTAGATAAATAGGTACTGCTTCGGTGAAAAGGTAATAGCGTTCTGTGCGCCTTGGCATCTAGTCATGCCAGCCACATGACCATGGAAAAAGTCTTCGGATAGCACTGGCTCTTCAGCTTGGAAACAGGGATGAGCACCACCCCCTAGAGTCGAATTCGATTGACTTTCGAGCTAGGGAAACCTTTATTTATTTATTTATTTATTTATTTATTTATTTATTTCCCACATTTTTATCCCATCTTTCCAGACAAGCTGGCTCAAGCTTTACCTTTATAGCAGTAGAAAAGAGCAAGAGTCCAGTAGCGTCCTAAAGACTAACAAAATACGTGGCCGGGTATGAGCTTTCGTGAGTCACTGCTCACTTCTTCAGATATCAAGATGGGTAGCTGTGTTAGTCTGTCTGTAGCAGAATCTGAAGAAGTATCTGAAGAAGTGAGGAGTGACTTACGAAAGCTCAGCCCCTGCCACATATTCTGTTAGTCTTTAAGATGCTACTGGACTCTTGCTCTTTTCTACTGCACAGTACAGGTAATACTCAAATAAGTGGTTTCTTGATCAAATCAAGCATGAACTTTCTCTAGACACTGAAATGACTAAATAAGGCTATCATACTTTGGTTGCATTGTGAGAAGACAAGACTCAGTGGAAAAGACAATCCTGTAAGGAAAAGTTGAAGGCATCAGGAAAAGATGAGATGGATGGACTCAGTCGAGGAATCCACGGCCCTCAGTTTGCAAGACCTGAGCAAGGCTGTTAACGAGAGGATGCTTTGGAAGTCGCCATAGGGTTGCCATAGGTTGGAAGCAACTTGATGGCACAACACACAGCCAGTTTGGTGTGGTGGTTAAGAGTGGCAGACTCTAATCTGGGAGAACCAAGTTTGATTCCCTACTCCTCCACATAAGCTAGCTGGGTGAACTTGGATCAGTTATAGTTCTCTCAGAGCTGTTCTCTCAAGAGCAGTTTCTGTCAGAGCTCTCTCAGCCCCACCTACCTCACACAGGGTGTCTGTTGTGGGGAGAGGAAGGAAAGGAGATTGAAAAACATTCTGAGACTCCGAGCGAAGGGTGAGGTATAAATCCAGTTTCTTCTTTTATACACACACATACACATACACACAACATCCTAAACATTGCTGCCTGAGTTGGATGAGAGAAGACGCAGCCCTTCTTTCAGCTGGCAGCCTATTCCATAAAGATGGGGCCACCATTGCATACATTCTTGCTCCAGCAATCTTTATTTATTTACAGTCCATCTTTCTCTCTTGGACTCAAGGCAGATTACACAGAGCGAGTCAATACAAGCGACAGATGGGATATTCAATAAGGAACGCATTAGGATTAGGGATGTAGAACCAACCGGAAGTCTAAAAACAGAACTGCAGCAAAGCATAAGTATTAACGTGACACATTAAATGCACTTCTAGAACTCAGTTCCTGGGTGGGAGCTGGGGCCCTGCTGACACTTCACCCTTGGCCTGAGTCCCCTCCAGCTGCACAGGTATCCGGCACTTCTGGGGTTCTAAGAAAATAGTTGGTGATGGGGTTCAGGTGTTTTTGATCTTAGGGCCCTCTGTGAAGCCCCTGCCTGCTCTCTGGGCCTTCTCCAGACCTTGCAGGGGCTTCACCCTCCTACTGATTTTTCTACCTTTTCTAGGCTTTGGACCTCGACAGCATCCATACCCACCACTGGTGTATCCGAGGCTGCAGCGCTTACACTGGAGAGAATTTGCTGGCAGGCATTGACTGGCTACTGGATGACATCGCCAGCCGGATATTTACAGCGGACTGAGCGGCAGTGGGGACGGGTGTACCCCACCCCCATGCACGTGTGTAGCTGGGGACTCGGACTCAAATCCCGGGCCACTGAGATGGCTGGGCCTGCCCTCTGACCCAGGATGAGGTTTGGCCCTTTGTGACAAATCTGCCAGACGGAAATCTGGGGCAGGGACTGTTTCTGTTGAGCGTGGTCCTCGGACAGGTCTTGCCAGTGAAGGAACAGAGACAGAGGATGCTGGGGGGTCAGGGGGAGAAGCTCCCTTCTCTCTGTATGGAGTTATGTCCAGTGTGTATCATAATAAAGCTGCTACTGTGATTCAAAGTCGTGCTGCATTGATAGTTTCCTAGATTTTGTATAAATGTTGAGGCTCCCTCCCTGGACTGGTCTTCTAATCACCTTGACTGAGCATCAGTTTAACCACAGAGAAGGTTTCTTCATTGTGTGGTTACCAGTGTTTTGCTGGTACAGAAGGCAGATCTGTCATACAGCCCTTGTGGTGCCTATGACTCCCTGGCAGCCTGGATGTCCAGTTTGGCGTAGTGGTTGAGAGCAGCGGACTCTAATCTGGAGAACCGAGGTTGATTCCCCACTCCTCCTCCACATGCAGCCAGCTGGGTGACCTAGGGCCAGTCACAGTTCTCTCGAAGCTCTCTCAGCCCCATTTACCTCATAGGGTGTCTTTTGTGGGGAGAGGAAGGGAAGGAGAATGTGAGCCACTCTGAGACTCTGAGTGAAGGGCAGGGTATAAATCCAATCTCTCTTTCTTGGGCTGAGGTAGAAAGTTGGCTGATGCAAACCACTTTCTTGAGTAAGGTCAGTTGCTAAAACAGTACTTGTAGGCCTCTGTGATGGCCCAGGCTAGCCTGATGTCATCAGATCTCAGAGGCTAAGCAGGATTGGCTCTGATTAGTATCTAGATGGGAAACCGCCAGGAAATCCCAGAGTCCCTACACAGGGTAAGGCATCTCTGAATGTCTCTTGCCTTGAAAGTCCTACAGTGTTGCCATAAGTAGCCTGTGGCTTGACAGCACTTTTTAGGAAAATAGAGATTTTTATTTTAAAAAACCTTTCCAACATACAAACTAAGAGAACATTTTCAACATTTCAACATTCACAACACAAAACATAAAATACAACACAAATAACCAATTAGAAATCCAACATCAACATCTTACAATGCACCAGTTCACTGTTTCCATAATTCAATATTAGCAAGATTAATCATTTCAGCAACATTAATAATATTAATGATAATATTGATAACATTAATTACATCAACACCACTAACAACTTTAATAACACTGATAACACTAAGAACATTAGCCACATTAATACCCTAATCTAACCTACCCTTTCCTACAAGGAAAGAAAGGAATGTAAGGAAATATGACCTTCGGGACCGAAGGATTAACCTCTTCAAACCATCGCCACCTTTTCCACCATTATTTCCCTTTTTGTGTGTTTCTCTTCCCATATTTTAATTTTGTATAACAATCACAACACCCGTGCAATGGTTTCTTTTATATTAACCGGGATCTTTGAACATGCTTCTTTTGCATGTCTGTTTCTCAAAATCGTTTGAAGCATAACTAAATTCAGCAACCTAACCACCGACCATGGCACTTTCATTTTTTCCAAGCCCTCAAGACAATACCGGGACCCCCTTCTGTTCTGAAACCAGCTTACTCCTGGTTGGCCATAATCCCCTTGCGGTTGCAGTCCCGAGACTATAGTCTCCCAATCCTGAAATAAAAGATAAGGCCATTTCAAGACTTTTGCAACAGCAGCCCACTCTCTTGACAGCCACACAGTTCATCACAGCATGAGCAACAGTTTCCGGAGAGGCTGAGTTTTGGTAATCATCCAAAGCCCGAACCATTTGTTGATCTTCTAGTAAGACCACACATTCTATCCTTGGACACTTCTGTTGATCTGGGGAAGGGCCAAAAACCTTTGCTCCCACCCGTAACACCTGGTGATAAGCTTGTCACCTAAGGTCTCTATAGAAGTAAGGGATAGTCCGGTCACAAAAGGTTGGAATTAGGAATGTCTGCCATCTAAGATATTCTGAAAGATTTTCCTTAAGACTCCTTCCTTGATCATATGGTTGGAGCTTACTCTGATCTAATGCTGGCCAATATAATTGGCCAGATTGGCTCTTCTTGCCAAAACAAATATTTTTAACCCAGGAGGCCACTATTCCATACTTTTTAATAGCTTGAACCGCTTCCACCAAAAAACGTGACAAAGGTCGGGTTACAGCCACAGTCAAACGGGGACATGGGTTTTCACGTAGCCACCATTCCTTCCCCTTCCTTCCCTTTTTAGCACCACCTCTGTGAACTTCCTACTTTATTTCAGGGCTAGCAGAAAACATGCTTGAGGTAAGTGCAAGCCTGGCAAGGATTTACGAAGTATAAACTACAGGTGCTGCTAAGAACGGGCTGTGATCTAGTTGGGCATCAATCTAGTTAGGATTGAACTGTGGTAGAAACTAGGTTTGTAATATGAGAAGGCAAGCAGATTTCTGTCAAGCTATCCCTTCCAAGGTGTGCATGGCTTTCCCCGCTTCTCTTATGTCTCCACAACAACCCTGTGAGGGGGCTCAGATGAATTAGTCCAAGTGCATCCAGTGAACTTAATGTCTAAGTAGGGTTCTGAACCCAGGTCTTAACCACTCCACCAGAGTGGTTCTTAGTGGCTTAGGTGGAGAAATCGTCCTACTTCTGCGAGTGGTTTATCTGTGCAAGTCAAGAAGCTGCTAGCAAGAGAGGCCGTAGAGCGTTCTCTCTGGATGTTTTCAAGAAAAGCCTGGGCAGGCGGTGGGCGGTGGCTTCAAGGGGAGCACCTGATTTGCAGATAGAGGGACCCAGGCTCAACCCCCAGCATCTCCAATTCAAAGATTCCAAGTAGCTGGTGCTGAGAAAACCTTTCCTTTATCTGAGACCCTGGAGAGTCTCTCTGAATCAGAGCCAGAGATCCTGGGCAGCATGGCTGATGGGAAGCGGCAGCGCATGTTTCTATTCCGGATTGTCAGCCTCAATACCTTAACAAGACAGTAAGCCCTAGTTCCCCTCAATGGGACTTACTTCTGAGTTATTATGCTTCGGGCGGGACTGCGCGTTGTTAGCAGTCCAGAATCTGTGCTAGGGAGGATTTCAGTTCTGGGACTCCAAAAAGAAGGTGCATATTCCATAAGAACATGGGGCCCTCGCTCAAATTTTGCGCTTGACACACTATCCTGACTAACTCCACCAATCCTCGATTTTGCATTATACGCAATATCCCGATTAACTCCTCATTCCCCCCTCACTGCAGTGCAATACGAAATCCAGCCCTTTGCAGAGGAACCCTGCCCCTAAGCTTTCTTGAGTAGCCCAGAGTCACACTTTGCAGACACTCCCTCGGCCCAGGTCTCTGTAGCTATCAGCTACGCATGCGCTTTGAGTGGAAAGCTGGTCGCGCAGTCGCGACTCAGAGAGCCCCATCGCTCTCTTTTGGCCGCTGCTGGCTACGCGGGGAGTTCTGGATTTAAAGGGGCCGCATCGCCCAAAAGGGCGTTGGGATGTCCCGTCGGGTGAAGGATGAGTACCACCGGCATTACACCGTCACCGACACACGAACCCACCTTAAAGGCTACACTGAGTACAAAGTGACCGCCAAGGTGAGGGAGGGGTTTTCGGGAACCCCCCAATCCCGTATTGAGAGGAGGGGTCGAAGTGCGTCAATTGGGCTTCTCTCTGTACCCGTGGAACCTATGCAGAAGCAGCAGCACGCAAGACCCTCTGTACATGCGCAGAGTATTTTCTTCCTCGGGTGTGGTTCCCCGGCGGGGCTCTGAGCTGCAAGTTGCATCCCCCCCGCCCAACACACACCATTTTTAAAATTCCCTATTGAAGGCAGAGCTCCGTCAGAATCATTGCAGGGGACCTTGCAAGAAATAAAGTAAAGGCGCCTGTGCTTGCCGCCCCCTTCCTGATATAGTAAAAGTGGGATGGGGAAAGACATGACCTCCCCCCCTGCCTCTCTGAATGGTGCTTTGCTCTTTATGTATTTATGTATTTTTATAAAATACATAAATTTGTATTTATGTATTTTAATTTGTATTTATGTATTTTTATAAAAATTAGATCTTAGCTGGCTTTAATGACGTATGCCATCTTGCTCTCTTTTTCTCTCCTCTAGTTTGTCTCAAAAGTGAATCCAGAAGATGTCAAGGAGGTAGGTCCATCTTTATGTTTGTCTTACAGGTTATGCTAGATACAGGAGGGAGGAACTGACTGTGATTTGCCCAGGTACAGAGGGCGCTTCCCTTGGCTGCATATCTTGCCAGAGGATGAGGGGAAAATAAAACAATACTGGTAGGTTCCCAGAAAGCCAGATGTGAACTTTGTGCCTTGAGTGAATGAGTAAGTTCCTTCAGGACACAGGATGAATCTGTAAAAATGGGGGGGGGGGGGGGGGCGGGGGTTTGTTCTGATGTATGTATGCAAGTGTCATCAAGTCACAACCCACATACAGTGACTACAATAAGGAGCTTTCAAGGCAAGGGAGAAGCAGAGGTGGTTTACCATTGCCTTCCTCTCCAGAGCCTTCCTTGGTGGTCTCCCATCTAAGTACCAACCGTGCTTAGCTTCCGAGCTCTGACGAGATTGGGCTATGCTGTACCATTCCATATCCTTAGTTCTTTGTGTGGAGGTGTTATTTCTTGGCAGGAGCCCCATGTTGTGGTGGGCACCGGAAAGCTCTCTGTATTGGCTGTCTCTCCCATGTTTTATCCTACAGATTGTGGTCTGGAAACGGTACAGTGACTTCAAGAAGCTGCATGGAGACCTGGCCTATACCCACCGTAACCTCTTCCGGCGCCTGGAGGACTTTCCCCCTTTCCCCAAGGCCCAAGTCTTTGGTGAGGGGCTGAACAGAGCTGGGTGGGAGAGATGCTCACCACTGACCTCTCATTCCAGAAGGAGGGATTCTGTGGTGCCTGCATTTGTCAGAACTCTAATGTCTATCAACACATCAGAACATAAAAGAAGCCAATGTTGAATCAGGCCAGTGGCTCATCCAGCCCAACACTCTGCCACACAGTGTCCAAAAACACCAGGTGCCCTCACGAGGTCCAGCAGTGGGGGCAGGACACTAGAAGCCCTCCCACTGTTGCCCCCCCCAAGCACCAAGAATACAGAGCATCACTTGCCCCCCAGACTGAGAGTTCCTATATATCCCTTGTGGCTAATAGTCATTGATGGACCTCTGCTCCATATGTAACACCCTCTTGCTTTGAAAGGAACTTGGACTGTGTCCTCTGAATATCCAGTGGTGGGAACAAGGAAGATGACCAGGGTCTTTCCAGGAAATTTTCCAGGGCAGTCAGTCTGTTACCCCATATGGTCTAGTAATTAATTGATTGTTCGTTAGGGGCATTTAGCTAAGCATGAGGGGGTTACCCAGATTGCTGTCACCTATTTGAGTTGGGAATTAGTTTTATTGGAGGCAGTATAAGAGGGGGTAACTGGCAAGATCTCCATCTATGTATACCAGGATTTTCCCTTAGAGAACTCTTAAATAAATCGGGCTGCTGTCCAAATAAAAGTATTTTATTGTGAGATACTAAAAAGGCAGATATACACTCTAAAAGACACACTGAAAACACTCTTGCAAGTTTGGCCGAAGAAACAGTGTAGAAAAAGGGGGCGTGTAATAGATCAGGGAAGAGGTTATATTTACCTGTCTTGAAGATTCAGATCTGCGGAGGACATACGCTTCAAGGAGCCTACTCTTGAGTAGGGGTGTTCAGTACAGCAGAGATAAATGGAAGAGCAGGCTAGCCAAGCCAGCTGGCCAGCAAGCCAAAAGAAGCAAGCAGGCAAGCAAGCACCACTAAAGATGTGAGCTTGCATTTTATAGGGGGGGGGGGAATGATGTCTAAGAACAAAATGACTTGGTGTGTTCCCAGTGACTGATACAAGTATTTCAAAGTGCTCCCGAGAACCCATTGTTCTTTTTAGGCGGGAGAGACTTGTTTGCATGTCAGCCCTTTTTTGTTCACTTCCAAATATGTTTCCCAGGCTTGTTTCCTGGCAGGCAGTCCTGGGGTCACCTCTGGGGCCAGCGCTGATTTTATGTGCATGGATATCTGGAGTGCATGGTCTTTCTCTCTCTGGGTGCGGCCTTTCCCTTCTGCAGGAGGGATCTGACAGCTAACAAGTCTGGCCACTTCCAGAAATAGCAATGGAGAGTTTTACTGGAAATAATGGGGCCTGTTGTTTTGATCCCACAAAGCCTTTCTAATGATGGATGTGAGCAGGGGAGTGACCCAGCTCTCTGGGGCAGGGAGGGCAGGGGATGTGCTAGATTTCATAGACCTTTTCAGAGTGACTTCCTTCTGGATCAAAACGTCTGTTGGGTTGCTTAGGAGAAAGAGGGCATTAGGTCGCTTTTTGGAGTCTTAAGGATCTAACTCTACACTGCAGTGTTTAGGGGTACATCCCAAGTCCTGCCAAACCAGATGTGTGCTGGGTATGTTCTGTACTGAAGTTTCATTCTCAGGAGCATGGTGAACTGATTCAGATGAAGGCCAGAGAGTGGGCTTGAAACTTCCGCCTACACCATTTCCCCAAACTTGAAATTGTCCCAGTGGGCTGCTGTTTGCCTCATCAGGGAAACTTGTGTATATAGACTGTGAGTATATATGTAGACTGTGAGTATATATGTAGTCCAGTACGTTTTCCAATGGGAAAAATAGCTCCCCAGGACGGTTTTTTTGGGGGGGAAATGGTGCATGAGGAAATGCTTAAGTCTCCTCTCCGTGTGTGTCACGGTCTCAGTCTGAATCGGGTCTCTGTTTACTTAAGTATTAAATTTCAACATGGAACGCCCAGCGATTGTCCGGTCCAACAGGCCCCAGAATGGACAGGTAAACTGTATCAGGTGTAGGTAGGCTCTGTGGTTCTGGGAATTTTTTTCCTAGCTAGCTAAGGGAAGCCTCTTGCAAATGCATGTATAGTCCAGATAGTGTGGTGCAGCAGCAGTCCTGACACTCAGCTTGACGTGGGACTCTTTTTCTTGTAGGCCGATTTGAGCCCAAGGTGATAGAGGAGCGGAGGATGGCCGCTGAGGTCATGCTGCGTTTCACAGTGCACATCCCCGCGTTGAACAACAGTCCACAGCTCAAGGAGTTCTTCCGGGTATTTTGGCTGGGCAGATGGGAGGAGGGTGGAGATGATCCCTTGGCCACTGCGTCTTCCCATGGTGATCCCACTTTGAGTCCTTGTTGTGGCAGTGGAGGGAGGGGGCTTCTAGGGATTTGTGAATTCTACTGTGGCTCCTCGATCCCCTCCTTTGTTGCAGAATGGAGATGCTGGGTCCTTCTGGCCCCCAGTCCTCCTATGAGTTCCAGGTGCGATTCATGGCCTGCTCCACACCCCACGATGAAGACTCCACTGATACCGCTGCTTTCTGTCTTGCAGGGTGGGGAGGGGAGGAGACCTTTGGAGAACTGTGACCAGCCTTCTCTGCCTCCCCCTCTGATCCCCGTGCCGTCAGAAGGAGTGGAGCCCGGCGAGGATGCTCTGGCATCTGACATCGACCATGGACTCCTGGACCTGGACTCGGAGCATGATCACTGCAGAGCTACGGAAGCAGCAAGGAAAGACAGCGATCTGGAGCCCCCAGTGAAGGAGGGAGGTACGGCTTTCTGGTCCTCGCCTTCTAAAGGAGCTGTGGCTCAGTGATGGAGCAGCTGCTTGGCATGGAAAAGGTCTCAGGTTCAATCCTGGGTATCTCCAGTTAAAAGAATTCGGGTAGCCGGTGATGTGAAAAACCTCTGCCTGAGACCCTGGAGAGCTGCTGCCAGTCTGAAGAGCTGGTCTGTAGCTGCAGTGGAGCTACTGGGGGCTCTGCCCCCTTCCTTAAAGAGCCAGTCACACAAGATTTGTTTTGAGAAGGATTGGGGCTGCGTACACAGCCCCCTCACTTCTTCTCAGAAGCATTTAAAGGGTGGTGGTGGTGGAGGAGAGGGGGAAGAGGAAGAGGAGAGATTGGATTTATACCCCCCCCTTCCCTTGGAGTCTCAGAGTGGCTTACAAACTCCACTCCCTTCCCCTCCCCACAACAGACACCCTGTGAGGTAGGTGGGGCTGAGAGAGCTCTGAGATAAACTGCTCTTTTAACAACAGCTCTGACAGAACTATGGCTTGCCCAAGGTCACCCAGCAGCTGCAAGCGTAGGTGTGGGGAATCAAACCTTGTTCTCCCAGATTAGAGTCTGTGCACTTAATCACTACACCAAACTAGCACACACCCCTCTCCCTCCCTCCTGCAAGATTTAAAGGGCCCTCCAGCTGATTGGTGGACCTTGTGCTCCACACCAAGCAGCTGAAGGGCCTTTTAAATTTTGCAGGAGGGGAGGGAGAAGGGTGGCTGCCAATGGTCGGGCTTGGGGGCAGATTGGAGCTGGCATAAAAATAACGGCAGCCCCACCAGAAAAAATTTTTTGCCCCACAAGCCACAAAATCCTGGCTATGGGCCTGCTGAGCAGACAATACTGACCTTGTCGGACCTAGAGTCTGACTCAGCAGAAGGAAGCTTCATGTGAGATGTTGGGGCTGAATTTTCTGATCTGTTCCCCTTCTTTTGTGGGGAACTGCTTATCACTCGTGGAGGAGAGGCACGCTCTATGTCCTTACATGCGTCTTTGTCATGTAATTTTTTGCACAAGTTGGGACTTTGCAAACAACAAACCACCACCCCGTATTTGTGTTGGGATGGAGGAAATGTGTGGGACAAGTGGAAAATTTCTCCTCTCCTACCTCCAATCAGGTTTCTGTGGAGCTGGCTCCAGGGGGACATAAGAATATAAGAAAAGCCAATGTTGGATCAGGCCAGTGGCCCATCCAGTCCAATACTTTGTGTCACACAGTGGCCAAAAATACCAGTTGCCCTCAGGAAGTCCACCAGTGGGGCCAGGACACTAGAGGCTCTCCCACTGTTACCCCCCCCCCCAGCATCAAGAATACAGAGCATCACTTGCCCCAGCATTCCTATCTATACCTTGTGGCTTATAGCTACTGATGGACCTCTGCTCCATATGTTTATCCAGTTCCCTCTTGAAGCCATTCATGCTTGTAGCTGCCACCACCTCCTGTGGCAGTGAATTCCACATGTTAATCACTGTTTGGGTGAAGAAGTACTTCCTTTTATCCGTTCTAGTCTGACTGCTCAGCAATTTCATGGAGTGCCCACGAGTTCTTGTATTGTACAATCCCTCTTTGCTCGCTTTGGTATAAAACCTAAGTGCAAACAGGCACCTTTCCAAATACAGACGATCAGGACCTTGTGAGGCTTGGAGTGAGGACTGTTGACTCCCTTGGGACTTCCAGTGTTGATAATGAGGCCTTTGGGTTCCTAATCTGCGGCTTCAGAGGCTCGCGTCTGCATTGTGGCAGCTTGCAGGCGGCTGATATGGCCAGATATTATCAGCAGCTCTGGAATTCAAAGTGGGAGGTAGAGCTTCAGCTTTAAATCTGGCACATCTGGAGCTGATGCAGCCTTAGGCTGGTGGGGAGGACAACCCGCTCTCAAAGGGCTGGGCCGGGAGGGAATATTGCTGAATGGGAGAAGCTTCCTGCATTCGTGTGCCCTGCCTGCTTTTTCTTTTACCTTTTCAAATAAACTTTATTGAGATACACTGAACACTTTATTGAGATACACTGAAATGCCGAGGCACACGGAACACTGTTGCCTTCCCACTGAAGCAGTACCTATTTATCTACTTGCAATTTCTTACTTTCAAACTGCTAGGGCCCCAGCTCCTGCCAACCTAGTAGTTCGAAAAGTACATAGGCATAGCTTAAATTTACAGTATTAATGCTGTGTAAACAACGTTTAATTCATTAGGAAGGGAATAACTTCAGCATAACCAAAAGCATAAGCAAATGTTAAACAGTTACTGCATCCAGTCGGTATGTACGATAGGACAGATGCCTGTAAGTGCCAAAAATCAGAATTCGTCAGGAACTAGAATGGAAGAAACAAATTATAATAAAGAAGAAACAAATTATAATAAAGAAGAACAATCTGCTAATTCTGTCGATATCTTATCCAGAATAAGAGACCATTTTTCAGACATTCCAGTGTGATAGAATATACTTTCCGAGTTCATAATACTATCAGAGACTTTATCAAGGATACAATATTCTCTGAGTTTGTTGTGCCAGTGCCGTATATTAGGGACAGTTGTGTCTTTCCAACGTATGTTAGCAGCTGCCTGCTCTGAGGCATTCCCCACCCCCCACCCCATCACTGCCTAGCCTAATCAGTGTTCCTGGCACAGGGGACCGCTCATCACCCCGAAACTGTGAAGATGAAGCCCTGGATGCTCTCTTTGCTTGGGCTGGGGAGGAGGAGGAGGAGGAAGAAGAAGAAGAGAAGGAAATGCGCTCGCCATCACACTGCCCCCTTTCAGTCCAGGAGCTGGCCCTGTTTGACCCCTTCGCTGAGGAAGGTAGGTGGGTCGATGGAAGCTGTTGGTGGGCTGCTGGGCCCCATGTGGGTTTGGCCAAATGTGGGTCAGTCTTCTTTGGGGGCAAGGAGGATGAGCCAGAGCTGGGATTCATTGTGTATTGTCCCCAAGATCCTCTATGAATCTCCTGCTGGAGCATGGCTTTTGCAAGGCCATCGTGTGAGTTTAGATTATGGCCTTCACTTAAGGGGTGTGGGGGTGCATGTTGTCGAGCCAGGAGGGGAAGACAAGGAGAGTGTGTTCCCAGCCTTCTCCCTGTTGCTCAGCTCCGGGTGCAGCCAGCTCATCCCCTGCTCGCGCTTCCTTGGAAGATGGACCGGCGCCCTCTCCCCCGAGCACAGGAATTCTGCAGCCAGCCCAGGCAGGAGCAGCCACGTCAGATCCTGGTGCATACCTGCCTTTGGCCACCAAGCGTATCAAGCACGCCTTGGAGAGCGAAGCGGCTGAAGACTACGAGGGGGCTTTCCATGGCTACCGCAGCGGTGTTGACTTGCTGCTTCAGGGCCTGCAAGGTACGGGGATCGCTTACCTCTGGCTGATGTGGAGAGCTGGTCCTGTGACTTTGTCCCATGTGCGAGGGTGAGGCAGTTGGCAGCCATTCTGTGCTGTCTGTATAGGAGCCCTGGTTTCCCTGTCAGTTTGGTGTAGTGGAGTCAGTTTAGTGTAGTAGTTAAGTGTGTGGACTCTAATCTGGGAGAACCGGGTTTGATTCCCCACTTCTCCACTTGCACCTGGCTGGATAACCTTGGGCAAGCCATAGCTCTGTACCAGCTGTTCTCTCAAGGACAGTTGTCTCAGAGCTCTCTCAGCCCCACCTACCTCACAGGGTGTCTGTTGTGAGGAGGGGAAGGGAAAGGAGTTTGTAAGCCGCTCTGAGACTCCCTTGGGTACTGAAGGGCGGGGTATAAATCCAATCTCTTCTCTTCTTCTTCTGTCACAAGGCTGTAGTCCTCGGCACGCTCAGTTGGACTTGCTTCCAAGTAAGTAAGTGTGGACCATAAATAAGAATATAGGAAGAGCTCTGCTGGATCATACCACTGCTCTGTCTCACACATCGGCCAACCAGTTCCTCTGGAGGGCCAACAACAGGGCACAGAGGACGAGACCTTCCCCTGATGGACATAAGAACGTAAGAAGAGCCCTGCTGGATCAGACCAGTGGTCCATCTAGTCCAGGATCCAGTCTCATACAGTGGCCAACCAGTTCCTCTGGATGGCTAACCACAGGGCATAGAGGCCAAAACCTTCCTCTGGTGTTGCCTCCTGGCACTGGGATTCAGAGGTTTAGTACCTCTGAACATGGAGGTTCCCCTCAGTCACCATAGCCAGTAGCCAGTGGCAGACCTATCCTCCATGGATCTGTCTAATCCCCTTTCAAAGCTGTCTATTCCTGCACCATCACTACACCCTCTGGCAGCGAGTTCCACATTTTAATCACTCGCTGTGTAAAGAAGAATTTCCTTTTTTCGTCCTGAAATCTACTGTCTGTCAACTTCATCTCTCCTTTGTGAGGCATCTGGGTCTACCTCTCGCCTTAATGAAAGGCCCTCCTTTTTTGCGAGCAGTAAAGTTTGTGTAGATGTGCACTGTTCGAGCTTGAGCTTTCCTCGGGGGGATGCTCCCTGTGTTCAGTTTCAGATTACCATCTTCTTTCCAAGGTGGGGGAACGTATTGCTTCTGGATGATGGCAGCCCAGACTAGCCTTGACTCAGTGTTGTCGGCATGAAACTGGCAATGTGACTAAACCATCTCTCTCCTACCCTAAGAACATTTAAAAAAATCAATTCTGCTTTTAAAAAAGGATTCTTAATTGCACAGATGTTCGTGTTGGCATCCTTTTAAAGAGCGCTGCTTGCATGGGTGCATGGGCACTTGTCTGTGTTTTTTCACAACATATGGTGGGTGAAAACTGAGCTCGGGTTTGGGGAGAGAAAAATAGGCAGAGTAGGCACTCAGTGAAATAGCTGAGCAGTTGGGTTAGAACGGATAGAAGGAAGTAGTTCTTCACCCAAAGAGTGATTAACATGTGGAATTCACTGCCACAGGAGGTGGTGGCAGCTACAAGCGTGGATGGCTTCAAGAGGGAATTAGATAAACATATGGAGCAGAGGCCCATCAGTGGCTATTAGCCACAAGGTATAGATAGGATCTCTCAGTCGGGGGCAAGTGATGTTCTGTATTCTTGGTGCGGGGCGGGGGGCAACAGTGGGAGGGCTTCTAGTGTCCTGGCCCCACGGCTGGACCTCATGGCACCTGGTGTTTTTGGCCACTGTGTGACAGAGTGTTGGACTGGATGGGCCACTGGATCCAACATTGGCTTCTCTTATGTTCTTAGAGTTCTGCTTTTGAGGCGCATCCATACTCACCTTAATTTGGGGTGTGCCTCTTCCCACCACCTATTACACTTTCTCGTACCTGTTCAGTAGATTCTGCTCTTTACATGGTTCAATACCAAATGTGGTCTTTTGTCTGTTGCTATGAAGAGCTCTGAGAGCTTGTCGGGCCCACCCCTGTACCTCGCTGTTTCCTTCCTGCTTTCAGGGGACCCAGATGCAGTCCGCAGGGAGGCTGTGAAGAAGAAGACGGCGGAATACCTGCGGAGGGCTGAGGAGATCTTTCAGCAACACCTGAAGCACCTGCACCTTTGAGGGGTGGCTTCCGAGGCACTCCTGGCGGGCACACATCGGCGCGGCGTCCCTTGCTGAGTTGCTCTGCCGCTGCCACTTTGAGAAGAGACCAGCCTGCCCCTCCAGCAGCCACTGCCCTTATCCTGGCCCCGACGGGCTGGAGCAGACTTGACCACTCAACTTCGCCTTCCCTTGCTGTACTGTTGGTGGGTGGAGGATTTGACCTACGCTGTCCAAAGACATGTTTGTAAACCTTTCCAATGCCCTGTTTTAATTTATAGCTATTGCATCTGCTTTTGCTTTGGATGTTCACTCTGGGGGGCGGGGATGTGGGGGAAGTGGAGTGGGTCACTCATGTCTTTGGGAGATGATACAAGCACCGTAGCGCCCAGATCCCAAACACTGGGAGAGCACAGAGGGGTCTCCCTGTTCCTACAGTCTCCTTCCCGTTAGTTTAAAGTGGGAAACCCAAGCAGTTCAAAACTGCTTCCTGGCGAGGGTGGGGCTGCTGAATCAAGGTTTGTATCTGAAGCTTATGAAACCCAGACTCCTGCTCCATACGTGAAACTGCTTTACGCTAAATGACAACATCGGTCCATCACAGTCAGTATTGTCCAGTCAGACTGGCAGCAGCTCTCTAGGGTCTCAGGCAGAGGCCTTTCACATCAACTACTGCCTCGCTGTTTTTAACTGGAGATGCCGGCAATGCTCCCTCTAAGCTGTGGAGTCTCGTGAGCAAAAATTCTACTTTGTGAGCTACTGGCATTAAAGTTGTGAGTGAGCAATTTGGCTACGGCATAAATTAGTTTGCTCCGGAGCCATCCTTCCTGAGCTAAGACAAAAATGTGTGAACTGGAGGCTAAAAAACTGTGAGCTAGCTCACACTCACTCAGCTTAGAGGGAACACTGGATGCCGGGGACTGAACCTGGTCTTCTACTGAGACACAGCACCAGGGTTGAATAAAATTAATGAGTAGCAGGCTTAGAACAGATAAAAGGAAGTCCTTCTTCACCCAAAGAGTGTTTAAGATGGAATACACTGCTGTAGAAAGTGGTGGTGGCGGCTACAAGCACAGACAACTTCAAGAGGGGATTGGATAAACATATGGAGCAGAGGTCCATCAGTGGCTATTAGCCACAAGATATAGATGGAACAGGGCTGCAGTGGCTCAAGTGGTTAAGACACTGAACTGCAGACCAGAAAGTCAGTAGTTCAGCAGTTCGAGACCCGAGTGCCGCAGGATGGAGTGAGCTCCCGTCTCTGGTCGCAGCTCCTGTCAGCTTAGCAGTTTGAAAGCAAGAAATTGCAAGTAGATAAATAGGTACCACTTCAGTGGGAAGGGAACAGTGTTCCATGCGCCTTGGCGTCTAGTCACGGTGGCCACATGACCACAGAAACATCTTTGGACAGCGCTGGCTCTTCAGCTTGGAAATGGAGATAAGCACCACATCCCTACAGTCGTATCTGATTGGCTTTCGAGCAAGGGAAACCTTTACCTTTACTATAGAGTGAACACTCTGTCTGGAGCAGTGATGCTCTGTATTCTTGGTGCTTGGGGGGGCAACAGTGGGTGGGCTTCTGGCCCCACTGGTGGACCTCCTGATAGCCCCTAGGTTTTGGCCACTGTGTGACACAGAGTGTTGGACTGGATGGGCCACTTGTCTGATCCAACGTGGCTTTTCTTATGTTCTTATAAGCACCAGGGTTAGAGAGCTTACCTTCTGTGGGGCATATTGTTAATCATCCACCCCACTTCCTTTCCCTGTAACTTAACAGCCTACCAGCCATGCATCGGAATATTTTATAAATGATTTGTAACTGCATAGATAAATACAGCCAAGTCACGTGCACATTTTAAAAATCTTGGCTGGCAATGATATCTTTAGTTCCTGTTCTTCTGAAATATTCTGTAGATGATCAGTCCAGAGAGTGAAATATTGCTTACGAAGTGAAATACAAGGGAAAAAGCAAAGATCCACCCCACTTCAAAGGAGGAGCAAGACATATAACCACCATTGTGTACCTGTGAGCTGCTTCATCAACAGAGTAAGGTTTGAGTCCAGCACTGCCCTAAATACTTAACAAGATCTCTAGGATGTAAGTTCCCTTTGTCAGATACCCTGGAAATCTTGGTGGTCTTTCCAGTGCTACGGCAGACAGACACCACTACCTGCCTGAAACCACCTTCATCAACAGATGTGCTCCACTTTGCTCCTCCTTTTCCACTGCTTTGTCAGTGATCACTAGGTGGCTACAAGAAGGACAGATGGCGCAGTCCCATATGGGTTGACTCAGAATTACATCCCGCTAAGTTCAACAGCAGTTACTCCCCTGCAAATTGTGCTCAGGGGACTGCAGCCAGAGGAAGAGAAAAGCTCCTTGTTCACAAACATTCAGCTTAAGGACATGTATCTAAGATGCAAGGAAGGATCACTGCAGCCTCAGCCTAGAAGGCCGGAGATAGCCAGCCATTTGCCTGAGCTTCCAGCACCAAAACTGACTTCTGACTTGCTCCCACTTGCAGCTCCTCCAGAGAAGCTGAATGACATTCCATCAAAGCTGGATGGAATCAAAATGCTCTTTGTTTGGGAGTAGAATCATACAATGGGGCTGGCTGTATGGCAGCTCTCACAGCTGACTCACATAGCTTCTGGCTGCAGGGAGAAGCATTCAGTTGCTATTGTTAAAAACAAATTCGGGGGGGGGGGGGGGGGGAACACAATGAGGTTTCCAGCAACACAGTGCAGCCAGTTCTATAGTCAACACAGCCTCTGGCTGTTTTCTCCATGTGTGATGTGACTGTGCTATAGGTGGGCAAGAGGTGTTGCTTTAACAGCATATTCCAAAGGGCATCTCTCAATTTTCACATGCCCCCAAGCAGTTTTAACGTCTATAGTAGTTGACTCTGGAGCTGAGGGAGCAAAATAACCCCTGAAAGATCTTCTAAACATTTAAGTGGGATATGTGAGGTCCTTTTTGCAAAAATATAAACCTTACCTGCTTCTGGTTTTACCACAACAGTGCTTTTAAACTCTCTTTAAAAAACATTTACAGGGAGTGGCTTTACAGTTAAGCTAGGACCATTTTTTGGTGGGGGAAAGTGCCATCAAGTCACAGATGACTTATGACAACCACATAGGGTTTACCAGGCACAGGACAAACAGAGGTAGTTTGCCCTTGTCTGCCTCTGTAGCAATCCTGGACTTCCTTAGGGGGGACTCCTATCCAAGAATTGACCCTGCTTAGCTTCCAAGAGCTGATGTAATTGGGCCATCCACAATCAGAGCTGGAAATTTTTTTTAGCATTCTACTGTGACCATTTCTGCAGTTATGAAATTCCCCATATTGACGTTTTAAAACTGCATGTTATGTGACGCTTTCCGCAGTAGATTTTTCCTCAGCAGGCGCAAACCCGAAGTTTTCTCCTCCTTACTCTGCGTTTTTGGAACCCCAATTTTAGCAAGTTCTGAAAAAGCAGGGTAAGGAGAAAACTTTGGCTTTGTGCCTGGTGAGGCAAAATCTACTGTGGAAAATTTCACATGATGCACAGTTTTAAAAATGTCAATGCAGGGAATTTCACTACTGCAGAAATGGTCTGTAAAGCATGGGTTCTATTATGTATACCCACCTAAACCATTTTCCTTCTGCTCTTCTTCCAAGGAGCTCAGGGTGGTGTGTATGGTTTTCCCATCCTCAGGTTATGTCCACAACAATCCTGTGAGGTAGGTTAAGCAGAGAGAGTAAGTGACTGGCTCGAAGTTGCCCAGCAAGTTTCATGCCAGATTGGGGGCGGGAGGGATATGTCTTGAACCTGGGTCTCTGAGAACCTCCTCTGACACTCTTTATCTGCTATACCGCTAAGAGTTGTCCAATGAATATGAAATCTGGAACAGAATGTCCTAGGTGAGAAAGACAAGCAGTCACAATTTCAGAAAGGCTAGAAGAAAAATGGGTAAGAGTAATTTTGGTCCTGAACATTTTGGTCCAAGGAATGAGAGGCTTGTGTTTGCAATTTGCTGTTGGGGTGGACCACTTTTAGCCAATCAGTTGCGATTTGAAGGCAGAAACTATTTCCAAAATTCTGATGAAATCCTGGGTTTACAGAGTGCTCAGAAGCAGACGACACAGTAGAATTTACCTGGCATGTGTGTGCTGCTGAGAAACAGTTACACACAGAGCCTTTTTATCTTTGCAAAACGAATACAAATCCTTTATTATAACGAGCTCCATTCCAGACAGGATAGAGGCGGAATTCTAGTCTCATTAACTAGCTTTAAATGGGTGGAGGTGCAGGACTATATTCAGGAAGGGAGTCTGAAGAACTGAGCCAGATTGAAGTGACCAGAGATGAAGTTCTAGACCAACTGAGAAATCAAAAACCAGTAAAAGTCTCCAAGGTCCTGAAAGCATACACTTGAGAGTTCTTAGGGAATTTAATGTGAGACAGTTGATGTACTAACTTGTTTATGTAACCTATCACTAAATTTATCCGCTGTACCAGAAGACTGGAGAGTAGCAAATGTTACATTAGTTTTTAAAAACGGATCCAGAGGTGATCTAGGAAATTACAGGCCAGTCAGCCTAATGGCTGTCCCAGGCAAATCTGTAGAAATCGTAATCAAAGACAGTATTATTAGGCACGTAGAGGAACAAAGCCTAGTGAGGGAAAATCATGGCTTCTGAAAAGGGAAATCCTGTCTCACCCTTTTTTGGAGTTCTTTGAGAACATGAACAAGCATGTAGACAGTGATGATCCAGTAGACATTATATGTCTGGACTTTCAAAAGGCTTTTAACAAGGTACCTCACCCAAGACTCCTGAGTAAATTTAGCAGTCATGGGATAAGAAGACAAATTCTCTGATGGATTAGAAAGTGGTTAAATGACTAGAAGCAAAGAGTAGGAATTAATGGACAGTTCTCACAATGGAGGGAAGCAAGCAGTGTGTGAGAATGTCCCAGTAGATATAGTCCACAACAGGTCTCCTTAAGCAGTAAGTCCTTTATTTGTAGAAAAGATCATTGTAGTCAAACACTTTTCCTGTTAGTAATGCTGTGCTTAGGGATTACATGTATTGATATACTGGATATGCAATATGGCTTCAGAGCTGTCTACCAATCACTAGACAGGATTTTAGGCGCTCAAATTTACTGGCCTGAAGTTCCCATAGAAAACGCGGGAAAAGGAGTTCTCAGAAAATAATGATGTTGAACATTTCTAAAAACTAAGTTCCCAAGACATGAAGAAAAAGAATACATAACACCGGTGAGTTTGGCTCACACAAAATAGGAGGCACTCCAAGGACGGGACACAAGAGATAACACCAGGGAAGCAAGTAATTGAGCTAGAGCATGCGCAAGCAAGGTGAGCAAGGAAGCGGAGCACGCATTCCAGAGGAGGGGGTCATGGCCCCGTTGCAAACTCCCAGGTGGGACCTGTCACCAAACTTTGGGAGAAAAATATATGTAAGCCCGTGACCTTTTCAGAGACCATGTAATTATACCTTGTAGCAGTCATACAGTTATTGAAAAGAATTCATGGCAGTTAACTGACACAGTGGGGTCCCACAAGAATCGTTATTGGAATTAGTACTATTTAATTTATTCATAAATGATTTGGAACTAGGGGTGAGTAGTGCAGATGACACAAAATTATTTTGGATGGTGAAGACCAAGGCTGACTGTGAAGACTTCCAAGAGGATCTCCAGGAACTCAGTGAGTGGGTGAAAATGTGGCAAATGAAGTTCAATGTTGTCACATGTAAAATGATGCACACCGGGACAAAAAAACCCCTCTACTTCAAGGATAGGCTCAGGGGTCATTTTGTAGAAAAAGAGGTGCAGGAGCTCATTAGCATAATTCATTTGCATAACGCATTTGCATATGCCACACACCCCTAACATAGCGGAAGTGTGTCAGAAGGCAACACCCACCCCTCAGGCTCCCCTCCACAGGTGAGTGAAACTGACCTGCTCTTCCTCCATTCCCTTCCCCATTCAATTTTTTGTGTAATAAAAATAAGCGTAAAGAACACACCCACATTCTCTTCCTGCTCCCTTGAAACCACCAGGATTCAAGTAGACTTGAGATACCCAGGACATGTGCACCACCCATCCCTTCCCCTTCCCCTCCCCACAACAAGACACCCTGTGAGGTAGGTGGGGCTGAGAGAGGTCTTTTGAGAACTGCTCATGAGAGAATAGCTCTGAGAGAACTTGTGACTGGCCCAAGGTCACACCAGCAGCTGCATGTGGAGGAGTGGGGAATCAAACCCGGTTCTCCCAGATTAGAGTCCAACTCCTGACCACTACACCAAACTGATGGGGTGGAAGCTGCTGAAGGGTTGGTGACATTTCTCCAGTACTTATGTGCCATGTGCCCAGATAAAAAATGGTATACTTAGAAAATGTATATGCCACCTTGAGCAAGTCTCTGGAAAAGCAGCACACAGTCATAAAAGGAACAATGATAAAATGATCAATATTAAAACAAAACATCAAAAACAATAAAGACCCTAGCAGGGCTTTCCCCGGGGTGCTGCGCCTCTGAATTGCTCGGGGAAGCCGAGGAGGGGGCGGGGCTTGGTCATGTGCCCGCCCCCTGGGCTCCTCACTCCCGGAGCTGCGCTCCTGTGCGCTCCCGCTCCAACGGACCCCTGGATAGGCTAATGGGGTCTGAACTTGCTGAGACTGAGAGGGGAAAAGATCTGGGGCCGTAATGGATAGCTCAATGAAAGTGTCAACCCAGGGTGCTGCAGCGGTAAAAGGGGCAAACTCTATGTTAGGGATTATTGGGAAAAGGATTGAGAATATAATGACCAACATAATAATGCCCCTGTATAGCTCTATGGTTTGTTTGTTTGTTTGTTTAGATTTATATCCCGCTTAGCCAGCACAAAGCTCATTTGGAATACTATGTACAGTTGTGGTCACTGTATCTCAAAAAGGACACAGCAGAGCAGGAAAAAGTACAGAAGAGGGCAACCAAGATTATTAGGGAGCTAGAGCACCTTCCATATTCGGAAAAGCTGAAGAGTTTGGGATTTTTCCATTTAGAAAAGAGACAACTAAAGGGGGACAGGATAAGAGGTTTATAAAATTGTGCATGGGGTGGAGAGAGTTGACAGAACTATTTCCTCCCTCTCCAAAAATACTAGAACTTGAGGACATCCAATAAAGCTGATAGGCAGTAGGTTTAGGACAGACAAAAGGAAATACTTCTTTACACAGAGTGTGTTTCAAACATGGAATTCGCTGCAAGAGGATGTAATGATGGCCACAGGAATAAACAGCTTTAAAACAGGATTAGATAGATTCATGGAGGACAGATCTATCGGTGGCTGTTAGCCTTGGTGACTGAGGGGAACTTCCACATTCAGAGCCACTAAACCTCTGAATCCCAGAGCCAGGAGGCAACATCAGAGCAGGGAAGGTCTCAGCCTCTGTGTCCTGCTGTTGGCCCTCCAAAGGAACTGGCTGGCCACTGTGTGAGGCAGGGTGCTGGGCTTGATGCATCTTTGGTCTGATCCAGCAGAGCTCTTCTTATGTGCCACTGCAGACCAACACAGCTACCATTTGAAACAAGCTGGAAGGATGGAGATTCTCAGTAACTATCTACACATCAAAGAGCAGCAGAAAGGAAGGATAGTCACATCACAATCCTGACCTAGCTATCTCTCAGATTCTCTACAGTGCCCCTCTGAAGTCTGTGGCTAAGAGACAGCGCAAAGTCCTTCACTGTTTCCAAAATTTAATGACAACGCTGATACGGATTGTTGAAATCTATAAACTTAAAAGACATCGAAATTTTACTGAACTGTGAAAGAAGCCTAAACAACTTAACACAGTGCCCTCTAGTGGTGAATTTGAGGGCTACTGGGGTGGGTGGGAAAGCACAACAGGATACAGACTTCCATCCACAGTCTGACAAGGTGCCACAACGGATCTCTGCTCCTCAAGCCAGGCAGGGGTGGGGACTCCCCCCCCCATCCTGCATTACAAAGGTTTGGGAGGCCAGCTACATATCAGCTTTAGCACAGGGAGGAGGGTGGGTTTAATATCCACTCACCCCGCCCCGTCCAAAAAGTATCCCACGATGGAAGCCTTCTGATCCAGCAACAGGATGGTTGAAACAGCACCCTGGCTTGTAAGCACATTCAACACCTTGCTGGAACACAGCCTGTGCACAAAGCAAGTCATTAGGAAAGCTGCTCTTTTTTTGATGTGACATGAGACGTTCACAGTGCTGGCTGCTGTCAAAATGCAGCCACCTTTTATGCAAGCAACAGGCTGAAACTCATTGGCTATGCATTTCTGCCTGGTCGTTAATTCACTTACCACTCTCCTGAGACCAATGATTAATCCAATGAATTCCCACAGGCAGCCTGTCATAGGAGCCTAACGGCCAGCACGGCAGATAGACATCATCCTAAATCCTTAGGCCAGGACACACGCAGGATATGGCTGTCAGTCAGACAGTCTTCCTCTGTGTTCCCTCCTTTGTTTGCACTTCTGGATGTACTGGTGCTTAATGTTTCATTTTAAATAAAACGACATAGATACCATTAGAAGAGCCCTGCTGGATCACAGCAGTGGTCCATCTACTCAAGCAACCTGTTTCACACAGGGGCCAAAAGAATTTCCCTGAAGGATCAACAACCGGGTCACAGAGGCCAAGGCCTTCTCCTGATGCTGCCTCCTTGTGCTGGGTTTCAAGGGCTTTACTGCCTTTGAAATGGAGGATCCCTTTAGTCACCATGGCTAGTAGAGCCATTGGTGGACTTGACCTCTGTGAATGTGTTGAATCCCTTTTTAAAGCCATCTGTGCTCTTGGCCGTCACTGCATCCACTGGTAACGAATTCCACAATTTAATTAGTTGAGGAAAGTAGCGCATCCTTTTGTCCATCTTGAATCTGTCACACAACAACTTAATTGGGTGCCATCTAGAATCACAGAGATGGAAGGGGCCATACAGTCCAAGTAGTCCAATCCCCTGCTCAATGCAGGATCAGCCTAGAGCATCCCTGGCAAGTGTTTGTCCAGCCCCTGCTTGAAGACCGCCAGTGAGGGGGAGCTCACCACCTCCCTAGGCAGCTGAATCCACTGCTGAACTACTCGTACTGTAAAAATATTTTCCATACTATCCAACTAATATCTTTCCACTCATAATTTAAACCCATTATTGCGAGTCCTATCCTCTGCTGCCAACAGGAACAGCTCCTTGCCCTCTAATTTTAAATACCTGACAAGAGCAATCGTGCCCCCCACCTCCTCCAGACCAAATATTCCCAAGTCCCTCAGCCTTTCCTCATAGGGCTTGGACTCCAGCCCCCAAATCATCCTCGTTGTTCTCTTCTGCACCTGCTCCATTCTGTCCACATCCTTTTTGAAGTGAGGCCTCCAGAACTGCACACAATACTCAGGCATGGCCTGACCAATGAGGTTGCTGGCCGGTTTGTTGTTGTTGAACGCACTGGCACACTATTAGCCGGTGGGCAACAGAGGCAGCTGCTGCAGGCTCCATGATGGCAGGGGCCCCAATCACCCATGGGCCCACCCCCGTGGTGGTGGGGGAGAAGAACAGGCACCTGCTGCCACTCATGCCCACTTCACGTGGGGTGAGAGCCACCTGTTGCTCACCCCAGCAGGGTGTGGTGAGTGGTGGCAGGGATTCTGGGACTCCATCCTGGACTTTTGCTTGGGGGCCCAGAATCATGAAGGCTGCACAAGTTGAATAATAAAACAATCAGAGATGTATTTATTTATTGGATTTATACCCCACCCTCCCAGCTGAAGCAGGCTCAGGTTTGTGAGATGAGAAATGGTTTTCTAATGAAAAGTGTATATACTTCTAAAACTACCTCAATATTTTATATATTGTTCTGTATTGCCACAATATGGGACCACTAACCTACTATAGTTGCCCAGGAGACCTCCACACGCACAACGAGAAGGAGGAGAAGAAGAGATTGGATTTATACCCTGCCCTTCACTACCCGAAGGAGTCTCACAGCGACTTACAATCTCCTTTCCCTTCCCCTCCCCACAACAGACACCCTGTTTGGTAGGTGGGGCTGAGCAGGGGCGTAGACTTTTTAAATTCCCGGGAAGGGGTGGGGGCTCTCTTGTGCGCGCGAAGCGCGCGCGCGCACTTGGGACCATGTCCCTGCCGCTCTTCCCCCCACAGGGAGCCGCCGCCGCCGCTTCCCTCCCCCGGGCCGTGCCCGTCCGCCCGCCGCGCTCCCCGCCCCCCTCCCTCCCTCCCTCCCTCTCCCTGCTCACCTCGGGGATTGCTGCTGGCTGCTGCTGCCTGCAGCCGGGGCCGGCACATCGCCCTTGCGGGCCCCGGGCTCCCGCTCCGCCTCGTGCCTAAGTTTCCTGGGGGGGGGGCTCAGCCTCCCCTGGCAAAATGGAGCGCCTGAGGGTGGCCAGTCAGCCTGCCGTCGCCGCCTCTCTCCCCCCCCCCCCCGCCCCAGGGAGGCAGGAGGGCAGGCCGGCAGGGTGCTCCATTTTGCTGGGGGTGGCTGAGCCCCCCCCGGGAAATTTCGGGGGGGGGGGTCAAGCCCTCGAGCCCCCCCCCCGTAGTTGACGCCCATGGGGCTGAGAGCGCTCTTTCCCGAACTGCTCGTGAGAGAACAGCTCTGAAAGAACTTGGAACTGACCCAAGGTCACACCAGCAGCTGCATGTGGAGGAATGGGGAATCAAAACTGGTTCTCCCAGATTACAGTACACATTCCTAACCACTACACTAAACTGGCTCTTCTGGAATCTTGTACCTCTGATATATTTTTAGACAAGTAAGAATGACTACTAGGGTCCTTCCTACACTTTGGAAATCCTATTCTCTGCCATTAAAGAGAACTTTAAAACTAGCCATACATAAGGGGAAATCAAATGCCAGCCAAGCACAGGAGAGCCCGAGGCACCTTGCTATGAAAGGAAGGGGTGAAGGTGTCTTTCCTTGCTAGGAAGCTCCCTTAGACCAAGAGTTCTCTGGAAAGCACCCTCGTAGCCAGCTACCACCACTCGGGGACTTCCTGAGAACATCTAGACTGACCTGCTGAGGCCGTATCCTTCTAGCGCTACCTTTTAACAAACTACGTAGCACCCATGCGCTCTAGCATGCAGGGAAGAGATCAATATCCCAGAGAAGAAAATTGTACTAAGGGAAGCCGCACGATGTGTTTATAAACAAAGGTTTAGTATAAAAGAGAGGGGGAAAACAGGGGAAAAGGTGGTTCAGTTCCCAAAATGGGGGGGAAAGGACAAAACAAAATGCAGGGAAGAGACACAACACGCAGCACAGAGATTATCAAATAAAAAGTTAAAAAGTTGGACTAACTCAGTTGTACATGTTACTAGGCTGCTGCAGGTTCCTCAGAGCATGTGCAGTGTCCTTGTAGTAAAAAGATGTCAGAGGAGTCCTTAGCCCCCAACCAAACCTCCTGTGGACCCCAGTTTCCCTGAAGACTGGAGACAAGGGAAAAACCCAAACATCCATATATTAGTGGACAATGGAACCGGACCTAAGCCAGCTTCTTCTCTAAGAGTGACAAGCCGATTTCACCAATCCCAGGCAAATTTCCATCTCCAATGTCAGAGGCTAATGTTACCAACCAGAGTGTCATAAAATATACCTCTCTCAAGCACCTGGTTGTAGGGGCTCTGAACTTCCATGGCAAATAGGTGGTCTGGCCCGAACTGTATTAGCCATTGTAAAAAAAAAGAAAAAAAGGTTAAGTTTTGTAGGATGATCCAATGTGGAATGGAACTGAATGGGTCATTCTAATGGAAATAAATCCCAGTTGTCCACGGTCCCAGGTGCTCCAGGAGGCATCCTTGAGCCCTATTCAGCTTTCAGGGCTTCTGTCAAACACCTATTGTCAGGGACCTGTTGTGGATGCCTGGTAATTCCCTTAACTCCACCTGGCAATGATGCACTTCTAGTGTCCTGGCCCCACTGCTGGACCTCCTGAGGGCACCTGGTGTTTCTGGCCACCGTGTGACACAGAGTGTTGGACTGGATGGGCCACTGGCCTGATCCAACACTGGCTTCTCTTATGTTCTCTTATGTGCACTCTCCTCCCAGAGTAGCAATCTCATCCATTGCACCCAAGAATGGAAGCAGACATCCTGCCTTGCCCAGAGGGGACATTTGGTCAATTTCTACCACTGCCAAAACCAGGCCTTTGTCTTTTCTTTTGAATTCAATCAAGGTCCCCTCACACCCTGCCAGCCTCCCAGCAGCCCCTTGTACTGCTACCAAAAACTGGATTTTTCCCGCCCAAATTCAAATCCCAAAGGGCCTTTTTTGCACAGCAGTTGCAATTCCACCCACCCTTAGCACAGAGATCACCCTGGAAGCCCGCTAGGGCTCTGTCTCACCCAAGGACCCCCTCCATGATCTTCAAGGAATCCTAGACCACAACCCCTCTTCTTGTCAGACAGGCAAAAGTATATTTTACATTCCCCCTTTTGATTCCCCGTTCAGGCAGGAAACCCCCCCCAAGTATTTTTACATAGGGCTGGTACATAGTGTACTAACCTCTTCTGATTATATATGATATTCTGCTGGACCAACTGCTTAGTTTTGAATTGGCTCTCTCTCTTTGATTTTCTTTATGCTGTCCCTCTTATCCTAAATAAAAGTGTAGGATTTAATTAGACGTTCTTTGCCTTCTGCCATTTCTGGGACTACAGTGCCAACTTGACCCATGTAACACAGGCTTACAATCCCCACCTGAAAAAAACACAGATTGTTTTAAGTCACAATAAAAAGCAGTGCACTATTTAAAAAGACTCAGATAAGAACACGTGCTTCTGTTTTGTAAGTAAAATTTCTTTCTCTTGTCACTGTTGGAATCAGATCATCTTTGTAATTTGTTTGAACAGCATTTTCCCCTTAACCGGGAAGCGTGGAGGATCGGAGATACTGCCCCTCCATCTGACGAAGGGAACTCTAAACTTTGGAAAGCTGGCCTGGCACCCTGAAACTCTGGTTGGTCTCTCTATGGTGCTATGCGGACTTGAATCTAAAGTTTTGGTTCGTGTTTTTGCTTCCCGGGCGCAGTTGGATTAGAAAGGTTTGCAAGACTCTGATTCACCTTCCGGACCTTCCTCTTCCACCTCACTGTTGTAAAAAGTGAGCTTTATGGTCTAGATATTCAAAATATACTTAAGTGCTTAGAGCTGCGATGAATCTTGCTTCACTGGAGTTGAGACGGTTTCCTTAGTTTTAAAAATACTTTATTAACTAAAAGAAAGAACAAACAGGAATGCTATGAAATAAAACAAACATCCTGGAGCTACATCTTGCTCCGTCTATCTACAAAGACATCTTAGGTCACAAGAGAGAAGCACAATGGAGAATCACTCCCTGAACCAAGAAAGGAAGTCACCTGCTTACGGTAACCAATCAGTATAGCAATACCCTCTCTAGATTCGTGGGCTTTCTCCACATTGGCTGGCTGCCAGGTCCCTTCCAGGTCAGTGTAACACAATAGCACTTCAAGGTAACCAAGTTAACCCTATAATGACTGAATGTGAAGTCTTGTTAACTCACACATTTCCAACACCCCTTCTCAAGACCCACATGTAAGTCATTATACATGCACATATATAAAACATCATTCATTATTCATTTCAACATTTGTATCAGGCATATTCAACATTTCACGAAGTCATTCAAACTTCTCTTTGGTCAGTGGCTTAGTCAGGATATCAGCCACCATTTCTTCTGTACAACAATGCTTAATTTCTATTAGCTTTTTCTGGTACAAATCTTTCACTAATGCACTTTTAACACCAACAGATCTACTTCTAGCAGTCGTGCTCCCTTCTTTACATATAGTGATACAAGCCTGATTATCCTCTAACATAAGTACAGGTACAGGTTCTTTTATTCCAAAATCCTTTAACATATTAAAAATCCATTCAAGTCTGCTGCAGGCACTTGCTGCTGAAATACACTCAGCTTCCACCGTGGATTACGCCACAACAGTCTGCTTTCTACTAGTCCAGTCTATTAGTCCATCTCCATAGAAGAATAGGTATCCACTTTTAGACTTGTAATTTTTCATTTCTTCATGTTCCTTGATGCAACAACACTTAGTTAGAAGAGTTCTGAATGTTGCTTGGTCGGTAACTGGATCAAAAGTTTCAAAGTAGTCAGTCCCATATTCCTGTGAATAGCCTTTAGCTACTAGGCGCGCTTTGTACAGCTCCATAGTTTCATCTTCCTTGTGCTTTATCTTGAAAACCCATTTGTATCCAACAGGCTTTCTGCCTTGAGGTAGTTTTGTAAGAGTCCAGGCTTCTTTTTCATAAATGGACAGTATCTCCTCTTCCATTGCTTCAAACCATCTGCCTCTTTCACTTGCAGGTAAATTGCAAATCTCTTTCCAGTTCTTGGGTTCTTTTGCAGATTGCACAGTCTCACAAAATTCATACTTCTTTGCCGGTTGCCTTTTAGTGCTCCTCTCTGATTGTCTCACACTGGTAGTGGGTTCTGTCATGGGTTCTGCTGCCTCCTCTGGTGCAGTCCCTGCTTCCCCTTCTGTTTCGGTGGTTTCCTCAGAAGGTAGACCTGCCGGTTCCCCGGTGGTCACCACAGGTAACCATGCAACCAACTCTTCGGTGCAGTCCCTGCGGATCAGTTAAACTCTGTGGATCAGTTAAAGTGGAAACACTAGGCAATACAGTCTCATCAACAAAAACTACATTGCGTTCCCCAACTTGGCGGGTTTCGGGTTGTATATCCTGTATCCTTTTCCACCAACAGAATAACCTACTACAAGTCCAACTTCAGCTCTGGGGTCAAGCATCCCCCTTTTCTCCTTTGTTATGTAAGCATACCCTTTGGAACCAAAAGCTTTGATATGCTTTAGACCAGGCCGTTTTCCAAACCAGGCCTGAAAAGGAGTAGTCCCTGTAATCTTTGAGGGTACTCTGTTGTGTAGATACACCGCCGTGTTAACAGCCTCAGCCCATAAACCATTTGGTAGTCCAGAATGCATTAGCATAGCTCTGCACATCTCTTGGATCGTTCTATTCAACCTCTCAGAAGATCCATTTTGCTGAGATGAATGTGCAATAGACACCTTATGCTCAATACCTTCTTGTTCCAGAAATTCTTTAAATTCCGCATTACAATATTCACCACCTTCATCCGTACATAAGCTTTGAGGTGCATGGCCAAACTTGTTTTTAATTGTAGCCACATAACATTTGAACTTATTCAATGTCTCATCCTTGCTCCTCATCATATATACAAAACTGTATTTTGTTTTATTTTCAGTAAAGGTCACAAAATATTTGTTCCCACCATTGGATGGCGCTAGTGGACCAACAAGACCACTATACACAGTCTCTAGAAATTTTCCATCTGTTGCAGGAAATTTCCTAGCATAGCGTGGTGCTGTGCCCTTGGCTTTGAGACACGTGTCACATTTCTCCTTAGCCTTATCACAATTCACAACAGGTATTCCACATTCTTTCAATAATCTTTCAACACTCTGCATACTTCTATGAGCAAACTTCAGATGCCATGCATACAAACAGTCCTTATGGTTGCAAGAGCCATTACTGGCTTGGTAAACTTGCTTCTCATAATCAAAAATCTGTCTGATCATCAGCATCAACAAGGTAATGAAATCCATTCCTCACATGCACTTTAAATTCAAATTCACCATTCTCAGTAACAATTTTGCTTCCTTGCTTCCTCTTAAGCAAGACAATATGACCACTGTCCAGAAGCTTTTTAGTTGAAATTAAATTATCAGCTGCTTCGGGAACAAAAGCAACATCCTTCAACTTTACATTCACTACTTCACCTTCTGTAGTGAGCAATTTGACTGGCACAACTCCAACACCTTTCACATCAAGTAAATCTTTGTTAGCTTGAAAAATTCTGGGTTTATTCTCAGTATTAATTTCAGAAAATAAATTCTCATATTTGCAAATATGCATGCATGATCCAGAATCAATCAAAAATACTTGCTTATTTTCTCCATTAAAATCATCTGAACTTCTAAAAACATGGTCTCTGTTCTCAGCAGACTTGCTCTTATGCTGCATCTGTGTTCTGTAGCTTCTGCTGTAACGTCCTTTGCTACTGGGTGCCCCCCTATTACTCTGACCATGTGCGCTGGTCATTTGTCCTTTAAATTCTCCATTAGACGCATGGTCTGAGTCACAGAATTTGGCCTTATGCGGCCCTTTACAGATAAAACATTCAATTTCCCTTTTAAATCTGTGCCCATGTTTCAAACTTAAAACAGACATTTCATCAGACAAAGTATGCTTTTGATCCCTTGAATCATACTCTTCTCTTAAGGCTGACAGTAAACCTTCCAGCTTTAAATCCTCCTGTTGCCTAAGGATCATAACTAGAAACTTATATGAGGGTGGTAAACCTTTCAAAATTGCAGAAATCATATCACTGTCATTAGGCATCTGTCCCAATTCTTTCAGCTGGTTATGAATTGCCATCAGCTTACTCAGCTCCTCGGGCAAACAACCCCCTTCCTTTATTCTGAAATCAAAGATCTGTCCCTTTAGGGAGTAAATCTTGCTGACGGTTTGGCCTCCATATTTTTCCTTTAGGTGTTCAATCATTAATCTGGAGGTTTCAATGGCATGTAAATTTGGGACTTCTAAATAATTTACACTCCCGAGAATTAGCTCCATGGCAAATCTATCTTTCATCTTAAAATCAGTTTTCTCTGGTTCAGTTATTGGAGCAACATCGGTTGTTAAAACATGTTCTGCATTGTGGGCTTGCAGTCTTTTCTTTAAATAGCCCTGCCACCATTGAAAATTATGCTGTGTTAGCTTTAAATTGGGCAACTCTCCCGCTGGGGCATTAAACATACTCATTGCCGTTTTGGGTTGATTTCCAGACTTAGAAGCTTTACTGGAATCTGGCTCCCCGTTGCTCATCTGTCTGGCTGGAAGCAGGCTGGCTGTAGATCAGGAACACGCGGGGTTAAAATCCTCTCCCTCTCTCTGTGTCTGCCGGCAGCGAACTTCGAAGTGCAGCTTACAGCTCGCTTTCTCCGCTCGTCTCGGCAGTCGTCCGTCGGCACGGCTCCGGGCTCACAGCAGGGTAAAATCCAAACGAAAAACTTCCTTAGCTGTTCCTTAGCAAGTGCAAGCTAGCATAGAGGTCCTTTGTTCAGCAAGAAACAAAGTTACTCTTTCTAAGCCGCAGCGTTTGCTTTAGCAGGAAGCAGAGAGGGGGGGGGAAATGATCCGTTTAAAATCCAGGCCTCATTCCCTGACTCTCTATCTCTCGATCTACCCAGGAAGCAATTTAAAAATTAAAATCCAAAAACCAAGGCGTACTCTGCTACCAATCTGCTGTAAAAAGATCACAAGAGAGAAGCACAAAGGAGGTGCCTTCTTGAACCTAGAAAGGAAGTCGCCTGTTTACAGTAATCAGTATAGCAATACCCTCTCTAGATTCGCGGGCTTTCTCCACATTGGCTGGCTGCCAGGTCCCTTCCGGGTCAGTGTAACACAATAGCACTTCAAGGTAACCAAGTTAACCCTATAATGACTCGAGAGTCCCAAAGGGTGAGATCGGTGGAGCTTTCCCTCCGCGCCGAACGGGGCGTCGTCGCACACAAGAACCCGACGGGGCTGCTCCTTTCCGGGCGACGACGCTTGGTGCCGCCCCTCGCCCGGCCTTCCGCAGCATGGGCGGCTTCGAGGAGGTCCCGACGGGCACCTGCCAGGAGATGTGCCCGGCCGGCGAGCTGGCGCTGCGGCGGCGCCAAGGGCGGCTGCATGTCTTGGAGCGGGGGCCGCCGGAGCAGGCGGTGAAGGAGTACTCGCGACCGGCTGCCGGCAAGGAGCGGTCACGGCCTGAGGAGCTGCGTCCACCGCCGGTGCTGCTGGCCACAGTGCGGCACCTCTTGGGAGAAGCGGCCCGCTGGCGTCCGGACGTGTCCGCCGCCGAGCAGTGCGCCTTCGTCACCGACCGCCTGCGCGCCGTGCGCCTCGACCTCACCGTGCAGCGCACCTCCGGCCTGCCCTGCGCAGCGGTCCTCGAGCGCTCGCTCGTCTACCTGCTCCGCGCCGGACACCAGCTCTGCGGAGAGCCGCCCGCCCGCTTTGACGCCCACTTGCACCGGGCCCAGGTCCAGGAGTGCTTCGCCGTCTTGCGCCGCGCCTACCGGAACGAGGAGGAGGACCGCGCCGCCGCCGAGCCCCTCTTCCAAGCGCTCTTCTTGCTGTACAACTTGGGTAAGCCGAGGGGGGCTGGGCAAGTGTGTGTAGGATCGTGGGCAAGAGTTGTGATTTGGGGCCCATTGTCCCACTCTGCTACAGTCTTCAGGTGGCCTTAGAGAGCGCCTTTCCTCCCTTTCCCTGCCCTGGCTTATGCAGTGGAGGAATAATCAAACTGGTCTGTCTTGCAGGGTTGTTGTAAGGGTTGCATGGGAATGCGGGAGAAGAGCTTTGAGCACTTGAGATGTTCTCTAGATGCTGGGTAGGTTCAATAGAATGGGAAGCAACTTCTTTCCATTGCCCTTGTTTTTGCAGTAAAGTCTCACCACTTTAGGGAGGGAGGGACCCCCATGGGATATACCACTCCCATGGGATATACCATTTCATTGGGGCATGCTCCCGGGTTGCTCTGTATATGGGCACCGTTTTCTGGCAGAATATGACTGCAGAGACTGTGGTCTTCTCAGTATTTTTATAGGCAGCTTACAATATAAATAAAACAACTATAAAAAATACCAAACCCCCCCCCCCTGCCTTGTGACTCAATAAATGAAGCCACAGCGCACAATTTTCGTTAGCCTGAGCAAGGCTGTTAACGATATTTTGGATGTCATTAATAGAAGAAGAAGAAGAAATTAGATTTATATCCCGCCCTTCACTCACTTGGCGTCTCAGAGCAGCTTACAAACTCTTTTCCCTTCTCCTCCCCACAACAGACACCCTGTGAGGTAGGTGGGGCTGAGAGAGCTCTGAGACAACTGTCTTTGAGAGAACAGCTGGTACAGAGCTATGGCTTGCCCAAGGTCATCCAGCAGGTGCAAGTGGAGGAGTGGGGAATCAAACCCAGTTCTCCCAGATTAGAGTCCACGCACTTAACCACTACACCAAACTGGCTCTTAATTCACAGGGTCGCCCACTTACCATAAAGCGGAAGCAACTTGATAGTAATTAACACGCACCCAAACTGCCTTGCGTTCTGCAAAGTAGAAAGGCAGCTGATAAATGTGTTAAATAAACAAATTAAATAATAGAAAAAACAACTAAATAAAATATTGAGCTTTAGGTTCCAGTCAGGTGCTCCAGATAATCCCCCAGAGTGTCTCCCTGCAATGCTAGCTGTAAGGGCTGGAAGTAATATCACCGTGACCTTCTGTTACTTTTCTCTCCTATCCACAGGTGCCCCAGATGCTCTCTGGCAGATTTTACAGCTCCCCCATCACATCCGAGCCTCCCCTGAACTTTCCACAGCGCAGGCAATCAACTTGGCTTACTTGGAGCGCAACTTTGCCCGCTTCTTCCGCCTGGCTCGGGAGCTGCCCTACCTACAGAGCTGTGCCCTCTATCCACACGTGGCCGAGGCCCGCTGCCTAGCCCTGCTCACCTTCAGCCATGGCTTCAGCAGCAAGAACTGCCGCTACCCTTTGGATCGCCTGGCCCACCTGCTGGCCGCAGACAGCCTCAAAGAGGCTGAGGCATTGTGCCAGGCACAGGGTTTGAAGATCCTGGAGGGAAGCATTGTCTTCCAGAAAGGATCTTTCAAAGACTCTGATGCCCTAAATCACAGGCCTTCCTGCCTGCTTGTGGGTGGGAAGTGGGGAGAGACCACTCTTTATGAGTTCACAGAGGGTATTTGTAGCTGAATGGAGGGACCAGTGTCTGCTCTGAGGGGTGGTGTTGGCCCCTCAGCCCAAGTTGCTGTCTCTACATAGGTGGCAAAGTGAGGTGGGAGACTGGATTCTTCTTGCCTCCGTGAGGCGGAGTGATGTTGGCCTCATTTTGCTGATGGTTTGGACTAGGTCCAGAGAAGGGTGGAACCATTGGGAGACTTTGAATGACCATTCACCTTACCAGGATGACTTCACCAGTAACAAGTTGTGGGGGTACCTGTTCACCCCATCCTTCTTTTGTGTAGATTGAGAGGGACAGCTCCCACACACTGTCCTGTGGTTCAATAAATACACTGTTCAGGGAGCTGCTATCGTAGCTGTGAAGCCAAGAAGAAGCCACAGGCCTCAGGGCTATCCAGTGTCAAAGGGTGCTCTTGCTTCCTCTTCAGACCCACATGCCCTGCTTTGGCGGTGGGATGTGTCTGGTTGCTGGAAGCAATTTTGCTTGCCTACACACTGTTAGATACCTCATGCAAGGTGTCGGTTATCAGAGACTGTTAAATTATCAAAATATTACAAGAGTGTGTTTTAAGCATGTTTTATTTAAAATTTAAAACTTTAATTGTGTTTGTGTACTTTATAAGTTTATATCCCACTACCTGGTATTACATTTTAAGACACACATGGCCCGGCCCAACAAGTTCTCATTTATGTCAGATCTGGCCCTTATAACAAATGAGTTTGACACCCCTGTTTTAGTACCTTGAAAAATAATAATAAAAAAACCCTTGTCTTTAGGGTGGGAGGAGAGGAGAGGGAGTGTTTTGATGATGATAGTCCAATCATTGGAAATGTGGGTTGGAGCTAGGTGGGACAAAGAAAACTACAAAAATGTTACGCACAAGGAAAAAGCCAACTCAAAATCAGCTTCCAAAAAAAGACTGGGATAAAAGTGGTCTCAAAAAATGGGGGGGGCGGACCAAAAAAGAAGATGCAAAAAATAAAGGCATAAAAATGCATGCAGAAATTGGGGTAAACCAAAGCAGTATGGGGCCAGAACCAACGGAGAAAAAATGCAAAAAAGCCCTATGTTTAGCAATAAAGGTGTGTAAAGGCAGGGCTTTTTTTGTAGAAAAAGCCCAGCAGAAACTCATTAGTATAATAGGCCACACCCAACAGCAGAAACTCATTAGCATATTAGACCACACCCCTGATAACACAGCTCATTAGCATAATAGGTGGGAGGCTGGGAAAGCACAGGACAGGCATGGAAGCTTGCCTCCCCCCCCCACCCCACAAGGAAATCCCAAGGGGCTCCCCAGAGGGAAAGATGGCATTTTAACATGCCACCTTTCCCTCTTGTGTGTAACGTGGGGAGGGCAGCGTGATCTATAGCCACACACGCACAGAGTTTTTGACTGTAGGCATGGCCAACTCAGAAGCCAGCCGGAATTCCACTCCTGTGCGTACCTGCCCAAAAATAGCCCTGTGTAAAGGTAAAGGTTTCCCTTGCTCGAAAGCCAGTTGAATCCGACTCTAGGGGGTGGTGCTGTTCAAAGACTTTTTCTATGGTCATGTGGCTGGTATGAGTAAATGTCGAGGCGCACGGAATGCTGTTACTTTCCCACCAAAGTAGTACCTATTTATCTACTTGCAATTTCTTGCTTTCCAACTGCTAGGCTGGCAGGAACTGTGCCTGGAATTGTTTGCCAGAGCACCTGTGTGAAGCCTACTCTCATACTTCATTCAAATCCTTCTCTAGGACCCATTTCCCCCATGAAACCTTTGGCACAAACTCTTCCTTGATAAAACTAAGCCTAACTGAAATTAATTCACAGCATTCCCTTTGTACAATGTTAAGCATCTTTAGGTGGGGATCCACCTAAAGCATCAGGCATGGTGCAGAGAAGTTGCTTGTGCTTCTACCTCTGACAGATCTCCATGGAGGTGCCCAGTAAAACTGGCTGCCAGAGGGGCCACTGTCCATCTCTCAGTGTCCATGACAGGAGTCACTCTACCCACACACCTCTGTGTTGCTCCCACGTGGTCACATAGCAATAAAAAGGATAGAATGAGTGGCATGAAACATTTACACACACATGAGTTGCACCTGTGGCCAATCTGCTGGAAGGAGGTGGATTCACAAAGCAGGCTTTGAATGCAACAAAGGAGGACAATGTTGGGAGGGGGGGGACTCCTGGAGAACTGACTGCCTGTGAGGAGAGGGTGGAGAAATAATTCCCCAGCACAGCGCTTTAAGCACATGAGAACCTGGTTAGTGATACTCCCATTCCCAGGGCTGTGTGCACAAGATGATCTTAAATTATCAGTGATGCTACGTGGCAGGGCTAGGATTAATTACACTCCCTCTAATCCCATCTGCAATGTGAGGAAGCTCACTGTGGAATTCACGGCTGGGTTGTTGTAAGCCGCTCTCTCACAGCTCCAGTCAGAAACCTGGGGATAGCAATACTAGACTCAAGGTGCTCTCAGCCAAAGTGCTGTTCCCTGACTGCAACTGCAGTAGGGATATATGATATAATGGTTATTTATAGCGCTTCAGCAGTGTGCATGGCACATAGCAAACTGGTCCTTGCCCTGAACTGCTGACCATCTAAAGATATAATGCAAGAGAGACCAGTGAAAACATTTCTGTTGTATGTCCTCAAGCTTAATTTTGGCCAAGAATGTGTGGCAGGTGTGGGCTAAGGGTTGTACACAAAGTTCTGTGGGAAAGGTGGGTTATGAGGAGGGATTCCAAGGAAGTTAGAGGCAGTATTAAAAAGGTTTCTAGGGGGCTATCGGCAGCATAAGGGAGTATACAAAGAGTATACAAAGGATGATAATGGGATAAGGTGTTCCTTGGGGTACCTGGAGGATCTTTTTAAACTCCCAGTATAATAGGGGAGAGTTGTCTGAGAGTAAAAGTTACCACACTGTTTAGGATGCTGAAACAGTCATTGAACAAGATAATCTGGATGTTTGGGTGTCATTAATATGCTGAACAACTCTATATTACATTCATTAAACAACCTGTCTCTGTCTTGAATCAGTGACCCTAGACTGGATTCACTGATGTAGTTAGGGGCCAAGCTAAAATGCAGGCCAAACAAGATGTAGGCTGAGAAGTCTGATCTGCTGGAAGGGGTTGATTTAATGATAATCTCCAAATTAGCAATCTATTGCTTTTACTGCAGCCTGAAGAATTCTTTGGGAACTTTTTTTATGCTAGGCCACCCATAGCAAGCCACCCACAGCAAGAGCAAAGAAGTGTGGGAATAACTTTTTGTGGCATTTTAGTAACATTCAGTGGCATACTAAATAATGGGTACATTGCATTAGATAACCCTCACTATATAATCACAGTAGACTGTATGATGGTACTGTTTGATCCTTTTTCCTTACATGGACACGCATGAATCTACTTTATACTGAATCAGACCATGGGTCTGTCATGGGCAGTATTGTCCACTCAGACTGTCAGCAGCTCTCCATGGTGTCAGGCAGAGGTCTTTAGCTCCTCGTCCTTTCAGCTGGAGATGCTGGGGGTTGACTGTGGCACCTTCTGCATGCAAAGCAGAGGCTCTTCCACTGAGCCACAGCCTTATGTAAAGTGCTTTTAGCATCGAATAGAGAAACCGAGAACTTTTGAGTAGCTGTGATCATTATGCAGCCGTCCATCCCCCTCCAGGTAGAACCCACCATTTATTGTGAAAACATGGTGGCAAGAGTATTTGTGATGGCATTCGTGTTGGCTGACTATGTCAAACTATATGATCCTGGAGGAGATGGCTCATTCACAGTTCTCTCTGGATATATGGGTACACTTTGGAGACACTTTGCAAAATGGGGATGAAGTTTATACTGTCCTGCCTTACAGGGCTGTCGCACGAGTAAACTTGGGAAATTTTAGAGATAACAAATACAGCCCACGGTTACTATTACTGTACTGGAGAGGACGAGGACTGACTGTTGGAGAGAACGTGCTCACGTTCATAACAACGCAGAGTGACGCCCGTGTAAACCCGTGGGTTTCGACGACCTCTGTATCAGACACCACCTGTTCGGACTGTTCAGGTTTATTCTCGGAAGTGCTCACATCGTGTTTTGATATTGTTTTACTATGTATTCCTGTGTCGCTGTCTTTGGAACTGCACTGTTGAATTGTAACCATATGGTTGATATTCAAATAAAATTATTTTGAAACGGGGACACATACACCCCCCCATAAAGGCCTCTACGAAGCGGAGCGAGGCGCGGTTGCTAAGGCGACACTGCCGTTTCCGCCGATTGGTCACTCTGACAAAAGAAGGCGGGGCTCGATCGGCGGAGGCCGCGTCCGGAAGACGCGTTTCATCCTAGAGAGGCGAACCGGAAGATGAAGCGAGAGGCTGTGAGTGGGCGATGGAGGAGCCAATTACGAGGTTTGTTGTCAGGGGGCCTGTTGTCAAGCGCCCTCTCGCTGCCTGTCGAGCGGGAGCTTGGCGGCGGCAGTAGTCAACGCTAAGGGCCGTGGGGCCGGGTGGGCGGGCAGGTAGACCTCCTGGTAGATTTTGGCTGCCCTGCCGTTGAAGGGTGAGTGGCCTGAGGCTCGCGAAGAAGCCCACCCCAGCCAGGCGGGGGCGCCGAAGGCGGTGAGGCCTTGGTCCGCTTCCCTTTCCCCTCAAGTGAGTGGGAGGAGGCGCTGAGGGAAGCCTCGTGGGCCGCCTCCCCCTTGCCTCTGCCCGTATCAAAGCTTGTAGTTGAGTTCCTTGGTGGGCTGCCTTGTAGCGCTGGTAATAATAATAGTCAGAATAATACCAATAATAGTAATATTGTTAGAGTACCTCCTATGTTGCCTTCTCAAATGAACGAGGTCACTCATGTTAACTGCTAATTAGAACAGCTGTTTCTAATAGACTATTTGGAAGAACAGAATAATTGCTGCAAGGTAGTCGCCTGCCCACACCGCCACTTATTATTAGTGCTATGTATACTTTATTATAATAGGATATATATCTCAGTGGTACAGCATCTGCTTTGCATGCAGGTAGGTATCGGGTTCAGTTCCTGGCACCTTCATTTCAAAAGGATCAGATAGTGTGACCCTGGAGAGATCTGGAAATTGGAATATAGAACCCTGACCTTGATAGACCCAAGGGCCTGACTTGGTAGAAGGCGGCTTCGTATTTTATTTGGTAGAAGGCGGCTTCGTATTTTATTTGCGTAGGACTCTGCACTGTGTGTGGAATATTTGTACTGTTAATATCATTTGGATGGGTTGCTAATTCAGGTTTAAAACTGCTTTACATGCATCAGTTTGTGGTAGCCCTGTTAGGCTGGTCAGTGTCATTATTCCAGAATTAAATTTGAGAGGATGGCTTAGCTAGGGCCACAAAGTAACAGTGTATGATTTGGACTTCATGGATCACAGTTCATCCTCTTAGCTTGTGGCTACTGGAGATGGGGCTACTAGATTCCCTCCTAGAATAGGCTTCATATTTACCTGACACTGATTCTCCCACTGCTGGGAAGTTGCACTTGTATTCTTTGGTATGTGATGTTGTACTCAGATTAATGTGCAGTTGTGGTTGAATGTCAGATGTTCTGTGTCCATTACGCTAGAATCTGGTTCAAATATCCTGTCTGGCATCAAGTTTACTAGCTGACTCTGGGCTAGTCCCAGCCTAATTTTCTTCACAGGGTTGTCATGAGGATAATCTGCTGAAAGGAGAGCTGTGTACACTTCCATGAGCTCCTTAGAGGAAGGGCTGGATAAATAAATATATTTGGTCAATAGACATTATTTTAGAAATGAAGTGTTCATTGATTTAGCTACTGTACATTAAAGAAAACATATGTAGTAATGACTGCAGCAATTTTATTTTTCATCAGATTTAAAATATGTTTTTAAATCGCTCATTAGTATGCTGCCTCTGTGGTAACCACACTGTGAGGATTTAGGCATACAGTTAATTTCTTCTAATATTTGTGATGAGGTTCATATCAATGATACATGTCTTCAAAGGAAACTAGTTTGGTCCTGAAAGATTTGGGAGTGGGTATCATTTTGTGCTCCATTGCCTGGTTATGCACCACTACCTGTAGGTGATGGTGTTCTTGGATTATGAGCTGTGTATTGACAACTGGCCTTATCGGTCGTCCTTAAAAAAAAAAAAGTTGTGTGCCATTTCTGTGTGAGAAGCGTGTTAAATATAATGTTGTAAAAAACATTTTAGTGCTTTAAGGATATTCACACAAATACCCCTGTAAATAGCCAGTTTGGTGTAGTGGTTAAGTGCACAGACTCTAATGTGGGAGAACCGGGTTTGATTCCTTTCTTCTCCACTTGCAGCTGCTGGATAACCTTAGGCAAGCCATAGTTCTATCAGGGCTGTTTTTGAAAGAGCAGTTCTCGAAAGAGCTCTCTCAGCCTCACTTACCTCACAGGGTGTCTGTTGTGGGGCAGGGAAGGGAAAAGGAGATTATAAACCGCTCTGAGACTTTGAGTGAAGGGTGAGGTGTAAATCCAATCGCCTCCTCCTCTTCTTCTAAATAGGTGATGGTGTGTATTGGGTTGTGCTCCAAGAAACGGCTGTTCAGATATGCAGACATATGAGTCACCTTATTAAGCTCTTTAAAGTTGTTTGTTTGCTTTTACCATGCTTTGCTGGAATAATTGATGTAATTCTGCTGTCTTTCAGGTTAATTGCTTCCCAGGATCTGGCTCACTTAATGGAAGAAACAGGCCTCTGGATCTAGGAGGAGATGGCATAGCAATAACAATAATTGTTCTAAGGAACATTTTGTTGACTTGACAGCTGCAGGGCAGTTCACAAACTGGAGCTTCATACCTGTGGGGTTTTGCCCCATACACACTGATGAAAACACAGCCTTTGGGCAGGATAAATTGGTTCTCTTGAGTGGTGTCAGACCCCTGTGATGGCAGCTGCAGTCACCACCAAGACAGCTTGGAAGCTGCGTGAGTGAAATGCTCTCTCCTGTCATTGCTAGCTAGTTCTTTGCCATATCAGCAGCTCCACTTTGGAGCATATTAATTCCATCTTGGTTCCTTTCCCTGGGTCTTGCTACTGTATTTTCTCTTCCTTCTTTCCTTCTCTCAGCCTTCCTACTTTTCTGGGGAGGCTTGTTCATGGGGTATAGGACTTAATGCTGCTGGGAACACCAGCTCTTGCTTTCAGGCTTGGAGAGAGAAGTGCCAAAAGGCAAATTTGCTGCACTTTAGTATAAGTTCAGTTTACTGATGTGCTTTGCGGGGAGCAATGATGGGCTGCTGCTTATACAAAAAGATCCCGAGCTATCTTGAGTATCAGTTGGAGGTTTCAGGACTTACAGTGGACAGCTGCCTTAACAGGTGGTGAACAAATTTCTGCTTAGCTAAGAGTGCTTAAAGATCGCCTGGTGTTTGTCTGGTTCTGACATATCATTGTATACAATTGGTGCTATCATTTTTGCACTTGTTTCCTCTCACTATTGTCTAGCTTTGGGTATTAAATCTAATTCTTTACCCCCTATGCAATCCTTTATCATCAAGGGAGATAACAAAAAATATGCTTCTCTGCACAGGGGATGGACACACACACATACAATAAGTGACATTAAAGGAGGTTTAAGAACAATTTGTTCAAAATTTCCTACTCCCATGGGGAGAAGCCCTGCAGGTAGAGAAAGTTATTGCCTTTGGAGAAGAAGAGATGAGCCAATGCTACACATGTAGATTCCTCAGTGCAGCCCCAGACTAGGAAATGCTAAGCTGGCAGCCTGCATTGTTGAACGTCTTCATTTACTAACTTTAGAGATATCCAGTACCTCTTTAAGAGTAGAAGAGGAGGAGAGAACTCTGGATAGACAAGTGCTCTCATTTAACCTGCATACATAAGATGAACCCTGCTGAACCAGGACTCCATTTAGACCAGTATTCTGTTTCACACAGTGGCTAACTGGTTGCCCTGGAGGCCAACCAATGGGACATAGAACCCAAGGCCATCCCTCAATATTGCCTTCTAGCACTGGGCTTCAGAGGTTTACAGTACATTTGTAATGGCTACTAGACACGGCAAGTAAAAGTGACTTCCATATTCAGGTCACTTTTACTTGCTATGGTTAGTAGCCATTACAAATGTATTTCTGTGGAGGCTGTCCCAGACAAGAGACCTTAGTATGTTTATCCAGAAGCAGTTGTTGCAAATTCCCAGGTGGGTGGCAAACTAGGTCGGCTCTGTACAGTTATTAAGAGCACTGCTCTTCTGCTGAGTGTGTATAGCTGTACTGTTTAATT
This sequence comes from Lepidodactylus listeri, assembly GCA_029233225.1. NCBI lineage: Eukaryota > Metazoa > Chordata > Lepidosauria > Squamata > Gekkonidae > Lepidodactylus > Lepidodactylus listeri. The sequence continues at coordinate 141,810,798 of JARCFY010000003.1, forward strand.
GTTCTGACAGTTGGAGACAACAGCATTTAGTGCTGGGGGAAATCTCCAAGTGAAAAGAAGGAAGCAGCCAATCAGGAGGATGTGGAAGGCAAGGGAACTCTTCTAGTGTCTGGCAAACATTTGTTGGAAAGGAAATTTCATTTTGAGGTTACAGCTCATTTGCAGATAGCAAGGGATGGTGTCGCTCAGGTTGTGGTATTCATTATTGTTTGCAGATTCTGAGCTCAGCAATTGGGCTTCTGGCCTGATGCCTGTCTTGTTCCAGCTTATGCACCTGCAGCAGGGTGGCATAGGGCTTCCTATCTCTCTCTTTTAAAAAAAACCCAAACTCTTATTCAAAATGCTACCATGTGCATAAAGCACACAACTTTTCTCTACAATAACTTTTCTCTATTGCTTTGTCATTAAATGGGCGCTTAAATATATTGTTGTATGTGGGGTGTGGGATGGTAATAAGACTGATCATGGAAAGTACTCAGGCTTTACATTTGCTTTGTTCTGCAGAGGAAATCACAGCTCACAGCAGCAATGTTTCTTCACTGGTGCTGGGAAAAAATTCGGGCCGGCTGCTGGCAACCGGTGGAGATGATTGTCGGGTTAATATCTGGTCAGTTAACAAGCCCAACTGTATTATGGTAAGAATTGGCTAAATCTCCTTTGGCTTTCAGGAAAGTGGGCCAGGAAATAATAACTTTGCCAGGGAGAAAACTGTAGCGGTTTAAAGCACTGGAGTTCAACAAGGGGGAAAGCTCATCCTCTCTGCGTTGCCTGGGGAGGGGAGGAGGAGGCAATGTGGTTGTAAAAAAGAAGAAAGAAAAGGAGAAACATTTCAAAAGCCATTAGGGATATTTTTCCCCACCTGTAAATAGTAACAATAGGTTGGCCACCAATTAATGCTGTCTTCATATCTAGGTTTGTCTTAAATGGATTAAAAAGAAGCCTCATCCTGAAGCACCTGGAACTCATCCATTACCCCCAGTACCCCCCCCCCCCAACCATGCAGAACTCTAGGTGTCCATAGTTGGTCTTACTACCTTTCCCCAGCAGAATTAACTAGTGAGTCCTGCGCAAAGTAAATTAGGCTTGGGTGGATTTCTTTTGCCTTGGCACTCTTCCAGAGTGTTCTTCAAGGGGGTGAGAAGAAATTCTGATGAATTCCTGATATCTTCAAGACAAGAGGTTAGTTAGGGCCGATCATGGTAGGATTCAAATCCAGTTTCCTCTTCTTGCAAATCTTGAGATTCTGCTTCATCCCATCTCTATTTTTTGACCCAGGTTGGCCGAAGCTGGGGCAGCCATCAGATAGTACATATTGGTCATCAGTAGTGCAGAACTTTTCTGGCCCCGCTGGTGGACCTCCTGATGGCACCTGGGTTTTGGCCACCGAGTGACACAGAGTGTTGGACTGGATGGGCCATTGGCTTGATCCAACATGGCTTCTCTTATGTTCTTGCGTTAAATTCCTGGACCACTTTTTCTTTACTGCTAATTGTCATGGGGCAGGTGAGTCAAACTAGAAGCTTCTCTTATAGCATAGGAGTTGATTTGCTGTGGCTACAGTACTGCTTCAGTAACAAATGAAAGAACCATCTGGGCAAGCCAATTTCCAGTTAAAGAGGCATTAAGTGGAAAGGAGTCTCTGCATTTGTATTGGCTGGCAGTTGCCAGTGGGAACTGGGTGGCACTTGGGAGGGGCCATGGCTCAGTAGAAGAACATCTCTTTGGCATGCAAAAAGTCACATGTTCAATTCCTAGCATCTCCTGTTAAAAGAGTCAGGTAGCAGGTGATGTGAAAGATTGCTGCCTGAGACCCTGACGAGCTGCTTCCAGTCAGAGTAGACAGTACTGACCGTGATGGACCAAGGGTCTCATAAGAGAACATAAGAGAAGCCAATGTTGGATCAGGCCAGTGGCCCATCCAGTCCAACACTCTGTCACACAGTGGCCAAAAACACCAGGTGCCCTCAGAAGTTCCAGTAGTGGGAGCAGGACACTAGAGGGATGGCTTCCCTCTTGAAGCCGTCCATGCTTGTAGCCGCCACCACCTCCTGTGGCAGTGAATTCCACGAGTTAATCACTCTTTGGGTGAAGAAGTACTTCCTTTTATCTGTTCTAAACCGACTACTCAGCAATTTCATGGAGTGCCCACGAGTTCTTGTATTGTGAGAAAGGGAGAAAAGGACTTCTTTCTCTACCTGCTCTATCCCATGCATAATCTTATAAACCTCAGTCATGTCACCCCTCACCTCAATATTATATTCAATGTATCATTGAGTATAAATTAGTTTCATATGTTCACCTGGGAAGGTGGTTCCTTTCCATACAGATGTTGCTTGGCTTCCAGAAAGGTGACCAAAGACAACTGCATTTTCTAGTCAAAAAGATCAAGGTGGGTAACCATGTTAGTCTTTCTATAGCAGCAGAAAAGAGCAAGAGTCCAGTAACGCCTTAAAGACTAATAAAATTTGTGGCAGGGGATGAGCTTTCATGAGTCACGGCTCACTTCTTCAGATATCTTCAGATATCAGAAATTCACTGCCAGGATATGGTGGCGGCTACAAGCATGGACGGCTTCAAGAGGGAATTAGATAAATATATGGAGCAGAAGTCCATCAGTGGCTATTAGCCACAAAGTATAGATAGGAACTCTCAATCTGGGGCAAGTGATGCTCTGTATTCTTGGTATTTGGGGGGGGGGGGGACAACAGTGGGAGGGCTCCTGCCCCCACTGCTGAACCTTCTGAGGGCACCTGGTGTTTTTGGCCACTGTGTAACAGAGTGTTGGACTGGATGGGCCACTGGCCTGATCCAACATTGACTTCTCTTATGTTCTTATCTTCTTTAAAGTGCTGCTGGACTCCACAAGAGTGGAGTACGTTGCTGGTCTAGCCACAAAATGGAGAACACCAGCATTGCCAAAGTGCTTTAATGATGACCATATTTCCTACAATGTAGTCCAGTAATATATGTTGGGAGTCGGTAGACTTTCATCTGGACTGTCATAGGGCAAGCTAGTTGCTTCTTTGATCTGAATACACTGATGAGGTGTTAAATGCATATTCCACTTCTTAAGAAGACTCTTCCCTTTTGTTAAACTCTTCACAATTAGGACTTAACGCCTTTTGGTGAATTTTCTAAACTTACAACAAACAGATTGTATTTTTCTATGAAACTCATTGAATATTGTCATATGTATTGCATGGCTTGTTTGAAAATTATATAAAAACTATGGAATGCATTTGTACGTAATTATCATTAGTTAGTCTGTCATGATTTAATCTTTTTTTATATGGATGTTTCCGTGATTCTCCCTTTGTTTGGTTGCAACCATAACTGCGTGGTTTGTAGAGGTTTGGCGGCTAATCTTTGAGAACAGAAGGTGGGTGGGTGGGGTACTTTGCAAGACAGATTTTGCGTGCGTGTTATTGGGCAAGTACATAAGCACCTTTTGCATAGGGTTATCATACAAGCACAAGATAGCATTAACCTGAAACAAAGTTCTAGCTCTAACTCTTAAGCCTGCTGACACTGTAGGTCAGAAAGTGATCATTCTCATACAATTAAATATTTGTTTCCTAGTTAGAGTGATAAACTTTAGCAGCAAGGTCATCTGTGTTTTCTCTTGTTATGTAAAGAGATATGGAGCCAGATCCACAGTTTCAAGTACACTGGAACTCTTAAGGACAATCTTGCTTGGAATCTTACAGGTTTCTCTCCCCTCCATTAGTGCCATGGGCATTGTTTGCAGTCTGTTTAATGTATTTTCCTCCAAGGAGCTCAGAGCAGCATACATGATTTGCCTTTCCTCCATTTTACCCTCACAGCAGCTCTGCAAGGTAGATTAGGCTGAGAGAGCAAAGGGCAACTGGCCCACGGTTCCCCAGTGAGCTTCAAAGCAGAGTGGGACTTGAACATGGATCTCCCAGAGCCTACTCTGACCAGTGTATCACTCTAGCATTCTGTGGCTATAAAAAAAACACTTTATGCTTTATCAGGTAGAGACTGTAGAAGATATTTTTCAAAAAAAAAATCTCTTCCTTTCCAAGATGAAAAAATTAAAGTTTAAAAGCAAAAAAGCCACGGAATGTTTATATCAGTTATTCAAGTTCTGAGAGCCAGTTTGGTGTAGTGGTTAAGTGCGCGGACTCTAATCTGGGAGAACCAGGTTTGATTCCCCACTCCTCCACTTGCACCGGCTGGATGACCTTGGGCAAGCCATAGCTCTGTACCAGCTGTTCTCTCAAGGACAGTTGTCTCAGAGCTCTCTCAGCCCCACCTACCTCACAGGGTGTCTGTTGTGGGGAGGGGAAGGGAAAGGAGTTTGTAAGCCGCTCTGAGACGCCAAGTGAGTGAAGGGCAGGATATAAATCCAATCTCTTCTTCTTCCTCTCTTTTTCTAATTTGATATAGGTTAATTAAAAAAAGATCAGTCTCTGCGGAATAGTAATTTCAGTTACTTAGCCTGATCTTATTTTGTATTCCATAGGCAAAATTAAGCTGTCTGTATTCTAATAGCAGTTTAGTTCTTGGGTCTTTTCTTAATCCACCAGTAGGAGGAACTCACCTGGGAGGCTGGTGCAGTGGTATCTTCTGGGGCTGTGAACATGGCTGTCATGTAACTCTCACACATTCCCTACCTTGAACTGCAGAAAGAACTGTAGCGATCATTCTCGGATCCTCAAAGCTGCTGCTGTGAGCTCTGATTCGAGGTGAGACTTTGTTTGGTTCATTGCTGCTCTTTATGTCTTGTCCAGAGTTTGACTGGTCACACAACTCCAGTGGAGAGCGTGAAGATCAATACCAGTGAAGAGCTGATTGTTGCAGGGTCACAGTCAGGTTCCATTCGAATCTGGGACCTGGAAGCTGCCAAAAGTAAGTTCAGAGCCAAGTTGTTTTGTGACTTCCAATTTCTAAATTGCATTGCAGCTATCTGGCTTTGTTAACAGCACTGATTAGATTCTAAAAAATTGTATGCTTAGACTTCACCCAGTTTGTATTAATTTCTAACTAATTTCATTTTAAACCATATTATGTTTTGAACTGAGGTTTTAAAGTATCTGCCTGATCTTAATTTTTTAGAAGGGATATTTTTTGGCGGAGAGGAATCAGTGCTTGCTAGCTTTGCTGTCTGACATGCGCTCTATTCTGTGTTGAAACTGTTTAGCTGGGTTATCTCAATATTTCTCGACAGGGAGGGTGGGATACAAAAATTAAATAAATAAATATATTTTTTTCTTACCCAGTTTAACTGGGTTATCTCAATATTTTCCTTCCTTCCCAGTTCTTCGTACTTTAATGGGTCACAAAGCAAACATCTGCAGCCTAGATTTTCATCCTTTTGGAGGCTTTGTAGCTTCGGGCTCAATGGATACTAATGTTAAGGTAAGCTTGCACTGAGTATGTCTCTTTGGCAGCAGTTAGTTGCCTGTGGAATATTTCTTCTGCAGCACCTGCATATTGGTTTGTATTGAGGGGTGCCGCTGATATTCTTGCTTGACATGTCTGAAATTCTGTTGCTAAACGCAGCCTCTGTAGCAAGCTGGCAACTTATCCCTGGGCGTTTTTGAACCGTGTCTGCATTTAACTAACAGTCCTCAGATTTTTCCCCCAGTTGAATGATAGTTCCCATTATTGGTGGGTGGTTGAAAAAGCTGCTTATCATTGGACATAAAAAAGGAAAATACATAGCTTGTGAAACTCACTGTTCCCTGGACTTAGTCTAATAATATCTAATGTAATTACATGATTCAAAAAAACTTTGTTTTAATCAGGTCTTTTGAAAAATTTTCAGAGCATTTCCAATTTTGTAACTTCTTTTCTTTCCCCCCCTCTTGTGTAGCTTTGGGATGTTAGGAGAAAAGGCTGTGTCTTTAGGTATAAGGTAAGAGAAAATGTTCTATCTAGGTCTCATGTAGGACTCTGCTAGGACACCTCTAAAATCTCCTGTGCCATTTGCTGTTATTACAAAAATGTACCTAGAAACGTCTTTGAACCCAGGATATACATGCTTTGGCAATGTCTCTGATTCCTCTGCATGAATATCTAACAACTGAGCCACCAAAGTCTGCAGTGGCACTATTTTTGTAAGCTTCTGCACAGCTGTATTCTGCTCATTTAATATCTATTTACTTAAGTTGTCACTGTGTTCAAAGGTTCCAGGTAGCTTACAAAATGTCTAGTGTCTTGTACATGTAACTTAATATAGTGAAACAAGATGACCTGTCCTGCTACACTGGGGCAAAGATGATATTGTTAATGTAGTATTGAAGTCAGAGAAATGCCACAATTTATTTATTTATTTATTTATTTATTTTAGTTTTTATATCCCGCCCTCCCCGCGAGCGGGCTCAGGACGGCTAACGAGGGCTTAAAGCCATACACATCATAACAATTTAAAATCATTTAAAACACAACAACAATAAAACTTCGTTACTTGGCAGCATAGACTGCTTCAGTAAAATTACAGTACCCACTAAAATGCTTCCAATATCTTTAAGATGGTATCCTCTCTGGTCACAAGCTATTTGTAAAAAAACTGGTTAGAGACAATTAAAATCAAAGCAGAGTAACAAATACATTTTACAAAGGGAAGCATTAATAAGCAAAGTGCACCTCAAAATATTTTTTTCAAGATGATTCTCATTCCAAAAACTTCAAAAGGCAAAAAGAAGTTAATCGTACAGTTATTAGAATTAGTCTTTCCTCTTGAGTAACCTTAAGCAGGCAAATATTATGAGATAATTTATGTCCTTTAAGTAATGTGCATCCACAGTACACCACATTTAAATAAGGTTTTTAGTGTCCAAAGCACTTCCAATATATTTTTGGCAAAGAACTCATTTTCAGAGTTCTTTGGATACAATGGATGACTTCTGTCTACTGCATAGGCGTCAACTTCAGGGGGGCTGGGGAGCTGGAGCCCCCCCCCCCCGCACTTTTCCAGGAGGTGCTGAGCCTCCACCAGAAACAATGGACTGTGATGTCTCTGGCCCAGCCCCCCCCCCCGGGAAATTGGAAAGTCTACACCCTTGGTCTGCTGCTCTGACCCTTTGAGAAAGGGCAGGATGCAAAAGTGTTACTGTTAAAAGCAGTTCCATTATAAAGCGATGAAGAGAGAGATTTAGTTTTCTTGTCAGCTAATAGCTCCTGTTATTTACCCAGAATTTAGACCTGACAAAGAGAGGGGGTAGCTGTATGTTACCCTGTTGCAGCGCTAACAGCCTGATGCCATTATAGATTAGCAGATTTATTGTGCATCAGCTGGGTTGCCTTGACAGGAATAATCCACCTTTATGTTCGGTACAAAAGACCCGCAGACAGGCTGTCTGCTGGGGCCTCATTCTCTTCAATGTAGATGACCTGATTTTTTGGGGGGGCGGGGTGTCAAGAGGCATGCTGCACAGCCAGTTGCCTCTTGAATCATGACAGAATAGCAGCTACCGAAGTGGTGCGCTACACTAAGGAAGAACGGTCCTGCCTATGGCTCGCATTCTGAAAGTGTCGTGCTGTTTCCATGGAACACACCATATCCATTTGTTTTTACAGGGTCACACGCAAGCAGTCCGGTGTCTCCGATTTAGCCCTGATGGGAAGTGGCTGGCATCCTCATCAGACGATCACACTGTGAAGGTAAGAGTATGGTGGCATGGACCTTTTCACCGTCTGGCACACCTGTTCCTGGGGTGGCAGTGGCAGTCGCTCATGTTTGCCTGCCTCCCTGCTGTTATTTTCTTTTGTGAAGAACGATGCTCTTGTTTAGAAGGATGAGATACGGGCCTGGGCAGCGTCACTCGGCTTAAAGCTTGACTGTACTTTCTTCTCGCCAGCTCTGGGATCTGGCGGCCGGGAAGATCATGTGCGAGTTCACAGAACACACGGGCCCAGTAAACGTCGTTGAATTCCACCCCAATGAATACCTTTTGGCCTCTCGTAGCTCTGACAGGTAAGTGCTTGCTGGTAAACTAGGACATTGGCTATGCTGCAGGATGAGAGAGCGGCAGAAGCCTCAATGCCATGTTGTAAACATTCATACTTTAGCTTCTGGGCTTTGAACTATTGTGATGGAGGAAGGTGTTAAAAATGTGAAAGCTTAGACTTGGGTAGCCCAGGCAAGCCCGATCTCGTCAGATCTCAGAAGCTAAGCAGGGCTGACCCTGGCAAGTACTAGGATGGGAGACCTCCAAGGAATACCAAGGCTGGGACACAGAGACAGGCAATATCAAGCCACCTCTCTGAAATGTCCAGACCCCACTAGGGGTCACCAGAAGTTACCATGACTTTCAGTCACACAAGTGCATACACACACATACACACACACAAAGTTTGACAGAAAAGAATATGGGTCTGGTTAGGGAGGGAGCATACTGCTTTGTGAAATGCGGAAGTTCAGTTCTCAGAGCCTCCTCCTTGGTAGTTTGCATAGTTTTTCAAAAACTTCCCGGTATAGTCCTGGCAGCCTTATCTTGTATAATGTTCAAACAAAGGACTTTGGCACAGATGTTCTGGCTCCTCAGTTAATCTTGGCAAAGTCACGCTTCTTTCCTTTTTTTTTTTTGGCCTCTGACAGTGGTTTCACCTACTTGGCTTGAGAGATGACTTTAAAATATGCGCTCTCTTAATGTGATGAGAAATCTGCAACCGAGGACTTGGCCAGCTCATTTGGTTCAGAGGTGGGCAGACTTTGTGTTTCTGGGAGCATCAGAACTTTGGAGCTGCCAGTCACAAAGTGGCAGCTTGTCCAGAAATTACAGTGTTTTAGAGCTTGTCTGCCATGCTCAGGTGAAGAAGACTTTCCCGTGCTGTTTTCCTGAAGCAAAACACCTCCATCCCCTCCCCAAATTGTAACTTGCTGCACAGGGAGAAATATATAGTTACTTCTGTGTCCTCTAGAGCAGGCAAATAGCAGCTTTGGTGCGGGGGGAAAAGTCCCTAGAATGCTCCTCTCCTGTCCAGAGCAAAGTTGCATGGAAGAGGAATGGACAGGAATGGCAGCTGCTGTCCTTTCCCCTTCTGGAGCAAAGGGGTGCATGTGTGCATGCTCTGCCTCCTTCTTTGCGAAAAAGAGAAACTGCTGTAGCTTTAAAAGGCAGGACAAGGAAGTGACTACAGAAGTACTGGAGGAGGGGTGGAGAGCTGCTCTGAACTGATTGACAAGTGACCGGTCACTCCCGACAGACCTTCTGGCCACCCTGACAAGGCTTCATCCTAGCCTCACTATCTCTGGAACAACTAATTATGCCATTTGCTGTCTTTAGAGCCAGTTTGGTGTGGTGGTTAGGAGCATGGACTCTAATCTGGGAGAACCGGGTTTGATTCTCCACTCCTCCACATACAGCTGCTGGTGTTACCTTGGGTCAGTCACAGCTCTCTCAGAGCTGTTCTCTCAAGAGCAGTTCTCTCAGAGCTCTCTCAGGCCCACCTACCTCCCAGGTGAAGGGAAGGAAATTGTAAGCCACTCGTGAGTGAAGGGCGGGGTATAATTTCAGTCTCTTCTCTTCTTCTTGTTTCAGCTGAATTCTTAAAAACATAACCTATTGCTGGAAGCATTGGCAGCAGTGCATGTTATTGATGGGGAAAGTCTGCATTTGTTGCAGGTTCTCTCAAATGCTCTCTTTTCTTGATTTGTCTTGCAGAACCATCAGGTTCTGGGACTTGGAAAAATTCCAGGTGGTGAGCTGCATCGAAGAAGAGGCCATTCCTGTCAGGTCAGTGTGACTTGGGCAATGGAAAGAAGTGGCACACAGTCAGGGAGAGGGGGCATCTCTAAGTTTGGGCTGCCTTGCCAGAGGAATCTCAGCCCAGTGAAGCTGCAGAGCTCTTGTGTTGCTTATCATTATAAGCATTTGAACTCACGAAGTTGCCTTAGGCTGACTCAGTCCATCAGTACTGTCTGCTCAGGCTGGCAGCAGCTGTCCAGAGTCTCAAGTGGAGGACTTTCACATTACCTACTGCCTGGTCCTTTTAACTGGGGATGCCAGGGAGGCTAAGGAGAGTGCGTTGTGCGTGCAATTGAAGGCCAGCAGAGATCAAAATGGTAGCCTGGTTCGACTGGCTTAACACTTGGGTTTCTGAGATGCTTCGTCAATGTAGTTGGTGACCTCTGTTTTGCTCAGCCGCAAACTCAGCGCTCTCCTCTCCCCTTCAGGTGTGTGCTGTTTAACCCTGATGGCTGCTGTTTGTATGCCGGTTGCCACGATGCTCTGCGGGTGTACGGCTGGGAGCCTGAACGCTGCTTTGATGTGGTCGTGGTGAATTGGGGCAAGGTGGCTGATTTGTCCGTCTGTAACAACCAGCTGGTGAGTGAGGTGGTGCAGGTAACTTGAGTCTTCTAGCTTGCTTAGTGATAGGTTGCCAGGTTTCCACCCCCCAGCTATCAGTGGGGGTGGGGTTGTCTGCGCAGGTTTGGGAATCTCCTGGAGATTTGCGGGTGGAGTCTGGGGAGGACAGGGACCTCAGTGGGGTAAAATTCCATAGAGTCCATCCTCCAAAGCAGCCATTTTCTCCAGGGGAACTGATCTGTGGAATCTGGAGATGAGCTATAATTCTGGGGGATCCCCAGGTCCCATCTGGAGAGTGGCATGCCTTGCCTAATGGGTTGCTGGGCAGTGAATCAGGCAGCCATGGTTGACAGTACAAGCTGCAAGAGGTCCCTCTGGCAGCAGAAACAATGTGACAGTGGTGTTGCTGAGACACCTGTGTGGGACTGTATCTGCTGTGGTGGAGACAGGTCCAGGAGACTGTGTGCTTGTGGGAACCCTGTAAACTATCCTGTTGTCTGTTTCTATAAATATATTCTTCAGTGAAAAAGCTTGTTCCCCCTTCCCATAAGAGTGTAAGAAGAGCTCTGCTGGATCAGTCCAGTGGTCCATTTAGTCTAGCATCCTATTTCATATGGTGGCCAACCATTTGCTCTGGAGGACCAGCAAACAGGACACAGAGGCCAAGGCTTTCTCCCCATGCTGCCTGCTAGCACTGGTATTCAGAGGTTTGCTGTGTGTAAATATGGAGGCTCCCTTTACTCACCATGGCTAGTAGCCCGTGATGGATGGGTTACCTGGCCATCTGTCAAACCCACCTTTAAAGTATTTGTGGCCATCGGTTCCTTCCCTTTCCCATAGTTGCTGTGTCCCACTTTTTTAGTAATCTCAGTGGTGGGTCTTTGTTGACTCCAAGAGGGTCTTGATAGGGGTCTCATGGATTTGATATAAAACCAGGGTGCAAATGATGTGGTAGTTTCTTTAGGCTGATCATTGAAAGGGCACTCTGGAATTCCACAGTGGTTGAGGCTGTCTCCATTCTTTGCAGATCGGGGTTTCTTTCACGCAAAGCATCGTGTCTTCATTTGTTGTGGACCTTAACAGAGTCTCAAAATGCGGGTCAGGCCTCCATGGGCTGGTTAGGGATGATAAGCCTCTTGTTCCGCCTGTGCCTATGGGCTCCTCTCTGCGACGCATCTATGACAGGCCATCAACGACGTGCAGCAGACCTCAAAGGTAAGGAAGGCTTCAATAGTCTTTGTGGAAGTGCTGAAATTACTCCTTGGTGTCTGGTTGCATAGGTGAAAGTGATTTAATCTCTTCAGTCTTTGCCATCTGAGCAAGATGTAGCAAAAGGGATTTCTTTTGATACAATTTCAAAAGGAAATCTGACAAAACCATGTGAAATATCTGTTGTACCCTGCATTGCTCAATATGCACATTGCTACTTAATTTAAAAATTATATTGAAATGTTGTGTGTTGGCTGCAGCCCTCGTGCTTGTGCTGCAAGCAGATCTGTGCAAAGTATATCTTCCTTTCTGCTGATGCATCCACTGGATCTAACCCAGTATTTTTGTGAATTAATGGCAGAGTGAAACAAAATTCAGAGAGCGAGAGGCGCAGCCCCAGTAGTGAAGATGATAGGGAGGAAAAAGAATCCACTGCAGAAATCCAGAATCCGGAAGACTACAAGGAGATCTTCCAGCCAAAGAATTCCATCAGTGAGTGCTACTAAAATAGCAAGTGGGTGGGGTTCAGGATTTCCTAGATTAACTAGGTCTTATCCCTGGTGGAAACACTGTAGTAGATTTTCCATCCACTGTTGCCTTTTAAAGTTCTGTCTTTTCATGGTGGTTATGAATGAATGAGCAGCTAGGCTAAGTAGCTTATTAGAAGGTTTCTCTTATTTAGGTGGTAAGCTGTTTTATGGGATCTCCTCTTTCCCTCATACTATCACTGGTTTAATGTGTTGTTGACTCCAGAGGGTTCAGAAGGCAAGTTAGTGTTTGGAGGCTTCTCCAGAATACTACCTGCTGGTGCGGTCAGTCATCTGGAACTGGTAAATTCCAAAAAAACCCAAAGTGTGTGGTGCTACCAGAATATCAAAAAACAGTGTGCAAGCTGTTGAATTCCTCAGAGTTTATCATCAGTGGGCAGAACTATATTAATCATAGTGGGGATGTGTCTCAGGCTTGTGAAAGCTGTAATCTCTTGTGGCTTTTGCAAATGAAATCAGGTACAAGGCTGGGCTTTTGCCTTTTGCAGCTCGAACTCCACCCTGCAAGAGCGAGCCTTTTCCTGCACCTCCTGAGGATGGTGAGTTAGGACTTGTTTTTCAGTTAAGGGGTGCAGGGGGAGACTCCAAGAACAGTTGCTGTATTCCTGACCTCCCTGTGGTTGCTTGCAAAACCTATGTTGCCAGAGGGGGTTACGACTAAAAATCTTCCTGAACTTTAGAGATATCCAGACTTGTCATGACAAGTCTCCCCCAGGACAAGCCCGTACATACTGGGATCCCTTACCACCAAAGAGCAATGGATTATGTCTGGTGAAAATGACAGATGCTTTCCCACCCAATGGCTAGGCCAGAAAAAGAGAAGAGTCCTGAGTCCTTTATGACTCTCCTCCCACCCAGGAGTGCCTTAGATTTTTCCAATTCAGATCTGCTTCCATTTGAGGGACCCTAGTACAGAGTGAACCTGATATAATAGCTTCCTTTCCCATTGTCTCCAGAACCCCCACTTGCAAAAGACACATCCAGGCCGAGTCAGGCTGCGGACAGCCAAACCCCATTGCCAAGCCAAGAGACTGTAAGTACCTTGCAGCGGTTGCTGTTTCCTCTTCTCCTCCATCTGTCGCAGTATTGGTGGTGCATCCAACAGCATAAAATGTAGGCTAGGACGGGTGACGCTAAGGAGGGTCTGCCAGTCTGCCCTCTTGTTGGAATCTTGTTCCCAGTAGATTTTGGGTCTGATGGTTGGAATTCCACTATGGCCTTGTTTCTTGTTGCGAAACTTGTTTGAAGAAAGGTGAGGTAAGCATTGAGAATCCCTTGAACTTGGCAGTCAGTGGTGTCTTGAGGGTGGTCACTGACTTAGTTTTAGATGTCACTACTGTCGAATGGGGTGCTCAGAAGGGGAGGATGGGGGGGGATAGAATCGAATCAGCCTTTTAATGGCGCCTCAACACAGTCCATGTGTCTTAAACAATATGTCTGCCCTGACTTGATGTCTGCTTTTCCCTACAGCCTGCCCCCATCCAGAGGCCACCAGTAGCTGCCTCAACCCCCATCACCAGGGTTGAGTCCTCAGTGATTCCTGCTGCTAGGAATGAGCCCATTGGGCTGAAAGCCTCTGACTTCTTGCCGGTAATCTATTTTCCTATAGAGTTGGGGAAGGAAATTGGCAGTGGAGAGAGTTTTCTTGCTTTGCTCCTTGGCTACTTCAGAGGTGGGAGAGCCTTTTGATTTTAAATGGCAAACCACTGGCCATGTAGTCTTTTTGAGGAAACTAGAGTGTAAAGACAAACACTTGGAGAAAGAGGGTCCAGTTGCAGGAAGGCTTGTTTAAGGGGACAAGAAAGAGAGATAACTGGAGGGCTTCTTTTCAAGGGCTGGTGAGGGGCTGTGGCTCAGTAGCAGAGCATCTGCCTTGCATACAGAAGGTCCCAAGTTCAGTCCCTGGCAGTGTTCCCTCGAAGCTGAATTAGTGTGAGCTAGCTCATGGTTTTTTAGCCTCCGGCTCACATGTTTTTGTCTTAGCTCAGGAAGGGTGGCTCCAGAGGAAATGAATTTATGCAGTGGCCAAATCACTCACTCACAACTTTAATGCCAGTAGCTCACAAAGTAGAATTTTTGCTCACAAGACTCCACAGCTTAGAGGGAGCATTGGTCCCTGGTATCATCAGTTTAAAAGGTCTTAATTATCGTATGGCATTGTGTGTAGAGTAGCCAGGAGATCCTAAGACTGTCTGGCAGTCACAAGTTCTAGCTCTTAGCATTATGCTAGCTGTGAGCTAGACTTGTTTTTAGGGGCTGAGAGAGCTCTGAAAGAACTGTGGCTTTCTCAAGGTCACTCCAGCAGCTGCATGTGGAGGAGTGGGGAATCGAACCCGGTTCTCCAGATTAGAGTCTGCCGCTCAAAACCACCACACCAAACTGGCTCTCTGGTTACAAAGGTCTGGCAGTAAGTGATGTGAAAGAACTCTGCTTGAAACTGGAGAGCTGCTGGCAGTTTGAGTAGACTTTAATGATTTATCCCTCTAAGGTGTTATCAGTCGTTGGAGGAGGCATTCGCAAGCAGGAAATTCAAGAAATCAGAAAGCGAATTTGAGAGATCAGAGGTTAGCCAAATGGCTTTGAATAGAAATAACAAAGGCTAGGTAATTTGCCTGTCTTGTGGGAATTAGGAGGAATTGTCCACCAGAGAAAATGAAATTAATGAGCAGTAGGCTTGGAACAGATAAAAGGAAGTCCTTCGTTACCCAAAGAATACTTAACATGTGGAATTTCCTGCCACAGGAAGCGGTAGCAGCTACAAGCATAGACAGCTTCAAGAGGGGATTGGATAAACATAGGGAGCAGAGGTCCATCAGTGGCTATTAGCCACAAAGTATAGATAGGAACTCTCAGTCTGAGGCAGTGAGGCTCTGTGTTGTTGGTGCCTTGGGGGGCAACAATAGGAGAACTTCTGGAGTTCTGGCCCTGCTGGTGGACCTCCTGATGGAACCTTGGTTTTGGCCACTGAGTGACACAGCGTTGGACTGGATGGGCCATTGGCCTGATCCAACTTGGTTTCTCTTATGTTCTTAATGATTCAGTATAAGCCAGTTTCTTGTGTTCAAGAGAAGAGGGGGAGGACAACTGTACTGTCCTTCTGGGCAAGCTCCTGAGAGTGGCAGTTTGTGTATAGTTAACCCCTTGTGGCCGGTCCTCCCTTCCGTATCCTACCAAACAGTGCATAAGGCTAGCAACATGTTCTGTGTGCTCTGAAGAGCTGCAGAAGGGAGGCTGTGTTTCCCTGGCAAGGGAAGCTGGTGTCACTCATGTCTCCTCTGAGCACTGTCAGGGAATCATGGCAAAGAGCAAGAGTTGTATGGGAAGAGGAGAAACCGTAGCATTCGATATGAAAAAGAGCCACGTAAAAATCCTTATTCAGAAAAGAAAGGCTGTTGGCTGTGAGAAGTACTGAATTTCACTCAGACTTGTTTGCTGTGAAAACGGAGGATGTGCCCTGCAGCTAAGAGAAAGAACCTGTGTTTAGTCATCAGTCTCTTCTCTCTCAGCGCAAATGCCTTAGAAGACACCTGATGTCAGCACATCAACTCGGGGGAACTCCTTGAGTGAGTGAATTTCTCTTTGAGGGAACAGGAGGAATGGCTTGGCTGGTGAACATTAGTAAAGCAACCAAAGGACAATGCTAAATTCCACTTAGAATAAGCTGAGTAAATCAAAGGGATTATAACAAATAGATGGAAGAGGAGGAGGTCAACCAGTCTGACGTTCAGTTTCTAAAAACAGCCAGCCTCATGCCCGAGCCCTTTATTATTTGTGGCGAATGGGGTGAATAAACATGGACCCGCTTGGAAGGTCTCACTCTCCCCTGTTACCCAGGGAGCAGGTGAAAGTCCCTGTGTGTGGCCCGGGAGCAGTGGTTGTATTTATTTGAGATGCTTCTAAGTAGAAGTCCACTTCTGCTGTAACTCAACCATCACATTTCCGTCACCTTGATAAATGCCTCTTGAGTTCACTTCCGGAGTTCTTAATGTTCACAGCCTCTCTGACTTGCTAATGCTGAAGTTTTATTTTTCTGTTGGAGTCCCCTTCCAGTTGTGAATCCTGAGTGGCTGTCAAAACAGGAGAAGGAAAAGTGTGTACTCGCCCTAGAGTTAGCAAGAGAGTGCACAGGTGGTGACTTCCAGCAGTTCTGCTGCTTCTCACTAGTAGGCCAGAACTCTTAACCACAGCCAACCATAAAAGATGAAGGCCAGTCACTTCATATACCTATTTAACACTTACTGTCATTGAACACATGAAGTTGCTTTGTACCAAATGATACTGAATTGGTCCATCAAGGTTAGTATTGTCTTCTCAGCTGCCCAGGGTCTTAGGCTTAGGGTCTTTTGCATCACTTACTGCCAGATCCTTTAAATGGAGATGCCAAGGATTGAACCTGGGTTCCTCTCTATGGTAAGCAGATGCTCTACCACTGAGCCACAGGCCCTCCCTTTTCCTGATGCCATCAATAGCCTCCCCTATGCCTCCCCTACCCCCTGT
Organism: Lepidodactylus listeri; assembly: GCA_029233225.1. Classification (NCBI taxonomy): domain Eukaryota; kingdom Metazoa; phylum Chordata; class Lepidosauria; order Squamata; family Gekkonidae; genus Lepidodactylus; species Lepidodactylus listeri. Next base: position 141,827,329 of record JARCFY010000003.1, read on the forward strand.
CTGGCTAGTTTGGTTGTATATGCTGCGGTCACCTTGTATTTCCCTTTTGTGTCTCCGTCTCCAGGCCATGAAGAACCAAAGCCTGACAGAAATTGTAGATGACGAGGCCATGTCTCAGATCCGAAAGGGCCACGAGACCATGTGCGTGGTGCTTACCAGCCGGCATAAAAACCTGGATGCAGTGCGGGCCAAGTGGAGCACTGGAGACATCAAGGCAAGTTGGTCGCTTTGGCGGGGAGGGCAGCACCACAAGAGGAGCTGAGCACAGGTGTCTGTGACTCAGCAGTGGTTTGATTCCAAATTTCTTGCCACAATGGGCTTTTGTGTGAGAAGGGGTAGTGGAGCTTCAGCTCCGCGTTCCATGGCTGCTCTCACTGTACTGCTGTGTGCCCTCAGAGGCTTCGGTCCTTGTGAAACACCTGCCTCTGATTCTGGGCTGGAAACTCAGCACTGCATTGCTGAGACTGAAACAGGACGAATGCAGATCTTGTGCTTTGATTTCAGCCTGCTTTGAGAGAAGATGTAGAGAGGCTGGGTGGTTGCGATTTCCATCAATTCTGCCTGGTTTCCTGGCAGCCTATGCCTCACCCACCCACCCCATCCTGAGCCAAGCATCCCTTTCGAAACAAAACCTTTGTCCCTCCTTCTTTTCGTCAGTGGGGTGTGTTTGTGTCCTGTGGAGTATGACTCCCCTACTTGCCACATTGGCAATGCCAAGGTAACACGCTTGTTCCTCTGGTAGGAGGCCGCCATCTCCCCACCTGCTTCACTCCCAGTTCCAGTTCTGCCCACTGCACGACAAAAGGGTTCTGTAAGGGCAATGAACAGAGCAGGAGCTTCCATGGACTGTGTTTTTTCCTGCTTTCCCAGCATTAGCTGGTTAAGGTGGAGAAAGGAGCCCAGCCAAGCTGTGCATGCAATCCTACTGACGCACTCTGTGACCGTATATTATAGGTGGCTGCTAAGAACACAAGAGCAGCTATGCGGGATCAGGCCAGTGGCCTGTCTAGTCTAGCGGACAAAGGCTAAGAGGAGTGGAAGGAGGCACTTTCTGCATCCTTGGGAGGCACTCTTGGAATTGAGGGCAAAGCCAGCATACTCATTCCCCAAAAGGTGTCATTTGCCTTCTTTCTGACTGGATCAAATTCCCTGGGAATCCCAACCAGGTCTCCTGGGTCCATTTTAACCCAGCATCCCTTGTTGGTCTGGAAGAGCTTGCTGTCCCACCAAGTTTTTTTTTTTAATTCTTTTTATTGGTTTTTTGGTAATACAGATACATAGAACTGATTAAATAACAAGTTGCACAGCTGTCCCACCAAGTTCACAAGCAGGAAGTCATCTCGCTCCAGAGCCAAGCCTGTCCCAAGCAATCATGCACTTTGCCAAGATGTCCAGGTGCCTCTGCAGTCTAAAGAAACATTCTTCCTTGAGATCTGTGGGGCTGCAGTCTGGGCCTTGGTGCATGCTGCCACCTGCTAGTTATAGTGCAAGTTTTTTTTTAAAGCTAGCAGCTGGTATTTTGGTTTGCAGTCCATTGCTGCTCTAAGTTTCTCTGTGAAGTTTTTGGTCAATACTAATGGCTGAGGTGGGGTGGATATCCCTCCTTCCTCGGTACAGATCTTCTCTAGGCTGAACGCCTTCCTGTTTGAGAGGAGCAAATCAGCAGGCGAGTTAGCATTTTCTCTTTGTGGTTCTGGTTTTTTTTTTTGCTTGGTACCTGGCTCCGCTCCCTGTTCATAGATCCGCTGAGCTGAGAGCAGCAGGGCTGAAACTCGCCCAGGTCAGTAGATGGAGATGGAGCCTTTGGGAGACTCTGCAGTTCTGCATCTTGAGGGGATTTACCATAACTATGACAAGCCCTGCTCTAATCCTCCTCTTGCTTCTGTTGCCTTTTTTCTCAGACTTCTATGGACTCTGCTGTGGATATTAACGACCTTTCTGTTGTTGTGGATCTCCTGAACATCATCAACCAGAAGGCGTGAGTCCTAGCATGCTTTTCTTCTACAAGGAGAAGGGGTTGGGTCAGTTGAACTATTGTGGCATCTAAGCATTAGGGTCCTAAAATGCAGTTGCTGCCTTCACGTGCCGCTTCAGCATGACCCATGTGCTTGTGGTGGGGAGGGGGAATTGTTCACAGTGTGCCCTCTGGTATGCAGGTTTACTCAGTTGGCATATCACAGTTATGAAGCCCTTGGCCAACATGACCCAGCTGATCTCTAATACCTCTTGACAGCCTCTCGAGTTGGGAGGCGGTAGAAGGTTCTGAGGGACTTGGGCAAGAATGTGCACACCCAGAGAACATGTAAGCCGTTGCCTGGAACTGCAGCCATAATTTGGATCCCACATGAGACTTGCCATGGAGAAAAGCTGCCTCCAGTCAGTCTGTGCACTGCTCCCTGCCTTGAACTTGCAGGGTCCCCGTTCTGTTCTTGAAGGGTTCTGAGGGTTGAACGGGGGTGGGTGGGGTCTGGCAACTCTCTGGAACCTGCGTCTTTCCCCAGGTCTCTCTGGAAGCTCGACCTGTGCACTGTCGTCTTGCCCCAGATAGAGAAACTTCTCCAAAGCAAGTATGAAAGGTGAGGCTCCAGGGCAGTACAAGTCCTAGAGGATTTAAAGGCCCTTAACCTGGGGAGCAGGTGATTTTTGTGGAGACCAAAGTTCTTTCTGGGGGCTAGCACTTTTGTGACTTGTTGCTTGCGGTTCAGTCATGGTTGTGAGAATGGGCAGCTGCTGCCAGCGTTGGATCCAGCCAAATCTCCTTGTAAACAGAGTGGGAATTGACCAACCAGAGGGTGGCAGGGATAGAAGCTTGTAAGTTCTGGACTTAGGAGAGCTTTATTCCAAATGTGCCTGCTTGGTCTGTGGGCAAAGCAGGTCTTAAGGGAAGAGGCTTCTTGCTTGACAGTGCCCCCCTTGTGTAATTTCACTTCCGTGTTGGAAAAGTCCCCTCCCCTTTAGTTTAAATGTCTTTTGAAAGCTTGAGCCTGGGGAATTGGGGATGGGTTGGCTTCCAAAGCTAAAGTAAGCACTGAGATGGATCAATGCCTCTGAATTGTTTCTCCAAGACAGTAGAGCAGAGAGAGATTTCATAAAGATCTCGAATTCTTTCAAGAGCTAAGATTTTCATTTACTGCACTGGTGCAAAGTTTTTATGTGTTTTGATTGTCGGTGGGCTTCAAAGGATGCCTCCTTTCATTCTCTTTTACCTTTAAAAGCATCTCTGTACTGAGGGGGGGTGGCTGCCAGCACATTTCTGCCCATTATGCAACACGTCATTCTACAGGGTCCCCAACAATACTCCCTCTAAGTGGTGGAGTCATGTGAGCAAAAAGTCTACTAGGTGAGCTCCTGGCATTAAAGTGGTGAGCGAGCGATTTGGCTGCTGCATAAATCAGTTTGCTCTGGAACCATCCGTCCGGAGCCGAGACAAAAATGTGTGAGCCGGAGGCTAAAGAACTGTGAGCTAGCTCACACTAACTCAGCTTTGAGGGAACACTGGTCCCCAACACCTCCCTAAGCAGCCAATTCCACTGCTGAACTATTCTTACTGTAAAAAATAAGCCTAATATCCAGCCAGTAACTTTCCACTTGTAATGGAAACCACATTATTGCAAGTTGTATCCTCTGCTGCCAACAGGAACAGCTGCCTGGGCCTCCCAGATCCTAGCCCAGCCCTAAGCACTGCACCACAATGATGATTCTAGTGTATTACCTTTAAAAAAAAATCAGAAGTTGGACGAAAGGCAAGTCCTTTTACAGCCAGTGATGATGGTGGTGAGAAACACCTCTTCTCTCTCCAGGTAGTCTAAAAGAATGTCCTCCTGCACCTTGGCTTGAACAGTGAGACTTGGCAGGCCTCGCTGGATGTGCTTTGGAACAAGAACCCCCTCCTTCCTCTTACCTGGCACCTTTTCAGGCTGAATGTTGATTTTTGAAAGCGTTTCCATTTTTCCTGATTGTCTGTGTTGTCTTGACAGCTACGTCCAGACAGGTTGCACTTCGCTGAAGCTGATCCTGCAGCGCTTCTTGCCCTTGATCACGGACATTCTTGCTGCACCACCGTCGGTGGGGGTAGACATTTCCCGAGAGGAGAGGTAATGTTACCTTAGAGGCTGGATGGCACTGCATTTGCTTCCCTGATCTTCAGACCTTTGGGTGGAGCTTCTGGGTCTCTGAAGCTGTAATATGACAGTCTAGCCCAAGGCCCCTTCCCTGTTAGGTCTCCTTGCCAGCTTGATTCCCACTGCTGAGGCATCTTGCTGGTCTCTCATTTTCCCTATAGAACCATGAAAACCTCAGCTGAGTGTTGTTAGGACATTGGTAGGCCTAGTTGCTGCTAGCTCTGTAGATGTGGCTGGGGGGAAATGCACACTTATTCGAGCGTATCCACTGAGGGCCAAGTGGAAAACTCCTTTGGGCTCCTTTCAGCTAGACTGATTGATCCAGAAGAGTTTCCTGAGAGAGATCCCCACGTAGTCTGGTTCACATGCTTGGAGGGTGAATCCTTTGCCTTCTTCGTGTGCCTGCTCTCTCCGCAGCACTTAGTGGGGGACTTTATTTACAATATTTGTACAGTGCTTCTCTGAGGAGCACTCAAAAGTGCCTTATGGACAGCAGCATACCCTCGCAACTAGCTACCTACTCCTATGTATCCCTTGGTTACATTTCTACGACCTCACTGCAGAGCCATCCAGAAGGGTCCGCAGCTTCCCGCTCTTCCCTTTTGCAGGCTCCACAAGTGCCGTCTGTGCTACAAGCAGCTGAAGAACATCAGCAACATTATCAAGAACAAATGTGGACTCAGTGGCCGCCACGGCAGTGCCTTCTGTGAGCTGCACCTCCTTATGGCTGTCCTCGAGTGACCTCTGCTGCCTCCTCCGCCCATGCAGACACACCACCGAGGACTAGTCTTCCCAACCACGACCTCCCATTTCAGTCAGCTTTGGGTCATTTTGTTTGGTGTCCAATCTGTACACTCCTTCAATAATAAACAATAAGGGGGCGTGCTAGCTCTGTGCTCCATCATCAGTGCCTTAACAGGCTGGATTGCAAAACAAGCTCCGTCTCCCTCCAACAGAGCCCACCCTCCTTTGCATGCAGCAGCTGGGCAGCATCCCCTGTTCCTGGTGACCCGAGTGCCTGGGACCACCGGCCCCCACCCCGCTTGTGAGCCCTCTTTCCTTTCCAGTCTTACTGGGGTCTCATGGGCTCTTGTCATTCCAGTGAGGGAAAGGGTGGGCCAGACCTGTCTGATCTGTTTGTGCCAGTCATGTAGCTACATTTGCCTCTTTGGAAAGCTCTTGGGCTGGAGGAGCCGGGGAGGAATGGACCTGGAGCCAACGTGTCTGCTCCTCCTTGCTTTTTCTCCACAGTGGCACCGCCAGTGCTAGAGGACGGGAGGATGTTTCCTGTTCATGAAACTGTAACTTATAATTAATTTTATTAAAACATTTGTAACTTTTATTTTGGAATGCTGTTATGAAGTGTTGTCCCTTTTTGAAGGGTAGCTTGGGATTATTTCTGTTGGGGTTCCACATTTGGGGGTTGTGTTCCAGCAAATCAGTTTGGCCTTGACAGGAGTCCTCTAGATTTCCATTGAGATATAATATGGGACTGGGATGGGGTGAGACTCTCAAATAGTGGCTGATGTGGCTTCAGTGTATCATTCATTCAGTTCCAACAGGATGAATATAACCATGGAAATATAACCATGTATACTACTATCCTTGACTAGAGGTGCCAGGTCTTAGAAGAGGACCACCAATGATGGATTCCTCTCTGTGTACCATCCCCCCCTTCATGCATATCTAAATCTTGGCTAGCAAGTCCTGTTGGCATGTCCAAGTCCTTTTGGCATGAGATGCCACCTACTTCCCAGTTTAAACCTATCATGAGGTGCCAGATTCTTAAAGGTAGGACTTTGTGACTGACAATATGTTGATTCAGGTTCAATTTCCATGCCTTCAGCGATGGAACTAAGGATGTCTTTGGGCCAAGTTAAACATCCCCAACAACTTGTTTAAAGCGGTGAAGGGAACATCTACTTTTGAGTACAACTTCAAAAGTATTGCATGCATTTGGGTCTTCACTAACTTAACATCAACAAGCTGTATTACACTGCAGACACTCAGACTGACCAGTTCTGCTTGGTAGCAGTGGGGAAGCCCTAACTCCTTAAAACTATAGTACTTGAAATGCTTAATTAAGCCACCCTTGGGCTTTGCATTTCTGTCATTTGTCAGAGCCAAAGCAACGCTCTTCATTGACCCAAGTTTCAGCATGCTGTAGATGCAGAATTAAGTCACAGCCAACTTTGCTGGGAAGCTGGCCACTGCTTCTTTCATACTAAGAAGGTACAGTGTGAATGCAGCTGGTCAGCTGTGCCAAAGACACAAGCTGACTCTTGTTTAAGACAAGAAGGTCATAGGGAAGTAGTGCTGTTGTATCTAAACAACCCCAGATCTTTTGTCACAAATAACAAAGGTTTAAGTAATTACCTCTACAAAACTGCACCCAGTATGTCCAATTCAGCATTATTCAGAAAGGGAGAAAGTAGCTGTGAGAAGACCACGTAAGAGCCCTGCTGGATCAGACCAATAGTCCATCAAGTCCAGCATTCTGTCTCACATGGTGGCCAACCAGTTCCTCTGGACAGCCAACAGGGCTTAGAGGCCGAGGCCTTCACCTGATGTTGCCTCCTGGCTCTGGGATTCAGTCTTGGTGCCAGGAAGTCCTCCTTTCCTCATGCACCTACAGTGTACAGAGATTACTACTCCTGCAGCTCCGTCGGTTCAGACTGGTTCTCTCTTGTTCCCTGCGTGTTGTAACCTTGTTGGGATTCCTATCCAATTCCTGTTTCGGGACGCACATGCCAGCCGGGGGGTCGCCACCCTCACCCAGATGGATGCTTTGAGTCCCTTATCACCTCTCTCTCTACAGGAGAGAAGTGAGGTGATTGTTTAGCCTAAAAAATTGGAAGGTTAGCTGGAGTGCGAGAGGAGCTCTCTCTCATACGTCCATTCTGGAGAGGAACCGGAACCGTCTCCTCAAAATTGCAAGTAGTTAAATAGGTACCACTTCAGTAGGAAGGTAACAGCATTCTGCGCGCCTCAACGTCTAGTCACGCCGGCCACATGACCATGGAAATGTCTTTGGACAGCGCTGGCTCTTCGGCTTGGAAACAGATGAGCACCACATCCCTAGAGTCGTATTCAACTGGCTTTCAAGCAAGGGAAACCTATACCTTTACTATATTTTTATGTACTCAATTTATTTATATTGTAAGCCACCTTGAGCTCCGTGAAGAAGAAAGGCAGTTCATAAATGTTTTAAGCAAGTGAAATATTGCCATGTTCCCATCACAGTTAACAGATCTTCAAAGAAGACAAACAGGAGGCCTTTTTGCCAAGTCTGTTTTATTTAAAAACCTTTGTCTATCAGCCACTCCTTTAGTTCCTCGTCAAAATAACCCTTGATGCGAATGAAACAAGCAATTTCATTGACTTGGGTGGCTGGCGTCCTTCCAGAAAGCTCTGTGAGAAATTCCTTCACTTCCTGCTCAAGGGCCTGTGGGAGAGAAGGAAGAGAGAGGGGTTTAGAAACCCAGATCACATCATTTCCATTTAAAGAATCCCATTTCTTCTGAGCTACAAGTGTCAGGCAGGAGCAATGCAGCTGTTTAGTAGTACAAACCCATTACAAGCACCTCTTGTCCTGACTACCATCTATGTGGACCTTCTGACTTTCAATTCAGGATTGACTTGATGGGAAAATCTACCACCTTGCTGGGCCGGGGGGCTGTTATGCTCACCATCCTTCGCCATCACAACACCAAGAAGCAACAAACACCTACCCAAATATCACCTTCAATCTTTCTGATAAGTGTCATCTTTCTGCAGCCGTGGGTAGTTTCTCTGTAGACAGGAATGTTGTGCATGCGGGACCGCCGTACAAAATAAGGAAGGGTAGGAGGGGGATCTGACAAGAAAGCAGAGAAAACTGAAACATGAACAAAGCGTTTCTGGCTCTCATTCAAATCTTACAATGGAAGTAACACAACATCCACTCAAAGCACAGAATGCAACAGCTTTGCTGTTCACCTATGTAGAGGCACATGCCTATATATATGAACTATTAACTTCCATTTTGATGTATCTGAGGAAGTGTGCCTTGTACACGAAAGCTCATACCTTGAATAAACCTTTGTCTAAAAGGTGCCACTGGACTCTACGTTTCTTCTACTGCTTCAGACCAACACGGCTGCCCATCTCAATGTAAGAGCAGTTAGCTCTGCACAGTACAGCTGGCAACTAAACCCTCTTTCCAACTAGCCACTCTACTAAATCTTCAATTTGTGTATCTTGTTTCAGCAACAACATCTGATGTTCTATCAAGGATGAGGAAGAACGGTGGTTTGTAATAGTAGGATGCAAGGGAAGAAGAAGTGAATTACTCAAAGTTGCATGTTTACTATGTCAGACCATTAATGCAGTCCTACAAGGCCAGGCCTGCTTAATTCCAGCAGCAGAGAACCTGTGCATTCAGTCTAAGGGTGCAGCTACACTAGTCCAAGACTACCAAACGTGGCCTATACAAGTCCATGTCATGTTTACATTCCCAAAGTTTCTTACCAGTTTCCCATCATATTTACCTTGTGGAGGCCTCCACCCAGATGGGGTGGGGTACGTGTCATGTTTGGGCGGTTCAGGTACTCTGGTGGGAGGTATAAGCCTCTCCACAAATCTGTATTCTTCAGTAGATTCAACAATCCCTGGATATTTTAGCCCTGCAGGGTTGGGTTCAGCTGACTCCTGGCTCTGAAACACAAAGATTGCAGTCAACACACAATGTCTCCGCTGAGTTTTGGGGTTTTTTTGCTCCAGTGGCCTACTGAGAATTTTCATTGGCATGTGCTGCTCACGTGTAAATGATAGTAGATGTTCCCAGGTTCAGTCCCTGGCATCTCCTTTTAAAAGGGTCAAATAGTACCTTATGCAAAATACTTCTACCTGAGACCTTGCACAGCTACCGAAAGTCCAAGCAGACAATACTTATATTGATAGTCTGATTCAGTATTAACACAGCTTCATTTGTTTAAGGTTTCCATCACAAAAATTTGTCCCTGACACGGTGGGAGCACCTCATTCAAGCTTCTGAGGACAAGAAACTGTGGCCAGAATACAGACTAGAATGCACATTTTCAGGGAGTCCAGAGGGGCTGCAGAGGGTGTCTGGGTGGGCAGTTTTGGAGAACCTGCCGGGCATAGTCTGAACTTCTCAGATTTGGTGGCAGGCATTCATTCTGCCTTGGGAATAACAGTGTATTGACAGTTATGCTATTGACGGTTATGGTCTCTCGATATGTACATTTATAAACACACAGGTTATCACAAAAGACCTTTCTCCTAAAAGGTAGTAAACCAGGTTCAAATCTCTGCTGGGCCATGAGGCTCGCTAGGAACTCTGGGCCAGCTAACCTTACCTCACAGGGTTGTTTTAAAGATAGAACTGTAGGAGTGGGAAAACCAACACATTCCACTCTGAATTCACTGGAGGAAGGGGAGGATAACAATAAAATGTATTTATTTAAAACATTTATATGGCAACGCTTCTCTCTCTCCCTCACACACACACACCTTGTAAATAATACTATGTAGTTCCTAGTAAGTCCAATATACAGGTAGTAATAACTACTACCCTCTTCATTCATTTCTTTTGCTGGCAGAACTCTTTTAAAAAGGCAAGAAGAGGAAGGGGGAGAGAGACTAAAATCTACTGAATTCCTGCCTACTATATAGCTGCCATTAGAAAAGAGCGAGAGTCCAGTAGCACCTTAAAGAATAACAAAATATGTGGCAGGGTATGAGTCACTGCTGTATCTAAACAAGTGAGCAGTGACTCACAAAAGCTGCCACATATTTTGTTGCTCTTTAAGGTGCTGCTGGACTCTTCCTCTTTTTCTGTTGCTACAGACAGACTAACACAGCTCTCCATCTTGATGTAGCTACCATGGAAAGGAATTCGGGGCATTAAAAAGCTAGTGTTTCCCCCCTCCTTTCTCAGGTTTCTCTACAGCATCCTCCAAGCTTTGATACTGAAATATACTGGGTTCAAGACACGTATAGAGATCAGCTCATAGTTTATTAGTGATTTCATCTTAACTCTAAGGCAACTCTAGCAGGACCAAAGCCCTGCTTATATCCATGCAAAACACTCCACCTCCCCCCCCCCCCCCACTCCCTGTGATAGGCTATTTTCAACACAGTACTACTTGATTGGTTTACTCCGGAGTCCTGGTCAGCTATTGTTTTTTTTCTCCAAGCTCAGCCAGTCTCTAGGATGATTCAATCAGCCAGTCTTTAGGGTGATTCAATCAGATGATTCAATCCCAGTAACTAACAGATACTATCTGTCCCAACAGCCATGCTACGTCTGCCCAGTCCCATGCAAGCCTTCCCCCCCCGCCGCCCCCTACCAGATGGGCCGCTCCTAAAGACAGCAGCCGTTGCCTTCGTAGGTCCAGCAACCGCGTCCCCCTCAGCCCAACTCTCCCTAACACCAGGGCCGCCATCTTTCCGTCTTCCGGTCCCTTCGCGCGGTGGCCGCCGGGAATGAACAGGAAGGGGACGACGACAACGTAGAGATAGAAAAATGCGAGGGTAAAACATTGCTTAAACTTCCGGTAAAATCGGAAGCCGCCTCTGGCCATGGCGAAAGTAGAATTGCGTCTCTCTCGGCATTAGAAAGTTCTGTGGTGAAAGCTATAAAATAACTCTTTATCTGTATCTGTCTACCTGTATGTCTCAGAGGGTAACCATCGTGGTCTGCAATGGGACAGAATCAGGTGGGGTAGCTGTGTTGGTCTGAAGCAGCAGAGCAAAATTCGAATCCAGTGGCACCTTTAAGACCAACCAAGTTTTATTCAAAGTATAGGCTTTCGTGCGCACGTACAGTTCGTCAGACACAGTGACACAGATGAAAAGCAGTGGGACAGTTAGATTCGAGTCCAGCAGCACCTTAGAGATCATCAACAAGATTCTCAAGGTATAAGCTTTGAAGAATGTGTCTGGCGAAGGCAGCTTTGACTCGCCTGAAAATCTTGTTGGTCTCTAAGGTCCTACTGGACTCGAATCTAATTGTTCTACCTGTATGTCTGTATATCATTTTAATGTCAACATACTTCATACAGAAGACACTAAGCTAAATTTTTAGGCCGGAAATGCCAATCAGAAGCGAGTTTCAAAAGGTTGCTGTGTTGATTTGCAGTAGAACAGTCATATTCGAATCCAGTAGAGCCTTACAGACCAACAAGATTTTCAGGGTCTCAGCTTTGGACAGTCAACGCTCCCTTCATCAGATACGAGTAGGAAAGGCGCTTTCTGAGTCTTCAATCCCAGACGTTGCGTGTCCCTTTAGTCTTTCTCTACCTCTATAGCAAAGATGACTGCGCGGATTGATGACGACATCACGCTGACAAATTGAGTTCATTTGTGAACAGTGAGGAAGGAAGATTGTGCGTAGTCAGAGACGAGAGCGGACGCTTCCTCAGTGCGCCTGCGTATTCAAACCCCCGCCCTTCCTCCTATACTTCTCTTATTTGCGTGCGCGGGGTTCCGGAAGTTTCCTTTTCTCTCCGGCCTCCATCTTGGGACGGCGTGCGACTGGTGAGGCTGAAGGGGCTGAACAGAGGGGGGTGAGGGGACTGGAACGAGCCACTCGCTTGACGAAAAGGAGGGAGGAGGGTTTGCGGGTTCTTTCCCCAAATTTTTCCCAGGGGGGTCAGAATAAGCGGGTCCCTGTGCTTACATAGAGAGGGCGCATTGAATAGGGACTCCCGGGTTCTTTTGTGGACGAGGAAGGAGGAGAGAAACGCAGCAAGGGCTGGTGAGCCAGGATGTTCTGAAGGAAGGGGTGCTGCTGGAGGTTAAGAGCCGGAACTCCTGGCCTCGGTTTATTTTGGAGGAATCAGAGCTGGGGCCCAACTTGGGTAGGTTATGAATTGTATGTTTAAATCTTGGGAAGAGAAAGACAAGGGTCAGGACCCCTGGGCCCTATGTATCGGGAAGCGGGGAAAGTAAACTGTAACTAGCGTGGTGAAGGGAAGAGGTTAGTAATTCAGAGCTCCTGGGTTCTTCCAGGGCTGAAGGGGAATCCAGTTCAGACACATGAGGTCTGTTTCCGGGCAGTGGGGAGGGCATGGGGATTTATTTATTTAATTTAATTTCTATCCCGCCCTTCTTGCATGTGGGCTCAGGGTGGGTTACAACATATAAAACCCACTATAATAAAAACCAATTAATACTGTAAAATAAATCACTGGCCCCTTAAAATAAGATTATGCTTTCTTGGGGGGTGGGAATGGAAGAGGACTCCTGTGCTGTTTGGTGGGTCACTGGGAGAGATGGGAGGTTGGGGTTATTTGGAGAGCAGGGGTTCTGATTCTGCAGAGGTAAAGATAGGAAGGATAAAAAAGAGAAGGGATGAGGGCCACTGGCCTGATCCAACATTGGCTTCTCTTATGTTCTTATGTTCTTAGGGTTGGGAATGGATCGCATCTCACTCTTAGGGTGCAAAATGGGGTATTTCTTTACACTACCATAACATGCCAGTTTCTTTTTCTTTACACTACCATAACATAACAGATTAGGCAGCTGATTTCCCCCCAAGTTTAGAGAGGCTGGTCCTGGTCCAGTTGATGACATTGAACATTTGGAGAAAAGTGGTTCTTCCCTCTAGGATGGTCCTTCTGGTCTGGACTCTGTTCTTTAGAGGTAAAGTCTTAATCTCATTGCTCTTCCTCAGTACAGCTGGAACCATGCAGCTCTTCATTCGTGCACAGAATCTGCACACCCTTGAGGTGTCTGGGCAAGAAACAGTTGCTCACCTAAAGGTAAGGAATTGTTCACCTGCCTTGTTGTGCTGCCATCTGGCTCCCCCATCATATTCTTTGTGCTTGCAGCCTTATGTCCTGCCTTTTAATCAAACAGCCATGGCAGTTTACAGCAAATTAAAAAAAGAAACTGTTCCAGATGCAGCATGGCTTGGTGGTGAAACAACTAAGAGATGCTAACATTGATGATCTCTGGGGTTGCTATCTTTAATGAGGTTTAGAGTTGGTGTTCCCTCTAAGCTGTGTGTTTGAGCGGCTGCTCATTAATACAGGAAGGAGAAGGAGATTGGATTTATATCCAGCCCTTCACTTGGCGCCTCAGAGCGGCTTACAGTCTCCATTCCTTTCCCTCCCCACAACAGACACCTTGTGAGGAAGGTGGGGCTGAGAGAACAGCTCGGAGAGAACTGTGACTGGCCCAAGGTCACCCAGCTTGGCTACATGTGGAGGAGTGGGGAATCAAACCTGGTTCTCCCAGATTAGAGTCTGCACTCTTAACCACTACATCAAACTGGCTCTCAGCAGCAGTGTGGAGCCATCCAGGCACTGCCCTTTGCCCATTTTAAGATTACAGCAGTTATATTCTGCTCAGGATGTGAACTGCTCCACTCCGCAGGGGAGGAAATTAGAGGGAACATTGTTTACAGTGAGCCCAGGGGAAGCAGCACCTCCAGACAGTGTGATGCCACAATGTCAGTGGGGAGCCATAAGTGAGCCCTGTCACCTTTGTGCATTCCAGTTTTCACTTACTTTCTTGTTGTGTATGGTTTTGAAGGTTTACCTTTGTGTTGCTTGTAGGTAGATTTAGAGCTGGGAAGGGTTTGTCCCACATATGTGATTTGTGTGAGGCTTTGGAATACTGATGTTGTTTTTGGTCACCTCTTTACTAGCTGCTTGATTCACCAGGAACCGCAGGATCTGAGTCACTACTTAGCCGTTAAGATTGCTAGGTGATCTTGGGCCAGTTGCTCATGCTCCTAACCTCTCCTTGCCTAACCTATCCCTCGTGAGGATAAAAAGGATGAGGAGAGAATTGTGCTTGGGGTAAAAATGCAGTAGCAGAAGCAAAGCCGTTTTTCTGAGGAAAAACATGCTTGGGGAGAGGCAGTTTGGAACAGAGAAGTGGGCTGAGAGATTGGTGATCCCTTTCCTAGCTTACTGGCTTTTTTTGCTGCAGCTTTCCTCCCTCCCCAGCTTTCCTTCTGTTTTCCCATTGGGAGTTAAAATGCATTTTGGCCTTTGGACACATGTTTGAAGCCCAGCTGGGAGCACAACAGAAAGCACCCCCTCAGCATTTCTTTGCTGCAGATGCCCACCTCTCAATGCTGTTTTCCCCCTGGAAAAAAGCTGTTGAGGATTTTGTGACTTGTATTTTGTATGCAAAGATGTAGTTCCGTACTAGAGAGCTAATAGGGCAAGAGCTGCTTAAAGCTTTGCTCTTGTTTTTTTTCTGTGCGTGCCTGGGGGCTTCATGCTGCTAACCCTGCTTTTTGCTGCTGTGCTAATGAATAGGTTGGGGCACTTTCTTGATCTTTCATACTGAACTTCTTTTGTCTTAGGCTCACATTGAGTCCTTGGAGGGCATCACACCTGAGGATCAGGTTGTTCTCTTGGGTGGGACTCCCTTGGAAGATAATGCCATTCTTGGCCAGTGTGGTATCACCGACCTCACAACCGTGGAGGTTGCTGCTCGCATGCTGGGTGGTAAGTGTGAAGTCTTAGGCAGATGGGACAAAAGCTTTCTAGTAAGTCTGTCCTAATTGCTTGGGGCAGATGAAGCAATGGTAGATGCCCTGTGGCTCAGTTGGAAAAATTGGATGGGGGCTTATTAGAAGATCAGAGCTGCAAATTGCCCTGGAGAATCTGGACCATGTCCCTGTACAAGGGTATGGTGGGCTCAAAAACAAAGTTTTTTGTTTCTTTCTTGGAATAACTGGCTTTGCTGGTAGTCTGTCTGTTGTGAAGCAGTTGAGTGTTCAACATTTGGGCACAAATGACATTTCACTAATGAGGACTAAAGACTTCAGCATACCAATTTTTAGAAATACATTTTCTTAAGTGTTTTTTTTTTTTGGTGGGGAGGGTGCATTCTTGTCCACTAATAGCAGCCTTCATTGCACTCTCTTTGTCTTTTCTTCCCAGGCAAAGTCCATGGCTCCTTGGCTCGTGCTGGCAAAGTGAGAGGCCAGACCCCTAAGGTAAGCAATCAGATATGACTTAAATGGGCATTGTGGATGGGAGAGGTGTATTTCTTCACTTTCTTCAGTCTGCTTTTGATAGATTGCTGCAGATGGCCAACTGCCAAGCCCAGTAGCTTTCAAGCAATTGCTGCTGAGCTGCTTTTGGGAAGAGGCCACCTACATCTGCTCAGCTCAGTATTTCCCCTTCCCTCAACAAATGGAGTGATTGCTGCCTCCTGAGCAGCCAGATCATGGCTTTGTCTCTGCCGTACCGAGCAGGTCAAATTCCAGGGGAGTCCTTCCTTTCTGACCCAGCTTGTCCTTTTTCTGTGCGCATGTTCCTGCACATTGTTGAAGAACAGCAGGCATGGGCTCCTTCCTTTCATACTGGAAGTTGGTTTTCACAACTTGGAGCTTAATTTATTATTTATTTTAAAATGGGATTTTATTCTGCTCTCCCCAAAACGGGCTCAGGGCAGATCACAACAAACAGAGTCAGATGCATTATAATAAAATTACATTATATTAAAATCATTAAAATGGTAAAATTCAAAGGTAGCAGCAAATTACATAAAAGAAAAGGACTGTTATGCAAATTACATAAAAAGAAGAGGACTGTTAGGGTCATAGGTGGAATCAGAACATTTCAGTAGATTGGGAGCTAAAGCAGGGAGGCCAACTAAAATGGATGCCCACCACCTCACCCAAAGGCCTGGTGGGACAGCTCCATCTTAACAGGCCCTGTGCAACGATAAAAGGTCCTGCAAGGCCCTGATCTCCAGTGGGAGCTGATTCCACCAAACCCGGGCCATTGCAGAGAAAGCCGTGGCTCTGGTTGGCGCTAGGCTGATGTTCTTTGGGCCAGGGAAGTAGGGATAGTCATTGTTCACCTGGGTTCTAGCTTTCATGTGGTGCATAGAGAAAGCTTTACACAGTGGGCGAAGCTGAGGCCTCTTGCCAGTTAAAGCCTGCACTTGTTGCTGACCAAGCTTCTTTGCTTGAACTGCTGTAGGGCAGCCAGAAATCCAGCATTTGTAAGTTTTTCCTGGCATGGGTATATACACTGGCAGGGAAAGAACCACTCGCGGATGGGTGGGGCAGAATCATGGTTACTTGAACTGGTAAAAAAAAAAAAAAAGCTATGGCAGATTGATAACGTTTCTGTCCTTTGGCTTGATGCCTGCTTGGTTTTTTCCCCCTCAAGGTTGCAAAGCAAGAGAAGAAGAAAAAGAAGACTGGCCGTGCTAAGAGGCGCATGCAGTACAATCGCCGCTTTGTCAATGTTGTGCCAGGCTTTGGCAAGAAGAAGGGTCCCAATGCCAACTCCTAAATAGCACCCAGTTACCTAATAAATCTGATATTTGCTTGGACCATTCTCCTGGTGTGGTTTCTCTTTGGGATAGGTGTTAAAAGGCTTTGTGCCATCTGGGCTCAGTGCTGTAGATAATCACAGCTGAATAAGATAGAGACCTGAGGCCCACTAGTCCTGAACAGGAGGGTCCTGCTGGATCGGATAAAAGGCTGTCTAATCCAGCCTCCTCTTCAGAGACCAGTTGTATGTCCCCAGAAAGCCTACAAGCAGGGAATATAGACAGCCCTTCCCTTATAGCTATTGTCTTGGAACACTGTGTATATATAATTTGTTTGGATTTTTATGTTGTCAAACTCTGTTCCATTTTCAGGTCATTTTTTTGCAGAACTCATAACTGGGGAAACAAGCGAAAAGATGCTTAAGGCTTTATAATTCCCTGGTTATCAACCTTCCCCTTCAAAGGCTAAATTATGTTGGGTTTTTTTTTCTAAAGTTAGATTGAAGTCTTTAATGGCTGCATGTATAAGTCTCACTAGCCATTTTAACTACATTCACAAAAATGAATGTTAAATGAGGTATTTAAAACAGGCGAGTTCTTTGGGCCTTCTGTCTTGGTACACAAGAGCAGTGCTGGCTCTGATCTGTACCATAACTTCAGCATCAGTGTGCTGCTTCACAGGCTAAGCACAATGTAAGCAGTTTATGAAGAAGGAAGGGGAAAGTAAAAAGGGCAAATGGATTTGACCAAATGCAGTTTTACATGTTTAAGCATCCCTTGGGTGTGTGAAGAGTTTTTTGACTAGACCACTTCATCGTGGGTAGGAAAAAAGTTTGCCATGTGTAGCATCTCATGCCAGTTATATTAAGTAGTATACAGTTAACCCTGACTTGGACTCCAGTGTAGTACAGTCTGTTATCTCCAAAAAATAGCCCTTGGTTTTCCATTTCACTGTTAACATTTTTGCCTGGTGTCTGTAGTGGGAGAGGAGGCGAAGCATTGACCCTAACGTGAAAACCAAGCAGACCACTGATCTGGTGTATAGGAGGCTAACAATGAACTGTAGTGAGGTTGGTCCCTGGTTCAAATCTTGCCTTTGCTACAAATTCACTGGTTGCTCCTAAGCAAGACTTGGTCTCTTAGCTACCCATCTGGAAGACAGGCATAATAGCCTACTGTAAAACCTAGGGACTGTAAAGTCCTTTGGCTTTAAGTATTTTCTCTAAGCAAAATGGAACGTCCTGTTTCCTATAAAGCAGTGAGCAAAAAACACTGTTTATTCGCCCTCGGTGAAGTAGGAGCTCCTTGCCTTAGGGAACAGCCTGCCAGGGTGGTCAAAAATGCCCCCTCTTATCATTTCATAGAATGTGCAAAACAAATCTTCAGGAAGGACTTAAGAGCAGCTTAAGAGTGTTTCTAGAAGGAACAGTATTGTAATTTATTGCAATGTTTATTCTACTTATTGATGGTGGAAAGTGCCCTCAAACCACAGCTGACTTAACGGGGTGATCTGACTGGCAGGGTTGTTAAGATGAGATGTTCAGCAGTAGTTTGCCATTGCCTGCATCTGCCTCAGGACTCTAGTATTCCTTGGAGGTTTCCAATGCAAATACTAGCCAGGGCCGGCCCAGTTTAGCCTGTGCTATGCAGGTCAGGGCATTCTACTTATTTCTTTCCTCTCTCCTACAGTGTCTTCGACCTTTGTAATCCATTTTCTTGATTATGGTATTTTCAGTTGCTTTGTTTCCCAGTTCTTTAAACCTGATCCTCCTACTGCATTGTTTTTGGGAGGTTATCACGTTTTTTAATCTGCTTTGCACCTCCCTGAAGTAGGTGAATATAAAATAACAGGAGCGGGGTGGGGGGTGTCCCCCTACACGCGCGGCTTCTCCACCCCGCCCCCTGTGGCTTCTCAACCCCTGCTGGCCCTGCCCTCTTATCTTCAGACCTCACTCTAGCTGCCTCGCCCCTTCCCGGCCCGGGTCCTGCCACGGTCGCATGCTCGGCCCGGCCCACTCGGCAAGGACCGGAATTGCCCGAGTAAAGACGAAGGCGAGGCGGAACTAACCGAGAACTGACAGATATTCCCGAACTCTCAGATCCCTCGAGCGCGTGTTCCCGGCGATGGAATCCGGAGGTTCGAGTCCCCCACCCGACCCTTCCTGTGGGCTGTGCCTGGCCAAGAGGGCTCCCTACACCTGCCCGCGTTGCCATCTGCGGTTTTGCTCCGTGCCTTGCTACCGGGAACACGGCTCCTGCGCCCAGGACTTCCAGCGCCGGGAGTTACAAATCCGGCTCCAGGGCCAGCGGGAGGATCCGGCCTCCCAACGCCGTCTAAGGGAGGCCCTCCTCCGGCTGCAGGAGCTACGTGAGCCCGGGGATGCGGATCTCCAGCTAGGCCTCGACCCTGGTTTGGAGCAGGCGGAGTCCGAAGCGCTGTGGGAGCAACTGAGCCCGGACCAAAGGAAGCGTTTCCAGCGGTTGCTGAACAGCGGGGAGATCTCGGCCCTCTTGCCCCCTTGGAAGCCTTGGTGGACGGGGCGCGGCCGTGGTACAGCGCTGATTCAGGAACTGGGGGATGCCCTCGCAGGCCCCGAGACCCCCCAAACCCCTTTGCAACAGCCTCAGACTCAAAAACAGCCTTTGGAAGAGAGCTCCGCCAGCGCCCAGAGCCACGCGGAGGCCTCGATCCCCGTGCCTCCGGTGCCCGCCATCATCCCCCCTCTGAGCAGCCTCACCCGTTCGCCCGTCTCGCCCCTGGTCCGCTTCCAGCTGCCCAACGTGCTGTACGCCTATGCCTATTCCCTGGCGCTTTACCTCGGCGAGGCGGAGGAGGCCCAGCTGCTCCCTGAATTCTGCGAGGCGGTTCTGGACGTCTCGGGGGTGCTGGGAGCCAAGCAGAGTTTCAAATCCACGGCAGAGGCCCTGCAAGCGGCCCTGCAGGCTATAGTCGTGGGTCGATACCCGGAATGCCTGCTGGGGAACGCCGGGGTGATGGCGGCGGTGGCCCAGATCTTAATGGGGGAATGCCAAGCCAGGCAAAAGGGGTATAGCTTGGCTGCCCTCGCCCATCTCTCCCGGCTGCTGAGCAAGGGGAAGAGGCGGGCGCCTGCCGGGGATCAAGCCAGGCTGTACGCTGCAAAGAAAAAGTGCGACTTCCTTTTGTCCTGGGTGAACGATAATGAAGAGGCCTTAATCTTCCTGGCCTTGGAGGTGCAAAGAGAATACAAGGCCCACCTGGACTCCATCAAGGAGGTGGAAGCTGTCACCCAGGAACTGGAGAAGATGTGGGGGGCCAAAGTGCCTCCACCCAAAAAAACCTTGATTGAAGAATTGGACTGAAGGGGTGGACTGGAGTATTGGAACTGGCACCCCAGCTGGCCTTGGGTGAAGGGAGGGATCCCCCTTCTGGAGACCTGCTGGGTTAAGGTTTCAGCCGGAAACAGACTCGGTGCCCCATGGATGGGACTGAATTCTGGATTAGCTGCAAGCACAGATGTCCAAGTAGAATGGATTAGCACCCTTTCTCCCAGGGTAGAGAATACCTTGAGAGAGGGCATGGTTCTGGTTTTGAGAGATGTGGAGAGTAGGGTTGTAATAAAATACCAGCTTGCTTGCCAGGCCATCTGTTTTCTTTTTGGATTCCTTTTAACCCAATTAAGCCTCTCTGGTTGCAAGAAATTAGTAAATGTCTCAAGATCAGACTGAATGGTAGTCAAATGATGGACTTGAGAGCACACCTTAAAAACATCCAAATGGCATCTGTGTTTTTTTCCCCCTAATTGTTAAAAAGGCCCCTGCTTTGAGGAGCTTCCAGTCTAAAGTGGGACTGTGGAGGGGGCTTTCCCAAAAGCAGCCAAAAATATACTCTTGGGAAACTCACAAACTGGGCATGAAAGCAACAGCCAAATCCTGATGTTGGTTCTCAGCACCCAGGATTTGTAGGTAAGCTGCTTCTGAACATGGGGGTTCTCTTTGTTGTTCTCACAGTTCATCATTTGTGTCCGCCATAAACTGTATTCAATTCTTTGTGGGCACTCAATGAAGTTGGTGGGCAGTACATTCAGAAATTATAAAAGAAAGTCCTTCACTCAGAGTAGTTAACTTGTGGGATTCACTGTCACAGGATGTGATGAGGGCCAGTGTTTATTTGGCTTTAAAAGATTATTAAGTCATGTTTGTAAAGAACAGGATACATCATAGAGTTGGAAGGGATCTCCAGGGTCATCTAGTCCAACCCCCTGCACAATGCAGGAAATTCACAAATACTTCCCCCCCACACACACACACACACCCCAATGACCCCTGCTCCATGCCCAGAAGATGGCAAAAAACCTCCAGGTGGAGAAAAATTACTTCCTGGCCCCAAAGTGGCAATCATCATTTCCCTGCACGTGTAAGAAAGGGCCACAAGAACTAAGCACTAATGCAACCCTTCCTGCCTTCCTTCTCATGATTTGCCTAAGTTCACAGAATCAGCATTGCTGTCAGATGGCCATCTAGCCTCTGTTTGAAAACCTCCAAAGAAGGAGAGCCCACCTCCCAAGGAAGCCTGTTCCACTGAGGAACTGCTCTAGCTGTCAGGAAGTTCTTCCTAATGTTTAGCCAAAAACTCTTCTGATTGGATTTCAACCCGCTGGTTCTGGTCTGACCTTCTGGGGCAACAGAAAACAACTCTGCACCATCCTTCAACTGCCAACCCTTAAAATACTTGAAGATGGTTATATCCCCTCTCAGTTTTCTCCTCTTCAGGCTAAACATGCCCAGCTCCTTCAACCTTTCCTCAGTGAGTATTAGCCATGATAATGGCACCACCATGTTCACAGGGTATAACCCTCTCTCGGAATTTCAGTGTGTAGGGTGAGCAATAGGGGTAGGCCGTGGCCTCCATGCTGTGCTTGTAGGCTTTTGAGGGGGTATCTTGTTGGCTGCAGTGTGAAATGAGATGTTGGACTAAAGGACAATAATACTGTTCTGCGTCCATAACAGCCCAACTGCTCCTGTTTTCAAGTCCTGTCCCTGATAAATCACTGTCCCTATTTTTTTCTTTTCAGAAGTGCCTTGCTAAATTTTTGTTAGTTGCCAGCTTCTGATCTTCCCTCCTTGTGCTGGGTTTTTTTTTGCCTCTGTATAGGGAGGTTCCCTTTATTCACACAGCTACTAGCCACTGATGGACCTTTCCTCTATGAATCTGTGTAACCCCCTCTTTAAAAGCCACCTATGCTTGTGGCTGTCACTATGTCTATCTTTGGGCTTCTCTGGGGCATCTGACTGACCCCTGTTGGAAACAGGATACTGTCCTAGATTGACCTCTGGTCTGAGCTAGCATTTCTGCTCTCAGATCGTTTAGGTGTATTTTGCTGGTTGCATAAGACAATTGGATTTTTCTAGTTTGCTATTAACTGGAGGATCAGGGTCACCTTTTTGGCTTTTAATTCAGCAGAGAACACGCTATTGCAGAGCAGGTGGGTAAAGCAGCAGAGTAAATTCTTTAGCCAAGTGCGATAATGGGCTAGAACAGTGATTCTTTTTGTGTTCTAAATCTGTCCCTTGTTTTCATCACTGAAATGTTGGAGAGGGTGTTCTAAGTTTGCCTCTTCACTATCTTACTGCCATAATATTACTGAAAGGTCTGAAAAAATTAGATTCCCACATCCAATAGATGTTTAATACATTCTTTATTCAAATAAATTACTCTACCCCCTTTCCCCTCAAAAAACTCCCAAGGCAATAAGCCTGTTATTCCTCACCCAGCCTGGCCCTCTTCAGTAAATAAGCAAACCCCTATTTCAGCATTGCCGAAAGACTGTTCTGCCATGAGCCCAAACATTATGTTGCAATTCTTCCCCCTAAATCCTTGCCCCTACACCCTCCTGCCCTTCAGTATATCCTTTGAGGGCACTTAGTTCTTCCATGTGTACAAGGTGATTAAAGTAAAATGGCATATATTTTCTGCAAATGAATTTTCTGGCTACAACACCAGAAAACCTGGCAAATCATTCTGAAAACAATTTGTTAAAATTATCTCTTTTTTCCTCATCAGGAGGGATTCAGAAGTTGCACAAGCGTTCTACTTGCCTTCTGAGAACAGCTAAGAAATGTAGTATTTGAATGTCAAAAGCTCATTTATTATAGCCAAAACTCTCGTTGCAGTATCAAAATTGATGCTAGTTAGAAGCTAAAATCCAGTCTGCAAACATCAAGCTAACACAGGCATTCAAGATCCAGCTTTTTCAGTGGTTTTCCTTTCTCATTGAGAACTTCTTGACACACATATTTCAAAAGCTGTTAGATGGTTTTAACTTTCCTAAATAAGAGTCACAACACTTTCCTAGCGATAGTGCTCTGTCCTCTACACACCTCGATCGGTATCTGCTGCAGAAACGACATCCTAGGAAGCTTTATTTTCTTTTTTGATTTTTTAAAAAGTTTCCTTCTGGTTTTAGAACTTGCAAACTGATACTTTCTGGAGTCTTACAAGACCAAGAGAGGCCAGAAGAGGACTTGTAGTGTTACAAATGCTTCAGTAGAGTTCCTTTCCCCTGTCCTTGAGTTCCAGAAGCAGACCCAATGATATAAAAACTAAGACATTTGCATAAACTAATTCCAGTCATAGAATGTGTTTCTTTGTAAGGTTAGAATTATTTGTTATGAGCTCAGGGTCTCCCCAGCCTTGTCCATAAGCAATCTATGGGTTAGATCTGTACATATTCAAATTTGGTTTAAAAAACAGTAATTTCCAGATGAAAATAGCCTCACAGTGTCTGACTGGGAAACAAGTGGATTTTTCCATGGGTGGAGTCAGCCATGTTGGCTGTGAAGGCAGTGGTCTTTCATTCCCTAGAAACTGTCAACACTCAGATATCTGGAAACAGACCAGCAGGGATTCTATGTGGCTGCAGTGGGACCTTGCAAAGACAGCGGCACCTCTTTGTCTTGTCCAACCAGACCGTTTTGGTGTGAGCTTCCAGAAGGGAGGTGATGGACATGTGTCAATGTGATTAGAGGGATAATCAGCCAAGCAGCGACTCAGTAGAGGTACGGGAAGATCCGGTAAGGGACTCGGCGGCAGTACTCCTGCCAGGCCAGGCCGTACTTCCTCAGGCACTGGTGCTCGTCCCTGGCCTCCCGGTGGATCAGAAGCAAAGTAAAGTAGAGGACGTAGAAATAAGGCAGGATGTGGCTGATGCCTGGGAAAGAGACAGGTGACCACTGAGACAGAAGGCAGGTGAACTGGTGGACCATTACCATTGCCCCAATAGAGTTGTCCCAATTTGGTACGCAGGGTGGGATTCAGAATTTAATAAGGAAGGGAGATGTTTCTCAGGATGAGAATCCTAGACCTATGGAACGTTAAACAGGAACACCCCCAAAGTACATTTTATGAGCACTTAGAGGAATTTTAAAAAATACTCATAGGAACTATAACAATAGGTTGGATCCAGAGTAAGACCAATTCCGCAAAAGCAGTTGTTCTGCCCCCAGTCTCCCGTTTCCCCCAGTTGTACTACTCAATTTCCCACTATTTGCTGTGCAGTGGCATTTTGACCCGTATCTCCCCCCGATTTCTCCGGTGTCTTCTTGATCCCCAAAAATAAGGATCAAGAAGATGCAGGGGAAATCGGGGAGAGATGCAGGTCAAAATGCCGCTGCACAGCAAATAGTGGGAAATTGAGCAGTACAGCCAGGGAGAGTGGGAGACTGAGGGTGGAACAACAGCTTTTGCGGAATTGGTTTAAATTGGAAATTTCTGCTAAGTCCTGCTTCCTGCTACAGACCCCCCCCCCCAACATTCCTAAGGGTCCCCTATTCTATTCCCCAAGAGCAGTATTTTTGGGAGATTGGGGGGCTGGAGTGAGAGGAGGAAGGCAAGAAAGTTCCATTCTGCCACTGGAAAATGTAGTCTGGATCCAACCCAATGTTATCCAACCCAGGACTAAGAGTCCCTCTCTCCTTTTTGTTTTTCAAGCAAAGGGATTTGTGCATTTGGCATGCACATCTAGGTCAAAGGCCCAGTGTGATCTTTCATATCAAAAGTGTAGGTCAAGGGAAAAAGAATGTGATTCACAGTCCTTATCAGCTAGCTCTCCACATGCGAGCCCAGGAAGCCACCCAGCATTCTCTTAAATTCCCAGTGTTCTGAAGACAAGATAAACAAGTGAAATTACTGACACCATCGAGAGATGCACTGAGTCAAATTACGCTTGTATGATGTTAACTGCCTGGTACCAATTAGAGACCCTTTAATGTGTAAACTATATGTGATGTCATCTGGGGTATAAGACCTCCTGTCCTTCCTGGTTATGGCAGAATACAGCTTTGGAATTGCTGAAATGCTAAGGTGCTCAGTCCCTGTATTCCCTGTTATGGATTCATTAAACAGATATTCATCTAACTCATTGGATTCAGACTGTGTGTTTCCAATTTGGCAACAGGAGCACACAGGCACAGATTTGTGCATCAAAAGGGTGGAGAACCAGGAAATCTGGCTACAGATAAGAGGTTCTCCTGGGAAATAAATATATGTGGTTTGGTTTGGAACAAGAGAAATGGGAAGGACATAGCAATCCATCCCAACCCATTTTATTTACGAGAGCCAGTGAGGTGTAGTGGCCTAGAGTGTTGGATTAGGATCTAGGAGATCCAGGTTCGAATCCATACTTTGCCATGGAAGCTTGCTGAGTCACCTTGGGCCACTCACTCTCTCCCTCAGCTTATCCTACCTCACAGGCTTGTGAGGATAAAACAGAGAAGAATGGTGTAAGCTGCTTTGGGTCCCCATTGGGGAGAAAGGGAGGGTATAAATGAAGTAAATAAATACAGAGCAAAGTTTGAGTCCAGGGGCACCTTTAAGACCAAGAAAGTTTCATTCCGGGTATAAGTTTTCATGTGCACGCACTCTTCTTCAGTGTGTGTGCACATGAAAGCTTCAACCCAGAATAAAACTTTGTTGATCTTGAAGGTGCCCCTAGACTCAAACTTCATTCTGCTGCTTCAGACCAACATGGTTAACCCAACTGAGTCAATAAATACCTTTAGACATTTATACCCTGCCTTTGGTATAATTACTAAGGGCGGGGGGGACTAAAAGCAGCTTATACTGTTGTTCTCCCCTCCTCCATTTTATGCTCAGAACAATGGGTAAGAATGGGAGTGTGTGTGACTGGCCCAAGGTCACCCAGCAAGCGTCGGTGGCACAGGGGGTTTAGAACCTGGGTCTCCCAGACCCTAGTGTAACCATTACACAACACTGATGACCCTGTTTTAGCAGCTCTCTAGAAGTTTCTGATCTCCACTTACCACAGGGCAGCGACCAAGCAAAAGCCATGATGAGGTCCCCCAAATAGTTGGGATGCCGTACAAACCCCCACCACCCTGACACCAACAGACGCCGCCCAGTGGCTGTGGGGATGGTTTTGAGTCCTGGAATGGAGAAAAATATTGATTGTTAGCACTTTCCAAATTTGGATTGGAGGAGTTCCACTGAAAATTCTGCATGATGACAGATCCAGCAGTCTCCCCAGACACAAAAGCAGGAATCCATCAAATATCTTGCACACTACAGGAGATATTTTCAAAAAATCATCACACCTGCAATGGGATTGCTCCAGCTTGGCAGTAAACATGTTTACACATGCTAACTTTTTAAGTCCTTTCCCCACAAATCTTGATAATACGTAGCCTTAATGCTCTTTTGGGAAAGGGGCCATAGCTCAGAGGTAGAGCATGTGCTTTATTTATAGCCTAGTTTTCTCCTTAGTGGGGAGCCAGAGTGGCTTACAGCATTGTTCTCTCCTGCCTGGACCTGGATAGTCCAAGCAAGCCTGATCTCAGCAGATCTCAGAAGCTAAGCAGGGTCAGCCCTGGCAAGTACGTGGATGGGAGACCTCCAAGGAATACCAGGGCCATGAGGCAGAGGCATGCAATAGCAAGCCACCTCTCTGAAACATCCAAGCCCCACTAGGGGTTCCAGAAGTTGACCAAGACTTCCAGGCACACACACAAATAGCAAAAAAAAAAAACCCAAAACCCCACACCCAACAAAACCCCCCCATCATTCTCCCCTTCCCTCATTTTGTCCTCACAACAACTCTGTAAGGTAGGATTAGGCTGAAAGAGTGTGACTGGTTAAAGGTTACCCAGGCAGCTGCTATGGGTGAGTGGGGATTTGAACCTGGATCTCCCAGTCCAGCACTCTCAACCCTACCCTACACGTTGAACGCACAAGGTTCAAGTTTTGAACCTGGCACCTCCATTGAAAAGGACTGCAAGCAGCAGGGTCCAGAAAGATTTGTCCTTGAGATCCTCCATTTCTCATTAGCAAGTTTTGGTAAATAATGCAAATTTCATTCAAAGGCACAGGAAAATGGCCATCCACCAGCTGTCCTCCAAGCTAACTACCAGTCTAAAGACAATTACCTTGATGCAAAGGATAAGTATGTTCCTCTATTACATGTGACATTTAACGTTTTATAAAACTGCATGAGAGACAGACAAGTCACCGATTGCAGAAGCATACTGTGTTCAGTACAGTAGCTCCTGGCACACGATAAACAGAAACTAGCAGTCAGAGTTACATACCAGCTACTTTGGGGTCAGCAGGATTCCGGCGGAAAGTGTTCTTCTGGGAGTTAGCGCTGCGGAAGACAGAGTAGCCAAGGCCTGCAGAGGGAGGAGAGTGGTAAAGTGTGAGCAGACCGATGAAGGGGCAGAGGGAATGTGATCATGGAAGTAGGGGCTACGGTGGCCCCAGGGGACACTCATCAGTAGTAGAAAAAAATCCACATTTACCCAAAAGAAAGATGAGGTGTTTGAGGTTTTTTCCCCACATGGACCACTGCAAAAAAGGGGGTCATCTTGCATTTGCATACAATTTACAAGTATGTACACTAATAAAAAAAACCCTGTATAGTTATTTTAGTGAGAGGATTATTTGAAATTCAGGGTCATCTTTCTTTTGGAGCCGATCCTATGCAAAGTATATAAACATACTGAAGCCTGCATACTTTGGCCAGGCCATAGAATGTTGCTTTTCATGGTGCATAATTTAAATTTTGTTTCACACATTACAGAGTATGCAGGTGGGGTCTGGATGTAACACATTTCAGACATGAGCTGCAGATTCTCCTTGATGGCCATGCTATCCTGTGCCTCCTTTCCCTGCTATTGCCCCTGCAACTGGTATTCAAAGGTATTCTGCCTCTGAACATGGAGGTTCCATTCAGCCCTCATACCTAACAGCCATTGACCAAACTATCTTCCAGTCAGTTTGACTGATTAAAACTTACAAAATTAGATGATGAGCCTTTTAATTGGGCGGCAGCCTTGTTTTCATCGTAATCAAAGTCAATAAATAATAGAACTGCAGAGCATATATTTTATCGCTCAGAACTTTTTGATGGCTGCTACTGGCCAAGTTCCTAAAAAGAGACCTACAGGAAAGGAAATTTATTCTGCACCTGCTTGGCTGCACTAAGGCATTGTTATTCTGGGACTTAGCCTTTTCTAGTAAAGCCGTCTTCATTGTCCAACGTACCATTTAGCAGGATGATGCCTCCAGCTATAGGCAGGCTCAGCTTCTGTGGATGAGTGACCAGGAAATAGGACTGCAGACTGTACAGAAAGGGCACCCAAGCCAGATCCCCGAAAGCTAGCATGAAGCCGAAACCCTCGTGAACTATGTCCATGGTGGTGAGGATGGCCTCCTTGAGAAAAGAAACAAGGTGTGTCGAGGGCAACTGGAGTGGGACTTAGTGCAGTGGTAAATCACTTGCTTTACATACAGAAGGTCCCAGGTTCAATCCTGGGCATCACCAGTTAACAAAAGACCTCCACTTGGGAGCCATTGCCAATCAGAGCAGACAACACTGATCTTGATAGACAGACGATCTGACTTGGTAAAAGACAGCTTCATCTATTTGAGCCCCCCCTCCTGGAGCAATTCATCCCTGTCATCTTGTCCCCCCTCCCCACTAGGGATGCCGGCCTCTAGGGGAGATCCGGGTTATCCCTGGAATTACAGCTTATCTCCAGACAACAGAGATCAGTTCCTCTGAAGAAAATGGATGCTTTGGAAGGTGGACTGAAGTCCGTGTCCTCCTCAGGCTCCATCCCCAAATCTCCAGGACTTTCGCAGTCTGAACCTGTCAACTTTACCCCCCCCCCCATCCCCCTAGCAATCCTACTCCACACCCTTATTTTCATACACTCCAATTATCCTTATTTTCTAGCACTTGTGGAGCTAGGGGAAAAAAGCTGTAATAAAGTCAGCTCTGTCTCCAATTCTTGGCTGTTCTGAAACTGATAACAGCAGAATTTAGGACTTCAAACTCTTTGTTCCCACAAAGATTGGGGGGTGGGGGGGGAGAACCACCACAAATGAACCCTCCTCAAACTTCTAGGCCAGCATGGATCTCTCACTGTGTTGAACCTACCTCATTCCAAAAGGCATCCACTACATAGAGCAGCTGGAAGGCATTAACAAGAATCATGGCCAAGGAAGGATTTCCCCTCAGCTCTGTCTCCTTCACTAACATGCCCATGTTGATCAGGGCCTAAGAGACAAGAGAAAAGGGAAAAGCTGAAACCACAGGATGTCAGTGGATGTCCATTTTTCTTCCATTATATCCCTCCCATCGTCACCAGACTGCTACTCCTTTAACCCCATGCTCTGTACAGCAAATTTAAGTAAAGCAACTGCTTCCTCTGCTGGCAGTTTAACAGGAATGCACTTAAGTGCACTGTAGTGCTGTTCAATTAACACCCACAGGTTTTAACGAAGAGATGGCATTTTTAATAGCTTCAGAGCAGCGGAGGGGTTTTTTTTATCCCAAAGCTACACAATTTTCAGTTTTGCACAGTAAAAACTAAGTGATGCATACAAATGATCAACAGATGTTTTTGTTCTCCACAGGTTGCCTATTGGAACTGATAGCCAACTCAAAGCAGGCAACTGTTGGGAGATTTGGCGGGTATAGATAGGATCTCTCAGTTTGGGGCAAGTGATGCTCTGTATTCTTGGTGCTTGGGTGGGGGCAACAATGGAAGGGCTTCTAGTGTCCTGGCCCCACTGCTGGACCTCCTGATGGCACCTGGTATTTTTGGCCACTGTGTGACAGAGTGTTGGACTGGATGGGCCATTGGCCTGATCCAACATTGGCTTCTCTTATGTTCTTAGAAATCTTGTTAACATCTTTCCAAAACTCCTGGTAGGCCCAAAGCAGCTCCACCCTTTCCTTGCTCTTCTTCCTTGCCCCGATATCAGCTTCATAGTCTTACTAATCTGCAATACATCTCTTCTGCGAGTGTCTGCCTACATGCCAGCTTCCCCAATATAGCAGCTCTCCAGAATGGTTAGGAAGACTGGGCAGCCAGAGAGACTTGAGTCCCCTCTGCCAACACTCCATAGTCCTGATCCATGCCTACCTGAGAGTTAAGTTCTGAGCACGGAACTCCCAGAGCATGCCTGGTCAAAGGTCTTCCAGGCAGCCCACGGGGCACACAAGGATGTGGCAACATGGGAACCAGCCTTTAATTATATAAGCTCTCCTGCTTTCTCTTCCCACCACCTCCAGCACAGTGGTACCTACCCATCCCAGGAGACCCGGGCGCAGCTCACAGAAAAACTTAAGGTCAAAGGTACCAATACGTGGGTTCAACTCGTGGCCTATGAAGAAGTCATAAATGGGGTTTCCTGTGGAGGGAAGAGGCAGGGGAAAACTGAGGATCAGCACAACATTTCAATGCCTTTCTGATACAGAGCCTTTTTTGTCCCCCTGGAATGAGAAAAGGTGAGCAGAAGGGGTCCATTCTCAAAAACAAGATGGCGAACGTATCAGGGTCCCTGGAGAATCTGCTGTGGCCCTCAAAGTTTCCGTGCATCAAAAACAACAGCAACCACACACACAGATGCTACAGAAGAGAGGCTCCAGTGTGAAGCCACAGAACTGGAAATTCATTAGCAAATCCAGTTCACTTGGTTTGGGGCACAACAAAGACTGGAGCTGTCTTTTCCAATCAGTTCTTAAGTTTTATGTCTGTAGAGCAAGAAACCATTCAGCTAGGCTTGCCAGGTCTAGGCTGGAAAATACCTGGAGACTTTGGGGGTGGATCCAGGAGAGGGTGGGTTTGGGGGAGGGGAGGGGCCTCAGCAGGGCACAATGCCATAGAGCCCACCCTTCAAAGCAGCCATTTTCACCAGGGGAGCGGATCTCTGTCAGCTGGAGAGCAGTTGCAAAAGCAGGAGATCTCCAGGCCCGCCTGGAGGCTGGCAACCCTACATTCAGACAAGTTCTTCCCCACAAATTCCTTTATACATGGGCTTTATAGGGAAGTCCAAAGAGGCCCCCCCTCCCTTATCGGGTTTCATATGGACACTTCTGTCCCTTTGAGGTGACACATGAGATGCCATGGAACCTAGAGCTCACCTGAATTCCCGCCTGGAGCCAGGGCTGTCCCAGGGGCAAGGAGGGCTTTGAGATAGAGGAGGATGCTGAGTCCAAAAGCAAGAACAGATGCAGAGAAGGCGAGCTGCAGCAGATGGTCGTATATGTAACTGAGGCGCAACCCTGCAGCCATGCCGACCCCCAACAGCAACGCCGTGATCCACATGGCATGGATCCCTGCCAGCGGGAAAAATAACGTGTTTAGGCAGAAGCAGAACCAGCTGTCCTTTTGAGACTGTCTCGGCTGGGTATAGATATCAGAATATGAAGCTGCCTTCTGCTGCCAGTCTGAGGAGACAAGGGTGACCTCTGAGAGACCAACTGTCTGACTCAGAATAAGGCAGCTTCTTCAATGTGGTAAACAGAATTGTATCTGTAGCCAGGTATACCTGTGGGAGAGGGCTCGATAGTGGTCCTGGTTATGCTAAGAAGGGTATTACAAGCATGAAGTCCTGAAGGTGGAAAACAGGAACAGACCTTGATCTGATCCAGCAGTCTTCCTTCATGACATGAGGAACAGGAAAGCAATATTAATTGGACTATCCCTTGCTTGTAAGGAGAAAATATGTGTATTATTTTGCGGGCATTAAAGTGATATTTGGTTCCAGGTGACATATAGGCAAACACAGTGCATCAAATATTGCATAGTCACTGAGTCCCTCTCCCCAAACTCTGCCCCCAAATCTCCAAGAATTTCCTGAGCTGGAGTTGGCAGTGCCCCCGCCTTCAGAGGCAAGGCAGATAGCAGCAACAGACAGGGCTCTTTCAGTAGGGGCCCTTTGCTTCTGGAATGCTCTTTTCCTTGGAAGTTCACCTGGTACCTCTGTGGTTTTCTTATAGACATCAGGCTGAAACCTTTCTGTTTAACCAAGCTTTTAATTAAGGCGTTGCTCCTTAAAAATAATTCAGTAATTTGCTTTGAGATTGAAATTGTTAAATTCATTTCAAGCTGATCAAAGGCTGGTGATTTTTTTTTAACCTTGCAAAACATTGCTCTAGCCACTAGATATCGCTTCCCTCCAGAACTCCCCCCCCCCCAATCATACAACTAGCATGAGCTCCATCTTCCAGGGGTACCCACCGTTAATACGATACGTGAGCCGGCTCTTGTCTCGAAGAACAGTCCCTTCTGTGACCTGTTAAAAAATATACAAGATGAAGGAAGGAGAGCTTTATTAGTGGTTTTGTTCCAGTAGTATGGCCTATCTTATAGAAGAGAAATATTCCCCCCCCCCCAAAAGACAGTTTGTGACAATATGGTTCACTTGCCAGAGGACTGATCTTAGAACACAAAAAAGGGCTGGCTTCAAATGTTACTTCCACCATGGCCTCCTCCATGTTGTATCCTTAGAGGAGTTGTTACCATATCCCCACAAACCCATGAACATGTATTCAGTCTGCAGTTGGGAATTAGCTTGCGTGTTTATGCAGGGAGTGGAAAACTGGGATCTTTTACCAAGACAGGTGACTGAGAATAGCAAATTTTCAGTAGGAAAAGGATGACAGAGACCTGACTGAAGATTTTAAAAAGGCATACATGGAGTTTATCTAGGGATCTGGTACAACAGTTAGGGGGGGCTTATCCTAACCAAATATTAAATGTAAAGGTAAAGGTTTCCCTTGCTCGAAAGCCAGTCGAACTACAGAGGTTTCCCCCTTACCTCCCTGCTTGTGATGCAAAGTAAACTTTGCTGATTTTTAGCTTCACTACTTAAGTAGAGTGGACCAGGGACCCCTCTACCCTTAGGAGTCTAGCTTAATTAACTTTAATGTAGAGTCAAAGGAAACTTATATTTGGCACTCTATCAAACATGGTAATTGTGCTTATATATGATGACTACAAAAGCATGTCTTTGTTAAGCGTTTTAAACAAAATAATGGCTGTAGTAGTAATCTCAAACTGCATACTGCAATTCTATACTTATGCCAGTGTCTGTATTTTAAGCCTTGACGACTCTTCGCCAACAGTTTCGACGCTGTGCTAGGGTTTCTGAATGAGTCGACTTGAGCAGGAGAGGTGGTCGGTCTAGCTTGAGGGTTTTGAGAAGTTGAGTAGCCCGGAGTCGACATCAGCGGCGTAGATATATGTTCCCTCATGAACGACCTGGAGTTTAACTGAAGCGATCCATCTGTATTTCACAATGGGCGCTTGGAGGGTCTCAGTGATTGGCTTCATAGCTTTCCTTTTCAGCAGAGTATCCGGTGAGAGGTCTTGGAGAACGAGGATTTTGTGATCATCGTAAAGTAAGTGTCCCTTGCTTCTGGCTTGTGCTAAAATGGCTGCTTTTGTGCGTGTGAAGGTGAATCGCACCACATTGTCTCGCGGTAGTTGTCGTTGCTGCTGTCTGTAGGCCCAATCTATAAGGGGTGCAACTCCCGCGTCGAGATCCAAGGCTGTTGCAAGCCACACTGAGAGGAAAATGCATAGTTCTTTTGTTTTCTTCTGTGTGTTCTGGGACCCTGCAGAACTTCAGGTTGTTTGCTCAAAGTTGGTTCTCGAGGGATAAGATTCTTTCTGTGGCCCAGTCTTCTCTGTCATAAAAGTATCTGGTGTCTTCTTGTACTGTTAGCCCGAGTTCCATTGCAGAGTCTGCCGTTTGGGCAACTTTAGTTAGCGAATCTTTTAGCTCTTGTAGTTGTGTGGCCATAGACTGTAGCATGTCTTTAAAAGTCTTAGCCATGTTGTTTTCCAAGTGTTGCAAAGATCCATAGAATTCTTGCTTCGTGATGGTGAGGTCTTCTCCGTCTAGTGCTCCCTCTTCCGCTGCCATATTGCCTTTCCCCGGCATCTGGGTGCAAGTTTGAGGGGTAGATTTTTGATTCGGAAAGTAGTCCGAAACCATTATTGGCGGAGCTGAAGAGTGCCTAGCAGGGCTGGTGCCAGGTTTTTTTGCACACTAGGTGAGGCTACCTTCTGGTGCCCCCCCCTATGCGCCTATCAATTTTCAAATATAAATGCATTTTAGAAAGACTGAAAGCCACAAAATTTGAAATTGCTGGTGCTGGGCCTGGCAGTGGGTCTCCTGCACAGTAATGCAGACTGTCAGTTCTGTGCCCCTCTCAGGTCTCCGCCCCAGGCAGCCGCCTAGGTTGGCCTAAAGGTAGCACCGGCCCTGGTGCCTAGTTTTGACAGCTGATGATCTGCCCATAGTCTAGTGATGTTTTAAGTTGGGTAGAGGGGTGTAGACCGATAAAGCAGGGAGGAATTTGGAGGAGCTCACTGTTCAGGCGCCCATTCCTTTCCGCTCCAACGCTACATCCCCATTAAAGCTATGTCTAACTAACTAATCAACAGGCTTGGTGCTTTATGTGGTAAAACACTAGAATTCAGGTCCTTGCCTCAAGGACCTTACAATCAAAAATTCAAAACATAACCCTGACCTGGATAGCCCAGGCAAGCCTGATCTCGTCAGATCTCAGAAGCTAAGCAGGGTCAACTCTGGCAAGTACTTGGATGGGAGACCTCCTTGGAATACCAGCAGTCGGGAGAACAGGGGCAGGCTTTATTCAGCCACCTCTCTGAATACCCTCCAGGCCCCCAGTCACCAGAGGTTGCCATGACTTCCAGGTGCACACACACTCACACGAATGCACCCACACACATACATGTATGAAAAATACAAAGAAATACCCCCCAAAAAATTCAAAGCATAGAGGTTTCTTTATTAAAACACTTCCCTTTTGGTTCAAGGTGGCTTGCAATAATAGTTAAAAACATTTTCAGTTGAAAAAGAAAAACAATGTCTTCTTACCTTCCCCAAAGGTAGCATATACAGCAGAGCCTGCAGCCCTACCCAGGCCAAGACCAGCACAAAGTCCTGGGGGTTCCACAGGGAGCGGAGTGTGGGCAGAGGCAAAGGGAAGTTCAAGAGGCTGGCCTGCTCTGTCCCGCACATCAGTAGCAGGACGAAGACGGTGGCAGGCAACAGGATGAGGAGGCAGGCAGCCCCTGCGACAAAAAAGGGTGTGGAGGGAAGGAGGATTAGAAAGGAGCAAAATGTAGCGCCTTGAGAAAGGAAGTCAAGGAAAAAACAGAACCTAGCTTTGTCAATCAGGATTCGGGAGGCAACAGGATCAATATTCCAGACAGGGTTGCCAGTCTCCAGGTGGTAGCTGGAGATCTCCTGGGATTACAGCTGATCTCCAGGCGACAGAGACCAGTTCACCCTGAGAAAATGATCACTTTGGAAGGTAGACTCCATGGCATTCTATCCCACTGATGACCCTTCCCTCCCCCAACCCCAGCCTCCTCAGACTCCACCCCTAAAATCTTCAGGTATTTCCCAACCCAGAGTTGGCAACTCTAATTCCGGACAAAAAATAAAAAAGGTATTTCTATTCCGTAAGACAGCTATGGAGGGCTCAGAAAAACCCAGAGGACACCTGGGCTCTTGTCTGTTTTGTCCCCCTTCCCCCCATCCTCCAACCACTCTAAAATGTCCTCCTTACCTAGAGCACCCCCAAATTCCAATTCTTTGGTGCGGGGGATCTTGTGTCGATCCATGGTTCTCTTGATCAGGTACCAAATCAGCTGTTGAGAGTGGCCCCCCGCTGCGAGCACTCAGTTTTAAGTCTTGACTTGTGTATACTCAGGGGGGTTTATTCACGGGCCACGAACCTATGGAAAGAATCCATTTAGACCAAGTTGTATATTTCTTATTCTTGAGTACCCAGTTAAACTCTCTTCACATGAATTAGTTACCCCTGGCTAAGGCCCAGCTGTCCTTACAATCGTTGAGAGGATTAGAACTTCCTCCCTTAGTTTTATTCTGCCTTCTGACAGTACCTTAAATGAGGGCGGAGGGGTAATTTCACTCAGGCTTTTTCTTCTTTTAGAAATGAATCACCAGAGGAATATGCACGGAGCCCAGTTCTCTCATGCTGCTGAGTAAACTACAGCCAGCCAACTGGCTAGGCCGGCCTTCCTACACAATTGGGATTATTGGCTTGTGGCTGGAATTCAAGAGCAGAGGGTATAGCTTTCAAACCGATGCTGAGAACTGTCCAATGTCTTTGTTTGAAATTAACCATGATAAGAGTGTTCCTGAGCACATGCAGAGTGCTCCTACTGTCTTGCTGAATTAAATCAAAAGAGTTTCTGGCTAAACATTAGGAAGAATGTCCTGACATGGTTCCCCAGTGGAACAGGTTTCCTTGGGAGGTGGTGGGCTCTCCTTCTTTGGAGGTTTTTAAGCAGAGGCTAGATGGCCATCTGACAGCAATACTGATTCTGTGAATTTAGGCAGATCATGAGAGGGAGAGCAGGGAGGGATGAGTCAGTGTTCAGCTTTCATGGCGCTTTCTTACTGATTGTCACTTTGGGGACAGGGAAATTTTTTACTCCAGGCCAGATTGGCTCCAGGATCCTGGAGGGATTTTTTTTTTTGCCTTCCTCTGGGCATAGAGCAGGGGTCACTGGGAGAGAGGGGCTGAGTAGCTGAGAATTCCCTGCATTGTGCAGGGGGTTGGACTAGATGATGCTTGGGGTCCCTTCCAGCTCTATGTTTCTATGAGTTAAATACTGGTGTTCTATTTGCTCACGGTAAATACTCCAATGCAGAATATATATTTTTCAGTATCAGCAAATCCCAAGTATGCTTTCCTTCAGCATTCACACCCTTCGGGCAGTGAATGTAGGAGATTTAACATCTGACCCCCAGGTCTTCTCATGAGCCATTTAATAGGCATTCAACAGTATTGCACACCCCTGTTTCCAATACCAGGATTCATCCCTGAAAGCTGCACTTAATACATGAAACTGCCTTCTGCTGAGTCAAGTATTCTCTGCTCTGGTGGCAGGTTTCCTGGTTCCCAGGCCAAGAAAGTCTAACACACACACAATATCAAGGGTCCTATAACTGAAAGTACCAGGAACTGAACCGGGGTACCTTCTATGTGCCAAGTATGAACACTACCCCACTACAGCCTCTCCAGAGGTGCATGCCCACAGTGACTCTGATCGTGTTGTCAAGTGCCTCTCCACACACACTTCTGGCTGTGGCAAAAGAAGCACCACTGCCTATCTGCCCTTGTGGAGAGATCATGCCAATGCCTTGTCCCGACTGGATGTTTCCAGTCTTAGCCATATATATAAATAAGTCTCATAGAGAGCCAGCATGCCAAGACCAGCAAATAAGCTTCTTCATAACTTCTTTGATTCACAATCCAGACTCAGTCCTGAGATGATTTTCACTCAAATTATCGCTTCCCACCCCGCCCCCGCCAAGCAGGGTTCTGGAATGTTTACAACTTAGCATTAAAAGCACACTGGATCTGGATTCGCCTCAGCCCCAGTTTTCTGTCTCCAGCAGTGGGTAGCCAAGAGAACCCGAGCAGGGGAAGATGGAGATGGCCATATACCCCCTATTGCTGTCTGACTCCAGCATCTGAGACTTGGTTGGGGGGAATGGGAGGGCAGAGTGCAGTCCACCCCCTCAAGCAGTCATGGGCTTACCTGTCCGGACTGCAAAGGACTCAGGTATGTTCCTGGCTGGGGACCACCACGCGACTTGCTCACCTGTTTGTCAACCCGCGTTCTGTCATCCACACCAGCCCAGGGTTGCGGCAACCCCCACTCTGCCCATCCTGTCCCTATCCAGGAGCAGCCAATCGTACCCTAGGAGAAGAATGACATCTCCGGCTGGGGGAACCTATCAGGAACCGGGGGGGAGTGTCTGGCTCGCTCGCAATGCTGTTCAGTTCAGCTGCTGTTCCGCGGCATTCATGATGAGCTGCAAGGTTTGCAGCGGAAAGACAGAGGCGAGAGACGCCCGAAGGAAGCTGTGGGGTGTCGATGCTGGGTCCTGCAACGCGCTGACGAGCTGGAGGAAAAGAGTGAGCTTTGGAGTCCAGTGGGCACTTTAAAACCTAAACAACAATTATTTCCGAATAAGCTTTTGTGAGCCAGAGCTCCAGATGCATTATACGCAGATTATTCTAGACACAGAAAAAGGGAGAGGGCGTGTTACAAAGAGAGGCCGGTGTAATATGAGATCCAGTCGAAGGAGGAGTAATGCATTCACACCAAGTAGGCGTGAGACACTCCTAACCAGGGGTCATTTCGTAGAAAAAGAGGTGCAGGAGCTCATTAGCACAACTCATTTGCATATGCCACACCCCCTAACATACCAGAAGTGTGTCAGAAGGCAACAAACACCCACCCCTCAGGCTCCACTCCACAGGTGAGTGAAACTGACCTGCTCTTCCTCCATTCCCTTCCCCATCCAATACTTTGTGCAATAAAAAGAAATGTAAAGAACACACCCTCATTCTCTTCCTGCTCCCTTGAAACCACCAGGTTTCAAGTAGACTTGAGATACCCAGGACATGTGCACCACCCATCCCTTTCCCTTCCCCTCCCCACAACAAGACACCCTGTGAGGTAGGTGGGGCTGAGAGAGGTCTTTTGAGAACTGCTCATGAGAGAACAGCTGTGAGAGAACTTGTGACTGGCCCAAGGTCACACCAGCAGCTGCATGTGGAAGAGTGGGGAATCAGACCCGGTTCTCCCAGATTAGAGTCCAACTCCTGACCACTACACCAAACTGATGGGGTGGAAGCTGCTGAAGGGTTGGTGAAATTTCTCCAGTACTTATGTGCCATGTGCCCAGATAAAAAATGGTATACTTAGAAAGTTTATATGCCACCTTGAGCAAGTCTCTGGAAAAGCAGCACACAGTCATAAAAGGAACAATGATAAAATTATCAATATTAAAACAAAACATTAAAAACAATAAAGACCCTAGCAGGGCTTTCCCCGAGGCGTGGCGCCTCTGCACTGCTCGGGGAAGCCGAGGAGGGGGCGGGGCTTGGTCATGTGCTCATCCCCTGGGCTCCTCACTCCCGGAGCTGCACTCCTGTGCGCTCCTGCTCCAATGGACCCCTGCTCCTAACTAACCACCACAAAGTAGAACACACAGCCAGAGCCAGGCTGATTTAGAATGATACGGGACAGTGGAGCACACTCGGTTGGCAAACTCTGCAGTTTTGTGCATGAATTCCTTTATTGTGTCTTGGCTGTGCAGAGTTGGAGCACATAACATATTCTCTCCCCCACTCCCGCCCCCCACCAATTTACCATAGCGCCATACATCTGAAGAATTAGGCTCCTGTGCGCCCCCCCCCCCCCCCCAGGACATCGTAAGAGGTCTCCATTGGCAGCTCCCCAGAATTACAGAGATCAGTTCCCCTGAATAAAAAAATGGATGCTTCGGAGGGTGGACTCTATGGCATTGTACCCTACTGAGGTCCCTGTCCTCCCCATGCCTAGTTGCCAACCTCCAGATGGTGGCTGGATACATCCTGCCTATTACAACTGATTTCCAGGCAACAGATCAGTTCGCCTGGAGAAAATTACCACTTTGGAAGGTGAACTCTGTGGCATTATACTACACTGAAGTCCCTTCCCTCCTCAAGCCCCACCCTCAAAATCTCTTTCACATCACCTACTGCCAGATCTTTTAACTGGAGATACTAGAGACTGAACTGGGGACCTTCTGCATGCCAGGTAGATGCTCTGCTAGACTACTACTGAGCCATAGCCCTTCACCAGCCCTTGAAAAGAAGCCCTCCTATTCCCTCTATTTCTTGTCCCCTTAAACAAGCCTTCCTGCAATTGTATGGTGATTAGGTTAAAAAAATGCTATGCAATGAGTACATTTCATTGTCAGGTACTCTATAACATAATCACTATTCTATATTATTCTATGCTATTGCCATTATTACAAAGGAAACACAATCTAACTGTAGAAGATGTCTTTAGTTAAAAGACTTAATTGATTTATTAATACATTTTATAACTTCTCCCTCCAACAAAGGCTCGTGGGGGTCTTTTACAGTTTTCAAAAGGATTCTTGAGAGGAATCGTACAACTGTGACGGAAAGTTATACAATTTGTCAATCGCAGCCTCATTACGAGCCAAATAGAGCAAAGTAAACCAACAGCAGTTTTGCATAGTAATATAACATTTATTTATTTACTTCATTTCTAGTCCACAGGATTAGAGAAACCCATGCTACAAACACAGTGTAATACAGACAATAAACCCGGAGTTATAGGACTGGAGATCAGTGCAGTGGAACATTAGATACACCAGATGATTACAAAAAGTAGAAAACAATGCAGTACAGCATAATATATACAACGAAGGCTGCCTCAAGTGACACTGACATCAACTACAACCTTGTTCATGTTATAAAAATGCCCTTGTGAAGAATTCTGTTTTACACATTCTGCGGAATGATAGGCGTGTGGAACCCTTCCTAATCTCATCAGACAGGCCAGAACACCAGGTGGGGGTCACAGCCGAGAACACAGCAGGTAGGGGCAGCTGTTTATCTTCTTACACATTTGTAGGGTGGGAACTTTAAAAGACTTTGCTCAGATGAGCAGCACTTGGGGATAACTCTGCAAACATTTAGAAACAGTCTTCCTATCTGTTATGTTTTTATCCCACCTCTCCTCCAAAGAACTCAGGGGAGCATACTTGGTTCTCATCTCCCCCATTTGATCATCACAAGGTAGGTGAGGTAGGTTTGGTTGAGAGATATGACTGGCTCAAGGTCACCCAAGGAGTTTCTTGTCTGTGTGAGGGATCCGAATCCAGATCTGCCCTATTTTGCACTGCCTTGTAAACAATAAGGTAATGGGGGAGGAAGTATCACTTTAATGAGGACCAGCCAGATATAGCCTGCCAATGGAAATTGGCTTATGGACATTGCACCTCCACTGAGAATGTGACACTCCATAGGATCTCAGAAAAAATACATATTTATGCATATATTTAATTTATTTAAACTAGGGATGTCAGCCTCCAGGTGGGGCCTGGGGATCTCCTGGAATTACAGCTCATCTCCAGACTACAGAGATCAGTTCCCCTGGAGAAAATGGATGCTTTGGAGGGGGGACTCTAGGGCATTGTACCTCGCTGAGGTCCCTGTCCTCCCCAAGCTCCATTCTCAAATCTCCAGGAGTTTCCCAACCTGTATCTGGCAACCCTACCCCCCACCCTCTGCTGGTGGCCAAGGGATGGGGGACTTAACAGTTACAGAGTGCTTGTCTGAGAAATAATGGCTTGGACCACACTGTAAACTTCCACTAACAAAAGGTGGGTTCATAGTTTCCTCCCTCCCACAGCAGCCCCCCATTCACCCCTCATGCTAATCCCCTGCCACCAAGTTTAGCATTTTGGGGGAGAATTTAGGGAGAATTGGATTGGGTGGGGTGGGGTGAGGTGAGAAATGCCTCCCTATTAAGAGGAGACTTACCATAGGACCCATATCAATGTGCATAGTGGACCCAACTGCCATTTTTCAAAGCAGACAGACCAAAAGCTAGATTTGGAATGTGTTCTGTAGCTTGTGTCTGCCTGAGAAGGCTGTGTCAAACTAGCCCCTGAGCATCAGCAGCATGCAAATTCAATTAAATTGCTGCAGTTTGTGGTTTGATGTGGGGGTGCTTTTACTACACATCACAGTTGCTGTGGAGAAACCAGGACAAGGAGACCTGTGTGAAAGTTGGAGTGGGAAGAACACAAGGGATCCCTGCGGCCACAAATCTTTTCGGTGCCATGCTATTGCTCTGCAGCCAAGTCTGCAAGTTGGCAAGCCCGCAGTGACAAAACAAGGCCAATTCCTGCAGGTCCAAGGTCCGCAGCAGAACCAGTGGCTGGAATACGGATGGTGAGAGGGTCATCATAGGGTTCCCATGGAGGCTGAGGGTATGCAAAGACTGCAGGCCAAGGAATACTTCCTCTGGAAGTAAGGGCAGGAGGTTCTCAGAGAGGTCCAGAGTCTGTAGAGACACCAACCCCCGGAAGAGACCCTTAGGCAAGTCCTTGAGGCTGCTGGAGCTGAGATTCAGGACCATCAGCTTCTCTAAATGATGAAAGATGCCCACACATTTTCCTGCTTTCCAGACACTGGCCAGGTTGTTATGGGAAAGATCCAGTTCTCTGAGGTGTCTGGGGCCTTCTTGGACCCTGAAGCATCTCGCCAAGTGGTTGCTTGAGATATTCAGGGAAAGTAAAGAGGGGATCTTCCCGAGCTGTTCCCAGAGCTGCCCCAGGTCACTCAGACGGTTGGAGGAGAGGTCAAGGTGTGTCAGGTTCTGGCTAAGATGCTCAATGCCCCAGGTGTCCCTGATCCTGTTCTGCCCCAGCATCAGATGCTGCAGAGATGGGAGTTTACCCTTTGGTACCTGGGAGAGAGCATTGTCCCGTAAGTCTAGGATTTGCAAGAAATCCAGCCCCACGAGGGCATCCTGTTGAACAATTCCAATGTGGTTGGACTTCAGGATGAGATGCTGGAGGGGCGATGACCTCAGACTTTTCAGTGCTTTTGTGTACAACTCCCCAAGAAGGTTGTTGGATAGATCAAGAACATGCAATTGATTCAGCTTGAGGAAGGCCCCATCATGGATTTCAGTGATCATATTGGACCTCAAAAACAGGATGTAGAGATCTGGGAAAGCTGCAAAGACAGAGGGGGCTAGTTCATTCAGGAAGCCATGGGACAAGTCAAGGGAGAAGGTGCCACTGTCATGTAGCCCAGAGAAGGTCCTGGCCGAAATGTCCTTCAGGTTACGGAAACCAAATGAGCTTCCAATTGTCGCTGAGTGTTGCATCTTGAGGTTCTGGATCCGTGTGCCAGTTAAGCTTGTGAAACACTGTTCAACTTGCATTGCATTCCATGGATTGGAAGAGATGTCCAGGGTTCCCAGTGTGATGTTGTGGAAAGGGTTGGTGCAGGTGTGGTGGTAGCGCAAACGGTTAGAAGACAGGTCAAGCAAGGCAAGATGGCGCCCTTTGAGGTTTTGTAGGTCCTCCCCACAAATCCTCTCAATTCTGTTGAGTTTCAGCTGAAGGAAGCTTAGCCTTCTAAGCTGTTGAAAGGTTGGATCAGGCCTCAGTCTCTGGATGTGATTTCCAGAAAGATCCAGTCTCTTCAGGGACACCAAATCTTGGAAGTATCTTCTTTCCAAAACCTTATCATCAAAGCCATTAAAATCCAAGAGTAATACCTCAAGGTTGGTCAGACCTGTGAAAGCTGCGGGGTGCAGTGTTACATTCATGTTGCCTCCAAGGTCCAGGAATGTGATACCAGCCACATTCTGAAAGGCCCTCTCTCCCACAAAGAGGGATCCTCCCAACTGCTTCCCAAGGGATAACATCTGCAGGGAATCCATTTGGGGCCAGGTAGAATTCAAGATGGTGGAGAACAGGTTAAAATTCAGCAGGAGGACCTGGATGGAGGGGTCAACTTTGGGAACCGTCTTGTGGCTTTGACCTTGGCAATTGGCTGCCAGCCGAAAATTCATTATGGTATGATGGCAGCGGTGTGAGACATCT
Organism: Lepidodactylus listeri; assembly: GCA_029233225.1. Lineage (NCBI taxonomy): Eukaryota > Metazoa > Chordata > Lepidosauria > Squamata > Gekkonidae > Lepidodactylus > Lepidodactylus listeri. Next base: position 141,870,499 of record JARCFY010000003.1, read on the forward strand.
GTGGTGTAACCCAAGATGGTCAGCGAAAGGATGGCCATACAAAAGAGGACTGTAAATTAAAGAGAAAGTTATTGATTCATTTGCCATAATTATCTAGGCGTACTAGTCCTATAGACTACAATTCCCAGAGTTCCCTTGATTTCTGGCATCGATTAGTGTTTGACATTGTGTGGCTTGAAGACCTTGGGTCAACTTTTATCTTTACCATTAAGTCACTAGCAGTGTCATTCTAAGGAAGTAATAAATCCCATTAACAGACCGGAGTAGAATTCTGGGGAGACCTGCTAAGGGACGGCATAGTAACAATGCCATCTTAAGCAGAGCTACACCCTTCTTTTTCGATCTACTTCAGTGGGTGTAGGAGCGTAGCAGGATTTTGATTATGTCAGCAGTTTTCTTGCCTATCATGCATGTTTTCATGTAGAAGTGAGTTAATACCAGTTTCATCAATTGGTCAAACTGACTGCATAAGGTTTTTTTTGTGCTCTTGCACAGCTAATTAAAACAGTTATAGAAATACTAGATTCTGTTCAGAGTGTTGGACTAAGATCCGGGAGACAGCATGTTTAAATTAGGGTGGCCAGACCCCCTGGTGGAGGCAGAGGTCCTGGCCACCAGACTCCCCCCCCCAAAAAAAGCTGTCAGTCAGGTGACTGGCAGGGGGACTTACCAGGAGAAAGAGGAAGGCCCAGGCCACGTTGTTAGCATCGCACAGGAAGTGATATCATCACACCAGCGTATTTGGGCAAAAACTCTGGTAGAAGCTGTTTTCTACCATAGAGCTTTTGCCCAAATACCAGAGCAGCACAGTGTTATGGCAGTGTGATGATGTCATTTCCTGTGCAAAGCTAGCAACATGGGAGGGACCTGGCAGCCCTAGTTTGAATCCCCTCTCTGCTGTGGAAGCACTGTGGATAGCCTTGCACAAATCATTCTCTTTCTCTGAGCCTAACCTATCTCACAGTGCTGTTGTTATAAGGATAAACTGGAGGTGGGGATAAGTGTGTTGTAAACCTCTCAGGTTCCCCATTGGGGAGACAAATAGGGTATGAATATCTAAATAAATAATTACTTGTAGAGTACATGAATACAGGATATACTGGTAAGGTAGAGTATTTGGCAATTGTAGCTATAGAAGAAGAGACTGGATTTATACCCCGTCCTTCCTACCCAAGGGAGTCTCAGGACGGCTTACAAACTCCTTTCCCTTCCTCTCCCCACAACAGATACCCTGTGAGGTAGGTGGGGCTGAGAGAGCTCTGACAGAAACTGCTCTTTTTCAAGAATAGCTGTGCCAGAACTATGGCTTGCCCAAAGTCATCCAGCAGGTGCAAGTGGAGGAGTGGGAAATCAAATCTGGATCTCCCAGTTTAGAGTCTGAGCACTTAACCACTACACCAAACTGGCTGAATAAAAGGGAAGATAAAGGGACCCAAGCAGAGACCTGTGTTAGAAAAACAGAGCAGTTGCCAAATGCCATGGCTCCAATCGGGGGAAAGGCGAGATGTGTAAAAAATGCTGATTTTTATTTCTTAAGAACACACCAAACAGGAACGGAAACACTTTCAGAACCAAAATCACTTCAGCACTGAAGCCTGCTAAGTAGGGTTGCCAGCCTCCAGGTGGGACCTGGAGATCTCCCACTATTACTACTGATCTCCAGTCCAGACAACAGATATGGGTTCCTCTGGAGAAGATGGCCATTTTAGAGGGTGGACGGTACAGCACTGTATCCTGCTAGGGTCCCACCCCTCCCCAAACCCCTCCCTCCCCAGGCTCCACACCCCAAATCTCCAGGTATTTCCTAGCTCACAACTGGCAACCCTAGAACTGCCATCTCTAAGTACCATTTCCATTTTCCCCAGAATGCCACATGGTTCAGTGTTAAAGGGGCTGTAACATATAAACAATCAAACATAAAACTTACATCAACTATTGCTCTTTGTCACACAAGCAGGTCCTCTAGATCTATTTGTGAAATGCTGGGAGGGAGGAAGCTCCCTTGCTTAGCTCGAGGCAGATGACCTATTGCTTGGCCCTAATGTTTGCCGGCCTCTGGTCTGTCACACTGTTTTTTGTCACTGTGAAGTATCGTGAACAGGAGGCACCACTGAAGGGTCATCGCCCACCATTGAGGTTCAAATTAGGGGCAATGCTTATGTTCTGAACACTTACTTGTTTATTTACTTTATTTATATCCTGCCTTTCACCTCAACCAGGACCAGTTTAGCTTATGCTGTTCTCCTCTCCTATGTTTTATCCTCACAACAAACCTGTGAGGTAAGTTAGGCTATGCATGTTGATACCATTTATCACAAGGCACCCCCCCCCCAGTAGAAACAGCTGCCTTTGTTACAATTGGCCTTGAAAACTCTTCCTCTCTTTCCCATTCCCTCAACCTCAAAGTGTGGCCATTTTTTTCCTCAGCTATATGACAGTCAGACATTCAACAGCTGAATCTTTCAGAGCAACATATTTCTCAGCCCTGATGTCAGGGATGATTTTAGCTGCAGTGCTAGAGACCAAACCTGGAACTTTTTGTATGCACTTTTGCACTGACACACAGGGATTGCCAACTGACCAGGGGGGAAACTCAGCCTGGCCTGCTCCTCTGCCTTGAATAGCAATCTGGTCTTCAGACATTAGTAAATTAAACTTTTCAAGGTAAGTGCAAGCACCTATTTACAGTTCACAAATCATGCTTCTGTTAAAAGCATAGGAATACGAGCTGGAAAACAAACTGGAACACCTGTCTTCAACCAAATTATAGGCCATCCCCACCACAAATCCTTCCGCATCTCCATGCTAGGGTTGCCAACCTCCAGGTGGGGCCTGGGGATCTCCTGCTTTTACAACTGATCTCCAGTTGATAGAGATCAGCTCCCCTGGAGAAAATGGCTGCTTTGAAGGGTGGACTCTATGGCACTGTACCATGCTGAGGCCCCTATCCTCCACAAACCCTACCTTCTCCTGGCTCCACCCCCAAAGTCCCCAGTGTTATGTCTGCTGACGACCGCGAGGTGGCAGCGACATAAGGCTCGAGTTGACCCTCTAGAGCCCATCAATAAGATCTCTGGCGGGAGATTAAACCCCGCCAATTGGGCCAGGAGTAGTCAAGGCTACTGTATATAGTTGGCCCCTCGCGGCCAGTACTCCATTACTGTTTTGTGTACCAATAAACTAGTGTTAGCTATGTCGTCGTCCATCTCCTCAGTGCCTTGAACCCAGTACACAAAAGTGGCGACGAGGATGGGATTCCGCTGAGCGAGCCTGCGGCGGCGGCCAAAGAAGCCAGTGTCCGCCGTCGCTAAAACCCAGGTATTTTCCAACCCGGACTTGGCAACCCTACTCCATGCTGGTGGCCCCAGCTCCAATAGTCTTTTAGCACTCACCTCTTTGAGCCCCACAAAACAGGCCTCCTTGATGAAATCTCAGCATTGTGGTACCCATGCAAAGGAGAGGTCTCTCTCTCTTCTTTTCAGGCTGCAACAATCATTGCCCCATATAAACCCCATCGGAGTGAGGTGTTCTTTTGTCTCTCCAGGCCCTACGTCAACAGCCCAGCATTGACTCAAAACGTTATTTGGCAACTTCTGTAATTGGGGAAATGCTAGGGAAATTCCCCTCAGGGCCCTTTTAGCATATTACTCTTGGCATTTCCCCATCACCACCCTGGTGCCAGCTCATGGGCAAGACCCCTGAGGTCAGTGCAGCCTTAGCTGTACTTTGGGTTAGATATCTAACCAGATTCAGGTGCAGACTTCTGTGAGTGGAGAGTGCAGAGGTTAAGAGACTCCGCTATGAATTAAAGTGTCCCTGGTTTGAGTCTTATCTACTGTGAACCCACTCAGTGATCTTAAATTAGCTGCTGTCAGTTAGCGCTGGCCCCCTATCTGTAATATGGGCATACTTATGATGACTAGCACTTTATCATCTTATTTGTGGTTTTAATATGGAATTTTAATATTGTATTTATGCTGATTGTTGTTGTGATTGCTGAATTTTATCAACTGTAAGCTGCCCTGAGCCGGCCTTGGCCAGGAGGGTGGGATGAAAGTTCAAATAAAAAAAAAAACTGACTTACTTACAGGGTTGATATTGGGATTACAATATTGTTATACATTAACCATATAAATGTGAGGCACTGTTCTCACTGGCAGAGCATGTGTTCAGTCCCTCGCATTTTCAGCTCACGGATTTCAAACAGGAGGTCTTATAAAAGATCTTTCTTTGCCCAGGACCCTGGAGAGCCACTGCCAGTTAAGTTAAAAAGTAGCTCAGTGGTCTGTTTCAGGGGTCATTTCATAGAAAAAGAAGTGCAGGAGCTCATTAGCATAACTCATTATAGCATAATAACATAACTTATTTGCATATGCTACATCACCTGACATCACCTGAAGTATGTCAGAAGGCATGGGAGGGAGGGAGGGAGGGAGGGAGGGAGGGAGGGAGGGAGGGAAAGAAAGAAAGAAAGAAAGAAAGAAAGAAAGAAAGAAAGAAAGAAAGAAAGAAAGAAAGAAAGGGGACAGCTACTAATCCAAGCTTCAGAAATACTACTATTCTGGGAGGATAGCTTCAGTGCTGGCTGAAGCCTTCAGAAGGCTGGTAGGAGGAACAAGGACCTTTCCAGGGGATGGGGTCATTTTGGTGCAGCCATGACACAAGCAGGCATTCCCCCGCAGGGGTGGGGCTGGCACCAACTCCCGGAGCTGTGCTCCCCCCAAGCTCCTGCTCGAAATGACCCCTGAATAAAAGTACAGCTGACACTCTGGATCACCAGACTTTGTTAAGTGTCAAGGACGTGTGATCAAGATGCCTGCACCATTGCTATCCCATAACATCCTTTATTAATTACCCAGTTAGGCTGGGGCCCCTAGATGTGGGTACACAGCGTTTAAAATGTATGCATACTGCCCTATATAAAGTCTGGAGGTGAAACAGAGGCTCTAGACAAGTGACTCTCTAGATAGTTGGGTTGCTTAGGTGCCAGAAGGGGCAAGCCTAGTGGCTTGTTGGTTTCCTAGTCTTTTTCTGGGACTTTCCCCCATTGGCCAAGCAAGCTAGCTTGCTTACTTAAGACACGAATTGCAGATATAGATCCACCTCTCCCCTTGCCCCATGGGTTGCGGTGGTTCTCATCAGCTCCGGAAAGGACAGTTTGTTCCCACCACAAAAGGCACAGCAGGTAGCATTACCCAAACACTGATCTTTCACCAGCCTTGCCTGTGGTACAAGGTGCACAGAGAATTACAACATCACATGCAAGGGCAGGGCGGGGGGAGAGAACACAAACCACACTGGCAGAGCAGCCAGTTTAGAGAGGAAATAACTGAAGGAAGCGGGCTACTTGTCAAACTTCCAAATTTGGCTTGATGTCCAGGGAGGGCAACCAGAAAAGGTCAAGGGAAAGACCTCCATGGGCAGCATTCTCTACTGCATGATGGTTGCTGCCTATGAGGCTCCTGTTTAATTCCACAAGGCTTGCCCGGGGACATTTCCTGGTATGCTGGACCCACATTTCTACTAGTGTAGCCTACCACCAAAGGTAATTTCTACCCACCCCTTCAGTTCTTGTCTGTCAGTCTGAAGTTCCAGCCTGGAAATAAACACTGTTTAACACTGTCCACAGCCCAAAGCAAGAATGTTCAATGGAAGGGGCTGTGGCTCATCAGTAGACCCTCTGCTTGGCATGCAGAAGGTCACAGGTTCAGTCCCCAGAATCTCCAGGTGAAAGGATCAGGTAGTGGGGGATGTGAAAGACCTCTACCCAAGACCAAGTTTGAGCAGTTTTTTAAAATGTTTTTTTTTAATATTTCTCATTCCTCCATCTTCCTCCTCCACACCCCTTACATAAAGGACATTATTACACCTTCCAGATAATGCCCCATCAGTATATTCTTCTGTATTTGCAAGCTGCATGTTCATGTAGCCATCAACAGAGACAAGGTAGCCCTTGAATTCCATGACCATCCCTTGTATTCCAACAGCTTAGCTTCTGAGCTTAGCTCCAGCTTTAACATCACAGGCTTCCCAGTTAGCCCATGGAGGAAGGCCTTTGGATTGAGAGGCAAACTCTTGGCAACCTGACCCAGCGGGAGGCAGTCGCAACACCCGTGCCCGCCAGAGGACCAAAGGAAAAGTGTATCCATCTACATTAACAGAGTACAAGCTGCATGTGTGCAAGCATGAAAATAAAAGCTACACAGAGACTTCTTCAGGTTCAGACTAATGAATTTATTATGTGAACGCCATTCACTAGATAGGAAAGATGAGAGACAGCATATCTAATCTAATCTGATCTAATCTATCTGGACGTGTGTCCTGCTCTCATGGTGCCAAGATGGAGAATCTAGCAATGTGTGCGAGAGAGGTGTCAAAGCCAGAAGGAAGAAACTTCTAAGAGTAGCAATCTACATTTCAGAGGGATAGCAGTAGAGAAGAAGGATGCTCTGGGTTCTGTGCCTCTCTCTCTCTCTCTCTCTCTCTCTGACACTTTGATAGCCCCCTCTGAAGGCTGAGGCTAAGAGACAGCATAAGGCCTCCAGTTCTAACAAAAGGTCATGAAGCTTTGTGTTGCTTTGAAGCACAATCTCCATATTCTGTCCTAACAGTAGCCCCTTTCCAGAGTGTAGGTCCAACATCCTGGAAAGACGCGTCTGTTAGGACAGAATATGGAGAAACATGACGGTTTTCAGTTGGCAAAAGAGTCAGACAGTTATGTATTTTATCTCCCTACATGTTCACTTCATGTGCAGAACGTATCATAAGGAAAGCTGGATTAGATTTAGATGAAGGTGGAGTAAAAACTGGAGGAGCGAACACTCATGCTTTGAGATATGCAGAGAAGACATTTCCCGTCAAGTCCCAGCTGACTTATGGCAACCCCTGTAGGATTTTCAAGGCAAGAGACGTTCAGTGGTAGTTCGCTGTTGTCTGCCTCCTAGTATTCCTTGGTGGTCTCCCATCCAAATACTGACCAAGGCTGGTGCAGCTTAGCTTCTGAGACCTGATGAGATCAGGCTAGCCAGCTCAAGATGACACCATATTACTAGCAGAAAATAGTGACGATTTGAGACTAAGGTGCCAAATCAGAACAATAGGAAGACAAAAATGACAATGAAGAAATGGAACATGTTAAAGATTTTCCATTCCTTGGCTCCATCATCAACCAAAAGGAAGATCTCAACCAAGAAATGAGAAGGCAATTGAGACTGGGAAGGGCAGCCATGAAGGCACTAGAAAAGATTCTTAAGTATAAGCATGTGTTGCTGGCTACCAAGAGCAAGGCAATTCTAATTTTCTAGTTCTTATGGCTGGAAATGTGCAGGCAAAATGTGCTTGCCCAAAAGTCTCAGAACCCAGCAACATGGCTGGAAATGTGCTTGCCCAAAAGTCTCAGAACCCAGCAACATTGGTTGGCTTTCCAGCAGGAAACACTGCTTGCTGTTCTGGTGTAAAGTATGCATCCCCAACTTCTAGGTGAAGACCAGCACTACTTCTATTTTGATGCTAAAGATTGATGCTAATTAAATTACTGTGAGGACGGAATTCAAAAGCTAAGGTGCCACCACGAAGAAAGCCCATTTCTGAAGGCAGAACACATAAAGCAGTTCCTCTGTAGATCTTAACTGCTTGGCAGTTTATTTATTATTTAGGGTTTTAAAGCTATGATTAAAAATTATATATTTGAAGGTTTCACAAGATTTTTTGCTATCATTTTAACTGAACTTCTGAAAATGTAATGGAGGTCACAAATGCAGATGTACTTACCAGAGACATAGGATTAGCTGCACCTTCCAGTCAGATGCAAGCTTGGTCTTTAGTCCAGCAATTTCCTTTCCTCCCACAAAACATCATCATAATTATAAAATAGGGTTGTATGGGGGGGCACAGTGTCGTAGGAGAAAAAAATCGGACTTGTGTACTTACCAGAAATGCTTTACAGGAAGTGACAAAGGTAGCTCTAGGAATTCCCAGAAACTCTATGGCAAAACCATAGTGCTACCTTTGTGACTTCCTATAAAGACCTTCTGGTAAGTACAAAAGGCAACATTAAAAAAAAAATCTCACTGCCACTTCAAGCAGTGACAAGCAATGGACCTGAGGTGGGGGATCCCTCGCCTCCACTGGGGGCTTGGTAGCCTTATTATAAAACCATCTGAAAAGCTGAATCACAGCAGAAGAAACAATGCAAAACAAACAAACAAACTGAAGAAAGTGTTTTTAACTGACATGGTTTTATTTCATCCAGTGTTCAAGATGCCTTGTTGCAGTGGAAATAAATGTGTGTGTGTGTGCGTGTGTGCGCGCTGAATACTGAAGACACAATAGGATTAAGTCACTTCTTTTGTCACACTTGAGTTGCCGGGTTTTGAAGTCTGGAAGTGAGATTTCACAACTGCAGCAGGCTTTCAAGGCATTTCTCCCCTTCTCCTGTGTATGCCCAAGAGTATGTGCACGTGCGTGACCGATTTGACACCCACACTATCCACGCTCACAGATGACCTCGATCACACTTTGTTCCATGGGCACAGGGTCAAGACAACGGTGGGCCGTGCTGCCCACAATCTCGTCCAGCAAGAAATGCACCAGGTTCTCATCAGAAACAAAGCGCCACAGGTAAAGCTGCAGGTAGTAACAGTCCACCTGGATCTGCTGCAGGCCGAAGCGACCAAAAGTGCGCAAACGGACACACTCTAAAAACGTCTTCAGGCTGATCTTGATGATGCCGGTCAGCACAGACACCTGGATGGAGGACAGACAGCAGAGGAGAAATGTACAAGCTCATCTCTGAAACTTGCAACATTTTCAAATTCCAAAAAAAAGAAAAGAAAGAGTCCTGTGGCACCTTAAAGGCTTAGCATTATTGTGGTGGAGACTTTCATGGACTAAAGCCCGTTCATAAAATGCATGAATTGTCTTCTCAGTCAAGAGCTAACTCACACATACACATACGTGGCTATAGAGGAAAAAACTGAGAATGCTGGATTCAAAAAGGCACAAGGCATAAGATACAAGAGGTATATTTCTATGTAAAACGCGAATCTATTCAATGACCATTCAGAACAATGACAATTGGTTAGCTGGGTGGTCCTCAACACATCGGTTTGCATCCAAAGGTGGGTTTAAGCCCCCCACCTAATGGATTGCAAACCCTTCCAGAGCTGCATTTTCCACCACTTCCTGGAACAGGGTTGCCAGTTCTGGGTTGGGAAATTCCTAGAGATCTGGGGGTGGAGCCCCAGGAGGGCAGGGCTTGAGGAGTGGAGGGAACTCAATGGGGACGTGATGGCATGGAGTCAACATCTGAAGCTCCCATTTTCTGCGGAGGAACTGATGATCTCTGTCACCTGGAGATCAGCTGTAATTCCAGGAGAACTCTGAATGCCAGGTCCGAATGCTGCACTGACAGGGGTTGGGTGGGAAGTTTCCTGGAGTGGGGGCAGAGATCCATAACATCAGCATGTCGGGGATGTTGCATGGCAACGCTCTTGGTTTTGGACAGAACTCTATGGTAAAATCAGCCTCAAATCATAGAGTTTTGCCCCAAAACAAGAGTGTTGCTATGCGACGTCCCCAACATGCTGACATCACTTCCACGCGATGTCAGTGCATTGTGTTTATTTCCGATGATGTTGCCGTTTGGAGGTGGGGTTTCCTCCTGGCAGTAGGCAGAAGCTCAAAAAGCCAGGGGATCCCCCGCTCCCAACTGGGGAACAGCAACCCTACTGGCAACCCCATTTTGGAAGGATCTGCACATGGACAGACAATACAGGTCCCATGCCTCCTGCCGCTGTTTGCAATGAGAAGGAGCAGTAGGATGGCAAGGCTGGGTCACTCAGCATTGGAGAAGGCTCCTCTGTAACACAGGCAGGTCACGAGACTCTGGCCCTGCCTCTGGCTGTCACATGACTGATGCTTGTGACTTTCTGCCATGCCCTTGCAGCTCGTAGGGTCCCATGCTGCTGCCTGCAGTTAAATGGTTGAACACCACTGCCTTTTGTCGTCTATGAGAGGAATCCTAAGAAGGCCTATTCAGAATCTCACTCAAGTGTTCAGTGGTGATTACTGTGACAGACAGAAGGCGGGCCTGCCCCTGAAGGGGAAAACAGCCACTTGCTTGAGCCTATGGGAGTGCTGCTCCAGCATCCAATCACCTTTGAGATGGAGGGTGGAATGTTGGAGGGAGACACGGCAGCAGTTGAGTTCTGCCTCAGGGAGAGAGCAGGGAGAGCTCAGGTCCATCTCAGGGAAAGAGCAGACAGAGTGAAGGGTAGCTCTGCTTGGAGGTGTGGCAAAATTACTTCCAGGAAAGTGTCCTTAAAATTGCACCGTATGTCTGTTGTACTCCTGCCAACTGACGATAGTTTTTGCATCTGATGAAGTGGACTCTGACCCATGAAAACGGATGCCACAATAAATCTGCTAGTCTTTCAGGCACTACCATCGTTCATACCCACTCTGATAAGGAAGCCCACTGGGTGACCTTGGGCCAATCGTGCTCTCTCACAGTCTAGTCTCTCCTACTAAGGTTGTTGGGGGGATAAAAGGGAGGAGAGGAGAATGATGTAAGCCGCTTTGGCTCCCCGCTATGGGGATAAAGGAGGGGTATATTTGAAGCAAATAAATAAGTCATCCTTTAAGGACACTCCAGCATCTGTTGACTTCAGGTAGGGCTGCACCTGCTCCTTCCTCCCTTAACAGATAACTCTTCATGCCGCGGCAGAGAAGCCCTGTCTGTGTGCGTTTATGTTCCTGAATTGTACAAACTAAGAATAAAGATGAGCTCAAGGTAGATGTGCCCTGGCTGCATCCTCACCTTGTTGAACTCTGCGGGGCTGAAGATGTCGATGCGCTCGGAGAACAGCTTCTGGATATTACTCAGCAGGTTGGTATCCATGGGGGCACTTGCGGGTGGAAACAGAAAGAATTAATTTATCTAATAGCCATTCACCTGGTTGTCTAGGGAGAGAAAAGAATCACCTCTAGGTGACCAAGCAGAGACGTTCTTGTATCAGCTCCAGTGTGGCAGGGCATGTGCAACGATTACATTCTCCATATTTAAATGCCTCCTCTTATGCCGTAAGAAAAAAAAGAAAGTTCTGGTGTCCGCTCTTACAGGGTTCCGGAATTAATTTCAATCAGGTAAAAGGGCCAGAGATGAAGGCAGATCTAGGGAGGAGGACCCAATAACTGCAGGCCCAATCTGAGATGATGGAGGGGGGGTGGGCCTCCTAGCATTCAACACACACAAGGAAGGTCAGAGAACTCCCACCTGCCCCGCTCACCTGGGTGTGTAGCTGGGCGCGTAGCGACTCTGCTGCCGGGAGCTGCTGTACACTGAAAAGGTCCTTTTGCTGGAGTCGCTACTCTGCGCTTTACGCACACCTTCCTCATACAGAAGCCCGACCTGAGGTGGGAGGCAAAGTTGGGGAGGTGGGAGAAGGGACTCAATAAGGCAGACTACCATCTGGGTTGCATCAGGTCTCTGAAATGAGCCCTGCCAGGTCTTGAGACTTCCTGGAAGCATGGCCCCCCGATCCCAGAGACTGGTTGTGCCTACTCAGCGGCAAGGGCACAAACTTTGCACAAGCTCAGAATAGAGATGTGAAGGCCTGGGGTGGGCAGGAACTTAGGAAAATTAGGAGGGGGACCCAGGTTTTCCCTGAAACCTTTGGGGTTTTTTTTGCAATTTCTCCAATGCAAAAATTGGACATTTTGGGAAGTACTAGGGGAAAAAACTTACGAATTTTTTTTTTCAAATGAGTTAAGTGCTTTTAAAGTACTGGTGGACATGCTGTAGACATGTACAGCTCTTAAATCCAAGAGGCATTTTTGCACCTAGAAGGATACCTAATCTTAGGAGCAGGCAGGGCTTTCATTGCTTCCCAACAGTTGTGTGCCTTCTGCTGTCCTCTTGACCTGATCTGGTTGTCCTTTTCACCTCTCCCTCAAGCCACCGGGACACATTTACCCGCAGACTGGGTAAAAAGTAGCTTATTAGTCTACCTTGCGGGAGGAAGAAAAAAGGCCACAAGGAGGTGGAGCAGAATCTGCACCAAAGCGTCAGGGGAAGACTGAGAGTTTAACTGAGAACTCAGCTCTCTCTAACCAGGCAGCAAAAATTAAGGTACATGTGCTGAGATAGCATAGGGTGCATCACCTTGGGAGTTTTTTGCAACTACTGGGTATATTTGCAATTTTGCTTGTATCAAACTAAGGCATTTATAACTTTTAAATCCCATAAATACATCAAATAGTGTAAAATTTTATATACTGGTAAGTTATAAATGATGCATTTTATGTTGTTCAAGCAGTAAAATTAGTTCAGGTCTGATATATTTCAATTTTTCCCAAAACACTTCTCCCCCACTTTTTCCCTGCGGCTTCAAAACTTCTGGAAATGTTACATCTCTAGCTCAGAGGCACTCAGGGGGTGAAACAGGTAGGACTCCTCCACAGCCCACCTCTTTCCACTTCGATCACTATATGAACAACAGGAGGACCCCCTCCTCCCAGACCAACTTGCCCACTATTTAAGGCCTTCTTGAGAGGCTGCTGGCCTTTTTCAGTTGGGGCCCTTTGCTTAGGAACTACCTTCTCCAGACAGATAGTCGAGATGCCAACACTGCTGTCCTTTCCTGTGCCAGGATGACTTTGTTATTTTCAGCCCTGCTGTCGTAACCAGGTCTTGGGCAGAGGCAATAAAGATATGTAAAAAGAGAAGGGGAATGCCAAATATTGTATACAATATTATATACAATATGATGGAGGTGCAGAAGTTCTTATATAACTTACATGTTGATTTTCCTTTGCAAAAGGAACTTGCAATAAGAAAATCCAGCCCTGACTAATTCAGAGGCCACAGCCTGCCTCTGGATGCCCGGGATCTGAGGGTGGGCCAAAAGAGCTGCTTCCAAGGTTCTGTTACTTTGGACCAGTTCTCTCTTGTTTCAGGAAACCTACACAGTGGGGAAACTATCCCCTCCCTCTATCCCTGCCCCCCCCCATGGTAGAACTTTGCCCTGCCCATTTATTCCACAAGACTTTAGCTGTTAAGGTTTGTGTGTTTTGTTTCTTTGCTGCTTTATCAAACTTTATGAGTGTTTTTATCGACTGCTGTGTGCTGCTTAACTCAGTTTTTAAATTTCTGGTGGCTCCTGCTGCTGTTATTGGGAAAAGCATGGGACCCCTTTTCACCAGTGGTTGCACCTAGAAACGGTCCTTCTTCGGCGCTCCCTGAGAGGGTGGAGGGAAGAGGCCATCGACTGTGGTGGGGTCTCATGGCAAGGCAAGCTTGCTTCCAAGGGAGTCTAAAGAAGCCTCTTCTCCTCAACTGCAATGCTCAGAGACTGTACACCTATGGCTCCGTATCTTGGCTTCACTTTGAATGGTATCGGATCTTTTTTGGTTGCTTGCCTGAATGATGCTTCAAAGACTTTAAAAGGGGAAAGCCGGCACATGACTACTTAAAACAATAATAAGTTAAAAATACATGCCACTGCCCCCCCCCCCCCGTGAATGAAGCCCAGCGTCCCCCCTCACCTGCACATCGATGGAGGTGGCATCCTCAACCACACGCTTCATGACGGCACGGACATTGCGCGGCTCAATGGTCGTGATCCAGTCACGGGTCTCCACGCTCTTGCGCAGCATCTGTGAGATGATCAGGCCTTGCACCTTGACGTAATGGTTCAGCAGCTTCTGGGCGGCTTCACGGGCTTCAGCACACAGGCCCGTCACTGGGGTCACAGGGGAGTGGTCCTGGGGAGGGTGAAGGAGAAGCACAGAAAACCCCCATCATAAGTACCGTAATAAAAAAATATGCAGGTGTATGGCACTTGCTTTTATTGCAACGTCTTATAAGCCCCCTTCTGTATTGCTTATAAAACACCATGCTTTAGACAACTTGTTGTCTAATTCTGTAATCCTATGGCACTGTTCACTGGTTGCCTTATGCTGCCTGTCTGCATTGGTTTACAGCCTGTAATCTGCCTTGAGTCTTGGTGAGAAAGACAGACAAAGTAAATAAAATTAAGCAGAAGAACTTTGTGTACATTAGCAGCCCTAGTTACACCCACCCTTTAAGGTAAGTCAGTTCCACTATGCTCATATCACAAAATGGGCTTGGGCAGATAAGGTGGAGGAAGACAGTCAAAGCTTCATCTGGTTGGGCTTTTTGACTCTGCCGCCAGTTTGGGACCAAGAATCAACAGTCCTAATGTATCTCCTTCAGACAGCCAAGAACTGGATTCCAAAGGATATCTTGTACAAGAAATCTCAGCAGAACAAGGGGTCTCACCTGCATATCAAAGTGAACCGCTTAATTACTCTCAGTTGGGGGGTGGGGGGGGAAATCTTACTGTTCTATCAGAAGCATCGAGAAGCATGGGGGGGATGTTAGTGATTGGCTCAAACTAGTCAGGGGGGCAGTTGTCCAGCTGCCCTATAAAACGACACTAAACAAAGGAATCAGGGTAGGAGGTCTGTGGGATCACGCACATTGCCTCAAGGAACCCTTTTACCAGGATGGCCGATTTCCACCATTGGAAAGGGGGGAGTCAGGAATCTCGCACTGCACGGAAGTATGTACACGTATGTAGAAAGCTAGATTGGTTGTTTTGTAGTACTAATTTACTTTGCTTGCTTACAAGACTGAACTGTTTTCTAATCTCTTTTAATGAAACTTGTTGCTTTGACTGGTGTGTTCTACCATGTGAGCAAACGCAGGCTCGGTCTGTTATCAAAGAAGAGAATTATCCCAGGGTTCCAGAGAAGGAACAGGGGGATCAAATTCCCTCAAACGAGACCTGAGAGGGTCAGAAGAACCTTGGATCTTGTCACACCCTTCACAGGATATTCAAGACAAGAGATGTTCAGAGGTGGCTTGCCATTGCCTGCCTCTGCATAGCAACCCTGGACTTCCTTGGTGGTCTCCCATCTAAGAACTAACTGTGGCCAGCCCTGCTTACTATCCTAGATCTAAGGTCATCTAAACCTTGAACCAGAATAAGGTCACCTAACAATGCTTTTGCACCAGGTTCCCCATGTGCCTGTGGTGCGCTACAGCCCCCACTTCCAGCCGTGTTCTGCTCCAAAGATAAGGGCTCTCCACTCCAGAATAGCCAGGACCAAAAATCTCGGTGTGAAGAACAGAAGGGATCACTGTCACCTTTTGTGCTGGCTGGGAAGACTAGATAGTTAAGGAGGAGTTACATGAGCCAGCAACTTGCTGGCTTGATCTCATCTGTTTAAAATATTTAACCAAACTTTCTTCGCCAGGCAAATAGTTCACAAAGCAACTTCCAAATTCTCTGAAACCATACAATTACAAAACCTCACAAATCGAAATGTAAAAACATCTAAGTAGCAAACCAAAAAGAATATCAATACTTTAATCCCAGCTGGTAAAATGTTAACTTCCTAATAAATGTGACCATCAGAGAAGAAGCCGAGCCAAGCCTCTTGAGGAGGACGTTCTACAGTTTTGGTGCTGCTAGTAGAAGAATACCAGAACATCTTTTTGCAGGTCAAAGCTGGAACTGCTCTTGGGACTGCAGAATGAACAAGCTGCTGACATAAACACTGGCAGTACAAAGCTGTTAAAACTCTGCTCAAATAAAGCAAATTTGAATAGTTCTGCACATTTTATTCTGCAGTTTTTGCATAATTAATTATCCTCATTATCTATTGATGGGAAATTGAAAGGAGCTAAAATGTGGCTGAAATCTCACTCCCAAGCACAGGAAATCTTGTGCAACACAACGCCTCTCAGAGTTTACCATGCATTACCTAAACTCTTTTCAGCAGGGGTCCGTTGGAGCAGGAGCGCACAGGAGTGCAGCTCCGGGAGTGAGGAGCCCAGGGGATGAGCACATGACCAAGCCCCGCCTCCTCCTCGGCTTCCCCAAGCAGTACAGAGGCTCAGTGCCCCAGGGAAAGCCCTGCTAGGGTCTTTATTGTTTTTACTGTTTTGTTTTAATATTGATAATTTTATCATTGTTCCTTTTATGACTGTGTGCTGCTTTTCCAGAGACTTGCTCAAGGTGGCATATAAATTTTCTAAGTATACCATTTTTTATCTGGGCACATGGCACATAAGTACTGGAGAAATTTCACCAACCTTTCAGCAGCTTCCACCTTATCAGTTTGGTGTAGTGGTCAGGAGTTGGACTCTAATCTGGGAGAACCAGGTTTGATTCCCCACTCCTCCACATGCAGCTGCTGGTGTGACCTTGGGCCAGTCACAAGTTCTCTCAGAGCTGTTCTCTCATGAGCAGTTCTCAAAAGACCTCTCTCAGCCCCACCTACCTCACAGGGTGTCTTGTTGTGGGGAGGGGAAGGGGAAGGGATGGGTGGTGCACATGTCCTGGGTATCTCAAGTCTACTTGAAACCTGGTGGTTTCAAGGGAGCAGGAAGAGAATGAGGGTGTGTTCTTTATGCTTATTTTTATTGCACAAAGTATTGGATGGGGAAGGGAATGGAGGAAGAGCAGGTCAGTTTCACTCACCTGTGGAGTGGAGCCTGAGGGGTGGGTGTTTGTTGCCTTCTGACACACTTCCGGTATGTTAGGGGGTGTGGCATATGCAAATGAGTTATGCAAATGAGTTGTGCTAATGAGCTCCTGCACCTCTTTTTCTACGAAATGACCCCTGCTTTTCAGGCAGAACTTCACAGTCTATGAGGACTAGAAACATTTTTAAGTGACATTCTCAACCCACATACCTGTGGAATCAGGGCATAGATTAGCCACAGTCACAAAGAACCTGGTTCTGAGCAAAAGGGAACAGAAAGAGCCTTCCCTGACGTATGATGATTGATGAGTTACACCCTCCCTGTTCTGTGACCACTTATCCCACACTCCCACACCCCTACATTTGAAATTCTGAAAAGTGGCAAACAAATTTAGTGAATAAATTGGGGGGGGGGGAGAAATACCTGCACTAAGAATTGCTCATCAGTCAGTGTGAGGATGTAGCTGATGGTGGAGGTCTCATAGTCCAGGCAGAGGCGGGAGAGGAGCAGCAGCAGTGCAGGGGGCGTAGACCCACCCTTGTCCCCCGTGCTCTCACAGAACTGCCGTGCCGTCTGGCAGATCGACTTGATAAAACTGACGATGAGGCCTTCGCGGACACCTTGGCTGCAGAATTCCCCCTAGGAGTACGAGGAGGTGGAGACCAGTTAGTGATGTGAACACAGAAAGCCTGGAAGCTGCTGATCAGCAACTCATGGTTAACTGAGCAAGGGCTGATGGGGGGGGGGCACTGTCTTGCTCCCACCTGGGCTGAGTCCAGAAGCAAGGCTCTTCCACTGTCTCCAAGCCACTGTGAACAGGGAAGACAGGCTCTAGCAGAATTCCTTCCTTATGATGTACCTGAACACATATGAACCTCCCTTATGCTGAACCAGGCCAAGGTTTGAATGGCCTACTCAAACTGGCAGTGGCTCTTCAAGGTATCAAGCGGAGGTCTGCGAGCTTTTTTGAACTGAAGGTGCCGAGAATGAAACCTGGGACCTTCGGCATGCAAAGCAGAGACTCTTCCACTGAGCCACATGGCCTCAATGGACTATATAACTCCTCCTTGCCTTGGTTCATGCAAAGGAACAAGCAGACAAGAGGCTTAACGGGAGGCTCCCTGCAAAGTCTTTGGCTGCTGCTCACATGGAGGAGGAGGAAGGGTTTGAAGAGTCCTTGCAGACCTGACTCGTGACAAAGCAGATGAATCACAAAAAAGAGTGTCCTGAGCCCTGAGGGACCAAGAGGAAGCCCCTGCAGGCAGGCTGAGCCTTTGGACCTCCAGCTGCCTGTCTCTACTGTGAGCTGAACTGGCAGATGTTTGGCACAGCTGGCTCTTGCTTGTCAAGGAGGCAGAGGTGGTTTTTCCTGAAGCAGCTGCCCCAAAATCACAGAACTCCATCCCAATGGAGGTTTCCCCACTGAGGGCAGCACTTACCAGAGGCCTAAAAGGGGCAGCACTTACCAGAGGCCGCCCTCTTCTATTTGGGAGGGTCAAAATGAAACCAGCAGAGCACGTATTTGTAATACAAATCTATGAATATTTTAATTTATTGTTATCTGTCTTTGGGTTTCTCTGGGCCACTGCAAAACTCAATACACTGTAGGAAAACACTTTTAAACTTGTTTTACCTTGAAATAAGGCTTATTGGAGAAAGTGATGTCCTTGGCAGTGAAGAGGTGGACATAGGTGAGCACCGACTTGATCTGGTTCAGGATGGAAGCCGAGATGGTGCTCAGGAGCTCTGCCAGGTTGGGGCTGTCCTTGCCCATGAGACGTGGGGCTGCCAGTGACTGGCGCACGTCTGTCAGGCAATCCATGTAGAAGCTCTGCAGGGCCTGGAGGTACTGGTGGATGCGCTCCTTGGCCGCACGCACCACAATCTCTGTGCCTTCGGCTGCTGCCCGAGAGGCCGGCAAGAGCTTGGCCAAGGCCTGCAGGCGCCGGTGGAAGCGGTCCAGGGCCCGCACCAGCAGCGAGTTGTCCCCCACGCCCCTCTCCAGCTGGATGCGCCGCTCCACCAAGGCAAAGTAGCGCTCCATCAGGCCATCCACGAAGGCCACCAGCTTGTCACGGGCCATGCGGGCAATCCCTTCGGTGCCCTCCCTGCTGACGAACAGCTCCTGGTACGAGGCGATCACCAAGCACATGTTGCTGACAAAGCTGTTACAGCCGCGGTCGGTGAATTCGAGGATGTCAGTGGCTGGACCGGAGACACCCTGGGGCTGCCCCTCCCCCAGCTCGGCCTCCAGGACCTGAAGTTCAGCCTCTAGACGAGAGCGGGCATGAGAGAGGAATTCGTCGCATAGCTCCTCAGCTGGCTCACCCAGTTGCAGCAGAAGCTCCACGCACTCAGCTAAGTCCTTGGCACCGGAGCCCCCATCCCTGAGGAGAAAGAACAGACTCTTAGGGCCTATCTCCACTACAGTGGATTTAGTAGTTGCACCCTCTTCACACGGAACCCTGGGGATTCTGTAAGGGGCTCTGACCAGACTACAGTTCCCAAGATTCCTTCGGTGGAGGTGTCCAGGTTCCTGATTCCAACCATTTCCTGGCAGATGATTCCTCAAGTAGGGCACGACAGCAGTGACCCTTCCTTGCTGCTCTCCCAGTGACTGCCATTTAGCGGCATACTAACTTCGGAACAGGGAGGTCATCTGGGGTGTGTCTCCTGAGTTTAAAGTCTCTTGCTTTATTTTCAGAAATAAGCATATTTGCAGAAGTTACATTCTGTTTCACTGACTCTTCTGGCTCAGAGACTCTACCGCTTTAAATTGCCGTACCCACTAACCCACAACAGTCTATGACTGTTGACCCCATGGGCTCCCTTCCTGCAAACAGGACCCTGATGCCTCTTGTCCCTTGTCACTGCCTACCTGAACTTCTCACGCAGCTTCTGAGCTAGGTCAGCCATGATCTTCTGGCAGTCATCCTGGATGCCTTGGAAGGAAGGCATGTGCCGGTACTGGTGGAGGATGGAGCGTGCTTTGCTGTAGTAGCGAACAGCCTGTGCATAGGCTTCAAGCTCTACACACTTAGTCAGGCGGGCAGGCAGCTCGAAAAGGAACTGCAGCTTGCGCAGGAGTGCGTGCACACCTGGTGGGAGAAGAGAGGAGGGTGGCCAGATCAGAGCACATCCATGGCCAGCCCATGATGAGAAGTCTCGCCTGCCTTCCAGTAATGAACAAGTTCTCATGCATAAGCTTCTCTGAAATGAAGAGGAAATGCACCAGATCTCTTGCACACCCTTTCACCCCAATGGGGCTTGAGCAGGAGATTCTCCCCCAGTGAACTGTGCCACGTGGGTCTGATCTACGTCTTGTCCCATCTGCTGCTTCTTAGTGAGGCTTTCAGTGGCCTCCTGATCAAGACACCGAGTCAAGTTCAGGCCTGCACAGCCTCAGGGACACTACAACAGCTTATATGTCCTGAGCAAGGTCCTTGCAAGAACCACAGGTAACAGCGACAGAAAGGGAGAGTAATAGAGTGCATGCGCCCGCGGCTGGCTCCAGATCTGCAAGCCGTGCTTTACAGCAAGCCAATGATCCTGTATGCGGCTACCAAAGACAAGGCAGAACCAAATGTGATTCAAAACAGAGGGTACTAGTAAGTACACGGCTTGCAGTCTGGCGCATGTTTGAATGGGAGACCTTCCTGAAAACCCCCACGCATGCCCGCTATGAGTGCCAGGATGGAAGAAAGTTAAAATAAAAATGTAATGAATGAATACTAATTGGAAGTATGTCCATGTGTCTAATTCCGATAATTTATTCTGCTTGTAGAATTTTGGTTCTCTGGTCCACCTTAAAATCGCAGCAGCTGACCAGCTCCTCTGCTCCTAGGCACCCATTCGTGATGCTTTTCTGCCATACTAGATCCAATCCATAGGCTTCTCTCCAAGGTCTTAGCCACTCCTGCCTCAACCCACAAGGCACTGTAGCAGATCCCAGGGGACCTGGTGCTCTCCTTCCCCACCAAAGTGGCCACCAAAGCAACACCATTCCTACCTGACAGCTTGGTGATCTGCTCGTGCTGATCCTGTAAGGTGCTGCTGATACTGGCGCTGAACTCGGTGATCACCGCCATGTTGGCCGCCAAGCAGTCCATCTCGTCCTCCATCTTCTTGAAGTCGTTTTTCATCTTGCGGATTGTGTCTGAACAGCAGACAAAGTGAGAAGGAGTCAGGCTCCCAACAGGCACAAACTTCAGCGCTGAAGGGCTCCCTGTACGTGGCCATGGGCAAGCCAAACCTCTGTCTGCATCTGGTCCCTGTCTTTAAAATGGGATTTTCTGTACCTGAGTTAGTAGAAAGCTACATATATAATGATAGATGTAAAGGACTTTATAAACTTTTTATGTGCTGTTATAAAATGGAGCAATGGCCACTGGCGAAGGAGGAGGAGACTGGATTTATATCCCGCCCTTTACTTCGAGTCTCAGTGCAGTTTACAAACTCCTTTCCCTTCCCCTCCCCACAACAGACACCCTGTGAGGTAGGTGGGGCTGAGTGAGCTCTTTCGAGGACTGCCCTTGAGAGAACAGCTCAGAAAAAAACTTGTGACTGACCCAAGGACACACCAGCAACTGCATATGGAGGAGTGGGGAATCAAACCCGGTTCTCCCAGATTAGAGTCCGCGCTCTTAACTACTACACCAAACTGGCTCTCTCCACTTTAAAGGGAGATTAGAAAAACTAATGGAGGAAAAGTCTACCAATAACTATTAGCCATAACAGACAAACTAAACCTCTAGGCTCAGAGGCAGTGTGCCGTGGACTACCAGTAGCTGGGAGGCAAGCAGCACGGTAAAGCTGTTGCATTCAGGCCCTGTTTGTGGGTTTTGTTGAAGAACCAGCCTGGCCATTGATGAAAGCGTGACACTGAACTAGGTGTACCTTGAGACTGACCCAACTGGGCCCTTTTTATGCAAACTTAGGAACTACAAAAATGATAAATGGGGAAGAAAAACAGATAGATCTTCTTCAGTGTTTTTAAAGACATTAACCCCTATCAGCAGCCCCACCACATCCCACCCCACCCCAGGCTACACCATGGCAGGAGGACCTGGGTGCCCGAGTCCCTACTGTACCTGTGGCAGAAATGAACTTGTTGTAATTCTCATAGACCAGCGTCTGCATATCGCTGTCCAGGGCTCGGATCTGCTTCACCATGTCAGTCTCACAGTCCATCAGCTGAGCCAGGGGGCACTCCTTCCGCAGCTGGTGCACAGAACAGAGGAGTAAGCAGCAGATTTGGCCCTGCTCCTTAATTTTGAGGTCTCCTAGTAGGTCAAGCAAATGCTTATCTCATTATCCATCCATCCATCCGTCTGTCCCATTTACATCCCGCCCTCCCTGCGAGCAAGCTCAGGGCAGCTTTGCCCGAGTCCCTGGAGAGCCCATATATATGAAGTTACCTTATACTGAATGAGAGCATTGGACATCAAGGTCAGTACCATCAGTTCAGACTAGCAGCAGCTCTCACACATCAGCTGCTACCTGGTCCTTTAACTGGAGATGCTGAAGATTGAACCTGGGACCTTCTAAACGCCAAACAGATGCTTTACCACTGAGGCTCAGCCGTGGATCCCTCCCTGAGTGGGAGGCTCCAGGCTCAATGGAGAAAAGGAACTCAAGCAACAGGCTATAAAGATCCCTCTCTCTTTTGCCTGAGATCCTGGAGAGCGGCAGCTTCTCCATACAGAGCTAGACAGATGACCAGTGAACTCTCTCAGTACTATTTCATATACGATTTGGCCACTGCAGTTAAACAGAACAAACTGAACACATGAAACTTACTTATACTGAATCAGACCCTTGGTCCATCAAAGTCAGTGTTGTCTAATCAGACTAGCAGTGGCTCTTCAGGGTCTTTCACATCACCTGCTACCTGGTCTTTTTAACTGAAGATGGCAAAGATTGAACCTGGGACCTTCTGCACGCCAAGCAGGTGCTCTGCCACTGAACCGCAGCTCCCCTGACTGCTCTTACACATGCTTGTTCTGGTTTTCATTTTCCTATTTTACTGTATCAATTAAAATGATACTAATTAAGAATGAAGATTTTTATCCTCACAACAACTGCAAGGCTGAGAGTGACTGGCTCAAAATTATCCAGCAAACTTCATTAGCCACAAGGTATAGATAGGAACTCTCAGTCTGGGGCAAGCGATGCACTGTGATCAGTTCCCTTGGAGAAAATGGCCCCTTCAGAATGTGGACTCTATGGCATTATAATCCACTGAAGTCCATCCCTTCTCCAACCATGCCCTCCTCAGGCTCCGCCCCCCAAATCTCCAGGTATTTCCCAAACCAGAGTGGGTAAACCTAGTCCCAAGACTTCTCACACAAGCAGCTATTCTCCTTCCTGTTACTCCTTCCATAATCTGCATGAAGATCTGATCCTTCCCCTAGAATACTATCTACAGTCTTTCAGGGAAAGACTTGCATGTCTGTCACATTCTGTGCTCTCCCTAACACCTTCTTGAGACTAAAGAAATGCTAAATGTTGAGTCTGTGAAACAGGCAAGCTATAAATGAAGTAAATAAATAAAGTGATGGGAAATGAGTAGGCTTACTACTTATCTACTGGGCTGGGGTTCTGACATTTCTATCTATCATGCTTTTATCCCATCCTTCTCCCAAGGAGATCAGGGCAGGGTACTCCAGTCCTCCATTTTATCCTCACAACAACTGCAAGGCTGAGAGGGACCAGCTCAAAATTATCCAGCAAACTTCATGGCAGAGTGGACATTTGAGGGAGAAAAAGAGGGGGGTAGAAGTGGAACCTAAAACTAGGATCCAGAACCTGAAAACGTTTGTCAAGTAGAATAGAGGGCCAACAATAAAAGCTTAATATATAGTGTATAAAAAGATACATGTATGAAGAAGAAGAAGAAGAGATTGGATTTATATCCTGCCCTTCACTCACTTGGAGTCTCAGAGCGGCTTACAAACTCCTTTCCCTTCCCCTCCCCATAACAGACACCCTGTGAGATAGGTGGGGCTGAGAGAGCTCTGAGACAACTGTCCTTGAGAACAGCTGGTACAGAGCTATGGCTTGCCCAAGGTCATCCAGCAGGTGCAAGTGGAGGCGTGGGGAATCAAACCCGGTTCTCCCAGATTAGAGTCCGCGCACTTAACCACTACACCAAACTGGCTCTCGAATTTATTAACAAAGAATTTAAAAATATATAGGGGCCCAATCACACCTCATGTAAAAATAACTGATTCTAACACACAAGGGCTAATAGACTTGACCTGACGCGTTTCAGCCTGTATAGGCCTTCAGAGGTCAAACACAGTGAGGAACATATTGGCTTAAATAATATTACAGTAAGGTAAAGGTAAAGGTTTCCTTTGCTCGAAAGCCAGTCGAATCCGACTCTAGGGATGTGGTGCTCATCTCCGTTTCCAAACTGAAGAGCCAGGGCTGTCCAAAGATGTTTCTGTGGTCATGTGGCTGGCATGACTAGACGCCGAGGCGCATGGAACGATGTTACCTTCCCACCGAAGTGGTGCCTATTTATCTACTTGCAATTTCTTGCTTTTGAACTGCTAGGTGGGCAGGAGCTGGGACCAGAGACAGGAGTCACTCCGTCATGCAGCACTCGGGTCTCAAACTGCTAAACTACCAACCTGCAGTTCAGCGCCTTAACCACTTGAGCCACTGCAGCCCCCATAATATTACAGTACAATCAAACAATTAAACAAGATAGATACAAGATGGACCAGAAAAGAATTGTTCCAAAGTGAAACCAGTAGGTGTAGAATAAAAGCATAAATGAGGCCTCCAAAGATGCAATCACATGCCAAGTGATATTTCACTGATAATTTCTGGTCCAGAAAGTGCCTTCCAATTATTGTTAAGCCAAAGTGTCCTCAGCAGAAGAGTGGACATTTGAACCCAGTAAAGTTGCCAATAAAGTCTCTTGAGAGTCTCTTGGACTGCAAAGAGATCAAATCAGTCAATCCTAAAGGAAATCAAGCCTGACTGTTCCCTGGAAGGCCAGATACTGAAGCTGAAATACTTTGGCCACCAAATGAGAAGGGAGCGTTTACTGGAGAAGACCCTGATCCTGGCAAAGACTGAACGTAAAAGAAGAAGGGGACGGCAAAGGATGAGATGGTTAGACAGTGTTATCAATGCAACGAACATGAAATTAAGCAAACTGCGGAGCATGATGGAAGACTGGAGGGCCTGGCGTGATGTGGTCTATGGGGTCGTGAAGAGTCGGACTCGACTATGCAACTGAACAGCAAAAAATTTGCCAGCGTCCAGGTTGTGTCTGGAGACTCCCCAGAATTACAAGTGATCTCTAGACTACAGGGATCAGTTCCTTTGGAGAAAACAGCTACTTTGGTGGGCGGACATTTAATCCACTGAGGTCCCCTCCCCAGGCTTCATCCCCACATCTCCAGTTAATTTACCAACCCAGAACTGGCAATCTGGAACACGGGTATCCCCAGCCCTACTGCTCCCAAATGCTATACCATACTAACTCTCTGCTCATGCTCAGAGGCACAATTCTTTTTTTCAGATCATTGGGGGGATTCGAGCACTCTAGGCATGCCCAGAGGCGTTCAGCTTCAAGTACCAGAATTCCGACAGGCAAGTGACGGCAAGGGGTTTGCAAACAGAGAGCGAGTCTAGAAGACAGGGGGCTTCGCTGATGCGAGAGGGTAATTGCTAAAGTAGGGAGTCCTGAAACCATCACCTTAGTGAGGAAGACTTCCGGGTCGAAGTGGGGCCCGTTGATGTCTGTGGGGCCCCCGAGCTCCCCTCTGCCTGGACCCAAGGCCTCTCCCGAGGGGTCCGGGAGCCCGTAATAGAGCTTCAGCATCCCGTGTGGCCGGCGCTTCCCGCCCGGCGGCTCCGGGCCACGCTCACCCGGAGAAGCCGCCATCAGACACCCCCGCCGCCTCCAATCCGCTTTGGAAACGACAACAGTAGAATGAGAAGAACAGTGGGATAGAGGAGGGACACAGCACCGAAGGCAACTTCCGGAAACAATAAAGTTTTGTTGGGGAAAAAAAATCTCTCGCTGTTAGAATTCACTTCCGGGAACAATAAAGTTTTGTTGACACCCGTTTCCTCTCTATGGAAAACAACCCCATAGGTTCCCTCGCTTTATTAAAACACTTCCGGTAACAATGCAGGAACCACCGCTGGGAAATCACTTCCACGAATTGTGTTTCTATAGCAACTACCCACCCTCCTGCCCCATCTTTTCACTTCAGCAAGGCAACACTAAAAGGTCCTTTTCCTTATGTATTTGTAGGGAATATGTAAGCTGTGTTCCTAGGCGAGTTTCTAGGAACAAATAAACCTCAGGTAGAAAGGTTTCCGCTACTCGTAACGTTTTTGCCTCTTAAGTTCTCAGTGCAAAGCGTGGGGAAGGGTAGAAAAATTCTGTTATCAGCCTTTTAAAATTATTAGTTAAAACAAAGAGTCTTGTGGCATTTTAAACACTAAAAAATGCATTTAACTCTGAATAGGGTTGCCAGCTCCAGGCTGGTAAATACTTGGGAGTTTTTGAGGGTGTGGAGCCTGAGGAGGACAGGGTCTGGGGAGGGGAGGGACTTCAATGGGGTAGAATGCTATAGAATCCATCTTTGAAAGCAGCCATTTTCTCCAGGTGAGCTGATCTCTGCCACCTGGAGATCAATTGTAATATCAGGAGATCTCCAGCCACCACCTAGAAGTTGGCAATGCTACCTCTGAGACGTACAAGTTTGCTTATGCAATAATAAATGTGCTCATTTTTAAGGTGACACTCAACCATTTGTTACTTTGACTGCAACAGACCCTCGCAGCTACTCCTGGAATTTATAATTCAGTAGTTTTAATTTAAAAGAAAATAGATCATGGTTCAAATGTGTGCAAAAAAAGAGGCAAAGGAAAAGACATGAGAAAGGGGTTGATTTGCCACTTAAAAAAAAAAAGAATTTAGGCTCTTCTCTTTAGTTTCCATGAAACAGGCTAATCTTAGAGACTCTTGAAGTGACCAGATACACACAAAGCATTCCTAATATACTGTGTTCTTCCAACTTCCTGTTTGCTTTAGGAAAGAATGTTAGCAGGCAACCCCACTGTAGGGTTGCTAACTCGGGTTAGGAAATTCCTGAAGATTTGGGGATGAGCCTGGAGAGGGACCTCTGTGGGGATGTGATTCCATAGCGTGTACCCTCTGAAGCTGCCATTTCCTCCAGAGGGACTGGTCTCTTGTAGTCTGGTAATTAGTTGCAATTCCAGGAGAACACCAGGCCCCACCTGGAGGATGGCAACCCTACCCCACCCTACTAGAACCCTTGGGACATTATGACCTCATGAGCCCAGAATCCAGCCTTCTCCAAGCCTTGGTAACTAGCAACAGTAAAAGCACGCCAGCTAGCGCCTCTTGCCCTTTAGCTTTCTTAAGTCCAAGTGACAGCTGACTACGGGAAGGTACAAAGGATGAGCTGGAAGGATCCATTTATAACCGTCACCTTTCCCAGCAAAGTGGTCCTCACCATTGCCTCCATCCTCCTGTTCCTCATTCACACAGGCATCATCATCGGAGACCTGTATCACTTCCTTGGATCCCAGAGGGTGGATCTAATGAGTTTCCGATATACCATAACTCTGCTGGTAAACTTAATGCCCCTTTGCCTAAGTTGCAGAAGCTTGTGTGAGAGATATTCTCTTTGGATTGTGGCCATAGAAACAGAGAAGCCCTGGCTGGGGACAGAAACCAGCTAGGGACTAGACTAGGCGAAACCATCGGTCACCCACACAATCACTTTACAAGGATTAAACAATTAAATTAACTTCAGAACTGCATAAAAGTATCTGATGAAGAACGATTTGAGTCCCAAAAGCTTATTCCTTGAAAGTCTTGTCAGTCTCTAAGGTGCTACTGAACTCAAATCTTGCTAATAAAACTTAGTATGTATTAATTCTATAGTGCTTTCCATTATTTAACATGTCATATCTTGTAACCATGGTTAGTTCTTAGATGGGAGACCACCAAGGAAGTCCAAGGTTGCTACACAGTGATAGGCAATGGCAAATCACCTCTGAACGTCTCTTGCCTTGAAAACCCCATGGGTCACCATAAGTCTTGATGGCAAAAAACAAAACAAAACTTGTAACTCTTACAAAAACCTGCAAGGTAGGGCAGTCTTTATGCACAAATTGCAGACTTGGGAGGTGCTGAAAGAGTGCCTTGTCTAAGGCTATGTACCTAGTGAGTCTCTGGCAGAAACAGGTTTGAACCCCAGGTCTTGGCCTGTGGCTCCCTCTTTTAGCCAGTGTACTAAACTAGCTTTATAAAGGGCAATTCTGCATCTAGCATTCACTCCACATTTTCTCAACTGGGAGTAAAAAGTGCAGCTCAAAATTCAAATACAAAGGGTCAATGCTGTACTGACTGCAAAGTCACCCCTGAATGGCCATAAATCTATGCAGAAGGTACCATAAAATACGATGATCAAAAGAAGCGAAAGTGGCATGGAGTGTGGAGGCTACCATAAAATCTGATGATAAAAGGAAATGAAAGCAGCATGCAATGCAGAGGGGAATTTCTGTTCCAGCGTGGGTTTTGTAAAACAATGGAGGGGAAAGCCAGTGCAGAATCAGCCATAGTTTATAAGGCTCTTCAGTACCCTCCGACTAAGTATGCAGAACAGTTACCAGAAAAGACATCTCTCCTCTTCCCCCGCCCCCAGACCAAGAATCGCCAACAGCCAAGGAGACAGGTACATTTTACAGAATGTTTTTGCTTTCCATGGACTAACATTTTCAATAAAGATAGTTTTCCACTAGGGCAGTATAGTGAAACTCATTTGAACAATGGCAGGGAGAAGAAGAGTGCTAAGGTAAAACCCACACCACACTGAGAAAAACCTTTCAGTAGTTCTTGCTGGTAACAAATACGCACCCCCACCCCCCAAAAAAACATCTGTTTGAGACAAAGATTTTTTACATTGCCTTTTTGTTGTTGTCGTTCTGCAGTTCTCACAAGTGGTCAGCTTTTACTGGGCTCTGCTTGCAACCATCTACACCTTGCAAGCAGAAGACAGCGTGCTGATGTGCTTCGCTCTCACATCTTTCGGTGAGGACTTGCAACTTAAGGAGGGGAGGGGGGAGATGGGAGGATAGCCAATCAACTCAGAAAGGAGGTGGAGCCATCATAGATTTTGAGAGAGCCATCAGCTAGTGCAGTTAGAGACGTGGCAGGCAGCCAGAACTTGAGTCCCAATCCCACTCGACAGGCTCCACAGTTCATTAAGTGGGAGTGCCCAGTTCCATTCAAAGAAAAAGACAAGTTCTGATGTACCACTGGAGAAGCCAAGATTACTGCCTAGGGCAGTAAGATATCTTCCCTTTATCTTTGCCCTTCTTGCCTTCTTGAGCCTCTCAAGGTCTATGCCTCTATTACTGCTCCTGAAAGCATAAAATCCTTCCTTCTGCCTTGTTTCTCTTTGCTAAAAGGGACTTTCTTCCTCCTTCACAGCAATTATTCAGATCTCTAGAATGCCGATGCCATCCTCTGCCCAAGTCGGGGGTCCCCAATGCAGTGCCCCTGTGCCCACCAACACCTTTCCTGATGCCTGCCAAGTGCTTTTAGAAAGTGGGTGGGGCCAGAAGGGACTTTTGCCAGAAGGGCTTCCCATTTGCCACTGGAGATCTGATTGGCTGTGCAGATTTTCAAAAATGTTGCTTTGGCAGCAGCTGTCACCACCGCACAAGGGTCTTCATTGTGTGACTGAAGGTAACCTGTGTGCGTGCAAGAAAATATTTCAAGACAATATGTTCATTTTAAAAGGCATCCTGTCAAGCAGAGCTTCTGCCTGAAATGTTGCAAAGTTACTATTAGAATCACGTACAACGTCACTCCCCGATGTTGTGTGCTTGGCTCCACTTCCTGTGGCAGCCGTTCTGTGACTGTGCCTCCCACCCTGTGTCAGAGTTCCAAAGTCGCCCGTAGGCTCAGAAAGGTTAGGGACACCTAATTTGTTAAAAAAGACAGGCAAATGCTGTAGCACAGCACCTCAAAGAGGTGGGAAGGAAAAGCAGGAACTGCTGAGGGCAAAATCTCTTTCATGTTTCAGTAATGTCATTTCTGTCCTCTGTCATTTCTATCTATCAGGTCTATTTAAACATTGCTCGGTAGTAAGAAAACCCTACAATATATTTTTTCCCCAGTGTGGGGGCAGGGGAGGAAGCAACCATTTCTCAAACCTGGGAGAGACAGTCCCATCACCTCTTTGGCTGACATTTGTATTTAGTTAAACAGGGTTCTTAGTAACATGGAGCGGCATCTAAGAAACCCAACAGATTCGGATTTCCTCTGCCCCAAATCTCTTTTCCATCCACTAAAACTAAACACAAAATTAGGTCAATGTCCTGCAATGAGCCAAATCATTGGCTTAACTAGCCCAGTATCAGCTGGCTGGTATCAGCTCTCCGAGGTCTTTTGCACCCCTGCTAAGATCTTTCAGCAGGAGATCCCAGAGACTCAACCGGGATATTCTGGATGCAAAGTGGGTGCTCTACCACAGAATCCTCTTCAAATTTCCCAACCTGTACAGAAGAAATCTAGGATTTAGGAGCTTTGTCCTGTTGCTTGTGTGATCAATCTCATCCTCTTCTTCTTGCCTAGCCCTGAACTTTGCAGTCTTCATTGCTCGTTTCATCATGGAGTATCTCACCATTGCCTACAGAGAAGAGCGCTACGATTAGAGAATCACCTCAAGAGAGAGGACTGAGCAATTTCCCCCAGATCTGGGAAATGCCATTCCAATTTACCTTTGAGGAACAGAAGCAGCAAAAGGGACTTGGGATTAGCCAACAGCGTTTAATAGAATTGCAACATACAAGTCTATTGCTTTAGTCTCTTACACAGTCCTGTGTTTCTACCAGGCCCTCCACAAACCATAGGAACTGAGGCAGTAAATAAAGCCACACAGACCTTCTTAGTGTTTTGCAACAGCGGCGTTAGAACAGAGGAATAACCCAGCAACTGCTGCAGGAGCTCAGGGGACACACAATTCATCCAGACTCTCAGATGCTTTCCGCGCAGTAGCATCTGCAGTTTTAAGAGTAAGGTCTTTGGGGAACAGTTGTTCGCTGCTTTCCCTCAGGGACTACCATGTGAGGCTGGCGGTGGTGGAGAGAGACCTAGAACAGAGAGGCTAACTGCACAGAAATCTTAAGCTCTGGCAGCCCATCTACTGATTTCAGGGCATCTCAGATCTCAAAAATAACTTAAAAATATGAACTCAACTCCCCCCCCCCAAAAAACAGTACTGTAAAAAAGAAAAAAGTAACCCCCCCACCATTGTTCTTTACCAGGTTTGTAGAGCTGTAGCCATTTCAGCCATGCTGTACCATATCCCAATAATCAGTCCCCCTGAATCCTACCGAAAGGTCCAGTGGGGCAGCTATGGAACTTACGCCCAAACAGGACAAATGTTTCATCCGGGCCAGTAATGCAGCAGATATTGTGGACCTGTGAGGGCAAGGTCCTGCCTACCTACATACTATGGTAGGGAGGAAAAGTTCCCCCATTGCTTGATGCCTTTCTTAGCTGCAGAGGCCCCACAGATGGGCAAACCAAAGGAGGCAGAGGCATGTCTGCTACTGGGTCGGCAGCCTGTTTCTTTTAGAATACAGCCAGATGGAAAAGACAGTCAAGAATTATGTAAGTCCAGCAAGTGTCCTGGTTTAGATAGCACCCATCTCTTGGTCCCAAGCACTCTTGCGCACGCTCCAGATCGGAGGAGGCACTCCTGGCATTCTTGGAATGCAGGTGGCTTCTTGAACAATGGCCCAACTCAGTATAGGAGGAGGACGGTGACCGACACCAGGGGGGCAAACCGCATCAACCACTAATGCAGGCCTGGGAGAATGAGCTTGGGGTGGATGGGAGGGATTCAACCATACCCTCCCATTAAAAATCTTAAACACCATGTCAGGAAAAAGCATACAAACCTCTCAGCCCCCACTACCACCTAAGCTGAGAAGAACATGGCCAAGTGACCAGGGAAACCTGGGGTAACCTTACCCACAATAGAAGTAGGCCTGGGCGAATATAGCAGGAAGGGGTTCCAGAAAGTGGCAGCAGGGAAAACAAGACCCAGAACCCCTGTTTTCCTCTACAGCATTAGGGTAATCTGCAGACGCAGCCCCCTGCTGGAAGTCCATCTTGTGGGCCTCCTTTGCTGCCCCATTTGACTTCGTAGCCCTGAAGGCTACCAGTTGCAGGCTC
This sequence comes from Lepidodactylus listeri, assembly GCA_029233225.1. NCBI lineage: Eukaryota > Metazoa > Chordata > Lepidosauria > Squamata > Gekkonidae > Lepidodactylus > Lepidodactylus listeri. Next base: position 141,902,268 of record JARCFY010000003.1, read on the forward strand.
CAAAAGGTAAGGGTCCCAAGCTCTAGATCCACAGTTTGAATAACAGGAGAGAGGAGGAGGAAGACTGCCCCCCCCTTCACTCAGGACGTCTTCCTTGAAGCTTCCGGGGTGGACCTTGTAGGCTTCAGAGCCTGGCTGTGCTCTTCCGGGGAGGGAGGTTCATCTGGCTGCAGTGATTCTCCCAGGGAGCCATCCCCAGTTCAGTCTTCCCCAAGTAGCCAGGAGCTCTGGAGCAGAGAAGGGCACACAGCAGGGGTGGGGAAAGCTGCCCTACTCACTGCTGCCCGACCCGGATGTGTGGGTTAAACATGGGGTCCAGGTTGGGGTCATTGTCAGCTGAGGCCCGGCCCAGCTTCATCATGATGATGATGAGTGTGAGGAAGCCGATCCCTCCAATCAGGAGCAGGATGACGAACCTCTGCATCAAGGAGCGTGGTTGCTTCCTGGAGCTGAAACGGTTCCTGCCGGGAGGAAAGAGGAAAAACTATCATTGGCGCCCTCTCTCAGCATGGTGAGAATGTCTGCAGTGCGGAAGAAGCCGAAGCCAGGTTGCCGCTCGAGATTGGCTGAGCTTCTGTGAGGTCACAGAACAGCCAACCATTCAGCTGAGAAGAATGACAGGGACAGAATACTAAAGACACTGTACAGGCAGAGGAACTGAAGCCAAAAGGAAAAGCAGGTTGAATGTCACCTAATGACACTGAATGACAGCCAAGATTTATATAGCACCAATTATTTAACATAGAAAGCATTTTAATATTGAATTGGGGCAATGATCTGCCTAGCCCAAGACCATCTGCTCTTACCTGCACTGGCTCCCCAAGGTCTCAGGCAGGGAAGGGTACTTCCAAACACCGGCTACCTAAGATTGTGCCACTGAAGGTGCCAGGGACTGAACCCAAGACATTCTGTTCTCTGCCACTATGCTGATTTCTCCCCTTAAGCACCCAGGTGCTACACAACAGCTAAAAAACGCAAGGCCTGTCTGCAAGCAGGTAATCCGGGACACAGGAGAGCAACACAGAAATCAAAGCAGGCCTCTATTGCTACAGCAGGGCCAAGTCTGTAGACAAACAGCACAAAAATTGGTTCTGTCATAACTGCAGCTTAGGAAAGGGACAATTTTGTCCTGACTCAGTTTTCTGCCCCTCCACACTGATGTACAGCTCCTTGCACTCCTTTCCTTGCTACTGTCCGCGCCTCCTCTCTCAGCCCCTCTCAGAGCAGCTGGGGCTGAGGCGCTCCAGGTTCAGAAGCAGCCTTGCCAGAAACCATCCTAATCACTGTGCAACATTTTGCATACTTTATTCCACCAGGGTACAGGATATGGAAAAGATGAACAACAGTGACTGGTAAGCAACAGTTTCCCAGCCAGAGACACAGCAAAGGGGAAGTCTTTGCCATTTCCTCCCCCTGAAAGTCAGCCTGGTTCCTCAGCACTTACTTGAGCAGCTGGGCCAGCCAGCCGAGAGCCGGACGCCGGCGGTACTTGTCTTCGTCGAAGTCTATGCGAGTGTCAGAGGCTCTGCCGCCCCCACCTTCTCGGGTGTCATAAACTTTCCGTGGCGAGGAAGCTGCAGGGAAGGGAAAAGATTATGGCGCGGAGAACAGGAGCTGAAAGAAGTCCCCCCCACACATATAATCCACTTTGAGACGTGCAAAACTGGCTGCCAGATGGAGCACATTAAATCCTGCCCAGTGTGTCAAGTGGCAAACTACCCTTGTTTCTCAGCCATGATTTCCCCTCTTTTTCTCTTGGCATGAACACACCCACCGCTTCTCACTCTCCCTTTTATAGACAGCCCCATGGCTGAAGGGGGGGGGGCGCAGAAGCAACAAGGCAATGCTCCAGCCAGCCAAGAGGGCCTCCTCACAAGTTTCAGCTTTTCCTGCTTTTGAGGAGACTACTGGAGGAGGGCAGGATGCAGTCAGGCACTCCTCCACCACGCCCCATTTCTGAAAAATGCATTCCTCTTTACTCTTGCAGGTGGCTGGCTTTTGTTATGATGTTTTCAGCAGTGGCGGTGGTAGCGTGCGTGCCTGTGTGTAATCTACTCCCCACGGAGACCCTAAGCAGCTTACACAGTTCACCTCTCCTCCGTTTTATCCTCACAATAATCCTGTGCAGTAGGTTAAGTTGAGTGGCCCAAGGCTACCCAGCCAGCTTCCATGGTAGATTGAGGAGTCGAAACCTGGGTCTCCCATATCCTCGGTCCAACACTCTAACCACTACACCACATTGGCTTTCATTGTGGATACCATCTCCTCTTCACCAACCAGGCTGGAGCATATTTTTTCTGGCCTTGGTTTGCTTGCTCTGCAAGCTGTGTTGGCAACGGCTAAGAGTTCTTCCTCTCTCACACCGCACCTCTCCAGGCTGGCTGCTTCTGGAGTGCCCCTTGGCTTCTCTAAATTATTCAGCATTCTGAATAACGCTGACTGGGGCTGCTAAAACCCAGAAGAGTTTGAACACTTTTGCAGTGTAGGCAGCCAGGAAACAGAACCGTCACCTTTTACCTCACCTTTCTTTCCAGAGAGCACAAATGTCTGGTGGAATCACAAGGCTCAACAGCTTGGGTTGTTACATTAGGAGGGTGGCCCTGATCGGCTTACCCTCTTTCATTTAACCCTGTCCCCAGAACTAAAGGAACAGAAGCCTCCCTTTGGCCCTGTAAGCAAGAACCTTCTGCTCTTTGGGAGGCAACCCAGAATGCTTTGCAACTTTGCTACCGTAGGTCCAGAGGTGGCCGCAAGCCGTTAAAGGCAGAATACCAAGAAGGGAGGTTCCACTCATGGGTGTACCTGCATTCATGGTGACTGGCTCCCCACCCAAGGCATTCATGCTGATGACTGTGTGCTGCTCCTGCAGGCCCCCATTGTTCAGGCCTTGCTGCTGCTGGGAGGAGGGGAGGGTGGCGCTCGGGCTGTAGGCGAAGGCGGACTGGGCACTCTGCTGGCTGGCCTCTTCGGAGCCAAGGACTGGAATGGAAATGACAAGAGAGAGTAACAACCTGGTTGGGGCTTGGTTTGCCTCTTCTCACCCAGCACAGGATCTGGGTTGCTAGGATCTTGGGTCCCTCTTAAAGCAAGTGCCTAGCTCTTATGGATGCGGAGATGCACTTCCTTCATACTTCCTCAGAGCATCACACACTACCACAAAAAAAGGGAAAGAAGACTTTAAAATAAAATAAAACCCCCACAACTACCCAAATTATCAAAACAGCAGGGTAGTGAAATTAGAGTAGGAAAATGAATGACCAAGAACATGCCAGACTAACTACAAAAAGCAAAGAAGAAGAGGAGATTGGATTTATACCCCGCCCTTCACTACCCAAAGGAGTCTCAGAGCAGCTTACAAACTCCTTTCCCTTCCCCTCCCCACAACAGACACCCTGTGAGGTAGGTGGGGCTGAGAGAGCTCTTTCCAGAACTGCTCTTTTTCGAGAGCAGCTGTGCCAGAACTATGGCTTGCCCAAGGTCATCCAAACTAAAGCATATACTTTTTACTCATCTACAGAACATCTCCAGACAGGAAGCCAGACAGGAAGCTCAACCCAGGGCAGCAACCAAGAAGGCTCCGCTTCTTACAGAGGCCAGCTGCTGATTTTAAACTCTGGGGTATGATCTTACAGGAAAACACAGTCCCCAGTATACAAAGGGACCCATTCTGTGTTTAGAAAGCATGATGAATTAGGCCTAGAAACATACTGGTAAACAACTGGGTGGTTTTAATATAGGCATTATAGGACCCTTAATAATTGATCAAGCAAGCACTGCATGATCTGGAGCTTCCACGGTCGGGAGATGGTGCTTCTACAAATCCACACAACTTCTGGCTCCTATGGTAACACCCACCTGTGAAGCTGGACCAGTCAGTGTAGTCAGTGGTGTCATGTGAATCTATTTCCTGGACCATCTCAGCTTCATCAATCTGATGGAAAAAGAAACACAGCAGAGGATAATGATGTACATTGACAAAGCAAAGGGACTCAGTGGGGACCCAAAGAAAGCTTCCAAAGCAAGGAGACAGAGAGAGGCTGACATTGCTGCCCCAGACCAAAAGACTTTGTCTTTGGCTAGGCCTGCCTGGCTAAGGTTCTTTGCTTTATTAGCAAGCATGTGCCAAACCTGGACCTTCATTTCCATGGACATTTCCATCACCCTGCAGAAGAGGAACAAGGACCCAAAGAGAAGCAGTTCAATAACCACTAGAGATGTAAGATTTCCAGAAATCTTGAAGCAGTGGGGAAAAGCTGGGTTAAAAAAAAACTGAGGGAGGAAAAATACAGGGAAATACACAATACTTAATTTGCTTTCAAACATAAACCTATTTTGCGGCCTAAAACATCATAAAATACATCTTTTATAACTTATTTCACATATAATGCTGTGCCATTTGGCATGCCTATGGAATATACAACTAGTAATTCCTTAGTGTTCTACCAACAAAAATGCAAGTACATCCAATACTTGAGAGACAGCTGCAAACTGATACACTCCCTGTACATGTATTTTGGTTTGTGTGGGCTGAGGTATTTGGATATTGTTAAACTTCATAATACCGATAATGCTGGAACCTAATAATTATCAAACGTATTATTATCATCAATAATTATTCCCAAAATTATCCACATTTAAACAATGAATGTATCCTTAAAACTATGTTGTGTTTATTTGCAGCATACACAGGAATCATTATTTAATGCTGCAGATTGTCTTATATAACATTTTTCATGCTATGCATCTTAAGTGCATAAAACCTTATCATGAAAAACATTCCAAAAGGGAAAAAATCAGGTCTTTTTTACACTTCCCCAATTTCCTTTAGGAGAGGGGGGGGGGCTAACATCCCACCCCAAACCACAGATTGTCTTATCCCTAAAGAATGCAAGAGGGCACAAATTCCTTCTCTTCTTCCAACCAAGAGCTCCCCCCCACACCCCATTTCATGCAAAATGATCACACAAAATTGAAATAAGAATATTGTAACTTTGTCAGACGTGGACCCGTTTGGAACACTGTGCATAGTTCTGGTCACCCCCTTTCAGCCAAAAAGCTGGCCAAAGAAGGGGAACCAAAATGACGCAAAGGCTGGAACACCTCTTTTATGAAGAAAGGCTAAAGTATTTGGGGCATTTAAATGTAATGGGGGGAGTGGGGGAAGGTCATGGCGAGGGCAGGTAGAGATTTTTCTGCCTCAGTATTGGAAGCTGGATTTGCCCAGTGAGACTGACTGGCAATTGATCCAAGGCAGACAAAAGGAGATATTTTCCAGAACATATCATTAACTTATACTGTTGTAAAAGCATGCCAGTCAGATTGCTTCATGAGGAGATTAGACAAATTCATGAAAGAATTATTTGTTTACAGCAGTGAGTTGTAATGGCTAAATAGAACCAACTATTTCAGAGGCAGCGCACCACTGAATACCTGTGAGCTGAGGGACAGACAAGGAGGGAAGGAAGGTTCTGTTGTACCTTGTGGACTTCCTAGAAGCATCTAGCTAAAAATAAGAAGATGCGTTTTTTGGCCCAATCCAGCAGAGCTCTTCTTCCATGCTCCCTGCTATGGCACAATCAGAACACTTATTTGAGAATGTGCACTTTCTGTCTTGACAGAGCCCCATGGATATTTGTGACATTCCTACTTAGCAGCCATTGTCCTTCCCACCACGCTGCCCTTATTCCCTGCAACCTTTTGCTCTTACTCGATAGTCTGATTTCCTGTACTGTACTCAGATCTGATGAACACATACATACAGCAGCCCCTATTTAATTCAAGAACCATGCAAGCTTTGCCTTGCAGCCATAGTTATACGGTGGATTAAGATCTATGTGAACAAAACAAGCAACAGTCCTTTTAAAAAGATGTCATGGATTCCATCAGCATTCTTTTGCCCAGAAGTGTACCGAAAGTCATGCCTCTTACCAGTGGGAGCCCGAGGCCAGCCCGAGCCCAGTTGACTGTCGACAGCTTCTCTCGCAGCACCGATGCCACCGGACTGACCAGGTTTGCGGAGGGGAAGATGGGGGCGTTGCAGCTGGGGCACTGGTAGCCTGCGGGGGCGGTGTTTGGGGGCAGCTGATTTGCCATCTCATTGAGGCAGGACCAATGAAAGAGATCTGCAGAGGAGGGGAAATGGGTTGTTAAGGAGACTCTCCAAAAAAGCAAAAGGGCTTCAAATTACCTCTGAGAGCTGTATGCATCTGCAGATGGGCTGACAAAGGGATTACTGACCGTAACAGACAAGCCGGACTGTCTCTTTGGTGGAGAGAAGGGTATTGCACAGCCGGCAATTGGGATTGTAATCGCTGTCCTGAAGCCACTGGAGATACGACTGGACAATGCACTGAAAAGAGAGACAGACATTTGGTGGGGAAGCTGAGGTAATGTACGGCACCTGGCCTGCTTACAGAAGGCCCTGATTCAACTTCAGCATCTCTGATTAAACATGATCTTGGGTAGCACAGCTGGGAAAGGCCTCAGCCCAAGACCCTGAAAACAGCCAGACAGATAAGGCAATATTGGGCTATATGAACAGATTTTTAAAAACTAACCGAAAGAGGATTTCACAAGCCCCTACCACAAAAAGCCAGCTGGAATAGGTAATTTTACTAAAAGCTAGCAGAACTAAACAACTACAAGGCACCCTCTCTGTCTGGTAGTTTTTCACAAGGTACACTGGTGGGGATCTCAATGGAAACAGCAAGATGGACCCAAAGTATATAGCTGCGGAAAAGGCCAAATTCACATCACTCCCCTGCAATTTCCCTCCACATTAGCCAGATTTTCCGAGGTGGCCGTGACTATCCCCTCTTGTCTGAAGGTAATGCTGAAGGTAATACTTCTGATTGGCTATTAGAAAGGGGCTTCTAGGATAGGGGAATTATTTCTTGCGGCTAGCTCTGTGAGAACAGTAGGAATAGAAGTAATAAGACACCTGAATGCTGGAGGAAGGTTTTAATATCAGGTCCCCACACCATCTCTTGGAATTGCTCCACAGCCAAGAGATGGACCAGGAGCCATATTACTCTGAAGTGTAGCTTCTCAGATTGTTTTAATCTGTTGTAAGCTCCCTTCAGGACCATGAAACTGAAAAGCAGGGTATAAATCAATCTCACTCTTCTGTGCCTAGCCCAGCAGTACCATTTACCTTAGCATGGTTAGCAACGATACAGCTCTCACAGACGTTCACCCGGTGCTCAAAGCAGAACAAGTTGGTGACCTTCCTTTTGGGGCATTTACAGAGCCCCATGGTAGTCAGGACAATGACAGCTCAGGACCCAAATCAGCTGGACAGAACAAGAAAACACAGAAAGGGGGTTCAGTCTTGCCTGGCACAGGGGCTTTTCATCCACGTGCCTGACCCAATGCCTCCCACAATGAGCCATTTGCCCTCCAGACTACACAATGCACCCCAACACTACCTATGCACTACTTCTTCTGTATTCCTTGCCAGAAAAATATATAACCCACACAGCTTAGCCTACCCTCCCAGCCACTTTAATCAAAGCCTTCATGGCTTCACCTCTCTTTTCCTTTCTTCTTCTTGTAGGGCTCCTGCACCTTTATCAAGGGGACAAGTGGGTCAACAAGAACACGCACTGAAGGAGAAAGCAGGTACTGGAAACCTTCTGCCTCAGTTGTCAAAGGTGCAGGAAGATGCCACGACGGAAACAGCCCATGCACACTTATTTAGAAATAAACCATAGTGAATTCAAGTATGCTTGAGATTAAATAGCATTAGCAGCAAGCCATATACAGGATCAGTCCTTATGACAAAGAAGTGACAGACACTTATGACAGAATCCAAGCATTCTCACCTACACCCCCTTACATTCCAATCCTACTACGTAGAAGCAACTGCCAACAAGTGTAGTGGTATTTACTCTTTCAGAGACACATCAGCTTGAAACGTTACACTTAAAGGATTAAGTCTGAGATATTTAGGAAATCTATACGCTGCCTCTTTACCCCTGTTCAAGAAGATGAAGCGTCTCGTCCTCCAGACCCACCAACTGGTCTTCTAGCCAAAGGAACTCCACTCACAATATTTATCATCTTTTGGTGAAACCTCCCCAAAAAGGGGACCCAGGTGTCCTTAGTCGCAATGCCCTCCTTTACATCCCGCCCCCGAGAAACGAAGCCAGGCTCCCCAGCTCCGCCTCTTTACCTCCTCTCTGCAGGAACCCAGGCGTCCTGGCCCCTCGCTCTTCTCTACCCAGTTTTCCTCCTGCTCAAAAGAAGTCCATCCAAGAAGCCACAATCCACAACGAAAAGGGCGGAGAGAGTCAGAGTCGGGCGCGGGGGGGGGGGTTCTTTTGACCCTTGGCTCAACTGCCACGTCTCTTCCGGGAAAGTCGCGCTGTGATGGCGTTGCACATGACAGCGGCGCCCGACAGAAAAAAACAAATGTGACGCTAAAGCGATCACTTCAAAACCGTAGAGGCAGATTTCACAGTCACACAAACAGGACTTCCGGTTTGAGGTTGAAAAGCAGGGATATCTATGGACGCTCAGAGTGGTACCGCTCTATGCCTTCGCCTCTCTGCAGTGAACTCCGTCAGCCTCTGCCTTGGGAGGCCGAATAGGAACCTAATTGGCCGGATGTGCCAATCATAGAGATAGCAAAGAGATAAGCCGTCCTGTGGAGTGGTTTTTTACCACGGAGTTGCTGTGCCCTAGAGCGTAACCTCAGTCCGGAAATCTCGAATGTTCGCTTCAGTATCGCGAGCGTGTATAACGTCACTTCCGGCGAAGTGGTGGCGGGCAATTCTAAACGGCAAAGAGCTTGGAGGCTGCCATGGCGGGTGGAGGGGGCGGCGGCGTCCGCTGTCGACCAAGGCGGGCTCGGTCCGCTGGGGAGGCAGGGGCAGGTGAGCGGGCGAGTGCGGTATGAAACGGGCTCAGTGACGACAGCGTGAGAGTCCTGGGAGAGGGGGTTGCCTGGTGGGAGCTCGGCTGAGAGGGGGAAAGAGATGTCGGCTCTTGAGGGAGGCCTCCTGACAGGTTGGCCTGTTGCTTATAGTCAGGGCTTTTTTGGTAGAAAAAGCCCAGCAGGAACTCATTAGCATAATAGGCCACAGCCCTGACCGCAAGCTCATTAACATATTTGGCGGGGGGGGGATGGGAAAGCACAGGGCAAGCATGGGAGCTTGCTTCCCCCCCCCCCCCCGAGCTTCTTCACTCCACTTCAGCGTCGCCTTTCTAGTCTTAACCCCCCCCCCCCCCCCCGCCAACCAGACAACTGGGGAAAGGCGCTTCTGAAGCATTGCCTTTCTAGTCTCCTCCCCCCCCCCCACCAGACAACTGGGGAAACGTGGTGCTGAAGTGCCTGGGATCTTTCAACTCAGGAGCCAGCTGGAACTCCATTTGTGTGCGTTCCTGCCCAAAAATAGCCCTTATAGTGTCTCACGAAGACAGAGTTTATTTTCCTGCTCAGTTGTGAAACTCACTGGGTAACTGCAAGCAACTCGCTTCTTCCATCCGCTCCTGTGTCACAGACTTGTTTCGAGAATAAACTAGCCACGTAGATTGCCTTGATCTCTGTAACATTTCTGGATCTGCAGATAACAGAGTACCATAATAAGAGATGACTTGAAATAATTTTAGCATGAAGGGAAATGGTAACATCTTGTATAGCTGCCTTGTTTGACAGATAATGTTGGATAAGTCCTCAGGCTACCAGTCCTCTAATGCTGCTCAGTGTAATAAACTGAAGACATTCTATCTCTGCAACCTCCTTAAGGTATTCAAATGTGTACTGGATGGGCAGCATCACGTACATTCCAGCAGGCCATATTTGCCAGGTTTCCTGCCTGGTCTAGATGTTGCTGCCTCGATTTTTGGTGTCTTGTTTGTTCTTCAGGGCTTGCCATCCTGAACTGAGCCAGTCTCTTTGCAGAAGTCAGTGTGTGCATGTGAAATGCCATCCAGTTCATACATTAGCAGAAATCAGACTTTTAAAACAAAACTCCCACTCAGAAACCAGTAGGGGAATGTTTCAACTGACTTGGACATTTAGTAACAGATGTGAAGATTATGGTGCTAAAACAGAAAAGTTTCAGAGGGAGTCTCTAGAGACATTGTACTGAATTGGAATTTATATGCAGATCTGATATTCTCAGACTTGGACTCGTTAGGGATATTACTAAAGGAAGCTGTTCCTACTGACAATCCAGATTCATCCTGTTTTGCTAATTTAATTCATCACCTGTTGAAAGTGGTCCACCGCCACGGTGGGTGGATTGTTTACTGTTTTGGCTGAATCTTGTTTTCAAGTGTGCTCTGCAGTGTAATGTAACATACCTTGTCCTAGGAAACTGGGCCTACTGACCTCTTTGCAGTTACTCCTTTGGGGATGCTGGAAACAGTGGCATTATGAGCTATGACACTTGAGTATCTAAGGTTGCTCTGAGTGCATCATGTTCTTTTCTTCTCTTTCCCCAGATGCTGTTTCCTTTTCTCCAAGGCGTAGGTCTGAGAGGAACATGGCATCTGCTGCTCAACCTGTGTCCCAGGGGAAGCCTCGCTTGTTGGCAAGCAAGCTGGTGGGCAGCCCAGTGAGTTACAAAGTCTCATTTTCCTTTTTTTCCCTCATACACATTTGATGGGGGAGAGGTTAAGTGTGTGATCTGTGTGACCCAGCAGTAATACCGAGCTTTGGTTTCCTGGCAGCAAGGTTTCTACACTGCTTGTCTGGAAAAAGTTATTTGTTCCTAAAATTTGCATGCTGCTTTTCTGCCCAGAAAGGGCCACCAAAGTGGCTAAAAGTTAAAACTTAAAACAATTTAATCATGAAAACAATTAAAACCAAAACTAAAATAATATTAAAAGCATATAAAATAGGAATTTAACAGGATAAGGTAGGAAGGAGGGATCACTGAGGGAATGCCAGGTGAAACAAGAAGGTCTTCACCCAGTGACAGAAGGGCACAGATGACTGTCCCTGGGGAGAGAGTTCTATAGGTTAGATGCCATGTCCAAGAAATTGCCACCAGCCTAAACTCAGGATGTGGAGGCACTCAAAATAGGGCCTCAGAAGATCACCTTACTGGTCAGATATGATCATGTGGGAGTAGGTGGTTCTTCAGGTGTGCTGGTCTCAAACTTTTATGTCTTTAAAGATTAGCACCCAAACCTTGAATTGTGTCTGGAAACAAACTAGAAGCCAGTGTAGATGGGTCAAGACTGGAGTGATATGTTCCCTACAACCCATTCCATGCTGTGCCACTTGAAATTTCCAAGCACTCCTCAAGGGCAGCCCCATTTAGAGCACATGGCAGTAATCTAATCCTGATGTTACCAGGGCATGCACCACAGTGGCCAGATCTCTTCTGTCCAGGCCAACCAGTTGAAGCTGGTAAAAGGCACTGCAGCTGCTCCCTGCTTGTCTAGCAATAGGCCTGGGTCCAGGGGCACCTCAAAGCTGCAGACCTATTCCTTCAAGAGGAGTGCAATCCCACTGCACTTTCATCTTGTCAGAATTAAGTTTAAGTTTATTAGGCCACATCTGCCTCCAGGTACTGGTTCAGGGTTTGTCCAGCCTCCCTGGGTTCTGCCTGAAGTGTGAGATAAAGCTGAGTGTCATCTGCATATTGATGATAGCTCAGCCCAGATCTCCAGATGACCTCACCCAGTGCTTTCATGTAGATATTTAAAATTAGGAGTTTATTAATCTGTTACTGCTTTTGTGTGATTGCTCCAGCAAGACCCTCATCTCGTTCTGTCCAGTACATACAGTACAGAAGGGGATGCCTTGCTGTGGAGGAGGCAGCTTTGCTCCCAGATAATACTTTGGTTCCAAGGACAGAGAGTGCTACACACCCTTTGCTTCCCACCATAAAGGGACTTGTATCAATACCGCTTCTACTGTCAAAAGCAGCGAAGTAAAACTGACCAGACTGTTCTTATTGCTGGATAGATGGTGAACGAAGGCAAAGTGTACTCCTTGTCAATTCTGATGTTGATTGTGATGGCCAAATGGATCCTCCATGTTCAGTGGCAGTGTACGTCTGAATACCAGCTGTGGGGAGGGTCATACAGCAAGTGAATGGCTATCACCTTTGTGTACTGCAGAGGAATTTCCTAGGACATCTGCCTGGCCACTGCCAGAAACAGAATGCTGAACTAGAGGGCCCTGTGGCTGTGATTGATTGGCTTATGTCATTGCTGTGGAATCTGTTAATGGCCATTTGTTTAGATGGTTTTTTAAAAAGGATTGTAGCATGGGCTAAGCCTCTCCGTTAGGCAAAGTAGAATGCCGGCCTCAGGCAGCTGATTTTGGACATTTTAAAGGTGGTTGAGTGGACAGATCTGACTCACGGGACACAATTGCAGTTGCACAAGATGAACTGGAATGAATGGGAGTTGTGCTCTTGCATAGCTGCATTTGTTTCTTTAATGCTTGAGCAGCAGAGCATCTCACCGGATCATGCCCTGAACCCCATTTATATTTTTCATTTCCAGCACTGAAATACCTTCAGTTGACTGCTTAATAGTATTTCTGGTGTCTGAAAAGCAAGCTTAGTCTTAAAGCAATGGAAGCAGAGACAGTACAAGATACTGTGTATGTTATTTGCCACCCTCAAAATACATAGTGCATTGCAGAGTATTCTAAAAAGGCAGAACCTCACTTGCAAAGAGTTCACAATCTGAAGCTTGAGTAGGCTCAGCAGCAGACTGAACCTGTGACCCAAAGGGTGTAACTTGCGCTGGTAGGATTCCCTTCCTCATCTCACCTGTGTTGTCTTCTGTCATCTCTGCAGATTCCAGTACCGTTTGCAGTGAGGCCAATAACGCTAAAAAAGATCATGCCACGTAATCGGCAGGTACGTGGAGCAGTTTTCATCGTGGTGCAGTCATCTGTGAATTTTTTGTATATAGTCCGATCATTTTAGATCCAGGACACACCTTTAATCACCAGCCATCACATGGGATCCATTCAAAAAATATATATTTACTGTATGTGTTGGTTTCCTCCACATACAGGATGACCAGTTGCAGAGAAAGGAACAGTTTCTGTATTTTTAATTGTTGTCTTGAAAAAGGAATTTGGGTATGTGCCTTTTTAAAAAGAGGCTCACACCACTTGTGCATAATGCATTCAATATACATGTAGATCATAAACAAATTTGCCCATTGTGGGAATTCTTCTCTGAGGTCGTCCTCTTTTATTATAAATTGAATTGCAGGTTGCCAAGCTCAGATGCCAATACTCAGTTTTATAAGAAGGAGTTACTATTAATTTTGCTAGTTTCATTCAGTCTTGCATTTTGTAAGAGCATAGTGGTGAAGAGACTGAGCCACTAATCTGGAAGGGACCTGATTTGAATTTCTAAACTGGCCAGTTGGACTTTTGAAGATCTTTTTTTGCTCAGAAGCGGCAATCCACTCAGTTTCTCCCAACAGGGCTCACCTTGCTCTCATGAGAACATGTCCTTAGGTCAGTCATAGAGCAAAGATGACTTAATTACAGCTACTTCTCAGGTCAGAGGTTTCTGTTTAATTATTGTATCTGGATAAAGGATCTTCCCATCAGGAGGGCGTGACCTGAGACTGTGGGAAGCCACTTCCCATCAAAGCAGATAGTACTAAGCTATGTGAGCTGTTTTGGTATAAGGCCATTCTGTCTTTATATCCGTTTGAGCCCATCACCTACAAAATGGTTGAGGCAAGCCAAACTTCTAATCTGGTTGCCTAAGGCATTAAACAGAAGTGAGTCAATCTGCTGAAGTCTGCTCTGGACAAGAGAAGATCCCTAGCAGGGGAGTTCCAGATTGTGAGGGCTTACTGCCTTAACAGCTCCATTGCCTCTGTTTTCCTATGTTAAGTTTGCTGTTTAGTCACTGTCACGGCATTACGTCCTTTGTTGGTGTAGCACAGCAGCTAAGATGATGAGCTGTGATTCAGGAAGTTCGATCTCAGTTCTGTGTGGCCTTTGGCGAGCTGTTCTGTCTCGATCCCCCATTTGCAATATGGAGATAATATTGGCCTGTTTTATGGGGCTGTTGTAAGAATTGCAAGATAATATGTGTAATGCTTTGAACACTGAAAGCACTTCAGAAATGTGAAATGTTCTTGTTTTTCTTTTCCAACAGGTAAAAGAGTCCACCATAACCCCCCGGCGCAGTCCTCGGGTAAGCACCCTCTCTAGATTTTTGCTTCATATCTCCAAACAGCCAACTCAAGGGCCTTGTGAGATAACCTTGCATGGTTTATCTGTGCCTTTTAGTAGCCATGGGCAAAATCTGTGCCTTTTAATCACCTTGGCATCCACTTGCCTAGGGGATGAATGAGTTCTCACAATGGTGCAAGCGTGGAACGCGTTACAGAGTTTGCTAATAAGGATCTCTGCTCTTGGGAACTGGAGAGCAAAAGCAGTTATTCAGAAAGCATTTAGGAAAATAATTGCCCTCCAAACATCATCAAGTTCTGTCTAATTCTTTAAAATGTGGGAACTTGGAATCGTTGAGCAAACATCACACATACCGGGGGAAACTCGAGCCACCCGTTTGCAAGCCCAGAAAGTGTGGTGTGGGAAATTCCTAGGAAACCACACTTGCTTTTTGTTACTGCTTCCATTACTAATGGCAGGAGTCTTGCAGTGTTAGGGAGGGACTCCCACTGAGATCCAACAGCTTCTTCCTCAAACACTGGAGATAAGAGTTAGTTTCTCTTCAAGTGGTTTGAACTCCTTGGGGCTGAGACATACATATTTGTACTCAGGGAGAAGTCTTAATTTCCCAGAAATTTCAGGACCACCTCTTGCTACTGGGGCCACCAGGAGTGCCAAGGCCTAATCCTGCCAGAGCAAAGGAGATGGTGGCAGGGTGTGCTGTGAACCAGCCTTCTGCTCAGCCTCTTTGTGCTTGCAGCAGTGGGGAGGTTTCAAGCAGTTCGCCGTTGTCTTCAGGGGTGGGGCCTCGGCTCATTGGTGGAGCATCTGTTTTGTAGGCTGAAGGTCCCATGTTCGATCCCTGGCACCTCTGATAAAAAGAATCAGGTAGCAGGAGACGGGAAAGGCTTCTGCCTCAGACCCTGGTGAGCTGCTGACAGAGTGACCAATACTCATCTTAATAGACCAAGAGTCTGGCATAGTGTAAATCAGCTTTGGATCTTCATGCCAGAATTTGATTCCTATGTGCGGCCTGGGCATGTTTTGGAAGCATCAGCCGATTTCCCTGCTTGAGCTGGTCTTGCCTTTGAGGCAGAGTTGGGGGGAAGTGGGAGAATTTCCATGCCTTTTAATCTGAAGATATTTTTTGGTTGCTAACCTTGAACCTTCTGGATGACACAGGCATTAAGTAATCCTGTGGCTTTCTTTTCCTCTGTCGTGTGATCATCTGTTGCCATACAGTTGCTGAAACGCTCTGAGGGAGCTGCAAGGTGGGCAAAATGTATAACCTGACAAAGCCGCAGGAATCAGACCCATTCACCCCTTGAGCCCAGCATGACTCCAGCAGGCAGGGCCGTGCCAAGGTCTGAGACACAACAGCCTTTCCCAGCAGTGCTACTTGGGAAGCTTTTAACAGGGGGATAGAATCGTAACCCGTTTCATGCAAAACTTTTGCTTCCCCCACTGCGTAGTGGGCCTTCACTGAGAAACTGCTCAAACATACTGCCCCTCCTGGCTTTATTTATTTCTATTTTGAATATTTATAACTAGGTTTTCTCCCCTCAAAAGGGACCCAAAGTGGCTTACAACAGCGAAAGAAAAATACAATATAAATAGCCAAATAGACAAAAACGACAATATATCTTGGGTTTGCTGAGGTTCAGCAGATGGTTCATTGAAGTCATAGCCTAAGGGCCAAGAGCCCTTTGGATCTTGCCCCATGCTCATGCACCTCTGGGCCTCTAAGCTGTGGAGTCCTGTGAGCAAAAATCCTACTTTGTGAGCTACTGGCATTAAAGTGGTGAGTGAGCGATTTGGCCACTGCATAAGTTCGTTTGCTCTGGAGCCATCCTTCCTGAGCCAAGACAAAAATGTGTGAGCCAGAGGCTAAAAAACTATGAGCCGGCTTGCACTAACTCAGCTTAGAGGGAACACTGCTCTGGACATGGCCAAGCGTTATAGTTACCAGAGGAAAACAAACATAGCCCAGGTGAGGCTCAGCTGCTCCTTTCTCTCTTTCCCCTGCCAGAAGCACTGTACTCACCAAGCTGACTGGCATCAGTCCCCCAGGGTCTCAGGCAGGGAAAGGGCTTTCCTAACATCTGTTTTAGAGAATCTCTAAATAGAAATGCTGGGGCTGAGGCTGGGGATCTTCTCTCTCAGCCCCACCTACCTCACAGGGTGTTTGTTGTGGGGAGGGGAAGAGACAGGAGTTTGGAAGCCGCTCTGAGACTCCCAAGTGAAGGGCGGGGTATAAATCCAATCTCTTCCTCCTCTTCCTTTGTCATACAAAGCATGTGTTCTGGCACTGCGCGGTGACCCTTTCCCTCGTGAAATGCTACCTTTGGGCCGAGAAGTCCCACAAGCTCGTTGTATATTCTTGCTGAAGGTTTGCCTCTCTGTTACAGGTCTCCTTGAAAGAAAACAAGGAAAACATCACTGTGGGAAACAGTAAAGGCAAAAGCCCAGGCAAGGGTGACGCCAAAGCAAATCTGACACCTCCTCTGCCAAACCATCCTTCTGAAGGAGGAGGCCTGCTTGGAGAAGCAGATGTGCTCTCTCCGATCACCGCCAATGCGCAGAAGTCCCTACCTGAGGATGAGCGGGATGAGACCATGGCCAAGAGAGTACGTCGATCTTACAGCCGTCTCGAGGTCTCCCTCAGCCACAGCTTCCTGAGAGACCGGGAGTCCCCCAGCTCTGGCTTCTCAGACACCTCCACACCTAGCCGGGGCCCAGACAAGCGACAGACGCTCTTTGGCTTCGACAAGCTCTTGGTTCCAGAAGAGCTAGGCAGTGTGCCTCCTGAGGACACGAGGACCAGCCCCAAGCTGGCAGCGACACTTCTGGCACCCAGCGTCTCCAAGGAGCCCGATACAGACATCCCGGGCATCTCGTTTATAAAGGAGAAGCGGAAGAAGAAGAAAGTGCCGCAGTTCAACGTAAGGAGGATTCCTTGTGTGATGGAGCTAGAGAGGAAATGACCTTTGGAGGCCTAGCCCCTTTTTGGCTTAGGGTTTTACAAGCCAGAGGGCCACAAGGGGTCATTCCTGGGAGAATCACTGAGAATACTGTGGTTAAAAGAGTCCTCAGTTCAGAAAAGGATATCATTCGTCAAAAAACTTCCCGACAGAGCAGTTCCTCTTTGGAAGAGGCTTCCTGGGGAGCTGGTGGGCTTTCCTCCTTGGGAGGTTTTTAAGCAGAGGCTAGATGGCCCTCTGGCAGCAGTGCTGGAATTTTGGCAGGTTGTGAGGGGCAGGAAGGGACCAGCCGGTGTTTGGCTCTCGTGACCCTTTCTCATACGCCCAGGGTAATGCCAGTTGCCACTCTGGGGTCAGGAAGGAATTTTCCTCCAGGCCAGATTGGCTCAGGGTTTTTTTGCCTTCCCCTGGGCATAGAAAAGGGGTCACTTGGGAAGTGTGTGTGTGTGTGTGAGGGGTGCCTGTGAATTTCCTGCATTGTGCAGGTGGCTGGACTAGATGACTCTTGAGGTCCCTTCCAGCTCTGTATTTCTAAATGCATGGAGTGACTGCAGGAAAGGAGGTAGCAGGGATCCAGAAGCAAATAGAGCAGAAACTGATCATTATGCAAATCTCAGCCTCTTACAGAACGCAGCCTTCCTTTTTTCCCCTTTTCTATAAGCAAGTTTCTAGCCCTTATGGCTTGAAAGCAATGCCTGCTAGCATCTTAAAAACTAGTCTCTCTGTGTGTATGTGTGCATGCGCTGACCAGGATGTCCAGCAGTCAGTGCTCTGCCTTCTCTTTGCAACCAGGGAACAGTTTGCTCTGAACTTACTAGCAGCCAGGCTTTCCTGACACTTCCGCTTATACTGACGTTTGTTTGGTCACCCAGTTAGGGCTATCTTTTCAGCAGACATCTCTCTTCTTGCCTTTTTAGAAGACAGAGCTGGATGAATGGGCTGCCCAGATGAATGCAGAGTTTGAAGAAGCAGAGAGGTTTGACCTGCTTGTGGAATAAAGATGCCACTTCCACTGGAACTCAGCGCACCAGTCACGGGAGCGCTCTTTGTACATATAGACCCAGGACCTGCCAGGACTGCGTCTGATCTTGAAAATGCGAAGCCTCTTTGCTTTCAGGAGGACCTGCCAGTCATTGTGTAGATGCTATTTTGTAGATGGTTGTAAAAACATCAGGATGTCACACAGGTACAGCTGCATAGATTTTTGGGTTTCTCTCGAGTTGTGATAGGGGCCATAGCCAGTGTATGACCAGGGGAAGAGAAGGAATTACTGGCTACATTCCAGTATAGCATTTCCTAAAACAGTTGGCTTATTTGGAACTAACAGCCCAGTCGGTGTTCTATTTCTGTCCAGAATTAGAGTCATATGACAACGTTACGCTGGGGAAATTTATGGCTGCCTTTCCCAGCATGCATTTTAACTGTAAAACCAGCCATTATTTGGAACAGGGTCACTGTATAGGAGAGTTGCTTTCCCAGATAGAAATCCCATTCCGGCCCCCTCCCGGCTTCTATTAGCAAGGTACACATCTGGATTGTACCTCTCCTGTTTCCCCTCCTCACCCACTGGCCCACCCCCAGGTCAGAATCAAAAGGCCCTTCGGCTGCTTTTTAACATTAAAGCCCATTTTGGGAGAACCAGTCTCACATCCCCAGTGTATCATACTATTTTGCTCTTAACTTCATTGATTCATCTGTGTTTTGTTTTTCTAAGGAACTCATAGGTGGGTTCTTGCCTCTTTTTATAGACAGCAGGTGTAGAATGTCGTTTTTCCATTTTCAAAACATGTGGTAATGTATAAAGCAGTCCCCCCCCCCTCCAGTATGATTTTTCTGTATTCAGTGGTTTTTCTGTATTGGCTTTCTAGGGATTCATATTTTGCCTGCTTAGGAGCACAAAAAGAAGAGGAGCTAGGCCTTCTCTGCTACCATCTGGATGTTTATAGATCAGTCGGTTTTTACGGTGAATGTGGGTTGGATCCCACACTCTCCCCTGGTTCTTGAGAGCCCCTTGTGCATGAGTGAAGCACTGCCATTTAGCAGAACCTATCTGCTAGATCCAACTCCATGATACCCCTTCATCCAAGAACCCTTTCTCCTAGCTTTTTCTGCCTTGTAATATAGAAGTGGAATTACAGGGGTGTCCTCAGGGTTTCATTGCCTTGTTTGGGTGGGGGAAAACATCCACACAACCAAACACAGTCATGCAAGTTAGCTCTCAGTCTTTCCGATCACTGTTTGTTTCATGCACAGATTTTGGAGAGCTTGTTCCTCGTTATAAGAAGGGTTTGGGGATGGGGGTGGGGGATCGCTGCATAAGCTAGCAAAAGTCACAGAAGACTCAGGGCAAGGATGTAATTAAAGCAAGCTGGCGAAAGCATGTTTGTCTTTCAAGTCTTGTTACAGGAATAGTGTATTAAAAATCTTTGCCGCCTGTGCTGGTCTGAAGGCCTTTGCCCTGGCCTTGGGCATAAGCCATGCTTTATGCGCTTTTGAGCAAAGTGTCGGTAATAAAAAGGCTTTTAAATCGTGTTACGTGCTTGTCTGCCCTCCCCCTTGGTTAAGGTCCCTCATTCTGCAAGCTGTGCCACATTTTACTGAGCATATATTCCATCTGGTGCCTCTGCACAGGATCTGGAAAATAGTTCAAATACTTCAGCCATCGAAGAGAGCTGGCATGCACAAGAGAGCGAAGCTCTATTTGGATGTCACAGCAAACCAAAGCTCAGAACAGAAACAGAACGTTTTGAGGTCTCAAACATACAACAGGCAAACCGTGGTTTAGAGTGTCTCTAGGGTTTGCTCGACACTCCTGTCTCTTAGGTGCACTGACCACCAGAGGGTGAACAAGAGCAGTGAAGGTCCCCCAGTCAGGGCTGAATCATTTGAAGAAGAGGAGACTGGATTTATATCTCGCTCTTCACTACCCAAGGGAGTCTCAGAGCGGCTTACAAACTCCTTTCCCTTCCCCTCCCCACAACAGACACCCTGTGAGGTAGGTGGGGCTGAGAGCTCTTTCCAGAGCTGTCCTTGAGAGAACAGCTGTGATAGAACCGTTTGCCCAAGGTCATCCAGCAGGTGCAAGTGGAGGAGTGGGGAATCAAACCCAGGTCTCCCAGATTAGAGTCCGCGCACTTAACCACTACACCAAACGGGCTCTCTGTGGTTGAAAGAGTTTAGTTGGGGTACAGGGGGTGGGATAGGCAACCTCCCCTATTGGGCGTCAGCTGATTACAGTAATTTCCCCTCTGATTTAATGTTTCATCCCCAAATTGATTTCCTGCCAGTCACAGGGAAGCAGCCACAGGGCGAGGCCAGGCGTGACCTTGAGGTCTCCTCGCATGCAGTGAGAAGGGCCAAGCCATTGATCTCTGAGCTGAACACTCTGGACACTTTGATCTCTACCAACCGGCAAGGGGGGGCGGGGAGAGCTCCAGTTTGATTCAAAAGGCTTCTGGACCAGTCATCTGGTGGTTCGGCTGGTTTGGAGTGGGCCCTCGAAGAAGAATGGTTTTTTAACCACAGACTGAAGTTACAGGCGTTCCGCACTGCAGACTTCCGCCTGCGAGCAGTATGCAAAGTCTAGCTAAAAATACCACTTCTGCCAGTTAATTTATACAAGCGCATTGTAATTTGTTCACATGGCTATGCTGGTTCAATATTTTTTTGTAGTCTCTTGTAACTGAAGACCAGGAAAAGCGCTATCAGCTATATAATGATCCGGGGGGTGGGGGGTGTTGTATTTTTGCTAAGCTCTCTTCCGTATCTCTACCACAAAGTATAACACTCCCTATTGACCAGTCTTCTCTCTTCTGGTTTCTGTCCCTGGGTCAATTATATAATGTCTTCCACCTCAAAGATGTTCTCATATCAAGAATCACGGCTTGAGCCTCACCCCCACTGTGCACTGCTGAAGACTCAACCCTCTCTGTGGTGGTCTGTCCTCTGTTTTAAGAGCCAGTGTGTGGGTCCTTTAGGTTAAAGCAAAATGTAATTGCCTTAAAGAGTGTTATCAGGCACCAGCTTCAGGGTGTGAAAAGGGCAGATGTTGCAAATAGCAGTGCCTTAGTGCTTTGGGTGTGGGCTGGATTCCATGAAGTGCAAGGAACTGGTGAAGGCACATCTTTTCTCCCCCATGCAATGTGCTTTTGTCGCCTTTTGGGGGAGACACTCCCCCCCACCCCCGGCCCCGGCCACTCAGAGCCAGGAAACCCATAGCTTCTCATCCTGGACTCACCCTGCATTTCTGGACCTTATTTCTTTGAAATTCTTTTGGGCTGGTGTATAACTATCGCTGCCCTGCCAGCCAAATCTGTGCAGTCTCATCCTTTCCACTTGCACAAAGGCTGCCAACTCCCCTTTTCTTTCTCTGGGAATTTGGGATATTTATTTGCCACACAGGAGTCACCCCTCCACTGCCTTACTTTTTTCCTCGGGATCTTTGGAAGTTCTGCCTAAAGCCCCTCCTCGCAACCCGTGGATCATCGAAGCAGACAACCTACTGGAAATTAAAGAGACTTTGGTATCCTGGGACTTGCAGCTTTATTTAAAAGGAAGGAAGGAAGAGATAGGAATATTTCTCTAGCTTTTTTTTTTTTTTTTGG
Organism: Lepidodactylus listeri; assembly: GCA_029233225.1. Classification (NCBI taxonomy): domain Eukaryota; kingdom Metazoa; phylum Chordata; class Lepidosauria; order Squamata; family Gekkonidae; genus Lepidodactylus; species Lepidodactylus listeri. The sequence goes on from JARCFY010000003.1 coordinate 141,923,969, forward strand.
TCTCTGCATTTGTACATGGGGGTGGGGAGATAAAGCTGATTTCTCAAATATGGAAGGTGAGGTCATTCTGCTGTCGACCCTACTCCAACCAAACAAACGGTCCCATACTTTTAGGCCAGGGTATCTGAGAAGCCAGTATTTACTGTGGATTCTGAGATGCATTTGGAGATTCATGCTGAGTATCCAGTGTGCGAGTGGTGCAGTTGTTAGAGTGTTGGTCTAGGGCTGGGGAGACCAGAGTTCGAATTCCTAGTAAGCCATGAAGTATATGACAGCCATCCTAAGCAGGTCTACTCAGAATCCTGCTCTGTCTTCCTGGGCTTATTCTCAGGAAAGTGTCATTAGGGTTGCACTGTCTGTGACCCTGAGCCAGTCACATACTCAGCCTAAGTTGTAACGAAAAGAGAAATAGTCCTCTTTCATTGGCTGAGATTCAGACTATTACGAAGTAGGAAAAAATTATATTTTGAAAACCACATGCTTAATTGTTGATGGCATACGGTTTTCTGAACTGTGAATAATTCCATATTGAAATAATTTAATACATATTTTTGAAGTATGAGCCTGGACAGGTTCAGCCCCATCCCTCATCCCTGGAAAATGAGAACTGCATATACCCGGCAATGGATGTTTTCTCTTGTGCTAGAGACATAATGGACCCACTCCTGTAACCAGGAGCACAGACTCAGCACTGAATCTGGGGTGGTCGTTCCTGAGAGAGTGACACCCCAAAGCGACCTCTGAACCTCCATAAGCAGTGCCCTATGAAGCCAGGCTTGGCTTAAACAGTGGCTTTTGCTGAGAGGCTAGAAGAACCACATTTTGGCTGAGAAAACTCAGGCCAAAGAGAATTCTCCATGCAGAGCAACCCACCCCCCTACTCTTCTCTCCTGTCAGCTGTAGTCCAAAAAGGACTAAGAATGGGCAAGGTTTTGCCCTTGCCTCAGGCGTCTTCTGCTGACCAAATGGCTAGTCTTTTGTCTGTCAAATGTACAGGCAGGCAGGGACAAAAAGCCTCTGGTCTGTGCTATTGTCATGAATGAAGTACGTTGCATGTTTCTACCTCCCTCTCCTGTTTCACGTCAGGAAGTATTTTTGGAATAATCCTCTCATCTCTGTCTCCATATATTTGTCTAAGATATCTGCATTCTTACACCTATGCCAGACCCATCAAGGTAAACATTAACTCTCCATGTATAGTGAATGGTCACTCATTCAGGATTATTCTGCCACACATTAAGAAACGTCACTCCTTTTGTCTGGCACCAGGGAAACGACAGACCACTCTATTGTTCCACAATGGACACCCCCAGCACAGTCATCCAACACCTGGCTTCTATTGTTAAAGCCTGACTCTGCCCCCTCTGGAAGCTCATTGGCCACATCTAGGCCTTGCCCATCCTGATGTCACACACCTCCTGGAACACCCGATTGGCCCAGGTAATCTTTTGTTCTCACCTGAGACCACCCCCCAAGACCTTCCATTGGTCTGCATTGTTTTCCAGTGCCTTTAACTGTCTAGGTCCATGGCCTCAGACCGTGTGTTTTCTGCCCTGATGCCAACTGGCAGGCCACCCCTTTACCCTCTGGGTTTAGGCCATAATCCTTCATGGACCTCTGCACATCTGGACATAAGAACATAAGAGAAGCCAATGTTGGATCAGGCCAATGGCCCATCCAGTCCAACACTCTGTCACACAGTGGCCAAAAACACCAGGTGCCCTCAGAAGGTCCAGCAGTGGGGGAACAAAGCCCTCTCACTGTTGCCCCCCCCCCCCCCCAAACACCAAGAATACAGAGCATCACTTGCCCCAGATTGACAGCTCCTATCTATACTTTGTGGCTAATAGCCACTGATGGACCTCTGCTCCATATGTTTATCTAATTCCCTCTTGAAGCCGTCCATGCTTGTAGCCGCCACCACCTCCTGTGGCAGTGAATTCCATGTGTTAATCACTCTTTGGGTGAAGAAGTACTTCCTTTTATCTGTTCTAACCTGACTACTCAGCAATTTCATGGAGTGCTCACGAGTTCTTGTATTGTGAGAAAGGGAGAAAAGGACTTCTTTCTCTACCTGCTCTATCCCATGCATAATTTTATAAACCTCGATCATGTCACCCCTCAGCCGTCGTTTCTCCAAGCTAAAGAACCCCAAGTGCTTCAACCTTTCTTCATAGGGAAAGTGTCCCAACCTTTTATCATTCTAGTTGCCCTTTTCTGCACTTTTTCCAATGCTATAGTATCTTTTTTGAGGTGTGGCGACCTGAACTGTACACACTACTCCAAATGAGGTCACACCATCGATTTATACAGGGGCATTTATGATACTGGCTGATTTATTTTCAATTCCCTTCCTAATAACCCCCAGCATAGCGTTGGCCTTTTTCATTGTAGTTGCACACTGTCTTGACATTTTCATTGAGTTATCTACTACAACTCCAAGATCTCTCTCTTGGTCAGTCTCCGCCAGTTTGGACCCCATCAACGTGTATTTATAGTTAGGATTTTTGGCTCCAATGTGCATCACTTTGTACTTGGCCACATTAAACCCCATTTGCCACGTTGATGCCCACTTGTCCATCCTTGACAGATCCCTTTCGAGTGCCTCACAACCTTCCCTGTTTCTCACCACCCTGACAGGTAGTATCACCCCATAACTCACCCCCTCTATTCCCTATCAATCACCTCTACTTCCTTAGTTCTATATTGTGTGTATGAATGTTTGATTATACTTTATAAGTTTAAGAATCCTTCAGTAAAGAGATCACTGCTTTAGTAATCTAGTCTCTGTGTCTATTTCTGTGACCTGGATAAAGTGGGACTCTGGTATATAAAGGCCATGATCTTGTAGTTATGCCAACTGCACATTAATATCATAATTCCCCAACCTTTTATTAAAGCAAATAGAGCAATTTGGCTAACACTCCCCTCTCAGAGGTTTAGCTAATGGAGCTCTGAAGGAAGGGCGACTTGCTAGCACCTCACTCTAATGGCAGTTTGTGGTGTAGTGGTTAGCGTGTTTGACTAGGCCTGCGCAGATCCTGGTTCAAATCTCTGCTTGCCCTGAGACTTTGGGCCATTCTCTTTCAGCCCAAATTACCTCCAAAGGATGGTTGTAAGGATGATTGGAGAAGGTTGCCATGTGCTCTTCAGAAGAAGGGCGAGATAAAAACATAACGAACGTGGGAAGAAATAAAGACTGAATTTGCAGGGTAAGTGTTATTTGTTTTGCTTTTGGGGGTCACTTTGTTAAAATGTTAATGGGGCAGATCCACGGCTCAGAGCTAGAAACACCTTTTAGGCACACAGAAGATCCCAGGACCCAGATTCAATTTGCGGCATCTCCAGTTAAAAGGATCAGGTAGTAGGTGATGTGAAAGACCTCAGCCTGAGACCCTGGAGAGCCACTGCCAGTCTGAACAATCATCTTGAGAGATCAAAGATCTGACTCAGCATAAGGCAGCAACATGAGTGTGAGTTTCTAGCAATGCCCTCCATCAAGGTTCTCCTCTGGATCTAGAAATCAAATCTTTGAGTGGGCAGATGAATGAATCTTATCTCTGGCAGACATGCATACGCATGAACGCTAAGGTGCCATGCAGTGCACAGCTGCCCATTTTACATGCTATAGCTGCTGATGTATATTTTGAACAGTTGGTAACCTGTTGTGGGACAATTACATGCAACACCACCACCAGAGATAACAGAAAACATCTCATCAGTGCCTTTAGAGGAGATGGCTGCAGCTTTGCAGAGCGCATGGTATGCTTGCAGAGGGTCCCAGGTTCAACCCATGGCATCTCTAACTATAGGATCTCAGGTAGAAGATGCTAAGAAAGGCCTGTGTCTTAGATCTACAGCTAAGAAAGGCCTGTGTCTTAGATCTACAGCCAGCCAGCCAATAGTAAAGTGGACCACTGGTCTGATTTGGAATGAGGTAGGCTTTGAATGTTTACTCTGCCACTGCTTGCTGGGTGAAAGCTGACTGATGTGATGTAAGCTGCTGTCAAGTTGCAACTGACTTATGGTGATCTCGTGGAGTTTTCAAGGCAAGAGATGAACAGAGGTGGTTTGCTCTTGCTTTCCCCTGCGAAGCAATCCTGGACTTTCTTGGTGGTCTCCCATCCAAGTAGTAACCAGGCCACACCCTGCTTAGCTTCTGAGATCCAATGAGACTGGGCTAGCCTGGGCCATTCAGGTAAAGTCCCAACTGCTGTAGTATCCTGAAAACATTGAGTTTTCCTTGCCCAGCTTTCAGAGAGTGGTCTGCAGGCACGCAGCAACCATGCTGAAGTCAAAGCAGATCTGGGTTTGTTCAGTGGGAGACTCCTTGAGAACCCATTGTGTATGCTGCCTTCCAGTTCATCAGTGTACAAAGTAAACAGAATGCTTCCATCTGGCAATACTACTGCATTCAAAATATGACATTTTGAGGGGAGGCATTGGAGGCAGAGCAAATGACGCAAACAACTCGGCCTATTTCTCTTTGCTCACTCTGATGCTCCAGCGCCCATTATATTGGCATACTCATTTTCCGCTCTGCTGAACCGGCCTGTATGGTTAAATAAGTGTGGAAGGCAGATGATGTTTAGCAACAGACAGACATAGCCCAAGCATCCTAATGCTCCAGGATGAGCGCCTCAGCAATCCGCCGAAAGTCCTACAAGAAAGCCCAGGAAGAGGCGGGGGCTTTTGCTCCAATCCGGTGGGAGGGAGATCATGGTGGAGTGGTGGAAGTGCCGGCTGGTAAACTACAAGTCATGGAGAAGTTCTTCACACCCGTCCAGTCGGGCAAAGAGGGGAAGGGGGGTCCTGATATGGTCCTACGGAACTGCCACCAGCAGGGGACGGACAGCCGCAGCGACCGCTTTTCCACCCTCTCGTGGTCTTCTTCCCCCACAGCCTCCACCTCCTCAACGTCCTGGTCTTCAGAAGCCAGTTTCAACAAGGAGGCCTTCCTGAAGACCAATCCTCACTCTCAGCATTCTCAGTCCTGCGTAGACCTTTCAAGCAAAGCCAGCACTTTCCACCACAGCCGGGATCGGGAAGCGGCCTGCAAGGTAAAAGATCTGTCCGGCTCTTTGGCTCGTCTGAGGAAAGGCCAAAGCAAGAGTGTGGATCGGCTGTCCCGTCGCCAGGGCCATCAGGGGGCCCAGTCCCTACCAGGCCAAAACGATAGCTTCAACAGGCACCTTTACAAGGAACCTGACTTGGAGCGCAGCCTCATCTTCAGTGAGCAAGCCGAAATCCTCGCCCCTCGGCAGTCTCGCCAAACGGGGCCCCCCAGCAAAGGGATCTTGAAAAACAGGGCAGTTGCCAGAGGTGACCGGCTGCGGAAGGCAAAGTCCATCGAGACCATCACTGTACGCTCGATGGAAAGAGAGCCTCAGGCTCCTCTGGGGCCTGCTAGTCCTCTGCAGCGGGAGAAGCAGCCCCCCAGCAGCCTAGATTTGAGTGCCCCCAGGAAGTTGCCCAACACGGGACAGAGGAAGCTGGTGGAAGAGAAGCTGCGTTTTTCTCAGTTCCTCAATGAGATTACCCAGCAAGTGATAAGCCCGTCCAGTCTCTGTTCTCTGGGCTGGAAGCCGCCGGAGGCTGCCCCGGCCAGCAAACCCCCCAGCTCTGATGGGTCCGATTCGAAAGGTTCCAGCAGCAAAGCCAGCTCGTCTGGGTCCTTTCTGGATGCGGCTGAGGGGAAGGAGGAGAGGGCTTCACGTGGGCGAAGGAGGCCAGTGCGGCCCATGGCCAAAGGGAACTCTGCCCTCAGCCACCACACTAGACAACACGGCAGTCCATCTCCTGCCAGGACCACTGATGAAGCCAGCACCAGTCCAGAATGGGGCCCCGCTGCTCCTCTGGCAGCCAGCTTGGGGAGTTTGCCAAAAGAATCAGGAGAGGCAAGTGAGGGGCAAACCAAACCAAAGGAAACCAAAGCAGGGCCTGGCAAAGACATCGACAATCAAGAACTGCCCCTTAAGAAAGTGGAGGAGGATGACACAGGAATTGCTGAGAAGCCAGGCACCAAGGAGCAGCAGGAGAACCTGGGAGGGAAGACCGGGACACTCAGCAAGGTATGAGGGCTCTCGCTGAGGCCTCAGGTGTGTGGAGAGCAGCTTGGTGTAGTTGTTAGGAGTGCGGACTCTAATCTGGGAGAACCGGGTTTGATTCCCCACTCCTCCACATGCAACCAGCTGGGTGACCTTGGGTCAGTCATAAGTTCTTTCAGAGCTGTTCTCTCAAGGGCATCTCTCAGAGAGCTCTCTCAGCCCCACCTACCTCACAGGGTGTCTGTTGTGGGGAGGGGAAGGGAAAGGGATTGTAAGCTGCTCTGAGACTCCTTTGGGTAGTGAAGGGTGGGGTATAAATCCAATCTCTTCCCTTCTTCTTCTTCCTGATCTCTTGCTTCACACTAGGGTTGCCAGCTGCCAGGTGGTGGCTGGAAATCTGCTGCTATTACAGCTGATCTCCAGGTGACAGGTATTGGTTCACCTGGAGACAATGGCTGCTTTAGAAGGTGGATTCTATAGCATAACTTGCTGAAGTCCCTCCCTTCCCCAAATCCCAATTTCCCAAGGCTCCGCCCTCAAAATCTCCATGTGAAGCTGGCAACCCTAGTCTACATCCATCTCTACCATATGGGTGGGGAGAAGCACCTGCCGTGTTCTACCAGTTTGGTGTAGTAGTTATGCTTGGTGTAGTGAGAGCCAGTTTGGTGTAGTGATTAAGTGCGCGGACTCTAATCTGGAACAACTGGGTTTGATTCCCCACTTCTCCACTTGCAGCTGCTGGATGATCTTGGGCAAGCCATAGTTTTCTCAGAGCTCTTCTTGAAAGAGCAGTTCTGGAAAGAGCTCTCTCATCCCCATCTACCTCAAGGGTGCCTGTTGTGGGGAGGGGAAGGGAGAGGAGTTTGTATGCCGCTCTGAGACTCCGAGTGAAGGGCGGGGTATAAATCTATTCTTCTTCTAAGGATCACCAGGCTTTTTCTTGATTTTTTAATGTTTGCACCTGTTTCAGAGTTTTAATGGAATAACGTTTTACTCTTTCACACTTTCCACAGTTAAATGTCGGCATTTAAAACAAGGTTCTTGAGCTAAGTCTTGATTTTAAGGTCAGGATTTTTATAGTGCTAGGGATTTTGCGCATACAAAGAATCTTTTAAAAAATAGCGTTCACACGCATACACTCCCATAAGGGGTTGGATCCTGACAGCTTTTCTGCTGCTGAGAGTAGAAGGTGGGGCCCCTTTTGACTGCAGATCCTGGGACCTGTTTGGACAAAAGCCACAAGATGCTCCAGCTGCAATCTGAAGGAGAGTTGAGTAAAATTCCCTTTGCTCCCACTTGTGCCAATGGAAAAGCTGGTACGATCTGTTCAATATATAGTTAGTTTTTCCCTGGAAGGTCAAACCTTAGCAACATACGGTTATTGCAAAGCTAATGGTACGGGTCCCTATTTCCCATGGAGGGTTCTTATTTTCCAGTCTCTGTTACCGGTGGTAAATCAGTGTCCCTGTTCTTCCTGCTGAAGATACGGGGTTTCCATACTCCAGGTGGTTAAACAAACAGGAACAAGGATGAATCACAGCCAGAAAACAAGAATAACCCCCCAGAGACCAAAAAATACCAGCCATTAATGCATGAGACTACAGTCTAATAGAAAGGAAGGATCATAACAATCACAGGTAAATGAACGTGAATATTTTAAAGTATTACGAATATTCCGCAAGAAATTACATTCCACACAATATGAACTACAAACTCTATGAGTATAAAGCTGACAAAGACAATGTAGCTGAACAGAATACTATCTGACCATCATGAGTTTTAAAGGAGATGCAATAAAGGTAAATTATGCCTCAAACCTCACCCTCCTCAGGCTCCACCCCCCCCCCCCAAATCTCCAGGTATTTCCCAACCTGGAGCTGGCAACCCTATAAGATACCTTGTTACAGTGTAGTTAGTTAGTATACTAGCAGGGTCACTTTTCAAAGTTCAGATCCCTTTCCCATGGTCCCTGGCCAGCTCTTATCTCTAGCATACATGCAGGTCTGGGCCTGCACATAAACACTACGGTGTCTTACAATATACAGGCAGCCATTTCACACCCTTTAGTAGCTGAGATCTGTTTTTAAGTTTGATAGCATATGCATGACATCTATGTTTTTATTAGGGTTGCCCGGTCCCCCCTGGCCATCGGGAAGAGATATGGGGGTAGTGTTGCCAGATCCGGGTTGGGAAACTCCTGGAGATTTGGGGAATGAGTCTGGGGAGGACAGGGACCTCAGTGCGTTACAGTGCCATAGATTAGAGTCTACCCTCCAAAGCATCCATTTTCTCCAGGGAAATTGATCACTGTTGTCTGGAGATGAGCTGTAATTCTGGGAGATCCCCAGGCCCCATCTAGAGGCCGGCATCCCTACTTTTTAAGCATATTTTCTAAATCAATGGGGGACAGACTATGACAGTGTGTTCAGATGTGATTAATGGTGACCTTCGGCAGTGGGCTTTAGTATGGGAAAGAGAACAATAGTGGTACAAGTATGCCTCTGTTTTCATTGTGAAATGGCGATGGGCTGCTCAAGGGATTTTGGGCTACTTTGGTACGGAGTATGAGCTTCTCAGGGTGCAACAGTCCAAGTACAGTGGATTCAATGATTTTTGCAGATTCTGGAGAGGTAGGGTATAAAAGCTCTAAAAATAAATAAATATACAAATCCCAATGTTATCTGGAGTTTGGATCGGAGATACGTTTTTTTCTTTTTTCTCTCCAGGAATTTCTGGAAGAGGTGAACTTGGAACAACCTATGTGAGTATCTAGCACTATTTTGGTTTGGGATAACAAGTTCAGGCACTGGCTATGATTCCGTGCTCTCAAACCAGGGTTGCCAGCCTCCAGGTGGGGCCTAGAGATCTCCTGCTTTTACAACGAATCTCCAGCTGACAGATCAATTTCCCTGGAGAAAATGGCTGCTTTGAAGGGTGGGCTCTATGGTATTGTACCATGCTGAGGTCCCCCCCCTCAAACCCCGATCTCCCCCAGATCCACCCCCAAATCTCCAGGTATTATCCAACCCAGAGCTGGCAATCTATATCCAACTGTCTGCATTTGCCTAAGTTAGTCCCTGTTAATGTCTACACATCTAGTATAGCTGTGGTGGCACCAGTGATGGCCCCAGGTTTTTCTGCCCACTAGACGAGGATACATTCTGGTCCCCCCCCCCCCCCCGTGCAGTGCGGGAGAGGACAGGGGCAGGCGCCGGAGCTGCAGCCCCAGTGGGCGGGCCAAGGGGGCGAGCTGCAAATGCATGCAGGGGCGGGATTGCTTAAGGGGAGGGGGAGGGAGCCTGTGCTAGGCTGCAAAAGGAGCTCCAAAGAGACAATGGGGGTGGCAGAGGGCGAGCGGCACTTTTCCGTTGTCCTGGGCTGTTCCCCATGCCTGTCCCCTCCGCCTTCTATTCTATTTCTTCTATTTCTATCTGTGGGGCTGCAAAGAGGGAAGTCTCTTGCAGGGGACGGAGGAAGAAACCGGCAAGGGAGGCTTCTTGTGCAGAGCGAGGAGGGTACGAGGCCAGCCAGAATGGCGTCCTCATTGAGCCGTTGCCCTAGGCGATGGTCTAAAATTTAACAATAACAGGCCATCCCTGGGTGGCACTGGCAATCCCTACTCTCACCTTCTCCCACGTCCTATAATATCTGCCACTACAAACTTGATAAATAGAGGCCATGGGAGACTTGAAAGTATGAAACAAACTTTGTTTAGTACTGTACACCAGTAATACTCAGTGGCTGGGGAACCACATGTGGCTCTTTTTGATATACTACCTGTGGTTCTTCTGTGGACTGTTCCCCAATATGGCACCTACCCCACGTTTCGGAAAAGTGTCCTAGGCCCTTGCCTGGTGTGGGACTTGTGCTTGACTGGTGGTTCTGATCTTGAAACAGCCATTTCCAGAAGAACAGGTAAGCCATGAACCTCCCTGAGGCATAGGCCAGGGTTGGAAGTAAATATCACTCTTTTAATCAGACAGTAACCATGAATGTGACTCTCCACAAGCTGCACAGTAAGTACTGCTGCTGTATACTATCTAAAACACCTGAACTAAAAATGGCTGTTGCCTTTGGTGTCACTTTTCTGCTGCTTCCTCCAGACACCCACTCATGGACCACTTTGGTTCCTACTGTCATTACAGGTTCCCCCAGGAGCAACAGCCAACATCCACTGTCAAAAAGGATGAGGAACAGTCTGGATCAGGCCAGAGAGATCTACAGAAAACTTGGGAAGAACTGGAAGCGTTAAAGGGAAAATTCAGCAAGTAAGTTGGCCATAGTGTGGCCGTTGGGCAGGGGACAACCCTCTTGTGGGAGGAGTTTAATCTGGAGTGGGAAATTTTGAACAACCCCCTTCTACATCACAGATACTGTTTCTGTATATGCTTCCTTCCAGGCTTCAACAAGATTATTCAAACACACGGCAGACCAACCAACTGCTGGAAGAGAAACTACAGAATATTGTAAGGGAGACTTTTTTGGGGGGGGGGGGGGGACAGATAATACATTTGTAGTGTAGCAAAGCACTCTTTTTTTTAAACCCACTTTGTCCTGCTCTGCCATTCCTCCCCTCCAGGCTCAGAGCATGGCTGAAGAGAGGGAAGCATTGAACTTGAGGATTAATGAACTACTGGAGAGACTTGTCGTGGCCCAAAACACCATTAGCAGCTTGGAGAAACTAAATGTGAGATTTGTAATCAAAGGGGGCAGGGGAAAGAGGTGTGCGCTGAGGGACAGTCCGTGGACTGAGATGGAGCTTGTACTCTAAGGGGGGGCAGGCCTAAGTCAATCTCCAGATAGCAAAATGTAGACGATGTCTCAAATCTTTGGCCTGCCACTCTTATCCTCAAAACAACCTTATGGGGTAGGCAAGACTGAGAGATAATAACTGGTCCAAGGTCAACCCAGTAAGCTTGATGACTGAGCGGGAATTTGAATCCAGATCTCGAAACCATTCTGACCCCTACACCAAACTGGTTCCTCTTAACACCATGTGCAGTGTGACATTACAGCTTGTATTGGATTTATACCATTTTAACTGTGAAAATCATCGTAGCATAGAGTTGGAAGGTACCTCAAGGGCCATCTAGTCCAACCTCCTGCACAATGCAGGAAATTCACAAATACCTCCCCACCACAGACACCCCCAGTAACTGCTGTTCCATGCCCAGAAGATGACAAAAAAACCTCCAGGATCCCCAGCCAAAGTGGCCTGGAGAAAAATTGCTTTGTGTCTCCAAAGTGGCAATCAGCATTTCCCTGGGCGTATAAGAAAAGGCCACAAGAACTAAGCACTGATGCAACCCTTCCTGCCCTCCCTTTCATGATCTGCCTATGTTCACAGAATCAGCACTGCTGTCAGATGGCCATCTAGCCTCTGTTTAAAAACCTCCAAAGAAGGAGAGCCCACCACCTCCCAAGGAAGCCTGTTCCACTGAGGAACCGCTCTGGCAGACCCCTCACCATCTTCGTTGCCCTCCTCTGGACATGTTCCAGCTTGTCTATATCCTTCTTAAATTGTGATGCCCAAAACTGAACGTGATGCTCTAGGTGAGGTCTAAGCAGAGCAGAGTAAAGCGATACCATCACTTCACGTGATCTGGACACTATACTTCTGTTGATACAGCCCCAAATCGCATTTGCCTTTTTTAGCTACCACATCACATTGCTGACTCATGTTCAGTGTATGGTCTACTAAGACCCCTAGATCCTTTTTGCACACACTACTGCCATTTTTCACATTTATATCCTGCCCATCCCACAAGGGGCTCGGGGCAGATTACATCAATTTCAATTAATACAATAAAATTTAAAAAAAACATTATAAACATACACAATACAATACAATACAATACAATTTAAAATCTATTATAAACATATAAATGGCAGCTTACTGTTAGGAGGTTCTGGCCCAGTTAAGATAGATAAATGTGGCCGGTTATCGGTGGGTGGGTGACAACAATCTTGGGGGGGGGGGCTTGTATGGACGCCCGCCACCTCAGCCAAAGGCCTGGCAGAACAGCTCCATCTTGCAGGCCCTGCTGAACTGAATGAGATCCCACCGGGCCCTGATCTGAATAGGGAGCATGTTCCACCAAGGAGGGGCCAGGGCCAAAGAAGCCCTGGCCCTGTTTGAGGCTAAGCAGACATCCCTTGGGCCAGGGGCCACCAGGAGATGTTGACTGTCCGAGTGCAAGGCTCTTTGGGGCGTCTACAGGAAGAGGTATGTTGGTCCCAGCTCGTATAAGGCTTGAAAGGCTATTACCAGCACCTTGGAGCAGATCCAGTACTCAACTGGTAACCAATGCAGCTGGCAAAGCGCATGCCGAACGTGAGCCCGCCCAGGCATCGACGTCAGCAGGCGTGCTGCCGCATTTTGCACCAGCTGTAATTTTTGGATCAGCCTCAAGGGCAAGCCTGCTTAGAGAGAGTTGCAGTAATCAGTCCTGGAAGTGACCATTGCATGGGTCATCATAGCTAAGTCCTGAGGGGAAAAGTATGTATGGAATAAGTAGGGTAAGGATAATGTAGTCCATGAAAGGCCTTGGTAGAGAAGTGAATCTTTTTTCTTTCTTTTTTCTTTTTTAAAGAAAAGAACTGTGTTATCTCCACCATAGACTTAAACAAATGTAATAGTCCTTCTTTCCAGGGTATCCTGGGAAATGTAAGGGCTAGGCAACGCTAAGATAGAATTCTCAGCAGCATCACCAAATTACGGTTCCCAAGATGGCACCAAACTACAGTTACCTGTACCTCTAGTTTAAAATCAACAAACTGTGATTTTAAACTGTGATTTTTATGGGGTTTTAAAATGGTTTTTTAAATTTTTATGATGTTTTATTTATATTGTAAGCTGCCTTGAGTTCCACAAGGGAGAAAGGTCGCTAATAAATATTTTAAATAAATTTTAAAAAATTGTGTGGTTATCGGTGCATAAAGTCATGTCTGACAGGCCTACGATGTCTCTTCAATCCCTTGACCTGTTTCAGATCTCAGGGCTGCTGTCCAAATCCGACATGGAGTCCCAGCAGAATGAGAAGCCCGGCTCCCCTGACAGCTTTTGTTCTCTGAGCATCTTGGATGTCGCACCCCCACCTGCTTTCATGGATGGCACCTCGGACACCCACCCCACACTCAGCCACTCCGACTCGGCCACTGAAACCAGCAAGTTAGGCTTCAGCTCCGAGTCAGACACCGCTGCCCCCAATGGAGAGGAGATCCCACTGCTGGGCAACAAGGCCCTTACCCCACCACCAGAAGTACCCAATAGGCATTTCAGGAGCCACCCCCAGGTGACCGCCTTTACTCCTTGGAAACAAACATCCACAAAGTTCTCCGTCGAGCACGTCAACTCAACAGAGAGCGAGTGCAGTGGAGAGGAATCAACTCCACTGTGCCCCCTGTCGACACCCCATTTCCTGTACCTGAGGCAAGAGGCCTTGGTGGCTCCCTCCGGGCCTGGCAGTTTTCCTCCTTTGCCTGGCCCACAGTCTGTTAGCTTTGGATTGGTGCATCCTGGCCCACCCTCTGGCCTTCCACCAAGCGGGCAACTGGGACAGATGCAGGAGCTCAGCAGCTCTGGGAGTTCTGATGACGGAGAGGTCTCGTGGTGTCCGGGCTTGGTGGAGAAGACGTCAGGATGCCACCTGGATTATCAGGCAGCCCAAAAGATGTTAGACAGTCTCCTCCAGAAGAACTCTGAGCAGGGGAAGAGCCAGGGGAAGGGACCGTTCAAGACTGGCAGACTGGGAGGCTTTGGCTTAGCCGGTTACCAAGAGGGGAGTGGGCCAGGCCAGATTTCAGGCCACCAACACAGGATCCGCTATTGTCAGGACTTCTCCAACTCTGTGGAGGAATTGCTGGAGAGGAAGAGCTACCCCTGCCCCCAGTATGCCGGAGGGTCACTCCCAAGAGGTGCCAAAGGGGAAGCAATGGGGCTAAAGAGCATCGATGATGCACAAGACTCTACGTCACTCTGAAGTGGGAAGACCGGTACCAGTGTGGGGAGAAAGCACTCAAACGCTTCATGCTCCTGTTTCCCTAATTCCAGAGTATAAGGTGGGGGGAGAAAGCTGGTTACAGTTACTCAGTGCTGAGAAAGCGTGTGGTTTATGGGAACTTTTGCCAAATACCTTCGTGGTGTTTGGGCTGGGGGAAAAAAGGTTCTGGGGTTAAGTCCAGGTTCCAGTGAAGTCCTGTCAGCCCCTTGCTTCTTCTTCCAGGACTGTCTTTGCGTTGTTTGTGCTTTCCCTTTAATAAAAAAAAGATGTGAAGCTGAAGAATAAAGCTCTCTGTCCTTGCAGTAGTGTGTGAGGTTTTTGTTGTGGGAGGGTAGATAGCTTGGATGCATATTTGCATTTGTTTATTTATATCCTGCTTTCCTCCTCGGGTGGGACTCAAATGCAACTTAGAACATCCTCCTTCCCTCCTCCGTTCTCTCACAACAAGAACCCTGCGAGGTAGGCCAGGGTAAGAGTTTGTGATACGCCCAAGGTCACTCACCAAGATTCCATGGCAGAAGTGGGGATTTCAACCCAGGTCCCTCAGGGTCCTAGTCCACCAGTCTATCCACTACACCACACTGGCTTGGATGATAGTTGCAGTTTATGGGTTAGATCCCATAGTTCTGTTTCTCCTCCTGCACCAGGAACATTCTTTTGATGCATCAGGTTCAGGTCCTTTGCCTTGGTGAATGGTGCTGAATTAAATTGCTGAGCAGTCGAGTTAGAACGGATAAAAGGAAGTGCTTCTTCACCCAAAGAGTGATTAACACATGGAATTCACTGCCAAAGGAGGTGGCGGCAGCTACATGCATGGACAGCTTCAAGAGGGAATTGGATAAACATACGGAGCAGAGGTCCATCAGTGGCTATTAGCCACAAGGTACAGATAGGAACTCTCAGTCTGGGGCAAGTGATGCTCTGTATTCTTTGTGCTCTGGGGAGGGCAACAGTGAGAGGGCTTCTAGTGTCCTGCCCCCACTGCTGGACCTTCTGAGGGCACCTGGTGTTTTTGGCCACTGTGTGACAGAGTGTTGGACCGGATGGGCCATTGGCCTGATCCAACATTGACTTCTCTTATGTTCTTACGTGCAATTAGTGGGACAGATCTTCAGGATACAACCCTATATAATTACCACGGTTGATAAGCTAACAATGTAAAACCCACTACTGTTCCAGCTGTCACTGTTAGGAGCTTGAGCCACACTAGTATTACATCAGTACTGGTTCCTTCGAAACAACATTTGAACTTCAATCTCTTCCCAACCCCCTGCCCTTTGGTCCACATCCCCCTCTGAAATATGCTGGGTTCAAACGCTTGTAGTGATCAGCTCATAGTTTATTAGTGAGTTCAGCCATGAGAAAGAAAACAAAGACTTCCTAGCCGAAGCTGGGTATTTATGCATGCAAAAGGTTACACCCCAGCACACCCCACTCCCAACGATAGGCTATTTACATTACATTGTTTCTCAGTTGGTTTACCCTAGAGTCCCTGTTTCCCTGCTGGTCCATTCTAGGTTCCTAACCAGTTATGCGTCCTCAAGCTCTGCCTGGTTTAGTCATCCCAATAGGATGGTCTCTCCTCAATACATTACACTCTCCATTCCCTTTGCACAAGGAATCGGGCCAGTCTTCCACCTCCGGAAGCATCCTGTCTGTTGTGTGATGCTGGCTCCGTTCAGACAGCCATCAAAGAGGCAGTTTAAGCAAGCTATAGTTAGTTTAACCATCCCAAAAAAGGATACATATACAATTATTTAAAAAGCAGCTCTTGTGGCATCGTACCATCAGTGCAATGCTATGCAGAGTTACTCCAGTTTAAACCTGTTGGGCTTAGACTGGAGTAGCAGTGCATAGGATTGCTGTGTGCGTGGGGGGAAACACTGGACCGTCTGTTCCCATCCTCCTTATCCCATCTCCCTCTTTTGGCAGCTGGCAACTGGGTGATCATTTGCCCATCTCCATGCTCTTTATGTCCTTCCCGTGGGACCTCTCATTCCCAAGAACAGAAATGGAGTTGCCAGGTACATTGGGAAAGACGCTAAACAATGACCGTTATGAATGGAAAGATATTGGGGAAGATCAGGCAGTCAAAATGCACGTTATATCCACTACAGAAAAAAATTATATAAGTAAGTAAATAAATACATACATTTATATTTATTTATTTAAAACCAGGACTCTCAATGAGATCTGGGATGTTTAAGTTCAGGTGGTGTTTGATGCTCTTGAGATTCCAGCAGCATGACTAGATTATTTAGATCTTCCTTAGAGGTGCTTCTCTACCTTTCCCTTGTTTTGAGGTGACCAGAGGTAGTGCCTTTTTGGCAGAGGTACCATGTCTTTGGAACTCGCTCCCTTCAGAAGACCACCTGGCACTTTCACTGCCACTGTTCAGGGGGCGAGCAGAGATCCCTTGTGGATCAGTTTTTCTTCTGCAGCCACTAATGGTTTGCTTGATTGAGTTGCAACTGTAATGGAGTTGATTTTTAATGTTTAATTTGCATGTTTAATGTTTACTTTGATTTTTAATGTTTAATTTGTATGTGCAACACTACACTACACTTCCACACTACACTTTAAAGAACACTACATTCCCCAGACAACAGTTCCCATCCCCATTAGGCGTACTGTTATTTTTATTTCAAAAGAAGTTTGTGGAGGTTTTGGGGCAAGGGGGGGCGGGAAAGATGATGAGGCAACTGCCTTCTTGGTTGAAGAATATCTAATCCCCCAATCTGGCCTCTCCTGTAGATTCTTTATATCCCAACCACCCACAATCTAATAAAAAGAGGGACACAAACTTTAACTTAAAGATTAGTAGTGTGTAAGTGTGTACTCCCTAAGGTCTCTTATTTGGAAACTTGCTAGACCAAGGCTGTAGTGTTTATTTGTGGGGTAAATAGAGATAACATTTTCTTAGATATTTGACTTGACAGAAGTTGTGGAATTAGGGCTGGATTGAGTCTCAGTCCCCTGCTAAACCTCTGGTACATCTATGATACTTTAATTTCTATAGCAATTAGCCTCTGTAGTTGACTCTATGGTTCTGTTTTCCAGGAGGCTTCAGGACTCTGCTACGTGCTGTGGCCTTCAGGTTAACACTCTACATGACTTCTGCCTCACATGACTTCTGCCTTTTGGAATGTTTATACACTATCAAATTCTAAATAGAGTAACTGAAACTAGCTTCTTGGACTCTCTTGTCAACCTTGACTCTCGGAGTCAACCTAGATTAACCCAGCTTTCTTGACCTCCCCGACCCCAGAGATAGAAGGAATGGGCTGAGCTTTGCTGTGTACGTCACAGATGTATGTCAAATGCTTGTCACAGACTTGACTGACAGTTACATTAGCTTCCATGGGGAGAACAAAGTTCTTAATGTCTGGATTTAGTTTTGTCCCTTGTTGTTCTGGCCAACCACCCTTCCATTATGGGTCTTTACAGAGCAACTAAGGATATCATTTATAGAACTTCAAGCGCACTATTTATGTATCGGGGCTGTATTGAAATATTCTATGTTGACTATTGAAATGCCTCAAAAGTGTTTTCTGACCTAAGAGTGTACAATAGAATAAACTGAGTTTTGGTTTAGAAAAACTCTCTCTCTCTCTCTCTCTCTCTCTCTCGATGCAATTGGGAAGCCAGCTTCTCTCCCTCCCCAAAATGAACACAGTGGGAATGAGAGTGCATGAAATGGTTCCTGCACCCCTCATTTCCCCAACAACAGACAAGACATAGATGGAGATGAACAACAAAGATTTATTTAGCTGAAAACAAAGTATTTAATAAGGTAAATATGTGTGGATAACTGAGATATTGAAAACTGGCTCCCAGATAAAGTAAATAACCCCTTGGGGGAGATTTGATTCCCCTTTCTCTGGACAGGGTACCTCAGCAGGTTTAACGCTGCTCTTTCTTCCCACAGAGCACCTTACCACAGTTGGCAAAGCCTTTTAAAATTTCATAGTCCAGATTCTCTAATTGGATAGAATCATAGAGTTGGAAGGGACCTCCAGGATCATCTAGTCCAACCCCTTGCACAATGCAGGAAAGTCACAAATACCTTCCCCTCCACACCTGCAGTGACCCCTGTTCTACGCCCAGAAAATGACAAAAATCCTCCAGGATCCCTGGCCAAACCGGCCTGGAGGAAAATTGCTTCCTGACCTGCAAAAAAAAGGGCCACAAGAACTAAGCACTGAGGCAGCCTTTCCTGCCCTCCCTTCTTGTGATCTGCTTAAGTTCACAGAATCAGCATTGCTGTCAGATGGCCATCTAGCCTCTGTTTGAACACCTCCAAAGAAGGAGAGCCCCCCACCTCCCGAGGAAGCCTGTTCCACTGAGGAACCGCTCTGTCCAGAAGTTGTTCCTAATGTTTAGCCGAAAACTCTTCTGATTTAATTTCAACCTGTTGGTTCTGGTCCAACCTTCTGGGGCAACAGAAAACAACTCTGCACCATCTGCTAGATAACAGCCCTTCAAGGACTTGAAGTACTTGTATCACCTCTCAGTTGCCTCCTCTCCAGGTTAAACATACCCAGCTCCTTCAACCTTTCGTCATCGGACTTGGTCTCCAGACCCCTCGCCATCTTCATTGCTCTCCTCTGGACCCGTTCCAGCTTGTCTATATCCTTCTTAAATTGTGGTGCCCAAAACAGAACGCAATACTCTAGGTGAGGTCTAAGCAGAGCAGAGCAAAGTGGTACCATCACTTCACGTGATCTGGACACTATACGTCTGTTGATACAGCCCAAATCGCACTTGCCTTCTTAGCTACCGCATCACACTGCTAACTCATGTTCAGTGTATGATTTACTAAGACCCCTAGATCCTTTTCGCACATACTACTGCCAAGACACGTCTCCTCTCTCTTTACAGAGCATAGTCTTTGTGTGGCTGAGCCAGCATGAGAGTGAAGGCCAAATTACATGCAATGGGGAAAATCATGTTTGTTTATGAATAAAGTGAAGCGGTCTGCTTTTACCATGAAGAGGGAAGTATGCAGATGAACTCCTCCCTCCTCCATCTTATTTTTCTGTGCTCTTTGGACTCTTTTCTCCTCTGTTCATTCAGCTCATTTCCTGTATCAAAGAGTGCCAGATTCTTTTATCAGCCCATCCCAGAGGCTGATGTCCAGATAAAAGATACTAACCTGACTGTCCCTAGCCAAGTCATAGGCATAGGGTTGGTTTCTTCTTTGTTTCAATAGACAGCCTTCTTCTTCCACTGGCACTGGGAGACATGGCAGAGTGCAGGAAAAACTGGAAATATATCCTTATAGCTGTGCTTTCTGGAGCTGCAGTGCTGACCATTGGAATCTTGCTGGGACACTATGCCATTCCAAAAGACACAGCTGGCCCTGCAGCCCCCAGCTGGCTTCACAGCATGTCACAAGATCTGGATGAAGATCTGCTCCGAGACTTTATGAACCAAGTGGAAGCCAACAACATCCGTGAAAACCTCCGGTAATGTTGGGAAACATCTCCTAATATTCTGATTTGGGCAGGAGGGGAGCTGGGTTAATTCTGGTGGGATGTGTATGCCTCCATGATCCAACTGTACCTAAAGAAAAAATAACCCAGAGAAAGTATACTACCAACCCACTTGGCCAAATATTTTTCTTCATAGTTTTTCAGGAAGATTGGCAGCTCAGAAGAGAACAAAAAACTCCTTCCCAAAAAGGAGACACTAACAGATTTGTAGTGCCATTCTAAGCAGAGCTATCCCCTTCTAATCCCACTGACTTCAGGGTCACACTGTAATTGTGACAGGAGCTCATGTGGATGCATGCACCCAAAAGCTTATATCCAGAAATAAACTTTGTTGGTCTTAAAAGTGCCACTCAAACTTTGTCCAAGTATGAATTAAAGTAATCAGTATGGAAAGTTTTAAGCACTGCCACAGTTCTTTTGCCATGGGATGTGGTGACTGGCATCACATTGATAAAGGATAGGTCTATTAATGGCTATTAACCACAATAATTAGTTTATGGAATTTGCAGCCACAAGATGATGCTGATGGCCACACATTTAGATGGCTGTAAAGGGAGACTGGCAGGGAAGATGGCATGATATAGACCGATCCTGTCAGATCTCAGAAGTTAAGTTGGGGTGGTATTTGGATGGGAGACCACCAAGGAAGACTCTGCAGCGGAAGGCAATGGCAAACCATCTCTCCTTCTCATTTGCCTTGAAAAGCCCTTGCTGGGGTCGCTATAAGTCAGTTGCAACTTGATGGCGAAATTTATAGTCTAACAAGGGCACAAGAAGAAGTGGATTCAGAATCTGCCCTCCCCCACATTGTTTCCCCAGCCTGAAATACCTCTGGAAGCTATGATTTGCTCCATGAAGGAAACTTGCATGTAGTTACCACTATTTGTAGGTTTCCTCAGGGGGCAAACAGTGATTTCTTGGAGCCATTCAGGTTGGGAAAATTGCTCAGAGGAGAAGACTGACATTCCTTCTTACTGCACCACAGCTCTGACCAAAATTATTGGGCTCCCATGGACCTGGGAACTAAGTTCCCAGCTGGGAGTTCCCAGAACACATATCTAGTAAGTCCAGATGGTAAACACATGGACTTTGTAAAGTGTGAATTGGCTGCTTTAAGAGGTAGTACCTCAAGAAGAAGAAGAAGAGAAGAAGAGATTGGATTTATACCCCGCCCTTCACTCATCTCAGAGCAACACACAAACTCCTTTCCCTTCCCCTTCCCACAACAGACATGCTGTGAAGTAGGTGGGGCTGAGAGAGCTCTGATAGAAACTGCTCTTTTCAAGGACAGCTCTGACAGAAGTATGGCTTGCCCAAGGTCATCCAGCAGCTGTGAGTGGAGGAGTGGGGAATCAAACCTGGTTCTCCCAGATTAGAGTCTGTGCACTTAACCACTACACCAAACTGGCTCCTAAATATGCTTGTTTTCACTTTCTGTCCTTGTTTCCCTTTGTGTTGTGTGCATCATATGGTAGGTGTTGTTGTGGACAGTAAGACAGATGGAATGCTATGACATAAAGGCAGAAACACATTGCATCAATAATATTTTGCTCTAGGTCTAGCACTGTTAATCCCGGCTTTGTGCCCTCTCTATTTAGTCCGCATGATGGTCCTTTTACATTCAGATTCCAAACAAAATTTGTTTTGTTTTGTTTAACAAAAAAAATATTTCAATCTAGTGGGCCAATTCTTAGTTTCTTAGTCTTTTGTGGTGACTATAAGATGGACGGTAGCAGTGGGTGTTTGCAGTCATGGGGAATAAAATGAAAAAAGTTGAGGAAGGAAGCCAAACTTTATATAGTGGAAAAGGGAAGACAGTGTTTGGGAAGACAGCCCAGATTCCAAATTTCTGCACGTGCCGCAAATGCTGCTATCCAAAAGACACCCATGCTCACTAGCCAGTCCCTGTTCTTCTTTTACATTAGGACCTTGTCCTCTAAGCCCCACATGGCTACCACTGATGGGGACAAAGAGCTGGTGCAGCTGCTGCTGAGTCGCTGGAGGGACCCTGAAACTGGTTTGGACAGTGCCACAGAGGCGGTCTATGATGTGTTCCTGTCTTTCCCTGACTCAGAGAAACCAAACAGTGTGGCTGTGGGTGAGTGCTGCACATGGGCTTTGGGGAGAGGTGGGGTGGAAAGAGATGCTTACCTGCTGGCATCTGCTTAAGAGTCAGAGACCATGGCGACAACCACACATGGCTGGATATTGCACTATAGCAATAATTTACAACTGGCTTCTTTTGTCCACAGCAGGCCAGATAGCCTGGCTAAGCCTAAGCTCATTTGAGCTTGGGGGCTAAGCAGGGTTGGTCATGATCACTACTTGGATAGGAGACCACTAAGGAAGACTGGAGTTGCTGCAGTGGAAGGCAATAGCAGACCAACTCTGTTCCTCTCTTGCCTGGAACACCCTGTAGATGGGGTCACCATGAGTCAGCTGTGACTCAACGGCACATTCTTCTTCTATTGTCCATGTAGGAAAATACAGTTGTGAATGATGGCTCTAGCACAATGTCAGCGCAATATCCATTGATGCATGGATGTAGCATAAGGTTTTTCTGTCCTAATGCTGAAGCCACTCACCCAGTGATACCTAATGTGCTGCCCTCAAGCAACATGGTGTCCACCAATGTCTTTCCTGGTGCTCACTTGCTTCTTCTCCAAAGCTTCTCTCCTCCAAAACAATCAGAAGAGTCCAGGAAGCATCACCTTTATGCCAGAAACAGTTGCCTCCACCAAACAAGGATGCCTGTCTTGGAACCTCCTAACATTTTAGGGAATCTTCCAGTGTTTTGTGACTGGATTCAGCCTTTTTGTTATGATACACACTAGCTGTTGTCAGAATTCCAAATATGCTCGCAGGTTCAACAAGACTGGGGACCACTGAGCTAGACTATTGAATTGATAATTAAGATCAGGTCAGGAAAACTAGGTAAACAACAACGTTAGATTTGTAGGCCACTTCAAGGTGGCTTACCAAATGCTGCTTAGTAAGTTAGGGTTGCCGGTGCTAGGTTGGAAAATACCTGGAGACTTTGGGGCTGAATCCAGGAGACGGGCCTCAGCAGGGTACAATGCCATACAGTCTACCCTCCAAAGCAGCCATTTTCTCCAGGGGAGCTGATCTCTGTCAGCTGGAGAGCAGTTGTAAAAGCAGATCTCCAGGCCCCGCCTGGAGGCTGGCAACCCTACCGATATATACCAACTATACCAACTATCGGCCAGTATCTAACTTGCCCTATTTGGGCAAGTTAATCGAGAAGGTGGTGGCGGACCAGTTGCAGTCCTTTTTGGATGACACCTCTGTGTTAGATCCCTTCCAGTCCGGTTTCCGACCAGGCCACGGGACGGAGATGGTGCTGGTTGCCCTCACAGATGGCATTTGGATCGAGGTGGTACAGCGGTGCTGATGTTGTTGGACCTGTTGGCGGTGTTCGACACGGTCGACCATCAGCTACTAGTCCGCTGCCTCGCCGATATTGGGATCCAGGGGTTAGCTTTACAATGGCTCTCCTTGTTCCTCCAAGGTTGGGGACAGAGGGTGGCGATAGGGGAACTGCTCTCCCAAAGACATCCGTTGGTGTGTGGTGTCCCACAGGGAGCAGTACTTTCCCCTATATTGTTTAACATCTATATGCGCCCCCTCGCCGAGATTGCCCGGAGGCCTAGGCTAGGGTGTCATCAGTATGCGGATGATACCCAGCTCTATCTGTTGCTGGACGGTCAGTCAGACTCCAGTCCGGGTGATCTGGACCTGGCGTTGCAAGCCGTGGCTGGATGGCTCAGGCAGAGCCGACTGAAATTGAATCCGACGAAGACGGAGGTCCTATGCCTGAGTCGAAGTGGACCGGGGTAGGGATCCCTCTCCCGGCCTTTGATGGGGCGCCGTTGGTGCCAGCGCCATCGGTCAGGAGTTTGGGAGTGCTCCTGGACCCCTCATTAACGATGGAGGCCCAGGTAGCAGCCACTGCTAGATCAGCTTTTTATCATCTACGGCTGGTCAGGCAGTTGGTTCCCTTCCTTGAATACAACGAACTGGCTACAGTGATCCACGCTTTGGTCACCTCAAGATTGGACTACTGTAATGCTCTCTACATAGGGCTGCCCTTGTGCCAAATCCGGAAGCTGCAACTAGTGCAGAATGCGGCGGCGTGGCTGTTGATGGGCCTTCCTGTGCAGGAGCACATCCAGCCTGTGTTAAAAGCACTGCACTGGCTGCCTATAGCATACCGGATAAGGTTCAAGGTGCTGGTGCTTACCTATAAAGCCCTATATGGCTCGGGACCTATTTACTTGAAGGGCCGCCTCTCCCCATATGTTCCCCAGCGAGCACTACGGTCTGGTTCCCAAAATCATCTGACCCTCCCAGGGCCAAAGGAGGCTCGGCTGGTGAGTACAAAGTCCAGGGCCTTTTCTGTGGCAGCCCCGTACTGGTGGAATGAGCTCCCAGATGACATCAGGGCCCTGCGGGACTATTTACAATTCCGCAGGGCCTGCAAGACGGAGCTCTTCCACCAGGCTTTCGGGTAGAGGCCACCTAGCACTGATATTTATATCTGGCCCTGGATCGATTTTATCCACCAGTTGTAGCTGTTCTAAGGTTGCATTCGGGTGCTGCATTGAATGATCAAATTGAAGATACGCCATCTGATGTTATGTTGGTTTATATGTTTTAATGTTTTAAATTATGTATGGAATATTGTTGATATGTTGTTAGCCACCCTGAGCCCGCCGTATGGCGGGGAGGACAGGATATAAATCGCACGAAATAAATAAATAAATAAATAAATAATATAGCACAATAAAACAGAAGTCTAGTGGTACCTTTAAACCACATTTATTTCCATATGAACTTTCTTGAGTCCCAGCTCACTTCCTCAAATATAGAGGCCAGGTAAAGGGATAGGTCCAATAGAATTGAAGTGAGTGTAGTCTAAGAATAGGGCAATTTGGGATGCTCTGACCAGATTCCCCTCCTCTTTTCTGACAGTGTTGGAAAATGGCACCCAGGCCTTCACCTCCCGACAGAAAGAGGAAAATCTCACAGCAGATCAGGAGGACCAAGCGATGGTCCAGCCCTACGCAGCTTATGCACCTCCAGGAAACCCCCAGGTACAAAATGCAGAGGCCCCTCTAGTGTGTACAATTTATCCTACTATCTAATCTCTAACTTTATTATATCTAATCAGTACTTGGAATTTGACCCCTATAAAAACCAGTCAAGGACACCGCCACAGGATGTTTTTCTGTCCTAATCTGTACTATGATGGTTGCCATATCAGCGTGCTCATTGAGTGCCCTGTTGTTGGCATTGCTGCCAGACAGGCCAATAGCAAAGTGTCTCTGGAAGGGATAAAAGGCCCTTCCTTCCTTAAATTGCCCGACTGGCAGATAGTAAAGGTAAACGTTTCCCTTGTTCGAAAGCCAGTCAAATCTGACTCTAGGGGGTGGTGCTCATCTCCATTTCCAAGCCAAAGAGCCAGTGCTGTCCAAAGATGTCTCCACGGTCGTGTGGCCGGCACGACTAAACACGAGGCACACGGAACACTGTTACCTTCCCACTGAAGCGGTACCTATTTATCTACTTGCAATTTCTTGCTTTCAAACTGCTAGGTTGGCAGGAGCTGGGGCCGGAGACGGGAGCTCACTCCGTCACACAGCACTCGGGTCTCGAACTGCCGAGCTACTGACCTTCCGGTCTGCAGCTCAGCATCTTAAACTCTGAGCCGCCGCGGCCCTTCTACTGCCAGATAACTCTCAGCAAATGTTTGTCTAAGGACCAAATCCTCCAGGATTAAACCACCCTCTCCCACCTCATATGGACCCCAAGGAGGAAGACATAGGGTTGCCAGTCTCCAGGTAGGGCCTGGGGTTCTCCAGGAATTACAACTGATCTTCAGATGACAGAGATCAGTTTTCCAGGAGAAAATGGCAGTTTAGGAGAGTGGACAATACAGCTTTACACCCTTGCTGAGCTCCCTCCCCTTTCCAAACCCCACCTTCCACCACCAAATCTCCAGGAATTTCCCATCTCAGAGGTGGCAGCCCCAGACTCACTCCCTCATATTGCTGTCTCTTCTTGTCACCAAGCTGACAACCATTCCCCCCAGGCCTCACTGGCCATCCCCACAGGATGACATCCTAACGGATTACCTCACTGGATCGGCTTGGATTCCCCAGACACCCCGCAGCTTGTGAAGCGCCTGGGGAACCCGAGGGGGGGGGGGGGGGGGAGGCTGTAGGTATGGCCAACTCGGAAGCCAGCTGGAAAGTCTGTTCCTGTGCTTTCCTGCCCAAAAATAGCCCTGGCTGTATTAATGAAAATTACATGTAACCACATAAGTGAAAGCAATAGTGTCTCCACTGGTGTGGCTTAAGGAGCAGAAAACAGCATGGAAAGGAAGACTGCAACCACCCCTGCCTGATGAGCCATCTGGACTAGGGTTGCTGACCTCCAGGTGATAGCTGGAGATCTCCTGGGATTGAAGCTGATCTCCAGGTGACAGAGATCAGGTGCCCTAGAGAAAGTGGCTGCTTTGGAAGGTGGGCTCTATGGCATTGTACCTGCTGAAGTCTCTCCCCTCCCCAAACCCCACCCTCCTCAGGCTCCACCCCAAGAATCTCCAGATATTTCCCAGTCCAGAGCTGGCAACGCTAATCTGGACTCAGTCTCTCTCTTGAGGTCCAATGGTGGGTTTGCTGTCCTGTAGGACTGCCTCTTTTCCTGCCAACTGGTCTTTTCCTTCCTGTATATTTGTAAATAAAGTATAGAGTGCTCTGTCCTCCAAAGGAGACCAACTCTAGTAAGAGCCCTAAGGCTCAAAACCTGAATTGTCCAGGCTAGCCTGAGCTCGTCAGATCTCAGAAGCTGTGTGGGGTTAGCCCTGGCTGGTACTTGGAGAAAGACCACTGAGGAAGCCCAGGGTTGCTACACAGATGCAGGCAATGGCAAACCATCTCTGTTCCTCTCTTGCCTTCGAAACCTGATGGGATCGCCCAAGTTCTGACTTGACAACACTTTCCACCACCAAGGTTCAACGGATAATAAACTCCCTCAATTGGTCTTCTATTATCATAGGAAGTGTATTTCCAATCTACGGTACTTTTCTTCCATTCACTCTTTGTTTTTTTAAATTACTTTCTCAGGGAAAATTGGTCTATGCTAATCAGGGCAAACTGAGTGACTACCAAGAACTGCTCCGAAATGGCATTGATCTGAACGGCACAATAGCCATAACCCGTTATGGAGGGGCTGGTCGAGCCACCAAGGTAAGAGAAGGCTGGAGGCTTTCAAGATTTCTACCTTAGAGACGTAAAAAACTATAACAGCAAAATCTTATATTGTCATGATTAATTTTATTGAAATAATTAAAATTTGTATTTAAGGTGTATTGCTGCTATTATTCAGGTGGGGTAGCCGTGTTGGTCTGAAGCAGCAGAACAAAGTCTTGAGTCCAGTGGCACCTTTAAGACCGACGAAGGTGCCACGGACTCAAACTTTGTCCTGCTGTTGTAATTATTATTGATGATAAAACATTAATTTGCACAGTTTAAGATTTTAATCCTATATTTAAAATAAATTCATTTAGCTCCGTCAATGATTGTCTCAGGTTGGTTGTAAATAACAGTATAGTAATTATGTAGTATCATTTTATACAAGATCTACCCATTAGGATGGTCTTCCCTAGGAGGTTGATGGATCTCGATGGTTTCTTGACATCTCTTGGGAATTATCTGGTCAGCAAGGCTGGTGCTTCTGGGTGATCTGTGGAATATCATGGAACCCGGGCTGTGGACAACGATCACTCTGGAGTTCCCTTTACCCGCATGCAGAGCCCAGAATGCTCCTTGGTTTTACTGAGGAACTTGGACAAATGAAGCGGTTGAGTGTATGGTTGGAGCACTAGTGGAAGGGGGGGGGGGGGAACTCAACGTGATTATGACTGAGCATAGTTGAAGTCACACTATTGTGCTTACTCTGTGGCAGTGAGGGCAGGAAAGTGAGCTCACTGCTCCACCACCGCTGGATCCATGCAAAGCTGTCCAGCTGAGCTTTTCTGGGTTGTGAAGAGGCCTTATCTCAGGCTCCTGGAAATGGAGTCCCAGAAAACATACAGGCCCACTGTGTTGCTTTTGCAGTGCATTTTGTGGATGAAGCCACTGGCATCGCCATGATTTATACTCCACAGTCAGTGTGGTTCAGTCTCAGGATGCCATTGGAGTGCAGTCTAATCCTGGCTGTCTGGATGACTTTCAGCTGATGAAGTGGACAAGCTACTCAGAAGTGTGACACCCCCCCCCCCCCCCATGTTTTGTGTGAAACTCGCTAGGATTGCCAGGTTCTCCCTGGCTACTGGCGGGGGTGAATGGGTAGGGTTGCAGGTTGGGAAACTCCTGGAGATTTGAGGGTGGAGCCTGGGGAGGACAGGGACCTCAATGGGGGGTACAATACCATCGAGTCCACCCTCCAAAGCATCCATTTTCTCCAGAGGAACCGATCTCTGTGGTCTGGAGATGCAGTGTAATTCCAGGGGATCCCCAGGTCCCACTCGGAGGCTGGCATCCCTATGAAAAAAAAAACCCTTGCAAGCAAGGTTAAGGTAAAAGAATTTGCTAGATATTAAAAACAATGAGAATTTTAGCAGTTGGTCAGTGTCCTAGGAAGAAAATAAATCTAGTCTTGGAATCCCTAAATTCCTAGTGCAGATTCTCAAATGCACACACATCCACCCTATCCTTTCTTGGCAGGCGATCAATGGGGCCAGTTTTGGTGTAATCGGGGTGGTGGTTTACACCGATCCAGGAGACATCAATGACAAGAAAGCCTCAGCGGAGGAGACGTACCCCTATTCCTGGTACTTGCCCCCTTCGGGAGTAGAGAGGGGGTCCTACAGCAACCACTTTGGAGACCTGCTGACACCGTACTACCCTGCCAAAGGTGAAGGCACTGAGATTGCTCAGGGGCTAGGTTGTGGCGATGAGCACCAAAAGCAGGGTATCTTTTGTACCAACACCCCCTTCCCCATGTCCACTGTTTCTCACGGCTGGTGTCCTATGACTTCCATCGGAAGAAGCCTCCTTAGGCTGGAGGAAGGCTTTGAATCTTTGCTGAGCCTGTGAGTATCCTTCCACCAAATCAATTCATGGCCAAGGAGAAACACAGCACCCAGCCCTTGCTTCCAGCTATCAGATCATCTCATACAGTTGGGGGCTTAGAAGGGTCACAGCTCAATGGCACAGTGCATGCTGTGCATTCAGACTACCTCAGGCTCAGTCCTTGGTAGCTCTGGTTAACAAAGTAGCAGGAGAAAGACCAGAGAACTTCAAAATGCTGCCTGTCTGAACAGAACTGGATCAGAACAGGGCCTGACACAGCATAAGCTAGGTGCGTATGCTGTTTAGGTACAGCACATGCTTCGCACGTATCAGAGCTTAGGTTCCATCCCCAGCATCTCTAGTTAGCATGGGAGAAGGGCTGGGGAAGGCACTGAAGACCTGCTTCTAGCAGAATTAATGATATGGGGTTAGGTGTACCCATCCAGAAGGTTTTATAAGGGGTTGGTCCTATTGATGCAAGGAACCTTCTTTAGTGGGTCTCCTAATTTTTGCAGCCCCCCTGTTGGCTCAAAGTGGTACTTTGGCTGAATCCCTCACCTGATTTCCTTTCAGGTCACCAGTTCAAGACACAACTGGAGTCTTGACACCGTTGTAAGCATGTTCACCTACTTACTAATTTATGCCCTCCTCTTGTGTTCAGATTTTACCTACAGGATCCCAGAAGACCAGATCACAGGGATCCCTCCAATCCCAACCCAACCCATTGGCTTTGAGGATGCCAGGACACTGATCTGGTGAGTTAACACTGTGTGGGGTATTTTAATGAGACCTAAATATGCAAATTTAAGCAGTTGGGGAAAGGATGGTGAAAGAGCCCAAAGGCTGAAGCTCTAAGCATCCAGATTTTGAAATCCCTAAATTCAGTTTAAGGGACAAATTGAAAAGGGGGGTGGGGAATAAACAGAGTGGCTTTTAAATTTGGTTAGCCAGACTATAGGGAAACAAAGTTAAGCTCTAAAGTGCCAGTTTTCATACTTTCCACTTTTTGTATCTTTAAAAAAATAAAACACCCAGTTCTTCAACCCAGTGAACATCCACAATAGTTATGCTGCCAGAGAATTAGCAGAATAAAGGGAACCTCCACAGCCAGAGGCTGTATTCAGAGGTTCTGAATACCAGTGCTAGGAGGCAATAACAGGTGAAAGCCTCAGCCTCTGTCTGTACCCTGTTGTTGGACTTCCAGAGGAACTGGTTGGCCACTGTGTGAAATGGGATGCTGGACCAGATGGACCACTGGTCTGATCCAGCAGGGCTTTTCTTATATTCTTCTCTTTTTTTCTGGTATTTTGTGTGTGTGTGTGTGTATGTGTGTGTGTGCTTGTGCATGTGTGTCTGCACCTAGAAGTCATATCAACCTCTGGTGACTGACCCCTACTGGGGGCCTGGAGGATATTCAGAGAGGTGGCTGAACTAAGCCTATCCCTCTCCTCCCAATGTGGTATTGGAAGGAAGTCTCCCATCCAAGTACTTGTCAGAGTTGAGCCTGCTTAGCTTCTGAGATCTGACAAGATCGGGCTTGTCCGGGCTATCCAGCTCAGGGCAGTTCTTGGGTTCTTAAGATAGATTTCCGCGAGCAAAAAGTTACTTTAAAAGGTAAGTAAGTGGGCATAGCGAAAGAGAGAGGCCTTGATATTATCTTGTATTTACAGTAACCTGGCTGGACCTGCAGCAAATGACTCTTGGCAAGGATCTCTGGGCTGCATCTACAATCTGGGACCAGGATTCCGGGCCGGAGGGCTGTTCCCTAACACCAGGTAGCAGGACTCACAAAACTTAATTTGGGTTTTTCATTACCCTTCCTTCCCAGTGAGGTCAGGAAGCTATCAGTGCAATCCTTTATTCTTTTATTTTTTGCTGCTTTAAAAAAAAATCTTTATTTTTATTGACAAAATTTTGTCTATTATATTTACAAAATACATGAGCTCTTAGTTCAGGTGAAGAACAATAAGGATCACATTAGTTACATCAGTATAGATAATATAGTCTATAGTCTTGGATACAAACTAGTATGACTATTAGTAACTCTGTCTCTTTCTTCTGTAATTATGATTGTTATTCGATTGTCATTACTGCACTAAAGTTAGTCCAGGATGTGAAATCAAGTGTGTTGTCGTGTTGTGTTTTCCATTTCAAAAAAGGGGCCTCAGTGCAATCCTGACTGAAGTCACACCTTTCTAAGTCTATTGAAGTTAACGGGTTTGGGAAGGTGTGACTCTGCTTCCAATTGTGCTGTAGTCACTTCAAACAGACCATGTTTTTGTTCTCTAGTGTTGTGGGAAAAGGGAATGTTGCTGTCAAGTTGCAGTGGCCTTATGACAACCTGGTAGGGTTTTCAAGGCAAGAGACAGAGGTGGTTTGCCATTTCCTGCCTCTGCAGAGCAAACGTGGACTTCCTTGGTGGTCCTCCATTCAAATACTGAGCAGGGCTGCCCCTGCTTAGCTTCCCAGATCTGAGGAGACTGGGCAAGCCTGGGCTGTCCAGGTCAGGGCCTAATGTTGTGACTGAACCTTTCCTTCTCAGTAATGTCCAGGTGAACGTCTACAACCAAAGAAGGATTGAGAAATCTTCTAATGTGTTGGGGCTGATTCGAGGAGGTGTGGAGCCTGGTGAGTCCCCTCTGAGCAGCTAGGCATCCTCCCGTACCATTCTAAAGACAGTTACATTCTTAAGATTGCAAAGGGATACCTGTGTGGAGGCAGGACACTAGAAGCCCTCCCACTGTTGCTCCCCTCCTCAAGCACCAAAAATACAGAGCATCACTTGCCCCAGACTGAGAGTTCCTATCTATACCTTGTGGCTGATAGCCACTGATGGACCTCTGCTCCAGATGTTTATCCAGTTCCCTCTTGAAGCCGTCCATGCTTGTAGCCGCCGCCACCTCCTGTGGCAGTGAATTCCACATGTTAATCACCCTTTGGGTGAAGAAGTACTTCCTTTCATCCATTCTAATCCGACTGCTCAGCAATTTCATGGAGTGCCCACAAGTTCTTGTATTGTGAGAAAGGGAGAAAAGGACTTCTTTCTCTACCTGCTCTATCCCATGCATAATCTTAGAAATCTCGATCATGTCAGGCCTCAGCTGTCGTTAATCCAAGCTAAAGAGCCCAAAGCGCTTCAACCTTTCTTCATAGGGAAAGTATTCCAACCCTTTCTATCATTCTAGTTGCCCTTTTCTGCACTTTTCCCAATGCCATATCCCCCCAATTAGTCCCTCTGGTTAAAAGAACTGCAGATGAATAATTAACCTTGATGAATTACAATAAAATAGGGGACAAGCAGGCCTGCCCTGTCCTATCTCCTCCTGTCCTATCTGTTCTTTTTTTGTGCCCATCCCAGTTCAGTCCCTGCCATCTCCAGTTCCAAGGATCTGGGAGAAGGTGGTGTGGAAGACCTGAGACTCTGCAAATCTTCAGGCAGGCAGGCAGGCCTTGATAGACCAATGGCCTGATTTGGTATAAGGCAAAGTTTAATGTTTTCACCATTGTTAAGCTTTTTATCTCTCCTTCCTCAGACCGCTACGTCCTGTACGGTAACCACCGGGACAGCTGGGTGCACGGTGCTATTGATCCCAGCAGTGGGACAGCAGTGATGCTGGAGATCACACGTATTTTGGGCAAGATGGTGAAGGAAGGTGAGCCCGTGCATGGGACATCTGATATCTACTGGGAGGTGCTGGAGGTGGGGACATGTTGTGGCTGCAGAAGACCTAGGGAGCAAGGGGGCTATGGGCTGCCAACCTCAAGGTGGAGCATGGAGAGCTCCCAAAATTACAGCTGATCTCCAGACAACAGAGATCAGCTCTCCTGGAGAAAATGGTTGCTTTGGAAGATGGACTCTGTGGCATTATACCTTGCTGAGGTCCCTCCCACCCTCCACCCTCCCCAGGTATTTCCCAACTTTGGAGTTGGCAGCCCTAAGGCAAAGTAGGGGTGTAATGAAAGAATCCTGACTACCCCAACGCACTGGGGCCTGTTGACACTTGACTGCTTTCTCATCACTGGGGAAGAATCAGGACTTTTAGCATTCTTTGTTGTATCTGTATTGATAGAACAGTAAAAAAAAATTGCCAGATTCCTCAGAATTGTTATCTCATGATAACTATCACGGTCTACTTACACAGGCAACCTTTACCAAGATGGAAATAATCTGGTTGTGGTTGGAAGGGTTACCAGGTCTCCCCTGGCCATTGGCGAGCGGGTTGGGGGGGTAGGGTTGCTAGCTCCAGGTTGGAGAATACCTGGAGATTTGGGGATGGAGTCTGGGGAAGGCAGGGACCTCAGTGGGCTACAATGCCGTAGAGTCCACCCTCCGAAGCAACCATTTTCTCCAGGTGAACTGATCTCTGTAGTCTGGATGTGAGCTGGAATTCCTGCGGATCCCCAGGTCCCACCTCGTTTTGGATGTTAGGTGCATCTGATCCTATCCCCTCTCTACATGTAGCACTTAGGGTTGCCAGCCTCCAGTGATCTCTCACTATTACAACTGATCTCCAGACAATCAAGATCAATTCCCTTAGAGAAAATGGTGGCTTTGGAGGACATTATACCATACTGAGTTCACTTCCCTGCACAGTCTCCATCCTCCTTAGGATCCCCCCCCCAAAAAAAATCTCGACATATTTCCCTACACAGGGTTGGCAGCCTTAGTAGCAACTGAGAAGTCAGGACTTAAGATGTGGCCCAATTTCTTTCCAGGGAAATGGCGCCCACGAAGGTCCATTCTTTTCGGCAGCTGGGGTGCAGAGGAATTTGGTCTTATTGGTTCCACCGAGTACACGGAGGTAAAAGGGCCAGGAGGGTGTGTGTGGTGTTATTGATGCTATTTGAGGTAAGAGAGGAGGTAGCTAGTCAGTAGTAATTTCAATTAAGAAAAAGAGCCTTGTCACACTGTATTTATTTATTGACAACACTTTTAACTCACCTTCCTCCAAAAAGAGTTAACAACAGATGGGAGAACCGGAGGTTCATAGCATAGGTATTCGGTTCTTATCTCACTATACACACACTAAGTCGCTCAGTTCTCCCATCTGTTTGTTAAGTCTTTTATTATCTGTATGCTAATTTGCTTCTATTCACAGGTCTTACCAACTGTTTTAATCCAATCTTGGCTATACTTATCGCTCAGTTACTTATGCAGCTTGACTCTAATTAGCCCTTCCTGGCAACTAACCCCACCCAGCCAGCCTCTCTCTACCTAGATGTAATGGTTGGCAAAGTCTTTTTTCAATGTAGGAAGTGTGCATGCACAGAAAAACTAATACTCAGAATTAAACTTTGTTGGTCTAAAACAAGTCACTGGACTCTCAAACTTTGTTCTGTTGCTTCAGACCAATATGGCTACCCACCTGTATCTACAATTTTAAACTTGTCATGATTGTTTAATTGATGGCTTCCGCCTGGGCAGCAAGAACTCCCCTCAATAAAGCAGAGCATCCAGATGACAAAGTGCACAGATCTGGGCAGGACTTGTCTGGATCTCCCCCTTTTTGCTGTTTTTTTCTAGAAAAAATGTGAACCTCATTTCTTTCAAAATAAGTGGGAAACTGTGGGGTGGCTGCAGGCCCATCTGAATGCTCCCCGTACTTACCATGAGAGGGAGTTAAATTCCACCTTCAAAATGGCAGAGCTAAACTCCACCCACAACACATCCTTTTTAGCCCTTTCAATTCGACACATCTGGGGAAGAAGAAAGAAAGCCAGTCTGGTGTAGTGGTTAAGTGCACGGACTCTAATCTGAGAGAACTGGGTTTGATTCCCCACTCCCCCACTTGCAGCTGCTGGATGACCTTGGGCAAGCTATAGTTCTGTCACAGCTGTTCTCTTAAGGACAGTTCTGGAAAGAGCTCTCTCAGCCTCACCTACCTCACACGGTAGCTATTGTGGGGATCGGAAGGGAAAGGAGTTTGTAAACCACTCTGAGACTCTGAGTGAAGGGCGGGGTATAAACCCAATCTCCTCTTCCTCTTCTTCTTTAAAGCGCAGATTGTAGGCTGTATTGGTGGGGGCTGATCAATGTGCAGGTGTGACATGGAAGAATAAGGGGGTGGCAGCATAGCAAACAGAATGGGAATAAATTATTTCAGCACCTTTCCTCCCTGTTCCTGTGCCGTTTGCTGCTGCCACCATGACATGAGTACATTTTTGCACACCCCTCTGTAAGCAAACTATTGCGGTTGGCTGAATAACCGTCTCCTTCAA
Source organism: Lepidodactylus listeri (assembly GCA_029233225.1). Classification (NCBI taxonomy): domain Eukaryota; kingdom Metazoa; phylum Chordata; class Lepidosauria; order Squamata; family Gekkonidae; genus Lepidodactylus; species Lepidodactylus listeri. Next base: position 141,958,831 of record JARCFY010000003.1, read on the forward strand.
TGACCTAGGAAACACCCCTTGGGTCAGAGAGCTATTAATAATACCCATCAGTGGCACTTTCACCACCTCCTTGCAAGATTTTAACAGCCAAAGCAGACAAGTATCAAGACTACCAGTCGTAGCCTTCAAAACCCCCAGAATTCTGTCAGCACATCAAGGAAACTGAGTACAAGTTACTCATAAATGGACCAGATGGTGCAGCAGACACCTTTGCTACCTGACTAATGTTTCTCCCGCACAGGAATTTTTCAGCAAATTGCAACAGCGCAGCGTGGCCTACATCAACGTGGACATTGCAGTCTTTGGTAAGCACCATCCATCTCACTCCTACATACAGTCAAACATTTAGCCAGTATATTAACCAATTTTCAGGCTCCTGATTTTCTTAGTGGCGTCTGCTGTGCAGTGAGGAGAATTTGCAAAAAAGGAGCACTATCCCTGCCCTCATGGGCCAGACTTTTGCATGCCAGCCATGGTTCAGCCGAATCAGTGTGTACCATGTGAGCTCCTGATAGAGCAGGCCTGACATAGGGCTGCCAACCTCCAGGTGGAGCCTGGATATCACCTGGAACTACAATTTATCTCCAAATGATAGAGACCAGTTCCCCTGGAGAAAATAGCTGCTTTGGAGGGTGGGGACTGTAGGGTTGCCAAGTCCCCCCTGGCCACCAGTGAGGGAGGGGGGATAGGGTTTCCAGATCAAGGTTTGGAACTCCTGGAAGTTTGGGTATGGAGCCTGGGGAGGACAAGGACTTCAGTGGGGTACAATGCCATAGAGTCCACCCTCCAAAGCATCTGTTTTCTCCATGGGGAGCTGATCTCTGTAGTCTGGAGATGAGCTCCAATTCCTGGGGATGCCCAGGGCCCACCTGGAGGCTGGCATCCTTAGCTCTACAGCATTATAACCTGCAGGGCTCTCTGTGATTTGATGTTCAATGTTTTGATCAATTAACCAATCAGCAAAATTCGCACATAAATGAAAATAATGGGTAAAAAGGAAAGGTGATGTAGCAGAGGTCTTCTCTCTGGTATACCTCTTCTTAGTTAAAGCCTATACTTATCACAGTGAAGAGTACTGGATTCAGGAGACCAGGAACGGTGAAATCATGAAGCCTTTATTGAGTGATTCTGCATGCCCAGTAGATGGTCAGAACAAGCATGCTTCCAGGGCTCCAGGGCCCTCATTATATGCTGGCCGGAGCCACACCTCCGGCCGCACCCAAAAGACCTGATAGGGGCTTAACATATGCGCATGTTTGTCATAGGTTCCCTGGAGGAGCCTTTGATTGCATTGGCTCCTCAGGGAGAACCTAGGTCCCACATTGGTGGAGGCTTTCAATCCGGACGTCTATTGTTCCTCCAGATTCAAGCTCCCCTCTCTGCCTGACCATGTGCTCTGGCCATGCGGCGGGTGCCATTACCTGGGAGCACATGGCAGGCGGGTTGCTACACAGAGCATACTACATTAGACACAGCAATAGGGTTGCCAGGTCACCTTGGCCACTGGTAGGGAATGCGGGGCAGGGGGAATAGGGTTGCTGTATCTGGGTTGAGAAACTCCCATATTTGGGGATGGTGCCTGGGGAGGACAGGGACCACAGTGTGGTACAATGCCATGGAGTCCACCCTCCAAAGCATCCATTTTCCCCAGGGGAACTGATCACTGTAACCTGGAGATGAGCTGTAATTCCCAGGGGTCCCCAGGGCCCACCTGGAGGCTGGCATCCCTAGCTCTGTAGTATTACAACCTGCAGGGTTCTCTTCCTTCCCCGAATCCTTGCCCTCCCTAGACTCTGTTCCCCAAATCCCCAGGCATTTCCCAGCCTGGAGCTGGCAAAGCCTGCCTGTGGTCCAGTAGCCTGTGGCTGGCTGTAGTTTAACAACCCTTCTCTTTTTGCAGCCCTGACCAAGTAGCAAATGCAGGAATTTCATCCAGCTCCTGAAGGGCCACCATCACAGCTGGCAGCCTGAGTTCAGCTTGGTAGTTAGGGCAGGCTTAAGGTTACCAACTGACCCCTGTGACTTTACCTTTAACATCAGTTTGATCTGCAGCAAATACCAGGTGATGTGCTTTCCCATCAAAAGGTTCAACTGTTTATTTCTATATATAAAAGATGTTGTCCTCCGGGCCTGTTGGCAGTCCTGTGTCTGCATAGCGATAAAAGCTGCTCCTACTGAATTGTTGCCTCTCCTGCCGCTGTTAAAGACTCAGGAGCCATGCCAGGGTGGGTGGAGACAACCTTGGGTTTGGAGGGCCTCTTCTTATGCTCCTGTTTCTCCTTTGACAGCCAATGCTACCTTGAGGGTCCAGGGAACCCCGCCTGCCCAAAGTGTCGTTTTTAAAGCAACCAAACAGGTAACTCATTGGAGCCAGGTAAGATTGCTGGAAGAAACTGATCTTGTCAGATCTCGGAAGCTCAACAGGGCTTACCCTGGCAAGTACTTGGGTGGGAGACCTCCAAGAAATACCAGGGCTGGGACACAGAGGCAGGCAGTAGCAAGCTACCTCTCTGAAATGTCCAAGGCCCACTATGGGTCACCAGAAGTCAACCATGTCTTCCAAATACACACACACACACACACACAAAATACTCACAATTTTTTAAAAAAAGATTGCTGGAGGAAAAAGTGGCCTGTGTTCTGCTCCTGTACTTTTTAATAGTGGTTCGATCCACAGAAGTCAGCAGGTGAAGTTCTTCTGGGCATTGAGCAAAACATCACTTACTAATTGCTGCAGATCCAGCAGTTATTAAAGCTGATTCAAGGACAGGGAATGGGAGTTAATCTATGCACAGGGGAAATGCTGAAATGATTATTCAGGAGAATAAACGCTGTCAGCCTGGGTGGATTACTGCTGGGACTGGTAGTTTTCTAAAGTCTTGATTTGCCAGTACCATCATCCTTGTTTGAAAGGACTGGTTTCTTCTCTATGTCTTTTCTTCTGCTGGTTCTACATGGGGGCAGGAGGTTGGCAGGGAACAGGTCCACATAACCCCATCTCTACACCACTGGCTGCTGTCTCTGCCTCCACCCTACTACCCATCTCTTTTGTCTGCGCAGAAATGCCAACGTGACCGAAATCTTGCTGCCCCCCAGTGACCCCACAGCCCTTCCTCCCTTCATAATTAAGTGTGACTCATTGCTCAGCTGGGAACTAAAATAAAGCCCATTCTGAAGGCAGAGTTTAGATCCACACACACCCTCCCCAGAATTGCTGTGGGGAAAAACTTCCATATAGAAGCTTTGTCAGCAGTCCTCCTGTGGATTCCCTTTTTAAGTCAGGCCTCTTTGCTCTAGTTTAAATGGGGAAGCCTTCTTCCATGTGGAAACAGCTTGTCTTCTCTTAAGAATATTCCACACATGCTTTTTCTCTTTAGGTCCAGACCCCAGGAGATAATTCTGTTTTAGTGTATGATAACTGGAAACTCCACTTCAACCGAAGCAGCTCTGTTTATGGAGTTATCCCCAGGTAAAAAGGTGGGGGTGGGGGAGCTTATTTATTAAGCAAAACATTAACACCCCAGTTTTTGATTAAAATCTTCAAGATGGCTACTCAACATTTGACCAAGGTACAGACTAAAACCAGACAAAACAGCCACCAAAGAAAGCAGCAGAGCGGAATGGAAGGGAAAAAATAAACAGCAGGTGAGATAGCCCAAAACCTCATCAAGAGAGAGCTGCCTTAGCCTGGCACTCAAGCACCAACTGGGAAGGAGTGAGGCAAAACCCTCTTGGGCGGGAGTTCCATCACTTTGGTTCTACTGAGAAAACTACCAACAGGCCTTGTGCTTCAGACAGTGCTGTGGCGCACACACTCGCATGTACACACACACTCACAGTTTCCTGTGGGAGCAGGCGGATCTTACTGTATTCAGTATCTAAAGTTCAAAAGTATTAATTTGAATTTGGGTCTGGAAACCAATCAAGAGCCAGTGCAGGTATAAAGCTGAAATTATATGACCTGAGCAGCTTGCCCTTAGGCTTCCCAATTGCCTGGTCATAAGAACATAAGAGAAGCCAGTGTTGGATCAGGCCAGTGGCCCATCCAGTCCAACACTCTGTCACACAGTGGCCAAAAACACCAGGTGCCCTCAGGAGGTCCAGCAGTGGGGGCAGGAAGCCCTCCCACTGTTGCCCCCCCACGCAGCACCAAGAATACAGAGCAATTCTTGCTCCAGATTGAGAGTTCCTATCTATACCTTGTGGCTAATAGCCACTGACAGACCTCTGCTCCATATGTTTATCTAATACCCTCTTGAAGCCGTCCATGCTTGTAGCCGCCGCCACCTCCTGTGGCAGTGAATTCTACATGTTAAGCACTCTTTGGTGAAGAAGTACTTCCTTTAATCTGTTCTAACCTGAGTGCTCAGCAATTTCGTGGGGTGCCCACGAGTTCTTGTATAGTAAGAAAGGGAGAAAAGGACTTCTTTCTCTACCTGCTGTATCCCATGCAAAATCTTATAAACCTCGATTATGTCACCCCTCAGCCGTTGTTTCTCCAAGCTAAAGACCCCCAAGTGCTTCAACCTTTCTTGATAGGGAAAGTGTCCCAACCCTTTTAGCATTCTAGTTGCACTTTTCTGCACTTTTTCCAATGCTATAATATCTTTTTTGAGGTGTGGCGACCAGAATTGTACACAGGACTCCAAATGAGGTTGCACCATTGATTTATACAGGGGAATTGTGATACTGGCTGATACTGGTCCCAATGGGTAATTCTCCAGCCCCAGTTGCCTGCCCTCAAGAAATTGAGGAGTGGGAGAAAACTGCCATCCATTGGGATGCTCTAGGATGTTCTGGAATTTCCCCAGACTCTATGGTCTATGATAGAGACGGAGAGAATTCCTAGAGTGTCACCGGAAGTGGCAAGACATCCTTCCCAGGCGCCTCACTGTCAAAAGGTCACTTAGCCCAACCCGGTCCAAATGCCCTTTGTTTCAGGACTGCAACACAAAATTACAAAACCCTGGAGTTTGACTGTTCACACACCAGTCCAGTAGCCTGCCACCAGCCCCTTTAACTAACCCAATAATCAGAAGCCAAAGTGCAAAGCTTCTAATCTTCCTGGGTCTTAATCAGAAAGTCCACCCTGTGAGGTTGGCTCACAAGTTCTCAAAAAAGACTAGTTACTCTGGTAGGTGGCCTGCTAGTCAAAGTTCTAGATTTTAGATTGAGGACTGTGAAAGCAAATTACTGCAAAAGTCAATTGAAATACATTTTTATGAAGATGCAAGATTACTTCAGACAAGAACAAAAGACCGAGAGGATAAAAATAAGAAATCTAGAGATTTAAATGCTAGCTAAAACTGTAATACATTGGTTCCAAGTTACAAGATATTACCCATTCTCAGATGGAAGTTCCAGTGATCCAAAGTGGCTTTACTCCTGAGTCACCACAGGCCAGAATTGTTTTGCCCGAGCAACCTAGATGGCCAAAAGTGAGCAAGAAGATGTCTACATGGTGAGGTCTCAGGTAGCCATCATCAAGCTGAGAATAGACTAGAATCTCAGATCTTAATGTTTAAAGGGACCCTTGTGGTTCCAGGCCTATGAACCAATAAGGTCTCTTAGTGATGACACACAGCCGGAGTGTTAGACCAATAGTTAAACAAATGTTGTAAATGGTGGTCTGACTTGGGAGGAAGGAACAAAGCCAATCTGCAGCTAGGCTCGGCCCCTTTCTCACAAGTACTAATCATAGGCCTAATTGAAAGGAATGCGGCTATTTGGAAAGCTGGTATCAGGCTTCACACTCCCTTCTGCAGCCATTTTGTGGCTGGCTGCACCATCTGCAGCAGCCATTTTGTGGCTGCACCCACCACCCTGTGTCAGAATTTCAAAGGTGCCTGCAGGCTCAGAAAGGTTGGGGACCTCAGAATACAGAATGCAATGGGCAGAGTTAGGGTTGCCAGGTCCCTCCTGGCAACTGGTGGGTGATGGGGGGGCACTTACCAGAAGAAATAAAAAGGTCCCAGTCCATCACATAGGAAGTCTTGTCATCACACCAGCAACTTCTGGGCAATGCTCTGGTATTTGGGCACAAGTCTGTGGTAAAACTGGCTTTTACTATAGACTTTTCGCTAGGGTTGCCAGCTCCCATAGAGTTTTTGCCCCAAAACCAGAGTGTTGTGTGTAACATTGCCGACATGATGACATCACTTCCAGGTGATCTAAATGTGTCGGGACATTGCCCAATGACATCCTGCCCACCCCCAAAATGTTCTCCAAAACCCCCCACCATGATGGCCAGAGGACCTGGTAACCCTACTTTTTGCCCAAATACAAGAGTGTCACCTGGAAATCGCTGGTGTGATGACGTGTGGCACTGGCAATGTGGTCTGGGCCTTTCTCTTTCTACTGGCAAGGCTCCCTGTTTATGGGTGGCTGGGGGGCAGGGCCTGGTGGTGGGGGACCCCAGCGTCCACCGCGGAGGGGGGTTGTCTGGGAACCCTAGGCAGAGTAGAGCCTTCAGCAATACGGAGAGGATTGGGCACAGTAATCCTGGGTATGAGCATGGGAGTTTGGCAAATATGTCCCTGTTTTCACCTTTGGAGTGTTGGAGGTGATGCACTTCTTATATTGCTACACAGGCTTGTGTTTCTCATGTTTGTTTCTGATAGATGCATGGTCCTTTTTGACTTGCGGTCTTTCTCCCTCCTTCAGTTTAGGATCTCTGGGTGCCGGAAGTGATTATGCCCCGTTTGTTCACTATTTAGGCATCACGTCCATGGATATTGCTTACACCTATGATCGGGTAAGAACTCCCTGAATGAGGATGCCTACAGTTGTATCTTAAAAGCAATCCTTATCATGGTTTTCCTCCCCTGGCTTGTACAGGCCTTTATGCTGCTGATTTGAGTGCTGGTGTGGCACATAAAAACCACGTTTTGTTTGTATAACAGTATGGGGCAAGTGTTCAAAAGCTCCTTGTTTCCCTCTGCGAAGGAATGGACTTGCAAAACAGTCCCTGTTCCTTTTAACTGGACTTCTGGGAGGATGGAAGAAACCCATGGCTGCCCAAGTCTCTGCTTGGTGACTTGGTGACTCTTCCGGGGTGCCACAGATTGCCACCAATAACTCTTAGGAGTATCTTCTGTCTGACAGAGTCATGAATATAACACTCCAAATCTGCATTGCCATTTAGAGGTGCTTCCTAGTTGCTGCTCCTCCCACTATGCTTCTACACGCAGGTGCTGGGGGAGGGCACTGTATCTCAGCTTTGCAGTTTATAGCTATTGTACTCCAGGGATATTGAACTTATTCACTGCCTTTCCCCTTTACCGCACTTTAGGTAGCAAGACCAAATAGGTATGATGAGTTTCCAGGGAAAAGTCTTATAGCATTTAAAATAAAGAAAAGTTTAATAAATTTAAAAAGATAATACCCATGTTCTGTCCAAGTTTTTGGGCTGAGCAAGGGAACAAAGAAAAGGTGAAAACATGCAGTTTTTTCTCTCTCTTCTAGGTACTTCCTAAATGGTGTTTAATTTAGGATAGGCTAGCTTTGCTTGAAGTTGCAGAGTTCATCATGAGCTTAGAACTCCAGGATGGAACTTTTCTCCACTGTCTCTTGCCTTGTGGACAAGATGGAGTCCCTGCACAAAAGCTTAATCCATCATGGTTTCTGCCGCTAGAAGGAGCTTCCCAAATGGAAGAGAGATTCTTTCCTCATGTCCTGGGAATTTATATTCTACTCTGGGGGAGTCTGTCCCACCTGGGATAATTTGGATCTTCCTGTCCCAAAAGGAAGAGTTTGCTTTCTTGGCTATTATTAGTCTCTGTCCCCTTTGGGTATAACCTGGCAACAAGAATTAGTAGCCATTATGCTGCTTTCGCCACTTCCACTAGCATAACTAAAAGCTGGTGTGCTCTGAGCTGGGATCTTAATGGCTCCTTCCCCCCACTCTGCCTTTTCTGCCAGCGATGAGTTTGTAGCTGGGCTACTGTACATGAACAGAGTGTAGTCACAATAAATGCAATATTGGGGTACATTTCTACACCCTCCAAAACCAATGTATGTCAGTACTGCTCTAATAGCAGTCCCAAACTCTTTGGGGTTATTTCATTCTTGACTGTTCTGGACTGTCTGATCCTTTCCTTTGCCTAGAGCAAGACATCGGCGCGCATTTATCCTGCCTACCACACGGCCTTCGACACTTTTGACTATGCAGATAGGTTCATTGATCCAGGTAACAGGTGGGAGAGGGGATGCTGCCCAGAAGTGGCAGGTAGTCTCCAAAGTTGCTCAGCAACCATATTTCTCAGTTAAATATCTCAATGATTCTTAAAAACTTTCCTCTTGCTTCCCCTCTTTTCTGCTGTTTTCTGACCTTTCTATGAATGAATTAGATAGATTCCCCCTTCTCATCATGTTAGAACTCAGTGAAACTGAGTGGCTGCTAGTTCAATACAGACAAAAGAAAGATCTCTTTCACAAAAAGTGTAATTAATATACTAAGCTCACTGCTGCAGGATGTTCGGATGAATGGATCTATCAGTTGTCATTAGCCATAATAAGCTCTTTCTCTCTCAGGGTTCACCAGCCACCAGACTGTGGCACAGACAGCTGGCAACATTTTGGTGCGCCTGGCTGATACCTTGATCCTTCCACTAAATGTGACTGACTACGGGGAGATGCTGGAACAGATGTACAAGGCTGCCGACCAGGAGGCTATTGTGACAGACCTGATGAACCACAATATCTCACTTGGTGAGACGGTGGGATACTGAGATGGAACTGTTTTGCTGGGTGGGTGATAGCTACAGGGGTTGACTGCACAACTCTCTGTTATTCCTTCAGAGTGGATCTGGTGGTGTTTTCTTCTCCATGAAACCTGATCTCGTGCACAGCTAGGTGTACACGAGGAACGGAAATGAAAGGACGTATATTCCCCGCTGTGTCACAGCTGAAAATAGGCACATGGTTGTTAATTCCCCTGTTCTCAAACAAAGATCACAGCCAAAAACCTCCCTTCCCCATTGTTACACCTTGCTGAAGGCTATATTTGGTCTGCAGTACTGACTTACCATGCAATAGCCTGTTCTGTGTTGATTTAATAGCCAAGAGAGTTCTGATGGTTAAATATATATTAGGAATGCATAACAGTCCTGCAATATGTTATAAAGAGTTTCAAATGAATCGCAGCAGTTGCAGGGCAAGACATGGCAGACCATACAGAGCAAGGCACATTAGTGTTCATGCACAGGTGTTGACACTAAAGACCATGCACTTGCTCTCCATTCTGAGATTTAGGCTGAAGTCACATGAGCAGTTTGCACCGATATCTGCCTTCCATGCCCCGTTGGCACCCAGGTCCGGTCCATCTTGGAAGCGGAGTTTGCCAACACCAGGTCTTTACGTATGCCAATGCTTCCACTCCACTTTTCCTGATGTCTGGGCCCCCCTGTCTTGAATGGATGCCAGATGGGATGTGTGCATAAGTGCATATGAGCATAAGTGGCCCCCATTGCCAGCAAGGGCTGTGCTCCATGGTTGAGGCACCGGTAATGTGAATGCTTCAGCGCGGGACTGGTGTGCAGAAAAGCCACTTCAGGGTGTGCTGTCTGGTCACCCCTTCCCATGATGATTTAAACCACCACAAACAGAGGCGCCGCCAGATCGCACCAAGCCTCCAGTGTAACCCCAGCCTTACAATGCAATCCTAAACAGTGATATCTTAAGGAGAGCCCTGCTGGATACATCTACTCCAGCATATTGTCTCACACCATGGCCAACCAGTTCCTTTGGAGGAACAGCAGAGCACAGAGGCCAAGGCCTTCCCTTGATTTTGCCTCCTGGCACTGGTATTGAGGGGCTTATTGCATCTGAATGTGGAGGTTCTCTTCAGTGTCCATGGCTAGCAGGCACTGATAGAATTATCCTCCATGAATCTGTCACAGCAGTACTAAGTTACTACTCATACCCTTCTAAACCTGTTGATTTCAGTGGATTTAGAAGGGTGTAACTCTGCTTAGGACTGCATTGTTAAGCTTGGTTCAGGCATATTTATTTATTATTTGGACTTTTAGGCCTCCCTTCCCTGCAAGCAGGGCTCAGGGTGGCTTGCATCAGACTAGAACAATAAATAATCAAGGGCTGTGGTCACATGCGCCAGTTGAAGAGAGGCTATTTCCTCTGGAGGAATTTGACATGCAGTTGTGAGATCACACAGCCCTTTGAAGCTGCGGGCACAGCCCATCACTGTGTAATCAGACAATGGTGAGTGAGTTGGGGTGTGTGTGTTGCTGTTTGTTTCCCTTGAGCATAAATGAGGAATCGCACCCCTGCACTGAGGGCCCCCTATGGAGTACGCGATGATGCACATACTGAGAGGGGGGGAACACGGCATGGAGTCGGGATGGCATGATCACACCATCCTGATGGCATGAGAGTGTGCTTGAGCGATCAGACAGAGGAAAGTCCGTCTGTGGCCCGTCGGCAAACATTAGGACCAGACTTTCCCTGTGTCTTTTAACTCAGCTTCCGTAGCGGAGCAGCATGGGTTTTTGACGATGGTAGGACGCTTCCCAGATGTTGCTGTCTGATTGCTCCCTTTAGATCCATTAGGCGTTCACACAGCTGAGTCTGATCTAAAGGAGTGATCGCAGCCTTCGTTAAATTAAAACAAGTAATAAAATACAACACAGACAATAAATAAATCAGGCTATTCCAAGGTGACGAGAAATTTCGACAAAAACTGCAACCTCCCATAGTCTCCTGAGGGCAGGTGAGGGGGTGTGAGAGACCCAAGAGCACCAGACTACTTTCTGTCCCATCGCTGTCCTCAACCAAATGCCTGGCAGAAGATCTCTGCCTTATAAGCCCTCCAGAAAGGTAGTAAATCTCGCAGGGCATGGATGTTCTCAGGCAGAGAGTCCCACCAGGTAGAGGCCAGGGCCAAAAACCATGGTTTGTTTTCATTATGGTTAGCCTGCAAAAGCAGGATTCTGGTTGCAAACAGTCACTCAGGTGCTGGGTTCATTGCTCTGGAAAGGTGTTGTTGGGGAGTGGAGGAGGATACTGCGAGGGAAGAAGCCAGGGTGACTGCATTTGTACATTGTGCAAATCCTTAGTTAAAACTAATAGGCCAATTTAGAACTGTGCCTACAGATCCTAGTATGATGGACCTTAACTCACTAGTAAATGTAGCAGCCTGCATTCAGGCAATCTCATGAACCATAACCCATTCAATTGAATCATAGTTTCACACGTTCTCCTAACTGAGCCATAATTCTAGACAACCCAGATGGGATCCTGGGAAAAGCACATCCATGGGCTGAGACGCAGAAACAGACAAACAAAACCCAGCAATATTAAGAACTGCCAGTTTTATAACTTCGGTGGCTCGTAGTTAGCTTATGGGCTTGAGTTTTTTTAGTTCTTAGTGAACTTCTTGTTAACTACCTTGAACGCTTTAACTGAAAAGAGGGGGTATATACGTATTTTAATCAAGGAATACATTTGTCTCCTTCCCTCCTGCTCTTCCCAGCCCCACTCCAGGCTGCAATTGCACAGTTCAAGTCAGCAGCTGCCGGCCTCGATCAGCGCATTGCAAGCTTGCAGGAAGAAGACTCTCCCAGGTCAGCAGCCTCCCTTCCTCAATAATGTTCTAGCAGGGGTGTCAAACATAAGGCCCAGGGGCCAGAACCGGCCCGTCCAGGGCTCTTATGCAGCCCACGAGCATAAGGTTCCCAAGTCCCCCCGGGGGGCAGCCTCAGCAGCCAGCTCTCCGCTGGCCCGGATTGAGCCGCCGGTGGGAACCCCACCCTCAAATTGCCGGGCTCCGAAGACATGCCCAGCGCGATGATGTCACCCGGAGGGACATCATCAATTTGAGGGAAAACTCTATGGTTTTCCCTCGAATTATAGAGGTTCCGCCCCAACATCCTGGACGCGATAACATCACTTCCGGGTGATGTCATTGCGGCACATCCGCAGGAAGACTCCCAGGCAGCGACAGATTCCCCCCCCACACTACAATCAAGGTAGGACTTGGCAACCCTATGCGAGCAACTGGTGCAAGGGAGGGAACAGGAGACTGCTCGGGGAAGGGAATGCGTGGAGCCACTCCAATTGCAGCTTCAGCATGGCAGAACAACCTCGTCTGCAACAGTCAAGCAGCATGGGAGTGTCTGCCCAGTGTTGCACCGCTGGCTCTCCAATCCACCCATGTGAGTTTTCCTTTGCACTCCCCATCCCAGCCCATGGGGACGTGCAGTGAGGATACACCAACTCAGATACTCCAGTATCTGGCATTATGTTTTATGGCTCATGGGATTATACCCAGTATTGTTGATGGAAGAGTTTAGATACAGAAGGCCTAAGGTGTTTGTAGCTGGGCTAGGGTTGCCAGCCTCTGGCGGTCGGGGTGGGGGTGGGGGAGCTGGAAAGCTCCCAGGATTATAACTAACTTCGACTCTACAGAGAGCAGGTGCCCTAGACAAAAGTGCAGCTTCAGAGGGCAAACTCTATGGTACACCATAGATAAGGGGTACAGGCCCTGTGGGTGCAATGGTGCCCACTGACACCTTCCCTGGTGCCTTCCAGGTGTTTTTTTGGAAAGTGGGTGGGGCTTGTGCCCAGCAGGGCTTCGGATTTGCCACTGGAGACCTGATTGCCTGAACAGGTTTTTTTAAAAACTACAAACGGAACCAAAAAGGGTTCAGGAGCAAACAATTGCTTCGGCAGCTACCATCACAGCGCGAGGTTCTTTACTGTACGTCTGAAAGCAAGCTATGTGCATACAGGAAAATATTTCAAAACAATGTGTTCATTTCAGAAGGCAACAGAGATTCCGCCTGAAATGTTGAAGAGTTGCTATTAGAGTGATGCATGACCTCACTCCCTGACTTGGTGTGGTTGGCTCCGTCTCCTGTGGCAGCCATTTTGTTGTTGGGCACACCCTCCTGCCTCAGAATTACAAAGGTGCCCCCAGGCTCAGAAACGTTGGGGACCCTCGCCATGGATTCTAGGTGAAATACAAATTCCCTTTTCTGCAGGTCCCACTCCCAGATTTCCAGGAATCTCCTAGGCTGGAGTTGGCAACCCTAGGCTGGGAAGAAATTTGAATGGGGAATCTCTGCGAGCATGGCTCAGTCTCTTAAGCTCTAAAAACGTGTGCCATGCTGCAAGAAATTCAGTGTGCTGATCAGAACAAGACTCGGGATTGAGTACAGGCTGAACGAGTTCCCAGTGTGATTTTCAGATACAAGTAAATCCTATAAAAACCAGCCGGTGTCAAACATTGCCTTGGGGAGGTAATTAATCAGCAGCTTTGTAAATTAACTTGGCCTTCACTGGCCATCTAGAATTGCTCCACAAGGCAATGAGAGAATGGGCAATGACGTTCAGTGTGTACATGCAAAGTGACGCATGTTGGGACAAAAATTGATGAATCCCAGTTTCGCACAGAAACTGGATTAGTGGCAATAGACCAAGAAAAAATGCCTTGGGATTTTGGTGGATAGCCCAGTGAAAATGCCAAATCAGTTTGTGGGGGAAATACAGAAAGGCAAATTCTATAGCAGGGATCATCAGGAAAGGGATTGTGAATAAAATACCCGAATTTGTAAACACCCTTATACAAGTCCTTGATGTAACCTTATTTGGAATACTGTGTACAGTTCTGTTGCTGCAAAAAAGGATATTGAAGAGCTGGGGAAAGTGCAGAAAAGTGCAACCAAAATTATCATGGGATTAGAATGCCTTTCCTATGAGGCAAGGCTAAAGCATCTGGGGCTTTGTATTTGGGGAAAAGAAGCTATTGAGGGGTGACATAATGACAGGTCTACAAAATATTCATAGTATTGGATAGAGGTAAACTTTTTTGTCATTCCTCTAGTACTAGAACCTATTGGGAGGATCACTCCATGACTGGCCGTAGGTTCAAGACAGACAAGAGGGTGTGGTACTTCACACAGTTGGACTGTGGAACTTCCTGCCACAAGATGTGGTGATGGTCACTGGCAAAAATGGATTTAAAAGGAGATTGAACAGATTTTTAGAAGATTAGATCTATTGTTGTCTGTTAGCCATGATAACCAGTGTTAAGAGATTTTATTTTTATAATGGCTTCTAAATTGCACGCCTATGTTGGCTTGATCCTACCCCCTCCTTGTAAACCTGTTCATTGATCTGCTGATCGCTAAGCAACTGTATTTCAGTCAAGAGTCTGTTCCATCCCTATATCTCCCATGAAATATATGTCGAGGGCATGGTTTATCTTTCTCTCTAGATTCGAAGGAATGTAAGATGTACTCTGAAAGGAGGATAAAAATGAATTTTGTTTAAGGACAGAATTGGTGAACTTTCTTTTGGAATTCTAGTCCCCGACCTTTTGTCTGTTTTATCCTATAAAAAAAGAACTTAGAATCTTGTTCAGTATGCCAGCTTGATCTTTTTCTTGCATCCAACGATCATCTTATTAAAACTGCATGCTCTGGTAGCCTAAAGTCTTGAGTGATCCTTTTTCTGTCCCAGATAGAACTCAGGAAAAGGGGGGATTGTATTAGGATTTTGAAAACTCCCTTAACACCGAAATAGGAACTCCACATTCAGAACCAAATGCACTGAGCAGGTGAAGGCTGTTCCCGGCAGGCCCAGCTTATGAACTTTGTTGTGGCATCTGACTGGCCACTGTTGGAAACAGGATTTTATTTATTTATTTATTTATTTAATTCAATTTCTAGGCCGCTCTCCCCGCACAGCAGGCTCAATGCTGGACTAGCTGTACCATTGGTCTGATCCAGTAGGGTTACTCTTACATTTGTACCTCTGTGCACTTTGCTAGGGGCTGGGAGGCTCAAGAAACTTCTGGGCCAGCCCTCTTCCCCCTCCCCCTAACCTGCTCTCTCTCTCAACAGTCCCCTCCATGTACGGACGGTGAATGATCAGCTGATGCTGCTAGAAAGGGCATTCCTGAACCCCAGGGCCTTCCCCGACGAATATTACTACAGGTAAATGGATCAATAATCCACTTTCCCGGGGCACTCTGTGTTGGAGCCTGAGGATTTTTTCCGTGAATGGCCCTGGCACAAGATGCCTTTCCCTGCCCCCGAGGGGCTCACAGAGGTGCCTTGCTTCAAGGGAAAGGGACCCCATTCATGTGCAATAGATCTCTGGGATCTAATCCAGTCATACAGGATCCTGCACCTATTGTTCAAGGGCCTAATTTAAGACATCTTCTGTACTTTCCCTGCTTTGCTTTACTGTGTTCTGTTGGCAGAAGCACTTTTCATAGGGTTGCCAGACTCCAGGTGGGGCAACTGTTACAACTGATCTCCAGAATATAGAGATCAGCTCCCCTGGAGAAAATGGGTGCTTTGGCGGGTGGACTCCATGGCCTTGTGCCCTGCTGACATCTCTGGCAACCCTCAGCTACACAGAGCCACGTTGAAATATTTCTCTCTTTGTTTGAGAAGTACACTTTTGGATAGGAAAGGGTAGAGACAGGATAGAGCACTAACTTACTAGCTAAGGATGGAATCAGATAGTGACAGGGCCATCTGCCTCATGGTTCCAAGAGAACACCTCTTGGAGTGTGCAAGGAGAGAGTGGGAGCTTCGTCTGCGAGAGTGCACAGAAGGAAGGAAATTGTCCCTGAGAACACAGTCGACATTCCAAAGGGGACAGTGGCGGAAGAGTAAACACAGGAAGGAAAGGCCAGCATGCCTCTCTAGCTATCTACTCTCTCTTGCCATGAAGTCTGGGGGCTGAGGCAGGGACATCGCACCTGGAACTTCCAGCAAGAACCTGCCCCTTCTCACTTCTGCCTTTTTCTCCCCACGCAGCCACATCATCATGGCCTCCAGATCATCTACCATCGCCACGTTCCCTGGCCTTGCTGATGCTTACTCCAGCGCCAAGGAGCAGGGCAACTGGGAGAATGTCCACCACCACTTGACAATCATCATCCAAGCAATAGAAAATGCTGCATCCATCCTTGAACCGGTGGACCAATAATGGCAATAACAGTAATAATGCTGGGCCTTTATTAAATGCTGTAGAGTGTTCAGTAGGAGTTACTTGTAACTTAATAACCCCTATTAGCTACGGTAAATGGAGAAGAAGAGGAGAGATTGAATTTATACCCCACCTTTCACTGCCCAAAGGAGTCTCAGAGGGGCTTACAATCCCTTTCCCTTCCCCTCCCCACAACAGACACCCTGTGAGGGAGGTGAGGCTGAGAGAGCTCTGTCGAGAACTGCCCTTGAGGTGACACCAGCAGCTGCATGAAGAGATTGGGGGAGTGGGGTCTGGCAAATAGTGGGGTGGAACTAGCCACTCTGCTTAGAGCGATTTGATGCCTTCATCCAGCCAAAGAAGCCACCCTCCCACTTAAGTGTCTTCCATCATTTCAAGCACATCAGACAGCCAGACTAGGATCTGGGAAACTCAGGTCTGAATCCCCATTCTACTGTAGAAGGAAGGGAGAACAAAGCCCCTTTGAAGGCTCCCATTGTGGACCTCAAACTGATACCTGTGGCAGAGCAGGCTGTCTCTGTCCTTCTCTTTCTTCAACACAGTGCAAAGAAGCAATAAGAACATGAGAGAAGCCAATGTTGGATCAGGCCAATGGCCCGCCCAGTCCAACACTCTGTCACACAGTGGCCAAAAATACCAGGTGCCCTCAGGAGGTCCAACAGTAGGGCCAGGACACTAGAAGCCCTCCCACTGTTGCCTCCCCACCCCCAAACACCAAGAATACAGAGCATCACTTGCCCCACTCGAGGGTTCCTATCTGAGGCTAATAGCCACTGATGGTGGGATCTCTCCTTCCCCCCATCCATTCTTTGTGATCTAGTGGCTTATACTGATGCCTAAGCAAAACTGTCTTTCACCCCTTGCATTCTGGCAGCATTTTAAATTTACCCTGCCATTTCTAAGAACATGGGGAAGGAAGAGAAGCCATCTAAAAAAAAAAGTTTATTATTTTTTAAAAAAGACAAAGCCTGGCCAATATCCATTTGTTAACAAAGTGCAGTGTGTGCTTCAAAATTTCACGTCCTTTTGATTGCTGTAATTTAGCAATATTTGTTTATTCCTGGGTCTGCCTTATTCATGGGGGGGGGGGGGACATTGGTGGGTCTATATTTTAAACATCAAAAGGGGCTCATAGGTAACGGGCGCTGAAATCTGTTCACCCTATTCCATCTATTTGTTACCTACCCTGACCCATCATCATATGTGACCAGTAATAATCTGACTCTCAAATAGCATTGCCAGCCTCCAGGTGGTGGCTGGAGACCTCCTGTGATTCCACCTGATCTCCAGGCAACAGAGGTCTGTTCACCTGGAGGAAATGGCCTCTTGGGAAGGTGGGCCTCTATGGCGCTATTCCCCACTGAAGTCCCTCCCCAACCCCCACCCTCCTCAGGCTGCCCAAATCTCCCAGCCCGTAGCCGGCAACTCTTCTCTTGAAAACTTATCCCCGGGAAATCTTGCTGGTCATTAAGGTGCTACTGGATTTGAATGTTGCTTTTTTATTTTACTTTACTTACTCTGCTTCGAGAGCCAGTTTGGTGTACTGGTTAAGTGCGTGGACTCTAATCTGGGAGAACTGGGTTTGATTCCCCACTCCTCCACTTGCACCTGGTTGGATGACCTTGGGCAAGCCATAGCTCTGTACCAGCTGTTCTCTCGAGGACAGCTTGGGAAAGCTCTCTCAGCCCCACCTACCTCATAGGGTGTCTGTTGTGGAGAGGGGAGGGGAAAGGAGTTTGTAAGCCGCTCTGAGACTCCCTTGGGGAGTGAAGGGCGGGGTATAAATCCAATCTCTTCTCTTTTCTTCTTCTTCTTCTACTGCAGACCAACACAGCTACCCACTTTTCACCGTTACACTACTGTTGCCCCTCCCCTCTCTTTAATGCCGTGAAGTATTTAATGGAGGAAAATGAGGACATGCTTGCAAGACTCTTGGTCTCATATTGTGAATCACTGCCTAAACTATTTTTTCTCAATGTGACATGTCATGGGAGTGTCTGCGTCACAAATCAGGATTGCCAGCAGGTCTGGAAAAGAACCTCCTGTCTCTTGTACAAACGCTCATTGTGGGGGAATGGGCAGCATGGAGGGAAACCGCCTCCCAAGGTAAATAGCATCCCCAGGTAAATTAAGTCTCAATTAAAGGGGCTGGCTGTTCTTTTCTCCAGTCAGCTGGCAATCCTAACCCAGGCTTAAAGAACAATGGTCCTTGACTATGCTTAAGGGGGACTCAGCAGCCCCCACCCTGTGAAATCACCAGTGATTGCCCGTGCGCAAACAGCTAACTATGACTGGAGCTGCCAGCAACTGCTTTGAATAAAAGAAAAATGGGGAGTTGGGGAACATGTCCACCAACTGAGTATCATACAGTCTGTCACAGTCTCTCATGAGACACACAGTAGGTGCAAACTGGTAATTTCCAGGACAATTCTGGGCACATTCACTCAGAAATTAAGTACCATTCTATCCCCCAGTAAATGTTCATAGATTTGCATGCAGAGAACACTCAAAATACCTGAATAAAGGGATTGTACAGGTTGCTTGTGGGGCGGGGGGAAGAAAGAAGTGAAGAAGGGGTATTGCAGTTGGAGTAGTTCAAGCACTTGGTTGCTCAGATGCAGGTACACACCCTCCGCTGGGGGCACCCCAAAGCTGCCAGGTCTCAGGGGGCACCCCAGCCAGCTCTCAGCAGCAGCAGCCAGTCTGAGCCACAAAGTTGCCCGGGCACTGCCACTGCCAGGGCTGTCCTGAGAGATGAGAAACTGCTGTTGGGAGGCAGGGTTGCCACTTTTCGGCTTCTGTGCATTGAACTGAAAGGTCTTGTGATCAGGCAGAGTCTGAATTCAGCAACTTCTAGAGCTAGGATTTAGTGTAAAAATCCTCCCTTTCAGAGGTATGCCCTTGTGTGTGTGCATTCCTGCCTTAAAATGTGGCTGCTGCAACTTCCTGGTGGGGTCTGGAGATATCTCAGAATTGCAACTGGTCTCCAAACCAAAGAGACCAGTTCCCCTGGAGAAAATGGCTGCTTCAGAGGGTGGACTCCATGGCACACCTTGCTGAGGTCCCTCTCCTCCCAAAACTCCACCCACCCCAAAATTGCTCTGAATTTCCCAACATGTAGTTGGCAACTCTAGCTACAAAAGTTTCTGTAGCTCCCCCACCACGTGCCAACTCTGTGGATAGCCCTGACTAACTGGCTTCCCTCAACCGTTTCTAGCAGGAAGCGTGCACCATGCACAAAGGGGCCTAACATGACGCTGGGACGCTGCCCTACTGTCCGTACAACACCATGCCTGTATCACCACTCAGGAAGCACAATTACAGTCATGGGGGGACTGCTAGCAACCTCCCTTTGTCCTTTGCTGCTCTCAGTGCCTGTTGCTGTGCAAGATCAAAGTCCCCATGGAGCTGTCCCGGTAGGCGAAGGAGTGACAGTTCCAATGCATCTCCCTAGGAGGGGACCACCCCCACCCCCAAGTGTGTGGGGGAGCTGTGTAACATGCATCCACTTGCTGTTTGCTGCGACTTCAGAACTTTACTGGTTATTGCAGAGTCCAGTGGCACCTTTAAGACCAACAAAGTTTTGTTCAAGTTATAAGCTTTTGTGTACATGAATACTTCTTCAGATACACTGAAATGGAAGTTAACAGTCCATACATATAGGTAGCGGGTGAGCAGCAAATTAGCATAAGCATAATAAAAGGTATTTAACAGATGCAAGGACCAAACTGGAATAACAAGCTTAGTTTATATGGTCACCGTTTGTTTGAGTTTAATTGCTGGTCTCAAAGGTGCCCCTGGACTCAAACTTGGTTCTGCTGGTTCAGACCAACACAGCTACCCCACCTGAATTCACTGTCTGTTGTTCTCTTTCAAGGCAAGTGTGTGGAGGGTGGGCAAAAAGGTCACTTGGGAGGGAGCAGCCACTCTCAAAGCCATTCAAAGCACCCTCTCCCTCAATCTTCCAGTGCTGCTGTCATCATGTACTTATTCTTCCCTTGAAAGCTACTACAAGACCTTCCCTCCTCTTTCTCTTTCATGTGAAGGAGAAGGAAGTACACATACCTTTGTTCTGGATGAGAAAATTACATCACTAGCAGCCTTTCCCAACAGCCTCTTCATTTCCTCCTCTTGTACATCCTTTTGCTCTGGACAGGAGAGGGGTGTGCCCCACTGACTCTTTCCCTCTGCACCAGAGCAGCTATTTGCCTCTATTTGTAAGGGGTAACATTTTTATTTATTTATTGAGATTTATATCCCGCCCTCCCCGCCAAATGGCAGGCTCAGGGTGGCTAACAACAGGTAACAATACACATTAATATTTAAAACATTAAAACATATAAAAGTAGAAAACCTAATACAGATGGCGGTTCTTCAGTTTAGAGCATCAGAGTAGCGCCTAGATGTTAGCCACAAAAGACGGTCACACATACTGGCGGAGACAATCAGGGCCAGGGCCCAAGATGGAGCTATTGGCGGCCCCTATTTATAGGCCTGGTGGAAGAGCTCCGTTTTACAGGCCCTGCGGAACTGTAAAAGGTCCTGCAGGGCCCTGATGTTATCTGGGAGCTCATTCCACCAGCGCGGGGCCGCCACCGAAAAGGCCCTGGCCCTAGTAACCACCAGACGGGTCTCCTTTGGCCCCGGGAGGACCAAACGGTTTTGGGAACCAGACCGAAGTGCTCGCTGGGGAACATATGGGAAGAGGCGGTCCCTCAAGTAGATAGGTCCCAGGCCATATAGGGCTTTATAGGTAAGTACCAGCACCTTGAACTTTATCCGGCTTGATATAGGCAGCCAGTGCAGTGCTTTTAAAGCGGGCTGGATGTGCTCCCGTACATTGGGCGATTTGGCACCTGGCATTCGCTCCACCTTTTCTCAACTGGGAGGAAAAAGTGCAGCTCAAAACCACATTCAAATACCTTGGGGCAACACCAAACTGACTGCAAAGTCACCCCTGAATGGCCATAAATCTATGTAGAAGGTACCATAAAACCAGGTGATCAAAGGAAGCGAAAGCAGCATGCAGTGTGGAGGGTACCATAAAATCCAATGATCAGGGGTCCTTTCGTAAAAAAAGAGGTGCAGGAGCTCATTAGCATAACTTATTTGCATATGCCACACCCCCTGACGTCACCGGAAGTGTCATAAGGCCACACATCCCTGACGTCAGGTGTGTCAGAAGGCAAGAAGGGAGGGAGGGGGAAGGAAGGAAAGGAACAGGAAGGGAGGGAGGGAGGTGGGGGAGAGAGAGAAGAAAGAAAAAGGAAGGAAGGAGGGAGGAAGAAAGAAGGGAGGAAGGGGGGAAGGAAGGAAAAAAGAAAAGAACAGTAAGGTAGGTAGGAAGGTGGGGGGGAGAGAGAGAAGGAAGAGAGGGAGGGGGGAGAGAGGGAGGAAGGAAGGGAGAGTGGAAGGACGGGGAAAGGAAGGAACAGGAAGGTAGGTAGGCAGGCGGGGGAGAGAGAAGGAAGGAAGGAAGGAAGGAACAGGAAGGTAGGTAGGTAGGTGGGGAGAGAGAGAGAAGGAAGGGAGAGGGGAAGGAACAGGTAGGTAGGTAGGTGGGGAGAGAGAGAGAGAAGGAAAGAAGGAGGGAAGGGGAAGGAAGGGGGAAAGGAAGGAACAGGAAGGTAGGTAGGTAGGTGGGGGGAGAGAGGGAAGGAAGGAAGGAAGGGGGGAGAGAGGGAGGAAGGAAGGAAGGGAGAGGGGAAGGACGGGGAAAGGAAGGAACAGGAAGGTAGGTAGGTGGAGGAGAGAGAGAGAAGAAAGGAAGGAAGGGAGAGGGGAAGGAGTAGGTAGGTAGGTAGGTGGGGAGAGAGAGAGAAGGAAGGAAGGGAGAGGGGAAGGAACAGGTAGGTAGGTAGGTAGGTGGGGAGAGAGAGAGAGAAGGAAGGAAGGGAGAGGGGAAGGAACAGGTAGGTAGGTAGGTGGGGAGAGAGAGAAGGAAGGAAGGAAGGGGAAGGAAGGGGGAAAGGAAGGAACAGGAAGGTAGGTAGGTAGGTAGGTGGGGGGGAGAAAGAGAGAAGGAAGGGAGGGAGGGAGTATTGAGGGGGGGAGGAAGGGAGCTCCCCGGGGCTCGCGGCGCTCTGCCGCGACCCCAGGAGCAGTGGGAGGCGGGAGGGACAGGGCTTCTCTTGAGGGGGCGGGGGGGAGGAAGGGAGCTCCCCGGGGCTCGCGGCGCTCTGCCGCGACCCCGGGAGCAGTGGGAGGGGGGAGGGACAGCAGTGGGAGGGGGGTGGGACAGAGCGCCGCCGGCCCCAGGAGTATTGGGGGGGGGAGGAAGGGAGCTCCCCGGGGCTCGCGGCGCTCTGCCGCAACCCCGGGAGCAGTGGGAGGCGGGAGGGACAGGGCTTCTCTTGAGGGGGCGGGGGGGGGAGGAAGGGAGCTCCCCGGGGCTCCCGGGAGCAGTGGGAGGGGGGAGGGACAGGGCTTCTCTTGAGGGGGCGGGGGGGGGAGGAAGGGAGCTCCCCGGGGCTCGCGGTGCTCCCGGGAGCAGTGGGAGGGGGGGAGGGACAGGGCTTCTCTTGAGGGGGCGGGGGGGGAGGAAGGGAGCTCCCCGGGGCTCGCGGCGCTCTGCCGCGACCCCGGGAGCAGTGGGAGGGGGGAGGGACAGGGCTTCTCTTGAGGGGGCGGGGGGGAGGAAGGGAGCTCCCCGGGGCTCGTGGCGCTCTGCCGCGACCCCGGGAGCAGTGGGAGGGGGGAGGGACAGGGCTTCTCTTGAGGGGGTGGGGGGGAAGGAAGGGAGCTCCCCGGGGCTCGCGGCGCTCTGCCGCGACCCCGGGAGCAGTGGGAGGGGGGAGGGACAGGGCTTCTCTTGAGGGGGCGGGGGGAGGAAGGGAGCTCCCCGGGCCTCGCGGCGCTCTGCCGCGACCCCGGGAGCAGTGGGAGGGGGGAGGGACAGGGCTTCTCTTGAGGGGGCGGGGGGAGGAAGGGAGCTCCCCGGGCCTCGCGGCGCTCTGCCGCGACCCTGGGAGCAGTGTGAGGGGGGAGGGACAGGGCTTCTCTTGAAAGGGCGGGGGGGAGGAAGGGAGCTCCCCAGGGCTCGCGGTGCTCTGCCGCGACCCCGGGAGCAGTGGGAGGGGGGAGGGACAGGGCTTCTCCTTCCTTGGGCCGGCCGAGCGCCGCCGGCCCCAGGAGCATTGAGGGGGGGGGGAGGAAGGGAGCTCCCCGGGGCTCGCGGCGCTCTGCCGCGACCCCGGGAGCAGTGGGAGGGGGGAGGGACAGGGCTTCTCTTTCCTGGGGCCGGCGGAGCACCACCGACCCCAGGAGTATTCAGGAGGCGAGGGGGAGGAAGGGAGCATTGAGGGGGGGCGGGGCTGTGTTAAGTGCCCGCCCCCTGCCTCCTCTCTCCCGGAGCGGCGCTCCGGCGCGCCCCGGCCCCAACGGAGCCCTGCCAATGATCAAAGGAAGTGAAAGCATGCAATACAGAAGGGAATTTCTATTCCAACGTGGGTTTGGTAACAACAGAAGGAGAAGCCAGTGCAGAATCGCCCATTGAGTTAACTGTATTCCCCGCCCCTCCTGCAGATCAAGTTACAGTTCTGAGTTGGGGGTGGGGGGAGGCTCGCATTGGGAGATCAGCAGAGGAAAGGTTTCCCCAACTGAGCTCTGCAGACCAGCTCTGAAGACACTAAGCCACTGTTTTTGTGACTGGCTCCACCCATCAAGCCACTGCTTCGTGACTGACGGCTCTCAAGTCTTCTGGGAAAAAAAATTAAGAAGCTCCCGGAAATACTAAATCTGGCCTCCCTTGCTCTGCAGCCAAATCTCCATGAGTTTGGGGGTTTGGTAGCTGGGAACATTTCTTATACTCTGCTTGTCACTGCCCGCCCCTGGCTTTGGCAAGCAATTCACACCTGGAAGTCCTGATCTGACGGCCCAGGTCTGCATAGGGATGGGCTTGCAAAGAAGAGAAGACACCTCCCCCCAGCATGGCTGCCTCAGGGAAGGGTTAAGTTTCTACCCTGCGATATATATATATATATTTGTTGGCTTCGGTTCAAACAAGCTGCTAGCCAGGGTGCTGAAGGAGGAGCGGCCATAAAGAGGGCCAATGGAAGGGGGCATCTGACCTGGCCCTCAAGCTGATGGGGCTCCCTCGAATTTCAACATTTGTTAGGGTTGGGGGGGCATTGGGTAAGTTTCACAACTTATGTGTGTTATGTGTTGGCATTTTAATTTTTGTTACAGCTAAGGGCCTTGAATGCTGGAATGACATAGTTCTCTCTGATTCCCCAGATGGCCTTTTTATTGAGATCCCAAGGAGGTGGCAGTGAAAGGCCCCTCCCTCCAATTCTGGGAGTTCCTAGCACCATACACCTCAGCCAAGGGAACAACCAAAGTCAACACACATGCAAACTGCCTTTCTGCAGGATGTAGGAGGGGGCAAACCAGCATGGTATAGTGGTTAAGAGTCCTGGACTAGTATCTTGGAGACTCAGATTCAAATCCCCACTCATGCCATGGAAGCTTGCTGGGGGACCTTGGGTCAGTCACAGTTTCTCAGCCTAACATACCTCACAGGGTTGTTGTGAGGATAGAATGGAAGACAGGAGAATGATGTAAGCCACTTTGAGTCCCCACTGGGGAGAAAGGCGGGGTATAAATGAATAAAATAAATAAAAGGAATTGTCCAGCAGGGTCTTCGTCACCTCATTCTGCTTTATCATATAATCCAGCTCCTAGAATTGATCCAGCCCACATGTGATCATGTGAGTGGAAGAGACAAGAATGTAAAACAGGGGACATACAATGGATTGGTAATGCTTGAGAAAGTTAATTTTATTTTTCTATTTCAAAGTGAGCCAATGGGACCAAGAGAAACAGGGTGGGTGGGAAATGGGGAAATCGAAGAGGGGGGTTTGAGAAGAAGACGGATTATCCCTTTGCAATGGGAGACCTTCCAGGCTGGCACTTAACAGATAGCATACATAGCCCAGTGGTTGCTTTTCTACTTGCAACATCCCCGCCCCCCAGCAACACTTGGCCTTCAGGATCCAGAGACGACAGAGAATTTTCAGTAATGGTTTTCATGCTGCTCACCATATGGCACACAATCGTAAGCAATGACATGATTTTGCCATAAGTTCCTCCTTGCATCCTTAAACAATGTGAAGGTGCACTCCTCTATCTGCAAAGAGCCAAGGGTGGGGTGGGGGACAAAGAAACAAGGAAGACAGTGAGAGTGACTCCGGGCTAAAAACCAAGCTGCCATTTCTCTTCCTGGGGTTCTGATCGCATGACAGCAAAGTGGATTCTGCTGAGCAAGCACAGCCACTGATGCTAGCTGTGGCATTCCAAATCCAGAAATGATCCACTTTTATCATTTAAGAACCTTTTTTAAAAAATGACCCCTTAAAGATGGATCTTCAAAGTCTGAAAGTACTGCGAGCTCTTTAATTTGTTTGATTGTTTTGATTGTTTTAAACTACTTAAATGTTTTATGTTGACCAGGTACACTGTACCAATTTTGTAAGCCGCCCTGAGCCCACTTGCGGGGAGGGTGGGGGTAGAAATGTGATAAAATCAATCAATCAATCAATCAATCAATAGTGCAATGCCATAGCATCATTGTTCAGAAATCAGGAGCACCCTACCAGTTCTGGGGGCAAATTTTATGGGGTTCCTTAATTCTCTTCCTGATGTCCAGGAGAAACAAAAGCAGATTTGCTTAATGACTAATTGGGCATGTCTCTGGCTTAGGAGAAGCAGTGATGTTGTTTTGGAGGAGAGGGGGAAATAATTTCTGTGATCAGATGAGACTGAAGACCAGAGAGCACAGCCTGTGGGAGAGGAGTGATCGGATCAGCCAGTTGTTTTCTGTATAACTCTTGGGCGCAGGACTGGCTGGACAGAGGGTTTGCCCTGCAGTAGGGGGCTAGCCCTTTTCCCTATGCCATTTCCTCTGCAGAAATCACCTCCCAAATGCTATCTATGGGGGAAATACAAGTATAATATGAGAACATAAGTCAACATCCCTGTTTTTGTTTTTGTTTGACAGGAAAAAGCCAGCATTTGAAGACTATACCTATTAGGAAAGTGTTTTACTCTGAAAGATACCGTTCCCCCCCCCCCCCAAGGTCTACATGCCACAAAATACATTTTCTGATAATCTATATCACCTATCACAAACACTTTTATTGTGACTAGATCCTGGACATCGAAAGAACTGTGTTAATCAAGCATGTATAATTCCCATATTTGGTTTTAATCACTGTACTACTGAAAGCTCTGTTGACTGTATAATAAAACGGTCCCTATCTCTTTTTTCTATTTTAGAAAAAATGACAAATCAGTTTCTGTAGGTAAATGACATGTGGGACTGTCCTGGGGTGGGGTGGTGGCGCCTCCCAGTATGCATAGTTCAGTGGTACAGCTGCTGCTTTGAACGCAAAAGGTTCCAGATTCAGTTCCTGGCATCTCTAAGCAAAGGCACACAGGAAGAAGAAGAGACTGGAGGCGTTTTCTCACTAGCTTTCCCCCGTGGGTTACACCGAAGCTAGCACCGGAGCTTCTGGTCAGTTTCCCACCATTTGCTCCGTACTCACAATTTCCTCCAGAGTATCACTGCACTGCTCTGGAGCTTCCCTGGAGCAAGAAAATCCTGTTCCTAGTGGTGTTTCCTGTTTACTCCGGTGGAGAAGCCTAGATGAGAACACACCCACTTGCCCGCCCTCCATGTGGCCTGCCCCGTGGTGGGCGTTTCTTGATTTTTTTTTTTAAATAAGCCCTCCTAACGTTATATCGAAATAAGGAGGCAGGGAGGCAAGATCCCACCGCGTTGGCGAGGTGGATTTGTCGTTTCTTGGTAGCAGGAGCCGGGCGCCATTGGCCCAAGAGCTCCCTGTGCTTGCTCCCAGGTAACTGCTGCCCTTTGTTTGGGCTTCCCCGGTAACAGCCCGTGCAGAGCTGGCGGTGGGTGCTTTCCTCTAGAAACCCGTGGAGAAGCCGCGGGAAGCAAGCGGGCGGGTGGGCTGGGGATGCAAGTCTTCCTTCCCGCTCCCTGTGTGCGGTCCTACGATCCTGAAGCATAACTTCCCCGCCTCTTTTTTTTTTTAAAGGCCCTTATAACGTTATAACATCATAATGAAATTTTGATGCAGCAAGGGAAGACGGCACAATTGTTGTCTTTTTATAATACACACACGTTCACATCTATTATGGGAGGGGGGGTTAATTTGCCGTTTCTTGGTAGCGTTCCATTGGCCATTTGGGAGCCGGGTGCCATCGGGCCCCAGCAGCAGCCCCTGCAGAGCAGGCTGGGCGCGCTTCTTTGCAGAAAAGTCTCAGAAATGGGTTGAACTGTTTTCTAGGGGCTATAACTATTCCTGCAGAGCGGGGAGACTGGTCTGCGTGTCATGCTGCTCCTCCTCAGCTGCCGCCGCCACCACCACCTTTTATTTAATTTTTTTTTTACTTTACACGGGCCAGCTGACGCCATGTTGCCCATCCTCCATTTTTTTGCCTTGATCGGGTTAAGCACACGACATTTCAGTTCACCACCCCCTAGAATCAGGTTCGACTGGCTTTCAAGCAAGGGAAACCTTTACCTTACTGCGGTCTAGTACCTTCCGTACCAGGGCCAGGCTGTCAGCTGTAGTGGGGTGAAAGATTGAAGTGCTGGAGGGCTCCTGAAATACCTGAAAGCTGAGGGGCCCAGCCATGGGTTAATACGGCCACAGCCCAAGTAATAGCGGGGCTTGTTTGCTGCTTACCTCTTGTTCAGATCCTGACGGCACCTCGCACTTTTTCTGTTCTGTTTCTAAGGGATTGTTCATCATCTCATCATCGTCATAATATTCGTATTGTTGCCTGATTAGAGCCTCCCCTTCTTCCTTCGTGCAGCTGGTTTTCACCAACAAAAGTTTGACATAGATCGTTGTCCCAATTGCTTTCTGGAAGGGAAGAAGAGGAAACCTCTTTCAACGTTTGGATGCTCATTGCCCCAGGTATTACGGACAGGGACCCAGAGGGTGGGTAGTGAGTACAGAAGGGTGTATTTTGGTTTATTTGTTTGAGCTTAATTGGAGCGACAGAACCCAGTTTCTCAAGTCTTGGAATGTGGAAAGCAAGAGATACGTAAGCACTCCTGAGCCTAATCAGGGAGGCCTTCCCTCACCACTTAAGTCCCTCTCATGCCTGGCTTAAGGATCCAGACCAGAGGATGTGGTTTCAAAGGGTGGCCCATTCGGCATCTAGCATTCGCTCTGTTGTTTTACCAAACTCACACTGGAACCGAAAAAGACGTGGCTCAAAACCGCATTCAAAAATACCCCTGGGGCCAATGCTGTGCTGACTGCAGAGTCACCCCCAAATGGCCATAAAACAGTCACAAATCTATGCAGACAGTACCATAAAACCGAGAGATCAAAGGAAGTGAAACCAGCATGCAGTGTGAAGGCTATAATAAAATCCAACAATCAAAGAAAGTGAAAGTGGCCTGCAATGTAGAGAGAAATTTCTGTTCCAGTGTGGGTTTGGCAAAACAGTGGAGCAAATGCTAGATGCAGAATGGGCCAATGTCTCATCTTTGGCCCCTTATCTTTTGGAAAGCGAGCGCTGCCTTCAGTTCTTCTGCTGCCTTTCACATTCAAGGCTGGCAGTTATAAGAGACAAACTGCCCATCTGGGCTTGTCCATCGCCCCATCTCCCTGGGGTTCTCACGGCCCCTCCTTCCATTACCTTAACTTTTACGTTTCCATTCTCATATGGCGTGTAAATATAATTGCTTTTCTGGTTATAGTGCCGCAGAACAATTTGCTTCAAGCGCTGTATTATATAACCGGAAGGATTATCACGGTCATTCTCTAGCCGTTTTCTCATCTCCTTTCCTTTTCTCTCTAGTTCTTTATCTGAGGGACCGAATAGCATCTGGATCTCTTCGGAGGTCAGTGGCCGTCCAAACGGATCCTCCACAAAGGGATCCACTGATTCTCCTGACAGCGGCTCCTCTGGCTCTTCTGCTTCTGGCACCAGCTCCTCTGGTTCTTGCGGTACTGCCACCGGCTCCTCTGGTTCTTGCGATACTGCCACCGGCTCCTCTGACTCAGCTAAAGGGGGCTCCTCCGCAGAATCCGCGTCTCCAAAGACCGGCTGGCCCAGTAGGAGAGCCCAGCCAAGGAGCAGCTGCCAGCACACCCGGGAACCCAGCATGGTGGCAGCAGGGAAAGGGATTCCGAGATTGCCCAGCCGGAGGGAGAACCCCTGCTGATATAGGTCCCAAGAAGCTGGGAGACCCCGCCCATGTGCTGGGAGACTCCTGCCTCCTGCAAGACCCGCCCAGATGGCAAGGACATCGGGAAGGAGGCTAAGGAGCTGTGCACATCACATATCCACGTGGCAGAGAAAGGATGAGCACATTACAGCTGGGGGGGCGGTATTTCAGGTCCAAACAACA
This sequence comes from Lepidodactylus listeri, assembly GCA_029233225.1. Taxonomy (NCBI): domain Eukaryota; kingdom Metazoa; phylum Chordata; class Lepidosauria; order Squamata; family Gekkonidae; genus Lepidodactylus; species Lepidodactylus listeri. Next base: position 141,988,205 of record JARCFY010000003.1, read on the forward strand.
GCATCGTGGGGAGAAGCTGCCCCTCCCCAGTAGCTGCTGTCCTAATCCAAATAAGGCCCGTACACAGAGTCCGGCCCTAGCATTTTTGGTGCTCTAGGCAAAAATGTGACACCCCCCTGCCCCGTTCAATAGCGAGGAAAATGACAAATCTAAAATGAATATTAACATTTATTTACTTAGCATTAAAAATGAACAATATACAGAAGAAGAAGAGGAGGAGGAGGAGGAGGAGGAGATTGGATTTATACCCTGCCCTTCACTACCAGAAGGAGTCTCAGAGTGGTTTACAATCTCCTTTCCCTTCCCCTCTTCACAACAGAGGTGGGCGGTGCTGAGAGAGCTCTCCTGAGAACTGCCCTTGAGAGAACAGCTGTGAAAGAACTTGTAACTGACCCAAGGTCACACCAGCATCTGCATGTGAAGAAGTGGGGAATCAAACCCGGTCCCCACTATCATAGCCTTTTTGGTGCTGGGATTGTGAGAGTCTCCTGCTCATGTCCCAAGACTTCTTTTACTGCTGGCACGGAAAGGCTCCCCAAAGAATGGGACCCCATTGAAGGGACTCTCCTGCCACAGATGATCACTATACTGTCCTTGCTTTGCCTGACCTGGCAGGTTGATTTGGCTCCTCTGGACATGCTGACAGTTTCCCAGTTTTGCATTTTTATGTCAGACTTGCCTCCTTGCCCTGGTCTTTTCTACTGTGCGTCTTCTCTTCCCCCCTCGACAGTTTTGTTTCCCATTTGAAGAGGGGTTGCCAGGTCTTCCCTGGCCACTGGTGGGTGGTGTGGGCATCGGGTTGCCAGCTCCAGTTTGGGGAAATCCTGGAAATTTGGGGATGGAGCCTGGGGAGGGGAGGACAGGGACCTCAGTGGGGTACAATGCCAGAGAGTCCCCCCTCCAAAGCATCCCTTTTCTCCAGGAGAACTGATCTCTGCAGTCTGGAAATGAGCTGTAATTCCAGGGAATCCCCAGGTCCCACCTGGAGGCTGGCATCCCTAATCAGAAGCCAAGTGGGTTCTTTGGAGAAGGAGGCTAAACAGCGTTTCCAGTAAATCAACAACTGCTCCACCACACTAGCTTGATAAATAAATGTTATTATTAAGTCAGTGTGTGGATGAGGGGGGAACCAAGCCTCAGGGTCAGGGTCTGAATTAAGCTTCCCAACCTCCAGGTGCAGCCTGGAGGTCTCCTAGATTTACAACCAATTTTCAGATTACAGAGATCAGCTGCCCTGGAGAAAATGGCAGCTTTTGAAAGTGAACTCTTTTTTTTAACTTCCCTGCTGAGCTCCCTCCCCTCACCAAACAATACCCACCCCAGGCTCTGCCCCCAAATCTCCAGGAATGTCCCAAGCTGGAGATGGCAATCCTACCAAATGCCCCTGCCCTACCCCCCCTGCCCCCCTGGCCTGGCACTCATGGCAGCGGTTGGAGTGCAGATGCTTCAGCCAGAAAATGCCTGGGCACAGTGTGAGGGGCGACGCTTCAGCCCAGAAACCTTGGTCTTGCCGATGCCTTCCCCCGTGGCATTGTCTCAGCCTCCTTTCCACTGCTTGTAGCCATGCCCTTCCCCTCAGTTTGGTGTAGTGGTTAAGTGTGCGGACTCTAATCTGGGAGAACCGGGTTTGATTCCCCACTTCTCCACATGCAGCTGCTGGATGACCTTGGGCAAGCCATAGTTCTGTCACAGCTGTCCCTGAAAGAGCAGTTTCTGTCAGAGCTCTCTCAGCCCCACCTACCTCACAGGGTGTCTGTTGTGGGGAGGGGAAGGGACAGGAGTTTGTAAGCTGCTCTGAGACTCCGAGTGAGTGAAGGGCGGGGTAGAAATCCAATCTCTTCTTCTTCTTCTTCTTCTTCTTCAGAAACTCCTAGTCAAGGGGTGTGGTGATTCACAGGAGTGCCAGGCATGTCAGTCAGAAAGTGGCCAGACACAGGGCAAGAAGCGATGCCTCAGACAGGTTGGGAACCTTGCACACTGCTGCCAGCCCTCACCTTCTCCCCACAGCATCTTCTCAGTCCCCACTACTTGCTGCCATGCCTGCCTGATATGATGGAAAAGTGAAAGGGATGAAGGAGGCGATGTGCTCTGGGAGGTGCATTGGTGTGGTGATGCCGCAGAAGGCTGATAATTGGCACCCCCTAGAGACCCGGCAATCGCCTGGGCCTGCCTAGTGAGTGGGCCACCCATACCAGCATGTGCTAAGGACTTGGGTTTCCATCATGGATCTCCCAGTCAATGCTTGTCGACAGTCCACAACTGCCATGTGGATTTTTAACAATGAATTGGTTCCTCTGACAATCCAGTACTCCTTCCGCTCCCTTATCTCTTGTGTGCCAGTGCTAGGGATGCCAGCCTCCAGGGGGGGCTGGAGATCTCCTGGAATTAAAAACTGATCTCCAGACTACAAAAAGCAGTTTCCCTGGAGAAAATGGCTGCTTTGGAGAGTGGAATCTATGGCATTATACCCTGCTGAGGTCCTTTCTCTCCCTAAACCCTGCCCCAATGGCTGTGAGAGCATGGCATCCCCATAGGTACAAGTGCAATTTTACTAGAATGCTTTTTAGACTAGAAGAAGGTACCTATATATGTAACCAAAAATTGATGCATTTTGATGCAGTTTTTAATATTTATAATCTGATTAAAGTTTTTAGAATATAATTTGAGCTCTTTTTTTTGTAACTAACATTTATATTCCCATATAGAAGTGTCGTCCCCCCCCCCCCCTTTCAACCTTTTTGGTTACCTATAATGCCATATGGACCAACTGCCAAAAGCCATTTTCTCCAGGGGAACTGATCTCTGTTGGATGGAGCACTACCTGGAGGTCGGCAGCCCAAACTGCCCCATATACTAGCACATGCCCGTTCCGTGGAATCAACACCCCTTTTCAAAAACCTTCAGGAAACTCGGAACTTTACACCTCAGCCAAGGCTCGACTTAGGAACCACTTTTCAATACCACCGCTGAAGAAACCTACCTGTGCACAGAAAGTAAAAGTGGGGGACTCATGTTGGAGGGGAAATCCCATTCCCTTCCCAAACCCACTTCCCACACTGTCTCCACGCCCTTCCAGTTCCCCCTGCCCCCATAGACCCAGTTCAACTGGACAAAATGGCTGCTTTGGAGGCTGGACTCCATGGCATTATATCACAATAATCTCCCTCCGCCCTGCAAACCCTGCCCTCCCCAGGATCCACTCACAAAATCTCCAGGCATTTCCCAACCTGGAGTTGGCAACCCTACCCTTGAAGGGAAACAGCAGAGCCCAGCCTGTTCGGGCGTAAACCAAAGCTGGCCTCTCTTTGAAGATCACCTGAACTTTTGCTTGGCTCTTGTGATGTTTGTAAATCGGGCACTGCTGATATGTGCTTGAATAATTCACCCGCATCAGCTCTTGCCAATGCAAACCCTCGTGAATCGCCCTCTTCACAATCAGAAGTTCTTGTTCATTGTTTTAAAGTATCTTGAAACTACGTGGCAGTGGTTGATGTAATTTGCACTCCGGGGAGATACGGCTGATGGCTTTGGCTGTCCTTGATTGTTTTTTTTTATAGTGCTTAATATCCCAGGTGACTTGGGAATCTCTTACCTTGTGGCCCTTTGCAGTTATCTTGAGAGGGAGACCACATAAGGCCTGGGGGCAGGAGAGGCAGTGTACTGTTGGCAGCCTTCAACCAATGCCAGGATGTGGGTACACTCAGCATCTAACTTTAGCCTGGGCTACACATGGAGCAGAATGAAAAAAATCTGAGAAGCACCTCAGCATAGGGATGCCAGTCCCCCAGTGCCACCAAGCCCTGCCCCACAGCTGTCTATCAGCTGGCCAGTGGAGGACTTTAGAAAGAGGAAGGCCCAAGTCATCTTGCTGGTGTCACACAGGAAGTGATATCATTATGCCAGTGATGTCTTGATGGGCAAAAACTCTACGGTAGAAGCAGTTTTTACCATAGTGTTTTCGTCCAAATACCAGAGCGTCACAGTGACATCGTAGCACGATGACATCACTTCTGGTACAATGCAGGCAATGTGGCCTGTGACTTCCTGTTTCTCCTGGTAACTCTCCACCATCCCCCCACCCCCCCGCGGTTGTCAGGAGGGACCTCTCAATCCTGCCTCAGCAGGATATAGTGCCATAAATTCTCACCCTCCAAAGCAGCAGTTTTCTCCAAGGGAACTGATCTCTGTATTCTGGAGATCAGTTGAATTCTGGGAGCTCTCCAGGCCCTACCTGGACATTAGCAGCCCCATCTTAAGGGAGGGGGTTTGATTCATTTTGTTTCCATTTACAATCTCTCTACTATGGGGGGGGGGGGGAGGTTGAACTACTTTGGGCTCACTCATTCCCATTGCTTAGATGTGTGTAAATCAGGGGGTTTCAGGATGTCTCTAGATTTCCCCATAGGGCTGCCAGCCCCCAGGTGGGGCCTGGGGATCCCCCGCTTTTACAACTGATCTCCAGCTGAGAGAGATCAGCTCCCCTGGAGAAAATGGCTGCTTTGAAGGGTGGACTCTATGGCACTGTACCATGCTGAGGCCCCTCCCCTCCCCTCCCTAAACCCCGCCCTCTCCTGGCTCCACCCCCAAAGTCTCCAGGTATTTTCCAACCCAGACTTGGCTACCCTATTTCCCCACCCCCAACAAAAGCTTTAAGTGATCAGAATAAACTGGGAAGTGGTGTTTTTCACACATCAAAACTGGCTGTTCTTCGCTGTAAAAAAATTATAGAACATTGTAAGTATAAATTGTAACTAAATCCCAGGTGTGCAGGGGTCCAGTTGGGATCATGGCACTTGGAGAGACAAAGCTTCAGTGTCTCCCACCCGTACTTTTTTCCTGACCTGAAATGTTCCCCGGAGCTAGTGAAATACATCCCAGATTCCCATATCGGGTGAAAGATTAAAGGTGAAGGCTCACCTCTCAAGGACAAATAAGGACACCTGATGACGTTATCCTATGCTCCAGCAGTAACCCAAAAGGGAACAGGAGGTGCTGGCTTATTAGGGCATAAACCAAAGCGGTCCCATCTTTTGTGACCACCTGAACTTTTGCTTGGCTCTTGGGATGTTTGTAAATTGGGTACGTCTGAGAAACTCAAGTAATGCGCCTTTATCAGTCCTTGCCAATAAAAAGCCTCATGAGTCACTCTCTTCAGAACTGGAGCTTCTTGTTAATTGTTTAATCATATCTTAAAACAACACTGTTGTCCTTGATATAATTTGCACTGCACATCTGATGCTCTATGGTTGGTTGAGCTACATTCAATAGCCTCTGTAGTCCTTGATCATTTTCAAGTATTTAATATGATTTCTCTTATCTTTGCTGGTCTTTGCAGCGTCTTTGTGAGAGAAGTCCCCCATGGAGGGCTTCAGTAGTTTGGAGGGGTTGCCAAGTCCTGTTTGAAGTGATGGCTACCCTATACAGAGACTGAGTTGGGGGGTGGGGGGAAGCTGGAAAGCTTAAGTTAGAGACATGCCCTGTGTTGAGGGACTGATGCAAAGGAGAAGTAGTCTTATACAATAATTGTGTGGTCAAGATGCAACCAATTTATGGTTTCCAATGCAAGAGCTAAGCAGAGATGGTTTGCCATGACCCGCCTCTGTGTAGCAGCTGGGGTCTTCCCTTGGTGGTCTTCCATCCAAGTCTTGGCCATGGCTGACCCTGCTTAACTTCCCTGCTCAGGCTAGTCTGGATTATTCAGGATGCTGAATCTCACATGCCCTCTGTTATTTCACAGAGGAAAGTGGGGACAGTACTGTGCCTGAGTGAATGAGTTATCAGTGGGGGCAGACTGGGAGGCAAGAGCCCCTGCCCCCCTCGGGAAATCACAAACTCTACGCCCCTGTCCCATGCATAATCTTGTAAATCTTGATCATGTCACCCCTCAGTCGTCGTTCCTCCAAGCTAAAGAGCCCCAAACACGTCAACCTTTCTTCATTTTATTTATTTGGTTGGTTGGTTGGTTATAGCCTGCCTTTCTCACTGAGACTGTAGGTGGGTTACCCAGCATAAAATAATACGATCAACTAGGATGATAGCATGAGATATCTAATAAACGTTGCAATAAGGACTAGGATTGCAAAATTTAGAAATAGTGCAAAAGTATTAGATGTGATATGTCAAGAAAAACTACGGTTGCCAGACCCCCGGTGGAGGCAGGGGTCCCGCTCCACCAGGCCCTGCACCCCAGCCACCAATCAGCTGGCTGGCAGCAGGGAATTAGCAGTAGAAAGAAGCAGGTCCAGGCCATGTTTCCAGCGTTGTACAAGAAGTGACATCATCACACCAGCAACTCCTAGGTGATACTCAGGTATTTGGGCAAAAACTCTATGGTAGAAGCCAGTTCTGAGTGTCACCCAGAAGTCACTGAGTGTCACCCAGAAGTCACTGGTGTGATGATGTCACTTCCTGTGTGACACTGGCAATGTGGCCTGGGCTTTTCCCTTTCTCCTGGTAAGTCTTCACCCATCCCCCAATGGTTGCCAGGAAGGACCTGGCAACTCTAAACAACACAGAGGATGGAACTGCAGAATTAGAGCACAATGCAGTGGGAACAGCATAATACAGGGATCCCCATGGTGCCTCTGGACACCATGACACCACCTTTCCTGGTGTCTTCCATGTGTTTTTAGAAAGTGGGTGGGACCCAGCTAGGCTTTTGCCCGGCAAGGCTTCTGATTGGCTGTTGAAGATTTGATGGGCTGTTCAGATTTTTAAAAATATTGGTTTGGCTGCAGCTGCCACCACTGCACAATAATCTTCACTGTGTGACTGAAAGTAAGCCATGGCAGCCATTTTGTGAAAGCCTTTTTGTGGCTGCACCTACCACCCTATGTAGAATTCCAAAGATGTCCACAGGCTCAAAAAGGTTGGGAACCCCTGGCATAATAAATACAACTAACAGATAATATATACTATACACAGTGGCACAGACTACTCCTGTTCCCTTTAGCAGCTTCCTGAGCCACTGGTTGAATGGATCCAACTTAGTGTAAGGCAACCAGAAGATCTAACCCATAGCGTTTGGCGCATGGTGTTCCCAATATTTGCTCCATTTGAACAGCTGGCACGCAGGATACCAACCATGGTGCACAGAAGGGGTTTCAGCCCCTCACCAGTTTTCCCTATTTGCAACTGCCCTCGCAGAATTGTAGTTTTTCAATGGGACAAATAGCACCCATGCCAAGTTATTTTGAGTTAGGGAAAAAAGTTTATAAATATTTTCTTTATAGTTAACCGCCTTTAAATATTTAATTGATTTCCAAATTTTTGACCATCTGCCTGTGTCTATGGTGAATCCAAAATCTTCCATCCATTTTATCATAACTTATTTATTTATTTATTTATTTATTTATTAATTATTTGATTTCTAGGCCGCTCTCCCCACATTTCGCAGGCTCAGAGCGGCTTATGCCTGGTGTACCAGGATACATATACATCACAACAGTTAAAAGTATAAACATACATAATTAAAAACAATAACAGTTTAAAGTGCTCAACAATCAATCAACAGATGGCGTCTCTCAGTTGAGCTAGGTGCCATATCCCAGTGGCAGATGGTAATATCAGCGGACAGACGTAGTAAAGATATTATAAGGGGGGAGGGGAAAAGAAGTGTGGTTATTTCTTTTTCTTGCATTTCATAATTTATAATTAGATTGTATATTTTTAATTAGTTTATTATCACTATTTAACCAAACACAGTCCAACTCATTTGGTTTCCCACAGAAACCGATCTTTTTGTCTTCTCTATACCTAGTTTGTAATTGGATGGTTTCCCACCAAGATAACTGAGTTCCCCACTCATTTCTTAATTGACTTTACGATTTAATATTTCCGTCTTTATCCAATAATTTTTCATAATTCAACAGCTTATTTTGATTTAATAGTGAAGGTTTAATAAAGGCCTCCAACGGAGACACCCATTTTGGTATATTTAAGTAAAAATTTTCCTTAATATATCCAGGGTTTTCATAAGTACAGCTCTAAGGGCATGGGTTGAAAAATTAGAATGTGTTTTTTGTTTATCGTACCATACGTACGCGTGCCACCCCATGTAAAGGTCATGCCCTTCTAAAGCTAGCACTCTTTGATTTTCTAACCTTATCCAATCTCTTATCCAAATTAAGGCTGCTGCTTTTCCATATATCTCCCAATTAGGCATTCCAGTTCCAATACATTTTGTCTTGGAATTCACTTCCACTAATGTTTCACCCTTCTAAACATCAGTTACCAGCAGCAGCCCTACAGGAACTTTAAGACCCTGATGTCTAAGGCCATGAGACTTTGGAGTGCAATGCTGTGAACTTGGGGGATATTTTTCCTTCTGAGCCTAACTTCGTTGTCGCTTTCTTCTGTTTTAATTAAATACGTGTTTTTTGCACTACCAAGATTTGTGTGCATTTGTTTGTAGGGGTGGCATTTAAAGCAGTTCAAAGAAGACCCCGGCTTCGTGGGGAGGGGCTTGGAGCAAGGGGGGGAGGAGGAGGAAGAAGATTTCCCCTCTTGTTATGAAATTCTTGTATGAAGCTTAATATCTGATGGATTTTGTATTCTGTATTTTATTGATTGGATTATTATTTAGTTGTGATTTGGGGGGGGGGGGAGGAGGAAATTGGATTTATACCTCGCCCTTCACTACCCAAAGGAATCTCAGGGCAGCTTACAATTTCCTTTCCCTTCTCTTCCCCTCTCCACAACAGACACCCTGTGAGGTAGGCCAAGAGAGCTCTTTCGAGAACTGCTCGTGAAAGAACAGCTCTGAAAGAACTTGTGGCTGGAAGTGAAGTAGCTCTATATGGGATTGCACTGTCATTAGGGCAGGCAGCGAAAGCCATTCAGATTAAGCCAAATTGTACACAGCAAAAGTCTGGTTGAGTCCGACAACCGTTTTATTGTATTTTGCAAATACAGCAGTAATTACAGTTGCCAACAGGCCTGGAGAAAAATGTCCTGTCCCTTGTAGTGGTTTAACGTGTGGAAATGGGAAGGTGGATTGGATTTTGTGGACTGGAGGTAAATCATGTCCCCTGATATTCCCTGTTGATCAAACTGATATTAAGACTTTTTTAAAGAAACAGGACATTTCCCCCCAGACCTGTTGGCAACCCTAGTGGCAGTATCAATATTTGTTTCTGAAGAATCTGAACCCTGGTTTTGTTCTCTGGCTGTTTTCCTTCCTGCCGTTGACATAGAGTTGTGCAAGCTTGTAGTCTTAATTTTTTCCCACCCGCCTTTGTTCAATAATGAGAATTAAAAGGAGGATGCTTGAGAAAGTTAATTTTATTTTTCTATTTCAAAGCAAATACATGTGACTAAGAGAAACAGGAGGGATAAGAAATCGGCTGGAGGCCGTGGCACGTCTCTGACAGGACATCTAGCAGATTGTGTTGAAGTGGTAGAAGGAAGGTGGCGAATCAAGTGGATGATAGTCTACTTGTATTCCATTAGCATCTCAGGGAAAAAGTCGAAGTGTCTTCTGAATTTCTCATCGAAAGGAGTGCACCTGTGTTCTATGACAACCGGTTCACCTGGGCTCCTTGCATTCTCAAAAAATGTGAACTTACAGTTCTTTATTTGAGACCAGCAGGAGTGCAGGGGAGGGACAAAACAAACAAAGAAGACTGTTAGGTTGGAGTCCGGGAGCACTTTAGAAGAACACTGTGTGAGCAACCGAGGGATGTTGCTGGGCTCATTTTGTAGCAGGAGCTCCTTTGCATATTAGGCCACACACCCCTAATGTAGCCAATCCTCCAAGAGCTCTTCTTACAGGGGCTACTGTAAGCTCTTGGAGGATTGGCTACACCAGGAGTGTGTGGCCTAATATGCAGAGGAGCTCCTGCTACGGAATGAGCCCTGTACTTGTTAAGGAACAGGCCCTTGTCAATATTTTGGGGGTTCTGACCACAACAGAGCAAACTCCATGACTTTATTGCGCAAGCACAGCAACTGAATGGCACAGCAAAGAGCAGTTTCCGTTACTGAAGAAACTTTTTAAAAATGATCCCTTAAAGTTGCTCATCACGTTGGCCTGGGAGATTAAAGCAACATCTAACAAAGCCAGACTTCCCAGAAGCTCTGGAGAACAAGTACTTAACCTCAGGGCATCCACTAAATAGCCCTTGACAATTGCCTGGGGCCCTAGACCTGGAGGGAAGCAAACCAGCTGTGGGATGCCCTGGAACCTGCCCACAGCGTTGGGGTATGCTGGGTAAGCAGCTGCCCCAGAGGCACCCCACGGGCCCCATTGGGTGGCTCCAGGAAGCCTGGTCGTTCTCTCCCTTGTGCCATCAGGGGGCCGGGGCGGGGAGCGTGGCTTTCTACCTCCTTCCCTCTGCCTCCCCTCTCCAGGGGGCAAGGAGTGTGGGCGGTTGCTTCGTTTCTCCCTCCACTGCCTCACCTCCATGCAGGGGGAAGCGAGAAGGCCAGGCAGCAGTTTCCCTGCAGCATGGCACATCTTGTCTCACAACCCTGCCTTGCCTAGCCATCGCATAGTGCCTCAAGGCAGCAAGAAGAGTAGGCTAGGGAAGCCAGGCCTGGGCTGGAAAATACCTGGAGACTTTGGGGGTGGATACAGGAGAGGGCAGGGTTTGGGGAGGGGAGGGGCCTCTCCTGTCATAGAGTCCACCCTTCAAAGCAGCCATTTTCTCCAGGGGAGCTGATCTCTGTCAGCTGGAGATCAGTTGCAAAAGCAGGAGATCTCCAGGCCCCACCTGGGGGCTGGCAACCCTAGGGTGGGCACAGCTTTCCACCACATTGAGGAGGGGGGCTGAAGAGGTGCACAGTGGCTTCTTAGCCAGAAGTGCTAAAGGGGAGTGCTAAAGGCCCTTTAGCTGGCTTAAACCTCCTCCCCCATGTCCAGCCAAAGCCAAAGCCAAAGCCAAAGCCAATAAGCAGGTTTGCATAATTCACTGAGTGTGCACACTTAAACTAAACAATAAGTTGTAAAGTTTTTTTTTTTTGGGGGGGGGGGGGACAGATGATTTTCTGTAGAAGTGTAACTGGGGACTGCTGGGCTCGAGATCAAGTTAGAGAATACCTGGAAGATTTATGATCAGATTTTCCAGTGGCCCTACAGGAAGGAGGAGGAAGATTTGTCCTGGGGGCTCTGTCATAAGGTCAGGAGGTTAACTGTTTCTCCTCCACTATTCCCGTCATAGAATCCCCCCTTCTTGTCTGAGTTGCTATTAGCTGCATATGGGACTAGGCCAGGTATAATCCCTGTTTAGGCATGATTTCAAAGTGACACAGGTGAGCCAGATGCCGTGCCAGCATCACTAATGTCTTAAGTCTCATTTAAAGGTTGCTTTAAATGTGATGCTGGCAACATGATCTCTGCCCCAGTGACCAAGGCAGGCAGGATAAGGCAGAGTAAGCTTGGCTGGCACCCTCAGTAGCTTCTAAACTCCTCAGCACCACAGACGGCGGCACCAAATAGACATCGGTGGGGAGTGGCTGGGAACTACCACTGGAAGGCCCTTGCTGCTGGTCAGTCTTGATTTGAGGCAGCTTCCTGTGTTATTTGGGGTGGCTATAAAACTCAGTGGCAAAGTCCATGCTTTGTACGCAAAAGCCCTTGGTTCCATCCTCAGCATTTCCAGTTAAAAGAAAACATAGCAAGCATGTCGAAACAGCATCACATGAAACTGCACATTGGGACAAAAAAAACCCCAACTTCAGGATTAGGCTAATGGGGTCTGAACTTGCTGAGACTGAGAGGGGAAAAGATCTTGGGGTCGTCGTGGATAGCTTGTCAACCCAGTGCGCTGCAGCAGTGAAAAAGGCAAACTCTATGATAGGAATTATTAGGAAAGGGGCTGAACATAAAATGGCCAGTATTGTAATGTCTCTGTATAGATCTATGGTGTGGCTTCATTTGGAATATTGTGTACAGCTCTGGTCACTATATCTAAAAAAAATAATAATCACAGAGCAGGAAAAAGTACAGAGGAGGGCAACCAACATGATTAGGAGGCTGGAGCACTTTCACTTTGAGGAAAGGCTGAAGACTTTTCGGTTTAGAAAAGAGACAACTAAAGGGGGGACATTATAGAGGTTTATAAAATTTTGCATGGGGTAGAGAGAGTTGGCAAAGAGAAAACTTTCTCCCTCTCCCCAAAATTATAGAACTCGAGGGCATCAAATGAAGCTGTTGGGCAACAGATTCAGACAAAAGGAAATACTTCTTTAAACAGAGGGTGATAAAAATGTGGAATTTGCTGCCAAAAGATATAGTGATCCAGCAGGGCTCTTCTTACTTATGGTCTCGTGTTTTTATCCCATGAATCTCACCCTTGCTTGTTTTGTTTTTAAAGCTGTGCAGTTCAGCACTCAAAGGAAAGCCACAGTGCAGCAGTCACTCAACAGCTACAGATGGAAAATAAGCTTGGTCAAAGACTGCAGTGGCACAGAGGTTTGAGTGTGTGTGTGTGTCTTGGCTTCCAAACTGGAACACTTTTTCAGATGACAACATCATGCTCAAATCATCTTGTTTCCAGGTTTTCCCTACTTTGCTCCAGTCTATTCAGGAAAAAAAACCAGTTCAGGAGTGTTAGCATGCTGCCTAGATGGGAAAGTGTGAGTTGGTGAAGGTCCCACCCACACTGGTGCCATTTCCCTTACATTAATCAGTTACAGTCACCAGTTTCCTAGCAATGCCAGCACTGTAGCAACTACTGACTTAAAAAAAAAAAAACCTCTCCAGTGCCATGGAAGAAAACAAAGCAGGGGAAATGAAGCAAAATGGAGAATCCCTGCCATGAGGATGCAGCCAAAGACATTTCAATTGTCTGTTAAAAAACAAAGCTTGGAGTTTCTCACCCAGGGTGGACTGGCCAGTTAGCTTACAGGGAAGTTTCCCAGCGGGTCACTTCCCTGGAAGGCTGCTGGCAACCAGGAGCAACCAGAGCCAAACACAAATCGAAGAAGAAGAACAGCTGGATTTATGCCCTGCTCTTCACTCGGAGTCTCAGAGTGGCTTACAATCTCCTCTCCCTTCGCCTGCCCACAACAGACACTCTGTGAGATTGGTGGGGCTGAGAGAGCTCTGAGAGAACTGCTCTTGAGATAACAGCTTTGAGAAAACTGTGACTGGCCTAAGGTCATCCAATTGGCTGCATGTGGAGGAGTGGGGAATCAAGCCCGGTCCCCCAGATTAGAGTCCACCGCTCTCAGTCACTACACCAAACTGGCTCTCTGCTTAGCTCTGCAGCAGCCACTCTTCCACGCTTCCTCCAGGGCCATTGTAACATCCCAGTCTGTGCCTGTTCTCACCTGTTTTTCAGAATCACCCAGTGGTTCACAATTTCTTGGATATCGGTCATTGTGATACAGGCGGTAATAATAACTGTGGTCACTTTCCTCTTCCTTTGGCTGTCGGTCATTGGTGCAATTGGTTTTCACCACTGTCAGTTGGAGGTATATCATTGTCCCGATGGCTTTCTGGAAACAAAGAACAAGAGAGATTTCCAGCATGGGCTGCTGGCCCTACACATTTGTGCCCCACAGGCAGTCCCTCTCCCCGCTGACCCTGCAGCCATTTTGTTTTGGGGCCCATTACCCATCCTTAAAATTCCAGAAATGCCCACTATATCAGTAAAGATATGGAGGGTGTCAAAGGCACATACAAGATGGGGGCAAGAGGAAGAGAGACAGTGGACTGTACTGTATTCAGAAGCCCTTCCCACCCTCAGAAGTGATACTGGCATCATCTTAGCAGAACAACACTCCCCCCACCTTTGCTATCTTGAGGACTAGAAACAGGCTTTTGTTTACAGTGAATATCTTGCAGGAACCCAAAAGCAGGAGAGTTTCCAGAATGTTAAGGACAAGCTAAAATAAAAGGTCAGGGTAAATAGAACCAGTAGCCCCACGAAGCTGTGAGGGGCATGCTGAGGAGTGCCGGTGGGTGATACAAGTTTTCCTGGACACAACCTAGAAATCTCACAGCATCTGCTTCCCTTACCTGGCTTATTAGATTTGCTGCCTCAAATGGCCTGTAGTATTCTTCGCTATACATGTGATGATGCATCAGAGCAGCATTCTTTAGAGAGTTAATCTCATAATTCCAGGGTCTGGATACGTGTTCCTTTAACCATTCTCTGTCCTTCCTTTCCTCCTCTTCCAGGCTTTCATCTGATGTCAGCTCCTTCTTTGGCTCTTCTGGCACTGGCAAGTCTGGCTCTTCCAATTCCGGCACCAGCTCCTCTGGCTCTTCTGTGTTGGGCACTGGCCCCTCCGACTCTTCTGACACTGGCACCGGCTCCTCTGGTTCTTGCGGTACTGCCACCGGCTCCTCTGGCTCTGGTGATATTGGCACCAGCTCCTCTGACTCAGCTAAAGGGGGCTCCTCTGCGGAATCCGCGTCTCCAAAGACCGGCTGGCCCAGTAGGAGAGCCCAGCCAAGGAGCAGCTGCCAGCACACCCGGGAACCCATCATGGCGGCAGGGAAAGGGACTCCGAGATTGCCCAGCTGGAGGGAGAACCCCTGCTGATATAGATCCCAGGGGGCCCTGCCCCCCTGGTGACTCCACCCACCTGCTGGGAGGCTCCTGCAAGAGAAACCCACAGGTCAGTAACAGTAGGAAGGAAGCCAAGTCTTCCAGCCCAGCATGAATTTGTGACTATGAAGACGATGTTTTATGCTCCCTTCTCTTTAGATACCCCTCGTACGCCCCAGATTTCTTTCAGGTTGGTACAGTGGAAACTCTCTGCTTCACCTTTTGCAATTCTCCCAAATCTCCCTGCGTAGTCCATCTCTTTGAGAGTAGTCACATTAAGCTATGACTTGCAATTATTGTGGCATTTACCTCAAGTCTGTACATAGCTAGTGGTTTGGTGATATCTAACATTTTCTTTCTTTCTTCCCCTTTCTTGTTTTGGGGGGGTATTTCGTGAGTTTGTTTGTATGTGTGCATCCACCTGGAAGTCATGGTTAACTTATGGCGACCCCTAGTGGGGCTTGGACCAGTGTTCCCTCTAAGCTGAGTTAGTGTGAGAAAGCTCAGTTTTTTAACCTCCGGCTCACACATTTTTGTCTTAGCTCAGGGAGGATGACTCTAGAGCAAATTTAAGCAGTAGCCAAATCACTTGCTCACAAATTTAATGCCAGTAGCTCACAAAGCAGAATTTTTGCTCACAAGACTTCATAGCTTAGAGGGAGCCCTGGTTTGGACACTTCAAAGAGGTACCTTGCTATTGCCTGCCTCTATGTCCTGGCCCTGGTATTCCTTGGAGGTCTCCCTTCCAGTTATTTGCCAGGGTCAGCCCTGCTTAGCTTCTGAGATCTGACGAGATCAGGCTTGCCTGGGCTATCCAGGTCAGGGCAACATTTTCTTTCTTTTTGACAGGATACAGCTACTGGGCAACGATTTAAAGGGGAATTCTGGTGTGGTAGAGAAATGTTAAAACACCTTTCATTCCTGAGATAATTATTGCACTGAAAATGAGTCCCCCCAATAGTTTTGGCCATGGTTGGGTAAAAACATGTGTACCTGCAAGTTTTCCCAAACTGAGCCAAAAGCAGTTTTAGGGGGATGGTGATTTTCAGTAGGGAAAAAATGAGACAAAAATGATCTTTCTTTCTCTTCTGCTGTAGGCCAGCATCCCATTTTACATGTATTTTTCTGCCCTGAAATAAAGGCCACATGACCCAGCCCTCTTCAAAATACTTTGTTCTGCTCCCTCACATAAATAATTCAGGTGCCCCAGATTCCTTTCAATGTAAATATACGAATATTCTTGGTGGTTCTCCCATCCCAATATCCCTGAATTTTCCTTTATATGGTCTTTTTTTTCCAGCACCCAAAACAAATCCTGTCAGATAGTCGCTGCCAAGCGACGAACCATGTAGTCCCCAAGAGTGGGAAAGCCTTCCAACTCCATTAAAAGTCAATGAGCTTAGAAGGGTTAACTCCGTTTAGGATTGCGCTGTCAAGTGGTTTTCATGGCCGAGTGGTTATTTGAACAGAAGTCTCTCCCATCCTTGTCCAGTCTAACCACTGATGAATAGGGCTGCCAACCTCCAGGTGGTGGCTGGAGATCTCCTGGAATTACAACTGATTTTTAGGCAACAGAGATCAGTTCACCTGGAGAAAATGGCTGCTTTGGAAAGTGGACTCTGGGGCATTATACCTCACTGAAGTCCCTCCCATCCCCAAACCCAACTCTCCTCAGGCTCCACCTCCAAAATCTCTACGTATTTCCCATCCTGGAGCCGGCAACCCTACTAATGAATAAACAGCCACATAAACATGGGTCATACAGACTGTACCACTAAAGTGTTGGTCCATCTTCTCTTGTTTCTAGTTTGTTTCCAGGTCCAATTCAAGGTGCTGACCTTTAAAGCTCTATATGGTTTGGGGCCAGCATACTTTAAGGACTGCCTACTTCCATAAAACCTACCTAAACACCCACATGAGCACACATGAAACTGCCTTATACTGAATTAGATCCTTGGTCTATCAAGGTCAGTATTGTCTCCTCAGATTGGCAGTGGTTCTCCAGGGCCTCTGGTAGAAGTCTTTCACATCACCTACCACCTGATCCTTGTAGCTGGAGATGCAAGGGATTGAACCTTTTGGCTGGCGATGCCATGGATTGAACCTGGGACCTTCTGCATGCCAAGCAGAGGCTCTACCACTGAGCCACAGCCTCTCCTCTGCCCTGCTTCTCAAGCCCCTGCCTTCTGAGGTTAGATGAGGGACAACCTGGGAGAGAACTTCCTTGGTTGTGGCACCAAAATTGTGGGATTCCTTCTCCAGGGACAGTTGTTTTTCCCCCCTTGATCACTGTCTTCTGCCAGTGGATGATTACTTTTTTTTTGTTTCATCTGGCATAATCTCAGTGACCTTTCTGCCATACTAGGATGAGCCCAACAGTGTCTTTGAGACAGATCTTTAGGATATAAACTTTCGAGAGTCAAAGCTCCCTTTGTCAGATTTCTCTTCATCAAATATCTGATGAAGGGAGCTTTGATTCTTGAAAGCTTATACCTCCAAGATCTAGTTGGTCTCTAAGGTGCGACTGGACTTAAATCTAGCTGTTCTACTGAAGACCGACATGGCTACCCTCCAAAAACATCCTTCCTGCCCTATGATAAATTGTTGGCTTTGTGCTATTGTGTATTTTACTTTTATGATGTTTTTCAATGCTCTGTTTTAATTGGTAGTTGTCTTGGCGGCCCTGGTGGGGAAGAAAGTGGGATATAATGAATAGCACAAAGGAAGTAATAATAAAGAACACAACTGAACATAGAGAGGGCAGGCAGTTTGGATTTTTGTCTTTAGCAAGAACCTGCCACAGAAGAAGGCTTTTGAACACCGCATCTGGAATCACTCTCTCCGGCCTAACACACTGCCAGGGATTTATTCTCATCCCTTTCCACCTACTCCACTCAGGCAGCAGGCTGAGAGGAAAGGACCCTCCATATCCCCTTTTGGTGACCACCAACCCCACTTTTGGGACTTCCTCTAAAGCGTGGTTTAAAAGTGAAACCTGGGAGGCAAGATAATTAACTAGTACAGGGGTGGCCAACCTTGCTTAACGTAAGAGCCACATAGAATAAACGTCAGATGTCTGAGAGCCGCAAGACAGGAACAAATATCACACACACGTTTTTATTTTTAAAAACATGCAAATTTGCTTTTTATTAACGTTAAATGGGACTGCCAAAAATAAAAACAAACGAGGAAAACCAGTTATTGATAATGATATTACTTGTTTGCTAATGATATTGAGAGAGATGGAAAGAAAGAATTAAAGAAGTGGAAAGAAAGAGAGAGAGAGAAACTAGGAAAGCAAATAGATGGGAGGGAGGAGGGAAGGAAGGAAGGAAGGAAGGGAGAAAGAGAGAAAAAGCATGCCTCCCCTTTGCTTCCCCAGCCGCACTGCCAGGAGCCGCACAATATATGTGAAAGAGCCGCATGTGGCTCCCGAGCCACAGGTTGGCCACCCCTGAACTAGTATGACATTGGATGGGTTCAGCCAGTTCCTTTAAACTGTCTTTCAGCCAGTGCAAAGTGACTGTCGGTGCATAGTGATCATGCCAGGGATTAGTAGCTTGTGTCTTGCACTGTCATGTTCTCTGTGCACTCAAAACTGTTTTGCATGGGTTGCAGCACAGTTTAAATGCGATGCTGGGCCCATGCAAAGGCACACAGGTTAGTTAAGTTCTTCTAGCCTTGCCAGCATTATATTTAAATCAGACATAAGGCTTGGGTTGCCAACAGAGGGTTGGGAAATTCCTGGAGGTTTGGGGGTGAAGCCTGGGGACAATGGGGTTTGGGGAGGGACCTCAACAGGGTATCGCGCCCTAGAGTCCACCCTCCAAAGCAGCCATTTTCTCCAGGAGAAACTGATCTCTGTGATCTGCAGATCAGTGGTAGTTCTGGGAGATCTCCAGGACTTATCTGGAGGCTAGCAACTCTATCTGAGCCTGGCCTGATATGCACACGCCATGAGCAGATAGAATGGGTTGTACCACTTCAGACTGCACGTGAGGATCACATTTGTGATTGTCCCCCTGCAAGCAGAAAGGTAGCACGTCAAGGGCTGTGACTCTTATTTATCTTGGGAGAATACTTTCTTTCAGAAAGAATGTTTTTTCTAAACATTCAAGACATTCAAGGTAGTAACTGCTACCTACAGCACAAATTTGTAGGATCAACTCTTTCCACCTCAGCCTGCTCCATGTGTAGACCAGGCTGAAGTTAGCTGCTCCCCTCTCCCTAATCCTGGCCTCTGTTGCAGGGTGGTCCTTGCTGCTAACTATACCAGGACCAGATTCAGACATAAACGGTAAGACATAAGGTAAATCAAATGTAAGATGCCACATAATTGGTGGCGGCAAGTGCTGTCAGGTTGCAGCCAATTTATGGCAACCCTGCAGGGTTTTCAAGGCAAGAGACGTTCAGAGGTGGCTTGACATTGCCTGCCTCCACATCACGACCCTGGTATTCCTTGGAGGGCTCCCATCCAAATCCTGTCCGGGGCCAACCTTGGCCAGCTTCCGAGATCTGACAAGATTGGGCGAGCTTGTGTCATAATTACTATCACACAAAAAGTAAGGTGATAATTTTTAGCATTTTACTTTTTGCATTTAGAGACAGTTTGTCATCTGAAGCCCTAAACTGTAGTTTCCTTAGCTTGTGCAAAATCCAGCTCTGAATACTGCACAGCCTCTTCTGCCCCCAGGCCCTCTGTGACCTCCCTCACAAGGTTAGCTGCAAAGGCCCACAAGATAAAAGATTATAAATCGCATGGGATGTTAAGCACTATAAAAAAACAACAACCATAAACAACTGAAGCCATCAACTGGCAGCTCATGCGGGTGCAAATTACATCAACCCCTGCCATGTTGTTTCAGGATACTGTTAAACAATGAACAAGAAGTTCGGATTCTGAAGAGGGCGATTCATGAGGGTTTTCATTGGCAGCCATTGGTAGGGGTGCGTTATTCAAGGATAGATCAGCTGGACCCAATTTACAAACATCCCAAGAGCCAAGCAAAAGTTCAGGTGATCTAAAACGAGAGGCCGTCTTTGGTTTATGCCCTAACAAACTGGGCCTTGTCTTCTTCTGGTGTGGCGTGAGCCATTGTAAAGGTCACTAAATCCGAAAGATAAAGAAACGTGTACTTTCAGTGTTATAATCTCTCAGCTGGCCCTTCCAATCATTCATCTTATTTCATTTCATGGGTGGCAGGGTGTGTGTGTCTGATTTAATTATTACGTACATTGTTCCTATCATTTGAAACGTGTCAGGTTTTTTTCTGGATGGTTTTGGCTAATCCAGATCATTTATTTCCATTGAAGAATTCCCGTTGAGGGAAGGGGTGAAGAATTTCCACTGAGGGAAGGAAAAGTACTTTGAGGTGCATGTTGGAACCCCCTGTTGTGACATGTCAATAAATCCACTCTCATGGATAATGTTTTTTTAAAATATATTCTAGAGGTGCTTCCACATGGATGCTTGGTTGCGGTTTGGGTGTCTAACTGCAGTGGTTTGGGCAAGCTCTTTCCTACTAGAACAGGGGTGGCCAACCTGTGGCTCGGGAGCCACATGCGGCTCTTTCACACATATTGTGCGGCTCCTGGCAGGGCGGCTGGGGAAGCAAAGGGGAGGCATGCTTTTTCTCTCTTTCTCCCTTCCTTCCTCCCTCCCATCTATTTGCTTTCCTAGTTTCTCTCTCTCTCTTTCTTTCCACTTCTTTAATTCTTTCTTTCCATCTCTCTCTTTCTCTCTCTCTCTCTCAATATCATTAGCAAACAAGTAATATCATTATCAATAACCGGTTTTCCTCGTTTGTTTTTATTTTTGGCAGTCCCATTTAACGTTAATAAAAAGCAAATTTTCATATTTTTAAAAATAAAAACGTGTGTGATATTTGTTCCTGTCTTGCGGCTGTCAGACATCTGACGTTTATTCTATGTGGCTCTTACGTTAAGCAAGGTTGGCCACCCCTGTACTAGAACATCTTTCTTTACAGCACCATGTGGAAAGCTTAGGACTTTAAAAAGTGTAGTAAATATGTTGGAAGGCTTAAAGCCCATTCCCTGGATGGAAAGAAAAGTGTTCTTGTGCTTCTAGAGCAAATGAAACTGCCTCACACATAAATAGATCCAGGTGGGTAGCCGTGTTGGTCTGAAGCAGCAGAACAAAGTTTGAGACCAGTGGCACCTTTAAGACCATCAAAGTTTTATTCAAGATATGAGCTTTCATGTGCAGGCACACTTCAGATACAATGAATTGGAAATAGAAATAACAGTCATACATATAGAGGGTGGGCAGTAAATTAGCATACAGAATAATGAAGGTGTTTTTTAACAGATTAAAAGAATAACAAGCTTTATATCTATGGCTATCATCAGTTTGGGTTCAACTGGAGGGGACAAACATAGCATAGGTAATAAATGTCAGATTTGGAGACTGATGTATCCTTAATTGTGGAACGGTGAGTGCCTCCCTAGAGCTCCCATTGAAACACTGATGGATTTGAGAAGATTTTGGAACAGAAGCCTAATTATGGACACAACTGGTCAGCAGTGGAGTGCCTTCCAAGGTGAATGGAAGCCTTGCAGCTGGACTAGAAATTCCCACAACAACCATGGCACTAGGCCATGCCACTTGCCTCTTTTATGTGGAGCTCCACCACATTCTCTGTGGTGATGCCAGCATCAAGCCAAAGCAAGTGGCATGCACTCTCCACTTCCAAAGACCTCTCTCCTACGTGCTGCAAGCAGGCACATGACCTCCTATCTGTTAGGACTTTTGTCCAATAATCAGAAAAATCAGAGTAATGAATCTTGCTTTTCTGGAAAGAAGAGATTGCTTCTTTTGGTTCAAAAGAAGTTTATTGCTAAAGGGAAAAGGTAAACGGGATTAGCTACAAATAAACAAAACATGCTTTCTAAGGAGCTGCATTGTGCTCCGTCTTCACACTAAGACATACTGATAGAGAGTGAGAGATTGCAATGGAGGATCTCTCCTTCTTCTTGACCCCTGAAAGGAAACACCTGATATCATTGACCAATTAGCAAGACAGTACACCTTTAGTTTTCCCGGGTTTGTAGTTAATTGGCCAGCTGCCAGGTATCACTTCCAGGCTAACATAGGTAAACAAACAAGGTGCATAGTTAACCCTATAATGACTGAATTTCTCAGGCCTTGCATTACATGCTCATTTCTCCAACACCCCTTCTCAAGACCTGAAATGCAAGTCATTATACATGCATACACAAAACATTATTGAACATTAGCATCAAGCATATTCAATATTTCCCGAAGTCTTTCAAACTTGTCTTTGGTCAGTGGCTTAGTCAGAATATCAGCCACCATCTCTTCTGTACGACAATGCTTAATCTCTATCAGTTTTTTCTGGTACAAATCTTTAACTAATGCACATTTAATACCAATAGATCTACTTCTAGCAGTCGTGCTCTCTTCCTTACATATAGTTATACAAGCTTGATTATCCTCTAACATAAGTATAGGTACAGGTTCAATTATTCCAAAATCTTTCAACATCTCAAAGATCCATTCAAGTCTGCTGTAGGCACTTGCTGCTGAAATGCACTCAGCTTCTGCTGTGGATTGCGCTACAACAGTCTGCTTTCTACTAGTCCAGTCTATCAGTCCATCTCCATAAAAGAATAGGTATCCACTGGTAGACTTGTAGTTGTTCATCTCTTCTCCCCAACTGGCATCCATGTAGCCGACTAGTCTTGGTTGTTCAGTTGGTGCAATTTTCAGTTTTAAGTCCATTGTTCCTCTTAGGTAACGTGCCATCTTCTTTATTGCGCTCCAATCATGATGATTTGGCGAACTTACTTTTCTGCTTAGAAATCCAACTGCCGCTGTAATATCTGGACGCGTTGATTTGCTCAGGTACAAGAGCTTTCCAACAGCCTCTCTGTATCCTCCTATGTCCTTTAGTGGTGTGCCGTCCTTCTCCTTCAGATATCCAGGTTCAAGTGGGATTGTTGAAGCTTTGCAGTTCTTCATGCCAACAGATTCTATAAAGTCCATAATCTTTCTTTTCTGGCATAAAAGAAAAGTTCCATCCTCAAGTCTCTCAATTTGCATTCCAAGGTATTGTTGAACATCTCCTAGCTGTTTGACTTCCACTTCCTTATTCAGTCCATCAGCTATTGCTTTGATGTCTCCTCTGTTTTGACAAGCCACGATCAAGTCATCGACGTAAACAAGAACATACTGGTATTGTCCATTTCTGATTCTAGTGTACAGACAAGGTTCAGCTTTCCCTTGCTTGAAGCCTTGCTTCTTTAAAAGTTCAGTAAGTTTGTCATACCAGGCCTTTGCGCCTTGCTTTAGGCCATAGAGTCCTTTATTAAGTTTGTAGACGTAGTTTTCTTGACTTTTGACCTTGAAACCTTCAGGTTGTTCCATGTAGATTTCCTCAGATAGTTCTCCATTGAGAAAAGCAGTCTTTACATCAAGATGCTCTACTATCATGTTCCTAGATGCTGCAACACTTAGAAGTGTTCTGAATGTTGCTTGGTCAGTAACTGGAGCAAAAGTTTCAAAATAGTCAGTCCCATATTGCTGTGAGTAGCCTTTAGCTACTAGGCGTGCTTTGTATAGCTCCACAGTTCCATCTTCCTTGTGCTTAATTTTGAAGACCCATTTACATCCAACAGGGTTTCTGCCTTGAGGTAGTTGAGTGAGAGTCCAGGCCTCTTTTTCGCTAATGGATAGCAGCTCTTGTTCCATTGCTTCAAGCCATCTGCCTCTTTCACTCGCAGGTAAGTTGCAAACTTCCTTCCAGTTCTTGGGTTCCTTTGCAGGTTGCACAAGTTCACAAAATCCATACTTCATTGGAGGTTGTCCCTTAGTGCTCCTTTCTGATCGCCTCACACCGGGTGTGGGTTCTGCTGTGGGTTCTGCTGTGGGTTGAGCCGCTTCCTCTGGTGTGGCCCCTGCTTCCCCTTCTGTTTCAATAGTTTCCTCAGAAGGTGGACCTGCTGCTTCACTTGCCAGTTCCCCAGCCAGTTCACCAGCAGTCACTACAGGTAGCCAAGCAACGAACTCATCAGGTGCAGTCCCAGGCATCTTTGGATCAGCTGCAGTGGAAACACTAGGCAATACAGTCTCATCAATAAAAACAACATTGCGTTCTTCTACTGTGTGGGTTTGGGGATTGTATATCCTGTACCCTTTCCCACCAACAGGATAGCCTACAATAAGTCCAGTTTCAGATCTGGAATCAAGCTTTCCCCTCTTTTCCTTTGGTATGTGTGCATACCCTTTTGCGCCAAAAGCTTTGATATGTCTTAGACCAGGCTGTCTTCCAAACCAAGCCTGAAAAGGGGAGGTTCCAATAATCTTTGAGGGTAATCTGTTGTGTAAGTACACTGCTGTGTTCAGGGCTTCTGCCCATAAACCGTTTGGCAGTCCAGAATGCATCAGCATAGCTCTGCACATCCCCTGCAGTGTTCTATTTAATCTCTCAGAAGCTCCATTTTGCTGGGGTGAATAAGCAATGGATACTTTATGTTGAATTCCTTGCTCTTGTAGAAATTGTTTGAATTCAGCATTACAATATTCACCACCTCCATCTGTGAGTAAGCTCTGAGGTGCTTTGCCAAATTTATTTTTAACAATAGCCACATAATTTTTAAATCTACGCAGTGTTTCATCCTTACTTCTCAGCATATACACATAAGTGTATTTTGTTTTATTCTCTGTGAAAGTCACAAAATATTTGTTCCCACCTAGGGATGCAGGTAAAGGCCCAACAAGATCACTGTATACAGTTTCCAAAAATTCTTGATTTTGCGCTGGAGTTTTCCCAGAATAACTTGGGGCATCTCCCTTTGCTCTGAGGCATGTCTCACATCTAGTTTCACTCTTTTCACAATGCACAACAGGTATTCCACATTGCTTTAACAACTGCTCAACAGATTTCAAATTTCTATGTCCCATTTTAATATGCCACGAAAATAAACATTTTTCATGTTTACAAGCATCATCACAAGCATCCTTAGTCTGGCAAATCTGTTCCTTATCATCAACAGTCTCTATTTCCTCATCAGGATCAACATCAAAAGTTTCTTTCTCCTCATCATCACAAGCTACAAAGTAATGAAAGCCATTTTTCTCTTCCACTTTAAATTCAAGCTCTCCATCCATGGTAGAGACCTTGCTTCCTTGCTCTGGTTTGAGCACTACAATATGGCCAGTATTCATAAGGCTTTTTGTTGAAATTAAGTTCTCAACAGCTTCAGGCACATAAGCTGTATTTTGCAATTCAACTTCAATTAATTGATTATCTGTAGTAGACAATTGTAATTTTACAGTTCCAACACCTTGTACATTCAATAATTGCCTGTTAGCTTGGTAAATTCTTGGTTTGTTTTCAACATCTATGTTACTAAACCAGGCTTTTTCTCTACACACATGTGTACAAGCGCCAGAATCGATTAAAAATATTTTCTTATCATCTGTGTTAAAATCATCAGTGATCCTAAAAGCATTGCCTTTGCTCTGTGTCTGTGCTGCAAACTTCTTTCCTCTGTGCTGTGTGTGTGAAACGTGACCTCTGCTCCTCCCATAATGGCTTCCCCTTCCACTGGCTGGTTCTTTGTTACTGGAACCATGTGCTCCTGTGGCTCTTTGTTCTTGGGGCTCATTATTAGGTGCATACTTAGAAGAGCAGTACTTTGCAAGATGATTTTTCCCACATATAAAACACTCTATTTTCCTTTTAAATCTCTGTCCATGCTTTAGACTCAAAACAGACATCTCATCAGACAAACTTTCTTTCAAATTTCTAGAATCATATTCCTCAGTTAGTGCAGGCAAAAGACCTTCTAAAGTCAGATCATCTTTCAGTCTAATCATACTGGTTACAGACTTATAGGAACCAGGCAGACCCTTGAGAATTGAAGAAATCATATCTGTATCAGAGGGTGCTTCATTCAGGTCTTTAAGCTGTGTGTAAATGCCCATTAATTTGTCCATCTCTTTGGGAAGACAGTCTCCCTCCTTCATCCTGAAATCAAAAATCTTTCCCTTGAGGGAATAGATTTTACTCTTGCTGTGCTTATCAAATTTATCCTTTAACTTTTGAAGCATCAATCTGGACGTGGCTAGCCCTCTTAATCCTGGTACCTCTGTGTAGGGAATACTCCCTAAAATCAGGGCTTTAGCAAAACCATCCATCATAAGGAATTGTGTCTTATCAGGGTCAGTTTCTGGAGGATTTTCAGTTGTTAATACTTGAAGGGCATTGTGAGTCTGCAGGCGACTCTTCAAATACTCCTCCCACCACTGATAGTTAGCCTTTGTAAGTCTGAGGTTTGGCATTTCTTGGGATGGGGCATTAAAAGCCATTTTCTTTTTTACTCACGTCCCTTTGGATTTGAGGTAAAAGCACAGGTTCTGGCTCAGTCATCTACTTCTCCAGGAGCTGGCAGGGTTAATCTTTCCTTTCTCTGCAGCAGAAGCAGCAGCGCGAAGTTCAAAAGCTCCTTTGCCTCGCCTTCCTTTGTACTCCCGGCAGCAGCGTCTCTCAGGTGCTCCAAGGCTCAGCTCCACTTACAGCAGGCAAAAATTAATCCAGTCAAAAAAGATCCTTTGCTCCTGGCAAACTACAATCCAGCATAGGTTTTCCCCTGATCAGCAAGGAAACAGGGTTGGGCCTTTCTGGCTGCAAGATTGCTCTGAGAGCAGGAAGGAAAAAAAGTGGTCGTTTTAAAAATCCAAGCCTCTAGCTCTTATTCCCTATTTCTCTTTCTCAATCAATCCAGAAAGCTTTTTAGAAGAAGAACCATCTTTTAAGAACCATCCTCTGCTACCACTTGTTAGGACTTTTGTCCAATAATCAGAAAAATCAGAGTAATGAATCTTGCTTTTCTGGAAAGAAGAGATTGCTTCTTTTGGTTCAAAAGAAGTTTATTGCTAAAGGGAAAAGGTAAACGGGATTAGCTACAAATAAACAAAACATGCTTTCTAAGGAGCTGCATTGTGCTCCGTCTTCACACTAAGACATACTGATAGAGAGTGAGAGATTGCAATGGAGGATCTCTCCTTCTTCTTGACCCCTGAAAGGAAACACCTGATATCATTGACCAATTAGCAAGACAGTACACCTTTAGTTTTCCCGGGTTTGTAGTTAATTGGCCAGCTGCCAGGTATCACTTCCAGGCTAACATAGGTAAACAAACAAGTTGCATAGTTAACCCTATAATGACTGAATTTCTCAGGCCTTGCATTACATGCTCATTTCTCCAACACTATCCATACACATAGAGGACATAGGGTGGGAAATTTATAGTGTTGAAAGGAATATTAATTAAATGCAGTTATTGGCCGGCTCCTGCTCCTTTCCCTACCAGCTGAATGTTTCCTTTTCAGATATTCCACAGAGGAGTGTCCAAACTACCATGGAGGGGGATGCAGATGAGGACATGTGGAATTCACTGCCGCAGTAAGTGGTAGTGGCTATAAGCATAGACAGCTTCAAGAGAGGACTTGGCAAACATATGGAGCAGATATAGCCACACGATATAGAGGGAACACATCTGGGGCAGTGATGCTCTGTATTCTTGGTGCTGGGGTGGGCAACAGTGGGAGGGTTTCTGGAGTCTGGCCCTGCTGGTAGACCTCATGATGGCCTGGTCCAACATGGCTTCTCTTATGAAACAAGGAGGAGCACCCAACAGCTGACCCATGTTTACCACCTGGCCTTTGAAAGTAGGCCAGCACACTCTTCTTCTTCTTGTTAGTATACTACAGTTACTTTTTGAACTACCCAATAACTGGGAGGTTGCTTTTAGAGGGGAGAGGGTTGGTTCAACCCTTCCCCCCCCCCCCAAAGACAGCCCTGGGAAGTGGGGTAAGATTCTCTCTTGCCAGCCACCTGCAGGTGGTGTTGCTACAGGCAATAATGTGGGGATATAATGATGACCTTCACCTTGGAGTAAGGCTGCTACAGAAACATTGGGGGGAGGCAAAGACTGCTGGAATTTCCCTTCCAATTTCAGAACAGGAAATGGCATAGTGACAGTAGCAATTTTCAGATTTCTACAGTAAAAAACCATAGAGATAAGTAAATTACTAGAACATCCTGATGTCACTTCCAGTTTTGAAACAGGAAGTGATATCATGATACTCTAGGGATTTCCAAACATTCTATGTTTGCACATAGATTTTTGGAAATCTTTTGCACCAAGCTTTTGAGGGAAGGTTTGGCTTCAGGGCTGGAGAGCCATCCGGAACTGTGGTCTGACCATTACCTACTAAAAACCAAGGTGAATGTAGCCCCGACACCCCACTTGAGAAGAGCCCCAATCAGAATGGTCTATCTACAGAGGTTCATGAATCATACTGGATTCCAGAATGCTCTAGGGCAGTGGTTCCAAACCTATGGGTAATTGGGGGTGACCTTGTCCATAGCTTCAAGGAGGTTCACATTACATGCTTCTACTGCAACCTCAACAGACCATGTGTTTGGAATCCTAAAATTCCCTAGAGCAGCCATTCCCAACCTTTTCGGTATGGTGACGCACAAATCCAAATTTAGTTGGTATGGCGACCCATCCAGGGCTGGCCCAAGGTTTTTTGGTGCCCTTAGCAAATTATGACCTTGGAACCCATCTAGTTCACTATTTCATTTTCTGCAATGGCTAACCAGGTATTTTAAAGAAACCAACACTCAATGCACAAAAGATGCAGCTGCCCCTCTATGAAACTGAAGCAAGTGACATTCCAACATACACAGCCTTTGCCTATGAAGGTTATATTCCAGCCTTTGACCACTCTCTCCTTCTCCATTACTCCCTGTAATCCCCCTCAAGAGAAAAGAAGAAGAGATTGGATTTATACCCTGCCCTTCACTACCCAAAGGAGTCTCAGAGCAGTTCATAATCCTTTTCCCTTCTCCTCCCCACAACAGATACCCTGTGATGAAGGTGGGGCTGAGAGAGCTCTTTTGAGAACTACCTTTGAGAGAACAGCTCTGAGAAAACTTGTGACTGACCCAAGGTCACACCAGCAGCTGCATGTGGAGGAATGAGGAATCAAACCCACTTCCCCCAGATTAGGGGCCTTACTCTTAATCACTACACCAAACTGGCTCTCAACAGTCTAAGAAACTCACTCACTCTCAAGGGTCTAAGAAACTCACTCTACTAGCCATCAGTGTACATTTTACTTGATCAACATGTATATGCAGTGAAGCATTAGAGAGGGCTGGCCTACGACCCAGTCTCAGAGGCTTCATGATGACCCACTTTTGGGTTTCGAGCCATAGGTTGGGAACCACTGCCCGAGAGCATCCTTGAATCCAGTATGATTCATGAACCTCTGTGGATGGACCATTCTAATTGGGCCCCCTCTCATGTGGAGTGTCAGGGCCAGAATTTTGTTCTGTTGCTTCAGACCAACACGGCTGCCTACCTCAATCACTCTCCATATAAAAAGGGAAGACTCCTCTCCACAATAGGGACAAAGGATTTCTTTTCAGGCTGGCTCATCTTCAAAAGATTGCATTTTTATTATCCCCACATTCCCATGCCAACTCCCCTTCCTCAGGCAAAAAGGTATTAAAAAGTTCTCCCTTCAGCCCCAATTTTTGTAGCTGACTTTGGACTTACACTGTCACCCCAGCCTTACCATTGGCCCCTCATCTCCGCTCTCAACTGTCTGTCTGCTCCACAGACCAGCTACTGTGCTTCCCTCCCCACACCTGGTCAGTTTCAGCTCCAGAAGAAACCTCTTCCCTAGGAGGACAACCCACTTATCTTCAGGAACAGGCGGTTAGGTCTCCCTCACTTTTAGAGGTTTATTTCCTTTTTAGGTTTTCTAGGGATTGGTTTTTATGAATCATTTACTGCATTGCTTTTTCCATTCTGTAATTTTCATTGTTATTGTTCCTATATGGCAGATTAATTTGATCTCTTTTTCTGCTTGCAGAATTTTAAAAAAACCCTTTGTTCAAGAGTCTTACCCCCCCCCCCCTGTTCTCCAAGGATTGATCTGAATCTGGACTTTGGTATACATAGGCTAAGGTCATGTAGCACAGTCAAAGACGCCTCCCCAGCCAAGAGGGCTTCCTCGGGGGTGCGAACGCTGGGAATCTTTGCGCTGGCTCTCCTGAAGAGTTTGCCTTCCTTTTTGGAAAGTATTGGAGTCGGGAGGCGAGTGGTAGTGATTTCATAGCAAAGCTCTTTATTGAGAGTCAGATGGAACATGAGAAACCCCGGGCTCAGAGCTCTCTTTTATACCGGCCAGAGACAATGCCCCGACCTCGCCCACAAGTCCTGATAGGACCTTAAGTCCGTGGTTGCAGTTCATAGGTCCCCCAGCGGGAGACCTAGGCTCGTAATTGGTGATCACTCAGGATCCAACAGGCTATTGTTCTACCTGGCCGAAGCTCAGGTAGATTCTAACCATGTGCGCTGACCATGTGGCGGTCGCCATTACGAGAGACCAGGCGACCGTGGTCTTAGTACACAACATTTTTTTATTGGATGTGTTTCTTCTAAGGGCAGCATTTAGTCCTCACAGGGGCGGGGCAGTTGGGGATGTTCATTGGCAGGTCAGCGCTTCTCTGAAGGTGGCACTCTAGGCAACTGCCTAACTGGCCTATATGGACGCACCAGCCCTGAGTATACACATGCCCCCAAAAGGCATGCTTGTTCTGTGCAAACAGGGAGACAACTTTCCACACTACAGCCCTGACACATGTATACTGATTTGGGTAACTGACTGTCTTGAGAAGAGGCAGCAGGAGCTACCGACTGCCAGGCTGTTTCATCTTGTACTGTTCACCAGGACATTTTCATGCTGCAGTTCACTAGGAGCATTGCCTTCGCCCTTCTGGACAACACACAAGGGTGCTGGTCACCAGCAGCAGTCCTGCAAGAACTGTGAAATCATCCCTCTATCATGAGACTTTGGAGTGTGGTCTTGATACTGTGAATGATGGGAATATTTTAGGCACTTCTATTTTAATTAACTAGAGGGAAAGTGGCATGGTATATAGCCTGATCTCATCTGATCTTGGAAGCCAAGGAGGGTTGCTACATAGATTAATAGGATATCACCAAGGAATCCCCTGCAGAGGAAGGCAATGGCTAACCACCACTTCGTCTCCCTTGTCTTGACAGCTCCTTGTTGGGGTCAACATAAGTTGGTTGTGACTTGACAGCATTTACATACATATTTAAATTATCAATATTTGTTTTGTACTATCAAAGTGTATGCCCTGACCTGGATGGCTCAGGCTAGCCCTATCTCATCAGATCTTGGAAGCTTATGCAGGGTCAGCCCTGGTTAGTACTTGGGTGGGAGACGGCCAGGGAGGTCAAGAATTGCTATGCAGAGGCAGGCAATGGCAAACTATCTGTTTGTCTCTTGCCTTGAAAACCCTGTGGGCTTGCCATAAGTCTCCTGCAACTTGATGACATTTCACCTCCCCCCCCCCACCCCAGGTGTATGGGGGTGTGTGGGGGAACACACACTAAAACATTTCAGTAAGGCCCCAGGTTTCCTGGGTGGGAGCTTAAGACCGTTAGGAATAAGGGTAACCTAGACATGTAATCTCAACCCTTGGCTTGAGCACAAAGGGTACATGTAAAGAGGCAGATGAGGCAATGGTAGAATTGTGTCCCCCGCAGCTCTCTGAAAACTGCAGCCAGCCATGGGATCTGTCACTCCTTCAAAGCCTTACAGGAAAGGAGAGAATCTCCTGGCCTAAATATTATCAGACTTATTGTAGTTAGTATTTGCAAGTTCACTTCCTGATGTCATGGCAGAGTTAACCTGTTTGTTTGTGTATGCTAACTGGTAATTGGTTAGCTTAGGATCTATGAGATGTCCAGTAGAAATTCCTGCACTAGAAGGGGGTGCCCTGTGAATAATGAAGTGACCTTCAGCCTGGTCATTGGTCAGTTCATAGATGGGCGATCTTAACTGATATTCTGCACATAGGCATTTTCGGGGCTCTTCTTCCCCTCTTTGTTTAGGAGAATCCATCTTGGAATAAACAGTAACTAGAAAGATATAACTAGCCAGATACACTGTTTTCTTGTTTTATCCTCTCATGTAACCCATCCTAATTTTCTCAGTAAACTTTCTTCTAGCTAATTTACACATGTCTGCTACATCATTACATTAAACTCTGCTAAATTATCCAACAAGACTGGCTGAAATAAATATGGAAATGGTTACTTTCTGGAACAGATGTTCCTTGGCAGCTACAAGATGCACAACGGTGGGTTGTGCACTACATGGCACATTAATGTTCCCGTCCATGCATTTGTACAGATGTGTCCTAGAGCAGAGGTCCCCAATGTAGTTCCCACAGGTGCCATGGCACCTGCCATATTTTTGTGTGTGGCCGCTCCTTCCTTTGCCAAAGCATTTCTTCTCCAAAGCAATGAAACAATCCTGGCTTGCCTCAGCCTCCTTGATATAGAAGAGCCCAGGAGGCATCACCTTTATGTGGGCGGGGGCACCCATTTGAGGAGGAGGCAGGAGCTGGGGTTGGAACCTTCCAGTGTTTTGTGACTGGCCCCAGTTTCCATGGCAGCCATTTTATAGTGCCCTCTACTTGTTCTCAGCATTCCAGATGTGCCTATAGGTTCAACAACATTTTGGACACCTGTTTACATCCTCAGAGGTTTTATCTGGGGACGGGATGAATCCTTCCAGACTGTAACACTGACAACTGACATGAATATTTTAGCATGGTATATTACCCACACATCCCACGCAAAAACGGGGACAAAATGGAGGCAGTGATTTTCTGAAGGCAAGAATCAGAAAAGAGTGACTGTCCCTGGTTAATGGAGACAGAGCAAATGGTTTCATATTACAAAACAGACCAAATGCCCAGTTATCACCCATTCCCCCACCAGACCTCCAAACGGCAGTTTTCTCTAGATATTCCTTCTTAGTTCTTTAAAAATATGAACCAAGTCTGCAGTGTTCTTTGAGATCAACTGTATCAACAGCAGCAAAAATGCTGATTGTGAAAAAAAAAATCCTTGATTTTGGTTTATTGGTTTGAATATCTCTATATCACCATTCTTTATTTCACAGTGAGAGCAGGTTATAATAAAGGAAGGGAAAAAAACTAACAATGCAATCCTATGCAGAATTATTCCAGCCTAAACCAAATGAAATCAGTGGATTTAGGCTAGAGTAACTGCATAGGATTGCACTGTGCATAGGACGGTGGGGAAAAAACCCTTCCAAATTAAGTGAGATTTCGAGGATAAGACTACAGACAGCAAAGTTTAGTACTTCCAGAGAGCTTTTGATTGTATTTTGGAAAGACAGTGGTGCTATTGATAACTGTTTTTCTGTAATCCGATTCTTTTTTCCCCTTCCTCTCTCATCATTTTCCATCTGTCATGCAAAGTTGTACAATCTTGTAGTTTTCACTTTGCCTGTCTTTCTTCAATAATAATGATGATAACAATAATAACAACAGCAACAACATCAGCAGCAGCAACAGCAACAACAATAATAAAATGATGATGCTTGAGCAAGTTAATTTTATTTTTCTAAGCAAGTAGATGTGACAAGAAACGGGATGGGTAAGAAATCAGCTAGAGACTCTGGGAGGAGGGGGGCATTCTCAGTGGGACGGTTTTCAGATATGCATCTAACAGATTATGTCAGAGTGGTAGAAGGAAGAGGGCAAACTAAGCAGATTTCTTTCCTGCCCTGCTTCCCCTCCTCCCTAACCACTGGCCACTATGATCTGAAGGTGAAGTGGGGTCTTTGGTGTCTCTTCTCATCCAGATCCACCGGATTGCATTTTTCAGAGGTGATAGCCATGTCACCATGCCAATACCTCCCCCTCCTTTGATCGTCAAATAATGTGAAGGTGCATTCCTGTATGTGGGGGGGAAAAGGGGTCGAGGAGAGGGAGAACAGAAACAGGATGTGAGACGGTGATCCACAGGTGCTGCTGGGCTTTGCTAAAGACCAGCAGCCTGTCTTTCTCTTAGGGGTGCTGACCGCCCTAGAAGAGCTTCAGCAACTTTATTGAGCAAACACAGCAACTGATGTTGGGAGTCCTAGAAAACCACAACTTTCATTATTTAAGGGCCTTTGACGATACATCATTTCAGCCATGTTGGTCTGCAGCAGAACAAGTAGATTCAATTTCTACGGCATCAAGAGACCAACAAGATTTTCGGGGTAGCTGCTTTCGAGAGTCAGAGCTCCCTTCCACAGATACAAGGAGGAATGGAGACCCCCCCTGAGTCCTTATATCCCAGTCAGAAGGTGGGAGAAGTGTTGCAAAGAAAGGAGTCAGGGATGCAGAGGTACAATGTAAAATGTAATCCGTTTGGAGAGAAACGATTCAAGCAGGGGAGAAAGGCTTTAATCAAGCTGTTTACAGTTTGCATTGCACCTCTGCATCCAGACTCCTTTTTTTGCAACACTATTCCCACCTTCAAACTGAGACATAATGACTCAGGGGTCTCCATTCCTACTTGTATCTGTGGAAGGAAGCTTTGACACTCAAAAGCTTATCCCCCCGCCCCCCCGGGATCTTTTTGGTCTCTAAGGCCCTACTAGGCTCAAATCTAGCAATGCGTAACAACACATAGCATCCTGGCTTGAAAGAGTAAAGTAATGCCAAATTTTCTAGCAATCCTAGACAGCAAGCGGTGCTTAA
Organism: Lepidodactylus listeri; assembly: GCA_029233225.1. Taxonomy (NCBI): domain Eukaryota; kingdom Metazoa; phylum Chordata; class Lepidosauria; order Squamata; family Gekkonidae; genus Lepidodactylus; species Lepidodactylus listeri. The sequence continues at coordinate 142,022,364 of JARCFY010000003.1, forward strand.
CCCACCCATGTCTAGCAGCAGTCAAATCTCTAAAACAGATTTGCATGTTTAAGAAAAGGAAGAGTAGACTTTTCTATCCTGCTTTTCTCTACCTTAAGTAGGGTTGCCAGCTCTGGGTTGGGAAATATCTGGAGATTTTGGGGGGCGGGTAGAGACTGAGGAAGGTGAGATTTGGGAGGGGGAGGGACTTCAATAGAGTAATGTCAGAGAGTCCACCCTTCAAAGCAGCCATTTTCTCCATGTGAACTGGTCTCTGTTGCCTGGAGATCCGTTAATTAATTAATTAATTAATTAATTCAATTTCCATCCCACCGTCCCCGCTAAGGCAGGCTCAGGGCGGCTGAGTCGTAATCAGTTGTAAACCCAGGGTATCTCCAGTCACCACCTGGAGGTTGGCAAACCTAAGGAGTGTCAAAGCGGCTTATAATTGCCTTTCCCTTCCCTTCCCCACAACAGGCACCCTGTGAGGTAGGTGGTATTGAGAGAGTTCTGAGAGAACTGTGATTGGCCCAAGGTCACCCAGCAGGCTTCATGTGGAGGAGGAGTGGGGAATCAAACCAGGTTCTCCAGATTAGTGGTGCCCGCTCTTAACCACTACACCACGCTGGCTCCAGTTACTAAGGTTGCCCACCACCAACTAAAGAATGCCCATTAAAGAATGCCCATAACTACAGTCCGTTAACCCTCATCGGTCCCCTGGCTCCAGGAAATAAACTAGCAACTGTGGGAAGGGGAAAACAAGTTTGATTCATAACCTTTGCGCAAGTGGATTCCCAGATCTAACCCGGTGTTATGTCCGCTGACTGCCACTGGGCACCAGCGGCATATAGTCAGATCTTGACTCCAAGAGACAATAGGGGTCTAGGATCCTAGAACACCAACAGCCCTCCAATAAGAACTCTGGCGGGAAATTCAAACTCGCCAATAGGGCTTTTGGGTGTGTCCTAGGAGTTGTATATGGTTGGCCCTCTCAGCCAGTATTGCATGCTTGTTGTGTACTCAATAAACCTATGCTGATCACCAGTGTTCCCTCCAAGCTGAGTTAGCGTGAGCTAGCTCACAGTTTTTTAGCCTCCGGTTCACCTATTTTTGTCTTAGCTCAGGAAGGATGGCTCCAGAGCAAACTAATTTATGCAGTAGCCAAATCACTCGCTCACAATTTTAATGCCAGTAGCTCCCAAAGTAGAATGTTTGCTCACAAGACTCCACAGCTTAGAAGGAGCATTGCTGATCACTACGTCGTAGTCCGGGCTTTCCATGCATCGAACCCAGTACACAATACCCTGTGTCTCAAGGCCCAATATCAGCATCACCTTTATAGCTCTGCTCCTCTGAGGAACACAGGGAGGGGCATGAAGGGGCACTCCATCTCCCCTCCCTCACAATATCCCTTTGAGGCAGAGCAGCCTCACAGCCCAAGTGGGGACTCAGTTTGTTCCAACAGAGCATAGGGTTGCCAGGTCCTGCCTGGCTGCCGGGGTGGAGGGGGGGGCTCCCGATCATTCATTGTGTTCTTCTGGCACATGTGCCAGGTGATAAGGTTTATAGATTATGTAAAAAATTGGGCCTTGTTTATTTAAAATACGTTTGTCCCACCTTCCTGCCATTCAGTATGCAAGGAACATAAAGTCCAAATTTGCAAGATAAAAAGATGTACACCCCATCTCTGTGCTGCTTACCTAGAGCATTTAATAGTATGTTGAAATGTAGCAGAAAGCAGAGCATCAACATAAGAACATAAGGAGAGCCCTGCTGGGTCAGAGCAGTGGTCCATCTAGTCCACCATCCTGTCTCACACAATTGTCAAGCTGTTCCTCTGCATGTCAAACAACAGGGCAAAGAGGCTGAGGCCTTCCCCTGATGTGGCCTCCTGGCACTGTGATTCAGGGTAGGGTTGCCAAGTACATTGAACTTACCGGCGGGGGGGGGGGGAGTCCTCCGCCGGCCGGGAGCTTCACCGGCGCGCACGCAATGTTGGGGGCGTTGCCAGGGCATCGCCCTGGCAACACCCTCAACATGATGGCGTCACTTCCAGGTAATGTCATTATGCGGGAAAGTCGTCCAGGCTGGATGACTTCAGGGGTGGGGTTTCCCCTGCCGGCCGAATGCTGGCCGGTGGATTGGGAACCCCTGTAGCGGGGGATCCCCCACCCCCCGGGCTGACTTGGCAGCCCTAATTTAGGGGTTTGCTCCCTCTGAACATGGAGGTTCCCTTTGGCCATCATGGCTAGTAGCCACTGATAGACCTTCTCTCCACAAATCCGTCTAATCCCCTTTCAAAGCCGTCTGTGCCTATGACCGTCACCACATCCTCTGGCATCAAATTCCACATTTCCCTCACTCTCTGTATATTTCCTTTTGAAACCTGATATTTATTTATTGATTGATTTATTGATTGCTGAATTACGTAGCCTTGCAGCATATCTCTTATTGAGAGTGACCTTTGAATATTTTTATTTTGGCAAGAATAGAATTAAGAGGCAACTGGAAGACCTAGTCTCTGCCTAATACATGAAAATGTTTATAAAAATGTGGGATGTTCTGAAAATGGTAAAGCAGTCTCTGAGAAATATTAGATGATACGAACAAAAGCTGGCTGGTGCTAACTCATTCCTTGGAGAAAGAACTGACAAACTAACAGTATAATGTCCATCTTTAGTAAGACATGCTGATAACAGCACTAATTAGAATTTCGATTTGTAAATTTTCTGATAAGTGTTTGCAAGTTAAGACACGTTTTTGCTATGTTGTTGTGGCTTTTTTGCATTCATATTACTGTATTAGTATCTTAAAATCTAAGTGTATTGTTTGGGGGGTGGTATTGCCTTTTAAAATAATTTAACAGTCTGGGTACATCAATAAAACAACACACTAGCACTTTATAAGCATTCTTATAGTGTCTCAACATGCCCGTTTTTCTTTGTATTAGCACTTGACTGGTTCTTGCAAAATTATAGTTTTGCATTACTTGTTTGCTAATCATAATAGATTAAATTGTTAATAAACATAAAGAAATACAATGTTTCAGAATCAGAGCATCAGATGTACTTCACCCCTAAAACTTTTTAAAACGGAAGTGATGCTAAAGTCTTTCTAAAAGTGTGAGACTCACCACCGGCAAGTCCCTGGCCAATATTCCCCCTACATTATTGGGGTGGATATATAATAACTCAGTTATATTGCTCTGACCTGAATGGCCCAGGTTAGCCTGATCTCATCAGATCTCAGAAGCTAAGCGGGATTTTATGGTACCCTCTGCACTGCATTGGGGCCGCGGTGGCTCAGAGGTTAAGACGCTGAGCTGCAGACCGGAAGGTCAGTAGCTCGGCAGTTCGAGACCTGAGTGCCGCGTGACGGAGTGAGCTCCCATCTCTGGCCCCAGCTCCTGCTGACCTAGCTGTTCGAAAGCAAGAAATTGCAAGTAGACCAATAGGTACCGCTTCGGTGGGAAGGGAACAGCATTCCGTGCACCTCAGCATCTAGTCATGCTGGCCACATGACCACAGAAACATCTCTGGACAGTTCTGACTCTTCAGCTTGGAAACAGAGATGAGCACCGCCCCTTAGAGTCGGATTCAACTGGCTTTCGAGCAAGGGAAACCTACACTGCCAGCCACTTTCACTTTATTTGATAATCGAGTTTTATGGTACTTTCTGCATGGATTTATGGCCGTTCAGGGGTGACTTTGCAGTCAGTACAGCATTACCCTGAGGTATCTGAATGTGGTTTTGAGCTGCACCTTTTCCTCAGTGTTGAGAAAATGTGGAGCAAATGCTAGATGCAGAATCGCCCTCAGAGTGGCTTACAATCTCCTTCCCCTTCCCCTCTCCACAACAGACACCCTGTGAGGTAGGTGGGGCTGAGAGAGCTCTTTCGAGAACTCCTCTTGACAGAACAGCTCTGAGAGAGCCATGACTGACCCAAGGTCAGACCAGCAGCTGCATGTGGAGGAGTGGGGAATCAAACCCTGTTCTCCCACATTAGAGCCTGCACTCCTAACCACTACACCAAACTGGCTCTCTATGCAGGTATGCAGTTCAACATCAAAGTGCTCTTGGCTGCTCTCTGGGCTGACAAAGACATCTATTGTCTGTTTAAAAGAAAGCTGGGAGCCTCTCACCTTTTCAGAACCCTTCACTGCCTTACAGTTTGTCGGAAATTGATGGAAAGACTCATACATGCGAAACATAGGTCTGCTATACATATGTTTTGGCAGCTGGGCCCTCGTGCAGTTGGTTCTCATCAGCATCACCTTGAGGGATATCGTTGTCCCGATGGCTTTCTGGAAACAAGAATAAGAGAGAGGTCCAACTTGGGCTGGTTGTCCCAGCCATTCGTGCCCTGGAGATGGAGTGGTGTGTATAGGGAGCAGTTAGCCTGGCCTTAATCTGAGGTCCAGAGCTTTATCTTATTGTCTGGGCTCAAGCCTTGGAACATGCACATTTTTCTGAGCATGGGCAGAGTGCCTTTCCCTCACCACTTAGGAAGCCATACCCAGAGAATGCATTCCAAAGTTTCACCTCCAATCTCTTCCCTTTTCGAAGTCATACACTGCCGTTACTCTAATGGTCACCCTGCCCTCTCCCTCCCACTAGGAGACCCTTGGCTTTTTGCGACTCTGTCTTCCATGTGGAAGGGTTCTCTGATCCCCAAAATTCTGCCATCAGATAACCAAAGTCGTGAATGAGATAGCCTAGCACAGACAGATCTATATGTTTGGAACCTGGCCTGAGCCTACAGTGTGGGGAAGGTGGGATATAAGTCTAATGAAATAAATAAATAAAGGTAATGGGGACATATTGGGGAGGGGTAGGAGTGTCAGGAACTGACAATAGCATCTCTATACTTTATTTTAGTTTTCTTTGTTCTGACGGACCCTTTGAATGTATCCCTTATCTGTCTTACCCCCCTTCCCTTGACTGGTTGTAAATGTCACTTTGAAGTATATTGGTTGCTCTGTTTCATGTTACAATTTCTAGGCAGGAGAGTGGCGACCCAAATTCCTAGGCGTCATCTAATAACAAATGGTCTTCACTCCCTTGCATTCCCCCCTCCCTGATGTCCGGGCCGAAGTATGTTATCTTGTTGTGAAGACCTTGGCTGCTTCTTTATGGCTGCTTGCCTGGAAATGTTGTGCCTAGCTTCACACATGTGGGTCACTCAGATCAAGAAGGGAATTTATAACTTTCTCACCTTGCTGTGGGAACCTCAACGGTCCCCTTTCTTTTTCCCGTGTTCACCCTCTAATCCTGATTGGTCTGAGACTGGGGTTCCATTGGGACTGGAGAGTATATTAACACTGCCTGTATTTCATTAAGTATCTCTAACAAACATTGAGAACCTGTTTGCAGTACTGGACAATAAAGAACTTTGATTCAACAAAGGTCTGATCTGTTGCTGTCTATTCAGAAGCCTCACAAGGAGATGCATAGAGAGAAACTGGGGGATGGAGGCCTGAGCTGTACCTATAATCCCTGCCCTCCTCGGAAATCATATTGGCACTATCTTGGCATAACAACGCTTCCACCAAGTTTTTGCTAGCCATCATGAGGACTAGACCTCCTCTTTCTCTCTCTTTTAAAGTAAAGACTTAGTGGGAATCTGGAGGTGGGCGAAGTTTCAGAATGATATGGATCAGCTAGACACAAACCATACCGACTGGCTCTCTCTTCCTTTCCAAGGGCCAAGGTGAACAGAGACACGGTACTGTGACGGGCAAGCTGAAATGGGCCAGGGAACGCAACAAGTTTCCTAAACAGGATATATCCCCCCACCCAGGGTGCGAACAGCACCTGCTTCCCTTACCTTGGTTCTTAGAGTTGCATCCCCATGTCGCTTGTAGTATACCTTCTGTTTCTTGTTATAGTGGCCCAGGGCAATGGCCTGGAGATATTCTAACCAGGAACTGCAAGGTTTCTCCTTCTCATGCTTTAACCATTCTCTTTCTTCTTTCTCCATTTCCTCCAGCTCTTCATCGGACAGGGGCTTCTCCTCCTCTGGCTCTTCCTGCACTGGCACCTGCTGTTCTGGGTCGTCCAGTTCTGGCAACAGGTCTTCTGGCTCTCCGGATTCCGGCAGTGGCTTCTCTGGCTCTTCTGCCACTGAATCCTCTGGCTCTTCTGGCACCAGCACTGGATTCTCTGGCTCTTGTAATGAGCGCACTTCAGAGGAAGAGGAACCTGACCCTGAGTCTCCGGAGACTGGCTGGCCCAGTAGCAGAGCCCACCCAAGGAACAGCTGCCAGCATACCCGGGAACCCAGCATGGTGGCAGGGAAAGGACTCCAAGATTGCCCAGCTGGAAGTAGAACCCCTGCTGATATAGGTCCCAGGGAGTCCCGCCTCCCCTGGTGACTCCACCCATCTTCTGGGCAAATCCTGCCTCCTGCAAAATATGCCCACGTGGCAGTGAACTCAAAAAGGAAGTCAAATCTGACCATCCAGAATGCACTTGTGACGTTGAAGACAATTTATTATTTGACCGCCTATTTAAATGCCTCTTATATGTTCCAGATTACTTTCAGCTTGGCATGATGGGAACTGTCTGGTTTACCCTTAGCCGTTCCTCCCAGATTTCCCTGCATGGTCTTCTCCTTGACAGAAGTCACAAGGAGAAGCTGCTAGCACCCAGCTAAGGGCTGCTGGCACCCACCTAAGGGCAAACATGTATGTTAATGGAACACATGAACATATGAAGCTGCCTCATGCATCAGACTAGTAGCCTCTCTCTAGTGTATCTCATGACCCTTTCAACTAGAGATGGCAGTGACTGATAGGGTTGCCAGGTCTTACCTGGCTTTTAGCAGGGGGAGGGGTCCTGGGTCCATCCTGGGATCTTCTTTTGCCCACACCCCAATGGAATCGCCCAGAAGTGACGTCATTATGCTTGGCACATCGTGCTTCGATGCTCTAGCATTTTGGCCAAAAACTCTATGGTAACCATAGAGTTTTGGCCAAAATGCTAGAGCGCCGACACACAATGTGCCTGGCATGATGTCACTTCCAGGTGATGTTACTATGTCAACAACACTGATGTGAGAGGGGGCTGTTCGGGGATGGGGCTTCCCCTGCTGGCCAGCTGGCCAACTTCAAATTGGAGCCTCCAAAGTTGGAGGAAACCCTGCCTTGATTGGTGGTCTGGCAACCATAGTAACTGAATGTGGGACCTTCTACTTAGAGGCAGAAAACTGAAAGGTACCTCAAGGGTCATCATGTCCAATACCCTGCTCAGTGCAGTAAATTCACAAATACCTCCCCCAGTCACCCCTGCTCTGTGCCCAGAGGAAGGCAAAAATCCCTCCAGGATCCCTGTGCCAATCTGGCCCGGAGGAAAATTCCTTCTTGACCCCAACATGGTGGTCGACATTACCCTGGCCATATAAAAAAGCACCATAAGAGTCAATCCCTTCCTCCCCCCACCCCCCATCTACTTGCAAAGCCCCACCTTGGCAGGGCCATTGCTGAGATCCAATCTCTGCAAGATCAATGTTACCAACTTCTTAAAAATTGAAAGGTTACATAATTTATAATATACTGATGAGGGAGAGGCCATGATTCAGTGGTAAAGCCTCTGCTTGGCATGCAGAATGTTCCAGGTTTAGTCCCTGGCATCTCCAGTTAAAAGGATCAGATAGTACGCGACGTGAAAGACTTCTGCCTGCGACCCTGTGTCAGAGCTGCTGCCAGTCTGAGCGGACAATACTGACCTTGATGGACCAATGATCTGATTCAATATAAGGTAGCTTCATGCGTGCAACATTTGAAGCTGCCTTATACTGAATCAGATCATCAGCCCATCAAGGTCAGTATTGTCTACTCCGACCAGCAGCTGCTCTCCAGGGTCTCAGGTAGTGTAGTCCGTCACATCAGCTACTAACAAAGTGTAGATTGGTGATAACGGCATCCAACGCTTTCTTTCTTTTTTACAGAATGCATTAAAGGATGTGGGAGAGGGGCTTTGATCCCCCCCCCCTTCCCTTGGGTCATTATCATACTGAAAATGAGCTGTCCCCCCACCCTAGTACTTTTGGGTTGGATGAAAACATGTGTGTCTGTCGATTTTCCCCAACCAGGCCAAAAGCAGCTTTAAGGAAATGCACATTTTCCAGCAGGAAAAAATTAGTTATTTTATTTACTTACTAACTTACTTAAGTCTCCTGGGGTGTGGTCTGCACATGCAGCGTGAAGTGGAAATGAATAAAAGGAATCGACTGTATCCCCTTCAGACTGCAGGTGAGAATCTCATTTTGTCAAAGTTCTACATTTAAATGAACTATTCTGTGTGTTTATTTAAGCATCTCTGCCCTGCTTTTCTCCCCAGTGGGGACTCTTCTCAGAAAGAACAAAAATATAATGTAGACAAATAAACAAACAGCAAAAACATACTGTACTGCTCTAACATCCAGGGCTCCTTGTAGCTCCACAGGCCTGGCCCCCTTCAAGGTAGGGGTTTGTCACATACCACTGAAGAACCAACTCTAGCCTCTGGCCATACCCATGTTTAAAAACCTGTAAAAGGAAGGGAAACACATGCTCAGCCCAGATTTTACCTAGCTGGTAGACATGTCCCTGTGACTCCCCTCCTCCACCGCTCTGCAAGCAGAAAGCTAGCACATTAAGGGCTAAGATGTTTACCCCTCTTGTGATAGATATTCACCTGCAGGGAGGTTGTTGTTGTTGTTGTTGTTTTACGTGGGAAGGTGTTCAAGAATGCTGATCCCCTACCTACAGTATGAACTCCTACAGTCTACTCTCCCTCATTCTGCTCCATATGTAGACCAGGCTGAAGTTAGGTGGTCTGCCCATCCTCCTCTTGGCGTCTGTTGCAGGGTGGTCATTGCTGCCTACCATACACCACCTCTTCTATCCCCAGGCCTTACAATATCTCCCTTACAAGGCAACGGCTAAGGCCCACAAGATAAGGGATTGTAAATCACATGGGATATGAAGCACTATTTAAAAAATCAAGGACAACTGAAGCTGTTAACTGCAGCTCATGCGAGGGCAAATTACATTAACCATGCCATGTTATTTCAAGATACTTTTAGACAATGAACAAGAAGTTCTGATTCATGAGGGTTTGCATTGGCAAGAGCTGATACGGGCACATTATTCAAGCATATATCAGTAGTACCCAGTTCACAAACATCCCAAGAGCCAAGTAAAAGTTCAAGTGGCCTCAAAAGAGAGGTCAGCTTTGGTTTATGCCCTAATGAACTGGGCATAACATCCTTGAGGTGTGGTGTGAGCCATTGTAGAGCCATTGTGAAGGTCATTAAATCTGAAAGATGATGAAGTTCATTTGGATGGCTTGGCCCATGTGGGAGTGCATTGGAACACTATGTTATGACGTATCAATAAATCCACCTTTTGGATAAAAAAAAAAGATTGTGTGACAGGCCCTTTCTAACAATGGAGGGGACTCACACAGCATCTTATGATTTTGGGGAACCAGGTTTGTTTTGAGACATAAACCTCCACCTCAGTTACAAGATGTCCGTAGGGTAGCAAGTATAAAGGCTTTGGGTTCACTGATGTGAGGGAAGTTTTGTGCTGAGCCAGAAGACCCCGGAGATCACTGAGGCAGGAGTTGTATGTAGATAGCAAAGATTTATTTATTTACAGGTTGTTTTTAAAGAACAGATCAGCAGCACGGGTCTCCAGGTAGCTTGAGGAGAAACCTGGCTGAGGCACATAAATTTAAGCTACCATAATAATGGCTTTCTGAGTGTAGTCTGAATTCACTTTAATACTTGCAGGTACAAACATTTTTCACTGACTACTCTCCACAAACACAGGATTCCACCTACACCAGCCTGCCCTTTCCCAAGAGTCAGACTAAATGGTATGAGTGGTCTGCTGGTCCTCAGAGACAGGACACACAACTCAGTACTCTGTCATTAAGCGGAGGTAGAGCGAAACCACCCTGCCATGCTACTAGGCAGAGCAGCCCTTCAAATTGCTCTCTTGCTGAGGCAGACCCAGACTATCACAGCCTCTCCCTGAGGCAGACCGTCTGGGCTTCCCTCCCATAGTCTAGCCCCGCCCTCTGAAAAATGATTGGATGCTGGGGTTCAGGGATGAAACAGCTGAGTGGCAGTTTTTCTTTCAGATGCAGGACAGCCTCCTGTCTGTCACAGGTTGCCAGCCTTCAGGTAGGGCCTGCCTGATGATCAAGTGGAGTTAGAACTGATTTCCACACCACAGAGATCAGTTCCCCCTAGAAAAAACGTCTGCATTGGAAGGATGGACTCTGGGGTATTATACTCAGCTGAGGGCCAGGCCCGTAGTGGGGGGGCTGGGCTATGGGGATGGTGCCACCCACGGAGGACCCCCAGCCTTCCCCAGGAGGATGCCAGTGCCAACCCCACCCACCCATGGTGTGCCACAGCCCAACATGGCCTTGGTGGCTCTTCCTGGTGCAGGAAGCAGCAGGAAGAGCTGACGTGACAGTTGGGGGGCTGGCACAGGCACAATGAGGCACCATGCACCTCACTGCCAGCCAGCCTACCCACCTCGCTGCTCCTGGGAGAGCTGAGGAGGCAGGCAGGGCAGCGGGTGGCTAGCAGAAAGAGGCGTCATGACGCCTCTTTCTGCTCACCACCCACTGCCCTGCTGCCTGTTGGAAAAATGAGTATGTAACACAAGGCCTGAGAATTTTAGTCATTATAGGGTTAACCTATGCAACTTGTTTACCTTTGTTAGCCTGGAAGTGATACCTGGTGAGGTCTCTCCCCTCCTTAAACCCTGCCCTCCCCAGGCTCCACCCCCAAATGACCAGGAACTCCCCAGCCTAGATTTAGCAACCCTAATGTACATCTACTGTAATAGTGGGAGATTTCCAGCCATTACCTGGAGGTTGGCAACCCTAACTATACAGCCCAGTTTCTGAGGCAGTTTATACCATCAGATTTACATAATCTGTCAGAGGGAGGAGAGGGGGAAGATCTGGCTGGCTTGCTGGCAGCCAAATGAGGCCTATCTAGGCTACAATTTTTGCTCCTCTTTTTGCTTCCTCTTTCTGCAGGTATTTACCTTGGGTGGGGCCAGAGGTGTGAGCCCTTGGGTCCAAACTCAACAGCAAGAGCCAAAAGGATGTGTTAACTCTTAGCCCGTGGCCAGAGACCTGCAAGTGTCAGTTTGGCCAACCTGGACCAACCCAGACTTCTTTTAATTTTATTTGCCTTTACTGTCTTTTCCCTCTGTACTATAATTTGGAATTTTATTCCTTTTTATAAACCTCTTTTGTCTAAAGGAGAAAAACAAACAAACAAACAAACAATAAAGCTAGTTGGGAATAATATGGGACCACACCAAATCAATGAAGAATCTGTGTTGCCAACTTCCAGGTGAGGCGTGGAGTTTTTCCCAAATTATAACTGATCTCCATCAGTTCCCTTGAAGACAGTGGCAGCTTTGGAGGGTGGACCCAATGATATCACATCCCCGTTGAGCCCCTTCCTCTCCCAAAATCTGCCCTCCCTAGACTCTGTCCTCAGATCTCTAGGAATTTCCCAACCCAGAGATGGTGACCCTGGCTAGGTTAGCCAACTTCCAGGTGGAGCCTAGAAATCTTCTGGAATCACAGCTGATCTTCACACTACCAAGTTCAGTTCCCCTGGAGAAAACAACTGCTTTGGAGGGTGGACACTATGGCATTATATCCCGCTGAAGATCTTCCCATCTCCAAACTCTACCTGCTCTAAGCTCCACTCCCAAATCGCTGGGAATTTCCTTACCCAAAATTGGGAGCTCTTCACAATGCCATGACATTTATTGATTTATTTAATTTAAATCACCACAATATTTTTAGAAAGCCATTAAAAACAAGCCGCGGGACAGGAGCCACATAAAAACCATCGATCAGACAGAACTAGACCATTAAGAAGGTAATAACCTCATTCCCCTAGTGGTCACAAGTCCAGTAAGATGTCCACATGGTGGTAACCAGTTCTGGGTAGTGGGAGATACAAGTAAGAGGGAGGGCTTTAGGATGGCAAGGGAAGGGAAGCTGGGAGCCCTGGTTCTCTCAGCAGGAAATTCCTACGAAGGCCAGTTGGTGGCAGTGGTACCAAAAGAAGGATTCAGGAAACCTGGGAGAGTGGTGCCTAGAAGATGCCTTGGAGGGCAGAATGGAGGAGCAGTGACAGCAGGTGAGCAATGCTGTTCTGCCACCATCCCAAAGTCTTAAAGGTAAGAATTGTGCCCAGGAACAGGTGAATAATCACTGCAGATCTTTCAGCCCTGGGAGCACCTGGGAGTGACATCATGGCATCAAGCACCACTCTTGGAATTTCCCAAATCTCTATTTCCTTATCATAGAGATGGGGGAAATTCCTGGAGCTGCACTGATGCTGTGATGTCACTTCCAGTTACCAGCCTGAAGTGACGTCACAGTGTCATGGGATGTCAGCTGCCATAGTCTCTGTGCTGGGGATTGCCAGTGGAGGACTGAAAACCCTAAGTGTTTTAAGTCCACACCAACATTTTTTACCTGATATGAAGTGCCCCAAGAGAGGTGCTGTTTCCTCCCCTGCAAAACTTGTGTGGATTCCTCAGTACAAGTAGATTTCCCCAGTGGGCATACGCCAGTTCTTGAGGCAGTTTCAAGACAGGGAAACAGCAGGGGGCTCAAGCCTTTGCTTTTTGGACTCCATAGCTCTGATCTGAATCACCCTCATCTCATCCCCCCCCCCCAATACCTAGGAACTGAGTTCCCAACACTGATCTTTATGGCTACGTCTGTTACACACTCTGGAGCTTTTTAAACCCACTGTCATGAAGGGCTTCTTCTTTTTATTCATTTACAGAGCCCTATTTTTCCCCAAGTATCCCAGAGTACCATTCCTCGATGCCACGGCACTGCCTTTGGTATCCACACAAGCACAGAGTGACAACTGGGGACCAATGGAGCATAATGAGGGGAGGACAAAGTCCTACCCACCATGCTGCATCTTCCCCTCCAGCTTCTCCTTTCCTTGCGCACTTCCCCACTTTAACATTTCTTCTTTTCTGAAGCATTTTCAGTCCTCTTCTGACCATTTTTGGGGTATTTTTCTTTTGGTTAATTTTGAAGTTATATTTTTCTGCATACACGGGGAGTCCCCTGAATAGCAGGGATGTGTCCCTTGCCTGTGGGTGGCCTTGTTGTGTTTTTGTTGGCATCCGCACAGTCAGTTTACTGTTAGAAACATGGAGACTCTGTAGGGCTTACAAGAATAATGTGGTGCCACATCAAAGATCAGAATGATTATTTATTTCTTGCATTTAAATTCCTCAGATGTCTCCTGTTGCAGAACTCACAGTGGTACATGTAGGACTCCCAGAAATCTCCCTTCCAAGCACAGACCAGTCCCACCCGTGCTTAACTTCAGCAAGGCTGCTGCTGTATCGTATGTCTTCGGACCACAATCTGGGGACCAAGATTCACCCTTCTAAAAGCAGATTTTAGGTTGGTGGTGGGAAGTGCCATCAAGTGGGAGGATATTTATGGCAACCCCCTAGGATTTTCAAGGCAAGAGGCAAACAGAGATGGTTTCGCTATTGCCTGCCTCTGCATAGCAACCCTGGACTTCCTTCTTGGTCTCCCATTGAAGTACTAACCAGGGTACTAATCTTGCTTAGTTTCCAAGGTTTGAGAACATAGGGCTAGCATGGGCCATTCAGGTCAGCACAGATTCCAGGTAGTCAATGCTTTATTGGAAACTAGGCTAGAATGCCCAATTGTGAACTAGCACAGATATCCAAAAATGGCATGTTACATAAAGAGATAAAAGTGTTAGACCATGAGATATCCGAAGAAGCAACCATCAGACAAACATTTTGGCCCAAACCATTCAGCCCAGAAGTACTATGTACTGGCACTGTAAGGTCTGTAATGTGCTGGCACTGTAAGGTCTGTAATATGTGGTCAAGCACTGATTTGTATACAGATGGCTCCAAAAGCTATCTCTGCCATACATCCAAATGGCCTGTGCCTCAGTTTCAAAGGGGAAGTTCAGTTCACCGGTTAAGCCTCTGACCTGCTCACAAGTTGTGATCAATACAGCTGAACATTTGACACACTGTTCACCTGTTTGTGTTTGGGGAAGAGAATGACTGAACACGTGCAATTTCATGTGTTCTGCTGCATCTGACCCTCTCCTGGCAACTGCCACCACATTCCCATCTGCTATTTGTTGCAAAATTTAACTCCCCCACCAATAAAAATGAATGCTCACATTTCATGACTTGCTAGCAAGGTGTCTTCCAGTGTTCCTTATGGCAGCATTATGTGGGAGATGACATGCCCTCTTCTCCAGTGACTGAGAAGGTCCTGTGCCTCAAACAGTGACTTGTGCACGTGCAAAGTTGTTCATCGTGGCATTCAAGCTGAACTTCAAGCCCAAAACATGGAGGTGATCCAGTGAGGGTTCTCAGCACCACTGGACGCCAGAAACTGGGCATGTAAAACCAGGGATGTTGAGAATTTCAATGTAAACACAATCTCCATTGAAACTTACCATGCCTGGTAAAGTTCATATAGTAAGTTTGTATGATGGTGGTTGCATTTACATTAAAGTTCTCAGCAACTCTGGTTTTGCATGCCCAGTTTCTGGCGTCCAAAGGCAGCAGAGGCAGGGAGGGTGCTTTCTGTGCCTGAGAACCTGGAGATCTGCTACCAGTCAGGCTAATGATCTAACTCAGGGGTCAGCATCTTTTTTTATAATTGAAGAGCCAAATTCAGAGCAAGAGATCTGCTAAGAGACACGTGCTTCGCTGAAAATACACAGTTTAACATTGGGCACATCTTGACTGATAGTTCATAAAGTTTCTGCAGCCCAGACACCGGTGGTTGCATGGCACACGAGATCTTGCAATAAGTAGCATCCTATGGGATTGTTTCAGTGCACTAGCATACTTCTGCATCTGGTCTCACCTAGGTTACTAGCAGTATTCTCCTTCTGGCAGGAAGAAAGTAGATTTTTTGAAAAGTGGTGTTGGAGGAAAGTTTTATGGATACCACGGGCCACCAAAGAGACAAAAAAGTGGTTTCAAGACCAAATCAAGCCTGAACTCTCCATAGAAGCTGACATGGCTAAACTGAGGCTATGGTACTTTGGCTACATTAAGAGTCACTAGAAAAGACAATAATGCTAGGAAAAATTGAAGGCAGCAGGAAAAGAGGAAGACCCAACGCAAGATAGATTGACTCAATCAAGGAAGCCACGGCCCTCCGTTTGCAATACTTGAAAATGGCTGTTAACAAGAGGATGTTTTGGAGGTAATTAATTCAGAGGGTTGCCATAAATCGGAAGCGACTCAAAGGCCCTTAACACATAAACATTCTCCTTCATCATCTCCCTTTCTATAAAGCACCTCCATGAAACCCTTTACAATCTTTGCCTACCATTCCATTCATATACTACCCTTTAACGAACAATGTAATGGAAGCAGTAAAAGGTAAGAAGGCTTCCTTTAAGCAGTGGAAGGCTAGTCTCAGTTAGGTAAATAAAAGGGAGCACAGGCTTTGGCAAATAAAATGCAAGTTGGTGACCAGACAGGCAAAAAGGGACTATGAGGAGCATATTGCAAAAAACAGAGGCCAATAATAACATTTTCTGCAAATACATCAATGGCAGGAAACCAGCCAAGGAGACAGTGGGACCCTTGGATGACCAGGGGGTAAAAGGATTACTAAAGGATGTCAGGGAAATAGCAGAGAAGCTGAATGCTTTTTTTTTGCCTCTGTCTTCACTGATGAAGAGGGGAGCTGCTTGCCCGCTCCAGGATTGCTGATTTCGGGCAGGGTATTGAAAGACCTGAGTTGGATTGAGGTGACAAGAGGAGTAAAAATGATGGGGAGAAACCTCTGAATGAAGTAAAAAAGAGATGTGCAAAACACGAAAGGTTATGAATATTTATGAAGTGATAAATAAGAAAATCAACCAGGTAATATAAACATAGAGCTGCACTAATGACTGGTCAAAAATATACAATTAGACCACATTAAACAAAACTGTAAATACTGGTGATTAGATATAGAACATTGTACAGAAACATTAGTGTAATGCACAAAAAATCCAGCAGAGAGCAATATCACCAATAGTAACCAGCAACAATGCAGATAAAGCTCAGCAAAAGAAACAATGTACAAGGACATAAATGATAAACAGTGTGACGGAATGGCTGAAATTCCATTTTGAGGTCTTCTTCAAGACTGTGAATTGTTGTTCAGGGCGGTGAAAACCAGGGAGGACTGTGAGGCACTCCAGGAAGATCTGTCGAGGCTTACTTTTAAAAAAGATATTATAGCATTGGAAAAAGTGGGGGGAAAGGCAAAAAGTATTCAAGGGATAGAACAGTTTTCCAATTAAGAATGATCAAAGAGGTTAGGGTTCTTTAGCTAGAAGAAATGATGACTGAGAGGTGACATGATGGAGGTTTACAAAATTATGCATGGGATAGAGCAGGTAGAAAAAGAAGTGCTTTTCTCCCTTTCTCACAATACAAGAACTCATGGGCACTCCATGAAATTGCTGAGCAGTCGGGTTAGAACAGATAAAAGGAAGCACTTCTTCACCCAAAGAGTGATTAACACGTGGAATTCACTGCCACAGGAGGTGGCGGCGGCTACAAGCACAGACAATTTCAAGAGGGGATTGGATAAACATTTAGAGCAGAGGTCCATCAGTGGCTATTAGCCACAAGGTATAGATGGAACACACTGTCTGGGGCAGTGAGGCTCTATCTTCTTGGTGCTTGGAGGGCTACACTGGGAGGGCTTCTGGAGTTCTCACCCCGCTGGTGGACTTCCTGAGGACACCTGGGTTTTTGGCACTGTATGACACAAAGTGTTGGACTGGATGGGACAGTGGCCTGATCCAACATGGCTTCTCTTATGTTTGGTGTAATGGTTAAGTAGAGCCAGTTTGGTGTAGTAGTTAAGTGTGTGGACTCTAATCTGGGAGAACCAGGTTTGATTCCCCACTCCTCTACTTGCAGCTGCTGGATGACCTTGGGCAAGCCACAGTTCTGGCACAGCTGTTCTTGAAAAAGAGCAGTTTCTGTCAGAGCTCTCTAAGCCCCACCTACCTCACAGGGTGTCTGTTGTGGGGAGGGGAAGGGAAAGGAGTTTGTAAGCCGCCGTGAGACTCCCTTGGGTAGTGAAGGGCGGGGTATAAATCCAGTCTCTTCTTGTCTTCTTCTTCTTTTTTTTCCAGAGCACACTTTTAAACAAAAATGTGAATACAGTCAGATGTGGACTGTACCACTCAGTTTTCTTAATGATACCCACAATGGATTCAGCCCATGGCTGCCACAGGGAGAGGACAGAAGAATATAAAATACAACTTTTGAAAATGCTTTGGTCAGTTAATGTTATGTTCCTGATACAAAGCAAAGAGGAGAGGAAGAGAAGAGAAGGAATCACTTATGAGGTTCTCCATTGATGAAGGATCCTTGTGATTCCAAACACCTCCTTTTCAAGCATCCTCCATTTTTTGGTCTGATGATACCAGAGGAGAGAAAGACAAAAGCAGGTTGAGCACATTGTTCTCCATCAATGTGCAAAGAAGGTGCAGAACCTTCAACCTACATGTCTATGTTCATTCCTGTTCCCACTCCAGTTCAATGGCACGCACTCCCTCTGGACCACAGAAGGGGTGGTGACCTGTTCCT
The DNA here is from genome assembly GCA_029233225.1 of Lepidodactylus listeri. Lineage (NCBI taxonomy): Eukaryota > Metazoa > Chordata > Lepidosauria > Squamata > Gekkonidae > Lepidodactylus > Lepidodactylus listeri. The sequence goes on from JARCFY010000003.1 coordinate 142,040,021, forward strand.
CATATTATCCACAAACATCGCCAAGGTACAGTTCTTTTTCTGAGGAAGGCGGAGGGGGGGAGAGAAGGGGGGAAATGTTCTGGCTTTCTTGAAGAGGGCCACTGTCACTCCCGTTCAGCATTCAACAGGCCCTGGAGTAGCACCCACCCAAGGAACAGCTGCCGGCAGAGTGTCTGTAACCAAGCATAGCAGCTGAGAGCTGAAGTACCTGCCAGTGCGGGTACCAAGAGGCTCTGCCTGCAAGAATCATAAATCCTTCAAGAGGCACCCATTTGCACTCCTGCAGTATGGATGTCATTGCCAAGAGAAGGCTGATAACCGTCCATCCCTCACTTCACAGTTGAGGGGGCTGCGGTTCAGTGGGAGAGTTCCTGCTTGGCATGCAGAAGGTCCCAGGTTCAATCCCCAGCGTCCTCAGTTAAATGACCAGGCAGTAGGTGGCGTGAAAGACCTCTACATCAGAATCTGGAGAACCGTTGCCAGTCTGAGTTGACAATATAGACCTTAATAGACCAGTGGTCTGATTCATCAGTATAAGTTAACTTTGCATGTAACCAGTAAACAAGAGCCAGTGTGGTTGGACTAGAACTGAGGAAACCTGGGCTCAAATCAAAACTTACTGGGTAACCAGATCATTCTCTTTCAGCCTAACCTACCTCACAAGGTTATGAGGATGGAGGGGGGAGAGACCCTGCCCTGTATCTCTTGGGGAAACAACAGGAGAAAAAAAATGCACTAAATAAATAATAAACCAAACTGCTTTCTGTCCCCCGTAATCAAATACTTCAGTGATGTCTATAATTCTTCAATTAAAATGCCGAAACTCTCATTTCCCCAAGTTTTTCTCATACAGTTTTTCTCCTTCACAGGGGTCATTTCGTAGAAAAAGAGGTCCAGGAGCACATTAGCATAACTTATTAGCATAACTTATTTGCATATGCCACACACCCCTGACATCACTGGAAGTGTGTCAGAAGGCAACACCCACCGCTCAGGCTCCACCCCTAAAATCTCCAGGTATTTCCCAACTCAGAGCTGGCAAGCCAGCTTTACATTTTGACTCAAGACACGTTAGGGTTTGCTCTTGCAGGGAAGCCACCCTACAACAAGCATGGAAATACAGATCAAGTTAGTATGCTTTTGCTTTTTTCCACAGCGCATCATCATATGTGCCCGCTCTTGGGTTTCTTACTCCCAGAATGGCGTTTGTGTGCATTCCTGCATGAAATGACCCCTGCTCCTTCACATCAGCATCTGGGGTAATGGTGGCCAAACTACACAGAACAGTGTGCAAACTTTTGAGCCCAGCAGGACTCTTTGTCAGGCTGGATATCACAAAGTAAACAAAGGCTGAGAGAGAGAAATGTCATGTCATTTTGGTTGGTCTTAATAAATTTCATGGGCTGCGCTTTAGTTTTGTGTTTGGATCTTGGACCAGCACAGCTACAAAATACTCCTACCCACCCACCAACTAAAATCTCTTTCCTCTGTGTGTTTTGTCCATGCTATAAACCTCCATGATGCAGGGACCATCCAGGAAAGAACAGTGCAGATGCCCAAAGGCTGAACACAGTGGCCTCGGTCTGTTACTAGTAGCAAGCCACAAAATGGGCCACAACCCCTGTAGAGTGGTCCCTGGAAACTAGAAGAGTAGGTAATCCTGCCCCCCCCCCAAACACACCTTCTTGTTGGCAATAAGTCAATGGCAAGAGAGCCAGTTTGGTGTAGTGGTTAAGAGCACAGACTCTAATCTGGGAGAACAGAGTTTGATTCCCCACTCCTCCACATGCAGCTGCTGGTGTGACCTTGGGTCTGTTACAAGTTCTTTCAGAGCTGGTCTCTCAAGAGCAATCCTCAAAAGAGCTCTCTCAGCCCCACCTATCTCACAAGGTGTCTGTTGTTGGGAAGGGAAGAGAAAGGAGATTGTAAACCACTCTGAGACTCCGTTGGGTAGTGAAGGGTGGGGTATAAATCCAATCTCTTCATCGTCTTCTTCTCTAGCATTCAAACAATCTATAAAAAGAGAGGTTGGCTGTTTGCACTGCCCCTGACCACACTGTAGCAGCCAGGAAGGTTGGATGCTGCAAACTAAACCTCTAGCCACAAGGGCCACACTACTACACCAAACTAGCTCTTTAAATCACTTATTGCTGCCAGCGGCAAAATTCTCCCCCACCCTTCTGCCCTTGGTTTTCAGGGTTTCCCAGCACCCCTCTCCCTACAACTCCAACCAAAGGCCTCCTTTCAAGGCCATCTCCCCCACCCCCCGCTAATAATCACATCCAGTGCTGCTGGCAATCATACTAGCCAGTTTGGTGTAGTTGCTAGGAATGTGGACTCTAATCTGGGAGAACCGGGTTTGATTCCTCACATGCAGCTGCTGGCGTGACCTTGGGTCAGTCACAGTTCTCTTAGAGCTATTCTTGAAAGCACTCTCTCAGCCCCACCTACCTCACAGGGTGTCTGCTGTGGGGAGGGGAAGGGAAAGGAGTTTGTAAGCTGTTCTGAGACTCCTTTGGGTAGTGAAGGGCGGGGTATAAATCCAATCTCCTCCTCTTCTTCTCCTCCCACCCAAGCCTTTTGAGAGCTTGCAGTGTTTTCAGGAATTGTGCCTTTGACAGGAATGTGTCTGTTCCTCAGCTTCATAAACCAGAGAGGCAAGATAATGTAGTGGTTAGAGCAGCAGGTCTCAAACTGTGAACTGCAGGTTGCCTGGGAGGCCAGGAGGGAGGAGGTGGGATAAAATGAACAGGGAAGAGGTGGCTCTGGGAGGGTCAGTGGCAGATTTTCCCAACAATGCCATATATTAATAAATACTGAACATGCAAAACAGTATGTAAACTTGTTCAGGGTTACCCAATGTGAGATTCTTGCACTGGAAGGGAGGAAAGTAACAAAGTTGTTTTGCAAGTAGGCCCTGGGTTCCAGGATGGACTTGGACTGGGGAGAACTGAGTTTGAATCCCCCCTTCATAGTCAGCCTTGCTGACTGCATGTGGGCCAGTCTGCCTCATCGACTGAAGATTTTTAGGGAAATAAAATTGGGTTTAACCTCAGGAGCTTCTTGAAGGAGTGGCAGCTTATCAGGCCCAGATGTAAACCTGCTACACAGGCCCTATTTGTATTACAGTTACAGTATATGGGACGAAAGATTAAACCCTCCCCTTTTATTGCTGTAGCAGTCTGAACAGCCCAGCTTAGCCCAGGCTTGTCAGAGCCTGAGAACCCAGCAGGGCTGGCCGGTTAGTATTTGGATGGGAGACCACCAAGGACAACTGGGGATGCTATGCAAAGGAAGGCAATGACCAGGGCTATTTTTGGGCAGGAATGCACAGGAACGGAGTTCCGGCTGGCTCCTGAGCTGGCCACACCCAGCAGGAACTCATTAGCATGAAAGGCCACACGTAACAGCAGAAACTCATTAGGATTGGTTACATTAGGGGTATGTGGCCTAACATGCAAATTAATTCCTGCTACAAAAAAAGCCCTGGGTTTTGACAACAAACAAGGTAAACAGAATAAGAAGCAAAAGGTGAGTGTGGCTGGATGACCACTCTTCTGGTAACACGGGGGTGTGGCCTAATATGCTAATGAGTTTCTGCTGTTGGGTGTGGCCTATTATGCTAACGAGTTCCTGCTGGACTTTTTCTACAAAAAAAGCCCTGGCAATGACAAACCCCCGATGTTCATGTCTTGCCCGGAATGCCCCGTGGATGGGGTTGCCATGAATCAGCTGCGATCTGATAGCACCTTCTTCTTATTGGTGAAACAAGTACACTCAGCCGCCCTGAGCCTGCCTTTTGATGGGGAGGGCGGGATATAAATCCCAAGAAATAAATAAATAAATTATTGTCCCTGAAAGAGAAAGACAGACAGATGCAGTCTTCCTGCCAGTCTCCCCCACCCAGCAGAGATGGGTTAAGAGCTCCCCACTACATCTTGTAGCCTACCCAGTTTGAGAGAGCCTGTTTGGTATAGTGGTTAAGTGCGCGGACTCTAATCTGGGAGAACCGGGTTTGATTCCCCACGCCTCCACTTGCACCTGCTGGATGACCTTGGGCAAGCCATAGCTCTGTACCAGCTGTCCTCTCAAGGACAGTTGTCTCAGAGCTCTCTCAGCCCCACCTACCTCACAGGGTGTCTGTTGTGGGGAGGGGAAGGGAAAGGACTTTGTAAGCCGCTCTGAGACTCCCTTGGGGAGTGGAGGGCGGGGTATAAATCCAATCTCTTCTTCTCTTCTTCTACCCATAATTACTTTTCTTATGTAATAAAACATGCAGATTCATGGACATGCTTCTGTGCATCACATTCAGCCTAGCCCTAAATATACAGAACTAAGAAGAGAAGATGATGATATTGGATTTATACCCTGCTCTTCACAATCTCCTTTCCCTTCCTCTCCCCACAACAGACACCCTGTGAGGCAGGTGGGGCTGAGAGAGCTCTTTCAAGGACTGCTCTTGAGAGAACAGCTCTGAGAGAACTTGTGACTGACTCAAGGTCACCCAGCAGCTGCATGTGAAGAAGTGGAGAATCAAAACCGGTTCTCCTGGACTACAGTCCTAACCACTACACCAAACTAAGTAATATATACCACATGGAACTCAGATCTGTAATGCTGAACAGAGGCTTAGCTTGGGAAGCAGTTTTCAGAAATACAACTTGGGTACCATTGAGTGTGTACCAAGCTTTTTTGTAGGTGGCATGAGGAAAAAAGCAGCACTTAAAAAACCAGCACTCAGAAATCATGTATATCCCTTTGGAGTGAAAGGCACAGCTAAACCCCAAACACCCACAGATCTTCCCACTGAACAGGTAGAAACCAGAGGCATCCCCCCTCCCCACATATCTAGGAACAGGAAGAAGGGATGTAGGTCCTTCTCAAACACTGCACAGGCAGAACACAGAAAGAACTGGGCTACTTTGCTGTGAGCAATAAAACAGCACCCTTGCACATTTTATTCCACATTCAAGGTTCTAGCAAATACACAAATACAGCTGCAGAATTCATCTCTTGACAGATGTGAAGAAGATAAAGCCACACTTCATTTTTGCATCTCAAATGCTGGACCAGGAAAGCTTCTGTTGGAAGAAAATTATGGTTTGGCTGGGATTTGGTGGCACCTTAAAGACTATGAGAGGAACATCTAGCTGGGCTTCCACGTGACCCACTAGCAGGCAAGACTCCAGACTCCGTCTTCTCATCTCTGCCAGGTGAATTCTGGAGGCCGTAAAGGAGGACAGGCAGCTTGGCCTAATTAGCGAGAATTAGCCTCAATTCACCAGCAAAGGCCCTTCTTGCTAGCAGACAGGCGTGCAAATCTGCAACAAGCCTATTCACAGCTCATGTGTGTCAAGCGGATGTCATTTAGCCAAGAACGAGTCCAGACCTGAAATGTGCAGATTTCTTTCTGGAAATGGGAAAAAGAGGGATGATCCACACTGTTAGGGAAAAGAACTCCACCATGGTTACAACCGCTGGAGAAACTGGCATATAAGCTACCCGTTTCTATAAAACCTCCTCAAACAAATTTGATGAAGTCGTATGCAATTATAATAAGTGGTTATTTCAGATCCATATGTGGTATTTGACCTCCATCCCTTTTCTTTGCCCCTAATGACCCCGCCCTTGATTTCAAGAATTCATATGCCAATTCAAAGCTCAAACCCAGCTGCACTATCTTCTTGGCCTGGCAGTTCGTCCCCTTCATCTTTTTATGCCCCCATCTTTATGTCTCTGCTTCCAGTCTAGTATGACACTCATCATCCAGGCTCTGGGCCTAATTAAGGGCTGCCAGCCTCAAGATGGAGCCTGGAGACCTCTTGCTATTACAACTGATCAGAAGACAGTAGACATCAGTTCCCCCTGGAAAAAACGGCTGCTTTAGAGGGTGGTCTCCATGGCAGTGTACCCTGCTGAGGTCCCTCCACTCCCCGAACCCCACTCTCCCCAGGCTGCACTCCCAAAATCTCCCGGTATTTCCCAACCCAGAGCTGGCAACCCTGGCTAACCCCAGCTCACATTGGTAGGCCTATCGCCAACTCTGCTCCTCACAACAGCACACTGTCCCTTTCTGTTTGCAGGCCCTCTGTGACCTCTCACACTGAGTCCAGGAGCAATCAAGATTATAAAACATGATGTCCTACCAAAAAAATGACCCGGGTCAATAGAGGCCAGCATATGCCGCTCATCTGCGATAGTGCCCAAGGCACATGTGTCAAGGGATGACAGACTGATGGACCTCCTGAGGACACCTGCTATTTTTGGCCGCTGTGTGACAGAGTGTTGGACTGGATGGGCCATTGGCCTGATCCAACATTGGCTTCTCTTATGTTCTTAAGGGAATGAGCAGTCTCCAAGTAAAATTCCATCTGCAAGGTTTGTTTTCTTCGTTCTTCTGTTTTCAGCTCAGTGAACAACAGGGAGGGTTGCCAGCTCCAGGCTGGAAAATACCCAGAGATTTTGGAGGTGGAGCCTGAGAAAGGTGGGGTCTGGGGAAGGGACGGACCACCTTCCAAAGCAGCCATTTCCTCCTGGTGAACTGATCTCTGCCACCTGGAGATCAGTTGTAATAGCGGGAGACCTCCAGCCACCACTTGGAGGTTACAACAAGAGGACCACGGTGTAAATGGTAGGAAATGTTAACACCAAAGCACCGTGTAATGAACAGTAATATGATCTTAAATCAACTCAAAACGTTTGTTTTGTTCTTCCAATATATTGGTATTTGCAATGCTAATTTATTATTACACAATCACAGTAACTGGGAACCCTAACAACGGGTGTTATGTTATAAACATTTCCAGCCCAAGGTGGCTTTGGAGGCATCCAAAAGCCCTGCTAATGAACTTACTGATTTCAGCCGTAATAATGGAGAGGGGGAAAGTTTTGTTCATCTTCCAGAAAGCTCTCTCCAGACAGTGTTCTAATTGTTTGAAGGAGGTCAGAATATCAGTGGCCTAAATTTCCTATAAATGTAATCTATCCTGATAGGCCTTATTGTTTTTACCCCCTTACCTTTCCTTTACCTTCAGTACCTGTGTTTTGCCTCTGCTGCATTATCTTGCCTTTGCATCGGTTTTGGATTATGCTGCTTGACTCTGAACGGAATCTGCAAGTGCTTCAAGAACTTAACACCCAGGGCTATTTTTGTAGAAAAAGCTCAGCAGGAACTCATTAGCATAACAGGCCACACCCAACAGCAGAAACTCATTAGCATATTAGGCCACACCCCTGACAGCACAGCTCCCACCCAGGATCAGCTTCTCCAGGTGCCCCACGGCTTGTGGAGCACATGGGGAACCCGAGGGAAGGAGGCAGTTTCTGGATTGGCTTCCCCAGGTGCCCTGAGCAGAGGCAGTTTAAACTGCCTTCCCTCCCTGGATCAGCTTACCTTCCCCAGGCAACCTGTGGCTTGCGAGGCAACTGGGGAACCCGGGGGGGGGGGGGGGGGGGAGGCGTAGCCAACTCAGAAGCCAGCCGGAACTCCATTCCTGTGCGTTCCTGCCCAAAAATAGCCCTGTTAACACCTATGCTATAAGAACCCTCAGTGAGTGTATTTAGGAGTTACTTTTCCTGCTTTTATGTTCTTTGAACCTATGCTGGAACTATATTGCAGGGCAGCCCTGACAACTTGAAACCATGGAATTACCCAGTGTGTGTGCTGCTGTGGAAAATGAAGTTCCTACAGACCTTTTTTTATCTTAGCAAACAAATATAATTCCTTTCTTTTTTATCTCTTTTTTAATGATATGCACATTTTAATTAGCAGAGGAGACAAATATAATTCCTTTCTTGTAAGGAACTCCATTCTAAACAGGATAGGATAAAGACAGGATTCTAACATAACTAACTAAGATGGATGGAGATTGGAGCTGCCAATGTTCAGGTGGCACCTGAAGATCTGCTAAAAGAACTAATCTCCGGATGTCCAAGATCAGTTACCCTGAAGGGTGGACTCTATGGCATTATTCCCTGCTGAGGTCCCTTCCCTCTCCAACCCCTGCCCTCCCTGGCTCTACCTCCAAAATGTCCAGATATTTCCCAACCCAGAACTGGCAACCCTAATGGAGATGCAGAAAGCATGACCTGTTTTCATGATAGCAAGATGGAGAAGAGAGAGAGAAGGTGTCAGCCAGATGGAAAGAAGATTCCCTGAGAGGAGCGATATACACATCAGAGTAGCAGGAAAGAAGGAGGCACATGGTCCTGACCTCTCTCTCTCTCTCTCTGATTCTCTGTAGTGCCCCTTTGAAATCTGAGGCGAAGAGACACTGCAAAGTCCTTCACTTCCCACAATCCGGTTGCTATTATCCACACTCTGGCCACCTTTGGGTTAGAGTACTACAACAGGTTCTATGTGGGGCTGCCTTTGAAGACTATTTGGAAACCTCAAGTTGTTCAAAAGGCTTCAAGCTAGGCTGCCAGCTGGTATGGATTACAGACAACATATCACACGACTTCTTAAAAGACTGCAATGGATCCTTTCCCCACAATCCCAATCTAAGGTACTGGTTCTTATCTATAAAGATCTTAATGGTCTGGGACCTGCTGGAGCATCTGAGGGGCCACTTCAGCCCATGTGAACCTGCCACCAGGTTATACCACCAGCTCTTTGGAGATAGGTGGCTGTGAAAGAGCCTTATCTGCTGGAGTGGCCCTTTTATGAAACCCCTCTCACCTCAATGCCTCCACCTGGACCTAATCTATCGGTCTTTAGGCACCAGGCCACAGCCTTTTCATTAACCCAGGTATCTGGAAGCTAATTCTTCTGGGTGACCTCCTAGGGCTGTTATGATGATTTAGTGGCCAACGGTTTCCCTTGCTCGAAAGCCAGTTAAATCTGATTCTAGGGGTGGTGCTCATCTCCATTTCCAAGCCAAAGAGCCAGCGCTGTCTGAAGACATTTCCATGGTCATCTTGCTGGCATGACTAAATGCTGAGGTGCACAGAATACTGTTACCTTCCCACCGAAGTGGTACCTATTTGTCAACTTGCAATTTCTTGTTTTCGAACTGCTCTGTTGGCAGGAGCTGGAGCCAGAGACAGGAGCTCAATCCGTCACGCGGCACTAGGGTCTCGAACTGCTGAGCTACAGACCTTCCAGTCTGCAGCTCAGCATCTTAGCCTCTAAGCCACCATGGCCTTGGTTGCATAGCTTTCTGTAATTTTTTTCTTACCATAAACCACTTCTGGCAGATTTTGTTCTTCTGGACTCGAGAATTAGGTCGCCTTTATCATTAGCACTGCAAACTTCTGGAAATGACAACAGGGACAGCTGTTTCAAGCTTTCTGCACAGATAGGATAAACTTTGCTAGTTCCAAGCTATAAAAACCTCCTGTTCACTTTCAGTGAAGGGAAGGGCTGTCTTCTCTCTTGAAAATTCAGTGACCGTATCAGCCCGCACTGAATGACTATCTTGGCTCATTCACATACATTTAAGCTTATTACTGGAAGCCTTGGTCCACCTAGAGGAGATGCTGGGGACTGAAACTTGCAATTTCTATATGCAAAGTCTGTCCTCTACAAAAAAAAAACCTGGCTCCCTCCAAAACGTCAAAATTCATATGAAGCCATCTTACACTGAGTCAGGCCATTAGTCAATCTGGTCAGTTTATTCAGAGAAAGAAAGGTCTTTCCTAACACTGCCAGACCGAATCCTCTTTTCGGCTAATTGGGTGATTGAACCAGGGACCTTCCATATGGAAAGCATATATTCCATTACATGCAATACGGGCATGGCCAGCTGATGATGCAGCCGTCAGAACACTGCCTCTTAACATTCTGGATGATTAATCGATTACAGGAAGAACCCGCAGGATATACATCAGATGCCAGAACACTGGGTGGCAGCCTACTCCGCCGTTCAGCTAAACCAGAGAAAAGTTCTGCATTTAGCTGTGCTGGAACGCACCATCAAATTCACTACCATCAAAACAGGGCATTTTGACAGCTAAAATGGGGCATTTTGACAGCTAAAACAAACACTTTTCTTACTTTAGATCAGGAGTATCAAACATAAGGCCCAGGGGCCAGAACCGGCCCATCCAGGACTCTTACCCGGCCCACAAGCAACTGGTATGTGTGGAAATGTAAGGCACTCCCCCTTTTATGGTATTCCTTGGGAAAAACCTAGTCTTGCATATGATTAAACACATTTATTGGGGCTTCTGTGGGTTCCCCAGTAAATCAACTGCTTTTGTTTGTATTTTGAGTAAAAAATAATATTGTTAATTAGGTTTGCCTGTGTCCTTGATAAAGTTTATGTCTCCGGTACCTGTCTTTACATGGGGCTGCAGTGGCTCAAGTGGTTAAGACACTGAACTGCAGACCAGAAGGTCGGTAGTTCAGCAGTTCGCAGACCCGAGTGCTGCACAATGGCGTGAGCTCCCGTCTCTGGTCCCAACTCCTGCCAATCTAGCAGTTCGAAAGCAAGAAAATGCAAGTAGATAAATAGGTACCACTTTGGTGGGAAGGTAACAGTGTTCTGTCAGCCTCAGCGTCTAGTAATGCCGGCGACATTGGCTTGGAAACGGAGATGAGCACTGCATCCCTAGAGTCGTATTCAACTGGCTTTCGAGCAAGGGAAACCTTTGCCTTTACTTACCTGTCTTTACATTTTATGACACACATGGCCTGGCCCAACAAAGTGTCATTTATGTCCGACCAGGCCCTTGTAACAGATGAGTTTGACACCTCTGCTTTAGATGAAAAGAACACTGGTGGTTTTGGCCGGGTTCACTCCCTCCCCATGTAAGTATGGTGCGTGGAAAGCTGCCATTTCTCTGTTTGGTACCAGAAGGCAGTTTGAGCATAAAATGAGATTACGTATTACGAGAATTCACCAATATGGCAGAGACCCTAGTGTTAAAACCAGGAGTCTGCAATACATAAATTGACCTCTTCAAAGAAAAATAGGCCAACAGATGAATTCTGAACAGGAGGAGAGTAAACATTAAGGGGTTGATCTTTTAACTCCATTTTATAGTATGCTTTTAGTTTGAAAGCCACCCAGATAGGCTTGCTTAACTGGGCTTGTCAGAGTTTAGGAACTAAGCAGGGCCAGTGACAGTTAGTACTCAATGGGAGACCACCAAGGAAGATGGGTTGCTATGCAGAGGAAAGCAACAGCAAACTACCTCTGCTCCAGTCCTGCCTGGATTGGGGTCGCTATGAGTCGGTTGTGATTCAAAGGCACATTTTCCTCTTTAGTTCAAATCTCTGAAATGCATTTTGAGCTGTTCAGTGATCTATGTTTTTATGCTCCAGCTAGGGTTGCCAGCCTCCAGGTGGGGCCTGGGGATCTCCCGCTTTTACAACTGATCTCCAGCTGACAGAGATCAGCTCCCCTGGAGAAAATGGCTGCTTTGGAGAGTGGACTCTATGTGATTGTACTATGCTGAGGCCCCTCCCCTCCCCATACCCCTCCCTCTCCTGGCTTCACCCCCAAAGTCTCCAGGTATTTCCAACCCAGACCTGGCAACCCTAGCTCCAGCTAGGTTTTTAATGCTAGTTTTATGTTTTATTTTTAATGCAATTTTTAAGTTTTATTTTTAAAGCTAATTTCATGTTGTATTTTGTAAACTGCTGCAGGCATTAAAAGGCATAACAATTCTCTAGATAAGTACGAGCTCATTGTTTCCAGAAACGCTAACTGTCAGCAAAAGATTGCTGAATAGCCTGTTTTCAGAAAGGAAGTCTGATGAAATAGGAACAAACTCTTTTCTTAAAACACAAGCCCATGGTCAGGACCTCACAATGCTCAGCAGGGTCTATAAACTTTACTGATGTGCCATCAAGTACAGAGTGTACCATCTAGAGCACATGCAGATTTTTAAAAAGTAAACAAAGGTGCCCTGACCTAGGAGGCCCAGACTAGCCTGATATTGTCAGATCTTGGAAGCTAAGCAGGGTTACCAAAATTCATAGGAATACCATAAGTCAGCAATGACTTGATGGCCCTTAACATACACACACGCACGCACACACGCACGCAGGGTTGGCCCTGATTCTTACTTGGATGGGAGACCACTAAGGAAAGTCCAGGGTTGCTATGCAGAGGCAGGCAATAGCAAACCACCTCTGTTCTTTTCTTGCCTTCAGAACCCTATGGGGTTGCCATAAGTTGACTGCGACTTGATGGCACTTCCCACCAAACAAAGTTGATTTCCAGAGCTCACTTGGAACGCAGTACTGACTCTCACAGCCTGCCTAAGTCCTTCTCTTCCCTTCAAGTCCACTCACTGCCTGGCAATTTAATTCCCAGATGTGTGTGGGCCGAATACTGACTGAACTCAGCATGCAGAGAGTGGTGGCTGAAGCCTTCCTCCCTGTGCCATTTTCCAAACTTGAAACGGACCTGGGGTACTGCTACTTGCCCCGTGGTAGAAATGTACACGTCCTGAGAGGCGGCATGCAGATTTTCCCCAAGGGGTAAAATATTGGCTCCCAGAACCCGTTTCAAGTTAGGAAAATTATGCAAGAGCTTCAGCCCCTTCTCACAGATTGCCCAAGTCTGGATTTAAGCCAGACCTGTGGATGCCTGGGAATTAAGTTCTGAGCACAGAATTCTCACAGCACTTCTGATCAGCAGGACTGAGACTTTATGCAGGGGAAGTGAATACTTTGGCAGTGTATATAGTTCTACCCTCCTGGAACAATTCCTGAGGCAAATCTGAGCTCAGCATCACCCAGATTCTCACTCAAAGTCAGTGTGTAAGTGGGCATTTTAAATAGGCTGCTGCCACTGAACACTGACTTCAGGGAGTCTTGCACTGTTGGTGGAGATAAAATACATGCACGTACAACATTTAGGGAGCCAAACCAAATGGGTGGGGGGAGGGAAGACCACATTTTGAGACCTCAGGATAGCAGTCAAACTATGATTCCTCATTAAGACATGCCCACCCTGAAAATTTGAGCTAAGCGCCCAGGCACCTTCAGAACTGGAGAGGCTACGGATTTCTAACTGAGAACTTCCAGCACCTGCAGAAAGTGACAAATGCACAGGGTATTTTCCATGGAGGAAAAGGAAGGTGGGGGAGCCATTGTAGTGGAAGGGGCTTCCAAGATGGGAAAAAGATCTCATCACCACTGAACAGGCTCAGTCCCCTGAAAGAGAAAAGTTCCCGTCCAACTACTTTCTTTCTCATCTCACCTGCTGCTCTGCCTTCGGGGACAGTGGGCATCGCTCCAGGTCTGCTGGCGTCAATTGTGCCCTCTCGTTCTTTTCACAATTTGTGCTCACCAGCTCAATCGTTAGATAATACAAACTGCCTGCGACAATCTGGGAAGAAAAATTATTTCTCATTAGACTTTCATCCATAGTACCGTCATGGTACTAAGCATTTTGTAGAGGAGCACAGGTAAAAAGATGCCCAGGTCCTTGGCATGAGATCCTTACAAAGGGAAGGGGAATAAGAAGAAGGGCATTGCACATTCTCAGGGCACCACAGGGCTGCTTTGTAAGTCAGCATATTGTAGTGGTTAAACTGTAGGACTAGGATCTGGGAGACCCTGGTTTGAATCCCATGGAGCCTCACCACAGGGTTGTTGTGGTGAATGATAAAATGAAGGAGAGGAGAATGATGTAAGCTGCTTTGGAAAAGGTAAATAAAGGAAGGAAATAAATAAATACAAATGGGGAACCTGCAAGGACTCGCAGGAGGCATCTCATTTCCCCCTCCCCCACTATTTCCCCTTTCCCTTTCCTAAAAGCCCCCATAGTCTCTCCCCTTTTCATGGGTTTTTCTAGTGTTGCCATATCCAGGTTGGGCAATTCCTGGAGAATTGGGGGAGAAGCCTTGGGAGGTGAGGTTTGGGGAGGAAAGCAACCTCAGCAGGGTATAATGCCATAGAATCCACCTCCCCAAAGTAGCTATTTTGAGCAGAGAACTGATCTCTGTTATCTGGAGAGCAGATGTAATTTTGGGTAATCTCCAGCCCCATCCAGAGGTTGGCAACCCTAATACCCATGGAGGAAATGGCTGTTTTGGTTAAGTCTCTAACATTATACCCATATGAGGTCCCTCCCTTCCTCAAATCCTACCATCCCCAGGCTCCACCACACCAAATCTCCAGATGTTTCCTAACCTGGAGTTGGTAACCCTATCTTTATTGGCACCTCTGTCTTAAGCCTTCCCCCCTCCCTGGCAACCTCTAGCTAGGAAAACTGTGGTCTGATTTTGTGGTGCTGGCCACTGGGCCAGGCTCATTTCTGTGGTAGGGAAACCTCAAGGACTTATGAGATGGCACCTCATGTCTCCCTGTATCCCCCTCCCCACATTATTGCCTCTTCCCACCTGCAGGGAACCCCCATATCCACTCCCCTTTCCCTGCCTCAGTTCTCTCTTACTCAGCCATTCACCAACCTACCTTTTATCTGCCTCCCATCTTCAGCTAAATTTATTATTTACTTTTTTTATACCCCACCTTTCTACACAGTGAGGGCCAAGCAACTTACATTATTATCCTCGCCTCCTTTTTTATCCGCACAACAATCCTGTGAGGTAGGTTACACTGAAAGTATGTGACTGGTCCAAAATCACCCACTGACCTTCCAAAGCAATATGGGAATTCAAACCAGTATCTCCCAGACCCTGTTCTGAAGCTCTATCTGCCACACCACACTGGCTTTCATAGGATGGCTGCTGTCAAATGCTATCAGGCAGTCAGGCCTAATTCAGTCATGCAAGCTGGGTGGCATCAAGTCACCAAAGGTTGCTTCCAGGCTTAGGGTTTCCAACCTCCAGGTGGGATCTGGAGATCTCCCAGAATTACAATTGAACTCTAGACAAAGATATCTGTCCCCCTGGAGAAAATGACTGTTTGCTTTGGAGGATGCACTCTATGGCATCCGGCTCAGGCCTCTCCCCTCCCCAAACCTTGCCCTCCTCAGACTTCATCACAAATTCTCCAGGAATTTCCCAAACTGTAACTGGTTACCCCAGCCGGGCCTGGCCCTGATGAGTCTTCCCTCAAAGGCCAAACTAGGCCTTTCCCCCCCACATATAAACTTTACCTGAAATACTGTGGTTGCCTAGCAACAGCCGGGAAAGGGGGGGGGGAGGATATTCATTTCATAAAGGTACAGGTGTTCCTTTTATCATTTTCAGCTATTTTTTTAAAAAACGTGTTTCTTTTTAGATTTCACTTATTCCTGTAAACTGGGGGCCTTTTTCAAGTTTGTAGAAAGATCTGTCTTGCTCGTACACATCGCCAGTCATCGGATTTAAGTATCCAAAGATTGTCTGACTTTGCTATAGAATATTATAACTCTAATGTTGTTAGTATTTTTGGTGTTAATTGAAAAGGCTGTGAGTCAATGCAATAAAGCTTATGATTGATTGATTGACTGACTGCTATTAGAATACAAGATTCAATTTAACGCTTCACTGCAGACATTAATAAACCTCTTGTTTCTTATCTATTTCCACAACTGGCCGATCCCCAGGCATGTCTTTCTTGCTGTTGGATTTCTGTGGAAATGGTTGCTTAGTATCAGCCAGAAGGATTTTAACAAAGTCTCCCCAGGCTGTTTGACCTACAGCTGCTTTGGTCCTTCAGGGTATGAAGTGTTGGCTAGAGAGCTCTTTTCCTGACAGACACACCATGCCCTCTTAGAGCTTGCAAGCGAGTTCTTATGAAGGTGCTATCTAACCGGCATGGTTACTTGCTATGGATTTAGCACAAATTACCCCAATTAAATACTTTGCTAAGTTCATTATTACACTCTATCCAACTGCTCTCTGGGCAAATTTCACTCTGCCCTCCCCATTTCAGCTTATGTTGGCACTCCCTGTTTCTTAATGATTAAGTGCCATCAAGGCACAACTGACTCATGACAACCCCTCATGGGGATTTCATGGAAAGAGCTGAGCAGAGGTGGTTTGCCATTGCCTTTCTTGGCGGTCTTCCTTGGTGGTCTCCCAGTTTCTATCTACTCATTTTACCCCACTGTTGTACAGAAGGCTCTCCCCACCCCACTGTATTCCCCACAACATTCTGAGGTACGTGAGGCTGAGACAGAGAGGAGGCTAGTTAGAGGTCACCCAGTGAGTTTCATGGAAGAATTGGGATTAGGGTTGCCAGCTTTCAACCTGGTCCCACTAGCTGTGCCTTTAATATCAGTGATTTGGTATGGTATTTAACTTCATACCACGAAGAGGAAAAAGAAAAGGAAGAAGAACTGGTTTTTATACCTGGCTTTTCTCTACCCAAAGGAGTATCAGAGCGGCTTACAATTGCCTTCCCTTGCTCTCCCCACAACAGGTACCCGCATGTGGTCAGTCTTTCAGTTGCCACTCTACTCTTGCCTCAGCTGCCAGAATACTCTGCAGTCACAAGGTGGCCACTATCTATACCAGGAGTCCCCAGTGTGGTGCCTGTGATACCCCTTAACACCTTTCCTGGTGCACACAAAGTAATTTTAGAAAGTGGGTGTGGCCATGTGAGGCCCCTGCCCAGCAGGGCTTCTGATTGGCCACTGGAGATCTGATTGGCTCTGCAGATTAAAATCAGTTATCTCAGTGGGCCTTGCCGCCACAGTGCTGGTTTTATTCTCTCCCACCTGTCTTTCCCAGTGCATGTTTTACATTATCTTCTCTTCTCTGCAGTTGGGCTTTCTCTCTATATGTGGCTCTGTCTCCTGCAGCAGCCATTTTGTAGTTACACCCCCCCACACACACACACTCCAATATACCCAGACAGCAATACTGGTCTGGGCTACCCAAAAATGGCTGTTGCAAGGAGGACAGCATAAGGCTTAAACCTTGACAGATTCAGAGATGCTGTGCAAATAATAATGCTTATTAAACAATGAAGCTTACCCTAAGCATGCAAGCCATGGGCACAAATGCCTTGTCTTGCAGGGAGGGGAAAGGTGGATGCCACTTCACACTGTCCGGTACCTTCATTTTTCTAGATGCTTACCAAAAGAATTGTGAAACCTATCTGAGACATGGTAAACAAATCTCTTCGACCCTCTCCCCTTCCCCAGAATTGCAGTTTGGACTTTGGCACACCATCCTGCCTGACAGTGCTACCCCCTAGACAGCCAAGTTCCCTCATCACAGGCCTCCAAGATCCACCCCACCCCCCCAAAAATCTTTACCCTCCAATTTCTTCCCACCCAGTGCTTTGTGTGTGGCACAGGCACTCTCCTCGCATTTATTTTTCCACAGTACCAAAATGTAACCTTGGTTTGCACTGGATATGACCAGCATGTCCCCAAGCATGTGCAGAGTGCATTTCCCTTTGAGAAGTCTTCCACACACACACCCCAGGAACCCCTGGGAAAGGATCCTCCCCCAACAGCTCAGTTGCTTTTGATTCTGGACAGACCCAGAGAGCTCTAGCAGCTGCTTTCCTAGGAATTAAGCACTGCTTCATCCTTTCCCAGAGCATCAGGGCATTTGGATGGAGGGATGCTCTGATTCTGAAACGTTACAATGACTCGAAAGGGGATCTTCGGTGGCAAGGAAGAGCCTCAAAACGGATTTCAAGAGGGGCCCTGGAGGGAGGCTCTCCCGAGGCCCTTTTCAAATATCTCCCCCCCACACACACACTCCCCATCCCACCGCTGCTCTACCTGGTGAGACGCTAGCAGGACGCGCAGCGCCCGGCTGTAAACGGAGTTGGTGCTGGCCTTGTTGTAAGCCTCCACGGCGAAGGCAGCCGCCACCTGCACGTCTGGATCGGAGACGGGAACCCGCACCACGCCGCCGGGCGAGCCTCTCGGCTGAGCCGGCAGCACCGGCAGCAGCATCAGGAGCAGCCCCAGGGCAAGGATGCGCCGCGCCCCGCGCACAGGTGGGCACCGCGACGCCGCTGTTGCCGCCATGGCCGTGTCGAGGGAGGGTCAGGCCACGCCCACAGAACGGGGCGCCTTGGGGAAGGGGGGACGGGGAGAGACCCCGGATGACTTTTGGCTCAAGACTCCTGTCCGCAAGAAACTGAAATGTGGTGAAAATTATTGCACATTTGCTAATGAATCTACTCGATCTGCTGTAAACAAGGATTTACTACTGGTGATTTGTATCGTTATTTTTGAGCATCGCAACAGCCCCTTATGGTAGGCCAGCAATAGCTTTCCTGTAGTGGCCAGGTGGGAGGGATGCCAACCTTCAGGGGACACCTGGAGATCTGCTACTGTCATAATTGCTCTCCAGACGACCAAGAACAGTTTTCTTGGAGACAATTACTGCATTAGAGGCTGGACTCTATGACATTGTACTAGTGCTGCCAATCTCCAGGTGGAGCCTGGAGATCTGCCAGAATCATGACTGATCTCCAGACAAGACAGATCAGTCTCCCTGGAGAAAATGGGTGTTTTGGAAGGTGGACTCTATGGCATTATATCCTGCTGAGGTCCCTCCACTCCCCAAATCCCACCCTCCCCAGATTCCACTCCCAAATCTCCAGGTATTTCAATGCTCCCTCTAAGCTGTGGAGTCTTGTGAGCAGAAATTCTACTT
This sequence comes from Lepidodactylus listeri, assembly GCA_029233225.1. Classification (NCBI taxonomy): domain Eukaryota; kingdom Metazoa; phylum Chordata; class Lepidosauria; order Squamata; family Gekkonidae; genus Lepidodactylus; species Lepidodactylus listeri. The sequence continues at coordinate 142,058,495 of JARCFY010000003.1, forward strand.
TTTGAGCTACTGGCATTAAAGTTGTGAGCGAGCGATTTGGCTACTGCATAAATCAGTTTGCTTTGGAGCCATCCTTCCTGAGCTAAGACAAAAACGTGTGAGCGGGAGGCTAAAAAACTGTGAACTAGCTCACACTAACTCTGCTTAGAGGGAACACTGTAATCCCAACCCAGAGCTGGCAACCCTAAGGGAGGCTTGCACAGATGAGTTTCGAACCAGGGGCCTTCAAGATCATAAGCTGTTCTCTTACCCACAATGCTACATTGCTGCAGCACTAATAATCATTAAGTACCACTTGTGGTGGAAAGTGTTGTCAAGTTGCAGCCGCCTTATGGCGTCCCCATGGGGTTTTCAAGGCAAGAGATGCTCAGAGGTGGTTTTGCCACTGCCTGCTTCTGTGTAGCAACCCTCCCATCCATATACTGACCAGGGCTGATCCTGATGAGCTTCCAAGATCAGGCTAGCCTGGAATGTCAGGTCAGGGATCCCTTGTAAGAAACGGGTTTTTTTCTTTTGGTCTTTGCAACCACTAGCTAATACTTTAAGACTGCTGTTTCCTGAAGGACGCTGGTTTTTTGCTTTATAGTTGTCATTGTGGATTTTTATACATTTTAGAAACTTTTTTGTATGCAGCCTTGACCTTTGGAAAGGTGGCAGAAATATATTTCAAACAGAATCTGAATCTCTCTTCCAAAAAACCTGTTAGCTCATATTAACATTTAGTTGAACAACCATAATCAGCCGAAGAACAAGCAGCAGTGGGTGGCTTTCTTCCCCACTCGTGCCAGACAGACTTCTTCTCTGACGCTTGTCATAAGGGGAAGAGCACCTCACCCTCTGCTATTTGGAATGCCATGAGCAGTTCTGGTCACCATATTGCAAAAAGGACATTGCAGAGCTAGAAAAGGTACAGAAAAGGGCAACCCAGATGAGAAAAGTCTGAAACTTTTTCCATTTAGAGAAGAGACAGCTAAGGGGAGACATGATAGCGGTTTATATAATTATGCATGTGGTAGCGAGAGTAGACAGAAATTTTCTCCCTCTCCCAAAAGGAAATACTTCTTTACACAATGAGTGGTTAAAATGTAGAATTCACCGTCAAGGGATGTAGGGATGACCACAGGCATAGATAGCTTTAAAAGGAGATTAGACAATTGAGTGAGGTTTATCAGTGGCTACTAGCTACAGTGAGTAAAGGGAACCTCCACACCCAGGGACAGCTAAACTCTGAATACCAGGGGAAGCCCTCAGCCTCTATGCATTATCCTTGGCCCTCAAAAGGAACTGTGCAGCCACTGTGTGAGACAAGTGGTCTAGATGGACTACTAGACTGATCCAGCAGGACTCTTATGTTCTCTGGCAAAGACCATGGAGAGATAGCCCCCTCTCTCAAGGAGAAAATAGCACAGCCAGAATAGCTTGGCCCCAGTGATGCTGATATTGTCAGGCTAATACTAATAATGTGTAATAAATACTGTTCAAAGAAAATAGATCCCTTCTAACAGTGAAAAGACTGGGTGAATACTGTTGTGAAACTGATTAGCCATGTTTACCTCCTGTGCCTTTGTAATTCCAGATGGGTAGCTGCGTTAGTCTGTAATAGCAAAATAAAACAGGAGCCCAGGGGCACTTTATATTGGAGTCTGACACTTATTCTGCCTTAAGCTTTCATGACCCAGAGATGACTTCATCAGATGCACTGGAGTGTACATCCACGAAGCTGATGAATTCAATAGAAAGGCTGCCAAACGAAAGAAATGCAGTTTGGTGGGGAGAAATGTGACTTAGAGAGGCCAGTTTAAAACAAGAGCTAATCGAAAGAGCTATCAGTAGCTGGGAGTGGTCCTAGCTCAACAGGAGTGGACATTTCTCTAAACTGTCATCCTGTTTGAATGTTCCTCTGCAACATTGCTGAGAACAGGCAGACATTCAAAAGGAAATCTTTCCCTCAGCATGGCAATGCATAGGGTTGACAGCTCTCGGTTGGGAAATAACTGGAGATTTTGGGGGTAGAGCCTGGAGAGGGCAGCAAAGGAACCTCGGCAGTGTATAATGCCACAGAGGCCATCCTCCAAAGCAGCCTTTTGCTCTAGGGCAGTGGTTCTTAACCTGGGTTCGATCGAACCCTAGGGGTTCGGTGAGTCAGTCTCAGGGGTTCGGTGGGGCCTCCAACTTAGTACTATTACTAAGTACTAAGAATTATTTTTCACTAAAGAAGGGTTCGGTGAATGCGCATATGAAACTGGTGGGGTTCGGTACCTCCAACAAGGTTAAGAACCACTGTTCTAGGGGAACTGATCTTGGTCATCTAGAGATGAATTGTAATAGCAAGAGACCTCCAGAAGGTACTGGGAGGTTGGCAATCCTAGCAATGCAATAGTGGGCAACTGCATCTGTTAAACTTCTGTTTATCAGATGCATGTCTTAAAAGCATAGGAACTCCGGAAGGGGTGGGAAAAGTAGCAAACCTACACAGGCAATACCATCTGAATAGCTGCAAAGAAAAGCATGTCATTTTGTCTGAAAATTCTTCAAAAAATGTAGAGAATGTTCCCTTCAGTCTGAAATCTGACACAAAGCAACTGCTTTTAGCTAGCCAAATGTCTGAAAAATCCATTCTGAACTGATAGTTTCAGAGAGTAGCTGTGTTAGTGTTATGTCCTCACAAAGAACAATAGATACCCAGAATCCTGGAGGCACCTTATCAGGGGAGCAGGATCCTGGGAAGACACCAATCAGGTGTCATACATATTATAGAACCTATCATGGGTGTTGGGTGTGTGTGGTCTGGAACAGGGATATAAGCAGACCTGCGAGTCCAGCAAGTAGCCTTGTTCTGACCTCTAAATAAAGTATGAGCTGTTTTCACTCGATGCGTCTCCAACCTCAGTACTTTTCAGTTAGTCTGTGGTAGAAGAGCTAAGAGCTCCTTAAGGGAGCTTCAATGCTCAAAAGCTTACACCTGGAAATTCTTGTTGGTCTCTAAAGTGCTACTGGACTCAAATCAAGGTCTTCAGCTGTAAACTGGGATGTATCAGTTTTTTAAACCAAAATTATATATCAATTTTAGATTCAGGTGGGGTAGCCGTGTTGGTCTGAAGAAGCAGAACAAAGTTTTGAGTCCGGGAGTACCTTTAAGACCAACAAAGCTGATTCACGGTATATGCTTTTGTGTGCAAGCACACTTTGTGAGATACAGCAGAAAGAACCTCCTCAACCACTACTAATAGGGGGTGGGGGTTGTTACACCTCAGCTATAATCACCCAGTTCTTATGCCATCTTGATTCTGAGTGGTCCTTCCTGACAACAACCCCCACCCCACCCCCTATAAATAATGGTTGATGAGATTCTTTCTGCTGTATCTGACAAAGTGTGCTTGCACACGAAACCTTATACCACGAATAAAACTTTGTTGGTCTCAAAAGTGCCCCTGGACTCAAACCTTGTTATATTGTTATTAGGTCAGTAAAGTCCTCTGATCTTTTGTTTATTGATTTTATGCCATATTTCTCTCCCCAATGGGGACATTTTCCCTTATGCACATGGAAAACTTACTTTTGCTGTTATAAATTGTATCCAAAATTATATTTATTCCACAGGTCTAGGCTGTTATTGGCTGAAGGTTATGGGAGTCTGAAGATAGAGAAGCTGCCACTGTAGTTTGGAGTTCAGCTAATGGCAGGAAGGTCGTTGTGAATTCCTTGTGTTGCGCAGGGGGCTAGACCAGAGGATCCTTGAGGTCCCTTCCAGCTCTATATTTCTATGAATGCACTTTTAAAAATGTATTCAAGACTCACAACATTCTTTCCTTCCAATCAATAATTGGCAAAAGATTTCTACAACCGCCTAGAGCCGGTCCGCTGGCTAAGCGGGATATAAATCGAAATAATAAATAAATAAATAAATAAATAAATACAACTCGAAGACAAACCAGCACCCACCCAAGATTCTCTCTCTGAACAGAGTTCATCCCTTCTCACTCCAAATCCAAAATCAGGGAGAAAGGGCTGTTACATTTTTCTCAAATTAATAATCTGCAAGCAGTATACAAAAAAACCACTGGGTTATTTTGTTGTGAGCAACAGAAACAGGAGGACCCTTGAAAATTTTATTCCAAATTCAAAAGATTTCAGCAGATATACAAGAGGAAAGGTGGAGAAAATAAGCAGTTTCATCATCATTGTCTTGACAAACAAGAGCAAGAGCCCACAATCAATCCGGTTGAGTTTCCAGGTGATCCATTCACAGGCGAGACTCCAGACTCCTCTTTGTCAACTGTGCATGGTGAATCCTGGAGGCAGTTAAGGACTCCAGGCCGCTTGGCCCAATTAAAAAGAATCTGATTGGTTTGAATGCATTTTGTAGTAGCTACAGGCAAGTTGGGTATGTCCTTCTTGCTGGCTCCCAGTCATGAGATCAGTTCATGCTCGTCCACAGTTCATGCTCGTCACACGTGTGTCGTTCAGCCAAGGACGGCTCCAGACGTAGAATTTGCACATTTTTTTCTGGAAATTGGAACAAACAAACATGATAGGCATTGCTTGAGGCAAAAAACATTCCCTTACCCTGTCTTAATTGGGAAGACAGGTGTGTGTGTTTATTAACACAGGACCTCCAACCAAAGATTTAGCTAGACTAATGCATTTTTATGGAGTGTTATGTATCTTTTGGGGGGAAACTGTCTTGAACAAATTTGGAGAAGTGGTGCATATATTTTTTTTAAAAATAACAGGTATTTCAAATTTATGAGGCATTCAACCTCAACCCCCCCTCCTTTTTCTGACTTCTTGAGTCCCATCTCCTACCCCAACTTAAGCAGGTTGCATGCCTACTGAAAATACAGTCCCATTCTGCTTCTAGAGTTCTTTCTCCTTGGCTTGGCCACTTCTCACATCCTCCCTCTTAGGCTTCTAGCCCTCCACTCATTCTGCTCTCTGCTTCCCAATCTCCGATGACATTGTCCAACCTCTTGGCCCACTTCCAACTCTTGTTGAGAGGTGTGCCAGCAGTTCCTGCCAACACACTGTCCTTCCTATCCCTAGGGCTACCGTGACCTCTCACACAAGGCTGTTGGAAGCCCAAACCCGTTACAAGCCTATAAAGCAAACAAAACGTGAATCCCAATTTAAACAAATCAACAGCAGTGGGCATCAAAAAGAACTCATCCAAATGTAATAAGGCCAACAGCAACAGCACTGTTTTAAAATAGGTTTAAACAATGCTGGAGAAGCTACAATTCTGAAAATGATAGGTTTTTAAAAAATTGGTCAAGGCCTAGTTTATTTATTTGTCCTCATTTCGCAACAGACTCAAGGCAACTCATGGGGTTTTCGAGGCAAGAGATATTTAGGCCCCACAATGCGCAGACCCCAACTTTCTTGGTGGCCTCCCATCCAAGAACTCACCAGGGCCAACCCCTGCATAGCTTCTGAGATTGGGCTAGCCAGGGCCATCCAGGTCAGGGTCATGTAGGAGTGAATTATTCAAGAGAGTCAGTGAGGTATAGTGGTTAGAATGCCAGACTGGGATTTGGGAGACTCAGTTTCAAACTCCCACTCAGCCATGAACTCTCTCAGAGTCATTTTGAGGCGATTTCTTCTCTGTCAGCCCAACCTATCTCAGAGGGTTGTTGTTGTGAGGGTGAAATGGAGGAGGGGCAAATGATGTTTGGGTTCCCATTGGGGAGGAAAAGGGTATAAATATTCTGTCCCTTTAAGAGAGGCTTCATGAGGTGCTGTTTACCAGGCGATGTGATTTACCCCTGTGCTATGAAAAGCTTCAGCTGCCCATTTTCACACATTTCTATTAAAAGGGACATTTTTCTGCATGCCTGTTGGCAACCCTACGAAGCAGTGACAACTACACTGCTGGGCACCATGGCACAGTGTGAAAGGGAGAAGTTGCAGGGGTGGGGGGAAGCTAAAGGCAATCTACACAGAAAAATCCCAAATTGCCAATTGGCATGCCCCTGCACTCCCAGCAGCAATGAAAGCAATGCAGAAGATTCCTGCCCTGTGAAAACACTTTATAATTAAAAAGCTCTGGAAGCTGCAAAAAGAAAATTAAACATGCACAATAAGGATAAACTCTGCAAAACTGGAATTACAAAAATTTATTTTTGTGTGTGTAAATGGGCCAAACCAGAAATTTTCCATAAATGCATAGCCTCTAGTCCCAATAGTAGCCATATGATCCAGGGTGCCCCCAAGCAGTTGCCATTTAGAGGTAAACTGCCTCTGAACATGAAGGTTCCACTGAGCCATCATGACCTCAAGAAGAAGAGAAGAAGAGATTGGATTTATACCCCACCCTTCACTCACTTGGAGTCTCAGAGCGGCTTACAAAGTCCTTTCCCTTCCCCTCCCCACAACAGACACCCTGTGAGGTAGGTGGGGCTGAGAGAGCTCTGAGACAACTGTCCTTGAGAGAACAGCTGGTGCAGAGCTACGGCTTGCCCAAGGTCATCCAGCAGGTGCAAGTGGAAGAGTGGGGAATCAAACCCAGTTCTCCCAGATTAGAGTCCGCGCACTAAACCACTACACCAAACTGGCTCAATGAACCCATCGTCCATGAATCTAGCTAATCCACTTTTAAAGCCATCTAAGGTGGCGGCAGCCACAAATCCCTCAGCAGCATTCTATAAGGTTGTGGTAATTCCCTCAGCAAGCTTCAATTAAATCTTCCCTGTTTACTTGTGGGGCATTCCTGAATAACTCCTTAATTAGTTCCTTTTCCGGGGGGAGGGTAGGTCTTTTCAGTACTGCTTTTCTGTTTTCAGCGAAACTTATAGAATCATCATCATGAGGGGAAAATTAATAATTGCAGAATTTATGATGAGGAGAAAGGCAGTATTTAAAGTCTCTCCCCCAACAGAAGAAAGATTCCTTTAGAAAGACCGCTGCCAATCAGTGAACACAACACAAGCAGCTTTGAAACAACAGGAGGAAAACTTAAAGCGGCAGTAGCCCAGCCAAGCCTCAACATTCAATTTGTATTTATTTATATATCCTGCTTTTCTCCTAATCAAGGGGACTCAAAGCAGCTTACATCAAGCCATAACGTTTTGTCGAGTTGGTACACAAAGGCCAGCATTTTAAGTGAATAAGAGTGCCACAAATCCATCTGGGAAAAGACCACAGAAAACTGGAAGCATTAGAAAGCCTCCCTCCTGTGCTTATGGAAGGAGGGGTAACCCAACAACTGCCACAGGAAGACCTGATGAACACAGGAAGCTACTTTATACTGAGGGAGACCCTTCACCTGTCAATGTCTATACTGCCTACTCTGACTAGCAGTGGCATTTCAGGGAGAGGTCTTACACATCACTTACTGCTTGATTCCTTTTACTGGAGATGCTGGGAACCAGATTTGAAACCTTCTGCATACAAAGCAAATGCTCTTTCCCCAAACCACAGCCTCTCCCATGATTCATGTGCAACTTAGTGTTTTTAAATGAACACATGAAGCTGCCTTATACTAAATCAGACCCTTCATCCATCAAAGTCAGTATTGTCTACTCCAGCCAGCAACAGCTCTCCAGACAGAGAGAGCTCTTTCACATCACTTCTTGCCTGGCCGTTTTCTAACTGGAGATGCCAGGGATTGAACCAGAGACATCCTGTATGCAAAGCAGATGCTCTACCACTTGGCCACAGCCCTTCCCTAAATGATTTGTTAACCACTTTAGGAACGTATTTGACTATGAAAGCGGGCTATAAATCCCTAAATACATTAAAACAAGAAATGTATTGATAAGGTTTTGTCTAAGTACTCCATAAAAACTGAGGGAATCAACAACCGGTGAGGAAACACACCAGGTTAATGTGTGCCACTTCCCCATTAAGATTCCTGGCATTCTTCTCTCACTGTGTCATTACACACTGGCCAGGAAAACAACCAAGAGGCTGATGTACACAGAAACTGTGTGTAACCTCAATAAAGCTGAAACTTTGATAATGTGACCTTCGTTTGACATCATCTGCAGATGACTCCTTTTGGGTCAGTGAAAGTCAGCAACTCCACAGGAGTTTACAGTTGGAGTCAAGGTACAGACTTTTGCAAGAGACTTACCCCCCCACACACACACACACAAATGTGGTTCTACACTTTTATGATCTATGGATCAAAAGACAGCTGTTATTCTGTCACCCGTGAAGCAAACCGCTGTGTAGTCTGAGAAACAGTAGAGATCTGTGATACCATGAGATAGCCCAGTAAGAAAGAGTTCTTTGGGTCCCATTCTCCAGAAATGAAGCTCTCTGAATAAACTTTGTTTACAACATCCCTGCCTCCCTCTCTCTTTGCTGATCTTCCATAAAGAGGGAATCTGATCCGTGCCTTTGATTGCCGAGTAAATGAAGCTTTTTTAGATGACAAGACTGGTGATGCACTTTTGATTACACTTGAGTTTTACATAATGTCACACCTGATACTTATTGCATCACATGAGCTTTTTTTCAAAACCCCACTGTTGAGAACTCCTTATTCTAGCCTGGAGAAGAGGAAGGGAAGTTAAAACAGGCAGTGGTCTCAGTACAAGGGCTGCTTCATGTGTTCATATCTGAAGGACTGTCCCATGGAAAGGGGCAAAATCCTGTGCTCTGTCTCTCTAGGGAGCTAAAATAAATCTAATGGGCTTAAGAAGGAGGGCAGATTTTGGCCAAACATAAGAAGAAGCTTTCTAGTGGTACAGGTAATTGAACAAGGGAAGCAGTTTCCTAGGGGTGGAGAGTGGACCCTCCTGTCGACATCTTCAAGCAGAGGCAGAACTGCCATCTGTCAGGGATCCTCCTGATTTGGTTTTCCTGCATTGAGTGGAAGGGGGGATACTGGGCGAGCAGGGGTCCCCAACCATTTTGAGCCTGCAGGTACCTTTGGAATTCTGCCACAGCATTGTGAGTGCAGCCACTAAATGGCTGCCATAAAATAGCTGCTGCAGGAGATGGAGGCAGCTACAAAATGGTTGCCCCAGCTTACCTTCAGTCACATGGTAGCAGCAGCTGCTGCCAAAGCAACTGTTTTAAAAATCGGGACAACCAATGTAAGCCTCAGTGGCCAATCAGAAGCTTTGCTAGGCAAAAGCCCCACCCACTTTCTAAAAACACTTGCTGGGTGCCAGAAAGGGTGGCGGCAGGTGTCATGGTACCCCTGGTCACCATGTTGGAGACTCTTAAACTAGGAACCCTATAATGCCCCTTCCGATTCTAGGGTCCCTCTGCCCATCAACTGAGGATTTACTACGTGCATCAGACGGAGCGGACACAAACGGATTAGTCTTGAGAGCCACAAGACTCCTGTTTGTTTGCTTCAAGCTGCTCCTACAGTACTGCTCTGCAAAATATGCTCTGCAAAATATGCAAAACAGAAATGTTCAGGAGAACATTCAGAATCAGAACTGTAGGTGGAACAGTCCAGAAGAACAGCTTCATACGGGAACAGGTCTGTAAGTCCACCTGCAGTGATTATTATTGGTATCAATCATCTATTACAGTAAGTACCAGCTAGCTTTTACTGTATTGTTCTTTGCAATCCTATTTTCTGCATTGTTCACATGATACTTATATTTTAAATACCTTGCTTTATGCAGTTTGTTGTTCACACTACTGCACTGGCATTAACTTGCACTGTTGATTGGATGTCTTATGCTGTATGATTACATTCCTCCTCCCCCTGCCCTTTCTTTACTCTCCACTATGAGAAATGCAGGCTATAAGTGAGTTGCCCATCAAGAGATAGTTGTGATGACCCCCCAAAATTCCCAGAAACCCTGCAGGTAAATATATCCAAGGCAAGGAGAAGTTGTTTAGCAGCAGATACACCAAGACACCTTGTCCTGGCCATGTCATGCTTCATGCCAAATACTTAAAAGTCTGCGAAGAGGAGAGAGAAACAAGTCTATACAAATCAACAAGTCTGCATTTCCAGAACGCAAACACTGTGGCTCAGCCCTTCTGGGGATGTAGCTCTCTTCCCCTATCAACCTTTATCCCTTACCAATGCTCCCTCTAAGCTGTGGAGTCTTGTGAGCAAAAATTATACTGTGTAAGCTACTGGCATTAAAGTTGTGAGTGAGTGACTTGGCTACTGCATAAATCAGTTTGCTCTGGAGACATCCCTCCTGAGCAAAGACAAAAATGTGCGAGCCGGAGGCTAAAAAACTGTGAGCTACCTCACACTAACTCAGCTTAGAGGGAACAGTAAAAAGTAAAGGTAAAGGTTTCCCTTGCTTGAAAGCCACAGTGCTTAACACCAAATAGGCTGGCTGGGGCTACTCTGCGGTGAGGCAAAGATACTCTGCATATGCTCAGAGGTTCTCACATCTTTTCTGCTTGTGGTTTGGTTTAAGGATGAGCTGTATCAATGTTCTCAGACCAATACTCAGAACACAGGAACAAATGAGAAGGAATGGATCTCTCTAGTCCTTAAAGAACTTCACTGTCCCTGTCTTTTTTCAAGGTTTCACTACAAGTGGATTAGAACGGTCATTTTAATGTGAACAAGATTAAAAGCTGGTTAAAGGATATGTAAAGGGTAGCAAGTCAACGTAAATGACAGTGGCTTTTGTGGTTCGACTCGGACAGAGAAAGACCCCAGCTCAGAGTCACACCCTCAGCCATAAAACTCAGCAAGTGATCTCAGTCACTCCCTCTCAGGCTAAACCATTGACAGAGCTGTTGGGAGAATACTATGGGTTAGGGTTGCCAGGCTATGGGCAGGAGCTTGGAGGAAGAGACATGAGGAAGCACACAGCATCACATGTGCCATGATGTCACTTCAGGGGGGGGACCTGGAAGTGATGTCATGTCGTTTTAGGAACCATCAGAAGCTCTTCGGTAAACCCACAGAGTTTCTGGCAATTTTACAGACTGCATGACATCATTTCCAAGTTTCCCCTGGAAGTGACGTCATACCGCATGCAATGCCGGTAGTTTAAAAAAATTAGGGCTGCTGGTGGGAAGCCTTGTGCCGTAGTTGGAGACCTAGCAACCTTGCCTTGGGTTGGATCCCAGAAATCTGTTTTGCTAGTGGTGTTGCCTTTTCCTCATCGCAAGGAGCCCTCAACATAAGAGTTCCATCCTCTTCTATCACAAGAAGTTCCTTGCCCTGGGGGATGCTGCCATTGTTAGCAGAATAGGGCAAGGGGATCCACCCCTGAGCTCTTTGAGGAAAGAGTGGGGTACAAATATGAAGGATTGCCAGTTTCCCTACATCTTTACTTGACTGTTTTCCTCAGAGGCCCATGTTTGGGCTAAGTGCCCCAACTTCAGATGGGTGACAGATTTTGGAGCTCTTTCTCTTACCGCTACCAGCTTGCCCCCAAAAGCTGATGATTAATAAATACCTGCTAACAGCAGTGTGGTTTTCCTTTGCTTCGTTAATGTTGCTTCCCATTTTAATTCCTCGGTGCTGCACTCGTTAATATTTCATTGTTTTAGATATGTGTTTTTAGAAGTTATTTCTTAGGTGGAGGTCTTCCATAGGACCTGCTACTTTTAACTGGAGATGCCCGGGACTGAACCTTGCATCTTCTGCATGCAAAGCAGATGCTCCACCACTGAGCCATGGCCCCTACCCTATTTAATATTAAGGGTCTCCCCCCCCCAACACCCTCCCCCAAGCACATGAAGTATTAACACAGCATGCACAGGTATCTGCACAACCACTGGAAACACAACCAGATCTGGCCATGTGCGGAATACCCTTTACCTATGCAAGCCTGCTCCTATATGTCATGGGCAATGCTTCACAGGCAGTTTTTTTCGGTTGAAACAGACCAAAAAATGCAATAATGGAAGCAGTTGAGAAACATCCTGGCCCTAGCTGGAGTCGCATCCCCTCAAAGCGTTTGCAGATGTGGAGGTTTCCTTGGGGGAAAGAGGGGGAGGATTGCGACAGCCCTTCCCAGTTCCCTTATTTCTTTACTGAACCCTTGGTGGCTCACAGCTCTCTTTAGCACTGGATACAAAGCCAAAATATCCAAACCCAACAGAGCTCTATTAGCTTGAAGATATCAATTACTCTGAATGTCACTTAATGTAGCCAAACACTTTAATCTGAATCTTCAAAAGATCTGGCTAATTACAAGACACATTTCCGCTGCTGTGAAATGATGCAGTGCATTTTTGAACACCTATAGTGAATTGTTGTGATTTTTAAGATGGGCATTCCTTAGAGACGCCAGCCTCCAGATGGGCCCTGGGGATGCCCTGCAATTACAGCTCATCTCCAGACTACTGTGATCAGTTCCCCTGGAGAAAAGGGATGCTTTGGAGGGTGGACTCTATGGCATTGTACCCCCCCACTGAGGTCCCTGTCCTCTCCAGGTTCCAAAGCCAAATCTCTAATAGGCTCCCAACCTGGATCTGGCAACCAGGGGAGACCTGGCCACTCTGGCATTCCTAAACAGTAACCTTAGCAAAAGAGGACAGCTTGCATTCCTGTTTCGGGATGCTTACCTAGCAGACAGCTGGACTCAGGGGCAAAGCAACCCTCATTAAATAAAAGCAACCAATGGCATTCTTGGATATGTTTTGCAATATTTGATTGCTGTTAGCAAGCTGGTGGTGAGCTGATAATCTGCCACCAGTCATAACACTGATATGCCAGCTCTAATTTAATGGGGGTACCAGGGATTTTGGGGCATGGGACATGTATACTGAAGCTGCTGGATTTCAGAAGCATCAAGGGGTGACCTCTCATGCGTGAATGAGTAACCCCAGATGTAAATGCCACACAGAAAATCTCCACGCATCCCAATATTATGTCAAAACATAACTCTTGTCAAAAGGAAGAGAAGAAGAAGAGATTGGATTTATATCCCGCCCTTCACGCACTTGGAGTCTCAGAGAGGCTTACAAACTCCTTTCCCTTCCCCTCCCCACAACAGACACCCTGTGAGGTAGGTGGGGCTGAGAGAGCTCGGAGACAACTGTCCTTGAGAGAACAGCTGGTACAGAGCTATGGCTTGCCCATGGTCATTCAGCAGGTGCAAATGGAGGAGTGGGGAATCAAACCCGGTTCTCCCAGATTAGAGTCCACGCACTTAACCACCACACCAAACTGTAATTGGCTCACATGTTCAACCGGCCACTTGTCAAGGGTTCAGCAAGCCACTGCAGAGAAGAAACAAGTGCTGGACTTGCAGGTGTGATCTAGCCGGGTTCTGGAACTTCCTGCACAGCTTTGCCAACAAGACCATTCCACTCCCGTCTCTTGTTTCTGGTGTCTTAAATCAACCAAGAACATTTACTCTCTTGTGCATTCATTCCTTTGTTCCACAGAGCTGACCTCACTGTGAGACAAGGGGCTGCCTCAGGCTGAAGATCTAGAGCTCTACCAAGGAAGGCAGAGTGGGAGACAGACAGATCGAATCCAGAGGAAAAATCTAAACTGCAATATCCTTCTCTGAATGCTCCACTGGAAGAGCACCGCCGTGCTTTTTTGCAGGTTCCCATTCATTCCCATCAGGCACACTCAGGAAAGAGCACCAGATTGTGCCACCATGCCCATCAGTGGTATAGGACTTTGGGCACCAAAATGACTTTTTACCATGTAGAAGTCCTGACCTGGATGGCCCAGGCTAGCCCAATTTGGTGCAGTGGTTAAGAGCGTGGATTCTAATCTGAGAGAACCGGGTTTGACTCCTGACTCCTCCACATGCAGCTACTGGCAGGACCTTGGGTCAGTAACAAGTTCTCTTAGAACTGTTCTCCCAAGAGCAGTCCTCGAAAGAGCTCTCTCAGCCCCACCTACCTCACAGGGTGTCTGTTGTGGGGAGGGGGAGGGGAAGGGAAAGGAGATTGTAAGCTGCTCTGAGACTCCGACTGAAGGGCGGAGTATAAAGCCAATCTCTTCTTCCTCTTCAATCTCGGAAGCTAAGTAGGGCCAGCCCTAGCGAGTGCTTGGATGGGAGACCACCCAGGAAGTCCAGTGTCACTATGCAGAAGCAGCAGTGGCAAACCACCTTTGGGCATCTCTTGCCTTGAAAACCCTATGGAGTTGCTGTAAGTCAGCTATGACTTGACGGCACTTTATACTACGTAGAGAGGTGTTGTTAGGAGCTTCCTGACAGCAGGTAATTAATGTATGGAATTCCCTACATAAAAGGTCGGCATTCGGCAATGCCCATTGTTTACAAAAATTCAGGCTCAAGCAGAAGGCTTCTAGTTCTAAGGATTCCTGTCACCCTGTGGGTACACTGACCACCAGCAGAAAAACACAGACTTTAAGATGCTACTGATATGAATTAAGGCAACTCTCATCTTTATTGTTTTCTTGGAGGGAAAGGGAAGAATCTCTCAGTAGCTTTCTAGATTTAATTATCCGATTTTTGTGGTATGACTTTATATGCCAACTGCTTTAAACAATCTGTTTCAGGAAAAGAGGGCTAACACATTACAACAACTGTTAGAACTTTTATTAAAAATTAAAGCAATCTACATCCTAGCAAGGGGCAGGCTAGGGAAGCCGAGAACAAACTCTACTGTAATTTTGTTATGAGATCTGGCATACTTCTAAACGGAAGGCCAAACTGGAAAGTCTTTCTGGTCACAGAACCATGATGTGTTGTGGCCCATTTGAATGATTCAGAGGAATGCACCAAGGCAGTGATGCAACCAACAGGGCATGGGTTTTGACAAGAGATCATGCTACTTAAAATCCAGTGTGATGATTAAACATTAATAACAGGAAGGACCTGCTGAGTGAACATCACACGCCAAGGACACCGTGTTCACCCCATCTTCTTTTTTGATAGCTATTCAGCTGCTACCATTGGTGAACAGTTACTGGATGACCTTGGGCCAGTCACTCTCTCAACCTAACCTACCTCACAGGGTTGTTGTGAGGATAAATGGAGGACAGGAGAATAGTATAAGCCACTTTTGAGTCCACCCACTGGGGACAAAGGCAGGATACAAATTAAGTAATTAAATTCCCCATTTGCCTCCCTGAAGCCAATGCACAGGTGGGCCTTATTAACAGCTCTTTGCTGAGTATTAACTCAGGCAAGCTTTCATTGCGAGTGGAGATACAAAACCAGTCAAAAAGCCAGTCAAAAAGCCATAATCAATCCAGATCACAGTGCAAGGCCCATGTTTCAAGACCACAGGCATTTGATAAATAACCCTACCCCACAAAGTTAATCAAGTTAAAAATCGTGTTAGCGTCTCAAGTCCCACCCAAGAAACACTAAGAACTACTGGGGTTAGGGGGATCTCTAAAAAAAAAAAAAGTCAGTTATCGTCAGAAAATGACAAACTTGCCAGGACCCTAAAGCATGGAGGAAAAGGAGGGGGGAGAACCATAGCATTTAAAGGCCTTTCCAAACAGGTATGAGATTGGTGGTGTCCTCCCACAAGCCCCTGGACCAGACAGGTCCCATCCAATCGATGCCCTCAAATCTCACCTGCTGTTCACTTCTTGGGGGCAGCCTACATTGGTCCAGGTCCTCGCCTTGCAACAATCCTCGCCTGCTTCGTTTCTCACACTCTGTGTTCACCATCAAAATCTTCAGATAGTACTTTATTCCTTCCACCACCTGGGAAAACAACATTCTTTCTCAATAGGCTTACTTTTATAGCACTTGGCATTTTACAGAGCAGCACAAGGCATGAAATACCCATGGTCTGGCCCCAAGATGTTTCTACATTGTAGACTGAGGGGCAGACAATCGGGTGGGGAACAAACCACAGCAGCATACAAGGATTGCCTGCAAATGCATACTGAGACTTGGGTTTTGCCACGAATGCTGACTTTTTACAGCTGACTGCCACCACAATAAACCCCACACAAAAATATTTCCATTCACACAACCCAGCTACTGCCAGTTGTTTCTTTCTTTTTATATGATTCAGAACTACTGGGAGCCTAGTACTGAATTACTGCTGGAAGAGGCACAGAAGAAGAAAAGATTGCATTTATACCCCACCCTTCATTACAATCTCCTTCCTCTCCCCACAACAGACACGCCCTGCGAGGTAGGCGGGGCTGAGAGCACTCTTTTGCGAACTGCTCATGAGAGAGCAGCTCTGAAGGAACTTGTGACTGACCCAAGGTCACTCCAGCAGCTGCATGTGGGGGATCAAATCTGGTTCTCCCAGATTAGAGTCCACGCTCTTAATCACTACGCCAAACTGGCTTTTCCAGTTGAAGAGCTGTATTCTGCCTTACTCAACTCAAGGTTATATGTTCAATTGACTAGTCTAACACTGTCAGTTGGTGACCTATCCTTTGATCATGGTCAAATATTTCATGATGTCAAGAAGCCTGCTTTCTAGTTGGTTGTTCTCATCCTATTTCATTATAGGATATCTTGGTAGGAATTAGGGCTGGTTTGTGGGGGCTTTTTCGTCTTTCCATTTTTGTGCGATAGTAAGTCTAGCAATTGGCAAGTAAAGTATTAATTGAAGCAGAAATTGTTCCGTTGTCTATAAGACCCGACCAGAAATCCAGCAGGAGGACCTCCGGGAGATCAGGTAAGCAAATTCCAGTTATGTGTTATATTTGATCAATAATTAGTAACCAGAAGTTGTGGATTGTTGGGCATTGCCACCAGCAGTGCAAAAAGTCTCCAACAGCACCACACTTTCCGTTTGACCACTATCTGAATGTCCAGGTCACCCATTTTTTTCTTTTACTTATCAAATGCACAACCACAGGACAAAGGATACAAATCCCACTCCAAAACACACTGCAGTAATTAAAAGAAACAACCGTACTTTAAAGTGTACTTTCCCTCTGTATTGAGCTTAACTTTATCACTTACCTCCCTGCATAAGGGTATGTTCTGCTGATACTGCATTTGCTTTGCTCTGTGTTTGTATATTACGGAATGTACAAATTGTGAATGTGTTAATTAAATTACAAAAAATATACTGTAAACATTTATGTAGTGACAACATAGTTTGTAGAGAATTTGGTGTCTTTATACTTGTTTTATTATTGTTATAAATACTGAAATGTTTAATAAAATATTTTTTAAAAGAACCAACCATACAACACTTAAATAACCTGCTGTTTAAATTAATACAGAAGTAAAAAAGTCACTGCTTTGAGAAGACCGGGGGGGGGGGGGGGGGGCTAAGTCAGAAAGCCAGTGTGGCGCTGTCAGCCTAGAGGGACCCAGGTTCAAATCCCTACTCTGACATGAAATTTGTCAGGTGACATTGGGCCATTCTCTCATTCATTCGCACATACCTCTCTGGGTTGTTGTGAAGATAAAATGAGGAAGAGAGAACCATGTACACTGGCCTGCATCTCCTTGAAAAAAGGGGGGGGGACAGGAACTTACTAGGACAGGATACCTAACTTCCTCTTTCTCAGAAGAAATCTCAAGTCTAAGCTTGGGGATTTGTCTAAGCTTGGGGATACCTCAAACTTCCCACCCCCCCATTTTCAATAGATATAGAAGAAGAACTTTGCAGAATATATACGAATGTCTAATTTAGCATTCTGGTTCCAGGAACAGTCAGGGAGGCCCATAAGAAGGGCATTACACGGTTGGCCTTCCCCTGTTTGTGGCCAGCGCTTGAAATCCTGGGATATACTGCATCTGAATATGGATGTTAACTTCTTTATTATTTTGAAATATTTTTATGCCACCTTTCCATCCCATTCAGGGTCCCTAAGGCAGAGAACAGTCAAAACATTAAAACAAATGTAAAAAGGTATATAGAATAATAGAGCTGGAAGGGGCCAAACAGGCCATCTAGTCCAACCCCTGCTCAATGCAGCATCAACCATCCTAAAGCATCACTGACCAGTGTTCGTTCACCCCCTGCTTGAAGACTGCCAGTGAGGGGGAGCGCACCAATTCTACTCCTGAACTGCTCTTACTGTTAAAAAAAAAATCTTAATATCCAGCTGGTATCATTCTGCCTGTAAGTTAAACCCATTATTGTGAGCTCTATCCTCTGCTGCCAACAGAACAGCTCCCTGCCCTCCTCCAAGTGACAGCCTTTCAAATAATTTAAAACCAATTAAACAACATGCATACAGAAACACATACAGATAAGTAGTAAGGAGGGTCAACTGAGGGAACACCAGGGAAAAAAGAAAAAATAAGCACCATGACTGAGAAGGCCCTTTCTCCAGTTGCCACTTGTCTAGCCTAAGATAGTGGGGGTAACCAAAGCAGTGCCTCCAAAGATGACCAGAGTGGACATATGGAGCAAACAGTCCTTAAGTTCCAGTCGGACAACACAGCTGTGCACCCCTTTGTTACCTGACCACATCTGCACTTCTGTTGGCCGACCAAGCTTCAGCACCGTGCAGAGTGCAGGGGGTTGGACTAGATGACCTGCAAGATCCCCTCCAACTCTAACTTTCTATGATTCTATAACCACAGTCAACAGAACTTACCGAAAGCCCACCACTCCAGAATAGTTTCAGCACTCTTAAAGAGCCCCCCTCTTTCCCACAACCATTGTTTGCACCTGTGACCCAAACTTTGCTCCTCCAATCTCCTTTTGTGCCTGTCTTGCCTGCTAATGTCTACTGGTTAGGTCGTCGTTAAGGCACAGGCGCAGGGGTGGATAAAGAGTTGGCAATCCCAGCCTAAGCAAAACACTCTGAACTCTCTTAACAAACTACACACATTGTTCCTGAAATTCAGCCCTGGTTTCCATCTTATCCATCTTTTTTCCAGGGCATATCAGAATCCAAGATGGCAGCTGCACTCCTGGACATCCCCACCTTAGCACCTCCGTTCCTTCAGGCACATATCCCTAAAACTCATCTGCCCACTTAATATCACCCTTCCACGCTGCTAAATCAAACCCCGCCTTGCCTCTCCTCTTAGCGTCAGTGCTCAGCAAATTGGAACCTACCCTCCATCATGTAGGGAACCCATCTTTATCAAAAAACCCCACCATGGGTACCACTAGGGCAAGGCCAAAGCTGTTATCTCCCAATTATTCACACCCTGGGCCATTCTTTCTCAGGGACACCTAAATCTCTGGTCAGCTCACTCACTCCAAACACTCCACAGCCACACAGCACAACAGGACAGTTTGCACTCACAAAGTAGCTGGTTAAAACCTCACCAATGTCTAGGTGATCTCAGGCAAGCTACTCAGACCATCTGCATTATGTAGATAAAAACACCAGCCTACTTTAAGAGAGTTGTCACAAGGACTAGGGGAAAGAGTCCAGAAACACTTTGAAAGCACTAGATATCTTAACAAACACTATTAAGTAGGCCTATCCGAGGAAGGCACTGGGAAAAAGCCCATGCGGTAGAGCACCTCGATTTTAAAAAAATTAAACCCTAGCTGAGATCTCTCATCCTTCTTAGGAGAGCTTTTCGGCTCCTCTCCTACAGACATTCACAGCATCCTCTCAACACCCCATTCTACTTGCTGTTCCCTACACAGTCAAGTCTCCCCCTACACCAACACACACACACTCACACAAAACACACTTCCTCCCTCCCATCCAACCACCCAGCATTTCATCGGCGCTACGGCTCAGCATTCACTTCCATGCCTTCTGACTGCGCGAGATGAGACCAAAGCACCGCTGATCAAGTACAGAGCGCATTTCCTTCCCAATCGAGCAACTCCAAAGAACGCTCCTCCCCCACTGACCTCCCCGCCGTACGTCAGAAGAGATTCTCCAGCTGACATGGTTTAGCTTCTGCGGGAGTGGGAGCCAACATTATTATGACGCTTTGCAACGATCTAAAAGATGGGAGAGGGGGAAACATACTTGACTTTGCGCCTTTATGATCGCCTGCGCCCGGCAGTAGAAGAGGCTATTGCTGACTTGGTTGTAGTGATTGACGGCGAACTCAGCCGCCTCCTTCACGTCCGGATCGGTGACCGCGCGATCGCGCCATCCTCCAACCAGCATCCCATGGTCGGAAGTAATCACGGGCAACAATATCAGCGTGCAAAGCAGAAGTCCGCGCAAGGCGCCCGAAAGCAAACTCCGCGACCTAGACGCCATGGCTGGGAATGAGAAGCACCGGCTGCGGGACTGGCTAAGTAAGGCGAGGAGCCCCGCCCACACCAGGAAACCGCCGCCACGCCCTCGGAACAAACAAGAAAGGCGTGGATGGGCCGGTAAGGGGCGGAGCCTCTCCATTCCGGGAAAGAGCCACGCCTTCTCAAGCAGGCAAGTCCTGTGATTCCCCCCCCCCCCGCCCTCGAGTCACCGCAGAGTTATGGTGACCCCGTAGGGTTTCTAAGGCAAGAGATGTCAAGGGGTGATTTTAGGGATGTGTTAGGGAGAGCCTTTCTGTTCCTAGTGCAGAACAAAGTTAGAGTCCGGGCGCACCTTTAAGATCAACAAATTTTTATTCAAGGTGAGAGCTTTCACTCGCGCGCGCGCACTTCGGCTCACAATGGAATGGAATTTCTTGTACGTGTGCGCGGGCGGAAGCTCACACCTTGAATAAAACTTTGTGGGTCTTAAAGGTGCGCCCGGACTCTTAACTTTGTTCTGTTGCTTCTGACCAACACGGCTGCGTATAGGCAGCCTCCCCTTTCCCGAAATCTGTCTGGGAGAGAGAAGGCTTTTGGTTAATACAGAGAGTCGTTTTATTAAAGCGATCAAACAATATTACTGAAAATATCAAGACTTTAAAGGGTGCTGTAAGAGTTTTCAAAAAGGTGAGAAGGAAAAGGTATTGATATTTGGAGCTGGTTGCCTGATGTATCAGGATGGTTGCAAAATATGATAAAAGAGGCTGTTAGTGTTGGAGGTGTTGTTATTGAAGTAGGTTTCTGTTTTTGCTGTATTCTGAACTCTTCCCCTATATTGGGTGGAATCTGTTCTAACATGACTTCCCGGCCTCCTACTCGTTGTCCCCTAACAAGTTGCCAACTTGTGGTTGGGAAATACATGGAGATTTGGGGGGGGGGGGGGGGGTGGAGCCTGAGGTGGACAGGGTTTGGAGTATAATGCCATCCAGTCCACCTTCCAAAGCAGCCATTTTCTCCCGGTGAACTGCTCTCTGTTGCCTGGCAACCAGCTGTAATCCCCAGCCACTATCTGAAGGTTAATGAAGAGTAAATAAAGATGTGTTTGGAAAAAACATTTACTGTAGTCATTCTGTAGAAAATTCTCTTCTATTATCGCTCACATGCAACGAATGCTGTGCAATGTAAACAATTTGTTTCACAATAATTGCTTTATCTGAGCGGGTAGCAATCACAATTCTCATCAATTTCTACTTATCAACTCTTGAAAGAAACATTCCATGTTGACTCTCTAATAACAGAACCCTGGTATTTCTTGGGGGGTCTCCCATCCAGGGCTAATAGCTTCTGAGATAGGGCTAGTCTGGGCTATCCAGGTCAGATCAATATCTGTTGTCCAGGCCAACCAAAACACTGTTTCTCCAGAATTCTGCCACAAACTGGATGTTAAAAGGGAGGGGGGAAGGCCTTGATCTTTGATTATGGCCCGTAGGAGGTAACTTTAAACTCCTTAAGGGCCAACAAGATTTCCAGGGTATAAGCTTTTGAGAATCAAAACTCCCCTTGTCAGATTTCTTGTTTGCCACCAAGTCACAGTACACTTAAGGTGACACTGTTGGATATTCATGGCAAGAGACATTGCCATTGCCTGCCTCTGCCTCACAACCCTGGTATTCCTTGGTAGTCTCCCATCCAAATTCTGACTGGGGCCAACCCTGCTTAGGTTCCGACATCTGAGGAGATCAGGCTAGCCTGTGCTATCCAGGTCAGGGCCTTCTCAGATAGAGCACTAGTAAAGTTTTAACCCTTTGTTAGTTAATTGGACAGGATGATTACAGGATACACATTCTAGTATCTACAATTCCTTTATTTTGCTTTCATTTCCAGGTGACTGCTAAGCTGCTAAGCATTTTTTGGAGGCTGCCAGCCTGTTGCCTGAATGAACAGCATTCCTGTTACAATGACTGTAAGGGAGAGCAGCCATTTGGGAAGTGCAATCCTATACACAGTGACACCAAGTTCATTGAAGCTAGTGTCACTCTGCTTAGGACTGTAACACTATGCAACCAGGCTTCTGTTGACTGTGTGCATTAACTAAAACTAATCTCCAGTACTGTAAATCCGACTACCACATTTTCCCTCTGTCAGCTGTTTGTGGATTCTGTTTGGGGTTAGAGAGGCATTTGATGGACTGTTCATTGTTGTGTGGAGCCTTCCTTTTTTAAAAAATGCTGCTTCATCCCAAGAAATTCAAAGGCACGATGTGACACTAGCACCATTTTGAATCTTAATTAGTGTTTGGCTTTTTGCACAGGACGCTATGAGACTAGAGCAGGTTCTCTGGAGAAGCAGCATATAACTTTTCTAAACTACATGAATCTGCCCAGTGCTGAATCAGAGGTCCATCTAGGTCAGTATTGCCTACTCAGACTAGCAGCAGGTCTCCAGGGTCTCAGGCAGACGTCTTTCACTTGCCTAGCCTAGTTCTTTTAACTGGAGATGTCGGGGACTGAACCTGGGTCCTTCTGCATGCCAAGCAGGTGTTTTACCACTGAGCCATGGCTCCTCCCAAACAATCAGTTATGACCTGAGACATTGTTTTATCCCCCATCCCTCTAAAAACATCCCACCTGATTTAAGAGTCTTGAAGAACTGAAAAGTTTGTACTCCACTTCATGATACTTTGATTGGTTCTAATAACAGATATTCCACAGCTTTGGGTACTGACTGGTGAGAACTGCTTTGGAGGATCAGCCCCAAAGCTCAGCCTCTCTGGGCACTGGCAGGAGAATAAAGTTAATAAAAAGCCTTGTGATCAGGGCTATTTTGGGCAGGAATGCACAGGAACGGAGTTCCGGCTGGCCACACCTACAGCCTCCCCCCCCCCCCCCCGGATTCCCCAGGTGCCTTGCAAGCCATGGGGTGCCTGGGGAAGCCAAGCTGATCCAGGGAGGGAAGGCAGTTTAAACGGCCTCCTCTCCTCAGGTTCCCCAGGTGCCCCACAAGCTGCAGGGCACCTGGGGAAGCCAATCCTGGGAGGGAGCTGTGCTGTCAGGGGTGTGGCCTATTATGCTAATGAGTTCCTGCTGGCCTTTTTCTACCAAAAAAAGCCCTGCTTGTGATAAAAGTATTTTTTGCCCAGGTGCAAGTGTGAAATGCACAGAATAGCATCTGTGTGAAAACAGTCTTTAAAGAAAGCAGCTTTACCGGAAACTGTTGCAAATTCTGTTTTAGATCTTCCCACCAGTGGCCGCTGCTCAAAAACGTTACATACAGAATGAAGTGAAAATAAGGGAGAAGCTGGGTGTCTTTTGTTTCAAAGTTTATTTTTTTCCAGTCTTTGAATTAAAGCTGTTTTATTTCAAATATAGATATCGCTTCTTAAAAAACACAAACACACACACACAGAGAGCATCATTCATTTAAGGCAGCAGAATATTATACAGCCCGCCCCCCCCCCCCGCCCCCCAGTATAAAGTGGTTTTTTGCTCAGATTGGGAATAAATATGGAATTTTGGCATTTCTCATTTCTGGTGAATTCAACATATTCTTAGCAGCAACTTGCAGGCTAAATAACATTACATGAATAAAGACAGATCAGTGTAATATTTTAAAACACATTCAGGACACAGTATAAAGGCACACCGTGGAGAATTCGGTCTGAACTTTAAGACATTCCCCCAGCCTTCGCTGGCAACATTTGAAGATTGTCATCCTTTCCTTCCTGACAGGGCTTCTGTGCCTTTAAGCAATGAATTTGACAGGCAGAAATCCAGAAGGTAATGTTTTTGCAGCAAAGTGATACAGTAAGGGGCCACAGCTTCGCCTGTTACCTGTCATGTGCATTTCTTAAAGGAACAGGAGCTCTACGAGGGGGAAAAATGCAACCCTTAGACAAAGGCAACACATCTGAATAATTGTTCAGAACAGCCATTGGAATGCATTTAAATAAACATATATTTATATTTTCACCATCCCTAGCACAATTAGAATCCTTGTCTACAGCCCCATTCCCCCAAATGCATAACAGTGTTTTTAAAGTTAGTATGATATAAAGAAGGGGGGGGGGGAATGTGCAAAGAGCACAAAAGCAGCAGCATCTGTTGCTTCTAGAACTTTTGCAAAAAGGGCAAAGCATGTTAAAATGGGCATCTGTGTGTGTGCACATTCAAACCAAAACAAAAACATGAGGAAAGTTGAGAAGCAGGAAAAATGCCAGCCAGCCAGCCAGCCAGATCAGCACCTCCTGAGCAGTTGCTGCTGCCTTTTGTCTGGCAGATGTGATAGAGTATTTCCTAAAGGAAGGCAAATCAATTATAAACCCATTGTACAGAAGGGAAGCACTGAGGCAGGAACAGACATTGGCGTGTTACAGTCCAAGCTTGCCCTAAGGTCCGTTTCCCCCCCTTCAAACTTTAGGATTCCGTGTCTCAGATTGTAATTCTAGATCAGGAATCCCTACTGATGGTGCCCACTTTCTTCTTCCTTAAAGCCGCTGTTCCTCAGAGCAAAGACCCAATCTTGACTGGCTTTCCTCCATCTCACTGGAACCGCAGGTGCTTCAGAAGAGCCCAACAGCATCATCTTGATGTCCGCAAAGGGTGGCTTGTTTGGAAACACCTGCCTCCATCATCGGAGGATGCTTGGCTTGGAACCTGTCAACATTCTGCCGCTGGCCCCAGCTCCCCACAGCAGCCATTTTGTGGTGGTGCCCACTACCTGTTTTTGAAATTCCAAAAGTATCCAAACAGCTTGATGAGATCGGGGATGTGGGATCAATTTAAAAGCTGCCTGCATTTAAATGAACATATGCCAGTGAACATGAGAGCTTCCCTTATGGATGGTTTCAGTCCAACTCCAGTGTCACCCAGTTAGAAGTTAGTGCTCAGTTCCATACATGAGTGTAACGTAACAGCAACATGGTTCTCCTCTCTGAGCACAGCTGATCCAAAACATTACAGTGTTTGATGTAAAAAACCCAAACTCCTCCCCCACTCACTGACATTCAATGGATTCAACAGAACATTCTCTTGCAGAAACCCACAAGCTCCTGGCCACGTCAATAAGGCCAGGTGGGAGAGTATCCCATCAGATGGTGCCTTGTGGCTTCAGATCCCTCTGTTACCCACTCTGCCACCCTCCTCCACTGGTCACGGATATGTTCAACATTTGTCATACAAAGAAATGCACCGGACGTATGAAGACAACCAGCTGGTTGTCCTCCGCCGCCGCTCCCTGTCTTCTTTGGAAAGAGGCGATCAAACTATTTTGTTCTTTCCTTCTCATGATTTTTGCTTTCGGAATGGCTAAGCACTGTTTAGAAGAGGGAAAAATAAAACAAGCCAGAAGTGCAGAGGGCTAAGGTCTTCTTCCGGCTCACAGATAAGGCCTGGCCTCTCAGGAAGACCCTTGGGGTCCCACCAGATGGAGCTGTAGCTGCCAGTGATCCAAAGTTCCAAACAGAAGGTCTATGGAATGTAGAGATGGTTTTCCCCTCAGATTAGAGAGGTCCCGCCCCAACATGCCCGACGTGATGACGTCACTTCTAGGTGACGTCATTACGGCGCGCACACTTTGTGCATGTGCTAGAAGAACCCCAGACCAGCAAGGATTCCCCCCCACCAAACCACAGGTGGGACTTGGCAACCCTAATGGAATTTATGCTTACTTTAATCTCATTTGGTTGGTTCACTTTATGAAAAAAAGGGGGGAAGGCACTAATCGGCAAAGTATGAAGGCTCCTGCAATGCGCCCTCTAAGCTGTGGAGTCTTGTGAACAAAAATTCTCCTTTGTGAACTATTGGCCTTAGAGTTGTGAGTGAGCGATTTGGCTGCTGCATAAATCAGTTTGCTCTGGAGACATCCTTCCTGAGTGAAGACAAAAATGTGTGAGCCGGAGGCTAAAAAACTGTAAGCTAGCTCACACTAACTCAGCTTAGAGGGAACACTGCTCCCCTGATATTGTAAGGCACTAAACTAAGGTTGCCAGCTCTGGCTTGGGAAATTCCTGGATATTTGGAGGGCGGAGCTTGGGAAAGGTGGAGTTTGGGGTAAGAAGCTATTTCAGAGGGGTGTGATGCCATTAAGTCCACCCTCTGAAGCTGCCATTTTCTCCAGGGGAGCTGATCTCTGTGGCCTGGAGATCAGAAGTAATTCTGGGAGATCTCCGGTCCCCACCTGGAGCTTGGCAACCCTACACTAAACAGGCAATTCATATGTTACAAATTCCATGTACCATCATGAGGTTTTTCAGATTGTGTGTCTGGAATTCTGTTTCTTAGCCATGCAGGGAAAGTCAGACTGCCAGGCATGCAGGGTGCATGATTTGGACCGGTATCATGGTATGAAGAGAGAGGGAGGTTGTTTTCCAACCTGAGATGGCCCTGGCAGTTGATATGTGTCCTGTTGGGGAAGTACTGTCCAAGTACTGGTGGGCTACTCCAATGAATTTCTCTAATGAAGCGAATAGTGGCTTCTAGGGCCATTTCAGGTTGGTGGGAAGGGGGTCGTAAACCATTCCCTCCCCTGCCATTGTCTTGATCTAAACTGGTCCTCTGCACACCGGGAAACTGTTTCCAGCATAAAACTCATGTCTGCCGACAGTCCACATGTCCACCACATGGGCTTTGTACTGTGTGAACTGGCCCCAAAGTTCTAAAACCAAAAGATCTCTTGCCTCTCTGTCTTCATACCATTCCAGCTACGAAAGAATCACTTCATGAACTAACAGGAACAGGGATGAGTCAAAATGTTTTGGCTTTTCTGGACTGGTGTTGCTTTTGGCCTGGCCAGCTTGTTTTCCACTTTCTCAACCAGTGCATTAAGAAATAAAGAGCTTATTACAAAAGCAGCCCCACAGGATGAAGCTGAGGTCGGACGTAACTGAGCTTTGTCTCAGAAATAGTTTTGAATGTCAAGGCTTAGTCCCGCTGACATGCAAAAGCAGGAATGTCCGGCTTCTGTGACCTGTTTGTTATCCCTTCCAACGAGCTGACTGGCCACTGTGCATGCAGGATACTGGTTTAGATGGACAATTGGTCCAATCCAGATGGACACCCCATATAGTTTTAGGGCCTGGACTGGATTGGATCCTTTCAAGGGACAGATTGGATGATCTTCAATTTATTTGTAGTATTCAGTGGTTTTAATAAAAAATAAAAGTGCCAAATGTTTTTAAGTACATCTATATATCTAATAGCCAAGGCGCCCCCTGCGTGCAGATATCTAAATCTGCACATCAGGGGCACTTAGGAGGCAGAGAGATTTTCCTGCACACTTGAGGGACTCTCCAGGTGTGCAGAAAAATCTTAAAACTTAAAAAACTATATGGGGGATATCTAAATCCCCCACAAAGTAAAAGAGCGTTCCCCGCGCATGTGCAGAGAACACTCTCTGTGGTGGCCCAGCGGCTGAGAGCTGCTGAGGCCTCGCCGCTGGTGCCGGGGGGGGGGTGAGGGAAGATCGGCAGCCTGGCAGCTGAGAGCCACTGAGGCCTCGCCACTGGGGGGGGGGGGGGGAGAAGACTTATCTGCAGTTGCTTCCTCCTCGATGTGGAGCTGCAGCCTTTAGGAATATCCCCCCCCACACACACGCAAATATCGTGGGTCCCACTTCTTGTATTAACTAAACTCTAAGCCATATGGAAAATAGGTTCTCACTTTGTTAATCTGAGGGATAGTTTACACTTAAGAACAAAAACAGGGAAAGCCCAACACAAGGTGAGAAATTGCTTCCAATTCTTCTGCAGTACTTGTTCATATAAATGCATTCATTCAGCTATAGTACTGTTAATTTCCAAGGGTCAGAAAAATTCACTGCTGAGTCAATGGGTCATACCCCATGAGGGCATGTTTGTGCTCCTGGTGAGACTTCCCTGTAAAATGACAATAGTGCAACTGCTGCCCCTAGTGCCACGTACATCCGATCAACCTGCATTTCTGACAGGCCAACTCATTGTCAAATGGCAAAGTAAAGTAACACAGAAAATCTGGAAATTTCACCATGTACACTAGTTCTTAAGACTGTCCATAAGGTCAATCACAATTACTTCATCTTAGTCTCCAAATTTCAGTTACCCAGCTGGGTTATAGATCTGGGTGAAACCCGAGGAACAAATGGAGCAGGAAATCCTCTTTTCAGTATCGATACCACAGTTCTTTGCTTCAGTGCAACAAGTTGGATTCTGCAGTCTACAGAGGCAAGGATTATGGATACTTGCCATGTTCCCCTCCCTGTGAGAGTCCTTTCAATTTATTCCCAGGGTCGCAAGACCTACATGATCTAAGCCACACAGCTCTGAGACTGTAGCACTGAGGGAGGGAACAGAAAGGGAAATTTTATTCCCTTTTCCCTCCCCACAGCAGGCTCCCAACTCCCTCATGGCCATTTGACCACATGGGTCTCATACCCCCAGAAATAAACTTCCCTGGGGTCTGAAAGGACTGCTAGGTGGAGGGGAAACCAAGGAAGACTGCAGAGTCCAACCCTAGATCCTTTTTAAACAATGAAACTCCCACAGGAAAATCTCTTTAAACTCCACTCATCTCATTACCCCAACTCTAGTGCCTTCCAACCATCCCCACAGTGAACAACTGATACCAAACCACTGGGGGACCACCATCTTGTACAAGCCTCACTCTTCACTCCTCACATGGCAACCCTGCCAACAGCCTCAACCCCTCTAACAACCTGATCCAATCCACCTTTGCTTGGAAAGAAGCCCCACAAAATTCAATGGAACTTACCCCCAAGTAAGCACACTCGGGTTCCCTCTTACTTTGGTCTCTTACTGCATGTGGACTCTCCTGCCATTTAGGTAGTCCTTGGACTGAGCAGACCTGAAAGATGACCATGAATCTATGGTCAGATCTGCAACCTTGAGGGATTGTTCTGTTTTTGTAATTCTACTCTTGTTTGAGATCTCTAAACAAACTTTCTCAGCAATGAGAATAAGAGTTTAAGGGGACCTTGTGGGTCATTGAGGTCCCAAACTTGGCTTAACAGTAAGATCTCCAGCCTAAGCATTTTAGGATTTGAGTTGGGTAGGAAGGAGAAATAATGCCCACTTTCCATTTCCTGTGGCGGACAACTCTGGAATGTAAGGATGGAAGTGACTTTGGGACTATCAATTTACACATCCTGCCTCATGGATCAAGTTCACCTACATACATGGAAACAAAGATTTCCCCAGCTCGCTCTTGAAGACCCTGAGTAATCCTTGCTCTGCTATCCTTCAAAAATCTTACCATGCTACCTAACCTCTGTTGCTGTCTAAATCCAGGACTGCATTAAGACATGCTGAGGCCCTAAACTATGCCAAGTTTCAGGGGCTCCACAGCATTACCCTTAAGGGGTAATTTAGCAGTTTTAAATTTTATTTAGACACCACTCAAAATCCAAGGTCCTGAACTAGAAACTATTTTGCTTAGACTTAACTCTCACTCTGTTGAAACCCTACTATTTCCTCTCTGGATGTGCCATGAATTCTCTTCTCACTAGGGCTGCCAAGTCAGCCCGGGGGGCGGGGGATCCCCCGCTACAGGGGTTCCCGATCCGCCGGCCAGCATTCGGCCGGCAGGGGGAACCCCACCCCTGAAGTCGTCGACTTCCCCAGTGTTATGACGTCACCCGGAAGTGACGCCATCACATTGGGGACGTTGCTGGGATGACACTCTAGCAATCGCCCCAAAACTCTATGGTACCACGCCCCCAACGTGATGATGTCACTTCCGGGTGACATTATTGCGGCGCGTGCGCAAGCACACACACCAGGGAAGCTCCCGGCGTTAGGAGGACTCCCCCCACCCGGCCGGTAAGTAATAAGGACTTGGCAACCCTACTTCTCACTGCATCCTCAGTTTCTACAGCTAATGTCAGCCCTTCTTAGGTGTAAAAATGTGTAGAAAGGCAAATGCGTAAATGTTCTGCTGCAAAACTACAGCTCATGTCATAGGGCAGTGGGAAATGGCATCTAGGGTCCCCCTCCAATTTTTTAAGACATGAAAATATAGCTTGGGCCTGGCCTGTAGCCACCAGTTCCAGCTTTCCAAAATAATAGTAAATAGTATTTCTATGTGCCATGCTACTCTGTTTGGCTAAGTAAAGAGCTAGCCCTCTCTTTGGTCCTTTCCGCACTTGGATCTCATCCCTGGTTTTATCAGAGTTCAACTCGTGACACAATGCCTTGCATTCATCCCTGGTTAAAATAGCATCCGTTTATCCCAGGACAAGTATGAGGTGAAACTGGGGTGACCTCAATGGAATGTGTGGGGAAAAATACCCCGAGATAATTACAGGGATGAACTTGACTGCAGTGTAGAATGTAAGTTCGGGGACGGGGTTGAACCAGGATTTAAGGTCTAGTGCAGAATCACCCTTTCGGAGTTCTTGCATGGTCTCCTGAGCTGACTGTGGATGTCCTTAATGAGGGTTGCCAGCTCTGGGTAAGGAAATACCAGGATATTTGGGGTGTGTGGAGACTGGGGAAGGTGGAGTTTGGGGAGGGACCTTGGCAGCATACAATGCCATAGAGTCCACTCTCCAAAGCAGCCATTTTCTCCAGGGAGAACTTGGTCAACTGCGGATCAGCTGGAATAGTGGGAGATCTCCAGGTGCTACCATAAGTGATCCATCAAAGCAATCTCTACACAGTTGTGGAAGGTTTTTGAAACCTCAGTTACCGAGCAAAAAGAAAGTGGTGGGCAGTATTAGAGCAGACATGAGGGGGTTGCAGTTGTTTTTTTTTGGGGGGGGGGGGCTAATACCACAGGCTTCTAATGTGCTCACCTCAAAAGGAAACTG
Organism: Lepidodactylus listeri; assembly: GCA_029233225.1. Taxonomy (NCBI): domain Eukaryota; kingdom Metazoa; phylum Chordata; class Lepidosauria; order Squamata; family Gekkonidae; genus Lepidodactylus; species Lepidodactylus listeri. The sequence goes on from JARCFY010000003.1 coordinate 142,089,218, forward strand.
GCAAAAGCTGCTCCCAGAAGTTTCTACAGCTCAGGAAATTGGGAGCACATAACTATATTTTAATTGTTGTTTTCCTGAGATTGGCATATATCCAAGCAAACAGCAAAAGACTAAGCACTAGTTACAGTGAGAATTAAGCACACAAATTCCACAAGGGCCACATAATCTTCAGTCCCTAGCCACTGCTTTGCCTTTGAGTTTTTCAAAGTGCTTCATTGCCAATGCAGGGAAAGCCATGTGTGAGATTCTCTCATTTTGGTCCATGGGAGGACCCAGTTTTGAGGGGGACTCGCAAAATCTTTCCACATCTTCAGGAGGAGATATCAGGGGTGAATTAGAGCCAGGTCCCCAATCTCATTTCTGGGATCATCCCAGAAAACGTGAAGTCATTCTAAAAAAGAGCCTTTCCAGGTATATGCACAATATATTGCTATCCATATTAAGCAACCACAGCCTGCCTGCAGGCAACGAGACGAAAGAGCAATTTGTCCCGGGACTCTAGAACTTCAGGCCTGAAGGCAGAGTTTACTGGGAAGTGGAAATCTAAATCTGTGTTCTTGTGGCCCCATGAGGAGCATCCAGACAAGCACTAAGGCAGTTTAGCTGTCCTGGACAGCAACCAGGGCCTATGCAGCAGCATCTTCTGCAACCCCTTCCCTTCCACTGGAGAGGTACATGTAAGTTGCGCACCAATACAATGGGAAATTGGGGGGGACACTGGCTATATTTCCTCCTGTGCACTCAGCACTGCATAACACAAGTCCTACTAACCCATTAGCCGTATGGCTCCAACCAAAGTTTTTGACTTTTTAAGGTGCTCAAAGTTATAGGAAACATAAAATTCAGGATGCCTCCTAGGAAGGGTATTGTATTCCTCCAGATACATCAGACTGAGGTATAAGGCTGAGCAAACTAACCCAAAGTGTTCGGAAGCGAGAACCCAGAACAGAGGGAAGCTTCCTCCCCCCCGCCCGGTACCAAAACCACCGTCCTTGAGAAGGGTCACTTGTCCTTGTGCTGCTCCACCTCAGAGAGAGTGCTCTGCAGGATCATGGTGGTGACGGAGGAACGGAGGAGGGTGACGGTGAAGAAAGTGATGAGAACCAGGTTCCCCAGGAGGGCGGTGCTGAGGGTGGCAAACGTGTGTGTGAAGGTGGATGCCGGCGCGTGGGTGCTCAGCCAGTCCCGGCGCAAGTGCAAGTCACACAAGACAGCTTCCAGTTGGAAGTGGGTGCCAACCACTGCACAGATGTGGAACAGCTGGTGGCTATGCCCTGTGGTGGGGCAAAGAAAAAAAGTAATAAGAACAAGCCTCTCCTGCTGGTGAGGCAAATCTGCTCTGCAATTCAACATGAGCCAAACTGATTAAAGTGTAGATCAAGGTGGGCAGCCGTGTCGCTCTGATGCAACAGAACAAAGTTAGAGTCCAATGGTCTTTGGTCTTAAAGGTGCCACTGGACTCTAACTTTGATTAAAGTGTAGATACAGTTTTATTCAGGAACTAACATATTTAATAGTAAAGAGGGGAGCGAGACAGATTCCTAGATACGTCACTCATTGAGAGAGAGAAGCAGCAGGATATTGCCTTTAGAGTAGCAATCCGAAGACGGACAAGGAATGACACTTAACAGGAGAGAAGGTGCTGACCTTGCTATCCCATCTAACTGCCCTCTTGCTGCCCCCTGCAGGGTCTTCTCCTCTTTGTACACCAGACTGCCCATTCCAACACCCTCTGCCCATGCACCAATACGAATCAGGCCCCCGGCATGCTGGGGAGGAAGGTGAGGTATAAATGAATTCCCAGCACAGGTCTGTTCAACTGTACCTGTGGCAAACATAGGTTTTAGTCCCTATTATGACTTTATTATAGGTTGCAGTTTATTGACCTTAGCACTGTTCATAAGTCCCTCTTTCTTTCTTTCTTTGGTATTTGTGGGTGTGTGTCTGCACCCTGAAGTCACATTGACGCTACTGGGGGCCCGGAGGATATTCAGAGAGGTGGCTGAATAAAGCCTGTCTCTGCCATCCCGACTTGGTGTTTCAGGAAGTCTCCCATCCAAGTACTAACCACAGTCGACCCCGCTCAGCTTCCGAGATTTGATGAGATCAGGCTTGCCTGGGCTACCCAGGTCAGGGTGAGGACTGTTCATAAATCCCTGATGATCTTTCCCATCTAGGGTTGCCAACCTCCAGGCGGGGCCTGGGGATCCCCTGTTTTTACAACTGATCTCCAGCTGCCAGAGATCAGTTCCCCTGGAGAAAATGGCTGCTTTAAAGGGTGGACTCTATGGCATTGTACCATGCTGAGGCCCCTCCCGACCCCAAACCCCACCCTCTCCCGGCTCCACCCCCAAAGTCCCCAGGTATTTTCCAATCTGGACTTGGCAACCCTATTCCCATCCAAGTACTAACCAAGGCCAATCCCGCTTAGCTTCTGACATCGGATGAGATCAGGTTAGCCTGGGCCACCCAGGTCAGGTCTTATTCATTTGGCATGTTTCTGAGACTTCACAATTCGGGGTCACTAAAATACATGTGGACACTTGGGTTTGAAGGTTCTGGAAGTTCCTGTTGGTTATGAAGAACTCACTGGTTTTTAACTCATGTCTCTGATTTCCCGTCAGGAAGTATGGTAGCTCCACCTAGTGGGGAAGGCTGGCCACAGCTCTGCTCTTACCTATGTAATCGAAGCGACCAGGAGCCAAGCGTTCAGGCAGGTGGGATGCAAAAAGGAAGCCAGTGAGAAGGGCGAAACAAAGATGGTAGAAATAACCAGCTATGGCATCATTCCAAGTGCAATCTTCTCCAAAACAGAAGAAAAGCTGAAAGAAGAAAAAAAGTGAACCAGCAATGGAAGAATCTGGGATTCTTGAGGGTGGCAGGCGAGGAAACAATTATTCTAACCCAGGGGTCCCCCACTTTTTTGAGCCTGCAGACAGCTTTTGAATTCTCACATAGCATGGTGGGCGGAGCCATGAAGTGGCTGCCACAAAATGGCTACCACAGAAGGTGGTGCCAGTAACAAAAGGGCTGCTGCACCAGCTTACCTTCAGTCACTAGGGTTGCCAGGTCTTACCTGGCTGCCAGTGGGGGGGGGGGGTCTTTATTCCAGTCCAGGAGTTCTTTGGTGTGCGTTTGAAGTGCATGCCATGATGTCATCACCTGGAAGTGACATCATCGCACAGGGCACATTGTGGGTATCATTTGAGGAAAAACCACAGAGTTTCTCCTCGAATGATAGAGCGTCTTCCCACAACATACCCTGTGCAACAACGTTACCTCCAGGTAATGTCATTGTGCCAGGCATGTTGGCCCGATTGCGGCTCTTTGGGGGGCGGGGTTCCCCCGCTATCTGGATCCAGGCCAGCAGATTGGGGGCCCTAAAAGTGGGCAAACTGCTCCCCCCAGGGGGGAATGGAAAGCCTATCAGTCACACAGTGACAATCACTGTGCCGTGGTGGCAGCTGTTGCCAAAGGAACATTTTAAAAAATCCGTACAGCCAATCAACTCTCCAATGGCTAATCAAAGCCTTGATGGGCAAAAGCCCCACCTGGCCCTTCCCACTTTCTGAAAACAGTCAGTAGGCATCATGGTGCCCACAGGCACGACACTGGGTACTCCTGTTTTATCCTGTAATAACAATACAACAAAATAAAACATAGTATGATTTACTTGGGAGGAAACTAGAGGGGAAACCAGGTGAACAGACATGAAGATGGTGAGAGTGTAGCCCTCTACAGATGTCATTTCACGAACTGAAATCAACATATGCAGGGGAAAATCAGGCACAAAATATTCTGCCTTGCTCCGCTGCATAAGGGCGGGACTAAATAGGCTGTTTTTTACAGAGCTGAGTTCACACAGGTGAGGCGAGGGGGAGTTCTCAGAAGCCCGTCTGTGCCCCATGGTGGCATCCGAAGCCCAAATGCTCTGTACTTTTAACAGAACAAAGTTGGAGTCCAGGGGCATCTTTAAGACCAACAAAGTTTTATTCAAGGTATGAACTTTCCCAAGCACGCACCTTGAATAAAACTTCGTTGGTCTTAAAGGTGCCATTGGAGTCGAACTTTGTTCTGCTGCTTCAGACCTGAATGTATTTTTAATAGACATTCCTTGTAGCTGCTGCGTGGCTTTGGGAAACTCTTCCCCCCAAAAAAGAGAGAGAGAGAACAGCTAGTTTGGCCTTCAGTCTGCCCTGGGAGACTGAAAAGTTCTTCCACTGGTTTCTGAATTGCCATTTTTAATATCAGATTTGTGTCAGCCATCTCCCAAGACTTGTGGATATAAAAGACAAAAATCAGGACAATATATCTCAACTCTTATTTTGAGACAAGCTTCTAGCCCAGGGGTCCCCAATGTGGTGCCCGTGGCCACCATATGCCCGCTGACACCTTTTCTGGTGCCCATCAAGTGTTCTTAGGAAGTGGGTGGGGGCCAGGCAGAGCTTTTGGCCAGCAAGGCTTTTGATTGACTACTGGAGATTTGATTGGCTGTGCAGATTTTTTTAAAGCGTTGCTTTGGGCAGCAGCTGCCACCACAACACAAGGATCTTCACTGTGTAACTGAAGTTAAGCTGTGACAATCATTTTGTGGCTGGCTCCACCTCCTGTGGCAGCCATTTTGTGGCAGCCATTTTGTTGCTGCACCTAGCATGTTGTGTCAGAATTCCAAACATGCCCATGGGTTCAAAAAGGTTGGGGACCCCTGTTCCAGCCATTTCAGTGTGTGCCTGGCAAAATCACGGGACTCACAGATGGGCTGAATGCCCAGGGGTATGCCCATGTGTTCAGACATTACATTGGGACTCCAGTAGGTCTGGATTAGGGTTGCCAGGTTGGATTGACCTGGGGGAGGGACTTTCCAGGAGTGGAGGGAGCGTGTGACATGTGGGTGGGAGATCGCCCAATTTTTGGGCTTTTCCCCTGCCCCCAAATGCAATGTGATGATGTCACACAGAAGTGACGTCATCACGTCATCAACATCACACAGTGAAGCTTTGGTATTTTGTGCAAAATTCTATGGTTATAGAATTTTGCCCAAAATACCAGAGCATTGCCAATGTGATGACATCACTTCTGTGTGACATCATCACATTGCATTTGGGGGCAGGGGAAAAGGCCCCAAAATCGGGGGATCCCCCACCCCCAACTGAGCTGTGCTGCCCTTTTCTCATGATGCAAAAACTAAATTATGCAAGATAATCCGGTGTTGTTCACTGGATCACTCACAGCACAGAGGGCTAGGTTTGCCAACTCTCAGTTGGTAAATACCTGGGGATTTGGGGGATGGAGCCTGAAGAGGGCACGGTTTGGGGAGGGAGGGACTTCAGGGGGATGTAATGCCTTCCAAAGCAGCCATTTTCTCTGGGTGACACGATCTGTTGCCTGGAAATCAGTTGTAATAGCAGGACATCTCCAGCCACCACCTGGAGGTTGGCAACTGTCATCAGGACACGGAGCATGAGCATGGGCCAGGGACCGTATGGCTTACACAATGCGCCTACCCTGTAGAACAGCGGTATGTTGTCAAAGATGAAGGGGTAGACAAAGGCCACTGTCCTCAAGATCTTGCTCAGCGGAGGGCACTCCAGTTCCAGGAATCTAGGGACAGAGAGAGGCAGAAAGAAAGAAGCTGTAATTAAAGGCAGCTTGGAAATGCAGCCAAAGCAACCCACAGGCAAATAAAGAGGAGTCTCTGGAAAGCGGTTTGTACTTAACAACATAGCAGCATAGCTAGCTTTAAAGGGAGGTGGCGCAAATTCATGGAGAGGAGGTCCGTCAATGGCTACCAGCTGCAATGAATAAACAGAACCTCTCTATTCAGAGACAGTCTATCTATAAATAACAGTTCCTGGGCAGGGTAGCAAATAGGGAGAAAGCTGCTGCCTTTACGTCCTTGTTGGTGGATTTTCTGGGGGCAACTGGAGGGCCACCAAGGGAAATAAAATGTTAAAGAGGAGAGATAAGAAATCAGGGAAACAAAAGACACTGTAAAGGGGGGGGGGCAGACAGCTTCCGAAGTGAGGACTAGTAGCCTGACATTGACAAAGTGTGTTAAGAACCTAAGAAACTAAACAGAGAGGCAATGTGGTCCTAGCTTCCTCAACTCCCTCAGTTTTTGTCCTCCCCTTTAAGTGATTCTCGCTGGCCAATAATTGTGGAGGTGGAGAAATCAATTATTTATAGACCTTATCTATTTTACTAAAATAATCTCCCTTTGCCTTTATTTATTTAGGGTATCTGTATACCACTTAAAGTGGATTACAATTAAAACCATGTCACAATATTAAAAAATAAGCCACTGGACATCAGCAGCATAAAAACTATGCATAAGACAGAAGCAGAGCATTAAAGAGCTGATAAGGTAAACCCTCTCATTAAAAGCCTACGTAAAAAGGTGTATTTTGACCTGGCACCTTAAAGAAAGTAAAGTAGGTGCCAGGCAAGCCTCAAGGGTGAGAGCGTTCCAAATGCCGAGGTGCCACCACAGAAAATGCCCTGTCCTAGTCATCAGCCGCCTTACCTCTGAAGGTGGAGGAACAGAGAGAAGGGCTTGAAGAGACAGATCTTAACTGGTGGACTAGATAAGGTTTATTTATTTATTTGTTTGTTTGTTTGTTTCATTTATATCCCGCCTTGTCAGTTTTACAACCGACTCAAGGCGGCTAACAACATATAAAATCATAAAAACAGCTTTACAAATTAAAACATTAACATTTAAAACAGCACTAGATTAAATACCACAAGATGGCGACTTCTTAGCGCTCCGGTGGGTAACTGCAGTAGGGTGCGATCAACAGGGCCAGGAAGATGGTCTGATCAGCTTTCTCCCCGCCGGCGGCCCCTATTTGAAAGCCTGGCGGAAGAGCTGCGTCTTACAGGCCCTGCGGAACTGCAACAAATCCCGCAGGGCCCTGATGTTATCCGGGAGCTCATTCCACCAGTAAGGGGCCGCCACCGAGAAAGCCCTGGCCCTAGTACAAGACAACCGGGCCTCCTTTGGACCGGGGCAAGTCAGGCGATTTTGGGTGCCTGACCTCAGCAGCCTCTGGGGCCTATATAGGGAAAGGCGGTCCCTCAAGTAGGCGGGCCCCTGACCATAAAGGGCTTTAAAGGTTAACACCAGCACCTTGAACCAGATCCGGTATGCTATAGGCAGCCAGTGCAGCCGCCGCAGCACAGGCCAGATGTGGTCCCGCATAGAGAGGCCCATCAAAAGCCTGGCCGCAGCATTCTGCACCAGCTGCAGCCTCCGGATCTGGGACAAGGGCAGCCCCAAGTAGAGAGCGTTACAGTGATCAAGACGTGAGGTGACCATAGTGTGGATCACTGTGGCTAGGTCTTCGCGTTTGAGGAAGGGGGCCAACTGCCTAGTCAGCCGTAGATGGAAAAAGACTGCTTTGGCAGTGGCTGCTACCTGGGCCTCCATCGTTAAAGAGGAGTCCAGGAGCACACCCAGACTCCTGACCCTCGGAGCTGGCACCAATGGTGCCCCACCGAAGGATGGAAGTGGGTGCCCCAACCCCGTTCCGGTCCGACCCAAGCACAGGACCTCCGTCTTCAGAGGATTCAATTTCAGTCGACTCAGTCTAAGCCAGCCCGTAACCTCCTGCAGTGCTCGTTCCAGGTCATCTGGGGAGGAGCCGGACCGGCCGCCCAACAACAGATAGAGCTGGGTGTCATCAGCATATTAATGACACCCCAGCCCATGCCTCCGGACAATCTGGGCAAGGGAGCGCATGTAGATGTTAAATAACATCGGGGACAGAACCGCCCCTTGAGGAACACCACACACCAGTGGGTGCCTCTGGGAGGTCTGTCCCCCGAGCGCAACCCTCTGTCCCCGATCGTGCAGGAAGGAAGCAAGCCATTGTAAAGCGAGCCCCCGAATCCCAGCATCGGCGAGGCAGTGGATCAACAGCTGGTGGTCGACGACATCAAATGCCGCCGACAGATCTAACAACACCAGTGCCGCCGTACCGCCTCGATCCAGATGTCTTCGGAGGTCATCCGTGAGGGCGACCAGAACCGACTCCGTCCCATGACCCGGTCGGAACCCGGACTGAAACGGGTCCAGCATGGAGGTGTCATCCATGAAGCTCTGTAACTGAATCACCACCGCCCTCTCCAAGACCTTACCCAAATAGGGTAGGTTGGACACCGGCCGATAGTTGGCCAAAACAGCCAGGTCCAGAGATGGTTTTTTTAGGAGAGGGCGGACCATCGCAACCTTGAGTGCCTCCGGGAACAGTCCTTCTGAAAAGGACTTGTTGATAATCTCCCGGAGCATATCACGCAACCCCTCATGGCAAGCTTTAATAAGCCACGAGGGGCACGGATCAAGGCTGCACGAGGTTGGACGTACAGTCAAGAGCAACCTGTCAACCTCCTCAAGGCTGAGAGGACTGAAATGATCCAAGATTACACCTGAAGACGTGCATGGAGCCTCAAGTTCACACACTGTCTCAACTGTGACCGTGAGTTCGCGGCGGAGTAGCAAGATTTTATCTGCAAAATAGCTCGCAAAAGCCTCGCAGCCAATTTCCAATTCCCTATCATTTATGGTGCTCTGTGGCACTTCCGTTAGCGACCTAATTGTTCTAAATAATTGGGCCGGGCGAGAGCTAGCAGATGCAACCTCAGCTGCGAAGAATTGTTTCTTAGCAGCCTTGATTGCCACCTCATAGGATCTCATAAACGTCCTATAAGATGTTCTTGATACTTCGTCGCGGAAACGCCGCCACCATCTCTCTAGCCGTCTGAGACCCTGTTTCATCAGCCTCAGCTCCCCGGTATACCAGAGAGCCAGCTTTGAGTGAGGGCGCAGAGGGCGTCGGGGAGCGATCTCATCGATGGCTGCCGAGAGCCGGCCATGCCAGTCCTTGACCAGTCCATCTAATGAGTCGCTGGGAGGCCTGGGATCCCGCAGAGCCGCCAGAAACCGCTGAGGGTCCATCAGACTCTGCGGGCGAGCTAAAATTCGCTCGTTGCCCAAACGGAGTTGGGGTGACACCATCAGACGAGCCTTCAGGGCAAAGTGGTCAGACCATGGCACTGCCGTGGCAGTCAACTGACCCACTGTTACCCCCGCCGCAAAGATCAGGTCAAGCATATGTCCGGCCTGGTGCATAGGAACGGTTACAAATTGGGAGAGCCCTAGTGTCGCCATGGAAGACACCAGGTCCCTCACCAGAACAGAGGCCGCATCGTCGGCATGGACATTGAAGTCACCCAGGACTATCAGCCTTGGGTGCTCCAACGCCCAGCCCGACACCGCCTCCACCAGCGAGGACAGGCTGCTGGCTGGTGCGTTGGGCGACCGGTACACCAGCCAGATAGCCAACCTCTCCCCAGCTTCCCACACCAGGCCCGAACACTCTATGCCCTCCAGCTTCAACGGCGGGAGTGCCCTGTAGGAGTAAGCCTCCCGAATGAACAGTGCCACTCCTTCTCCCCGGCCCTCGGTCCGTGATTGGTGAAGGACCGAGAACCCGGGTGGAGCTAACTGGGAGAGAGCCACTGTCTCCCCCTCCCACACCCAGGTCTCGGTCACGCATGCCAGGTCAGCACCTTGTTCCAGCAGAAATTCCTGCAAGGTAGCAGTCTTGTTATTAATAGACCTGGCATTGCACAACCTCCAGGTGGTGGCTGGAGATATCCTGGGATTACATCTCCAGGCAACAAATCAGTGCACCTGGAGAAAATGGCCACTTTGGAAGGGGGACTCTATGGGATTGTAACCCATCAAAGTCCCTCCCCTCTCCAGTCCCTCCCCTCTCCAGTCCCTCCCCTCCTCAGGCTCCACCCCCCCAAATCTCCAGGTATTTCCCAACCTGGAGCTGGCAACCCTAGGGCTGGATGGTATGGGGAGAGACAGGCCTTGTGGCTCAAGGTAACATAGAATTCCAAATTAAAATCTTACATAATACAATGAAACCTCATTAACTTGGTGACCCCGAAAGCCTACAGTTTACACCCCATTAAAAGCCCTAGTAAATAACACAGTCCTATAGCACCTTCTGAAAACTCCAAAGACAGTGCCCCTAACCCTCCTGGAACTCGTTCTACAAGGTGGGAGCCGCTTTTGAAAAGGATCAGGCTCCACTAAGTGCCAGGTGGACAACCTGAAGCAGGTAGAGGGCCGAATTTGGTACACAGGGACATACGGGGGGAGGTAGAGAAAGAAGTCCTTTTCTCCCTTTCTCACAATACTGTGAGAGTCCTGCTCAAAGTAGTCAAGGATCAGATCTCGGTTGGTTAACCACAGTTCTTTATTGCCTATTCCTACTTTAGTACAGCATCTCGGATTATTGTCAGAGATGAGACAAATAATACAAGCGGGTCTATTATACCATTCCAAGGAGTTTGAATTACCCATAGGTAGCCAATCCCCGGAAGGGAAAATTGGCGGGCTAAAAGGTGTCTTGACCGTTTGGTTCACACAGGAAAAAAGTGAGGTGTTAAGCAGTAAATTCCCCTTCTCAAACCAGATCCCTCAGTTCACATAACAATTCATGGCTCCAAGGTTCTTTAGCATAGATAAGAGATGAGAGCCGTCCTCCCCTTGAAGTTACTGCCGGGGCAGCTGGAATGCGGAGGCAGGGATGAGAGGCCTTCTTGTTCTCACCCTGAAGGGTTGTCACCCTCCCGACCAAAACAGGATTAATACAGGTCCAATACATAATGGTTATGAGATTACATAGTATGCATGCAAGATTACATTGACTGAATTGACAGATTCTGACACCCTGCCCTCCCCATAATTCCCTTCACCTAGCTTTCTCAGGGAACATTTTATGAAACAGTTTAGTTAACTTGGGGGCATGAACATGTTCAGAACGAATCCATTCATTGTGCTCCGGGCCGAAATCTAACCATCTAACTAAGTAATACGAGTGGCCCCTTTTCATCTTGGAGTCAAGGATTTCAGTTATCTCGTAGTGTGGACTCCCCTCCTTCATCAGTGGAGGAGGAACTGGAGGAACTGGATGCCATGTATTCGGCCCAGGATCTTTCTTCAGTAGGCTGAAATGAAACACAGGGTGCACAGAACTCAGTGATTTAGGCAGTTCCAGTTCAAAGGATACATCAGAGATTTTACGTAACACTTTATAAGGTCCAACATATTTCCATCCCAATTTTCTGCTGGGCTGCAGCCCATGGATATTTTTTGTAGAGAGATAAACAGAGTCCCCGGGTTGAAGATCCCATCCCGGTGCTCGCCCTCGATCCGCATATTTCTTGTAGTCCTCTTTGGCATGGTCCAGGGCCTTCCCAATTAATGGCCAGGAGTCCTGGAGGCCGGACCACCAACTCTTAAAATCCGAAGGGGGAGTCTGGGGGTCCTCCTTAAGAGTAGGGAGTGGTTTACCTTCAAAGCCTCCCACTGCCATGAAAGGTGAAACCCCAGTGGAGGAATGCACTGCATTATTGTAGCTATATTCAGCAAAGGGCAGCAATTCCACCCAATTGTCCTGGTGGTAATTTGTGTAACATCTTAGGAATTGCTCGAGAATTTGATTAGTTCGCTCGGATTGGCCGTCGGTTTCTGGATGGTAACCCGAGCTTAAGGCAGGTTCTATGTCCATTAATTTCAAAAGCTCCCGCCAGAAGGTGGCAACGAACTGACTTCCGCGATCAGATACCACCCTCTTCGGAAAAGCATGTAATTTTATCACGTGATTGAAGAAAGCTTTAGCCATTCCTTTGGCTGTGGGCAATTGCTTGAAGGGGGTGAAATGGGCTTGTTTAGAAAAAGTGTCAACCACTACCCAAATCACCGTTTTTCCCTTGGAGGGGGGCAAATTGGTGATAAAGTCCATGGCTATGTCTTCCCAGGGTCGCGAAGCAGTGGGAAGGGGGTGCAACAATCCGGGGGCTTTTCCCCCCCGTTTTTTACACATTAAACAGGTTTGGCATGCCGAGACGAAGTCCGAGACATCTCGGCGCATGCGCGGCCACCAGAATTGACGCTGGATCAAATTAAGTGTCTTTAGGAAACCGAAGTGCCCGGCTAGCTTTGAGGAGTGACAAGTCAGCAAGATTTCCTTGCGTTTGGTCTTAGGCACCACTAGTTTGTCCCCATGTAGCCAACACTGGTCCTCTCTTTTGGAACACTCTCCCACAGCTTCCAATTCTTCTATTTCCTCTGGAGCATACTCCCCCCCCCCACTGGCAGTTCCCAAGGGTTAGCTCGGCTTTCTTTGCTTTGCTCCGGGTGACAACCGCCCCTCCCAGCTGCTGGGGGGAGAACATGGAATCGAATACCTCTTCTTTCACACTCTCATGTTGAGGCAATCTGGACAATGCGTCTGCCAGGGAGTTAGCCTTCCCAGGAAAATGTTTTAACACAAAGTTAAATTTGGAAAAGAAGTCGGCCCAGCGCAGCTGCTTGGCGTTGAGGGACCGCTGCGTGCGCAAAGCCTCTAGGTTCTTATGATCAGTCCATATTTCGAACGGTGTTTGCGCTCCTTCCAACCAGTGGCGCCACGTAGTGAGCGCTAACCTAATGGCCGCGGCTTCCTTGTCCCACACCGACCAGTTCCTTTCTGTTTCGTTAAACTTTTTCGAAATGTAAGCCAAGGGGTGCAGTTTCCCCTCCGAGTCACTTTGTAAAATGGCCCCCCCCATGGCTACATCCGAGGCATCGACATGGATTATAAAGTCTTTTGTCTCATCCGGGTGGGCCAGAATGGGCTCAGAGGTAAAAAGAGTTTTTAAAGCCTCAAACGCCTTCTGGCACTCCCCATTCCAAGCCAGTTTCTCCCCTGGCTTTCCTGCCTCGGGCCCCCTCCCCTTGGTTTTCAACAAGTCAGTTAAGGGAAGGGTGACTTTAGCAAAGTCCTTGATGAAGGTCCGGTAAAAGTTACAAAATCCTAAGAGGCTCTGCAATTGCTTTCTCGTTCGCGGAGCCTCCCATTGCACCACCGCCTCCACTTTCCCCGGGTCCATTTCCAACCCCTTCTGAGAAATGCGGTAGCCTAGAAAGTCCACGGACTCACGGTGAAACTCGCACTTAGACAGTTTCACAAAAAGCTGGTTTTTCAGTAAAGTTGAAAGAACGTCCCTGACCAAAGTCACATGCTCATTCTTATCAGTAGAATAGATCAAGATATCATCTATGTAACATAACACGCCCTTAAAAAGGTGCTTGTGCAACACTTCATTGATTAAACTCATAAAGACCCCGGGCGCGCCACTTAAGCCGAACGGCATCACTAGGTATTCAAATTGCCCCAAGGGGGTGTTAAAGGCAGTTTTAGATTCATCCCCTTCCCTTATGCGCACCCTGAAGTAGGCATCTCGTAGATCCAACTTGGTAAAAATCTTCCCCTTGGCCGCCTCCGCCAAGAGGTCCTTTATTAACGGGAGGGGGTAGGCATTAGAGGTGGAGACTGCATTTAGCCCCCGGTAGTCAGTGCACAGTCGTAAGCCTCCATCCTTTTTCTTTCGGAACAGCACGGGCGCCGCAAAGGGGGACTTGGCGGGGCGGATAAACCCCCTTGCCAGGTTTTTGTCCAAGAACTTCCGCAGTTCTTCCCGTTCCGCTGGGCTCATGGAATATAATTTACCCTTCGGGAGTTTCTCTCCTGGGAGGAGCTCTATGGCACAGTCCGACAGTCGATGGGGGGGCAACTCGTCCGCCTCGGTCTCACTGAACACCTCTAGCAAGTCTCTATACTCTTTAGGCACCATGGCAGGGGCGAGGGCGAGTGCGGGCGCGGGGGAAGGCGGGCTCGGAGGTCCAGGGCCCCATCCGGGGTCCCACCGGTGGCTCTGGCAGCGGTCGTCTACCCACGAAATCTTCCCCTCGCTCCATTTTATGTAAGGGTCGTGCGCCCCGAGCCAAGGGCTGCCCAACACCATAGGGAACTGGGCGTTCGGGGTGATGACAAAAGCTCGCTTCTCCCAGTGCTCCCCCGTTCCCAAAATCAAGCTCTCAGTCTCTGCTATGCACTCCTCCTTCATTTCCGACCCATCCATCTGGGTAAACTTCAGGGGTTCTGCTAACGGGGTGACTTTGGGTCCCAACCCCTCCACTACCAGGGGGCTGATTAGGTCTCGCGCACACCCAGAGTCAATTAGAGCGCGAACCCTCATGTGGGTCCCTGATCCAGGGGTTACCACAGTCACTACCATATACAACAGGGGGCCAGGGATGCTCACCGGAGATGGCGCTTCTTGGCGGGGGACCTGCAGCTCTGCGCCGCTCACTGCAGGCCGTTGGAGTTTCCCGACATCTGTGCTTCCATCAGCTCCAGCTCACCCTGGTCGCTCGCCACCCCTTCCAGCTGCAAAGCCCGGGGCTTCATTGGAGTTTTCGCTCGGGTGGGGGTGCTCCCCGCTCCGGGAGTTGAGGTCTTCGGGCCCTTCCCCCCTCCTCTGGGACAAGCCGAGGCGAAGTGGCCACTCTCCCCACACTTCATGCACAACCCCTGCCGAAACCTCGCGTCACGTACGTCTTGCACATTGGATCGGGGCTTCGCTCGGGGACCGGCTTTGCTGGCTGCCGTCGCGGACGCTCCCATCTTAATCAGGGCGAAGCGTTCCTCCATGTCGGTGGCAGCTCTCATCCAGGTGTTCAGTGTGCCCGGGCGACCCCCTAGCAGCACTGTCTCGTAGATTTCCGGGTTCAGGCCCTCCCAATACTTCTCCATGAAGAGTTCCTCCGGCCACCCATGGATCTTGGCAGCGATGCGCCGGAACTTGTCAGTGTATTCCCTCACTGACGACCTCCCCTGAAATAGCTTCCTCAGTTGATTCCTGGCTTTTTCCTCACCCAGGGGGTCCTCGAACTGATGCCGAAGGGCCCACATAAAATTGTTCAGGGAGCGCAACTCAGGGCCAGGGTTGTCGTGCAGGCTCACATACCAATCGCTGGCGGTGTCTTTCAGCTTGGACCCGATGTAGCCGATGCGATCTTTCTCGGTAGGGTAGAGGTGACCCCAACTGTCCAGGAATCTCCCGATCTCCAGCGTGAAGAAACGCAGCTTCTCGGGGTCCCCATCGAAAGTAGTCGTCAAAGGGTTGGAAGGGGGTGGGCGAGCGGCCGGCGCGGCTGGGACTGGGGCCGGCACGGGAACGGGCCCCGGAACTGGAGCGGGGACGACCGGCGGGGCTGGTTGCGCCGGTAGAGCGGGCGCCTGCGGCTGAGCCGGAACCCCTCCGGGTGCCTGCGGCTGTGGTGGGGCTCCGACTCCTTGACCGAGGAGGGCGCCTTGCATCGCCACCATAGCGTCGCGAAATTGGTGCTGGAGATCGAGGGCCAACTCGCGGAGCTCGGCGGTGAGTTGGAGCCGTAGGTCTCCCATCATCTGATCCAGCGGGACCGTCTGCTCCTCGCGATACGGATAGGGCCCATACAGATCCAGTCCCTCCTCTTCGGGAGGCGGGCGACGCGGCCCTCCACGGTAAATCGGCTCGCGGTCGTCTCCGAGGTAGCTCGGTCTCCCTCGATCGGGCTGGTCTCCGGTGAGCGAAACTCTCACCCCTTTCCTGTCGTGCACCCACGAACTCACGGGTCGGCCCCCAAAGTGGCTCCAGGCGTACTGGGGGGTCACGTTCTGATGGGTAATCGGGCGGCGCGGAATGTAGTAAGCCCCCTGGCTCGTGGTCACCGGCACCTCGGGACCTCCTCCGCCGCCACCACCCCCGTTCCCCGGATCCGCCGGGGTAACGGGAACCTCCTCTGGAGTAGTAGGTTTGAGGGGGACAAGGTCGTCTTCTGACATGGTCAGGAACGGTTGAGTCCCAATCACAGATCTCTGACAATCTGTGAGAGTCCTGCTCAAAGTAGTCAAGGATCAGATCTCGGTTGGTTAACCACAGTTCTTTATTGCCTATTCCTACTTTAGTACAGCATCTCGGATTATTGTCAGAGATGAGACAAATAATACAAGCGGGTCTATTATACCATTCCAAGGAGTTTGAATTACCCATAGGTAGCCAATCCCCGGAAGGGAAAATTGGCGGGCTAAAAGGTGTCTTGACCGTTTGGTTCACACAGGAAAAAAGTGAGGTGTTAAGCAGTAAATTCCCCTTCTCAAACCAGATCCCTCAGTTCACATAACAATTCATGGCTCCAAGGTTCTTTAGCATAGATAAGAGATGAGAGCCGTCCTCCCCTTGAAGTTACTGCCGGGGCAGCTGGAATGCGGAGGCAGGGATGAGAGGCCTTCTTGTTCTCACCCTGAAGGGTTGTCACCCTCCCGACCAAAACAGGATTAATACAGGTCCAATACATAATGGTTATGAGATTACATAGTATGCATGCAAGATTACATTGACTGAATTGACAGATTCTGACAAATACAAGAACTCGTGGGCACTCCATGAAATTGCTGAGCAGTCAGATTAGAACAGATAAAAGGAAGTACTTCTTCACCCAAAGAGTGATTAACACGTGGAATTCACTGCCACAGGAGGTGGTGGCGGCTACAAGCATGGGTGGCTTCAAGAGGGAATTGGAGCAGAGGTCCATCAGTGGCTATTAGCCACAAAGTATAGATAGGAATTCTCAGTCTGGGGCAAGTGATGCTCTGTATTCTTGGTGCTGGGGGGGGGGGCAACAGTGGGAGGGCTTCTGTCCTGGCCCCACTGCTGGACCTCCTGAGGGAATTTAGTGTTTTTGGCCACTGTGTGACAGAGTGTTGGACTGGATGGGCCACTGGCCTGATCCAACATTGGCTTCTCTTATGTTCTTATGATGTCCTTAGGACTTTAGGTAGGATTTCGACTGCCAGCCTGGGCAGAGATTTTAAAAATTGGCATCACACAATGTGATATCACTTCCATTTTTGCACCCATGTAACAGTACTTTGATTATATCATCACTTTTCTTGCTGATCGTGTATGTTTTCCTGTAGTGTGAGTTCATACCAGGCTCAACTCTGATTGCAGAAGTTTTTCTTTTATCTTTGACAGCTAAAAGAGTTACAGAAATGCTAGACGTTGCCTTTTAACAGAGATTAAGAGTTAAATTTGGCCTTCTAATCTTGCTTTAGAAAAGATAAATGAGCACACATCAGGTATATTGTTAGAGTCAATTGTCTGATTATTTCATCAATAGCTAAGAAGCAATAATTTATATAAGTGATAATCAAATGCTTAAATTAAGAAAAATTTAGTGTAAAATGCTATTTTTCGATAAAAATGCATTGATGTGATAAGCTTCTGGATGGAATTCTCAGAAGAGGTTAGGTGAGATTTCTGTTTGTGATAGAGAAAGACTTGGGTTTATAGAATATTTCCAAAAGCAGTTTAAAACAATAACCTGAGAGATGGTTTGCTTTAAATTTTCATTATTTTTATATTAGTGAGAAACGGTAGGAGCTTTGATGATTTTGGCATTGTTTTTGCAGTAGCTATAGGGTTACTTTTCACATGCTTGCATTTTCTAACATCTTGCCTAATAAAGAAAACGATGGCTTTTTCAATAAAAGATAAAATTGAAGTTTTTTTGTCTGGTTTGCTAGTCTTAGTTGAAAGAACTGAACTTACAATTAATTCATTTGCACTATCAGAAATTAAAAGATGTTATATTTCTGTCTTTATATGTTTTTTCTTTCTTGTTAAAAACTTTATTTAGTTGGTGGATTTAAGTCCCCTCCCCTGTTCTTTTTCCTGTTTTTTTGAAATAATTATTTTAAGTGTCTGACACAAATATTTTCAAGACTAAAATTAATATGCTCAAATAAAGTCATAGTTAGGACACTCAGGCAGTGAGATTCCAGAGAATAAGGGTTCTTTCTTTCTTTCTTTCTTTCTTTCTTTGGAAAATCCTTAACCTGGACCATTACTCTAATTAAAATGGGACACAATCAGCTGGCAAACTTTTCTAGACAAACCTCACTGAAATTAATGGAAGCTCTTGAGCAACTTTAATTCATTTTAATGAGGCTTGCTCAGAAGTGCAATGCCAGTGGATTCTGCCTGATCGGGTTAGATCTGTCTGCCACCCACACCTACCACTATGACTGGTACCTTGGGCCAAACACTTCAGCTCGCCTCACAGCAGGGCCATTTATGCATCACAAAGCATCTTGGCAAAAGATACAAGGCTTGTGTTAATTCAACATCCCATCTGTTTTGAGAGAATACGCTCAACAATACAAAAAGGAGCCCTTCAAAGTAAACTTCCTTTATGTGAGCGGCTGAAATGGTGCCTGTGGAAGATTTGTCTAACTTCTAAAATAAGGCCCTCTTCTAGGATAAGTACTAACATTAATAGAAAAAAAAGGAAATCTGGCACTTGGGACCTAAAAGGACACATCAGCCAAGAACAGAAGCCAAGGGCAATGATAGGGTTGTCAAACCCTAGTTGGGGGTAGGGGATCCCCTGGTTTGGAGCCCCTCCCCCTGCTTCAGGGCTGTCAGAAAGCAAGGGGGGAGAATAGCCACTGGGTTCTCCATTATACCCTACGGAGACTGGTCCCCATAGGGTATAATGGAGAATCAATCTGTGAGTATCTGGAGCTCTGAGGAGATGTTTTTTAGGTAGAGGCACCAAATTTTTAGCACAACTGATGGTGCCTCTCCTCAAAAGACTCACCAAGTTTCAAAAAGATTGAACCAGGGGGTCCAATTCTATGAGCCCCAAAAGAAGGGGCCCCCATCCTCCATTATTTCCAATGGAGGGAAAGCATTTAAAAAAAATGCAGCCCCTTTAAATGCGATGGCCAGAACTCCCTTTGGAGTTTAATCACATTTATTCCCTCCCCTCTCCTGGAATCTCCTGGTAAGTCCCTCACCGGCTTGTCAGCCTCATCTGGCAACCCTAGTGACCTCACAAAAGTGATGTCACATCCTGGCTCCTGGCTTCACCCCCCAAAGTCTCCTGGCTCCATCCCCAAAGTCCCCAGATATTTCCTGACTCAGACAAGGCAATCCTAGGTAGCAGCCATTTTGAGATCCATTACTATAAGAACATTAAGTATGATTCTGTGCCTCAGTGTCTCTTGGTATCATTTGCAGCAGGAAATATTCTGATGTATTCATGAGAGCAATTAATTGGAGATTACTCGGTGCAACAGCTCGCTTCTGCTCTTCTACTTTGTAAAGAGGAAGCAGTCCTCAGTGGAAGACATCCAAACTTTCTGCAACGAGCCCATGAATTGTCCTCAGCCAGTGGAGTGCACATCATCCTCAGTCTTTCACAGGAACAGCTAAAACCTACCAGAGGCTTGTGCAACTGAATAAATACATGTTCAACATGTTAGCACTTAAGAAATTACAAATCCAAAAAAGCTGCCATCTAGGGAGGGAGGAAAGGGAGGTTTTGTGGAGAGTGTCTGTGAAGTGATGTCTAGCAACAGAATAGGAGGCATGGCCAGCTCCTTTGCTGGGCGGGGGAGGCAGTACTAGGAGATAGACAGCCCAAAAGAGCCTCTAGGAATCCCCCCTTAAACAGAGGCCACATTCCTCTGGAGTCTGGGGGAGGTCTTGGACTGATGGGATAACTCTTAAACCCCACATACTGCTGGTTTGTTTTTCCTCCAGTATAAATATGTGGCTTAAAGTACTTCAGAATCAGTTTCCCCCTCCCTTATGTTTAAATATAAAGGCTAGCCTTTGAAATTCCATTTCAAGCTTCTGAACAGGGAGATAAGAGCTTTGTGATGATCAGATGAGATACCAAGATACTGCCAAGGGTCAGGCAGCAGGGTTATGAATGCAGAAGATGAGCTACACCAAAGAGTTGGATTCCCATGGACCTGTTTTGTTATCAGGGGTAGGCTCTTCCAGAGGAAGGAACCTTCCTGGCATGTGAGACATCGGGGAAGGCTCTGCACTGGAAGAAAGTGCCCCTCCTGCTAGTGGAACCAATCTGTGGGATGAAGAAGAAGAAGAGATTGGATTTATACCCCGCGCTTCACTACCCAAGGGAGTCTCAGAGCGGTTTACAAACTCCTTTCCCTTCCCCTCCCCGCAACAGACACCCTGTGAGGTAGGTGGGGCTGAGAGAGCTCTGAGACAACTGTCCTTGAGAGAACAGCTGGTACAGAGCTATGGCTTGCCCAAGGTCATCCAGCCAGGTGCAAGTGGAGGAGTGGGGAATCAAACCCGGTTCTCCCAGATTAGAATCCGTGCACTTAACCACTACACCAAACTGGCTCCAACGTGAGGTCTCTGATCACCAGAGTACCTTCCTCCTCTGCAGCTACTGCAGCAGTTATTACTGGTTTCCAGATGCTGAAGCATATCACAATTTTAGCTAAAGTTTAAGGGAAATTATTCCAGTTTCCAAAGTCCTACCAAAATGTTTGAAACAACCAAACAACAGTATAGATTTTAAACATCCAACAAAGAGCATGAAAACAGTATTTTAATCCTGGCAAGGGGAGGATATATGATATTAAGGGAACTGATGCTCACTCAGTCCCCCCCCCCCCCCAAAAAAAACATGCAATGCGTATTTTATTACTTTCTCTAGCCTATCCTTTGATCAACAGCAACCCTCCCCTCCCCTCATATTTCAAACCACTAGTTTTAATAGCTACTTCCCAGGAAACTTTCAGCAGGTACTTAATGGGACACAAATAGAATAATAGAATCATAGAGTTTGAAGGGACCTTCAGGGTCATCTAGTCCAACCCCCTGCAAAATGCAGGAAATTCACAAATACCTCCCCCCCACACACATCCAGTGACCCCTTCCATGCCCGGAAGCTCACAAAAACCTCCAGGATCCCTGGCCAAACTGGCCTGAAAATTGCTTCCTGACCCCTAAAGTGGCAATCAGCATTTCCCTGGGCGTGTAAAGAAAAGGCCACTAGAACTAAGCACTGAGGCAGCCCTTCCTGCCCTCCCTCTCATGACCAGCCTAAGTTCACGCAATCAGCCCTGCTGTCAGATGGCCATCTAGCCTCTGTTTGAAAACCTCCAAAGAAGGAGAACCCATCACCTTATCACAGGAAAGACTGGCCCAGTGTGAACATCATAGCACAGTCTGTTGTGACTCTATACTTTTAGGCCAAAAGCAGGCATGTATTGGAAATAGGGTTGCCAGCCTCCAGGTGGGGCCTGGGGATCTCCCGCTTTTACAACTGATCTCCAGCTGACAGAGATCAGCTCCCCTGGAGAAAATGGCTGCTTTAAAGGGTGGATTCTATGGCATTGTACCCTGCTGAGGCCCCTCCCCTCCCCATACCCTGCCCTCTCCTGACTCCACCCCTGAAGTCTCCAGGTATTTACCAACCCAGACTTGGCAACCCTAATTGGAAACCACAGCAAGGATGCAATGAAGTTGTAAATCAACCATCCTCCATGTCATAGATTGATCCAGAAATCCAATAGAACAGTTAAAACCACAACATGTAGGAGAGGCAGAATCCTTGAATTTGCCTCAATGGCTGTCAATCAGTTGTGTGTTATGTCATCTTTTTTGGAAGCTCAGTTCCCAGGTGTTCACAGCCCAGTTCATATCAGGACCATGGCATGCAGGGAACAGTTGCTTATGCCTTCACCCTGAGGTTGACAGTGCCAGGTTGGGAAATTCCTGGAGATTCAGGGGTGGAGCCTGGGAAGGGCAGAGACCTCAACTGAGTATAATGCCATAAGAGTCTGCCCTCCAAAGCAGCCATTTTCTCCAGGGAAACAGATCTTGGTGGTTTGGAGATGAGCAAAAGGAGATCTCCAGGCCCCACTTGGAGTTTGGCAACCCTACTTCACCCCCACATTATCCTTCTAAACTGAAATTACCTGGAAGGGTACTACTTGCCCCACTGGGGGCTCCACATATACTGAGGATACCTGTAGATCCCCTTAAGGAGCCAAATAGTACCCCCAGGGCCATTTCAGGGCAGGAAAACTGTGGGCATAGAGATGCCAGCCTGCAGGTGGGACCTGGTGATCCCCTGGAATTACAGATCACCTCCAGACTACGGACATCAGTTCCCCTGAAGAAAATGGATGCTTTGGAGGATGGACTCGATGGCATTGTACCCCACTAAGGTCCCTGTCCTTCCCAGGCTCCACCCCAAAATTTCCAGGAGTCTCCCAGTCTGGATCTGGAAACCCTACATCCTCCACCCCCTGCCAGTGGCCAGGGAGTACCTGGCAACTCTAGCAGGGGAGAAGACATATCACCTCCTCTCTGTACCCAAAAGTCCCAATGAACAAGACCCCTGCACACCTAGGTTCTCAGTAGGGGAGCACATGTCTGATTGAAAGTCTTCTTGGTGGAACTAGACCCAAGGACTTTGTAACATGCATCTAGGACCATGTGCACCAACAGCACAAGAGGGGCTGGAAAGCATGTTAAATGAATTAGGGTTGAATGTCTAGCAGAAATCGAACAACTAAAACATCTCTAGGTCATTATGCTATCAGACTGGAAAGGTACTGCTTCTGTTTCATTCCTCCCTGCCTTGTAGCTGCTGAAACCACTGGAGCTAGAGGTGCCAACTTTGGGTTGGAAAATTCCTGAAGATTTGGGGGTGGAGCCTAGGTAGGGTGGGGTTTGGGGAGGGGAGGGAATGTTCCTTAGTGGGGTATAATGACATAGTTTATGACATAGGCGTAAACTACGGGGGGGCTCGAGGGCTTCTGGAATTATAACTCATCTCCAGACCACTGAGATCAGTTCCCTTGGGAGTAATCGAACTACCGCCGCCACCACCTCTCCCCCTGCTCCGTTCCTCCCTCCCTCTGTCCAGGAACCAACTGGGCAAATGCCTAGCGTGCTGGACGGAGGAACGGAGGCAGGAGCAGGCAGGGGGGGGAGGCAGCAGGGATATGGAACTTGTGCGGTGGGGATATGGAACTTGTTTGCCCACCTGCCCGCTGCTGCCGCCGCCGCCTCCCCTCCCCCCTCCGGGACTGGCCTGGCACGCTGGGCAGTTGCCCAGCTGGCCCCACGGAGGCAGGAGTGGCCAGGGTAGGCCAGTCCGGGGGGGGCGGGGACATGGTCCCAGCGCGCACGCACAACAGCCCCCCCCCCCCGGATTTTAAAAGTCGACGCCTCTGGTTTATGATCCAAAGCAGCCATTTACTCCCAAGGGAACTGATCTCAGTGGTCTGGAGATGAGTTATAATTCCAGAAGATCACCAGGCCCCTTATAGGATTGCCAACATCCAGGTGGTGGCTAAAGGTCTTCGGCTATTACAACTGATCTCCAGGAAACAGAGATCAGTTCCCCTGGAGAAAATGCCTGCTTTGGAAGGAGGAATCTATGGCATTATACGCCATTGAAGTCCCACTCCTCCCCAAACCATGAACTCCTCAGGCTTCACCCCCAAAATCTCCAGGTATTTCCTGAGTTGGAGTTGGCAGCCCTACAACCTTAACAGGAGTCTTGTCAAAGAAAAAGCTGGAAACCTTGTTCTAGTTTCTCATATTTTAAGCTGAAAGACAAGATGTAAATCTTATAACTACACTGTATCCCTCCTCCCATTGTTTATACTTACAAGACTCCTGCAAGGTTGATCAGATTACAACTGTCCAAACATCAGCCAGTGAACTTTGTAACCAAATGGGGATTTGAATCCAGGTCTTGCAGATCTAAGCCCACACTCTGACTGCTGCACTATACTAAGCCTTGATCCCATTGAGGATCACATTTTTTAAAAAAAATAGCATTGAAAAACCTAAATCCCTTTTCATTCATGTCTGTCTGTGTGTATAAATATACAGAAAATTCTGAGAAAGTGAAGAAAGAAAAGATTTCTGACTGCTTGCAGAACGCAGTTCGTAGAGCTGAAATGACTTTGGACAAGAGATTCTTAACCCTTTAACTCAGATTTGCTCAGAAAAATTGCTGGATTTGGGGTTTGATAATTAGATTTTAAGATTGGGTTTAAACAAAACTTAATATCAGAATTTGGAAATTTCCAAACCTCAAAGTGCTGCATCTGAATTTGCACAAAAACTCAATTCATTTCAGCTCCTTTCTTGGTACTGCAAGAAAATCTTACATACCGGGAGTAACAAGAGAGGCTTGTGCAGACAAAGGAATTAAAGGCGGCCACAGGGACAAAGTAATGGTGCAAAGGGCCGTTCACCCAGCAGTCGGGCATTGTATAGGCTCCATACGTGAAAGCGCAGCCTATAAACAGACAAACACATGCTGTTAAGGGGAGGGACTCCACACGTTTCTCCAGTGTGCCTGCCACAGAAGTGCAAAAAGTATGCACTTCTCTCTCCATGTAGGGATTCTATGTTCTAGTCTACATGATACACTCACCGCAGTGACCTTCCTGCTTTCTTGTGGCATATCTGTTCCCTTCGAAAGGTTACCATGTGCATCGGGCATCTGATGTGTTAGCTCGCTATCTTAGGAATCCACCTGATCTTTTTTGGCCTGTGGCAATTAGGCATCGAAAGTTCTCTTGGGAAAGAGGCTTTTAGTATCTGTTGGCCATCGGGTTCTGATTTCAAACAGCCTGAAAGAATGGAGACTATCCAGGCTTTTGTGTGTCCTTTTGTGTGTCTATGGTTCTCCTTCAAAATAACAGTTTCTACACCTTCCTTTTCAAAAGGTGCCAAGGACTCACGGGACATGGAACCCCTGGAACTCCAGGTGGTGGTGGGGACACATTCTGATGGAAAAGATTTTTTAAACTGCCTTTTACACCATACAAACATACCATGGTTTGCAGTGATCAGCATACATAGAAAGTATACACATCGGACTAGGAAACTGGCAAGTTATATCATGTAGACCAAGCTCAGTTTTCAGGAGCTCTAACAGAGTGATTGATGGGACAATGAGCTGCAGTCCAAGATGGGGAAAACCTGACCTTCATCCAGACACCAAGACCACCAGAGTTTATCCATCAGTCCACAGCTGCCATTCATTCATTAACTGGTGGATGGGACTAAAGTTGAGGGACCATGGCTCAATGACAGAGCAAGGGTTACCAGCTTTGGGTTGGGAAATTCCTGGAAATTTGGGGGTGGAGTACAGGAAGGGTAGGATTTAGATAGGGGAAGGACCTCTGCAAGATTCAGTGCCACAGATTCCACCCTCCAAAGCTGCCATTTTCTTCAGGAGAACTGATCTCTATAGTCTGGAAATCAACTGTAATTCCGGGAGATCTCTAGAGCCCACCTAGAGGTTGCCAACCCTAGAGGAGAAAATATGTTGCAATGGAGAACTTGACCTAACCCTATCCCAGGACCAGTCCCTGCTGTATTCCATTTCCCCCCGGACCCTCCTTAGGGGGTCTGCACAATCAAATGTGTATAGTGAGTTCCATGCTCGAAATTTAATCACAGATATGCATGGACTCAGGCTGGATCAAGACGGTCGTGTGCAAGGAGAGTGGGCTTATGTCCTCCCCCATGCCATTTCCCAACTTGAAACAGCTCAGGGGAGGGCTAGTTGCCCTACTGAATGTGGATCCCTGGAACAAGGCAAATAGCAGCCCCTCTGGGGGCATTTCAGGCTGAGAAAACAAGGCAGAGAGGGAGACTAAAGTCCCCTGTCCCTGACTGCTGTGGGTGCAATCCAAATCGGGTCTGCACATAGTTCCCAGAACAAAAACTCACAATACACACATCATTGCAGGGACCCAGGGAGGACCTAGGGGGAAATATGATGTTTAGTTAGTCCCTGAGTTAGTCAGAGTTGGGAAAGAGATTTCTATGCCTGAAACCCTGGCAAGATGCTGATGATCAGAGTAGAAACTAATCAAAGTAGGTGCTCTGATTTGCCTGCCTCCAGTTAAGGCAGCTTCAGGTTGTGGAGAGGACCCCTACTTCTATGACAGAACACCTGCTTTGCTTCTAATAAGTCATCCGGCCATCTCCAGTTGAGGAATAGAAGGCCTGACTTAAAAGTTATCCTTATGAGCCAAATTCCCCGCCCCCCGGGTGACTTTGCATGGGCTCTGGGTGTCTTTTAAAGTGTGCATCAACCTGTGCAAATAGCTAAATGTTTTTAGCTAGCACACTAGCACAGTCCCACAATGGGATTCCAAAGCAGCCTATGTTGGTCTTTCCCCCTCCACTGTTATCCTCATGACCACTGCCCTGTGATGCAGGTTAGGCTGAGATTTGTGTAATTTACCCACGGCAGAGCAAGGACTCAAACCTCAGTTTCCAGATCCTCTGCCGATTCCTCCACCACTACACCATGCATGCTTTGTGCTATTTGATTCTGTCTGAATCTGCAGGTAAAATCCAGCCTCCACCTCTCCTGCTTAGTCTGCTGGTAAATCAGTAGAATCCCCTTACAGGATTTGAGCTACTGAACAGCTCAAGTTCAACAAAGCTGACTTTTAAGGTCCTGTTGCAGAATAAAATTTGAGGTTATCCAGCAGATTGGTTTGAGCAACACTGTGCTAGATATTTGGATAGTGCTCTTCTCAAGTCTGGCACATTTTATTTAAATGCCCTGGCAGAAGCACTGAAATCTTGCAGTGAGCATCGCTCGGATCCAGTGAGCTCAGTTCTTCACCAGACTGCCTTAGATCACCAATAGCATTTGGATAGAATTTCACAGGTCTTTCGAATAATTGCCCCTGCTGCCTTCCTTTTATCTGCGTCACTGGCTTACCTAAACTGTAGAGGCTGAGTGATCCATAGTCCATGAAGTAACAGATATGTCTGGCTCGGGTTGACATGGTGCTGAAAGTGTGGGCACAGCTGGATGTGAATGGGTAGAGGCAAACAAGCCACATGTAGGCCAGGAATGGCCAGCTGTAGCTATCACACCAAAAATCCAGACAGTAGGACAGCATCAGGAATCGCCACAAGAAATACCTAGAAGGGGAAGGACATTAAACATACTTATTTCATCTCATTGCATTTCACTAGTGCCTCGTTCTTTCCAGAGTGGTCTGTTTTCTTTTTTTAGGGTCACAGAGATGTTGTCTTGTTTCTCTGTTGTCTTGCTTGAACACTCTCAGGCTGCGGTCACACGTGCCAGTTGGAGCGGAGGGGAAGTGAGGCTATTTCCTCTGGAGGAATTTGACACGCAGTTGCAAGATCACACATCCCTTCATAGCTATGGGCTCAGCCTGTCACTGTGTGATCAGATGCAACCACAGGTGAGTCGGGGGGAGGGGTTGCCATTTGTTTCCCATGCGCATAAACGAGGAATTGCACCTCCACACTGAGGGCTCCCTACGGAGTATGAGATTATGCGCATACTGGGGGGGGGGGAACAGCACCAAGTCCGGATGGCATGATCAGACCACCCTGACAGCATAAGAGCATGCTTGTGCTATCAGACAGGGGAAAGTCCGTCTGTGGCCCATTGGAACCGGTTAGAGCTGGACTTTCCCTGGTGTCTTTTAACTCCACTTCTGTGGCAGAGCAGCACAGTTTGCCAATGACTGCAGGATATTTCCCAGTTGTTGCTGTCTGATCATACTCTTTAGATCCATCAGGCATTCACAGCTACGTCAGATCTAAAGGCACATATGGTTGCAACCTCAGTGAAGCCACCAATTGGCAAAGGTAGCCAAGATTGTCATAGAAGACAACAGAGAAAAGGAGTGGGGTGGGGAGATGGAGGTCCATGGTCAGGAACTAGGGTTGCCAGCCTCCAGGTCCAGAGTCTCAGGCAGAAGTCTTTCACATCACCTGCTCCCTCATCCTTTAAATTGGAGGTGCCAGAGATTGAACATGGGACTTCCTCCATGCCAAGCAGATGCTCTGCTACTGAGCCATGGCCCCTTCAGGTTAGTCCTGGAGATCTGGTATTAAAATTGATCTCCAGACCAAGAGTTCAGTTCCCCTAGAAAACATGGCTGCTTTGGAGGGTGGACTCAGTGGTCTTACCCCCCACTGAAGTATCTTCTCTCCCCAAACCCCACTCTCCCCAGTCTCCACCCCATAAATCTCCAGGAATTTCTAAATACAGAGTTGGGAACTCTACCAGAAACTATCACAACACTCAGCAGCTAGTGGAGAGGATGCTGGCCTAAGATATGACCCTTAGAAAATTCAGATGTTGATGAATTTTGAATCCTATAAAGGCATATTCATGGATATCATGTAGGGCAGGCTCAACAAAAACCAAATAACACTTCTATGCTTCTTTGTTTATTCACAAGAAGAGACAAGAAGAAGAAGAGATTGGATTTATACCCTGCCCTTCACAACCCAAAGGCGTCTTAGAGTGGCTTACAATCTCTTTTCCCTTCCCTTCCCCACAACAGACACCCTGTGAGGTAGGTGGGGCTGAGAGAACTCTCCCAAGAACTGCCCTTGAGAGAACAGCTCTGAAAGAACTTATGACTGACCCAAGGTCACACCAGCTGGCTGCATGCGGAGGAGTGGGGAATCAAACCCAGTTCTCCCAGATTAGAGTCCATGCTCCGAACCAATACACCAAACTGGCTACACCTGGAAAACCCAACGGGAAATTTATACCCAGCATATCTTAAAATTTCCAACATATCCTAGTTCCAGACAGTAGCAAACTGGCTATGAGACTGAAAACTGTCCATTCCAGTGGTGCAAAACTGCTGCAAAGATACCGTAAAGCAGGTTGCTGGGAAATGCGCTAAGACACAGTAGTGCAGCAGCTAGGGCAAGCAGCAGCTGTTCGAAGTCACACTGACTTACCAGGTGGGGAGAAAATGCGTCCAAATGTTGATGGTTTCATTGTTCATTTGGAAGGAGCTGAGGATGCAGTCCAAGGCGGAGCTTTTGGGGTGACGGTAGCCCGAGATGATGCCATCTTCCCAGAAGATCTGCAGGAAAAGAAGAGTTGGTACAGTAAGACCTGGGCATTTTACCCATTCTGTGGAAATATACATACTCCAGGCACAAAAGTAGTTTTAAGCTACATGCTTAAACTGTTTTGGGGTGCTATAAATGCCATTCTGAGCCTGCAGCTGAATGAAAAGATGCTGTAAATGATCCTCAGCCTCATCACTCCATTTAGGATGTGTCCAAACTGGTTCAACTGACATGAGTTCTCATTAAGGAGCCCTGAGACTTGTACTTTTGAGAACTACAAGTCCCAGAGTTCCTTGGAAGCGAAGCCATGTCAGTGGAACCAGTTTGGATACTTCCTCCCTTGCTAAGGAACCCTGGGATTTATCATCCACCCACCGAGAAGTACAAGTCCCAGAGCTCCTTGGATGGAGAAGTTGTATCAGGTGAGCCAGCTTAAGTTTAGACACATCGTGAATGCAACTGATGTTCCCTTATGAATTTTTTAGTATGGAAGGGAGAGCCAGTGTAGTGTAGTGGTTAGAGAGTCAGGCTAGGATCTGCAACAACCGGGTTCAAATTTCTGCCATGGAAGCTTGCTGCGTGACCTTGGCCCAGTCACCCACTGTCATAAGAACATAAAAACACCCTGCTGGATCAGACCAGTGGTCCATCTAAGTCCAGCATCCTATCTCACACAGTGGCCAGCCAGTTCCTCTGAAGGGCCAGCAACGGCACAGAAGCTGAGGCCTTCCCCTGATGTTGCCTCTTGGCTCTGGGATTCAGAGGATTAGTGCCTCTGAATGTGGAGGTTCCCCTCAGTCACCATGGCTAGTAGCCACTGATAGACTTATCCTCCATGAATCTATCTAATCCCCTTTTAAAGCTGTTTATTCCTGTGGCCATCACCACATCCTCTGGCAGCGAATTCCACATTTGAGTCACTCACCGTGTAAAGTATTTCTTTTTGTCCTTTTGGAGATACAGTGACCAGAACTGTACACGGTATCCCACATGAGGCTGCACCATAGATCTATACAGAGGCTTCACAATATTGGCCATTTTATTCTCAATCCCTTCACTAATAATTTTGGCCATTTTATTCTCAAACCCTTCACAGAGTTTGCCTTTTTCACCACTGAAGCACATTGGGTTGACACTTTCATTGAGCTATCCACTATGACCCCAAGATCATTTTCCCTCTGTCTCAGCAAGTTCAGACCATCCCAATAGCCTATACTTGAAGCTGGAATTAACCTACCTCAGAGACTTGAAAGGATACAATGGAGGAAGGGGGAATTATGTAAACCACCTGCACCCAACTCAAAAAAGAAAGAAAGAAATGCTGTTAAGTTACCTCCATGCCTGAGAGGAGATGAATGGAGAGTCTGAGTTTACTTACCACAATTAGAAAAGATACCTTTGCACATTTATCCTTTATTTCAATATATTTATTGCTTTCAGGGGTCCTTTCGTAGAAAAAGAGGTGCAGGAGCTCATTAGCATAACTCATTAGCATATGCCACGTCCCCTGACATCACCAGAAGTATGTCAGAAAGGGAATGTCAGTTTCAGCCCCATTATATCCTATGGGCCATTGAAATCAATGGCAAAAACTCATAGGGTATATGAGGGGCTGGAGGGGAGGGGGTTTGAGGGAGAGGCTCCAAACTTGCAGGGTAGCTGCTGGGGCCTCTCCTCGAAATACCCACCAAGTTTCAAGAAGATTGGACCAGGGGGTCCAATTCTATGGGCCCCCAAACAGATTGTCCCATTCTATGGGCCCCCAAACAGATTGTCCCATAGAGAACAATGGAGGGGAAAATGTTAGCTTTTTTCCTACCATAGAGAACAATGGAGGGAATGGGGGCAACCTGTTTGGGGACCTGTAGAATTGGACCCCCTGGTCCAGTCTTCTTGAAACTTGGTGGGCATTTCGAGGAAAGGCCACAGCAGCTACCCTGCAAGTTTGGAGCCTCTCCCTCAAACCCCCTCCCCTCCAGTGGCTTTTAAAGTTGCCGCCGAATTTCGACGGCAATTCGGCGGCAAATCTGATTCAGCCCGTGGCTGCCCTACTGGCCAGTCCTGAGCTGGCGGAGCTTCGCTCCACCTCGCTCCAGCCCCAATGGACCCCTGATTGCTTTACTGTCCTTCCACTCACCTCCAATTAAATCAAAACAACTGCTGACATAACCTTAGCTTGTTATTTAGTTTTGTCTTTGTAATCATGTTACAGATAATTTGCTGTTACGATTCTAAGTTTGAACTCTACCTTCCATTCCAATGTATTTGAAAAAGTATGTATGTACATGAAAGCTCATAGCTTGAAGAAACCTTTGTTGGTCCTAAAGGTGCCACTGGACTCCAAATTTCATCTAGATTCTTTCACTGTGGCAATGCTGCTGGGCCATTAACAGCCGAACAACTTCTTGCATCTCTTTGAGAGCCAGTTTGGTGTAGTGGTTAGGAGCACAGACTCTAATCTGGAAGAACCGGGTTTGATTCCCCACTCCTCTATATGCAGCTGCTGGTGGGATCTTGGGTCAGTCCCAAGTTCTTTCCGAGCTGTTCTCTCGAGGGCAGTTCTCGAAAGAGCTCTCTCAGCCCCACCTACCTCACAGGGTGTCTGCTGTGGGGAGGGGAAGGGAAAGGAGACTGTAACCCACTCTGAGACTCCTTTGGGTAGTGAAGGGCAGGCTATAAATCCAATCTCTTCTTCTTCTCTCTTTGTTCATGATAGGGGTGCTTTACCTGTTGAATTTCTACCTACCATGCTGTTCTTCAAAGCCCCTGCCAGTAAAAAAAAGGGAGTAGCCTTATGCTGTAAGAGCTGGGTGAGTCATTTACTCACACGAGGTACTTGGTGGATCCTGAAGATCTGAGGCAGCTTTATTGTAAGCATTTCTGGTCACGACAGAGACGATTTTTTTTCTTTTTTTCTTTTAATGTCAAAGGCAGCTTGGCTTGTGGGAGGACAAGATTTTGTCACGCTTCTTGGGCTGGCAGTGATCCTTTTCCCGCGGGTAGCGCTGTGAAGGTCCAACATTTGTGTCCTGATGTGACACAGGAAGGAGCAGGGTGGAGACACAGACACAAAAAATAAAAATAAATTCAGCAAGGCAAACAAAGGAACTATTCAGTCAAACTGGAAGGATTTATTCCAACATTCAAGAGCAGGGCTATCTTATTCTCCAGCAGCCCCTCTATCAGAAACAGCCCCCATTTTTCTAACAGGAATATTTAGAATTTAATTCATTCAAAGTAATTAACAGTTAATATTGTTTTGAAGTATACTCTCTAATGTTCCACAAGTAAAAATATGGGTACAGTTATAATATCCCTAATATCATACTGAGGAGCATGGACTAATAAAGACTGCTTTTCAATACATGCTTACATTGAACCACACAGATGAAGTTTCTACTGTGTTATTTTATTCTCCCAGTGCTAGTATTTGGCGCTGATGTGAAAGTCAAGATTGGTATTCTGATAAAGGTATACTAGAAAAACATTACTGTCCTACTACAGTACAATACCAACAGTATTTATTTTTCTCATTAAAACATTTATACCACACTTTTCCTTGTGGTTCAAGGTGGCTCACAACACAAGTTAAGGCTCCCTTTTCCCCACCTTCTTTGAAAGGTGAGAAATCCTAGAGGCAGCAGTAGCAGGCTTGGTTTCCTTAGGATGAGAGTGCCTCCTAAGCTGGTCTACTCAGTGGGAAATGTCCTTAAGATTAGGCTACTGGAGACTGAAGGAATTTTTTTTTAAATATTTGCTTTATTTATTCACATACAAGTAGAGCAAAAATGGACAAAAAGAAACACCCAATTGGACAGTAGATATGTTACCCCATATCAGATCCCAGAGAGCGAGACAGAGCACGTTAAGAAAAGTAATGTTAGATCAAGCCAGTGACCCATCCAGTCCAATACTCTGTGTCACACAGTGGCCAAAAGTGCCACCTCCTGGATTCCTACCTCTGGATTCAACCACTCCAGCTAAAACTGTGTTTGTGGTTATACACAGTTGTTTTAAATTGTATTATTTAGTTGTTTTAAATATTGCTATATTTATTAATGTATGTTTTTAATAGAATCACGGAGTTGGAAGGGATCTCCAGGGTCATCTAGTCCAACCCCCGCACAATGCAGGAAATTCACAAATACCTCCTCCCCACACTCCCAGTGACCCCTGCTCCATGCCCAGAAGATGACCAAAAAAACTCCAGGATCCCTGGCCAAACTGGCCTGGAGAAAAATTGCTTCCGGACCTCCAAAGTGGCGATCAGCATTTCCCTGGGCGTGTAAGAAAGGGCCTCAAGAACTAAGCACTGAGGCAGCCCTTCCTGCCCTCCCTCTCATGAACTGCCTAAGTTCACAGAATCAGCATTGCTGTCAGATGGCCATCTAGCCTCTGTTTGAAAACTTCCAAAGAAGGAGAGCCCACCATCTCCTGAGGAAGCCTGTTTCACTGAGGAACCACACTAACTGTCAGGAAGTTCTTCCTAATGTTTAGCCGAAAACTCTTCTGATTTAATTTCAGCACAGTTTCTGGTCCGACCCTCTGGGGCAACAGAAAACAACTCCATACCATCCTCTATATGACAGCCCTTCAAGTACTTGAAGATGGTGATCCTATCCCCTCTCAGTCATCTCCTTTGCAGGCTAAACATGCCCAGCTCTTTCAGCCTTTCCTCATAGGACTTGGTCTCCTGACCAATGCTCCCTCTAAGCTGTGGAGTCTTGTGAGCAAAAATTCTGCTTTGTGAGCTGCTAGCACTAAAGTTGTGAGCGAGCGGTTTGGCTACCGCATAAACGGGTTTGCTCTGGAGCCATCCTTCCTGAGATAAGACAAAAATGTGTGAGCCGGAGGCCAAAAAACGGTGAGCTAGCTCATAGTAACTCAGCTTAAAGGGAACACTGCTCCTGACCCCTCACATCTTATCTGCTTATGATGTGATCCATTCTGAGCCCACTCATGGGGAGGGTGAAATCCAAATAAATAAATAAATCAGGAGGTCCACCAGCAGTGCCAGAACTCCAGAAGCCCTCCCACTCTTGCCCCCCCCCTCAGCACCAAGAATACAGAGCATCACTGCCCCAGAAAGAGTGCTCCATCTATTCCTTGTGGCTAATGGCCACTGATGGACCTCTGCTCCTTATGTTTATCCAGTCCCTCTTGAAGCTGTCTATGTTTGTAGAGGAGAAAGGAGAGAGAAAGATCACACACTCCCAAGGTACTTCAAACCAGCTTCAAGCATCTGTGTGCCTCACTTCTAAGGAGGCCAGTTTTCCTGCTTTGGCAGGCAACCTTCTACCCTTGGCCTTGGTTCCCCAAGGGTTGCCAACTCCATGCTGGGAATTTCCTAGAGATTTTGGGATGGAATCTGATGAGGGCAGGAGCCTCAGTGGGGTATAATACCATAAAGTCCACCCTCTGAAGCAGCCATTTCCTCCAGATGAACTGATCTGTCGCCTGGAGATCAGTTGTAATTGAAAGTAGGGACCACCAGTGTTAACCACCATATTGCAGAAGAGAGAGAATTGTCCAAGGCCACCTACCAAGTTAATCACCAATGTGATATTTAAGCTGGGGACTTCCAGATTCCTACCTCCAGCCACATCCACACAGGGAGAATTCTCCATTTGGCATTGATCACCACTGCCAGTCCAGAGGCAAGCACCTTGGTAAAGGGGCTTGTGCCCAGGAATTTTTCTGGCACTTTGCTCTGTCAGCTGCCGTTTCCCCTACATGTTGTTCCTCAGTGTGCCACTAGCTGGCTTTTTAAAAATGTGTAATTGGTATCGTACTATAGCAATGACTGATTAAAAAAAAAATCCCTTAAAAAGTGCCCAGGTTGCTCAGCAGGGAAAGTGGCAGCCATGAGGAGCCAATGAAAGAAAAATGGGTGGGACCTTAAAAATGTGCTCCTTCCCACGTAGACAGTATCTGCTGTATGGTTGCCAACCTCCAAGTGGGGCCTGGAGATCTCCTGGAATTACAAGCAGTTTCCAGATGAGAGATCAGTTCCCCTTAGATCACTTCCCCTTGATAAAATGGCTGCTTTGGAGGTAGGACTCTGTGGCATTTATCTCCCACGGAGGTCCCTCTCCTCCCCAGATTCTAGCCCCAAGTCTCCAGGAATTTCCCAACTTAGAGCTGGCAACCCTCTTTAACGTGCTTCCCACAAAGATTAGAGAAAAGCAGGTGTGGGAAAGAGTATATTGAGGACAGAGAAAGTGATTGGAGTGTGATTACGGAACAACATTGTGTGAATATTTCAAAAATAAAAAGTGCTCCAGTTCAGAAGCCAAAGTGAAGAAAAACATCCTTGTAGAAGCAGGCTCACATGAAGGCCCCACACTAGCTCCTAAATAATGCACCCCAATGCCTCTGTACAGAATACAAAAAAACAAAAACACCAGGTGTCTGCCCTGAGGAGCTTACAATCTAAAATATTACAAATAATTACTCTGCTATTTATTAGTAATTGTAACTGTGAATAACAAAGACTGTTCCTCAGTTCCCTTTCACCTTCCCCATCTCTTCCTCTTCAACCAACAGAGCAACCCAAAATGGACCATATCAGAAAGAGAGAGAGCGCCTCTCCCCCTCCTTGTTCCTTTTACTAGAAATCAAGTTCTCTTTTGTTCCCTCCACACAAGGCCAGCATTGACGGCCCGCTAGCCCTGGCGCTCACGCGGCAGAGTACGGACGGGTCAAGGCGAAAGTGAAGGCAGGGCGGCCATAAAAGATTCATTACTTTCCATCAATTCGGCTAACCAACTGGGATAAACAGATTCGGAGAAAACCCGCCTGTGAACTTGGAGGGGAGGCCAAGAACAAAACCCTGGCACTGGATCAAAGTGTGGAAGGGATTCGCTCTCTCCCTCTCCACAACCCCCGTCTTGTTGTTTGTTCTTCTAATTTGGCACAACGCTGCTACTGTCCAGCTCAAAATTACCCAGGCGATTTCTCCATCTCGCTTCCCTCTCTGCCGCCACCCAGAATCTGCCAGCTTGTTGCAAGCCAAACTCAAGGCTGAATTCCTGGGAGAGAAAGTCATTGTGCTTCAATTGTCCCAGAAGTGGTTTTAAATGCAAAACTTCACAAGGGCTGAAATGACCCCATCAGGTTTGGCTTGTGGAGCAGAGCAAAGACCCTTAGCGTCAGCCCTGGGAAACTTCTCCTCCTTTACCTCAGACAACCTCCTAGCCTCTGGAGCAGAGAGAAAAATGACAGGCCTGGTCACATTGCATAATGGTGGCAAGACTGAGCTGTGAACCAGGAAACAGTGTGGTGTAGTGGTTAGAGGGTAGGACTTGAGCCTAGCCTACCTCACAAGATTGTTGTTAGGGTAAAATCGAGGAGAGCCTTATATACCAATACCCTGGCGGGGTTTTGGTATATCATTAGAGCCCAGGCTCTGACCTTGGTTTAAGTTCTAGCTTCTGCCAGGAATTCACAGAATAGCCATCTTAAGCTGCCAGCTCTCAGATTTTCCCCATCCATCAGAGACCTCTGGAGACAGTGCCAGTATTTTGCACAAGGGAGAACAGAGGGATACTAACAGGCTACATGCACCCCTGGTTCCCACACTGAAGATCTCTATTTGACCTTCTCTATGTGACACTGCTTTTTGTCCTGTTGTACATTAAATTAATCACTCTTTTGCAAAAAAAAATAATAATGGGGGAGAATATCAGAACAGTTCTAGTTCAGGATCAGCTTTGAGTGGAAAGCTACTACCCAAAACACATTTCTGCAGCCCTGGCTAACTAGAAAGGGAGGGCTTTGTGCACACCAAATAGCTGCTGGTATCTCTGTGTGTGGTTCAATGGTGGAGCATACCCTTTGCATGCAGAAGGTCCCGGGTTCAATCCCTGGCATCTCCAGCTGAAAGGATCCCACAGGAGATGACGGGTCAGATCTCTGCCTGAGACCTTGGAGAGCTACTGCCTGCCAGTCTGAGTAGACAGTACTGCCTTTAACAGACCAGAGGTTTGATTCAGTGTAAGCCAGCTTTATATGTTCTCATTTTAATTTATTTTTTTTAAATGTGAAATGTCCACTGTCTAAGCCCCATCCCAAGAATGCAACATTTGCCTTACTGGGATAGACCCTTACCTGGCTAAGCAATTCGCTTCAAAGAGGGTCCAACCAGATGTCCCTGCAAGTTCACAATCAAGACCCAATGAAACATAACCATCTCTTGTCCCCAACATCAGTTTGCCAGGTGTATCCTGCCTCCGAGCATAGAAATTCTATTCTCAACCGTCAAAATTAAGTCTATGATTATGTCTGTTGCCCTCCCTTGACTGAGTAGAGAAGAGATTGGATTTATACCTCACCATTCACTACCCAGAGGAGTCTCAGAGCGGCTTACAATCCCTTTCCCTTCCCCACAACAAACACCCTGTGAGGTAGGTGGGGCTGAGAGAGCTCCCTCCAGAACTGCCCTTGAGAGAACAGCTCTGAAAGAACTTGTGACTGACCCAAGGTCACGCCAGCAGCTGCATGTGGAGGAGTGGGGAATCAAACCTGGTTCTCCCAGATTAAGATCTGCACTCTTAACCACTACACCAAACTGGCTTTCGTAGTGATCAGAGTGTCAGACTTGGAGTGGGGACACCCAGGTTCAAATCCCCAATCTGCTGTGGAAGCTTGCTGGGTGATGTTGGACCAGTCACACACTCTCAGCCTAACCTACCTCACTGGGTTGTTGTGAGGATAAAATGGAGTAGAGTGTAAGCTGCTTTGGTCTTCTTTGGGGAGAAATGCTGTATTTATATGTATGTGTGTATAAATGTATTTATATAAATACAGTAAGAGCCCAGCATTAGCAGAGCTTGGGTGATTCATAAATCTAATATATAAATATAAATAAATAAGTAGACAAAAGCAATCACTACAGCTAATTCTCCAGCTGTAGAACATTCCCTGCAGTTCAGAGCTGAACTTGCCTCCCCAAACTGCACTTGTGACTAAAGGAATACACAGCAAATGGTGCATGCAGGTGGGTGATGGCTCAGGAAGTAAATCCTTATCACACCCTTAACCCCATAGTAAACATTGCCCTCTTCATCTGGGTCACATTGGAGGGTATGCAGTTTTTCTCACAGCAAACCGATCGGCAAAGATTCAAAGACAGAAATCGGCAGCAAAGCCAGTTTTATAAGTAATCCAGCACTCTGCAAGGCGGCAAAACCATGTTTAGAGCTTAGGAGATTTTCCATATTCAGAAGCACTTAAGACACATTAGCCATTTCAAGCTGTACACTTCCCTTGCAAGGGAGTGACCAGATTAGCACTCTTGCGCCTGAGCGGTTTGACTTTCCAGCCTTCAGCCACCAGAAACAATCCATTACACTAGCCAGACCATCATCACTAGAGGTGACAACATCCATGGGTCCAAACTGTGGCCACCCCCATTTTAAAGCAATTTTAAAATGCTGAAAACGCGGTGGGTTAAAGTGCTCTTGTTCCCCCTCCTATGCCTTTTCAAGTGCCGAAACAGACACATTTTCCTCCACATACACAACTGTTTCAGCACTTGGAAATGTGGGGAGAGAGACCTCAGCGGGCCACGCTATGGGCACAATCAGGATCAGTTTGGTGTAGTGGTTAGGAGCGCAGACTCTAATCTGAGAGAACCGGGTTTGATTCCCTACTCCTCCACATGCAGCTGCTGGTGTGACCTTGGGTCAGTTGAAGGTTCTTTAAGAGCTGTTCTCTCATGAGCAGTTCTCGAAAGAGGTTTCTCAGCCCCACCTACCTCACAGGGCTTCTGCTGTGGGGAGGGAAAGGGAAGGAGATTGTAAACCACTCTGAGATTGCAAGTGAAGGGTGGGGTATAAATCCAATCTCTTCTTCTTCTTCATCAGTCCCTCATAGCATTTTAAAATTGCTTTACAATGGCAGTGGTGGCCATGGGTTGGACCTGGGGACACTGTTGCATCTGGTTTGGCCATAGGACTGGTTTGGTCACAGGACTATCTGCAGTGGATATATACCTTCCTCACAGTGGCAGAGGATAAATAATAGCTTTGCTGAGGGCAATACCGTAAATTCTTTTCAGCAGCTGTCATTCTCGTCCCTTGTGAGGTGAGGAAAAGAAGAATAGACAATGGCTGTCTGGCACTCTCAACAAAAGCCTGTTATCTATCTTTACATCAGCTCTTTGCTAAGAAC
This sequence comes from Lepidodactylus listeri, assembly GCA_029233225.1. Lineage (NCBI taxonomy): Eukaryota > Metazoa > Chordata > Lepidosauria > Squamata > Gekkonidae > Lepidodactylus > Lepidodactylus listeri. The sequence goes on from JARCFY010000003.1 coordinate 142,128,023, forward strand.
AGCCATGGATAGCTACGGGGGATGGGGGTGGAATCCAGAGCCTGCTGTGTGTGTGTGGGGGGGGGGGGGGGGTCAACCCCAAAACTGTGCATGAGAAGTCTCAGCTTAACCTTCCAAATACAGAGAATGGAATTGTAGTCAGGCACGACACTGTTCATAAAACAAGCATTGCTTTCCAGAGTCAGCTTAAGATCTAGCATAGTCTCCCACATCACCCTCTGAGACATGAAAACAATTACCATTCCCCCGTCATTTGTCCCCACAGCACCTGACATTCAAAGCTATCCTGCTAGTGAACAAGCAGCCTCCATTTAGCCTTCAGACGTCTTGTCCCTCTGTTAGTCTGTCAGCTTCCCCCCAGCCCTTATAAAGCATCTAAGACCACGGGCACAATCACATCATCTAGTAGTGGATTCTTTTAACTGTGTGTATTTTACAGTTGTACTTCTTGTTCTCTTAGCACGTTATCAAGGAATCTCAGGCTGGCAAACATGGTTCCCCTCTCTTCCGTTTTCTCCTCAGAACAGCCCTCCTGTGAGGGAAGCTGGGCCTAGAGGCAGTGAATAGTTCTAGGTCACCCAGTAAGTTCCAAGGGTAGGCTCTTCTCACCCCCTTGGGTCTCAAATGCCCTGTTCTGAGCTACTGCCAATCGATTCTGTTGGGTGACCCCAAGCTGTAGTTATTAGGAAACAGGCAGAAATATACGATTCCTAACTTTATAAATCTCTCTCGTGTCCTCCTCCATTTGAGGAATTTTGTTTTTCTAAATTAAAGAGTCCGAAGTGCTTCAGCCTTTCCCTCCTCAAGAAGACATTCCAACCCCTTGATCATTTCAGTTGCCCTTTTCTGCACTTTCCCCATCTCTAGGGTGTGCTTTCGGAGACAGAGTAAGCAGAACCGTACACAGTATTTAAAATATAAACCTGGTCAAATCACACTAAGCTTCAAACATTTCCAAGAATTGAGAAACCTGAATTTAGCATTGGTAGAGGGGAGAAACCGAGACCTGTCACCTAAAGGCTGAGGAGCCACAGGCAGTGAAATCATCTAGGGATGATTTCTTTCTTTACTGTGCTAGGTACAATCCCACTGCTTGAAGGCTACTTCTGCAAAGGGTTTTAAGAAGTTCACATCCTAAAATTTAAGCCTATTATAGCGCTGGATAAACTGAGGCTGTCCGGCGAACAAGGAATGCAACATGCTGGCAGCAGATGGAAAAAAGACATCAGCTGTTGTTGTTTTTCTTCCCTCAGCTCTGACCACTAAAAATCCAGCTTCCTAAGGGATTTTGCTGGATCAAGGCTATACCCATTTGGGTCCAGGGCACCCCCTATTTTTTAAATGGAGAGATCAAGACCTACATACATAACTGCTTGAAGTCACCCTCCTTTTATCCGCAAGCTTGTAAGTTGGTTTTGAAAAAAGAATAATTTTTTTAAAAAACATCGAAACAGCTGGCAAGCACAGGAAGGAAAAGAAAGCCACCACCCAAGAGAAGGAAAAACAGACCAGAAAAACAAGACATATTTAAAACTTTGCGTTCAAGTCATTACCTGTTGCAGAGAGAAGACAGGAGGCGGAGGGGGGTGGGCTGCAGCCCCCCAAAGAAACTGCTACCACTTCACCATGTCTGGACAGATCACAGAGTGTCGCTCGGGCTGTAAGGAGATCTCCAAGTTAGTTCAGTGTTTGTCTCCCCCCCCCCCCTTAATTCCCCCCCTCATCTAAGCTACATTCCTTGGCAATGGTGGTGGAGAGGCGCCAAGACACCCTCCCCTGTTGGCTGGAGTTTATTGGCGGAAGGGGAAGAAGCGGGCCTCTTTCGATGCTGAAGCCACGATCAGGAGCCAGGAACGCAATAAAGAAGACTCTTTTATGCTCAGAATAACTCATTATTCCTCACCCCCACCAACCCAAAGACAAAAACTCAACATGGTTTTTTAAACAGGAGATCTGCAGTATGGGGAGCTGGAGGGGGGAGAACCGTCAGCAAGTTCTTGGAGCTGGGGGGGCATAGTTTGGAAGGGTGCAAGTTTCAAACTAATGCATGACTTTTTTAAAATTCAATTTGAATTTTTTTTAAAATCTTGTAACGTAAATGTTTTTTAAAAAGTCAACTGTTGACAAAAATGATGTCCTGTTAAGGCTTAACCTCGGATTCAGAAATTCCATCTCCTTTCACCAGGGCACCGTCTCTTCCTTGGGAGGAGAGAGCCACTCTATGGGGTTGCCAACTTCCAGGTGGGGCCTGGTGATCCCCTGGAATTACAAAAATGTCAGCTTTGAAGTCCAGACTCTTAAGGTATTATACAATGTTGAGCTTCCTCCCCTCCCCAAACTCTGCCTTCCCCAGGATCCACTTTCCCAGCCAGGAGCTGGCAACCCTTAAGAGCCAGTATAGTGGTTAGAGAGATTAGTAATGGGAAAACATGAGTTCAGATCTCCCCTCTGCTATGAAGGACCCTGGCTGACCTTGGGTGGTCTGTGGCACTATCTGTCACCTCACAGGGTTTTAGTGAAGATAAATGTATTTATTTATGTATTTATTTGATTTATATCCCGCCTTCCTTGCCAAGGCGGGCTCAAGGCGGCTTACAAATAATTCAAACATACAATTAAATACAGTAAAATACAATAAAACCTATCACTAGTTTATAAATTACTTAAAATAACAATCAGATAAAACGCTGGAACACACTGAAGCAACAAGCGGAGCATTATAACATAGTTTAGGTGTCTGTATTTCACACCAGTACAGTTCTCATTTTATTATGCAGCGAGCACAGGTCAGGAACAATGGATGCTACGCTTGGGGGAAGGGCTGGACAAAAATGATCTTTAAAAACATACAAATAACTCTTAGTCCTATGAGGGCTTTGGGACCTCAAGTAGTAGCTGTCTTATCTGCCAATAAACTGCTTCATACAGGAGGGAAATTTGAAAAGAAGAAGAAGAAGAGAAGAAGAGATTGGATTTATACCCCGCCCTTCACTCCCCAAGGGAGTCTCAGAGCGGCTTACAAACTCCTTTTCCCTTCCCCTCCCCACAACAGACACCCTGTGAGGTAGGTGGGGCTGAGAGAGCTCTTTCCCAAGCTGTCCTTGAGGGAACAGCTGGTACAGAGCTATGGCTTGCCCAAGGTCATCCAGCCAGGTGCAAGTGGAGGAGTGGGGAATCAAACCCGGTTCTCCCAGATTAGAGTCCGCGCACTTAACCACTACACCAGACTGGCTCTGGGGCCAGGGATTGTGCTGCCCTCATACATTTATTTAGAATATGTCTATGCTGCCTCTTCAGAAGAAGAATTGGTTTTTATCCCCTCTTTTCTCTACCCTGAGGAGTCTCAAAGTGGCTTACAACCACTTTCCCTTCCTCTCCCCACAACAGGCTCCTTGTGAGGTGGGTGGGGCTGAGATCGTTCTGAAAGAACTGTGACTGGCCCAAGGTCACCAAGCAGGCTTCCTGTGGACAAGTGGGAAATAGAACCTGGTTGTCCAGATTAGAGTCTGCCACTCTTAACCACTACATCACACTGCTCATGGCAGATTACAGTTAATGACATGGCATACTGCATTTCCCCACCCCCCACCCTGAAATGGGGAGGGGGGAAATCACAATGTTGTTTTGTAATGGAAGCAGTTAAGGGTTCTTTCAAAATGCTGACAGGGAATCTGGAACAGAGCCCCAGTTCAGAATCCACAAGGGGAGTGGAAAGGGATTTTTTGGACTCTTTGAGGGCACAGAAGTTAGACTATGATTCTAACCATATTTTTTAGGGAATGAGACCTACTGAATTCAGGAAGCACTACTGTGTATTAACATACAGTACTTAGGATTGTTTGACTGCATGTGATTGAAGGGCATTCCAGGCTGCTTCTGAGTCTGAGATAATATCACAAGATTTCCTCTCAGAGGCATACCTCTGCTCAAGCTTAGAACTGTTACAAAGAGGCCTCCAAACTTCCATCCCCACCCCCTTTATGATTGCAAGCAATGGAAGCTTAATATAATCTGGACTTTGCAAAAAGAAATCACCTGTTCTTGATGCCATTTTTGTTGGCAGCGTTTTAAATATGCAAAAAGAGCAGAGCTCAAACTGCTGAAAGAATAAGCAGTTTTATTTAGAAGAGAAACAACTGTGCAAAGAGGAGAGGAGAGAGAAGGTTCTAACTATCTAACCATCTAACTGTGTAACGAACAACCAGGGAGGAAGAGGACTCAAAAGAGGAGGAAGTCGCCAATGAGCCAACCAGGAAGCAGGAGGGGATCATTTGGAAAAAAGCAAGTAGTCCTTAATCTGACTGTGCTGTAGCTACTTAACCCCTCCGATACCCTCTGTAGGATATTCTTATCCTTCTTGCTTCATGCACGCAGCAGATCTTGTATATTCTAACAGTTTTAACCTGTTATTAGGGTTGCCAGCCTCCAGGTGGGGCCTGGGGATCTCCTGCTTTTACAACTGATCTCCAGCTGACAGAGATCAGCTCCCCTGGAGAAAATGGCTGCTTTGGAGGGTGAACTCTATGGCATTCTACCATGCTGAGGTCCCTCCCCTCCCCTCCCCAAACCCCACCCTCTCCTGGCTCCACCCCCAAAGTCTCCAGGTATTTTCCCATCCAGACTTGGCAACCCTACCTGTTATGTATATAAGGTTACTCTGCATAGTTTACAAAGAAACTTACTAGAAATAAATTACCACTGCAGAGCCAATGTTGTGTGGCAATTAGAGTGTCAGATTAGGCCAGGTCTGAATCCCCACTCTACCAAGGAAGCCTGCTGGATAAACTTGGGCTAGTTACACACTCCCTGCCTAACCCACCTCACAAGGCTAATGTTAAAATGGAGAAACAATTTAAGCCACTTTGGTCCCTATTGGAGAGAAAGTGGGGTATAAATGTAAAATAAAACTCTGTGCCTGTATGTATTGTGTGCTCAAGGGAGCATATTCTTATGTAAATGTGGATCAGAGAACTAAGAAGGGCACTAGAGCTCCACCCACCCATTGGTTCTGACACAGTAGTAAGAAAGTGTCTTTGCATATGAAACCCAGAATTTTTAGGATGCTGAATTCTATGAAACTGCTAGACACATGTGCAGTACAATTTGGGCTCTCCTGGACCAATCCATGGACAACAGACTCATCAATGGCCATTGGTCATGATAGAAAAATGCAGCTCCTCATTCATAGTGCCTCTGAACACTAGTTGCTGGGAGGAAAAAACTAGGGAGTGGGAAACCTCCACATTCAGAGACACTAAACCTTTGAATCCCAGAGCCAGGAGGCAACATCAAGGGAAAGCCTCAGCCTCTATGCCCAGTTGTTGGCCATCCAGATGAACTGGATGGTCACTGTGTGAGAGAGAATGCTGGACTAGATGGACCATTGGTCTGATCCAGCAGGGCTCTTCTTATGTTCTTATGACAGACATTGGCTCTTGCATCCCTGCTTGTAGACTTTCTCCAGGGGCATCTAGCTGGCCATTGTGAGAAACAGGAGGCTCAGTGGTAGAGTATCTGCTTAGCAAGCAGAAGGTCTCAGATTCGATCCCCAGTACTTCTAGTTTTAAAAAAACAAACAGGCAGTAGGTGATGTGAAAGACCTCTGCTTGAAATCTCTGATGGTTTGAAAAGTCTCCTTTAAAAAAAAAAACTATTTTGGGATGCATTTGGTGCATATACGGACCAAGGTTACTGTTTGTTCCTCTAATTTACCTTTAACAAAGAGGTAACTTCCCAATGGATCTGCCTTGGTAGCTGAAAGAGTGAATCTGAGATTTGTAGAAAGTAAAATGGCTACCCCTCTCACCTTAGATAAGCCAGGTGCATGAAATTGGTTCAAAAAGCACTGCAATTTTATTAGTGGTTGGATATCAGCCCTAATATGCACCTCTTGCAAAAAGACAATATTGGGCTTCATTTTAAGTAAATTAGCACATACCCTTTTCATTTTCATTTTGTTATTTAACCCCCTAGTATTAAGGGAAAGTACTTTAAAGTCAGTCATCTAGGAATTGTTCCCCACAGATTTGAAGATCCTTGAGTGGATATTGAGTTATTTATTTTCTTTGTCCCTTTTAAATTTCATGACTAGAGAGAATGAATTGGCTAGTTCACAATTTTATGCACTGTTTCTTGATGGATAAAAGTAGCTTGCTCTCCATTTTTTAATCCACAAACATATTGGAACTGACATCCAGCTCCCAGGTGGAATGTATTTTAAGGACTCATTTCTAGGCTTATGCAATCTTCCACGGACAGAGTGGAAACTTTGAAACTGTGCCAATAAATACCCCAATGAAACAGAATGTTTCTTCCCCCTTCTCCCTCACCTCTCTGAGGCCATCACCCTTTTACTGGAAACAAATTACACATCATATAACTAAGAAATGAACAAGGAGAAAATGCATCAGTATTAATGCTAGCTTTAACGTTATTGAGAATGCCTTATTGATATCTTGCTCCATTTGTTTTCTTCCTTTGGAGAAATCTTTGGAGGGTCTGGCTGGAGCCTCGATATTTAAAGCTTGGAGGAGACCTTGCCCGCTATCTACATCTGTAGCTACATAGGTCTTCCTTTGGCAAATAACGATGATACTACCCATAGCAGACCATCTGTAATGAATGAATGCATGCATTAGCAGGCCTAGTTGCAATGGGTTTAAGGCTTCGTTTATTTAATGCTTCCAGTGATAGATTTGGTAGGATAAGAACTTTATGATTTCGATACAGGAGGAAGCCCAGAGACCTGGCTAAATGCAGTATCTTCTTCTGAGTCTGGGCATCCAAAAATGTGGCTATTATTTCCCGAGGTCCTTTAAAACATGGGTTGTTAACTGAGCCGTTTCAGTAAACTTGATTGATAACCAGGCTATGCCGTCCTCTAAGTTCATTGTCGAAGACAGACAGAAGCCAAAAAAATTGAGAGTTCTGTATTGCCTTCCTAGAATATTATGACAGCCAGTGTAATGTAGTGATTAGAGCAGTGGCCTCTAATCTGGAGAACTGGTTTTGATTTCCCACTTCTCCCCCTGAAGCCTGCTGAGTGACCTGGGGCCAGTCACAGTTCTCTCTGAACTCTGTCAACCCTGCCTACCTCACAAGGTGCTTTTGTGGGGAGAGGAATGGAAGGCAATTGCAAGCTGCTTTGAGACTCCTCAAGGTAGAGAAAAATGGGGTATAAAAACCTACTCTTCTTCATCATCATCCAGTTTCCTCTGGCCTTTTAAAGCATATGGGTTACGGTCTGTTTAAGTAGAACTGATTTTGGCACCATGCATAGATTAAAGGGGAATGGAGGGTTAAATATCCAAATCTTCAGAAATGTCATGAAGCTTCACAGCTGGTGTATGTCATCAAAATGATCAAATATAAAACCAAATCTGACTGGATTATTATATGCCAAGCATTTACTAATACTAAATCTTTGAGAGAGATGATATGGAATAAAACCTGTGAGAGACCTTATGCTATTCAACACAATGAATTCTTATGTTCTCTATTGTCAGTCTGGGAGAGGTATAGGAAAAAATTACCAGAAATGTCCATTTCCTCCTTTTTAAAACCAGGGATGGTTTTTGTCTGGAAATCAGCACTCCTTTTATTCATTATGGAGGAAAGCCAAATTGGAAAGGCTCATAGACACCTCTAATGAAAGGGGCTATGCAGATAAAATTGAGTTTGAAGGTAGACTGAATAATAAACTGCATTGGTTTAGATACCTTCAATTAAAAAACCTAGCTGAACGTTCAAACTAGTCCCAACTTTACTGACCTTTTACAGCTCTAGAGCAAATATTGAATTCCTCTTGCCCAGTAAAACAAGGTATTCATTCCACAAGATATAAAATTTTGACCTCTTCAGATATTGTTAAACAGACATCGTATCAAAAAAAGTGGCAAAGGAGCTGTCAGTTGGAATTATCCAAAGATTAATCATCTTGGATCTGGTCATCTTATATCTTTAATACCTCTTCATTTGATATAAAGCTTCAGAGCTTTAAAATTCTATCTTATGGATATTTAAAGGTAAAGGTTTCCTTTGCTCGAAAGCCAGTTGAATCTGACTCTAGGAAGCGGTGCTCATCTCAGTTTCCAAGCCAAAGAGACAGCACTGTCCGAAGACGTTTCCGTGGTCATGTGGCTGTAGATGCTGAGGCTCACAGGACACTGTTACCTTCCTACCAAAGGGGTACCTATTTATCTACTTGCAATTTCTTGCTTTTGAACTGCTAGGTTGGCAGGAGCTGGGGCCAGAGACAGGAGCTCACTCCGCCATGTGGCACTTGGGTCTCGAACTACTGAACTAATGATCTTCCAGTCTGCAGTTCAGCTTCTTAACCACTGAGCCACTGTGGCCCTCTTAAACTGTCTCATATGTCTTCTAAGTGTGCTCCATTGTGCTGGAAAATACGTGTGAAGTGGGTTTGAGCATTGTTAGTGGAGGGGCAAGGTTATCACGGCATTTTGGGAACATGTTTTAAGTTGGATTTATATTACGGACTGGTTTTAATATACCTATGGAACTCTTGTCTCTAAACTACTGGTCACAGCTAGATATACCAAAATCTACTAAAGAATTAATTACCACATTATTGATTGCAGCAAAACCAGACATCTGCTAAATGGAGAGACAAGGCAGGGCCTTCCATAAATATGTGGCATAACAAGATATGGAATCTCTATATAATGGGGGTGGGGGGATCACTGATCAAATAACTCAAAGTGATATGGATATATACTCCAAATTTTAGGTAAAATTGTTTCCTGTATTAGGTTATTTGGCCTCTCACAATGTGGTTCCTAACTTCTGGTTCATATGAACTTGCTTAATATCTGACGTTATAAAGGTTGTATGGTATGTTCGGAAGTTGATTGATTTAAATTTGGTGTTATGATCCACTTCTCTAAATGCAATGTAATTGAGAAGTATTTTTGTATGATGTTCTATGCATCTTATACATTCAATATCTTATCAAAAGGTTGTACAACACTGATATGGTTGTTTTGTGTATATATATATTGTAATAAACCCAATTAAAAAAAAAAAAGACCTCTGCTTGAGACCCTGGAGACTTGGTGCCAGTCTGAAATGATCCTGACATTGATGGATTGATAGTCTGATTCAGTCTCATGTGTATATGTTCATATGGACTAGACTGGTTTGATCTTGCAAGTTGCCTCTTTATACCATTAAACAGTAGGAAGATCTCCCTGGCTGTTCAAACATTTCCACAACTGAATGAAGAGGAGATTGGATTTATACCCTACCCTTCACTGGAAGTCTTAGAGCGGCTTACAAACTCCTTCCCCTTCTTCTCCCCACGACAGACACTCTGTGAGGTAGGTGGGGCTGAGAGAGCTCTCACAGAAACTGCCCTTTTAAGAACAGCTCTTGTCAGAGCTATGGCTTGCCCAAGATCATCCAGCAGCTGCAAGTGGAGGAGCAGGGAATCAAACCCGGTTCTCCCAGATTAGAGTCCACACACTTAACCACCACACCAGACAGGTTTAGAAGAGGACTGAGCTGAACGGGCCTGTTTTTTGTAAATATTTTGTGGCAGTGTTGAAAGCCAACTGTGCCCAGCCTTGCCTGCAGCTTCTAGCATCGAAGCTACAGGCTGAATGCTTCATGCCAGCACTGCTGATCAAGCAGCTTTTCAGCCACCCCTCCATTATTTCACAGAAATCTGCCGTCGTGTACAAAGCAGCACTGCCCAAGCTTCATCTGAAGGTAGGTCGTATTGCCGTCTCCCTTGCAGCAGTGAATGACCATCCCAGCCATGCCGGGTGCCAGTGGAACTGACCGACTCACCCGCAGCGGTGGTGGACTGCAAGGAGCCAAGGCCAGGGCGGCAGCCTCCTCAGTACGTCCTCTGGGTGTGGCAGCCGAGCAGCACTGCCATGGAAAGACCACCCCAGTCTAGGAATTATTTACTCGGGGGCACAAAGAGAAATCAGCAGAATTCTGTATCCCTAGTATCAATGCTCCCTCTAAGCTCTGGAGTCTTGTGAGCAAAAATTCAACTTTGTGAGCTGCTGGCATTAAAGTTATGAGCGAGTGATTTGGCTGCTGCATTGATTAATTTGCTCTGGAACCATCCTTCCTGAGCTAAGTCAAAAATGTGTAAGCCGGAGGCTAAAAAACTATGAGCTAGCTCACACTAACTCAGCTTAGAGGGAACACTGCCTAGTATAACAGTCAGGGAAGAACACGAGGCCATAGAGACCACATTTGTCTACCCAAGCTAACTCCTTGTCTCGCTCTCAAGAAAAGGCTGAGGGGCAGGGGCAAGACCAACACATCAGACTTACCAAGCAGCTGAAGGCAATGTCCATGGCCTCTCCCTGGGATCACTGACGATCTGACCAAGGGAACATCCTTAAAAATCCCCAGACCAAAGACCTACATGCAGCATTCCCCCACCCCAAGTGAAAAAAAGAGATTTAAAAAACAAACAAACACTAAGACCAGGAATAAAGATTTACAAACATCTTGCGTTTTTATTAAGCCAGTTGATGCATTCCAACCAATCACAGTCAAGGTGTGTTATGAAATCAGGGACCAGAGTTCATCACTTCTTCCTCCTGCCACCCGCACTCGTGAAAGAGCTTCGTGTATGCTCACATAATGGCAATTAGTTCAGCAACAGTGCCTGGGGCCACAAACTTATAGTGAGTTGGGTGGCTTGTAAGCACATGGGTGTGCACATACACACACCTCCCACAGAGCATGTTGCCTTCTGAAATCCCACCCCCCAAATGTTCATCATTTACTGTGAAGACCAGATCTTTGGAAGCAGAGTCGTTGCCGGCAGCCGGTTCCCTCTCCTGTGGGGAAACCTGGGCTCATGGCAACTTCCCTCTCACATGCTAAGAATGAACAAATCAGCACCTAATGTTACAACAGTGGGTTGGACCCCAGAGCCATTTGGCTAACGGTATCCTCTCCCCTGTGGAGCCTTCCTCTGACTTAAGAGGCTCTCTTGTTAGGGGAAGGATCCTTGCACCAGGGGAAAGCGCCACTGTTAGTGGAACAGAGCCATGAGATCCTACCCACTGTTTTCACCCATAGCTAATCTTCTTCATGCGAAAGCACACACACACGCCCCTGCCTTTCAATCTCAAGACTTCCAAACAAGGCCACGGCAGCAAATCACCAACCTGAAAAAGGGTTATGGTAAATTTAATCATCTCAAAATGAAGACAAGTTACCTGGCAGGCAACAGTACTGCTCCCCCAACCAAAATCCCCACTACCCAAAAGCATTAAAGGTGGATAATTCAAACCCTTTTTTTCTTTTTTAAAACTGGTTTCTTCTCTTCCTGCTTAGCTAAGTTAACTGTAGTTATCTAACCCGCAGGAAGAAGAGTTCGGTAGCTCTACAGGAAGTGCTGCATGGCCAGTTACAGAGATGTTTTTCAAAAGGGTGGCTCCGGATGTTTTCCTTCATATGCTTTTTAAGAACCTGCTGGATGCCATGCGCTGACATCAAGGGGAGCCAGCCTGCCTAAACGGGGCTTCTCACACACTTTATGGCTTCCACAGCTAATGTTTCTTGGGAGATATTAGATGTTCATCATTTGTCAGACAAGCATCGACTGCAGACTTTAGTCAGCATTAAAGCCAGATGAACAAATCCCTACAGATTAGAGCGGGGGGCGGGGGGGAGACTAAAAAAAGACAACAGCAGTGTGCCCAGAAGGGACTTTTCAGCTGAACTAGACCAAAAAGGCTGTTTTGCTTCATGGCTCCATTAGAGGACAGGCTGAGGGAAGAACTGCAGAGATGGAAATTCCCTTATCACCAACTTCCCTCCTCAGTTCTAGGAAAAGGCCGCTCCCCTGCCAGCATCTGTTGCTGACCATTTGAGGAAGACCTGCTGAACTGGATTTCTGAAATCTGAAGGCCAAAAGTACTTGCTGGTGGAAACCGGTGTCGCTCAGATGTGGCGCAGATGGCGTTAGGGAAGCTTCCACCACTTGAAAACCTGGCAGGACATGAGCAGCAGAGTTCAGACATCCCGTGGCTCCTGAACCTGCCACTCAGCAGCCGTAAGATGATTTCTCCCCCTTCTGTGCAGAATGCCATCGCATCCCCAGTAAGCCCTTAGAATCTGAAACACTGCTTTAGGATCACCAACCTGACAAGGAGTTACGCTCCGGGTAAATGTAATCATTTCAAAAACAGAGACAAGTTTCAAAGTAATTAAGGAGTGTACATCTAAAACACACAATCTGCAAGGGCGGTGATTTTTTTTTTTTTGAAGAAAAGTGAATGGCCCAACAACCCCCTCGCTAAAGTAACAGAGAAGACACATGGGGGCTGCCTCCACCACACCCTTGGGAAGACTTTCCTAACAGAACGGTCAAGAGCAGCAGTTCAAGAACCTCCTCACAAACTTGCAGGCCAAATTAGCAAGCTCTTGTCAAGTCTGTCTTTCTAGTAAGCCCCACCCACTCTCAATTAAGGCGGGACCAGCTCAGGCCCTCCTGGAATGCCCATACCAGGGTTCCGCCCAACTGTGCATGGAGGCCTTTTATGTCCACTGTCACTTTAAGAGGATCATGGCTTTAGAATGTTAGGAATTCACCTCAAGGCAGCTGACTGCAGGCAAACCCTTCACAGAACCCACTTCCCTCATTCGATTCTTCTTTAAAAGTATAATGTTTATTATGGCAATACATTTTTTAATTAAAAAAAAAAGGAAAACCCAGTAAATTTTGCAAATATATGCACCAGGTCCGACCTACCAAGCCAGCCAGCAGTGAACTGGGGCCTCCCGGGTGTATCGCCTCAGTTTTTGCTGACCCAAGCAGGCAGCCAAACACAGGAGCTTTACCCCGCCCCTAATGGGCACATGGCTAGAGGGCTACACCATGGCTTGCTAGTTCACAAGCTGTGCAAGCCCTTTTGTTTTTTAAAATTCCCTTTCCCTGTTATCTCATGCACGCGTACATACACATATATCCCCCTGGTTAAGTCTTCAGCTGAACTCAGTTGCAAGAAGTCTCTTTCCACAAGGTCAAATTTTATTACTTTTTATCATCCATGAATCACACTTACACAGTTGCCAAGCTTTGGGCTTCTGTAGCCTGTGCTCTCTAGATGTGCTGATGGCCATTTCCCCTCCTCTCACTACTCTGAGGACACACATACTCCCACCCTCACCTCAGACGGCTTCCCCCCTCCCCCAAATCAAGCCAGATGTAAACACTATCAATGTCGAAACAGGACAGGGGACATAGCTGTGAAAACCCCAGGCTGGATCCCACGGATTCACCTTGCTAACAGCGGCGCCTTCCCCTGGGCGCAAGGAGACTTCCCTGCTTGCATTGGGGGAAAGGCGCATTGACCGGATTCCACAGGGCCCACTTCCTTTGTGCTTTCAGCAACCTCTTGCCATGAGTTCTGAAGAGAACAGAAGCCGCAGAGTTTCTGCTCTCAATGTCTCTTTGTCCGATGTGGACAGAGGGATCACTACATCTGGAAACACCACACAGGGATGGAGGACTTAACCCCCACTTGTCGGTAAAAGCGCAGGGGGGGAAGCCTATTAGGGAGAGCAGCAGAAGCAGAGGGCCGAAAGCCAACGCCACATGAACTATGAAAAAGCTTTGCTGTTGTTCAAGATGGTGCCACTGGATGGCGCATGGTGCCACCAAAGGCACAGAACCTACCCGGTTCTCTTCCCAGGATAAATGAAAGCGGGGCAAGTGGAAACGGAGACAAATTGCTTTTTTCTTTTTTTTTTAAAGGCAAGCAGTACACCTTGGGTTTGCACTATGCAATTTGGCCTTCTTTAACTGGTTTGGAAGGGGAAATTAAACGGATGGAAACCAGGACCATCACTGTTCTCTCAGCATCTTCCTATCGTAGAAAAGCTGGAGGGAGAAAGGGCAAGAAGAATGTTGCTTAATGTGTCTGATAAGTGATATTTGGCCTCCAAGACGCCCCCTGGCCCAAGAACCTGGCTTCCTTAAGGAGTGATGGGCCATGACAGTATCACCCATTCCTGAGGCAAGCTTTCCCCAGAAATACTGACACTAGCAAAAAGCCAAGACTGTGAGAGGAAGGACACCTGGACACACTTGCCGGTGTTTCCTCTGCAGACCAATGAGCATGGAGAGTCCCACTCCATGCTCATCTGGTTGGGATCCTTCTCTCCCTTAAGGAGACAGGCACAGACGGGAAGACCCAAGAGGCTCTCCGGCAGCAGAGATGCCATCAGGGTTCCTTCCTACCAACCTTAATTCAGCAGATTGCCTTTCCCCCCCTCCCGGAATGGCTTCGCTTCACTCACATCTTTTCCTTATAGGCGGGAAGCCACCTGAGGGAGGGTTTTTTAAAGTCAGATCTGCCTTTGTGTTCTTCCAAAGAACCTTAAAGCAAATCCAGCCACTTTTCCAGTCACCGCTCCCAGCCAACGGGGGAATGGAAAGGGGGGGGGGGGGGGTAGCACCATGCTGACATTTTCATTTAACCCCGCGGGGGGGGGGGTCTGCACTCCCTGTCCGAGCAGCCCAAGCCAGATCTACATCACCACTCACAAAAACATGTCCACAATTTACAATAAAAGCAAAAGGGGGGGGGGGAGAAAAGAAACACGAGAAATCTTGGACAGAGAGGCAAGGCGCAGAAAGGGAGGCAAACGGAGAAGTCACTTTTTTTTCTTTTTACACCTAACTCTTCTCCCTCCCTCAGCCCCAATAAGGAAAAAGGAAATAAATAAGTTTTCTTCCTAAAACTTCCCATATGAAGAGCCTTTTATCATTGCTGTTTTTGCTTATCGTGGTCTCCTTGTTGCTTTTAAATCTTTCAAACATTTGAAAGTCCAGAACCCTTTTTAAAGGAGGAAGAAAAACCAAGGCGGCAGTCATTTCTTTTTTCTTTTTAAAAGCCGGGGCGGGTGGGGGGAAAAGAGAACGTGTCCACTGCCCCCCATCACCAGTTGTCCCCCCCCTCCTGAGCCATTTGCAAATCCTGGTCCCCTCCCTCAGGATCACTGGCTCTTTTGGCCTCCTGTTTCCACAGCATGGATGCGACAGTAAGTATCATGAAATTCTCTCTCTCTCTCTCATTTAAGCGCAGGCAAAACAAAAAACGAAAAAAGCAGCCTGCGGATTTCCAAAGATGAGAAATCGAACAGGCTTAGTGGAGATGAATAAATCCCCTCCCACTCGCCAACCTCGCCTGTCTTCATCAGCTGGGAGAAAGGAGACCGTCTCTCCTCCAGCCAACCGAGATACGTCTCTCTTCTCAAAGCGGCTGCGCTGGTCCGCCACGGACGCCACCTGTTCTGTGAGAGGGGGAGGTGATGGCGGGGTGCGCACGCGTGCCTGTGGTTCCGTGCGCACGCCCCCCGACTTGCTCGTTTTCGTGGGTTGTTGCTGCTGCTGCGGCTTCGTGTCCAAAGAGCGCCTGTTGTTTTGACTTCTTGCGTTCCAACGCTGCGCGTCCCGAGACGAGGAGACAAAGCTTCAACCAACCCAGCGGCTCTCCTGTGTCCTCAGCCCATTTCCTTCCACTGCTTGAAGAACTCCAGAACGTTTTTCACCTCAACACTGGCGTTGGCCGCCACCTGGATTGCAGACTGGGAAATGAAGAACAAGGCGGTTGGAACCCCAAGAGGAGAAGAAGCAGGACCTACCGCCCCCTCCCCCCCAGACACCACTCTGATTCCCACCCCTGCCAGTGCTAGCCTACAGGTAGGCTGAAGGTTTTCCAACAGGAGCCAACTGGTTCCTCCCTGGCAATCCTGCAAGAAAGGCAAGGAGGTAGCACCATCGACTGATATATGCTGCTGCCCCCGCCCAAATCAGGTGGTAGGCAAAAAACAGACTTGGCTTTTGACTAGTTTGCCAGATGCAGGCTTCTTTTCCATGATCCTGTTTCCAGAGGCCACCTCCAAAACTCATTGCCACAGGATGGAAGTAATTTTTACCATCGAAAAGTATCACCTATCCTTTGAGTAGACAGTTTGGTGTCTGCTTAAAAGGAGGATATTCCATCTGCCGGAATATCCGGCAGTTCATATTCCACCAGTTCAGTTTTCCTGCTTGTGAAAAGACACTGGACTTCTCCTGATCAGATAGGAGTTTTCTGTCTCTTCAAGCTAGTGTTGCCTAGTGGTTAGGCAGGGTGGATGAGAGACCCAGGCTTGTCCCATCCCCATCCCCCCCACCACCACCACAGAAGCTCACTGGATGACCTTGGGCTAATCAGGCGAACTCTCTCTCAGCCTAGCCTACCTCACAGGGTTGTTGTGGGAACAAAAGGGAGGAGGGGAGAACAACAGCGTTAGCTGCTCCGGGTTCCCCATCGGGGAGAAAAGGATGGTACATTTGTCTACATAAATAGGGAAGTATCCAATTGACTCAAGCTTTTCTTCAAAATTTATCTGCTCCACTGCCAGCCTTGATTACTTTTGGTGCTTTATCTCTTAGCCAACCACCACCTGGACAGCTTTAAAACCCAACAGGATCCTGCACTGCAATTTCTGGGGTTTATTTTTACTCAGCAAAACCCCACATTTTTTTCCCCTGCTTTTCAACCAACAGGGCAACTTCCTGTGTAAATTTCAGCCATTTTGTTTGCCGCAGCTTTCTCCTGCAAACTGGAAGCACATTGACAGCTGCCACTGCAGCTTCCTTAATCTCTGCAGGGGCTGCAAAAAGCTGCCGGAGCTGGAAATGCTGAAACCTAGGAATTGCCTCCTGTTCTGTCACCAACTGAAAGGCAAGTAAGTGAAATACTGCAAAGGAAGCAGAGAAGCCAAAAGGAGTT
The DNA here is from genome assembly GCA_029233225.1 of Lepidodactylus listeri. Taxonomy (NCBI): domain Eukaryota; kingdom Metazoa; phylum Chordata; class Lepidosauria; order Squamata; family Gekkonidae; genus Lepidodactylus; species Lepidodactylus listeri. Next base: position 142,144,804 of record JARCFY010000003.1, read on the forward strand.
CAAGGTAACCAAACTCTGGCAAAAGAACAGGAAAAGAACAAAAAAAAATACCACTTTGCCAAAGTCTTGATATTCTTATACCCCACTGTTCCCCTTCATCCGAAATTGGTTATCTTGAACTCCTTTCAGCTTCTCTGCTTCCTAAAGAAGTAATGGCTTAAAAGCAAAACAATGGGCTAAAAGGCAGATGAGCCAGATAAAAGTTCTTTAATGTAGACTCCAGAACACAGTGCGCCCCAACAGATGTGTTATTCTCTAAGAACTCAGGTTATACTGTGAACATTCCAATCTCACTACCATTTCTAGGATTTTTTAAACTGGCTGACAGTCCCTACAGCTCTGGTTTCATTCTCCCCTTTTAAGCATTCCATCCCAGAGCCAAAGGAATAACGGCACCTGGCTCTTCCCCGTTTGGGCCCCCGGACACTAAAGACTTCTACGTCCTAGGAAGAAGGGGGATAAGAGTTCAACCCACCGAAGTCACTGCCATGCTGAGGCCAACAACAGAATACCAGGGCACAAGAGAATTCGTAAGCTGCTTTGAAGACCTTACAGACAATAAGTGGGATACTTACCTAACAAATAAAAGCCATTCATTAAGAAAAAGCATAGAGGGGAAATTAGTGGCCCACTCTCATCAAAAACCCCAAATTATTTTTGTTTTGGAGCCTACTCACCTGCATGGGTGCTGAAAGTTTGCCTGGGTTGTCCACCTGCAAGCCTGTGATGATGGTCACCATCCCAGTGGTGTCGTCTTCGCTGCCCCCTTGTGACGCTGTCAGCTGTTTGCAGCTGTCCAGTATTTTATAGAGGTTCCTGAGTTGGCGTTGAAGGAGGAAGAAGAAGAAAAAGTTCAAAGGGACGGGTCAAACACCACCACCATTTGTCTTGGTAAACAAACCCTTCCCCATCTGTAGCAAGGCACAAACCCAGCTGTAAAGCAGGGAGCTGGCCACCTGGAGCACCCCTCCCAGTAGCTAAAGAAAACTGCATGAAATTTACTCAAGTTTGCATTATTTTCCTTACCAGGCATCTAAATCCTGCCTCTTCAGCTTATGCCTCTCGAAGCTCTTCCCCACTTCTTTCTGGCAGCGAATGTACCTGGAGACAGAAAGCCAGACACGTTGATCTCAGGGGGCAGCAGGCATCTCACCCCTTAAAGCGGTACTTGCTTAAATTTTCAAGAGCCAGGAGAGTCTTTGTGCTTGGCTCACCCAAATAAAGCTGATGGGGAAGGTTACCACCTTTCATATTTTAGAAGTGGGAGAGACAAAGGAAGATCTTCCAGTGTGGCCGAGTGATTCCAGAGCTTGTTTTTTGAACATGTGAACAACACTGAGCTTTGACAACGGCACTTGAGTCGAGCTGGTTCACTACAGCAGGCAAGAGAACGAGCTGCCACCAGTTCAAACCACCTCTCCACCCACTAAGTTGTTAGGCCTCAGTTACGCAGGCTAGGCCCTGCAAGGACTGCAAAGAGTATCACATACACAAATATTAACTTTTTGCACCTTGCTCGAGGGTGTCATGGGCAACTTCTAAGACTCCAGAGTACGTGTTTTTTCCTGCCCCCACCATGTTTGTCTCAACATGGTTCCACATTTTGGAATATCTCTCCAGACAACAAGACATCCCTAAGGTGATTGACGACCTCTGGTTATGGTAGTGCTAGTTAGATTATATTTGCATACTAATATTTTTGGCAACTTTATGAAGTTTTTACAAAAGTCCTGTCTCAACTTTTACTTCTATATCATAACCTTTGCTTTCTTTGATGCTAAAGTGCAAGATATCTGGTTAACAGTTACTCTCACTTTGTTACACCACAACTTTGTGTAAACTACATACATGTACTCTACATTTGTATTGCTATTGAAAATCAATAAAAACTAAAGACCTTGCTGCTTTGTTCTTAATAGCAGTAAAACTCTGATCGCCCAATCTTCAAAATCAAAACATATCCCATCGATTCAGCAGTGGTTTGTTAAAATATAGGACTTGGCAGTAATGGATAAATTAGCATCTCAAAATAATTATGGCAGAGGCAGTATAGAAATGGTATCCCTTTTTTGATTATGTTAATTCTTCAAGTAATGTTAATTGTGCACTTCCTAAAATATATATATATAAATGTTGTTTTTTATTGAAGAGACGAGAACTAAATAAGTCTGTTAATATGAAGAAGAAGAAGAAAAAGAAGATATTGGATTTATATCCCGCCCTTCACTCACTTAAGAGTCTCAGAGCGGCTTACAAACTCCTTTTCCCTTCCCCTCCCCACAACAGACACCCTGTGAGGTAGGTGGGGCTGAGAGAACTCTTTCCCAAGCTGTCCTTGAGGGAACAGCTGGTACAGAGCTATGGCTTGTCCAAGGTCATCCAGCCAGGTGTAAGTGGAGGAGTGGGGAATCAAACCCGGTTCTCCCAGATTAGAGTCCGCGCACTTAACCACTACACCAAACTGGCTCTGTGTAGTGAAAGTTGTGTTGCAGTAAGATGGTTTGTGAAAAGAACAATTCTATATTTGCACTGTTGTACGTTTATAAGTTTTTGTATTTGTTTGTATTAAATATACTGTTATAAAAATAAGTTTTTAAAAAAAAGAAAATCAATAAAAATTTATTGTACAAGACTTGAGTTTTCTTGGGTGGGGGCCTCACTCATGCAAGTCAATCACGAGCACCCCATCCCAGAGCTCCACACATCTGCACAAGTCTCGGTGAGGCATGTTGCTCCTTCACAAGGGGTCACTAACGAGTGTGACAGTACCATGTATGCTCCCTCAATGTAGATGGCTTTGCTCTGAGCTTCTTGGAGGAACAATTTGGAGGGGGGGGGGTTCCCTAGATTTATAGCCAGAGCCCCAAGTGACATTTGCTACACAAAAAAACCAGACTGCAAAGATGTAATCAGACTGCAAAGCATCACCTGAAGGGAGTCCTTTCCAACATGGTGCTCTACAACTAATTTTGTCCCAATTCGGAAGAAAAGCTTATTATTTTGGAAGAAATACCATCTACAGGGAAGGCAGACCCAACGCACCTGTTTCCCTTTTTGAATTCTGCCTCCAGGTATCGGATACTGTCGCGCGCTCCTGCATTCTCCTTCTTCAGGAAGTCCAAGCCATCAATTACTAATGAGGAAACAAAAGCAAGCTCCTTATCGTTTGCTGTGCCCCCCAAGGAGCTATGGCCCCTTTCTAAATACATGCGCACTTACTGTACCCTGGTTCAAATCTTATATTTGCTCTGAATTCACTAGGGGGTCTAGACAAAGCTGCTCTTTGACATCCTCCAACATGGGAAATAATTAATTTACCTTACAAGGCTGTTGTAAAGTTACAGTAAAATAACAAGCTTGAAAGCTCTATATAAATGTTAAGGCGTCGTGATTCTTAAATACCTGTCCGTGGGATGATGACGATAAACCTTCCGCTGGCGGCCAGTTGCCTGATGGTGCCGAGGTGCTGGCAGAGTGCCTGGGTGTCGGGGACTAGGTAGGGGGACATGACACACTGCGCTTTGGGCTGCTGGAGACTCCCTTCCAACTGTGACACCTCCAGCTGCAAAAGAGAAGGGAGCCCATGACTTTAGAGAGCAATTCCCTAGCAACTAGCTCTCAAAATCCCAAGAGTGACCGCAAATGCAGGAGGCCTCTTGGGAAGGAAGGAACCAACTGCATATAGAGGGATGTGTTTCACAGGAAGCCAATCAGAATGTTGGTCTCTCCAGCTCAGGACTGACTACCCCAATGAGCATCAGCTCCTCCCCAGAATTCCAGGCAGAGGTCTCTCCCAGGCCGAGATCTCTTAATGGGAGCTGCCAAAGACTGAAGTGGAGCCTTTTTGCATAAAAACAACAGGTGCCCTGCCCCGACTGATAGTCCCTCTTCATTGGAGAGAACCACAAGGCCCTTGTCTGGGCCAGCATGGGTCTCAAACCAAGACTTTGGCACAAGCAGCACCATGTTCTGACCAACAATGGCAGCTTCTCTCTCCTCAGCCTAGAGGATGTGCCTACAAGAACGGCCTCCATTCAACCAAGTGCTTTTCGGATACAAATATAAGATTCATACTGGATACAAGCACCACTTCCCCACATCTCCCTGTAGAGATTTAATACTGCTCTCCATTCTGCAGGCTACATTCCCTCCCCCCCCATCATACCTGCAGGCGAAGCTGAGCCATGTCCCTCATGAGCCTGTTCCGCCGTGCCTCCTCAGCAGCCTAGCAGGAAAAGGAAACTCCAAGTCAAATTTGCCCCTGATTTCCATGTGGCTTAAATGATAGGTAAAGGTAAAGGTTTCCCTTGCTTGAAAGCCAGTTAAATCTGACTCTAGGGTTGCGGTGCTCATCTCCGTTTCCAAGCCAAAGAGCCAGTGCTGTCCAAAGATGTCTCCATGGTCATGTAGCCAGCACAACTAGACACTGAGGCGCACGGAACACTTTACTTTCCCACCGAAGTGGTACCTATTTATCTACTTGCAATTTCTTGCTTTTGAACTGCTAGGTTGGCAGGAGCTGGGGCCAGAGATGGGAGCTCACTCTGTCACGCGGCACTCGGGTCTCGAACTGCTAAACTACTGACCTTTCAGTCTTAACCACTGAGCCACCGCAGCACCCTGTGGCTTAAATGATACATGGCAACAATTGCAGAGTGTTCATAAAAGTTGTCTCAAATGTGCTTTTCTTTCCTTCAACTGGATTACATTACTACTGTGCAGGTCTAAATCTCATAGTAAGTTAAGATGCCTTTGAGTGGCAGCAGAAATACTAATGCCACCGCTCCTAAATACGGGAGAAGAGCAACAAGCGCAGAAGTTATGCTCCCACGTTCTATCCCAACACCCTTCTGAGATTTACCAGACACTTCCTTATAAACCTTAGAATGATCTTGACTTCACGAGGGCTAGAAGAAAGAAGTGACATATCTCCGGGTGCAGAATTTTGTGAGCACGCTACAACCTATGATGCAATCCCCAGTTAACAAGTATATGGCAGGGGATGGGGCAGTCTATCCGGTCCAGAGGTAAGAGCGTGGTAGTTCTGCCTCAGATCCGTTGTCCCAAAATCTCACCATGCGGAACTGGGCCTGGGCCTGCTGCAGCAAATTGTCCTGCTCGGATTGAGCGATGCTGATGAAGATCCCGACCTCCGAGTTGAACTGCAGGATGCTGCCTTGCAGGTGGGTGATGAAGTGGCCGAAGCTCCGGATGCAGCAGATACGGACCACCGACTGAGAAGGAGAAAGGACAGGTGTCTGTAAGACAGGGAGGCCAGTGGCAGAGCAAAGGCTCTCCTTTCCAACATGTGAAGACAAGGACCACTCTGCTGGACCAGCATCATCAGCACACCAGCATTCCCCCGCCCCCTGCCCTGAGTAACCAGCCAGATGCTTCTGGGAAGCTCACAAGCCAGGCACACAGGCAACAGCACTCTCCCCCCACTGTTTCCCCACAGCAAGTGGTGCACGGAGGTTCCACTGGAGCTAGCCATCACTGATAGACCTTTCTCCTTCATGAGCCTGTCTAGTCTCTCTTTCAAGTCATAGTGGCCACCTGTGAATGTGTGCTCTCTCTCTCTTTGTTTTGTTCACACACATTAGCCTCTCCGCTGACCAGGATTCCTTTCCCTCGCTCACCAATTACCTGCAATATGCGGGTGAAGACACTGGCCCACCTCGCAGGGTCATTACTGAGAAGTGGCTCTGAACACCAAGGAAAATGCATGGTATGAAATATCCAGAATTATTACGGATAATAGCTCGAGCCAATACTTCTTCACCTTAGCCTATCCATACTTAAGTAACTGGACAAAGGTTCTATACTCTCTCACATTTCCCGTCTTCCAAAAATAAGTTCTTTTCAACCTATCAAAAGCCAGGCTCTCACCTCCTCCACTTCTGAAAGCACAGGTCTGTCCTGCTCAAAATTAAACCTCTTGTGTGCGTTCTTCAGTGCAGGGAGGTTACGGAGGGCCACGTCTTCTGGAAGGAGCAAGCAGGAGCTCAGGTCTGGAAGCTCACAACCTGGCAACATGTTCTTCACCTCACTGCAGAAGACCAGCCCTGGGGGAGGAAGGAACAAGACAACCACTCAAAACTGACCACAGCAGAGGAACGAGACACAAACTTCTCACAGCTCTCAAGTCCACAACTGAAAACCGGTTGTTCACTCCGTTTCTAATGCAAAGAAGAGGGTTTCCAACATAAATGTGCTAAAGGACTGAGAGGCAAATTGACATGCCCAGCACTGTGAGAGTCAGTGTGGCAATGTGGCTGGTGTGTCAGACCAGGACGTGGGAGACCCAGGTTCGATTCACCACTCTGCCACAGAAGCTTGCTGGGTGACCTTGGTCCAGTCACTCTCTCTCTATCAACCTAACTTACCTCACAGGGTCACTGTGAGGATAAAATGGAGGAGAGGAGAACAATCTAAGCTGCTTTGGGTCTCCACTGGGAGAAAGCCCTGATACAAATGAACTAATGAAATGAAAATGAGAATCACGAATAATGACAACTTTCTGTTTTTACTGACATTCACGATGCACAAAACTCCAGCTGCAGACACCCGGTGACAGGCCAAAAGTAATTCTTTCCCAACCTCTCTGAAGTTTCCAGGTCAGGCTTGCTCACTGGCCTGAGCTGCTGGTCCCCAAGAGAGAGCAGCCATAAAATATGCAACCAAGGAAGAGGAAAGGGTAGGAAGGAAGGCCCATTAGTTTAATGGAGTGAAGTGGAAACAGGTCTGTGTTTAGGGGAGTCTTTAAGTAGTGTCATATGCTTTTGAACAGCTCCATTTCATCCAGACACAAATCAGGTCTGGCAGGCTTAAGGAGCAAAGAAGAGAGGCTGTGTTGGGATGGGGATATTCTAACTTCCCCAGGCAGGAGTTGCATCCATCATGTTTTGTACAGTGCACAGCTGTCATGACCCCTTGCAGGTTGCCACCTTCTGCCGCCACCACCCTGGACTTAGGGTCTCTTGAAAAGGCCCAGGGTACCCTCCCAAGCCCAACCAAATGCCCTCTTTTAACCGAGAAACATAAGGCGTGATGCCCAGGCAGAACACTTAAACAACAGGGTTTATTTAAACAATACTGGGGCAGGGGAAAAAAAGACGAGGTGCAGTAAAATCAATAACAGTGTTTTAAAGGTAAGCTAAAATGAATCTAACGCAACTAACTGTTTTTCCTGAACTGGTACTATTAAAGGCCTACAGCCTCTTATACCAGGCTTCCTGCCTGTTCTCACTCCATCCCACTGAGGGACTTCTCTCCCAGCCCAGACTTTCCCCTCAGCTTGACTCTCTGTCTGAGGAAAAGCCCGCAGTAGAGAGAAGAAGAAGCGTTTGTCAGTTACACACCTAAAGTTGTTGCCTCACATATTCCCTGAATTCCCACTGGCTACCGCCGCCACCAAGCATCATGGGAATTGCAGGCAGACAGCCCTCTAACCCCGGCACAGGTCTCTCCTGGGCCTAGGCCGCACTAGGCCTGTCTTCCAGCCTGACACAGATCATGACACTAGCACACTGACTGAACTAAAGCGTTAACACACAGTAGTAGCTAAGAGGCCCAACACTGAGACTTCTCTTGATCCAATGCAACAAACCATAAGTATCTGACAAAGGGAGCTTTGACTCTTGGAAAGCTTATACCCCCAAAATCTTATTGGTCTCCATGGTGCTACTGGACTCAAATCCTGCAGACCAACACAACTACCCTCTAAAATTAAGGCATTTTCTATCTGGTCCCAAAACCTCCAAGCCATTAAGTCTGGGTAACTCCTGGATGGCTGTTCCAACTGGGGGGGGGGGGTCTGCTTCCAGAAGCAGACACCACAGGATTTGCTACCATTCTCCCCCCCCCCACAAGTTACTATCCATCAGAGAAGAGCTACACTGTATCTTTGCATCCTTTATGACACCCCCTTCCCCCTTCTGACTAGGATAAAAGGACTCGGAGACCTCCATTTCTACTCTAATGGTGTCTGACGAAGGGAGCTCTGACTCTCAAAAGCTCATCCCTGAAACTCTTGTTGGTCTCGAAGGTGCCACCGGTCTCGAATCTAACAGCAGAAACTAAGTGTAAATAAGAAGGCCCCCGACCCAAACTCAGGACGGTGATATCTAAGCAGCACAAAAAGGGTTAAGGGCAAGGCTCAGCAATAATTAATGGAAAGTTTTTGCAACATTACCTGAGTCTTGCAAGTCTCTTGCTGAAGGAAGCAGGTTCAGAAGGACAGACAGTCTGTTCCACAAACTCTGAGAGCTCTGGGGGAATTAATTTTTTTAAAAAATTATAATTAATAAATGGAAATTAAGTCTGAAAAGTACAGTATAAGGACCCTGGACCCAGATGCACATTTTTCTCACGAAGATTCTGCAAGTTGTTATTTTTCAGCCTAGCTCTTCCTCACAGGGCACTTGCAAGGAGGAAGTGGGAGAACTTCAAGCTTATACTATGAGCAACAGATGGCCCTCAGACATGCATGGCCCAGTCCCACCTACAGCAAAGTGTGCTGAGCTCAACCACAAGCGTCATTGGTAGGGCCCAGAAGGCTATGCAACTGGGGAATGCTGAAGATTCCTCTGCTCGTATGGTCCATGCCCCCCATCCAGCTATGATAACCAACCATGAGCCCAGTTCAGAGAAGGGCTGTGAGAGAGGGATGGCAGGTAGGAAGAGAATTCAGTATTCCTTTGCTGCCCTCCTACCACACACCTTTATAACATTAAGTCTCACCCTAGCAACAAGACATGGCTGGACCAGACCTCTGCTTGAGGCACAGGCCCGGCACCAGTGCATGTAATTTAGGCTTCATTTATGCCTCCTTGAGCTCCATAGCAAGACAGGTGGAATAAGAACATGATATCAAAAACAAACAAACACCAAAATTGCAAGTTAAGAGGAACAAGATTTCTGAAAAATTGCATTTTTCTGGAGGAACATTCTGGGAAAGCATGAGAGTATCTGCCTGCACTGGGGAACCAAGGAGGAAAACCTCTGTGCTCTGAGTGAATGCAGACACACACACATGGCTTATGGGCCACAATCTGGCTCCTCTGCAAACTGCAATACCCACACTTACTGCCCCCCACCCATTACATCTAGCATGTTACCACTGCAATATGAACGCCAATTCTAGGCGGGTTCAAAACACCAGGATCTGAACTTACAAAGGCAAAAGCGAGCAAACTGTACCACCAAACCAGGATCCTGATGGGTAGTCAACTCAGTCTGGATTCTTTTGACGGAGTCTGAGCTCACGGAACTCGCCCTCCTCTCTCCCTAACTGGCGCACATGCTTACCTGTGCACACATAATGATCAGGTCTGTGTTTGTTCTCAGCCAGTCCAGGAAGACCTTGACAGTCGGCAGTAGCCCCTCCTTTGTTATGATCTCCAGCTTCTCCTGGAGAGAGCGCTCGTTCCGGCAGGATTTGCTGCTGGCAACACTTTCTTCTGACTCTGAAGCATCATCTGGAGACACAAGCAAAGAGCACACTGAAACACGAAACTTGGCTATGCAAATGAGCGTGCGTATGTGTGAGTGAGACAGATTTTTTTTTAAAAAAAATAAAAGAACAAAATTACTCTTCCATAGGTAAGAAGCATCTTTCCCCCTGCCCAGCAATTTTATCTGGCCCCCAGAAACCTGACCAAATTTTAATCAAGGTGAGGCAAAATTGTTTTTGCCCAGTCGCTTATTAAGGAAAGAAACACAGCCACCAAAGGAAGGGAGAAAAAGATCTCTTGGCTTTCACTGCAGATGCCTTGACCAACAGCTATTTTTGAATTCAAGGAAACTGATCACCTTGGACAACTGTGCAGCAACGCAGTTTCCAGTCCCCCAGACCACCACCCACAGCAGCATCCCCCATGTGGCATCCTTTTCAGAAGGTGGGTGGGGCCATTTTAAGGCAGGGCTTGTTATTGGCTGCCCTCTTTCACATCAAAGGAGTTTTTCACTGGAGGATCAGGAAACACCTGGCCTTTCCTTACTCAGTGTGTGGTTTCCTTCCCCCTTTAAGATTTCTTTTCTCCCCAGCAGGTGTGAGAGGGAGATATTCTGTCTGGCCCTACCCCGCCCCCCCCCCCCCCGCAGCTATTTTGGGGTGGTACTTACCACCCTCTCTCAAAATCCCAAAGATGTCTGCAGACTGAGAAAGGTTGGGGACTCTTGCCCTATAGCCTGCTCATACTGTAGAGGGCTAGTGATTTTTAAGATGCTTAGGCATAGTAGGAATCAAAAGACTACAAAGAGTAATGTGTGTGTGTGGGGGGAATCTCGAAAGCTCATCCTACTGCAGAGCACAGCATGGACTGCGGGGCCCCTCTAACTGAGCAAGAAGGCATGCAATTAATTCACGTTAATTAATAGAGCAAGGAGGTGGTGTAACCCACAGTAAGGGTAACTTCCTTCACTGATGGGAGAACACTGGTCCATCTGTAATGCCTCAGCTGACTGGCCATATTGGTCTCAAGTCTCAGACCTAGATCTTTCCCAGGCCCACTACACCAAGGTCTGTAGTGGTTAAGAGAGCTCCCAGTAGGTTTTCCCAAAGAGCCACAGAGTGTGGAAACGGTGGTACTAATCATAAATATTTCATAAAAGACATTTGAACTGCCAGATTCCCATTTCAGAGTAAAAAACCCTTCAATTTCGGGCCTAAGCGCACCCCACTCTCACACATTTAATAACTCACCAGAATCTCGTTCAAGAGTCTTTGCTCCCCTGCATATTTTTTAACTACTATCAATTCCCTGTTATTCCGAACAAGATCCCCATCTCCCACAAAACTCAGCAAGCCTGACTGCTCATTAGTTTTGGCTGCTAAATGGGCAGAGCACCATTCAAAAACCTACTTAATCAGTCACATCTGCTTTCATTAGGAGCATGGATGTCACGCACAAAGCTACCAGTTTTTTCCTGTGAAGGTCTTTATAATCATAAATATGGTTTTCCTTAAGGATGGGGTAGGATAATGCTTAAAGACTTGGTTCAGATTAAGAACATAAGAATGTCAGAAGAGCCCAACTGGTTCAGCTCAGCGGTCCATCTAGTCCAGCATCCTGTCTCACACAGTGGCCAACCAGTTCCTCTGATGTTCCCCAGATGTTGCCTCCTGGCTTCAGAGGAATGGTGCCTCTGATTTTGGAGGTCTCCCTCAGTTACCATGGCCAGTAGCCATGAACAGACTTCTCCTCCGTGAATCTATCTAATCTCCTTTTAAAGCTGTTTATTCCTGTGGCCATCACTACATCCTCTGGCAGCAAATTCCACATTTTAAACAGCTTCTTCACTCAGGCTTCCTGACTGAGATTAAACAGCTTCTTGACTGAGGCTTACCCAGAACCAATATGCTTTACAAGTGAAAGTGGTTCGAGCGTCACACTAGGATCTGTGAGACCCAGGTTCAAGTCCCCACTTTACTGAGGAAGCTTGCTGGGTGACCTTGGGCCAGTCACACCCTTCTCTGCCTAAACCTCCCTCACAGAGTTGTAAGGATAAAATGGAGGAACACTGTAAGCTGCTTTGAGTCCCCCCCACACACACCTGGGAGAGGGTGGGGTATAAAAAGAATTATCTCCTTCATTTATACCCTAGTTTTTCTCCTCAACGGGGACTTAAGTGGCTCATAAATTTCTCCCCTTCTCCTTTCTATGAAATAAATACATCAGCCGTTCACAGAAAGTTGCATAACAGACTGTGAACAGCCATCTCTTTAACTACAAAATCTCAGGCACACAACCCTTGTAAATGGACCTATTGCAAATAAACTATCAAGTATTGTGTGCGTCCACCCCCACCCCCCAAAATCTGTCATCACTTTGTCAAGAGGACCACCTTCAAGAGGAAAAGTAGGAGGTGGCAGAGAGTGAGGAGGGGGGAGGCAAGGAGGAAGTCTCATTTAACCCGGTTTCTTCATCTCTCTCTCTCTGTGCAACTGTGGGAACCAAAACTGGGCAGATCCAGGCCTGGAAATGCCTTGTAAACACTTCCTCTTACCTTGCTCAGCCATGCCAGGCTTTTCCACGTCCCCATTGACACACGGCTTGCTGTCCGCTGCCTCCTTCTGGGCAGGCGGTTCACAGTTGGGCTTGAGGAGGACGTTGCTGAATGTGGGGGCCAGTCGGAAGCAACGCTTGGTCTGGAAGAGCTGCGTGGACATGGCTTGGAGGTTGCTGGCTATGCTGGCGTCACTGGTGCCCAGGGAGCCTGGCCCATTGGCCACGGGCTCCAGGGGCTCAGTCTTGGGGATGCCAGGGCTTTTGGAGTCCACCAGCCTCCCTTCACTTTCCACAGAGCCTAAGGTCTCCCGGTCTCCGTTCCTCATGCTCCTTGCTTGGCCTCCCCCTTCTGCATCCGGCTCGTCCTCTATATCCTCCAAGTCCGAGCGGGACTCCTGGCTGTTCATGTCAGAGTCGGTCTCCATATCAAAAGCTGCCTCCGCCTCCTCGTCGCTCTTCTCTGAGCCTGTTTCGGACCCGTCACTGCCCTTGGTGGAATCGGGGCTGGAATCGGAGTCAAAGCCCTCACTCAGGTCACTCTCGTCCACCTTCTGGGCATGCCGGCGGCGGCGAAGGCAAGAGAGGCGCGAGTATTTCTTGCCCCTTTTGCTCTCGCTCTTCCTCTGCTCCTCGCTGGGTCGGTGGTTGGCCAGGTCGGCCTCAGCTTCCCTCTCGACAGAGTTGGACGACTCTCTGGTCTCGGGCTCCTCTGCAAAGAGCAGCCAAACAGACAACTTTTGAAAACTTGGACAACCATCATCTTAAACAGTCCTTCTGAACCAGTCTGCAGAAGGTACCCGGGCCAAATTTAAGCTTATCACTAAGAGCAGACATTAAGCAGAAGGAGACACCCAAGTGGTTTCAGCAATGGTGGTGCTTGGGAGCTGCTCAGCTTAAGGCCTGGGGAGGAGAAGTTAGCTCTATTAGGGCTGAACTGGACTGGGAGGGGGGCAGTCTGCACGAACCTTTATTATAACATGAAGTGCAGCAGTTGTCCCCCTCCCCGCCCATTTCAACAATTCAGGAGACTCGTCACTGCTCCGTAAGGGTGCCAACTGAGGCCACTGACCTCAGTGTCTCCTATTAACTAACTCTGGAAGCCAGAGCAGCTGATGCTTGTTCCCAGGTATCTTTAAAGACAGCATAGCAAACCAATGAAATTTTGTCCTGTGCTGATGTCAGGCAGAGAGGAAGTAAATGAAGCTAATGTAGAGTGCATAACCTCCCAGTTACAAGGAGGAGGATTTTAAAGCAGGAAACAATGCCAGTGCGGCGAACAGGATAAGCATGGGGGAAGGAAGACAAGGGTGGTGACTGAGCTTCATATCTTCACAACGCACCCTTTCAGACAGAAAATGTTCAAAATATATGATGCAGACCTAAGTTGCACTCCAGGTTAGAAACTCTCTCCCCTGTACTCATTATTTATCATACCCCTTTCTCCAAGCAGCATATGTGGTAGGTAGCCAATTTTAGCCTCACAACATCCTTGTGAGGTAGACCAGAGCTGCTACAGTGCCAGTGACTATAAGACTGCAACCAAGAAGCAAGCCCTGTTGACGTCAATGGAATATGCTTCTGAGTCAACAGACTTGGGACCGAGTTATAAGTTCACAGTTGACAATCCAGCTCACGAATTCAATGGGTAGCTTCAGGCAAGCCACTCTTCTTCATAGCACACCTCTTCTAATAAGGAGAATTAAATGCTGACCTACTTTGCAGGGATGTTGTGAGCAGCACTGAGAATGCGCGCATGTGAAAAGCTCTGAATGTTAAAAAACTAGGTATTTTAGTCAGAAAGAGTAACTTCAACTAGAAAGCACTAAGGCTGAGTGGGGCTTTGAACCCAAGTTCAAGCTTAACACTCCACCCAGCATGTACACCTTGGAGGAAATTGTTTTTAAAGCACATAAAACCTACGCCACTTCTGATGAGGAACTGAATGAGAGGGGGCACGCTTTTTAGATCCCAGGGCTCCTGAGGTTCTTAATTCCAGAAGAGCCCCATGCAAACTACTGTGTATTTAAGATGCTGTTAACAATGTTAACACGAGTTAACAATGGCACCTGACACTATACTCCTTAAGGGTGCGTACAGATTATATTCACATCCCACCTGTCCACTGAAGAGCTCAGGGTAGTGGAGTGCACAGGTCCTCACCACCGTGTTATCCTCACCACTATTTTGTGAGACAGGCAAGATCCTCTTTCACCCTAACCCAAGACAACCCAATAAGACTGACGGGAAGAGAGGATCTGAACCAAGGTCTACTCCAAATCTTAAATCAGTGGCAGAATGACTGGGGGGAGGGCTTGTAAATCAGTAAATCAGATCAGTAAAATAGTTTTAAAACATAGCATTCTATTCAAAGATCATGCAAGTCTGCTTAGTTGATAACGAGTCACAAAATCCGGCTTTGTTGGGCAGGTAATTTGGATTACTTTGGCATAGTGGTTTTTTGTTTGTTTTGATACACACAGCAGAGAAAGCCTGAAAAAGACGAATGTAACAAAGTTGCTCCGCTGATAGGATGCTGGCAACTTTTCTTCTCTTACAATCTGTTTAAAGGGGTGGGCAGGAGAGGTTTTAGGTTCCTGTAAAGCCTGGATACTTGAGCCTCTACGGTCACGCTGCTGCCAAGAAGGTTAAGAAGTTACGCACTAAGATTTAATTAAAAAGAAGCTGACGACTACTCTAAGTAATCTTGTGCTGGGCTGTTATAATCCTCTTCTGTTAGATCAATAGCGCTTGACGACTTAAAGGAGCTTAACGCCACCTTCAGTGTTACACAAAACCCAATAGAAAGACGGCTGAAAACTACATTGACCAAGACAACCCACCAGCCTTGCAGCTGTGGAATCTCATGTGAGTTCTAAAGCAACAAGAAGTGGCTCAGGTGGTCTCTGAGGCTACTCTGTATAGACTGAAATAATCCTGCTACATTTTTCCATGTTGCAAAAGCACACCTACAAAGCTTAACATTACTTTAAACAAATGGGGGGGGAAAACCCAGGAAGGACACATTCAGACTTTTTCTCCCAAGAGTACAAAGGAGAAGACAAAGTATACCAAAGGACTAGGAAGCACAGCTTTTCACATCTCCCTTAAAGGATTCTCTGACACCAGAAGAAACATGAAACGATGGAACGTCAGTGAGGCCCGCCAGAAATATGCTGCTCATTGAACACATCTACACTACAAAACTGCACCTGCTTTATACCACTAACTGTCCAGGTTTCCTGCAAAGAATCCTGAAAACTGCAGGTTGGTGAGCTGCTAAGATTCCTGTTAGGGATCCTTCGGCCCTCTTTGGAAAGACAGGGCCTCTAGGAGTTGGAAGAGAAACTCACTCAAAGGTACCCCCCTCCACTGATAACAACCATTCCCTGAGAGGAGAGAATGACTTAAACCAGCCTAAGTCTGTAGTGCAGATGCAACAACACTCGCATGCACATGAAATGGCCCTGTCCCTGAGATCAAGAGGTTTGTGCAATTTATCTTTTTAAGAAATATGAATAGATTTCTCAACACAAGAAGCTCCAGTGCTTGGGAGAGGGGCACACAATTACATCAGAAGGACTGCCCCCTTTCAACTAGTCACAAAGGTTGTTGGCAAATATGGCCTGCTTACTTGCAGTGAGCAGATAACCTGGTGATGAAGGGCTGCCTGCTGAACTGGAAGGGAGAGTTTAAGAATCTTCCCAGGTGGTCCCCTGCCCCTTACCTGCACCATCGTTCTGGAAGGCTGGAACTGGGTTCTCGCCTTCTTCCAGCTCGGCCTGCAAGCGAATGTTGACGTGGTTGATGAGGTGTGAAAAGAGAGCCAGCGTGAAAGCAATAGCTGCACTATACTGCTTGGAGCCTGCAGAGAAAGAAAGCAGTATGGAAGATAGGAGGCAGTGGAGGAAGGGAGCCACTGAGGCCAATGGTGGGATGGGAAAGCACAAGACCCTGCTCTGCTTTACCTTCCAACTCCACAGTGTACACATCCATATTTACTGCAAGACCCAATTCCTTATGGTTTGCCACATGGTCAAGCTTCAGGGATTAATGTAGCCAATACCCAAAGGTTTAAAAAGCTCTGTGTAAATTTAGGAAACCCCATTTTCCAGCCACATGCATATCTGGACTCACTGTATACAGAAATGCACCCACCGCCCAGCAGTTATGCGCTCAGCAATTTGTAAATAGCTTTTATCCTGGGGATAAAAGCTATTTTATCCTTCCCCTGGGAACAACTGTGACAGTGGAAAAAAGCCTGCTTCACATACCCAAGTTGTTCCCAGGTTCAGTTCCTGGCATCTACTGTTAAAAGATCTCAGGCAACAGCTGTCGGGAAAGACCTCCCTGACAAAGCCTTTGAAGACTCGCTGTCTTGAGAACTATCCCTATTGGATCAGACCAGTGTTCTACCTAAGCATCTTGCTCCACACAGTGGCCAACCATTTGCCAGTCAGAGGAGACAACAACTGAGCTAGATTGTTTGCCTCTGTATAAGGCAGCTTCCTATGAATACCACAGACTCACCAGGAGGATTTCTGACTCTGTCTCAGATTCCATTCCCCACAATTGGCTCAGGGCCAATCCAACACCCTCAGTTTTGGCTGAGAGGCTTCAGAGGTGCCGACCTCTAAAATGACCACAGAAACAGGCAAGCGCTCAGGCACCTGCAAGCAGCATGCTGGCTGTAGCTGCGCTATTCTGAGGTTAACCCTACCCTTTCCCGAGACGCACGCATTACAAGGACATCCTGCTGACCTGCCCTCTTGAGGCTGTGGACGCTCATCAGGCAGACGACGACCATACGGAAGATGAGCAGGTCTGGCAGGAAGGAGTAGCCGTTCTCACATTCCTCTTCGTCATCGTTGGCAGAGCTCAGGTTGGGTGAAGAGGACAAGTAGAACAGGCAGAGGTTGAAATCCTCCAGGACTGACTGGCAGAGAGACGTAAGCTCAGAGTCCACAGAACTAAGTGTTGGGGGACAGAAGGAAAAGAGCCGGACGATTTTTTTTTTTAACACTGAAAGCAGAATAAGCTATTTTAAACAGAGTCCAAAATTTTATTAACAAATTCAAAATATACAAATAAGAAAGTCAATCAAACTGCAATTCATCCACAAGAGCATTCATACAGTGAAAACAACAAAAACCTTGTGCTAAACATGAAAGTCGTAACCTGATATCACAAACAAGAGAGGAATTAGGCAAAACCTGCAAGAACCAAATTTAAAGGTGTGTTGAGTATACTATAATAAATAACAAATATCAAATATCAAATAATGTGCAAGTGCAACAGTGAGGAAGAGTAAAAATTAAGCAAGGATAGAAACAGAGACAGCTAAAGACCAGGGAGTGTAGCTACATCAATATTAAATCTCTACAGAATCTATTTTGTGGCAAAATATTTTGTTTGACTGCAAATTCATAGAAAGAGTACCATTTTTCAACAAAGTTTGTTGATAACAGAGTCCAAATTGACAGGGCGTGCCTCTTCTCAGTGAAGGATGCAGGCAGTTCAGAGCTCTTCACACCACATGGCAAGTTCAATAATGCAACATGTTTAAACGGGGAGCAGAGTGCTCCCGACAGTACATCAAACAGGACCCAAAAAGTTGAGGGGGGGAATACCAATAGCGGCACATCTGAATAGCGATGAGACGATTCTTTCAGACCCAGGACACCAAATAAACACAACCAACCGAAATGTACCATAGCGGTGTAAGGAGTTCTGCCCCATGGGAAGACATCTCAGATTGTTAGGCACTTTTCGAATGGAAAAGTACCAGGTTTCAATTTTTTGTTATGCTACTCCCTGACCTTGACAGACCAATGGCCTGATTCAGTAGAAAGCAGCTTCATGGGTTCAAGTTTATACACAGACAAAGATTCCAAGCTCTTACCTGCTCTTCGGCTGCAGGAGGCTATGCAGGTACATGAAGCTCACCAGTAACCTTTTAATGTCTTTGCACCTATTGGGGGGGGGGGGCAGAGAAGAGCACATTGTAAACACTTAAGCGGGCACTGCCTTGGGTTTAGCGGCTGGATCACACAGGAGATGTATAGAAACAAAAGAAGCGGGACAGTTGAGCCTTAAAGGCAAAAGCCAGGGAAGCGGTATCATGGACACGGAAGGTAAAGTGCCAGATATAACAACACTAAAGGCCCCACTGCCCTGACTCGGCTAGCCCAGTCTCATCAGATCTCAGACACTAAGCAGAGTCGGCCCTGGTCAATACTTGGATGGGAGAACACCAAGGAAGTCCAGGGTCGCAATGCAGAGGCAGGCAATGGCAAAACACCTCTGAACATCTCTTCTTCCTTGAAAACCCCACAGGGTTGCCATAAATCAACCGTGACTCAACAGCAAAAAAAAACCCACAACCCACTAGTTGACAATTCACCACCTGCCCTTCCCCTGAAATTTCACAAAACATCATCAACTGCAGCCAAATGAGCTTGATGCCTTTTTAAGGCTTATGTCTGATGGAGCCATAAAATAGGAATCGTCACCACCTGACTGCATTGTCAAATAAGCCACCATTCCAGCTGGACCCCCAGCACAAAAGCAAAGTCCCATGAAGCATAGGTCACGTGAAAACCCTTTTGCTTCAGAGCAGGCAGGTCTCCCCTGGGGTGGACCAAGTTCAGATGCACAGCCCTGCTTCCAAAGCAAAGGAAGAGGTGTAACACATTCTATGATAATCTCTTCTACTGAAGGAGAAGCTGATATTCCAAAGCAGCAGAACTCCCATTAAGTCTTAGGGCCATACTGGATCAGGGGTCTGGAAACTGTGGCTATAGAGCCAGATGTGGCTCACACAGTACAGAACCAAGCATAGCTCTTTTTTAAAAAAAAATGAAAATGAAATATTACAGTTAAGGTGTATTGGAGAGGCGAGACACCAGAATCACCAGCAGGGGAAGGGAATGGCTGGAAGATTTTTTTTGGACTGCATGTCTTCTTAGAGATGCTTAACAGAAAGGGAAACGATAGTGCCAGTAATCCAAGTGCAAACCATGCAGATTTATGCCAGTGCTCTACATTGAAGGCATGGAGTGCTCCTGTGTGCATTTATTACTGTACTGCAAGATCTTGTGGGCACCACTTGTTAACAAAGGGCATATAACAAGCAGCGTTTGGAATACAGAACGTTTATGGACTATCAAGATGTCAATCATCAGTAATGTTAAATTCTGTGTTTGCACTTATGCAAACGGGCTCCCTTATACCAGCTCTTTGCCAGCCCTTGTGGCTCTGAAGGCTGATGCAGATTGGCTCTTTAGTTAGAAAAGGGAGCAGTGTGCTCTGTGCTACCTACTCTCCAGGTGTTTCCCTGCTGCTGCAGCTCAGGCTCAGTCCTTTTCCAAGGCTTTGTATGGGCTGCAATTCTGCAGGAGCACAGAGTGGGAAGCACAACACAGGGCAAAGGGTAGCTTCCCAAAGAACCCAGCTTTCACATGAAATGCAAACAAGGTCCAGAAGTTTGCTGCTTTTTAACGTATCTGAAAGCATGCGGGGCAATGCCTGGTGCAATTCCAGAAGCCAAAGAACTCAAGAAGATTTCCTGGGGCTGGAGCTTAAGCAACCTGTAGCAGTTCTTTGCCACTCCTTTCAACTAGAAAACTGATATATTATGCAAAATAACAAGAAGCTGCTCCACAAATCATGTAAAATGTCCTCCAATCTGCATTGAATGTATCCTGGTTGAAAAATTTAGAATGCTTGTACTAAGGGGTTTTTTTGGTTTTGATTTTTTACTCTAAAGATTTCCACCTTGCCAGCCTTTGGCTCTGTCCACCTGCATCGAAATGTGTCGGTCACCAAGCAAGCCCCCTGGACTTACAGCACCTTCAGGACAAGACAACCTTGAGGCTTCCCCCACAGCACACAGCTCAGTTGGTATGTAGCAGCACAAGTACTCCAGTTTGGAAGGAAGAGAAGAAATAAGGGTCTGAACTTCAGCAGTGGCTGATTCCCACCCCCTGCTGCCGCCTTCCCCAGTCAGCTTACACACAAAGCTCCTCGCTCCTAAGCCTTATGCAGAAGAATGAACAAGTGAGACTGAAACCTAGTTTGCATATGCAGCAGGAAAAAAGTGGAAATAAAGAGGCAAGGCTGCACAGGTGGAGGTTTCCAAATGCTTCCCTGTGACAAAACACACAGAGAGTGGGATGGGTTAGCAACTCCCCCTCAGGGGCTAGGTTTTTCACATCTGGGATCGCTCCAAAATGGTACCCTCTATACGCAGCCTGAAGTGGCGCATTCTGCTTTACACCTCAGGAGCCTGCAGTCTTATTCTGCTACATGTGTAAGCGTGGCCTGGATCAGCAAGTCCCAACATTTCATCAGTCTCTATTATACAGCAACAAATGCCACCTCACAGAATCCTCCATGGCTACTGTTGACTCTAAATGCCGAGAACTTTACACACCACAAGAAAACTGCTACAGTTGGAAGGTAAAGCTTTTAACAGCACTCTGACCCTCAGGTGCCTCTGCCACGTACTCTCCTGGCAAGGCTATTTCTTTGCATGCTTCAGCCAAAACCTTAGAATGGTGACGTGTCGTCATAACAACCAGCCTGCAGCATTCTCTGCTTTCCTGCTCTTCCTTGGCACACAGCTCTGCATAGATTTCTGCTTTTTTGGAAAACCACAGATGGCCCTTCTGTCTAAAACCCAGACTACAGTTTGCTCTCTTCCCTCCCAACTAGGATGAAGTCAGTTGCAAATTCTGTTTTGGATGGAAGAGAGAAAACAGCCTTGTGGCTAAGACCAGTGGCAGATCGTCCATTCAACTTCCCGGTGGGCTGCTGCCCAGGAGGGCCAATGATACCCAGGACTAAGCTAAGCGAAACAGAGTCCCAGCAGTGCTAAAAAAAGTTAACGTAACGTAAGAACTTAAGAGAAGCCAATGTTGGATCAGGCCAGTGGCCCATCCAGTCCAACACTCTGTGTCACACAGTGGCCAAAAACAACAGGTGCCCTCAGGAGGTCCACCAGTGGGGGCAGGAAGCCCTCCCACTGTTGCCCCCCCCTCCCCAAGCACCAAGAATACAGAGCATCACTTGCCCCAGATTGGGAGTTCCTATCTATATCTTGTGGCTAATAGCCACTGATGGACTTCTGCTTCTAATAGCCACTGATGGACTTCTGCTTCTGATATTTATCTAATTCCCTCTTGAAGCTGCCCATGCTTGTAGCCGCTATCACTTCCTGGGGCAGTGAATTCCACATGTTAATCACTCTTTGGGTGAAGAAGTCCTTCCTTTTATCCATCCTAACCCGACTGCTCAGCAATTTCATCGAGTGCCCACGAGCTCTTATATTGTGAGAAAGGGAGAAAAGTACTTCTTTCTCTACCTGCTCTATCCCATGCATAATCTTGTAAACCTCGATCATGTCACCCGTCAGTCATCATTTCTCCAAGCTAAAGAGCCCCAAGTGCTTTAACCTTTCTTCATAGGGAAAGTGTTCCAACCCTTCTATCATTCTAGTTGCCCTTTTCTGCACTTTTTCCAATGCTACAGTATCCTTTCTGAGGTGTGGCGACCAGAACTGCACACAGTACTCCAAATAAGGTCGCACCATCAAATTATACAGGGGCATTATGATACTGGCTGATTTGCTTTCAATTCCCTTCCTCATAATCCCCAGCATAGCGTTGGCTATGTTGCCAGACTTGGACCCAATCAGTGGCAATAGATACAGGTGGGGCCTCTCAGCCTGGACTCAGGCAGTGGTGACAGGTGAGCATCTGCCCGTCATCACCACTAGCCAGGTCTGAGCTGAGCAGCCTTTGCCTGGGCTGGTTTTTTGTGTTTTACAGATCTCCTTATTTTTGTTTAAATACAAGTTCCTCACAACTTACATATAACAAAAGGCCCCAAACATATTCCAAACAGAAGGGGCCAAACCAACTTGTGCATCTTACATAAGTCAGAACAAAGCCAGGGAAGAAAGCAATTACAGCAACCATCACTATACAGTAGTAATTCAGAAGTGGTTTTAAGACCGCAATCCACTCCTGGTTCAGACAGAATGACAAGCAGCTATTGTCAGGAAAGCAGAAGCATCCCGTTCCTGAGCTGTAGGCCAGGGGAAGAGGGACAGGAAATGCATGAGCTGAAGGACCCCCTGGGCTCATTCCTATCTGCAAAATATGAACAAGAGGCTTGGTGATGGTAGCCAAGAGGATGGCAAAACATCCTGGCGCACCAAAATAAGGTTACTCTGAGGAATGCATTCACCCCATGCATCCACGCTTACAGGCAACATCACAGAACTTTAGAAGTGCATTCCTTCCCTTTGGCAAAAAGGGCCAAGATTCAGGTTATCATAAGACAGAACAATCCACACAAAACAAGCAATTCATGTGCATTTTCAGAGACACACCTTATTTGCCACGAGCTACTCATTCACTGGTCCCTACGTTTCTCTATGGGAAAAATTCAGGGTAGTAATCATGTTCTGTTTACATACAGGATGACCAGCTTCTGAATTGTGCTCTTTTCTCCTGGTCATGGGACTGAATGCTCTGCTGCTCAGAGAGCAAAATACATAATACGCTAAGGGCCATCTGACAAGTACAGGGTTCAGAGTTCTAACAAATACAGTCAGAGAATTAGAAAATCCAGAAAAATGCACCACATAATCAGTTTCTTACAAGCTGAAAAAGTTTCTCTGTACAAATGAAATCATGGATAAACTTTTGACTACGTATAATTCAACTGAAGTTTAGCAAGGCTGCAGGGACAGCTGTGGAGGGATTGTCAGATAAAATGCTTTGGAGGTCCAAACCCAGACCAGTGACTAGCAACTGGCCACGTGAACTAGTATTTGGGGATTCTTCAGCTCCTTTCCACTAAACTTCTCTTTGAACAAGCCGACCAGAGTCCGAAACAGTCTTGGGTTTTGGTAATTCTAGGTTTGATCATGAAAGGCTCTTACCTCTTTTTGCTCGGTGACAGTTTCCTGGTTTCACATTTCTTCAGCTGGTGATACATTTTGGCGGCCTTGTCATAGAGACGCTTGAGGTTCCCGTAAGCACCTTCGAAGGACACTTCGGACTGGATACTGAACAGGCAAAGGGTTCCACAAAACAGAGCTGTTAATTTCTCACTGGCCTTCTGCTTGATTTCCTTCTCTTTCTTTAAGTCAGAAGGGCTGTACTCCACAAACTACAGAATTAACACACATCTAAACAGCTATGTACATATTTGGTTATTTCATATGACAGATCCCTAAAGAAGAACTGAGAGCTCTGCAAGGCATGAATATTTTTCAACCACCCTTTTGGTTTCTACAGCTTCACTGCCCACATGTTTTCAAGCATATGGGCAATTTTCACATGATGCAGCAAGAAAGCCAAACTGTCCCCATTGAATTTCCACTCAAATCCACCCGGTCTCCAATCAAACCTCTGAACACCAGATTCTGGTGGGTGAACAGAAGGGATGCTGCCCCACACCCTGCATATGAGCATTCCAGAACTATCTAACTGGCCATAGCTGTGAAAACAGGATTCTGATCTAGAAGGGCCAGCAAGACACTTGTTACATTTTTATAACGGTGTCTCTTCAATACAAAGATTTTTAGGCATCCAACTGAGCATCTGAATTGGGAGAGGGTGCACACAGAAATGTACTGTGCAGAGAAGGCCCTAAATTACAAGGTTCCACAAACCCAGATGCCAATAGTGAAACCACCGCCCTCAAGTTCTCAGTGAACTGAAACAGACTCAGGGGAAGGGTCTCTCTCTCTCTCACTCTGAAGAACCAAGAAGAAAAGAAGCCATTCTAATGTTCACCGCCTCTAGACCCCATTCCTAGTGATCCCATGTCTTGAAAAGATAAGAAACTACAGGAGAAAGAAAGACGCTAGTGGTGACTACCAGTGATAATGCTTGCTTAGAAAGCACAGTTAAAACCCTGTGGACCTCAGCTCAGCCACAGCAACTAGAAACATTTGTTTGCGTTGTTGTATATCAACTTAAAAACAGAAGGCCTTCTAGCTACCAAATCTGGCACCCAGTAAGGGGAACAGCACACTTGCAGAATACACACACAGTCCCAAATGAATGTTTCTGCTTTTCACCAATTTGCAGCAAGATCTTACAAACTGCCTGTTTACTTGTGACTGAGGGACCATCATCCAGGCTGGTCAGGTTAGGCAGCTGCCTGAGCAGCATTCCAGTGATTGTTGCCCCCAACAGCTGTATTCAGAGCAGAAAGACAACCAACAACTCTGCATTAACAGCTCTGAGGCTCATGGGCAACAGGCAAACGTGTATGCGCTCTCCTTCCCCGGGGAGCTCTGTGTGAAGCAACTCACCAGCGCAGGTAGCAGTAGGTAGCTTCCACGTTGTAGTATTTACTCCCAGCCAGTGTCCCCAGCTGATTAAAGGGCATACCTAATGCAACAAGGCAAAGTGAAAGTGATGCTACCTGTATTTGTTCATACATCCAAACAAAACAGGACATTGAGTCAATGCAAGGCACTACAACCTGCCTGCAAAGCACAGGATTCAGTATTTGTGAAACATGAAAGTCCAAGGTGGAAGGAACCACCCTCATGTTGAGGCAACAGTCTAGCAAGTCT
Source organism: Lepidodactylus listeri (assembly GCA_029233225.1). NCBI lineage: Eukaryota > Metazoa > Chordata > Lepidosauria > Squamata > Gekkonidae > Lepidodactylus > Lepidodactylus listeri. Next base: position 142,169,413 of record JARCFY010000003.1, read on the forward strand.
GGGAGGGAGCCGATGCCTAGCAAAGGGGAGGGGAAGGATCCTTTCCAGGCAAGAAAAATACTGCCACACTGGGGCGCAGCTGGGAGGCAGAACTTTCAAGAACCCACAAGCTGCAGGAAAGGAGAAACAAAGAAGCTCACTGCTGGATTATTAGGCATATGAGGTCTGAACAAGTCTAGACCTTGTGGAAACATGGCTGACAAATTGTTTTTCAAACATACATACGGCCTGTTTACACATGGGGGCTCCCCATAGGTTACTGACCAGCTCCACACCCACACAGCTTCAGAAATCCTGATGTATTCTCAGACTGCTCACTTGGGGCTCCAGAAGCTCTCGTCTAATAGGGGACATTATTCTGCAAGGGCTGATAGGCCAGGAATGTGGGCTCTATACTCTGACTCACTCCTACCCGAACAGAGACATGGTTGATGGGATTTTTAATCCCCCTCCTATCCAGAATGAACACAAAGTAGCATTGGCAGGTTCCTCTCCTTATTATGCAACTCAGCTGCTGTTGTCCCAGCCCTTTGCCTTGCTTTGGGATCCTGAACAGGAGTTTAAGCAACAACAATGCTCAAAGAGTCCAAAGCCTCTGGGGCTGTTCTTCCTGGGGAGGAAGGGCTTGAACGGGAAAGCCAGTGAGGTGCACAAAAAAAAAAAGCCTGCTTAGACGGGAAAGCCAGTGAGGTGCACAAAAAGCTGAGTGGGGTCCTTGGGATAAGAGGATATGCCAGGGGCTAGACTGGTCTCCCAAGGCCACTAGTTTACTATCCCTCATCTCAGAGAACGTAACAAGTGACAACTTGTCCTCGGTTGGAGCCACTGCCAGACAGGCAACATGGTAGACAATGACAAAGGGTGGTGACCAAGGAAGGATGAGGCAGGAAATTCTGCCTGTTGATCCTGGCACCCTGTGGAAACCATGCTGTGACTGCTGCTCGTGAATTTATTCAGAGGGATTTTTTTTTTAGTTTGTGGGCAACAAAGCAGGACTGAAGATGTTCAGAGAGAGGAGGAAAAAAGAAGACAAACAGCTGCAATGGATTGCTCAGAAATGGCTTTTGCCTAGAGTGTGACAGTTTCTGCTCAAACTTGTAAAACAGTTTCCCTTTCCCCTAAATGCACAACTCATCAGCACTCCAATACTTCGCCCTAGACTAACTTCATAACGCCCTCGTAACTTTTGTTATCCATTCACCCTACACCCGAGCAGCCTCCTGAAAACCCAGGGCTCTTTCTGCTTACATCCTACTTCTCACAGACACTTCATGCTTCCAGAGATGATATACATCAGCCTCCTAATCACCCCATAACCTTCCCAGCATTACAATAAATCATCTTTTAGAAAGAAACTTGGCCTCCACACTTACCAATCTGCGGTGCAACGGAAAGGGCTTGATAGTAAAACCTCTCAGCCAGCAGTTCTGTGTCCACACCTGCCAATTCATTCTGATACCGAGCTGAAAAAGAGCATTATGGTTTGCAATAAAGCAGAGGCCTTGAATTGCTATCTTAGCACAGCACTGCAAAACGTTTTGGCAGGCTTGATGGACAAGTGAAATTACGAACTTTTTATTCAAAGAGCTCTGTAAATTTGCTCCTCTAGACAGAAAGCAAGTTCAAAGAAACAAACGCAGCTTCATTAAAACTAAGTAAAATCCAAAATAATACCTAACACAGCATCAGAACGTTTCCACTCTATTGGGTCAACCCTCACTGCCAGAACCCTCCCTGTCCTGGCCCCACTGGTGGACCTCCTGATGGCACCTGCTATTTTTGGACACTGTATGACAGACTGTTGGACTGGATGGGCCACTGGCCTGACCCAGCATTGCCTTCTCTTATGTTCTTAACCCAAATACACCTGGAAGAGGCTGAGGCTTTGGAGAGTCTCCATGAGTGGGTGGATTAGCCCAAGCCATTTACTTAATAACCCAGAGAGTCTGCTTCTCTTCTTCTCTGCAAATCAGGACCAAAAGGGTGCCCATCTTTTGGCCAAGAACCTGGACATGTTAAACATTTACCCCATTCCAGCTCTCACCTAAATCTCCAAGATAAACCAGACACCGGTGGCAGGCCATCTGAGCCCACTCCATCTCCTTCTCTGATGCAGACACGGGTTTCTTGCAGCCTAGGCAAGAGATAGTAAATTAAACAACTGGGATAAGCCGTACAATCAGGACACCAAGCTGGCTTCAGCAGCCATGTGCAAGAGCCAAGCATGCCCACACAACAACCCACAAAACCCTTGCCCACATAGCCAAGCACAAGCATTTCCGTGATCCCCCAAGTAGACCATGCGGTGGTGGAATCAGCTGCAGCAAGAACCTTATATCCTGTTCTTGAGAAATGAAAAGCCAAGCTTGAAATGACCTGTGGACAGTAAACTTAAGAACTCTATGGTGGGCAAGATGTGGCGCATCAGTTCCATGCTCTGCGTAGCCCCATACCCATGGCTATCGGAACAAATACACTGCGTAGCCCCATCCCACTGCACATTTCTCAGGTTCTTCTCGGAAGGTTTGAGGCCTGCAATTATATTGTACACAGAGACCTGCAAACTTAATGTGATAATTTATCTCACAATAATTTGTGAGCCAGTTTGGTGTAGTGGTTAAGTGCGCGGACTCTAATCTGGGAGAACCGGGTTTGATTCCCCCACTCCTCCACTTCACATGCTGGATGACCTTGGGCAAGCCATAGCTCTGTACCAGCTGTTCCCTCAAGGACAGCTTGGGAAAGACCTCTCTCAGCCCCACCTACCTCACAGGGTGTCTGTTGTGGGGAAGGGAAGGGAAAAGGAGTTTGTAAGCCGCTCTGAGACTCCCTTGGGGAGTGGAGGGCGGGGTATAAATCCAATCTCTTCTTCTTCTTTATGTTTTTGTCTGTGTATTTTAGCTCTAGTTTTAATTGTTTTAATGATATGTTTTTGTTGGTTTCAAGGGTTTTTAAGATGTGATTTATTATGTATATATTTGTTAGCCGCCTTGGTGGACATTATGAAGATAGAAAGGCAATGCTGTTTTCTTTTTTCCAAAAAAAAGAGGACATGACGATGGCTTCATAAATTCATGCACAGTGAGAACAGGAGGCTTCGCTCATCCGTATCACACTATGGGTCACTTAATGAAACTCATTGACTGTAGATTCAGGGAAGACATGGAGGAAATGCTTCTTCACATGATGATACGACGTTTGCTTATGGAATTCACTATGACAAGATGTGGCAAAGGAAACTAGTTTAGTCACATCTGTCACCCATGGTTGTTCAAAGGAAACTTTTGTGTTTTGAGGCAGTATAACAGGGGACAAACAACAGGGAAAGGGTGCAGCTTCCATGCTCTGCTCATAAGCGTCTGTGAAGCATGAGGTCTGGTGCTGCTGGAAACTGGATGCTGGGCTAGATACACCTTTGGTCTGATCCAGCAGCCTTGTGAATAATTCACTATGTTGCCAGTCTCAGATAGGAGTATTCCTTCAAGAATGAAAGGTCAAAGTTCCTATCCAGGACAAGTTTTGTCCAAGGAAAATAAACCATAGCTGGGTGGTGGAGAAGACCCCAAGAAGCAAGTCTAGGACTTTGGACAGCAGCTGCCACAGGAGATGATACTAGGCTTAGTGGACCAACCATCTGGCAGCTTCACCATGTACAGACTGCTGCCACAGGACCTAACAGCCACTTGGATACTGTCAAGTTTTCTAAAAATAGAAAGTGCACTTATACTTGCTTTTTCCAGCTGAGAGTTCATTCCCAAGCTGAAAAGAGCATTGTGGCTCTACTGAGGATGTATTGCCCCTCCTTCACCAGTGCAGAGACACAGAGGCAGTGCAAGCCAGTTCTGACTAATTACAAGAGCATGGGCAAGGTATGAAATGTATTAAATGACTGCAGCAGCCAAGGGTATAAAATGTATACACTTTACACCCACCACCTCCTTTTTAAAAACACTTCACAGTTAAGAGACCATTGGAAAAGTTGCATGAACAAGTCACCCCTAAAACCTTATTGGTAGTGGACACCTCTCCCACCTCCTTCTGGGTATAAATTACACTTCTGAAAGAAGTTAAAATTTACAAAGACTGTTCAGCAGCTTAGGCATACAAAATGCATCTAATGTGTTGAAGAACTCCTGGTCTGGAAGTCATTCGAAGGACTCCCATCAGTTCTGCAGTGATATCAATGAGATCCTCACGGCAACGGTTGCCAAGGACACCAGATTTTTAGCGCATCATTCAGGGAGACAAGACACAAGGCAATGATAGACTTCCACCATTTAAGGACTGAATATATCCAGTGAAAGGGCTCAGAACACCATCAAGTCAAATATAACCTCTCTTCAGCCATCATTCAAATATATTGGAAATTTCTACCCTATAGAGAATTCTAAACATCTTATAATGGGTAGGATTCAAAGGTTCCCACTTCTGCAAGCATAATGCATTTCAGCTCACACAAAGAAATTTTCATAATTTCCCATCTGTGCACAGTCCCCCATACCACACCTGAAGATCCCAGGATTCTCAGGTACAGCTTGAGGGAGCAGGAAGCAAGGGGTGCAGGGAGATGCAGACGGGAGGGATCTTTTAGCTTCTTGGATCCAGCTGAGTACAATCTAAACTAAGGCTATGCAGAGTTAACACGACTAACAACCCCAACGTTTTAAAAAATCTCATTTAACATGAAGCCAAATAATAAAAATAACAGATTGGATTTATACCCCGCCCTTTAGTACCTGAAGGAGTCTTAGAGCGGCTTACAATCTCCTTTCCCTTTCCCTCCCCACAACAGACACCCTGTGACACAGGTGACGCTGAGAGACATCTTTCGAGAACTACTCTTGAGAGAACAGCTTAGAAAGAACTTGTGAGTGACCCAAGGTCACATCAGCAGCTGAATGTGGAGGCGTGGGGAATCAAACATGGTTTTTCCAGGTTAGAGTGTGCACTCCTAACCACCACACCAAGCTTTAAGCTTGTACTTAGCCCAAATTTAAGGAAACAATGAATAAATCCACATCAGCATTCAATTAGCAGTCAATTATTTCTTATCGCCAGCAAAAAGTTTCCACTGATTACCAACATATAACATTTAACATCCCGCTCCTCAACACATGTCCTCAGATTCTACAACTGCAGCATCTGTATTTTAGGGCTTAACCCAGGTCTGGAGGAAATAGTTGTGAAAGGAAGAGGGGGGAAAGAGACAAGGAACAGTATCCACTCACATCCTTACGCGCTTATTCCATAGGCTCTGAGCCAGTGAAACATACCAGAACATGCATACTAACCTATCAGGGGATCTGTTACGTGTGTCCAGTCAATACAGCACTGGAGCTCGAGCTGATAGTGAGACTGAATGTAGAGGAGAAGGTGCTGGTAAAACCCGATGCCAGCAATAAGGTGAGTACGGTAGGCACACTCCAGGGTACTGCGACTATGAATGTGCTGCGGGATGGAGAAAAAGAGAAAGTAAAAACGCAGTACTTTTGCAGGACTAGGCACAGTCCCAGATTTACTCAGCAATAATCTACTTGTATTTTGGTCCCTCTACATTGCCTTCTTACAACAATTCTGACATATGTACCAGGTGCCAGTGGTTTGCTGATGGCTGTGTACCTATGATTGTGCATCCCACACATGACCACCTTAGAAGTAAATCCACATTGGGCTGTACCCAGGGGTCCTTTAGTAGAAAAAGAGGTGCAGGAGCTAATTAGTATAACTCATTAGCATAACTCATTAGCATATGCCACGTCCCCTGACATCACCGGAAGTCTGTCAGAAAGGGAATGTCAGTTTCAGCCCCATTATACCCTATGGGCCATTGAAATCAGTGGCAAAAACTCATAGGGTATATGGGGGGCTGGAGGAAAGAGGGTTTGAGGGAGAGGCTCAAAACTTGCAGGGTAGCTGCTGGGGCCTCTCCTCGAAATACCCATCAAGTTTCAAGGAGATTGGACCAGGGGGTCCAATTCTACGGGCCCCCAAACAGGTCGTCCCATCCCCTCCATTGTTCTCTATGGTAGGAAAAAAGTAACCCCCTCCCCTCCAGTCGCTTTTAAAGTTGCCGCCAAATTTTGGTGGCAATTCAGCAGAGGGCCGAATCAGATCAGAGAATCTGATTCGGCCGTGGCTGCCCTAGTGGCCACTCCTGAGCTGGCGAAGCTTTGCTCCGCCTCGCTCCGGCCCCAAAGGACCCCTGGCTGTACCACTTGCAGGGCTCCTGAATCAACTCAACTAGCATTTCCTGTGCTTCCAGCAAAAGCCATGCTTGCAGAAGAAAAAACATTCCTTTCTTCCAGAGATAATGGAGCTTTTTTTTTCATATCCTCCAAAAGTCCACCATATGGGACTCACTGTTCTCCCTGAACAGAAGCAGTCTCTCTCCTCTAAGCTTGGCCTTTACAAGAAGTGCCAGAACTTCTACAGAGAACTTTGAGTTTCTCTCCGAAGTGTAGTAGAATTAACTATGACATTTCTTCCCTAACGAAGCACTTGCAGAAGACACTAGCAGTACTTTCCCACTGCTTCCATCTACATGAAAAACCCAATGGCAGAGGAGAGTAACTGTCTCTTCCTTTCCTTCCTGCAGAACTTCAGAAAAGAAAAGGACACTATCCTTCCCGCAGGACACTATCAAGAGCCAGCAGTGAAAAAGCACTTCTTGCGCCTGCTCCAAACAGTGCAAAGACAAACACACAATCTTTCCCCAAGTTCTCCCCATAAACCAGAGGCTTTTGGGCAACCCACAAGCAATTGTTCAGGAGGTAAACCAAGCCAAAAAATTAAGGACCCATGACCACTTCAGACTGGAAATAGGAATCTGCATGTCTGAATGCTCACCCATAACTAGCACACCAAGGAGAAGACAACTAAGCCAGATTATCACCTTGACATGATAGTTTTCTGTAAGCAAAGAATGCACGCAAGGAATGCTTTTTGTAGAGTGGCCGTGGATCATTCAAGTCTTTGCCTGCAGTCTGAATTGAAACAGCTCAGGCAGAAATTGAGGACCTCCGTCAGAACTAGACCAAAATGGAAAGGATGTTTTAACCTTCCTTGGGACTGCCTGAGGCGGAGGTGGGTGGATGGTAGTGTCACCAGAGGCAGTGAATGCTGAAGTGGAAGGAGCAATGAAGGGCAGTTGCAGCAAGGAGAACCAGAAGACCTACTATGAGGGAAAAGGGAGCCCTGTGGGCAAAAATATCTGTGTACCCTCCTACTCCTTAGTTTCCATGCCTGCAGCCTTCTTCCCCTTTACTCCCAGAAAAGGAGCAAAAATGCCTGTGATAAGGACCACACCAGCAGCTACTCTGTGTGTTCTGCAATCAAGTCCAGAGACCCAACATAACAACTACTGCCACAGCCTATTCTGCCCTTGCTGTTAACCATACCAATCTAGCCCACCTTAGAAAAAAAGGACTCAAAGGTACTGATAACCTACCTTCTTATTTGTTTTAATGAGCTGGATGACCTCGTAGTAAACTTTCCTCCAGAGCAATTCCTCTGCTTTCCTCCCATAATCCACCGGGTGCAAGAACATCAGCTTCACACATAATTCACGTAACCTGAGGAAGGGAATTTTTTTGGGGGGGTGGGGAGAAAAGGAGGGAGCATTATACTATAAACTTGACCAACAGAGCCATTTCAAGCCATTAACCCAACCCACCACAACATCCATGGTCTGAAGTTACCTATCTTTGCCACAAAACATAGTTGTGACATAAAAGATTTCCAAAAGGATGGTAATGGACCAAGTGGACAGAAAATCTCCACACAGGCTGGTAAATAAATCACTTGCCTGGTCACCAAAGGCAAGGAGGAACTGCTTCTAAGAGCTCAGGTGGAGAAGCTTTTGGAAGAGCTAAGGCAACACTTGTTTGAGAATTCACCTGCATAAGCCCCACTGAAGAAAACCCCACTGATTCTCCTACATTCAGGCTCTTGATAAGCCAAATATGATTAATTCAGGCAGGCATTTGTTTTATATATCCCACCTTGCCACTGTTAAGACAAAGTTCAAGTAAATCAACACAATAATAGAATTCCAGTATTTAATTCAAGTTATCATTAAATAAAACAAACCACAGCTTTTGAGATAGAACAGTCTTATAAGCCCAAATTAACTAGCATTGCAGACCTCATTAGACTATTTACTCCCAGTTACTGAAGCTGCCGGTGAAAAGACGTTTTTCCATGTGGGCAGCCATGTTTGTCTACAGTAAGAGAGCAAGGTTCGAGGCCAGTAACACCTTAGAGACCAACAAAATGTCCAAGATACAAGCTTTTGAGAGTCAAAACTCCATTCATTATAAAGCTTATACTGTGGAAACCTTGTTGGTCTTTAAGGCGCGACTGGACTTGAACCCTGTTGGACACCATGTATTCTAGCCGGCACCATGAGTACCAAGGGCCGTCTTGCTGGTCAGATCTCAGGTAACATGTTAGATTAATGGAAGGGGGAATTTGTGAGCCAGAAAAGTGGGCTAGTGCCTTCTGTACATGGCTGCTCCTGAACCTCATTCTGTAAAAAAAGATGTGGCTTCCTGTATGGTGAGAACTGACAAGTGAACCAGCAGGATCCTCTGCTGGAGGAACCATCTGGCCTCCTCATTAAGGCAGGATCCTGAGTTTCTGTACCATGAGAAAAGGTAAAATCAATGTGCTTACTTGTTTCTCAGGCTGATGTTCTCCGGTTTAAATACTTCTTGATAAGCTGCCTTGTTTCCAAGAATGAGATCCAGTCTATGCACTGCTTCTACCACCGCTCTACAAAAACACAAACAGTAGGGCAGAAGGCATTAAAATCAGGAGGATATTGTTTTGGAAACTGCACGGGAATTCTATACTGCCTTGATGACTCCTATTCCTACACCAAAGGGCTTGTTCGAACATTCAAAGATTTGCAACGGGACACTCCCAAATTTAATAATCCAAGACAGCCACAACTGTCTCCAGAGATGAGGGAGTCCAGGATACTGCAGTGAAACACCCCAAGCTAATTATCTTTAGTCACTCTCTCTGTATTTACTCCAGGATAAGAGAGAGGCAAGGTCCCTTATTTGTGAACTCGGTTCAGATATTTCCAGATTCCTCCAAGCACTACCAGCCCCAAGGCAGCAATGACCCTGCATATTCACCACCACCACTGCTTGCAAACAGCTGAAAAAGCCACACCTGACAAGGGCCTTTAACCCATGAATGGTTCTGCCACAATAACATCTTAGCTGTGAAGGTGTTTCTGGGCTTTTGGTTTTGTTACAAGGGACTGATTAACACAACAACCCTTCTAGAACTTAATTTCATTATCTGAATGGTCAGACTCTAGGAGACAAAGACCCTATCTCCAACTAGTAAGAGGTAAAGGTTTCCCTTGCTTGAAAGCCAGTTGAATCTGACTCTAGGGGTGGTGCTCATCTCTGTTTCCATGCTGAAGAGCCGGCGCTGTCCAAAGACTTCTCCTTGGTCATGTTGCCGGCATGACTAAACACCAAGGCGCACAGAACGCTGTTACCTTCCCACCAAAGTGGTGCCTATTTATCTGCTTGCAATTTCTTGCTTTCGAACTGCTAGGTTGGCAGGAATGGAGCCAGAGACGGGAGCTCCCTCTTTCATGCAACACTTGGGTCTCAAACTGCCGAACTACCGATCTTCCAGTCTGCAGCTCAACATCTTAACCTCTGAGTACCATGGCCCCTCATCTCCAACTACTTGTAGCCAAACCCTGACTGGACAGTTTCATCTGGACACTACAGGGCTGGTTCTTCCTTTGCTTCCTCAGAACTGTGCCTTTCCATGATGGCTGAAGGAGATACCACATGCTCAGATGCTCTTACTAATGGAAACCAAAGGCAGCTTGGCACCATATACACAAGAGTACTATTCATTGTAAGAATAAATTCTTGCCAGCCGCTAATCAGGCTTTGACCTTGCCGCCACTGAGATGTATTAGAATCCCTGCTCTGTCATACATATGCATTAACTCCAAGTACAGTGTGTGAAAAGTGTTAACAGCTAGCATACCCAAATTACATCCCCTTCAGGTATGCATCTTTTGTTCAGCCTTCTAAAAGAAAGATGCCCTGCAGGCCAAACTGAGCCTAGAAGCAAGACAAAGCAGAGAACCACAGGGCTGCTGAATTTCCACTGAACAATTGCCAGGAAGAAACAGGGGCCACATGCCCAGTATGTCACTCAGATGCCGAAGGAATACTGTCGACAAGGCTACTTGGAACCAGCAAATTCCTTTGCAAGGCTGGGTGGGGGTTAAAGACACCATATGCATGCAGTATACACAAAACATGTGCAGAGAAAATGTGGGCCATTGGGATGATCACAACTAATCTGTGCTGGGGTACAAATGGACCTGTTCTACCCCTCTGGGGAACCTTAAGCACAGAATAGAAACAGCAAACCACCTTCACCATTTGGTATGTTCACTGCATTTAACAGCAGCATGACTTTGGGGGCATTAAGATGTTGCTTTTGGGCCCGGCTGATGCATTCTGACCTCTGATGCAGGGCTTGCTCATTGGAGAGGAACAAATTAGATGCCAGTGTCTTTTAAAAAAGACTTTGATGTGGTGTTGCATGCCAAACTCTAGGGAGGCATCCAAATACAAGCGCTTTGCCATCTTTCCTGCTTCCAGAACAGACTGCTCTAGTCCCAGGCCTGAGCCCACACTAACCAGAGGATGTACTGCTTGCTAAGCCCATGGTTCAACAGCCAACCCAGTTACAGACTCACCAGAGGAATTTGGAAAAAAGTCACTTTTTCTCACAAGCTTCAAACCCATTTCCTCCCCCCAAAGGCAAGCATCTGACCTGCAGGATGATGCCTAGTCCCAATGCTGTTCTATGGAAATGTCAGGAAGGAAAGAACCTTAAAAATTTAAAGAATCTTAAAAATTAACAACAATTTTATTTCAAGATAAGCTTTCAAGCCACATCAGACACTCAGACATGGTGGTCTACAGAAGTGGATGGAGAAACAGCATTATTTGTTTATTTATTTTATATCTCGCTCTCCCTGCCGAAACAGGCTCAGTGGTTAGCATATCGAAGTAGGATCTGGGAGACCCAGGTTCAAATCCCCAATATGTCAAGCCAGCTTGCTGAGTGACCTTGGGCCAGCCACACACCCTCACACTAACCTACCTCACAGAGTTGTTCCGAGGATAAAACAGGGAGGAAAAGGAAAACAAATAAACAAACAGGGCTGCTGTATTGGCTAGCTCTCAGCCTCTGTGTGTTACTGCTGCCATCACAGGCTGCTTCTCATCACCCTCTTTGGCTCCTGCTACGTACCTCAGCTACCCCACAGGTGACCCATAAGATGCAAGGTCCCTGTCAGCTAGCTCACACTCACTCAGCTTAGAGGGACCACTGGACCTAAGGGGTGTACTCCACAGACCTCCACTATGGGTGCTGAAAGCAAGTCGAAAGAAGAGGGTGCGTCTTCTCGCCCTAGAAGCCACTCGCTCTTTCAGGGCGACGGAGAGGCTGCGGGGAGGGAGGACGGGATGCCCTACCTGGAATGAGGACGGGGGAGAAGAGACCTGCTTAGGATGCGGGGACATGGCACTTCCCCTGCCCCGCCCTCCCTGACTCACCGGTAGAGTCGCTTGGTGTGGAGGGCCTTGGCCTCAGGCTCCCCGCCGCCGCCGCCGCTTCCGCTGCCCTGGCTCATGGCGCCCGGCCTGGCCCTCTGGCTGCCTCTGAGGCTCTCTCAGCAGCACCACCTGCCGCTCCAAGCCCGGCCCGCCCTGCAGCGCCGTTCCGCCCTCGGCGGCTGGGGCTGCTGCCGCATCTCTCGCCGCCCCCTCCCTGGCCGCGGCCGCCACCGGCCCCGCTCGGCCGCCATCGCGCCTTGCCTCTCTCCCCTCCCTCTTTGGCTCCTCCAGCGGCTGCGGCTGCTGCCCACCTCAGCCAACTCTCGCGAGGCCTCGCCTCAAAGCCTCGCGAGAACCAGCGCGCCCGCCTTGGCTGCACGCAGCATTCCCCACTACCGCAGCCGACTCCGGGGAGTCCGAGCGAACGTTGTGACGTCAGACGCCAGCTGCTGGTAAGGGAAAGGGGCCGCGGAGGCTTCAGTTCGCGAGATCTTCTGGGATCGTCGCGAGGCTGTGACACAAAGAATGGTCGACGGCCGTTTGGCGCGCAAGGGTTTGCCAGGACTAGAGTGAGGGCAGCATGGCTGCTCCTCTGGCTTCAGACAGCATTTAAATAAACTTTATTTGCAACTGTGGTGGCGGAAGAGTTGGTCAAGCTTTGGGAAGGAGCTGACAGAAAGACCATTCTCTTTCAATTATTTTATGTCTCATTTATTTAAAACATATAATATATAGTCGATCGATAGCTACAGCGATCTGTTTTTGTATGTATAGATTCTTCCCTCTGTTTTATTTCACCTATCACTTATAGAATAATTCATATCTTTAGTTATAAGTATGGTGATGTTTAGCAATTATATAAACATTGTAGGATGTTTAGTTCTCTTCATTTCTGCAGGATCCATACAACATCCCTGTAAGGTAAGTCATGGTGCAGTCCTAAGCAGAGGTAAAGGTAAAGGTTTCCCTTGCTTGAGAGCCAGTCGAATCCGACTCTAGGGGGCGGTGTTCATCTCTCTTTCCAGTCCAAAGAGCCAGCACTGTCCAAAGATTTTTTCCCATGATTATGTGGCCGGCATGACTAAACGCCAAGGCACATGGAACACTGTTACCTTCACACCAAAGCGGTACCTATTTATCTACTTGCAGTTTCTTGCTTTCAAATTGCTAGGTTGGCAGGAGCTGGGGCCAGAGACTGGAGTTCACTCTGTCACACGGCAGTAGGGTCTCGAACTACCAACCTTCCAATCTGCAGCTCAGTGACTTAACCGCTGCAACTCAGTGTATGATTGCAATGTTCATATCCATAGATCTTTGCTTTATGATGAGTTTAACGAGAAAGAAGCCAAGACTCTTAAAATATCCTTCAGATAATTCCAGTTTGACAACTAAATTCAATACAAAACTTTGCCATGAGTTAGATTTCACCTCTCATTAAGAGCAGTTTACAGTTCAGCATAACACCTACAATATAATACAACACAAAAGGTAAAGGGGACAGGAAAAGGAAGTGATTCATATTACATGAACCTCTGTGTAACTGTATTACTTTTTAATTAAAAACAGAGTCCACCTTGTCATATTGAATTATTGCACCTATCCTAAAAATTATATTCATTCTATTAGATCTGGTCTACCAAATCGGATGTGAAATGCCACAGCTACCTGATAAGGGGTGAGGACTGCAGTTCACAACCACTAGCCCTTTTTCACCATCAAGTCACAGTCAACATGTATTCTGTTGGTTGATGTGAGCCGTCCTGAGCCCGCTTCTGGGAAAAGTGGGACATAAATCAAAATAATAAATAAATAAAATAAACTTATGGTGACCCTGTAGGGTTTTCAAGGCAAGAGACATTCAGAGGTGGTTTGCCATTACCTGCCTCTGTGTAGCTACCATGGTATTCCTTGGTGGTCTCCCATTCAAATACTGACCAAGGCTGACTGACTCCACTTAGCTTACAAGATCTGACAAAATTTGACAATCATGGGCTATCAGTCACAAAACTCTACAATTACTAAAATCAGCAGCAATGTACAGGGTTCTCCAGGTCTCAACAACACAGTTAATTTCCATGGCTTGATATGTGTGTGGTGAACAGTCTGTCTCTTCAACACTACATCATTGTGACTGCACACACTCACAGATGACAATTCCTAATGGTGTGGGGAAGCCTACCACTAATGTTGCTATTCAATAAGGTATCACCTGGTCCTGTCTCTGGAGTTTCAGGGTTCGTGATGCTTGGGGACCTGACAACCTAGCAAGAGAGTCATTGGTGTAGTTTGGTGTAGTGGTTAAGTGCGCAGACTCTAATCTGGGAGAGCCGAGTTTGAGTCCCCACTCCTCCACTTGCAGCTGCTGGATGACCTTGGGCAAGCCATAGTTCTGTCAGAGCTGTTCTTGAAAGAGCAGTCCTCAAAAGAGCTCTCTCAGCCCCACCTACCATCTGTTGTGAGGAGGGGAATGGAAAGGAGTTTGTAAGCTGCTCTGAGACTCCAAGTGAAGGGTGGAGTATAAATCTAATCTCCTCCTCCTCCTCCTCCTCTTCTTTTTCTTCTTTGTACCACCACTATAACTAACACCTTAGTTGGAGTGAAAAGGGAGGGCTGAGAGTGGCCTTAGTATGCCAGTATGGCCAGTGAACAGAGTGTTGGACTGGGTTCTTGGAAGATCCAGGTTTGAATCCCCACTTGTACCATGGAAGTTTGCTGGGTGACCTTGGGCCTGTCACAACATTCACCCTGGCCTACCTCACAGGGTGGTTGTTGTGAGAGAATGAAGGGTTGGAAGGCTTTGAGTCCAACTGGGGGTGGGTGGGATATAAATAAATACATTAGTCAGCAAGGCACACAGCAAGAATTTCCCCTTAATTCCGAGGTCCTTGGAACATTCACGTGGAGAGTGATCTCACTGAAGAAAGTTGCTTCCTGGAGTGGGTAGTTTCAAGCCTGCAATGCAAACTAATCTCCAGTTCAGGCTGCTATGTACAGTTCTGCAAAACAAATATTGATTGAACAATGGGACACTTTAGTCAATAATTATCTTGCCAAGCTTATCCCAGAGATACAGAGAAACATAAACCAATGAAATAGCACTGAGCATGCTCCCCGTTTACAAGTGGTGGGAAGCTGCAGCCGGCTTTTCGAGAGTGTGTTTCCTAGGGGAGGGGACTGCACCAGACCCCCCCCCCCATGATTTTATAACAGTTTGCTAATGTACAAGTTGAGTAGATACTACAAGTGCATGGAAGCAAGTGCACTGGCAGCTACAGAACGAGCACCCTGGGATGTAGAAGTTACTCCCCCCTTCGAAACTCTTCACATCTCTGCCAGCAGCTGGTATTGGACCCAAGAAACAGGATGGAGGACTAGTCTAGATGGACAGCTGGCCTAATCCAGCAGAGCTGTTCTTCAATTCTTATGTCTTCCACTGGTGAAAGGGGAAAGAGAGGTCCTCACTGACCACCAAAAAAGGTGCCACTGTGGATAAGGAGACTTGCATGGATAACAGCCATATGGAATAGAGGTTGTAATAAGGAGGGGAATTGGCCAAGACTGAGTGAAAAAGCTGGCTGGGTCCAACCCCTGGTTTCAGCTCCAAACTGGCACAGGAGAATGGATTCAAGGACATTTTCAGGCATACAAAACAAGGTTTGTGCCCATTGTGTGTGTGGCATTCATTCTTCCATGGGCTTTTTCCTCCATCTTTTAGCCTTGTGCCCCAACGTTGGATGTGGGCAATGGAATATAGGGCTGGCAACCTCTAGGTGGTGGCTGGAGATCTCCTGGGATTTCAACTGATTTCCAGGTGACAAAGGTCTGTTCCCCTGGAGGAAATTACTCAAATCTTCCTGGGAAAATGGCTGCTTTAGAAGGTGGAGAAGAAGAAGAAGAAAATAGATTGGATTTATACCCCGCCCTTCACTCACTTGGAGTCTCAGAGCGGCTTACACACTCCTTTCCCTTCCCCTCCCCACAACAGACACCCTGTGAGGTACGTGGGGCTGAGAGAGCTCTGAGACAACTGTCCTTGAGAGAACAGCTGGTAGAGAGCTATGGCTTGCCCAAGGTCATCCAGCAGGTGCAAGTGGAGGAGTGGGGAACCAAACCTGGTTCTCCCAGATTAGAGTCCATGCACTTAACCACTACACCAAACTGGCTCTCCATGTCCTTATACCCCAGTGAAACACCTCCAAATCCCACCCTCCCCAGACTCCAACACCCCCCCCCAAATCTCCAGGAATTTCCCAACATAGAGCTGGCAACCACATGCATCTGACCAGGGCACCAGTCTTGAAAGAGGACAGGACTCCTGTGCCCTTTATAATTTTGAACAAAATGGCATTTTGATCCTTGCATTTCTCACCCCTGTAGCAGTGCAAAGTGAGAAACAATGCTGGTCAAGATTCTCTCTTCCTTGCTACCAATAATGGTAGAGGAATGGCCCTGGCCTCTGTAGCCTCTCGCCACCTGTTAAATTTGGGTTGCCAGCTTCAGACTGGGAAATACCTGGAGATTTGGGGATTGGAGCCTGAGGAGGGTGGGGTTTGGGGAGGGGAGAGAATTCAATGGGCTATATAGCCATAGAGAACGCCTTTCAAAGTGGCCATTTTCTCCAGGTGAACTGATTTATATTGCCTGAAGATCAGTTGTCATCCCAGCTCTCCAGCCACCACCTGGAGTTTCATAATCCAATGTTAAATATACAGTCCATGCACCTAATTCAATTTACTCTGTTTAACAAGGAAAATCCCATTTCCTAATCCCTGCCCCTGCTTTGGCCTTTTTAATTTATTTATTAAAATATTTGTGCCTTACCATCCAAGGGTAGTTCAAGGCCGCTTAAAAGATGCCTAGTTAAAAGAACTGCTAGTATTATCATTCTCTAGAGTTCAGCTCCTTCTCTGGGATCTCTAGAAGTGAAATGTTTCAGAGAGGAATAGATGGGGTTTTTCTTTAATGCACATGGATATAAATGCACGCATATGGACAACAATGCACCATGCGATACGCAGGCTGTTATTTCCCACACCGTAGCTGCTGAGGTCGGCTTTGAACTGCTGATAAGGACAATGATATTTTCTAGCATATCTTTCACCTAGAGAACAAACCACTCCTTACTTTTAAACAGGGGTCATTTCGAGCAGGAGCTCAGGGGAGCTCAGCTCCGGCACTTGGTGCCAGCGCCCCCCCCCCCAGCGGGGGAATGCCTGCTTGTGTCATGGCTGCAGCAAAATGACCCCGTCCCCTGGAAAGGTCCTTGTTCCTCCAACCAGCCTTCTGAAGGCTTCAGCTACCACTGAAGCTATCCTGCCAGAATAGTGGTTTTTTTTTTTTTTTTCCAATGTATTTTATTGAAAAATTTTGGTAATATAACAGTGATAAACAAAGTTTTATACAATTGCGATTACAAATAACTTAGAGAATACAACTATACAGTTTGAAACAAAATAACTGTATACCTATTGTATATATGTATACTAACAGTGTACTACCTATTTGTCTTAAACAAATCTATCATTATATAACAGTTATTGTTTTAATTGCTAAAAAGAGGTGAAAGGTTAGAAAACTAGATAACTATAAAGGATGTCCCGAAGGCCTTATAACTTGCTACCATATCCACCATGTAGATATAGTAGATGGTACATTTTCCTGCTTGTTAAGGTATTCCATCACTGGATTCCAAGTAGTATAGAAAGTTGAATTTGAGGAGGGCCTGTCAAAGCGCGTAAGATTATCCGAGAGTTTTGCTAGTTTAGATAAATCCCATAATTTCAGGTGCCAATGTGAAAGCATGGGTGTCAATGCCAGTTTCCAATTTTTGGCAATGACAGATTTAGCTGCGAAAAGTAAAAGGGAAACTCTTTCTTTGATTGCTCCAGAGGAACAAAGCTCAACCCAACTGTTCAAAAGTAACTGATCTGGACAGATGTGTAAACTGATTCCACACAATTGGTTTATAATGGTTATAATGCTCTCCCAAAAATGTATAATTTTAGGGCAATACAGCCAGCAATGTAAATAATCACCTTTTTGTTTGCATCCCCTCCAGCAAAGAGGACTGAATGATGAGTTAATTTTAGCCAAGCTCACAGGAGTTGTGTACCAGCGTGCCATGATTTTAAATGATTGTAATTTCATTGTGGTGATTTTTGATTTGAACGGCGTGGATGACCATATTTCATTCCAAAGATCAGTGGATATTGCTTTGTTGCAATCTGTGTTCCATTTTCCCTGATATGACAATGGCTGCTGGATATTAATATTTTGTATGATTTTGTATAGTCTAGAAATCAGACCTTTTATAGACTCTGTTGCGACTTTGATCACCGATTCCAAGGGCGAGAGAGCCTTTTTTAAAACCAGTTCCATTTTCAGAGATGTGCACATATTTCTAATTTGGAAATAATGTAACCAGGAGATTTTGCTTTTAATTTTCTGTTCAAGATCTGTTTTGGGAAGTATCTGTCTGTTTAAGTATAAATCTTGTATAGTGGCCAGCCCAGCTTGCGACCATTTTTGAAAAATTGGGTTTTCTATACCTGGTTTAAACCAGCTTTGATTGGTGTAGGGTTGCAATCTGGAGATTGTAGGAAGCAACGTTATGCGTAATTTGTCCCATAAAAGTAAAGCCGGTGAGATGAAAGGATTGTTTCTAAGTGTACTAGGTCTGAAAGAAGAGTTTTGCCAGATGCTTTCTTTGATGGTGTATGGAGTGGAATAAAGTGCCATAATATCATTTTGATCAGTCACTCCATGGGCACTGATCAATTTAATAACATGTGATAGTTGAATTGCTTTGTAATAGTTAATTAAGTTAGGAAAACCTATACCTCCTGATTTGGAATCTCTGTATAAAGTGGTATTTTTGATTCTATGAAATTTATATGACCAAAAGAAATCAACCAGCCATTTTTGCCATTTGCGTAGATTGTATAATGGAATATGCACTGGGATTGTGCGAAATAGATAGATGAATTTAGGAAGGAGAAACGACTTGATCAAATGTAATCTGTCCATCCAAGATAAATTTAGTTTGTGCCACTCTTGTAACTTCTTCTGTATCTCTAATTCCATTAACTTATGATTATGTTTGTAAATGTCTGATGAGCTTTTTGGTAGATTGATACCAAGGTAGGGAATGAAGTTAGGTGCCCAAGTGTACCCATAAGAATCACGGAGATGCTGAGCTGTCTGCTTATCTATGTTTAAGGACATTATAACTGACTTAGAGACGTTCACCTTTAAGCCAGATATTTTTTCGAAGGCTTGCAGATGAGAATGTAAAGATGGCATGGTATGCAATGGGTCGGCCAGGAACAGAAGCATATCATCAGCAAATAATGAAACTTTAAATTCTTTGGAGTGCATTTTTATACCATGAATGTTTTTGTCCTCTCTAATAAGATTTGCAAGGGGTTCTATACCGATTGCAAATAATAACGGGGACAGCGGGCAACCCTGCCTGGTCCCCCTCTGCAGTAGGAACGGAGAGGATAGTAATTGATTTGTTTTAATATGCGCCTCTGGTTTGTTATAAATTGCTGAGATTGCCGATTTAAAATTGGGGCCAAAATTCATTAAATCAATTAATTTTTTAAGATAATTTATTTCAACCGAATCAAAGGCTTTTTCTATATCTAGGGCCATTATAAGGGAAGGGATTCTGTTTTGGTTACAAAATCCCATAATTGAAAAGGCTTTGTGGGTGTTGCTTGTAATGTCACGATTAGGTATGAAACCAATTTGGTCTTGATCGATGTAATGCGTGATGATTGTGTTGAGTCTCTTAGCAAGGATAGACGTAAATATTTTGAAGTCAGTGTTTAACAGCGAAATAGGCCTATAAGAGGAGGGTTCTTCCTTGTCTTTCCCTGCTTTTGGAAGCACAATGATTTCAGCCCTATTCCAGGAAGGTGGGAGTAGGCCCGATTCCAAAATGTAATTACAGGTGTCCGTTAGCGGAGGTGCTAGAATGTGTGAGAATTTTTTGTAAAATTCTGGAGTAAAGCCGTCTGGGCCTGGGGCTTTGGCAGGTTTAAGTTGTTTAATTGCATCTGTGACTTCTTGTGTGGTAATCTCCTTCTCCAATGTTTTTTTGTGCTCTTCTGATAAAATATGAGGCAGTGGGAGCTGCTTAAAAAAGGAATCTAGCTCCTCCATACTAGAGGCTTTTGAGCTGTATAATTTTCTATAGTACTCTAGGAGAATGTTTGAGATGCTGTTGGAGGTAAAGTGTCTTGTCCCATGACTGTCTTTTAGTGCCAAAATGGTTTTAGCATGTTTCTGTGCTTTGACTCTATTTGCTAAAAATTTTAAAGATTTCGGGGTGAATGACCATCCTCTTTGTTTTGAATATAGTATATTTTTTTGGATTTTGGACATCTCTAGGAGTTCCAGTTTTTTCCTTTCAGCAAGGAGTTTTGTATAGATTTTAGAGCTGCCTGTAATTTTATGTTTGGATTCTAGAGATGCAATATTGGAAAGTAATTCTATTCTGTCTGCGTGTCTTTGTTTCTTTAGGTGTGAAGCCGAGGAAATTAAATGACCCCGGAGAACCGGTTTCATAGCATCCCAGCGTATAGCCGGGGAGACTGAGCCTATTGGATTGTCTGAGAGATAATTTTGGATATTATCTGTGATGGATTCGGTGATTAGATCATTTAGCAATAAAGAACTATTTAAAGTCCACGGTCTTGGGGATTTTTGTTCATCATTGATTTTAATGCTACAGGAGACCCAGCAATGATCCGACCAAAGTTGGGCTCCAATATTAGATGATATCATGCTTCCTGCTAGAGATGTTGATAGCAAGATATAATCTATCCTAGTGTATGTGTTGTGTCTAGCAGAGAAGAACGTGTAATTTCTCTCATTAGGGTTAGCCGTTCTCCAGGCGTCCACCAAGTTGTGAGATTCCAGAATATCAGCCAATTTTGTTTTGGATCTGAATTTGTTGGATTTGGGTTTATTGTAAGACGATCTGTCACAACTATGATCTAATATAAAGTTAAGGTCTCCCCCTATAATTAGCTCCCCTTCTTTGAAATTGTCTAGTAGTGTAAGAGTTTGGTCAATGAATTCTAGTTGTACTGAGTTAGGGGCATATATTGCTGCTAATGTTACCAATTTTCTATTCAGGGTGCCCTTAACAAAAATATATCTCCCTTGCGGGTCAGTTTTAGATTTAATTAATTCAAAGGTTACATTATTTCCCAACAGAATTGCTGTGCCTCTTGATTTGGAGGAACCTTTTGCTAAAAATTGGTGTTGAAATTTTCTAGATTTGAACAGAGGGGTTGAAACATCCTTAATATGAGTTTCTTGCAAAAAAATTATGTCAGAATTTAGTTTGTTAATTTGACTCTGGATTCTCTTACGTTTGATGACGTTGTTCAGCCCTCGCACGTTGTAAGACGTACAGGTGATCAGTGCAGACATATTGGAAACAGTTGAGGTCCTAAGAACCTATTAAGTAAAGCTCAAAGAAATACAATATAGTTAGGCAAGTTTAATATATCCCAAAGACCTACTAAATTACACTCCAGCCACTGAGGTTATATGAAGCTCTGTGTCACAAATAATGTGAGTGTTTGGATTGAGCTTTAAGAGAGAAAGTTAAAATACACACCCCCTGAGTACGCGCTGCAGAATCAGGGGGTAACCTTTAGTTGATTTTTATCTATACGTAGCTTTGAACTCCTTACCCTCCTTAACAGAAGAGCACTATAAAATAAGTAGATTTTTTAGAAACTGTAATCTAAGCAGAAAGAATTATCCTTTTATAAAGAAAAAGGAAAATTTTGGTGTCCACTGCACAACCAGAAGTTTAGTGTTGTATTGACTGCAGGAGTGAATGTACTCAATAAGCTTCAGTGGTCCCTGGGTACTTGCTGCAGAACCAGAGATCCAAATGTTAGCTTATTGAGATTTATAAAGTGGAGAATGATGACTATGTAAACCCCTGGGTACAAACTGCAGAACCAGGGGCTATAGAAGATTACAGGTAGCAAGGTTGTGAGATTTTTATCCTGATGAATTTTAAGAATTCGACTATTAGTCTTAGGCTTCAAAATACTGGGAGCTAGACCACTATAAAAGGCTGTTTCCAAGTATATTTGATCACAAAACAGAAGTTTTACTGTTACTACAGAACTCAAAGTATTTTAGGCTACTGAAATGATACCTTGCTGTGGGGTTCTATCTTACTTTGTGTGACTTGCAAGCAGAAGTTTCTTTATGTAGTTTATCTGTTAGTATACACTGAATAGATCTTAAACCCTAACTCACAATATACTTTAAAGATGTAAACTAAGAGTATATTGTGCGTGCTAAGAAAGAGGTTATAAAAGCCCCCGCTTCTTGGACGACGTAGATGTGACAATTAAATTGGGGGCAAATAAGACGCAAAACCAATCTGAAACTATTATACACTGTTTGAAAAAAGTGTAAGTTATTCGGTTGAAGCTATGTATTTAGCCACTAAGACGCTTCAGGTAAGGAATTTCTCTTCCCCTGTAGCCCAGAGGCTGACAGGAGGCTGGGTTACCAAACTCCTTCGATTCCCTCCCCCCAGCTCACTGAGAAAAACCTGAGACGGAACCAATTTCTACCTAACGTTCCCCCCTCCCCCCCCCCTCATAACTGAAACTTAACAAACCCTTATAATTCAAAGACATCATTATAAGTGAACAAGCATTAGTAGATTTAAGCGGGTTTGTGCATTTTTTGACGACTTATGCTATAAGGGTGAGATATTTAAAATGACGCACTGAACAGACAGTTTCAATTCCCGCTTCAAAATGGCGGGCGCCGTTACTAGAACAATAATACTTAAGGTTAAATCCTGCAACTACTTGTTAACTATAAAAATAACACCACATATACTTATTAGAGATTACGATTGCATAAAAGCTTTTTAGGCTTCATCAGGAACATCTTGACCGTCATTAGATGAATGCGAAGAGGAACGGTGTTTTCTCTTGTTAGAGGCTTTCGACAGTTCCATAGGTTCTATGAGGTCTAGGGATTGCAGGATTTGGAGACCTTCTTCTTTCGTTGCTATTTTATGTTGCTTGCCTCTAAAGTGGAATTGGAGTACAAGAGGAGTTAGCCAGGAATAACGAATGTCTTCCTCTGCCAGTCTTGATGTCACCGGTTCCAATTCTCTTCTCTTGAGGAGCGCTTCTTTAGGTAGGTCTGGAAATATTTCTACCTTGGTTGAGTTGTAGTTTAGATGCCCGGATTTCCTAGCCGCTTGCAAGATCTGGACTTTAAATCTGTAGTCTAAAAACGTAGCGATAACGTCTCTCGAAGGACGAGTTTTAAGAAGGGCTATAGGTCCCGCTCTGTAAGCCTTGACAATGGCCGTTGATATGTCTTCCTCCAGTGGAATTATTTTTTTAAACCAATCTGAGAGAATTTGCGGTAAGTCTCGGTTTTTTCCTATGGATTCATCCAGCCCTCTTATTTTAAGATTATTTTGTCTTTGAGACATGTCAGAGCGTAGTGCTTTTTCAGCGAGAATATCCTCCATCTGCTGTAACTGTTGAATATCATTTTGATTGGAGATGCTGTTGCTTAGGGCTGTCTCTGCAACAGATCTTGTATCTTTTACAAAGGTTTGTAAGCCTTCTAGTTGCTCGCATAATGGCTTAAAATGGGCAGCAAAATTATCCAGTATGGATTTTTCAAGGTTTGTTATCACTGTATTAAGTTCTGAGGAGGTAACCACCCTCGTCTCTAACTCAGTCTCGTCACTCCCGGCCGCCATTTTATGAGAAATCCCAAGTTGCGGGCCCGAGGTGTTTTTCGACGTAACGGGGGTTAAAATGGTTTGAAGTTTCTTACTTTTGTGTTTTGTCGATTGTCCTTTCTTTTCTGTATCGTTCTCCATCAATTTTGAGCTTAGTGAGTCGTCAGAGTAGGCTATTTTGAGGGGTAGAGCAGGAGAGGCGAGCGGAGCTAACAAGTTAGGCTGCCATCAGCGATTTCCCGCCACCGGAAGTCCCGAATAGTGGTATTTTTGAGGCTTGGGTTAGTAACTGTCCTCTCTCTGCCAGCTCTCTCTCTCTCTCTCTCTTCCTCTTTCTTTCTTGCCTTCTGACATTCTTCCAGTGATGTCAGGTAGTTTAGCATATGCAAATAAGTTATGCTAATAAGTTATGCTAATGAGCTCCTGCACCTCTTTTTCTACGAAATGACCTCTGCTTTTAAACCAGTGCTGACCAGGGAGATCGCTGAGTAGTCGGGTTAGAACAGATATAGGAAGTACTTCTTCACCCAAAGAGTGATTAACATGTGGAATTCACTGCCACAGGAGGTGGTGGCAGCTACAAGCATGGACGGCTTCAAGAGGGGATTGGATAAACATATGGAGCAGCGGTCCATCAGTGGCTATTAGCCACAAAGTATAGATAGGAACTCTCAGTCTGGGACAAATTCTTGGTGCTTGACGGGGGGACAACAGTGGGAGGGCTTCTAGTGTCCTGGCCCCACTGCTGGACCTTCTGAGGGCACTTGGTGTTTTTGGCCACTGTGTGACAGAATGTTGGACTGGATGGGCCACTGGCCTGATCCAACATTGGCTTCTCTTACGTTCTTATGAGCCAGCAGAGTAAGTGAATAAACATATGGCAAATGAAGATGGACAGTTTCTGCAATGGTGCATGTGGAGAAATGCCCTCCACCCTAGAATTCATCCCAATAACACAGCCATAAGGACTTCATTCTGTCTGTGAGATAGAACCCTGCTGCAAACTCATAGCTGGAAAAAAGGGGGGAAGGGGATGAGTCCTCAAGCCCCCAAGCACAGTAGTGCTTACAGAAACAAATCACTGTGGCCAAAGTAAGAACAAAATATGTACCTTGTTAGAATGTCACACCTAAAGGGACAGAAACTTGGAAAGCCAAAGGCTAGTAGATAGTAATGTCTTCCTTTAAAAGCATGGAAACCAAAACAACACAGCAGAGTGAGTGGGCTTTCAAAGGCAAGACCATAAATTCTCAGGACATAAGGAAGATATTCTTCCTTTTCTTTCTACTCTTGGTCAGGGAGACCTGGGGACTCCATTTTACCTACGGAGTAAGGGGCAATAGCAAGAAGTCCCGAGGTTAAGGTAATGAAGGAATTTTCAATAGAGTTCTTAGGCTACCCTAGTAACAACATTGCTAGAGTAAGTGTAGAGTTTAGTGTAAGATGACTACACATTTTCACCTTTTCTTTGTATCCTTGCTCAGCTTGATGCTTGAACAGATCATGTGTACTATTTTTATTAAACTTTCTTAGAAATTGAATGCTCAAAGCCTGCTCTCTGTAAACATACTACAGCTATTCAATCTTGTTATCCAAAGGGCAGTAAAGGGGAAAGACCACATGCAAGCTCACCATTTCGAGAGCACAATAACTCAAAATTGTGAATGTGTGACCAATCATCCCCATGCTCACTAGTACAAACAAAGTGGAAGATACAGCAACTAGGCAGAGCCTTTAAAAACAGTGTCGTTACAGAGTGCTAGATGTACAAATTCATCCAGCAGGGGATACTCAGATTTGCTGGTGGCAGGGGCTATTACTCAGAGAGAAGTTTGGTGCCCCCAAGAGTAAGGGGAAAGGGTGGCACTGCCAAGCCGAAAGCTGGGATGGCCACAGGATTGTCCAGCCTCCCGGAAGCAAGAGAGAACAGGGCTTGCATGGCCATTCTTTCATAGTGTGCATTGTGGGGGAAGGCAGTACTGCTTAATATGAGAATAGAGGTAATCTTGGCATCTGTAAAATGTTGGAGGGTGTGCTGAATAGAACCCTGAAGACACACAAAGAGGCGTTCTTGGCTGCCGCTCCACATCTTCCTCTCCCTGGAGGCTCTCCACGGCTCTAGCCTGTCCATATTTTTGAAGCACTGCGATTCTATTTTTTGTCTAGGCAAAGTCTGTGACCCATCAAACTGAAGGGTCAGGGAAAAAAATAAGTCTATTGGATCCTAGCATGTCCCCATGGATGGTCAGAGATCTTTACTCAGCTTAATACTTCCCATGTGAAACATGTCTGGTTCAGATCTGAAAAAGAATTGCACTTCTGAAATATATGTAAGCTAGTGACTTTGGTGAAGCAAACATTATTCAGTTCAGCTTGTTCTGTTTTCAAAAGGTATTTCATTTATTAATGACATATATATTTACCAGCATTTTACAGATGAAAACAGCACTGTGTTTATAGCATCCCTGTTCTCATTATTAGGCTCATTGCCCCAAACTCCCCATTAATGTAGGCTTTACTCTGCTGCTGCATATTTAATGTGTTTCTTTCTTCAATAGCCTGTCCTGCTTTGTTTGCAAAGCCAAGGAGGTGTTTAGAAAAAACTAACTGTCCTACACATATCTATCGAACATTCAAAACATTTCTTACCTGCTGTAGGGAGTGAAACGCCCTTTAGCACTCGTGTGCTTTAGTGTTCATGCACCAGCGTGGATGAGCGCTAGAATTAAGATGCACCTGCCCTGCCTTCTGAAATATAACTTCCAGAAATGGTAGGAAAAAAACAGACTGTGCCATCTTTAAAAACCTGCATAACCAATCAAATCTCCAGTGGCTGATCAGAAACCTTGCTGGGAAAAGGCCCTACCTGGCCCTGCCCACTTTCTAAAAACATTCAGCCGGCAGCAGGAATGGTGTTGGCGGGCACCATGTTGGTGACCCCTGCTGTAGAGTACTATATTTCGCTTGTGCCATCTGTTGCTTTAAGTAAGTTCCTAGTACGTAATTTTCGCTTTGTTTAATGTGTCATGCTAATACTTAAGCTATGTTAGTTTCACCAGTATTTTTGATCTCTGGTTGGTTCCAGCTTTTTTTTTTTATCAAGTCAAACCTTGTCTACTCACACAAGATCCACCTGCTTTGCATTTTGTAACGACATATTGTAGGATGATGAAAGACCAGATGAGTTTATGGCTAATGTGTTTTTTTTTTAAAATCCATTTTCCTTCCCCTTTTCGGGTTTTATGGAAGTGGTTCTCTTTAATTGCAGGCCGTGAATGACGTAATATCTGTTGCGCCTTTATAATGTAACACGTTTCTTTCTTTGGGTTGTATCTTGATCTGATATTCTATCTGGCTAAACTAGTTCTTCTGTTAACACAAAAAAAGGCATGGTTTGTGAGAGAATATATTTACATTTTCCAGGCAAAGTATTTCAAAAACAAAACACACCAAACGGTTTTGGGCCGCCTCAGAGTCCTGGAAGGTGGGGCCAGGCCAGCCAACCCCCTGCCCTGTAATTCCAGCCCCACCTGGGCTGGTTGGACTGGTTTGAAAGTCCAAGGGAAAGCAGAGAGAAGGTATTGCAGCTGCCAGAAGGAGCCGTCCTTCAGTAACTGGATTTACCTCCTAGCGATCGGAGCAAACTCAGTTTTGTTTCCTCAGGTGGAAAAGTGAGTCGCAAGCAGGGAGGTGGGTTAGGAGGAGCGGGTAACAGGGAGAAGGGTGTGGGCCGGCTAGGTAAGATCCATCTTCTTTGTTTTCAATTCCTCCCTTCCGTACTCCCCCCCCCCCCCCCCCGCGCCTTAATCGTTCTTCTCTTCTGTTAATTAACTTCTGGCTTGCCTCCTGTTCTAAACCGGCTTTGAACAGTTTCCAATTTCCTGATGGTGGTTCGTCGCTTCTTCTCTTTTTTACACCGGCTGGCCTGGTTTCTGCGTACGGGACTGGGGGGGGGGGAGGGATAGTTGTAAAACGACCAAGGTATTCCTAATGAGGTGGATTAGTTTTCCCTTTACCTCTTGCGGTTTAAGTATTTTCTGTGTAATCATCCTTGAAATATTATCTTGTTTACTATGTGCTGTGCCCCCCCCCCCCAAATCTGCTTGAAAGTTAAGCCAAGGTGTAGCAGTGGAATTTGTGTATGTGTGTGTGCCAGGCCTCAGCCATCAGAAAAGGGCTCCTTTGAGCATGACAGAGTGCCCTCACCCTCAGATAGGTTGGGGACTACAGAGGTGGGCATTTTCAGGCAGGTATTAACCCCTAGCACCTCTGACTTTAGGGATTCACAAATGTAGGAGGTCTCAAAGTGAGAATAATGAAGCAATAGCCTTGACGTTCCCCTCCGTGGTCTTTCTCGAGTGGCAAAACCAAATGTTGGTGAAACAATTTTGGAACGGGAAGGTCCTTTTTTTCTAGTAAGTCCTGACTCTAATCTTTCCACCTCCTTAGATTGAAACTATTTTCCCTCCTATATTCTACATGTTGCTGCTATAGGGAGCAGTCCTAAAGTAAGTCTGCTTGAAAATAGGAACCATTTAATTCAGTGGGGCTTACTTCCAGGGAAGTGTATTTAGAATTGCAATAGCATAGTAGGGATGTAAAAGAGATATGGACTGGGCCGTGCCTCATTTGAATCTCTGTTCTGGAATGAACGAAATGGTCTTAAGCACACTGGATCTCAGCCTGCTGTGAAGGTTTATAATAGTATTGGCCTACCTTACAAGACGGTTGTACGGACTGTTGTTCAGTTCAGATTGTGGAGCAAATAAAATTTTAGATTTTTGACACTAGTGAACATTACAGTAAGGGGACGGTAAGGGTAAATGAATATGAGTAAATGCAAATACAGCTACTTCATAAGTGACGATTTGGGTTAAATGTAAAAAAAAAAATTGCCTTGGAAGCAACAGTAGCTTTACACAATATCCTTGATCCTCCACCTTTCCGGTTAAGGGTAGAATGCTGACTCCAACGGTAACAGGAGAAAGAAATTTTACTGACAAAAATAGAAGCACATCTTACATGGCATATAAATGTAGGCACATTTAGCCTATTGTGAACAGATTAACTTTTTAAAAAAGTTAACTTGTTACGGCTCCAAGCCTGTATCAGAGAGAAGAGGGGTCCAATATCAGATGAGACAGAAGGCAAGGAAGGACCAAAGAGGCTCAGCATCTGACCAGTGAGAAAGTGGGGCCAACTGCCAAGTGCACCTGAGTGAGAGAATTCTCTTAACTCTTTCCCTCCCAGATCTTCTTGCATGCAGAATTACAATATCCAACAGCTACAAATGTCCTTAATGACCAAGCAAAGTTCCAGGTTTTTGTTACTATCCTTAGTAAATTGCTGTTCTTGTCTTGTCTGCCTTTGGAGGATGTATTGTTAAAACCCTGTGAGCGCAAATTGCTTTCATTGCTTCAGGGTTCAGTTCCCTCCTCAGCATCTCTGCAAGTGAAATCTCTGTCTGAGTGGATAAGTCTTGTCTCGAGTGCTGATCTGCACAGGTCAATGCCTGCGTATGAAGGCACTGGGTGATGACTGCACAGCCCGTAGTTTAATCGCCTGCAGTTGCTGAGTTCTCTTTTAAAGTATGATAGCGTGTTATCAGGCAATTGTGCTTTTCTAATCTATCTTGAATAAACGCCATCTTGGATTTTAAATCAACAGAAGATCAGCTATAGCAGAGTAGTTCCTTGAACAATGCATCGGAACTAAGAGGGATGTGTGCAGTGCCTTTTGATTTAAGAACGGGGTGTTACAGATATCTTATTTCCATCTATGACACGTTGCTGGGAATGGAATTTCAGGTCCGGGAATGAGGGCTAAGGAATAAAGGCAGGCAGAATAAAGGCAGGCAGAAGCCTTTCCGCCTGCAGTGCGTGGTGTTCCCATCTCTTCCCTCCCACAGCAGCCCCAAAAGTACCCCAAATCTCTCAGCAAAAAGATGAGAACATTTTGGACGGCTGTAGGAGGGAGGAAGAAAACTGCAGGTAGAAGTCCTTTTGTCTGTGGAAATGTTTATCTGGACCCAACCCAATAACTTTACAAAAGAAATGAGTTTTGAGGAGGGATTTGAAAGGCAGAGAGATGGGAGTGGTGTGCCACATTTGGGGAGAAGTTCCTGGAGTAAGGGGCAGCTGCAAGGGAGAACATGTAGAGTTGCTTACAGGAGCGGAAAACTCTTTGAGCAGCTTGGCTAACCCCCCCCCCAATATCTTCCAGCCTTGGCAATAGGCCAAGAAGGAAACATTCTGGTTAAGGTTGGTTCTGGTTTCTAGCCAGGCTGCAGCTCTACAGTAGCCAGAGCCCACTCCTATCTCCAGTCAAAATCAGGAGCACAAATGTCCACACAGACCGGACTGTGTAGCTTCCACTCCAAGCCTGATGTTTGCCATCTCTCTCTTAAAGATTAACCATGGACTAAGAACTCCTTTTATTTATTCTTTCATGGGCCCCGTGGGGAAAAAAAATTGGCTTTGTAATTTTCTCGCTAGCATCAAGGTTGGCTTGTCTCAGAGGCCTAGTTTACAGAATGCCGATTATGTCATCTTACACATGTGTGTCTTTAAAATTTGTGTGTGCTTTTCCATTCCTTTTGTAGAAGGACTGTGCCAGAGAGAATGAGATGGCTCACCGCCTAAACTTTCCACAGATGACCACCTCTACTTCCCAAATCTACACAGAGGTATTTTGCTCTCCTGAAGCACATTGTTTGTGAGTTAAGAAGAGATAGCAGTCATGGACACCTAGCTTGATAAACTTTTGCCACACAAGGGGTAGCCAGAGGCTGGAACAGCCCTGAAAAGCGTTGGAGACTCAAAATGGCAGCTTCTGCCAGTTCTGTTACCCCTTCTGAGGAGGTGGTGTTGGTGGTTTTGGGGAAGGACTTGCCCAGGGACAAGGTGAACCAAAGTTACCCTCAAGAGCAGAGTTCTGAGGATCCTGAGGCTACCCTACGATGGAATGATGTGTGTCACAGTTCCGCTTGTGAGCCTGCAGCGCTTGAAGTATCCAAGAGCAACATGAGGCCTAGTCCTGAGGGGAGCAGAGAAGATGCCAAAGGGGGGCCTCTTGTGGGTGATGAAGCCTTCTACAAAGCTCCCACCACCATGGAGGAGGATGGGGATAGCAATGGGATGCCTGAAGCGGCAGCTCACGTCTTTGTCCCCATTGACCCCTATTGCATTGAACACCCACCAATGGGGGATGAAAAGAAGAGGAAACAACGGGAATACGAAGAGGAAATTGTGCTTTGTGAAAAGGAGAAGGGCGACTCCGAAAAGCAGAATTTCATTGCTCGTGGGTATTCGGCACACTTTGATGACTTGCCGAGCTGTGACGGAGAGCGGTCCAAGCCGTTCTCTGAGAGGCTGCAATGCCTACTGTGCCGCAACTGTAACTCAACCAGCCTGAAGGCTGTGGCCTCCATGATTGGAGCCACAATAATATTCCCTTGCCTGATTTATGGCGCGTATGTCTTCCTGCCCTTTGACGCACCTCTGATGCCTACCATGAGCGCCCGTTTGGTTTACACACTTCGTTGTGGCGTGTTTGCCACTTTCCCAATCATTATAGGTAAGCAAAGCTTTGTAGTCTTGTGTTTCTTCAGCAAGAAAAGGGTGGTTATAAGGAAGGAAGGATTTCCTGGCAGGGTCAGTAGCTCAGCATCCTGTCTGCTAAAAGTAGCCCCACTGGTGGACCTCCTGGTGGCACCTGGTATTGTTTGCCACTGTGTGACAGAGTGGCTGCATGACATTGGCCTGATCCAACATTGGCTTCTCTTATGTTCTTAGTTCCCCCAGGCAGGGGCTCATAAACAAACTCTGGTGGGAGAAGCCCAGGCTGCCTCTACTCGTGCATTTTACAACCAGCTTTATTCTGCAGTCCTCATTAACCTCATTGTACAAATATATTTTCAATGAAAATGTCTTAATCTTTTGCTAGTTCTATGGAGGCAGAAAGCACTGAGGCTCCACCACTGCTCAGCCCCTCTATTATGTTTGATATTTTACTTTTTTCATTTTTTGTATTCATAAGGACTAGAACCTTGCTTTTCTTGGGTGTGGGGAGAAGAAAGATGTGATTCTTCATGCTGAATTCTTTGCCCAGTGCCCAGCACAAATGCAAAATCTGGAAGAAGCTCATGCCTGCTTCCTACAGATACTTTTAAGGGTATTTTTGTTTTCCTGTTAGGAATCTTGTGTCATTTAGAAACGTACATTGTCTAAGTAGTCTGGCAGCTTCACAAGCACACTTGTTCCACTGTGGTGAGCTTTGGGAAAACCTGTTCTGTCAGTTTGCAGCAAAAACCACGTTGCACAGCAGTGACTGGCCAGAGTTTGCATCATCACAGGTCCATCTCTCCTAGGGTCGCCAAGTCTGGGTTGGAAAATACCGGGAGATTTCGGGGATGGAGCCAGGAGAGGGCGGGGTTTGGGGAGGGGAGGGGCCTCAGCAGGGTACAATGCCATAGAGTCCAGTCTTCAAAGCAGCCATTTTCTTCAGGGGAGCTGATCTCTGTCAGCTGGAGATCAGTTGTAAAAGCAGGAGATCCCCAGGCCCCACCTGGGGGCTGGCAGCCCTAATCTCTCCCCACCTACATCCCCATAACCAGTTTACAGCTTTGTTAAAATAATTTCCTTGTGGTGGGGGGGGGGAACAACCCTCAAGAAATATCAAACTGCATTTAAAGGAAGTTTGACAGTCTACCTTGAAGACTGTGGAAAGGAACAAGACCAGATGACTGAAATCAGTGTTTGGAGTACTTTAAGTACATTGGATAAATTGGGAAAGCTAGGGAAACAGGGCACACACGCCCAGAAGAGGGGGGAAACCTCACTGAGGAATTTTGTTTTACAGGTGTGCTCCTCCCTAAATCTTCTAAATCACGGTAATTAACAGTATGTACAGTTAACCAAAATACCATGAAAAAACTGTGAAAAAATTCTCAGAAAATGTTGTAAGCCATGAATTTAATACATTTAACAATAAAGTACAAAAAACCACATGTCAAAGTGTCTAATTTACTGTCCTAAGCTATCTATATCATCCATCTCAAACTCATAACGAAGTGAATAAATATGTATCAAAGATGCTTGACAGTTTGAAATTGCATTGAGTCCATCTTGACATAATATAACAAAGTGTCCTTAGAAGTTCTCTGTAGTGAAAATTAATGTTTGCGGCATGCTCAAAACCTGACTTGAATTATATCAGTTTGTTTTGTAAATAAGGAGGCAGCTATATTCCATTGTTAATACCCTGGAAATAGTGTTGATTGGCCAATCAAGTAAGAGGATCATCAGCTCTTGATAAAGAGGTTTCTTGAAACGGTCTAAATCAAATGTCTGTTCCAATGTTTTTGGATCTGTTCCAGCTGATGTTACATTGTCCTTAATTTGTTAACAGTCCTTGTTAAGTGAACAGCAAAACTACGTGGAGATAACCTGAAGAGGTTGTCACAAACTTCAATTTTCACTAAACTTCTAAGGACACTTTATTATATTATATTGAGATGGACTCAATGCAACTTTGAATGGGCAAGCATCTTTGATACATTTTCATTCACTTTGATATGGGTTTGAAATGGATGAGGTAGCTAGCTTAGGACAGTAAATCAGACAGTTTGATGTGTTTTTTTGTACTTTATTTATTGTTAAATTTGTGGCTTCTAACACGTTCTTAAATCTTCGGCATGTGGTGGTATGGAGTAGGCACCTTGCCTCTGAATGTCGAAGGGTGTGGCAGTGTGTAGAACAGAAGTAGGGCAGAACCATCAAATTCCCACTCTGCTGTGAAGCTCACTGAGTGATCTTGGTCTTGTTTGTTTAAAATATTTCCGCCCTGCTTTTCTCCTGTACGTACAACTCTGTTACTAACTTCCAGCCTAACATACTTTGTAAGGTGTCATAAGCATAAGAAGAGAGAGAAGTGTGTTTGCTACTCGTTGAGTTCTTTGGAGAAAGGGTGGGATCAATGTGTCATAATGAAATATGCTTCTGGCGTTGACCAAATAGTCACTGCCTCCGTTCCCCCCCAAGGAGATCAGAGAATGTTGGTTTCACAACGCCCCTGGTTAAGTAGGAGGGTGAGAGATCTAACTTTTACTGTAAAGTTGTTTAACTGGCTGCTTTTGATGAACCAATTAGGTGGTATGTGTAACCATCCTGATTACATCTACGTGTATTGCGTAACCTCAGTGACTGCAACTGGGAGAGGCGTCAGGACTGACTCCTAACTTCCTCTCCGCTTCATTATTTTATTATACTTTATAGCTTGCGCTTCAGTTGAAGTGTGGCTACCAAAGTGATGGAAAATACACTGTGAGACGTTAAGGATATGGAGGTGAGTCACAGCCATAAGACAGTGGAAACATTTGTGTTGACCAGGGGAGGTGTGCTGCACCTCTCAGAATTATATGACATGGTCAGAGGCACTAAGAACACATTCTGAATCTAAGCCCTGATTAAAAAAAAAAAGCTGTGGTAATGGTTGTGGCTAGGGTTGGAGTTCTAACTTCTCTG
The DNA here is from genome assembly GCA_029233225.1 of Lepidodactylus listeri. NCBI lineage: Eukaryota > Metazoa > Chordata > Lepidosauria > Squamata > Gekkonidae > Lepidodactylus > Lepidodactylus listeri. The sequence goes on from JARCFY010000003.1 coordinate 142,203,312, forward strand.
TGCCAGAAAGCTCACACAGAAGTGGGTGACATTTTGTGGATCCATTGCACAGGCGCAGAATTGAAAACTCAAATTAAGAATTGCATGCTCTAGCAGACGGCTAGAGATATGAGTCTGAAAAGACCCAGGCAGCCCTGGGTAGAACCTCTGAGCAGGCACTAATGTAAGAGGCAAGAAAGGGGCTGGGTTTGGGATTAAAGCTGTACTAGAAAAACAACGTCTACTGGAGGTCCCTGGTCCCAGGGATGTTCGTCTTGCCTCAGCCAGGACTTTTTCGGCCCTGGCCCCTACCTGGTGGGCTGAGCTCCCATATGAGATCAGGGCCCTGCGGAACCTTCTACAGTTCCGCAGGGCCTGTAAGACGGAGCTCTTCTGCCAGGCTTTTAGTTGAGGCGGTGGGCATCCTCCTTTTTATCCCTCTATGGGGCTCCCCTTCAGTGGATCAGACCTGAGTAACAACTGGAACCCAATCGTGATAGGAGACATCTGCCGAGGCTCTGATGGGATATAGAAATTGCGCTATATCTATCTGATGTATTTTAAACTGTTTATAACTATTGTATATTATGTTGGTGGAACCCGCCCTGGGCCTGCTGTGCAGGGAGAGTGGGATATAAATCTAATGAAATTAATAATTGTTCCATGATAGTAATCACACCATGCCTCACTTGAAGGCTCAGGGTAAGATCAAACGATGGGCTAATTCTGCTTTTCCCTCCTGATGCTGACACCCCCAGTGAGATGGGTTAGGCAGAAGGCAAATAAACCAGGCTGAGATCACTCAGTGAGCATCGTGGCTCAAATGGGACTTTGGATTCAGGTCTGCCAGTTTAACATTCTGACCTGTGTCCTGCATCACTGACCCCCTTCTCAATAGTTCAGACTATATCAGTAACATATTCCACAATGGCTGCTGCATGTGGAGCAGCAAAGCAGTGTGCTGTATGGCACTTCCAGTCCTCATGTGCACAACTAGCAGCCATTGGGCAGTGTGTCACTCACATGGATGTGTGCTATAGTCAGGATGTTTCCATTCCCCACGGTGAGACCGAACTCTCTGCGTCCCTGGGGAAGGAGCTGAACCCTGAAGGATGACATGTGTAGCGACTCACATTTTAAAAAATGAAAATGGTATCCCCAAAGGTAAGGATAGGGAGGGAACAGGACACTGGGACTGTACGTGGTAGCTTGGGACAGTTGGAACATTGCTGAAGAGCAGAGTAATGCATACTTGTATTATTTATGTAGGTCCCAGAATCCAGCTTTGCTTAGAGCTCAACTAGACAGGTTTTTTTTAAAAAAGCTGGGTGTGAGTTCCCTAACCTGACTTTCAGACCATCAGGCACACATCATGTTGCTGGGTCATGGCAGAGGGGGAAGTGGCTTTAGCCTTCTCCTGTGCTGTTTTCCAATCTGAAAAAGTACATGACTGCATGACAGCCGCCCCCCCCCCCCCCCCAAAAAACCCAGGTCAAATACCACTCCCACTCTTTCAGGTTGGGAAAATGGTTGGGCACTTGCACAGGATTCGGACCTTCCCTTAGCACAGTAAATATCTTTATCCCTAGTATCTACTACAAAAAAACCCCATGTCTTGATGTTCAGATTTGCCATCTTTTTTGCCTTTCCTTTCCACTCCAGGCATGGTTGTGTATGGGGTGTCCCGCCTCTGCTTCTCCTCCCTACAGCCCTTTGGGGAGCTGCGGCGGGAAGTGGAGATCCACCGCCACTATGTGTCCCAGTCGGTCCATCTTTTCATCCTGTACTTCTTCAACATTGCTGTTCTTTCCACTTACCTGCCTCAGGAAAGCCTCAAGCTCATTCCTCTGCTGACAGCCCTCTTTGCAATTTCACGGTAAGAGAAGCTCTCCCCGCCAGCATACTCCCACAACTATGGCTATCTTAGTAAATTCTCCCTGGTAGGGCTGATGGGTAGCTGGGGAAATGTATCTGATGCAAGGAGTTTAACCCAGACCATTACAGCGGAGGAAGTATGGGAGAGGCATCTGTCTGACGTACTATGAGGAGCAGCTGCTGTTTCATCATTTAACTTATATGCTGTTTTTCTCCCCCATGAAGTCCCCAAATGACTTCAAACATTGTTCTCCTCTCGTTTTTTCATCACAAACATGAACCTGTGAGACAGGCATATAATGTCACCCAGAGAGCTTTCACACCAGAGTTGGAATGCAGACCTGGTTCTCCTAGACCAGGGGTGGCCAAACTGCAGCTCGGGAGCCACATGCAGCTCTTTCATACAGTCTAATGTTAATAAAAAGCAAACTTGCATATTTTTCAATACAAATGTGTATGCAATATTTGTTCATGTCTTGCGGCTCTCAAACACCTGACATTTATTCTGTGTGGCTGTTACATTAAGCGAGTTTGGCCACCCGTCCTAGACCCTAGTCCAGAACTCTAACCACTGAGGAGAGATATTGTGAAGAAGGTATTGAAAATAAAGAAAGACTGAGTACATATACAAACAAAAGATACTCTGGAAGCAGGGCCTGTGATAACATTTCCACAAACTGGGGGAGAACTCCTATTTAGTTCTTTTCAATTCACAAATAAATCCCGTCTTCACAAACTGGGTCTGTTTCTCTCTATAGAAATGACCAGACTGGCTAAGCTGCTGGAGCAGGCCACAAAGCTACATAACATTTCTGTTGAATAGAAGGATCCATAGACACTCCTTCCAGAAACACCCAAATAACTTCCAAGGTGTAACTGCTGTTCCTTTAAATATTTCCCATCTTTTGGGAGACTTCCTTGGAATACCACGTCGGGAGGACAGGGGCAGGCTTTGTTCAGCCACCTCTCTGAATATCCACCAGGCCCACAGTAGGGGTCAGTCACCAGAGGTCACCATGACTTCCAGGTGCATGTACACTCACACGCACCCACACACAAACACGCACATATGGGGAAAAATTTTTTGAGGTCTTAAAGTCAGAATTATAATTTTATTTACCTCCATGATTGTGTTTTTGGTGTACAGCAAAATTCTTGTTCCCCCGTTAATGGTCTCTACTGCTTCTTTGCTGCCTCAAAGTTACTTGTTTGGTTAACCCCACCTTCTGCTGAGGTATCACTAAAATGAATTAGTCCCTTTTGGAGGCAAGGTCAGTGATGGAGTGCTGTCATTTTCTGACCATCTCCATGTCTTCAGAGTTGCTAATTCCAGCTTGGAAAACTCCTGGGGATTTGTGGGGGGGGAGCCCGGGGACAGCAGAGTATGATACCATAGAGCTGACCCTCTAAAGCAGCCATTTTCTCCAGGGATCAGTGGTAATTCCAGGAGATCTCGAGGCCCCACCTGCAGATTGGCAACCCTACTTTACTCTGTTTTTCCCCCCTCAGGCTTCTCTACTGGCTGGCCTACGCCATGGGTCGTTCTTTCCGGGGCTTTGGCTTTGGCTTGACGTTCCTGCCCCTTGTCGCCATGCTCCTGTTCAACCTCTACAGCATGTTCCTCTTAGATCCAGAGAATATGATCGCCCTGGGAGATGACAGTGCAGAGACGCCATTGGAGAAGGAGAAGCAGTTGGCAGGCTCCAAGCCTAGATACTGGGGGTGAAGAGAAATCAGGAGGGAAGAGGCAGATGGGGAAAGTGAGTGTGAGAGGAGGGAGACACATGAACAGTCCTTGAGGGCTGTGCTGCCTTCAGCTCCAGGCGAAAGGCCTTGAACTTAGTGGTGGAGCATACGGAAATATTACATGAAGATGCTCATGTTCTACTGCACAAATGATTAATGGGTTAAGACGGGTGAGGTACTTACTCGTGAGCCTTGATTTGGTAAAAGGTGTAGGCTAAGATATACCAGTAATGAGAAAAATCTCAAACATAAGAGTCTACCTCAAGAGGTAGAAGAGATTGGATTTATACCCTGCCTTTCACTACCCAAAGGAGTCTCAGAGCGGCTTACAGTCTCCTTTCCCTTCCCGTCCCCTGTACAACAGACACCCTGTGAGGTAGGTGGGGCTGAGAGAACTCTTCCGAGAACTGCTCTTGAGAGAACACCTCTGAAAGAACTTGTGACTGACCCAAGGTCACACCAGCAGCTGCATGTGGAGGAGTGGGGACTCAAACCCAGTTCTCCCAGATTAGAGTCCGTGCTCCTAACCACTACATCAAACTGGCTCTCAAGCTGGTGAAGTTGTACCTCAAAATAGGTAAGCTCCTCTCCTGTTAGTTCCAAAGCTGAAAAGTGGAACCTTTTGCCCAGAAACCCCTGCTTTTTTAAACTGACTAACAGTCATTAGGTGGGAGGCCCTGACCTGGAGAGCCGAGGCTTGCCTAATCTCAGAAGTAAAGCAGGGTCAGCCCTGGTTAGTAGGAGACCGCCAAAGAAGGCCAGGGTTGCTATGCAGAGGCAGGCAAATGGCAAACCACCTCTGAAATCTGCCTTGAAAACCCTATGGGATTGCCGTAAGTTGGCTGTGACTTGATGGCGAAAAACTATGAAAACATTTGGGGAGCCACATACAAATCTGTCCTTAAAAAGGGGGGAAGCAAGCAGTAGGGTTACCATCTTCAAGGTGGGGCCTGGTCTTCTCCCAAAGTTCCAGGTGAACTGTAGTCTAGAGCAGTCAGTTCCCCTGGGAGGAAACAGGCGCTTTGGAGGGCAGACTCTATAGTATTACATCCCTGCTGAACACTCTGCCCTCCCCATGCAGCTCCTCCAAATTTATAGGAATTTCCCAAGTCGCCGTTGGCAACCCTAGCAAGCAATGCCTCTACGAAGCATCCCTGGCTGGGCTGGAATGCTGAAATGTGGTACTCCCTGAACCCAAAGCTCAGTAAAGTGTGAAAGCTTAAATGGGAACAGCAGTCTAGCCAGGACCGAGCTGCGACAGATTCAGGGTGAAATAGTGATTGGACCGTGTCTTCAAGATTTTGAAAGAGGGTATTTTTCCAATAGAAGTTAGAGCGGATCATTGTATGTGCCCAACGGAAGCTTAACTTACTAGGTTATAAAGAAGGTAGTCCCTTCTGCTAAGTTAGACCAGTTGTCGATTTAGCGCAGTGGTTTTTCTTCCCAACGGGACACAGCTCCCTCGAGGCCGTTTCCTGTGCTACTGCTCCAGATACATAAAAGCAGGCAGACCTTGTCTTCTCATGTTAAGGTTGCTCCTTATCTCACTTGCTGACTCTGAAGGATTGCTTTGACTTGATGTAGTGGCTTGCTTGAGATGCAGGTAATCTCTGCAGAATGAGCTCAGAGAGAGAAGGATAGCCCGCTGTACCACCCTGCTCCAAAAATAGCAACCCATCTTCCTACCTAAAACATTGGGGATAAACACAGTCCTCTGTCCACAAAGACATACCAGCATTAGAGTGGTTGCATTCTCAGCTGAGTATCCTACTTTGTCCTACAGCTCCTCTTGAGTCTACATTTCCTGAGGGGACTGGGGAGAGTTTTTCCACAGAGCGATGGCTTCTTTTCCTCTGTTTCAGTCTGAAATGGAAGCACTGCACATTGAAGCAGCCAGGTAGCCTTCCATGCTGGCTGGCTACAGCTCTAGCCCCCCCCCCTCCCCAAGCCCAAGGGCATCAGAGGAAGGGCAGCCCCCTAGACAGGCTCCTTTCTGTCCCTTCTCCAAGAACATTTGTGCTGAGTTTCTGTCATGTGATGTTTGTATATATATTTAAATTGTGTGCACTGCTTTGAGATTCAATTCTGGCTGAAAGGAATAAAAATATAATCTATGTAGTTCCTGATTCTTAATTCAAGTTGATGGGGAAGGGGGGGAACACGGTAGCAGGCTAACACCACTCTCCTTGCTAGTGCAAGTTAAGATGCAAATGAAGGGTGGGATAAAGATATAAATAGGTATGTCTACCTGTATATCTGGGATAGAGGGTTTTTAACATGAAGGCTGCTTTGAACTGGATGGTTAAATCCCACCCCTTAGCTCCAACATTTGGATTTAGGCAGGGAAAAGGGGAAGAGTTTTGCTCTTCTCACCCACAGGCTCTATTTCCAATAAAAAAATAAGTATATCCTGCATCCTGCAAGAATATCCCCCCCAAAGATGTCCAGTTGGGCATAGTTTCCAGGGAACATACTACAGGTTGAAGTCAGCATGAATCGCAGCCCCTATAAAATAAGACTGGTAGTAGAGTTTCTTTTTAAAAAAATTTAGCGGAGACCACACAGTTCCCTTCAAGCAAAGTAACTTGCCCAGTAATGTCGGAAAGAAAACACAAATCCAGATCCCGATTTCACATTTTTGACTGCAGTTTCCTCATAACCTAGCCTTCCCATGTGACACACCTTTTAAGCTCTCACTTCCTTCCTACACACCCATGCAAATGCAGAGAGTAACCCCACCCCGACAGATCCGAAACAGCTTCACCAATTAACAAACATCTAAGACAGCAGGGGACACCCACACTTGCTACAGAAAATGCGGTACTGCGGTGCCATCAGTGCATAAGGGCTGCTCAGCTAAAGGACATGCCCAACTCAAAATGACATAGGAGTGGACACCTTCTCTCAGCTGTACGTACTTTGTGATTCCTTGCAAGTGCAGAAGAGAGGCCAAGTTGTGAAACCCAGCTGCAGGGCAGGGCCATTGACAGAGTTTCATAAAACTAAAAATAGTACAGAGGAAAGGAGAGAGAGAACATTTTCTCCTCTTATGGTAGAACCCAGAGTTACCCCAGTGCAGCTGATAGCCAGTAAATTCAGGACAGACTATAGCACGACTATATACAAAGCATAACTCTCTGGGATTTGCCATCCCAAAACTGGCTTTGATGGGTATAAAAAAGGATTAGGCAGCTATCACCCATGGTGGCTAAACAGAACCTCCACAGTCAGAGGCAGTGTACCTCGTAGTACTAGCTGCTAGAGGAAGCAACAGAAAGGGAAGATTTTTGCCTTCATGGGCTTTTTTGGAGGACATTTCACTAGCTGGACCCTTGGTCTGATCTGGCAAAGGAGTTACGTGCTTTGTACTGCATCCTGAGCATCCTATTAATCACTTCCATTGCCTCCCCTTGCCCTCCAAATATCTTAGGAAAGAGTGAGAAGTTTCTCATCACTTTGTTCATGATTTCAGAGAGCTCTTGTGTCCCTCACCCCCCTTGAAAGTCGGTTTTCATAAGTTAAAAGATAAGCAACACTTCAGCAGGGAAGGTAGTCCTTGATCTCTTTGATTGTACTTTTCTTGAAACACCCCAAGAAAAGTGCTAAGATCGGAACAAATACTGGTGGCATTGAACATGGGGTTAAACTAATCTCTAAACAGCAAACTGGGCAGGCTGCCTCCCATGGGATAACAAAAGCTGCAAAAAATCAGGCCCCAAATACACAAGATGGGAGCCCAAAAAAACATGACTTTAAAAATAAAAACACCCTTAAAAATGGACTGGGACAGAATACTGAGAATCGTGTATATACATGCATGATTTGATAGGGTTGCCAGCCTCCAGATGGTACCTGGAGATCCACTATTATAATTGATCTGCAGACAACCAAGGTCAGTTCTTGTGAAGAAAATGGCTGCTTTGGAGGCTGGATTTTGTGCCACTATACCCTGCTGTGGTCCCTCCCCAAAGCTCACCCTCTTCAGGCTGCCCCCCCCCCCCCCAAAATCTCCAGGAAATTCCCCACCCAGACCTGGTAACCCTAAAGCTTAATCAATCCTGGAAGGGGAGATATTCCCATATTGTTCCTTATTCACACAATTCCTCACAGGCCCCAACCTTGCCTAGATAACCTTTACCTTTAATGTTTCCCTTGCTCGAAAGCCAGTCGAATCTGTGCTCATCTCCATTTCCAAGCCAAAGAGCCAGCACTGCCTGAAGGCTTTTTTCTGTGGTCATGTGGCTGCCATGACTAGACGCCGAGGCGCACAGAACGCTGTTACCTTCCCACCGAAGTGGTAGCTATTTATCTACTTGCAATTTCTTGCTTTTGAGCTGCTAGGTTGGCAGGAGCTGGGGCCAGAGATGGGAGCTCACTCCTGTGAGGCGGCACTAGGGTCTTGAACTGCCGAGCTACCGACCTTCTAGTCTGCAGCTCAGCATCTTAAACCTCAGAGCCACCGCAGCCCCCTGTTACATCACACTTCCATTTCCATTAATTCAACCTTTAGAAACTCTGACACACAGCAACTGAAAGAAAACAGTATGGAAAAAAATAAACTTCTTTAATTGGTCTGAGACAGATAACATGGGAGACAGAACAACCTCAAAGCCCACCCCCTCCAAAAACCACAGGAAGCAAAAGCATCGGTTTGGCTACATTACTGTGCAAAGCAAAACCCGCAAGTACATCCATCCTGAAAGACACACACACAGAAAGAAAAAGTGTTATCACTGCTCACTTGAAGGCCACATCTCAACAGGAGCTTCTAGGTCATCGGGTACCTTCTGGAAACCTGGCCCCAAAAGATCCCCAAAATAGTTAGGTTGAGAAGCTAGCGAAGAGCATGTTGTGCCACCAAAGACCCTGCTAAGAACCAAGATGGCTGGGGAAGTCTTCTGATGGGTCAGGGTCCATGAAACATGCCCATCTGCTAGCATCTGGCACCAGTGTCTCTCAGAAGGGTCCTACGATGAGGCACACTGACAGGTATCCCTTAGAGAGAGAAACCAAATGGCCGACAATGGGCCTCCACAGGTTTGAAATTACCTGACCCCCAACAAGGCTTGAAGGGTTTAACCCGGCCTTGGCAGAAGCCCCAGTCCAGCCATCCTCTGCTCAGGAGACCAATAGGAAGGCCAAATAGAACAAACCAGCCTTGCGGCATGGGGGGGTGGCAGGGGGAGTTAACATCTTAATATATGTACCAGTATATTGGGTGAGGGGGAAGAGGGGAGCTAACCGCTATAAGAAAAAAGGTGCATGACTTTATAAGCAGTGCAATTTTGTGTCTCTTTAGAGGCCAGCAGCCGCCTGTAAACACCAAAACAAGTAGTAAATCTTTTCTATTTTTTAAAAATAAAAAAATTAGCCAGTTTCTAGTACCTGACTAAGGTCCCTGCACTTTTGACAGTCATACATGTGCAGAAGAATTCAAAGGATTTTTTAAAAAATAAAGTCATTCATATATATAGAAACTGCTGCAAGGCCTGAAGGAGAAGGGTTTCATTTCTTAAAGACACAGGAACCTCTGTTGAAGAAACTGGCAGCAGTATCAAAATACTAGCAATTCTACATGAATGCAACCCTTGCATTAACAAGACAAAGTTTTGTTTTAAAGGCAAAGTAAAAATGTCGGGGGGGGGGGGGGAGTTTAAAGGGGAAGTCTGAATGCTGATTGAAAATATGTCTCAAAGCTAAAGACAAGTTTCCAAACCAGCTTTTGGTAAGTAAGAGGAGAAATTGAAAAAAGCCCCCTGCCTGATTTCAAGGCAGAAATTTCCATGGACAGGTAAAAATAAAGTCTGATGTAAACATTTTCAGCTGAATGTCTGTGTGAACTCGGAACAGAGGCCCACAAATCCTGCTTTCCTGGGGCCCCAAAACTTCTTGGGGGATATGGGAAGAAGGAAAGTAAATTCAGCTCGTCCAGTGTACCTAATTTAAAACACAAACACACAAAACAAAAACCAAACCACAACAATTGCTTCGGACATGCTATATGTAGGAACAAAGTCTCAATGGAACTGAAAACAGTGTCCCGTGTATCCTAGAGGAACACATTAAGTGGTGTATCATTTTCAAGTATTGCTTGAGCACTTAGAAGAGAACATTTCAAAGAAGTGGTCATTTGAAGCAGCAGAACTGTTCTTTTTCTCACTTCACAATAAGCTACATGTCAGGGCAAGAAAGTAAGACCCCCTCCCCCCCCAAGGTAGCACCATAACGTTCATCAAGGATCCCAAAGCATATTAAAAGGATATCAGAACATCCACTCTGAGATCCTGATTTAGAGATCAGTTATACCACCATGAGGAAACCCTGCAGCAAATGTTAATAACTTGCCCCAACAGCAGCTTCCCTTTGGAACCAACACCAGAAAAAGTTCGAAGTAAGTTTGGTCACACAGCCTGGGACAACCATTGGCCTCTGGTTTCACAATGATCAATTGATCGGTTCGTATTCAGAATACCGTTTATTCCGTGTGAAAAGTGCAGTGATGCTCCCTGCAACCAGCAGCACCACTGGAGTCCCTAACCCAACCGCAAGGATGGCAATCACTAAGGTGGAAAAAGTGTCCTTGGGTGGTTCACCAAATCCAATCAAGGCAGACCTACAAGGGACAGCAGGTGTTGGGGGAGAGAAAAAGAAGGAAAGTGTTCATTAGTGATGATCAGCTAGTAGCTGTTGCTCCATCCCCCCCTCCCCCACTACCAAAATCTAGCATAAGAATCTCTTTTCTTAAATGATGAGGATTTTCAAGGGAGGGTGCTGTCATCATTAGTGTTATCAGTCGTGTCACAGCACTTCCCTTTTTTAATGGCCCTAAAATATCAATATAATTTTGTAACAACAGTTTATGCAGGTTCTCTGAATTGCCAGCTTTCATTTTTTTAAAAAGGTAAGTCTCTTGCCCCTTCCGTCATGGAGATATGGAAAAAGATATATCTTCGTAAGGGAAGGTGACAGGAACTTACTTTTTTAACATAATGAAAGCTGGCAATTCAGAGAACTTGTTTAAAATATCATTACAACACTACAGCAAGATACCAATATTTTAAGGCTGTTGGCTTCCACAAAACACTGGGGGAAAGTGGTCTCAAGAAAGCCAGAAAAAACTGGGGGTGATGATGACAAAAACCCCTCAAAGTGAAATCTATAGGCAAAAAAATGCATGTGGGAAACAGGGAATAAACCAAAGCAGTATGGATCCAGAACCAACATGAAAACCCATGCAGAAAAAAACCCTTTCTTTTGTTCCTACTGCTGACTGGTGGGAAGGGAAAGGCCGCTCTCTACGAACGTGTTCCCGGCCAGAGGGTTCAATTTGCTTGCTATCTTCCTTGTCCCCAAGCACTTTCCACACATTTTGATGCTTGTAGGGATATACATATATCTCACCGAACTTCTCTGCTTCCAGACCCCCTACTGCTTAAACATCTTTACATTTTTGCATCATCTTACTGACTTGCTCCCTCCTGCAGCCAGGCCTAGCACAAACTTTCTCCCCCCCCCCCCCAAAAAAAAACATACATACAGAACTCAGGATCTTACACTTCCTGAACAAGATGGGTAGCCCTGTTAAACTGCCTGCAGGCAGTAGAAAAGAGCAAGAGTCCAGTAGCACCTTAAAGACTAAAAAATATGTGGCAAGGTATGAGCTTTTGTGAGTCACTGCTCACTTCTTCAGATACAGCTAGAACGGGAGTCCATCTGTCCTATTTACTGGAAAGTGATTTCAGATGTCGAATGACATTAGCAGGCAAATGACAATAGCAGATGAATGACAATAGCAGGCGTGATTGGATTTAGGTGAAATATGCAGAGAGGTCTCATTACCAATTTTGATTTCTCCACCCCTATTTACCCTCTGCTATTGTCATTTGCCTGCTAATGTCATTTGGCATCTGAAATCACTCCACTTTCCAATAAATAGGACAGATGGACTCCCATTCTAGCTGTATCTAGGGTTGCCAAGTCTGGGTTGGAAAATATCTGGAGACTTTGGGGGTGGAGCCAGGAGAGGGCGGGGTTTGGGGAGGGGCCTCAGCATAATACAATGCCATAAAGCCCACACTTCAAAGCAGCCATTTTCTCCATGGGAGCTGATCTCTGTCAGCTGGAGATCAGTTGTAAAAGCAGGAGATCCCCAGCCCCCACCTGGAGGCTGGCAACCCTAGCTGTATCTGAAGAAGTGAGCAGTGACCCACAAAAGTTCATACCCTGCCACATATTTTGTTAGTCTTTAAGGTGCTACTGGACTCTTGCTCTTTTCTACTTCCTGAACAGAAGCTGAATTTCTGTTAACATTCTGTTGCCAGCTGCTTGCTTGGCCTGATCAGTTGCGTATGGCTGAAAGCCTTCCATGAGATCACAGCAGTCCAGGCAACAGTTATGGATCCCAACAGGTACTTTTTAAGCTTATTTGATACAGACACACACAAAACACCCAGCAATTCAAAGATGACCTCTCACCAGCTCAAGTAGCGTCTCTCTTCATAGGCCTCGCTGTCCTCACTGCCAAATGAAATATTGATGGCAGCCACACCATGGTGATTCTCAAGCTCCTCCCCAAAGTAGGCGTGGGCTATGCTAGGCATGGGAACCGTGCAGTTTGTCGTCTGCAGAGGATAATACTGGCAGTGGATGGTGTCCGTCCGCTCAGGATGCTGGGAGCTGTACGCAGTCGTCTTCCACTGGAAGAAGCTGGACATGGTGCTGTGGTTGTGGGGCACAGAAACCAGCTGCGCCATCTGCTCCGAGAGTGAGGTGAAAAAAGGGGCAGATGTCAAATTGGACAGGAGAAATATGGTGGAAAGCCACCAAGTAAATATTTTAACAACACTCTTAAGAGGACAGTGAGCTTTTCCAAAAGCTTTCTTCCTTCCGAAAATCCTTTGTTATGTTTTCTGCTGAAAAGCTCTTCCAATGGAAGCTTGAGCATTGCAAAATAATTCTGGGAATTAGGGAGAATTAGGGAATTAGGGAGAAGAACCCTGAGACAACAGCCCCGCTTCAGGGCGAAGAACCACATTCAATGCTTTCCTACAAAAAAAACTAGATCTTTTTCTTTGTTAGTCTCATAGATGCCAGTGGGACATGCTCCCAAGCATCCATGCAAAGGATCCTTATTCAGCTAGATTGGGGGTCCCCGACATGCTGTCCCTGGGTGCCATGGTACCTGCCAACACCTTTCCTGGTGCCTGTCAAGTGGGTGTGGCGAGGTAAGGCTTTTGCCCAGCAAAGCTATTGGAGATAGAACTGAGCCAGGTGGGCTGGGAGAAAGAACCCAGGAGAGCGCTGTTGGGAAGGTTAGGGCCTTTTTTGCCTTTCCTAAACTGCTACATTACTGGGGAGCATTAGCTGAAGTTGCTTTGTGAGAGGACAGAGTTTGAGGGTGAGTGGGTGCTTGTAGCCTGCTGGAGAGTGGTGTTTTTGTCTGGGTTTGTTTGGGTCCTTTGTCTGGTCTGTTGCTCATTGAGCAAGGTCTGTTTGCCTGGGGGTGACTGCAGGCCCCACTCTCTGCTGGTGCTGCTAGGAGGTGGGGGCTCCTCCAAGGCAGAGGCGTAAGCCTTTGGGCAATATTGTAATGCCCCTCTATAGATCTATGGTGCAGCCTCATTTGGAATACTGTGTACAGTTCTGGTCACCGTATCTCAAAAAGGACATTGCAGAGCTGGAAAGAGGAAAAGGAGGACAACCAAGACGATTAGGGGGTTGGAGCACCTTCCCTATGAAGAAAGGCTGAAGAGTCTGGAACTTTTCAGTTTGGAAAAGAGACAACTAAGGGGGGACGGGACATGATAGAGGTTTATAGAATTATTCATGGGATGGAGGGAGTTGACAAAGATAAATTTTTCTCCCTCTCCCAAAACACTAGAACTTGAGGGCATCCAATAGGGTTGCCAGGTGAGGCTGACAAGAAGGCAGGGGGCTTACCAGGAGGCTCTGGGAGAGAGTGGGGAGGGAGGCTCTGGGAGAGGAAACTCCAAAGCGAGTTCCTGGTGAGCTGCCATAGCATTTAAAGGGACCATGTTCCTTTAAAATGCTTTTCCTCCATTGGCAATAATGGAGAATGGGGGCATCTTCTTTTGGTGCTCATAGAATGGGACCCCCGTGGTCAAATCTTTTTGAAACTTGGGAGGGGGGGGAGTTTCAGGAGAGGCACCAGCAGCTATGCTGAAAATCTGGTGCCTCTAACTCAAAAAAACAGGGCCCCCAGAGCCCCACATACCCACAGATTGATTCTCCATTATACCGTATGGGGACCGGTCTCTATAGGGTATTATGGAGTGCTCAGCAGCCCCTTCCTGCTTTCTGATAGCCCTGAAGTGAGGAGAGGGGCTCCAAACCAGGGGATCCCCTGCTCCCAACTAGGGATTCTGATATCAAACAAAATACACTGCAAAAATATGTAGAAATTAACATGTTCTATTGATAATAAACATTCCTAAAAGTGCATAGTGTGTAATTATTACATCCTTATCAAATGCATATGTTCAACACATTCAGTAAAGTACTAGACAATTTCACATCAATTTTAAAAAATCAAGCCCCAACGGGAATTTCCGGAATGGCAAGCCCGCTTCTGCTTGCACGAAGTCTTCCAAAGGAGGAAGAGTTATTCAATTATATTCCATTGATGCTTGTTGCCGGTCCTACAAAAGACTAATTTAAAAAACATGGTTCATGAGTATAATAATTATACAATTTTGCTAATACAGTCTGGCTTCATAAATGTCCTTACCACAATATGCAGCTAAGATTCCTGGACAGAGCACTCCTGTCATTTTCAAAGGCTGCTTGCTATTCACCTTACTATGCACTTTTAGGAATGTTTATTATCAACAGAAAACATTAATTTCTATATATTTTTGCAGTGTATATTTTGTTTGATATCAGGCTTCCCCAACTGGGGATTGGCAACCCTAGCCACTCAGTGAAACTGATGGGCTTTACTAAGATCTTCACTATGTGACTGAAGGAAAGCTGCAGCAGCAATTTTGTGGCTGTGCCTACCATGCTGTGTCAGAATTCCAAAAGCACCCACAGGTTTAAAAAGCTTGGGGACCCCTGAGTTAGAGCAATAAATCAGAGGAAACATTTTTTAAAATAATGGTAAAACTGCAGATATCAAGTACCCTCTCAGAAGAGGGATTCTCTCCTCTGGGAATGCCTCCTCTAAGACGAGGATTGCTGCAATGAGTTTACATTGCTAAAAACAAAGTATGCCTTTTTCTTTAGAACTATCCTGATCATTTGTTTATGCTAATTTAAAACTCACATGACTAATTCCTTTATACTTGGGACAACCCTAGTAGAAGACTAGCACAGCACAAAGTTGGTGGGTTAGAACCTTTCTACATCAGTTGCTAGCTTTCTGCTTGCAGGGAATGCTTTTTGTAAACTTGGGAAGCAGTAAAAAAAAAAGAAGTGAAAACACACAAAGTTGCTTTATACGGAATCAGACCACTGGTCCATCAAGGTCAGTACTGTCTACTCTGAGTGGCAGTAGCCTGACAGGATTTCAGGCAGGGGCCTCTCATGCTTTCTTGTCAGGTGACAACAGGGAGAGATGGTGTATCACAAACTTACTCAGAATGTATTTTTCTAACCCCACCTTTCTTCCAAATTGCTCAGAGAGCAGTGTTGAACCCTTCCCCTTCACAACAGCCCTGTGAGCCAAGTTAGGCTAATAATAATAATCATCATATTGCATTGTGTGTAGAATAGCCAGGAGAGTCTAACATTTTCTGGCAGCCAGAAGTTCTAGCTCCTTTAGCATTATGCACCACTAGGTGGCGAGCTAGACTTGTTTTTAAGGCAAGTGATGTTTCAGAGGTGGCTTGCCACTGCCTGCCTCAGCGTCATGACCCTGGTATTCCTTAGAGGTTCCCCTTCCAAATACTAGCTAAGGCTGACCCTTCTTAGCTTCTAAGGTCTGATGGGATTGGGCTAGTCTGGGCCATCCAGGTTGGGGCACAAGTTAGGCTGAGAATGAGTGACTGGCGCAACATCATCAAGCAAATGTCATGGCAGAGTGGATATCTGAACACAGGTCTCCCAGATCCTAGCCTCACAGTATAACCGCTACATCATATTGCCTCTAAAACATGTCTTGCCATAGCTTTGACATCACATTAGTTAAAGCAACAAAAGGCATGAGTGGGTTGGTCTCTCACCGATGACTGTAGATCCCTGTGTTGTATCTGAGAATCCAGACAGGCCAGAATTTTATCTGAGAGAGAGGGTGTGCTATAGTGGTCAATGCTGTTGGACTAGGTAGATCCAGGTTGAAATCTCCATTAACATTTCACTGGGAGGCCGCACTCACACCCAAAGACTCACCACCTAACCTTCGTCACAGAGCTGTTGCGAAGACAGGGACAGGGAGAACCATAATCCCAAGCTCTTTGGAGGAGGCTGGGATAAAAATGTAATATGTTTTTTAAAAATGAAAACTAGGACTCAGGGCTGGGTCATGGCCTTAGTGTGTATCAGGTTGTATGCCCCAAATCCAGACAAAATCCTGTCAGCCAGACTCTACTGAAATGCAGCACAAAAACCACCCTATTGAAAACTCCAGATAACTTTGCTCTTTTAAGTTCTAGACAAGGGGTGAAGCTTATCTGGAAGCCATTATGCCTAGCCCAAAGTGCAACATCCTAGAAGCTCACTTCCACAACCTCGTGTATGTGCAGCCAAGTTTAATTTTATGGCTAAAGGCACTCTACACATGTTTTAACAGTCTTTTTGTCCCAAGTCTTGAAACCATTCCAACAACAGGCCTCCAGTGTACCTCAAAAATTGTCGGGGTGTACTCGTCGTCAATGGAGCGGAGGGATTCCAGGCACTTGCACCCCTCTTTCTCTTCCACTGTGACGATCTCCAGAGCAAAGCGGGAGTGGTTGCCCCGTGGAGGCACTCCACTCATGACAAAGTTGACCTTCGAGCAATTGGCCGTGTGGAGGAGATGGGGGAGGCGGGTGTCGCGGCTGCTCTCCTCATAAGCCGTCACCTGAAGATGGGGAGGACGCCGCCATGTTGGGAAGATAATTTGGCAAGTTATTTCCCCACTTATTTTTTTGCTTCTGCTAGCAATGAGGGAGGGATAACAGGTTATCAAGTGGTAAGGCAGGCCAACCACAGGGAACACTTGGCACCCCCAGTTCCCAAAATTCCTCCAAGCACTGGTCAATGATTCAGGCTTATATAGGAATAGATACTTCTCTCTTTTCAGCTCCTCTGCCTCTCATTCCCCTACCTCCACCCTCTCACCTCTCAGCTCCTTTCCTATTATTTCAGAAACACTCAGCCCCTTTGGGCCAAACATGAGTTCTCTGTTTTCAGAAAACCAAAATGCAAGTCATAGTTGCTTTGTGTACTTCAATAGAAAAGTAAATAAGGAGTGTGGGGGGAAGGGGGCTGACAAAACAGATGTCGGCCTACCACACAGGCTTGCTAATTGCAGCTTGGGAAATTCCTGGAGATAAGGGGCTGGTACCTGAAGAGGGGAGAGAGCTCAGCAGGGATATGGTGCAGGCTAGTAACTACAGCGGGGCATTTCGGGGCCCGGCCCCCTGACTTCCTACCCACAACTTCCATCTAACCCCCTGCTGCTGCTACCCCTTCTCCAAGCATGGCTTGCTTCCCAAAGTGATGTCAGTGCCCCTCGACTTATTTAAAGGCCCCTTGAATTACAAAATTCTGGCTACAGGCCTGATATAGGACAAAAAAAACCTTTACTGTTTCTCTTTCAGAGAAACTGATCTCCGTAGTCTAAAGATCAGCTGTAATTCTGGAGATAACTCCAGGCCTGACCTTGAGGTTGGTAACCTTCCTACCACATGTTTCTGAAGCAGTGACAACCTACTCCTGGATGCATCAGCAGTGTTTCAAAGTTGGTTCTTAGTCTCTTCACCAACCCCCCCCCTTTCATTTAAAGATAAAACTTCTAATTTATTTGAAGAAAAGAACTATACAGATCCTACTCTTTCTGTGGGCTCTCTTGCTCTACTTAACCACTCTGCCTCTCATAATACTTCTTTCATGTTGCGACAGGCAGAAGAGGTCATTTCCACAACTGAACCCGGCAAGTCCAGCACTTGGTACCAGGGTTGCCAACCTCCAGACAGGGCCCAGATTGCTCTTGGAATTATCTCTCATTTCCAGACCACAGAGGTCAATTCCCATGGAGAAAAGAGCTGCTTTGGAGGGTAGACTGTGGGGCATTATACTCCACTGAGGTCGTCCCCCCCCAAGCTCCACCCGGCAAATATCCAGGAAATTGCCAATGTGGAGTTGGCAGCACTACTTGGTACAACTGCAAATAGAAAACTGCACACAGTGCATGCAAATCTATTCTACTTCTACAGGCCCTAGGAAGTAGCAAGGCAGTCCATGGACACCGAATTGCTCTGCTTGCTAATCAACAGAAATCTTGCTCAGGCGTCCTTCTGGCTGTGGAGATCCAACAATTTCTGGCCCATTTTTACATCCCTAAGGGCTAGACTAAGAGCCAAAATTCTTAGGATTGTAAATCCATGGCCTGCATCAATTACCAAGTACACACAATCCTGGCTGTGTCCTAAGACAGAGGAAACTCTGCCACTTTCAGGAGCCCCCCCAACAAAGAATCCCTATCTTCAAACATCACCCAGATCTGACACAAACAGTATATGAAAAAATCCATGACTTGCGGTAACAGACGCATTACCTCTATGTGCACAGTACTTCCCGTACGCACACACTCATTCTTTACCTCACATTTATATCCTGTTTGTCCACCATGAAATTCAGTACAGTGATAAGCACGTGATCCACCACACATTTTATCCTCACAACAGCCCATGAGGTAGGTCTGGCTGTGAGAGACAGACTAGGGTTGCTAGCCTCCAGGTGGGGCCTGGGGATCTCCTGCTTTTACAACTGATCTCCAGCTGAAAGAGATCAGCTCTCCTGGAGAAAATAGCTGCTTTGAAGGGTGGCCTCTAAGGCACTGTACCATGCTGAGGCCCTTCCCCAAACCCCGCTCTCTCCCAGATCCACCTCCAAAGTCTCCAGGTATTTTCCAACCCAGACCTGGCAACCCTAAGACAGAAAGACAGACACAACGGCCCACTCAAAATCAAAACTTCCCCTTCCCTGTCAAAGGGAATTTATAGTCACCCTCTCAGCGCCACCTTGCCCAGGTCCCCTAGTTAGCCTCCTCAGTTGCCCTGCTATTTACCTGGAAGGACATACTGCCGTTCCCAAAGGCTCCCTGGGGGCTCGAGGAAACACCCTGAAATGTAGCTGTCAGCGTGGTCTCATTGATCTTACCACCAAGACTTTCCCAGGTAAAATTGGCTAAGTTATAGGTGGGGTAGAAGTCATCCTCAGGGACTTTGAAGAGATCCGACGTGTTGGCACCATTGTACTCAAACACCTAGAAATACCCACATTAGAAACCTATGAATGTATAGCCTTTCCCACATTTCAGTTGCTAAGCTGCCTTGACTCAAGGGGTCAAAATGAGGCATCTATGAAAAAAATAAACAAAAGGTCTTTTTTACCTCAACTAGGCAGGGGCACCTTCATTATTATGTAATACATTTTTATGACTAGGGCCCTCAAGGCAGCGAGCATGAACACATTAAAACATTTGAACACTAAAGCAGCATTTAAAATAAAATAATTCAATAAAAACACATAGGCATACATCATCAAGAACGGGGGGGGGGGGGGGGGTCAGAACAAAATTGGAGTCCAGTGGCACCTTTAAGACCAACGAAGTTTTATTCAAGGGAGGAGGCCAAAAACAGTTATTGGGAATATGCCAAATGAAACAAAAAGGTCTTCCCGCACTGGCAGAAGCCACCGACACAGTGAGACAGGCAAATCTCCTTGTGGAAGGCACCATGATTGAGAAAGCCTGTTCTTGGGTTGTCATCTGTCTAGCGGTGGCAGGGCCCCTGAAGGTGACTGGATTGAATAGGTAGGTTCATATGGGGGAAGGCTGTCCTTAAAGTATGTTGGCCCCAAACCCTATATGGCTTTAAATGTCAACACCAGCACCTTGAATGGAGTCTGCTAGACAATGCACAAACTCAGACTTTGGCTCATCTCCTAAGTCTCAAAACAGCCAGCAAGGGCTCCTTGGCAGCTACCCTTTGACCCCATATTTCACATACAGAGGAATATCAAGAGCATCACAAAACCAGCTGCTGGTTGGTGTGGTCTGCCTTGCAGTCTTGCAAAAAAGAACAAAGAGCCAGAATGACCTGTGAGCCAGGAAACCCCTGGTTCAACTCTCCCATCAATCATTAGGTAGAATTGTGCAAACTGTTTTCTCCAACCCAGCCTCCCGGTCAATCCAGTCAGCAAGATAATGATTGTAGCAAGGGTTTTCCTTACAGGGCCGTTTAAGGATAACTGACAAAACACGATGATAAAATCGCACAGGCCCTGCCCAGTACGGTGGGGTAAGAAACTCCAGCACCCCTGGTAGAAAGTCTGATAACCTCTGGAAGACTTATGCAAAGTATCAAGGCGCCAAGACACTTACGTTCAGGTAAGTGTGCAATCCTGTGCACACTCATCCAAAAGTAAGCTGACCTGAACTTAGCAAGACTTGGGATCATTTAAGAAAACAAGGAAGCCTTGGGAAACTGAGGGATGTTGGAGATGGAGGAAGACAGGTCAATGTCAAGAATGTTTATGTTTAGATAAACATATGGAGCAGAGGTCCATCAGTGGCTATTAGCCACAAGGTATAGATAGGAACTCTCGGTCTGGGGCAAGTGATGCTCTGTATTCTTGGTGCTTTGGGGGGGGGGGCACAGTGGGAGGGCTTCTAGTGTCCTGGCCCCATTGCTGGACCTCCTGAAGGCACCTGGTGTTTTTAGCCACTGTGTGACAGAGTGTTGGACTGGATGGGCCATTGGCCTGATCCAACATTGGTTTCTCTTATGTTCTTAGGTTCTGAGTAAATATGCACAGATCAGATACAAGAAGCCGTTCCCTGATGCAAGAGGCTCTTTGACCAAAGGAATGGATCTGCGCGGCCTTTCAATACGAGAAATCAGGTTCAAAAGATTACACTCTCACCAACCTAAGAGTTTTCAAGCAGTAAACAGGGGCAAAATCTCCTGGGGTCAGAGAGCCTTGGACTCAGTCAGCAGCTCTCAGCAGTTTCAGAAACTAAGCACGGATTTTCACTGATGCCACACCTATCACTATCCTGCCACCACATGCCACTTTCCTCCACCTGTGCATGAAAGTTTTCCTGAGGTGGCACCCCAATGCAATTTTCCAGGGTTGCCAACTTCGAGGTCTGGCCCGGAGATCCAGAAATACAACAGATCTCCAGGCAACAGAGATCAGTTCCCCTGCAGAAAATGGCTGCTTTGGAGGGTGGACTCTATGGCATTATACCCTGCTGATGCCTCGCCCCTTCCAAACCCTGCCTTCCCCAGGCTTCACCCCCATTATATAACATTACTATGGAAATTAGGGTGAGTGTAGAATGTTACTACTACTCACGTTACTACATGAAGTGGCTTTAATACAGATACACTGGAATATATACATTCTGAATCTCTATTTGGCTCTTCATATTTCATTGCTGTATTGCTATATTGTTATTTTGCAGTTCCATTTTCAGCTGTACAACGGAGGAAGATTGCTTTGAAACGTCTGGCATATCTGGGAAGGATGTTTTCGGCTGTTACAAGTTTGTTTGTGCTTTGGGACATCCTCTGCCTTTTTTGTGGACTTTTGAGGTCTTTTGGACACTATTATATTCAAAGGATATTGAGGAGTCTCCTGTTGGATATTTTCCACTATCATCAAATTGTATTTTGAATTTGCAAATAGTGTTTTTGAACTGCGACCACCAATTCTATTGTATTTTCAATTTATTGTTATTGTATTTCATTAGACTGATGTCTATTGTTTACTTGTGAAAGTTGTGAATCTATTGATGGTCTACCCTTGCGGTTTATATTTTTGCATACTAGATACACTTGGGATCCCTATTGTTTGGCCTATTTTTTTTTCTGGCTCCTACCTGAGTCTTCAGCATCCAAAATGGAAAGGATCTTGCATGGAATGGAAGAAAGTAGGAGCTGTGGATCCCTCCCCTACCAGCTGACTGACCACCAAAACCACGAGCTCATCTGGGGTACTCATGGACCCTCAAGTTTAGTCATAGGCCCAGATTTATGTCTGTAAGCTTGGCAACCTATTCCTGCACCGTACTGGGAGCAAATCCTCTCCTTACTTTGTACACTGAAAACAAACCACATCACTTCTTCAAAGTACAGTGCGTCCCCACCTTCTCCTCATGGCAGACATTTTGTGATGGCACCAACCACCCTCTCTTCCTCAAAGGACAGTGTGTTCTCACCTCCTCCTCATGGCAGCCGTTTTGTGATTGGCCCTCCCCCCACAGCAGCCGTTTTGTGATGGCACCCACCACCCTCTCAAAACTCCAGAAGTGCTTGCAGGCTCAACAAGGTTGGCAAGCCCCAGACACTCCACAGAACGCACCTTGGTGAAGATCACGGCTGTGGAATACAAGACACTGCTGGCGGGTTCAATGTGGATGGCTCCAGAGGGAGAGGGAGATAAGAGCTTGGTCCAGTTCACATGGAGGGTGCTGTTCTGGTCTCCTGTGTACACCAGCAGCACCGTGGGCGCCCCAATGGAGCTCCACACATAATGGATTGTATCATTGTGGCCCACAGCCCGGACGTGCAAGAGGTTGTCAGAGGAGCTGTTTGAACCAGGGTTGTATTCCAGAGAGACCTGGAAAGGACATTTCACGCCAAAGTTTAAGTCAGTTGCACTAAGATGCACTCCAGTTCTAATATAACAAGCCAGGATCAGGTTAGTTATATTGACTCCTCTTTCAAATGGATTACAGAGAGCAGTTTTGCTGAAAACAGGCCACTGGTGGTAGGGAGTCTAGAGGCCCATGAACCTGTTACCCCTTTCTTCACTCTCTTTAAAGTATTCATAGCCTCCTTTTGCAATATTAAAATAGTAACAATGTTTTCTTCATAACATTAAAAATTAAACTCAGCAATAATATAAGCAATACTATTAAGAATATGTAATAAGTCTAACACCATAACAAGTCGCAACCTGATCATAGCCATTGTATGTAGGGGAGACAGAGAAAAATCCTGTTGTGTTTTGCAACCAAATATCTTAAAAACGCATTCAGGTGGGTAGCCGTGTTGGTCTGAAGCAGCAGGACAAAGTCTGAGTCCAGGGGCACCTTTAAGACCAATGAAGTTTTATTCAAGGTATAAGCTTTTATGTGAGAAAACTTATACCTTGAATAAAACTGTTGGTCTTAAAGGTGCCACTGGACTCAAACTTTGTACTTAAAACACAGTTTAAAAAGCCCTGCCCTGCAGCCTTTCCAGTCTTTATGATGCTGGCTTGCAGAAAACACCTAAGAAAACACACAAGCTTACAAGGGCAGAGCAGGTCACTCAAGTATCCGGGTGCTAAGCTATTTAGGGCTTAAAAATCAGTACCAGCACTCTGAACTAGGCCAGGAAAAATGGGTTCACTCTGAGCAGTACATTCTTTTGTGGCAGTTTCTCTCATCTACCAGATTATTATTTTAGGAAGGAAAAAAGGTGACAAGAAGGAACAGTATAAAGGTTTATAAAACTACATGTGGTATGGAGAGTGCACGTATAGTTTTTTTCACCATTTAGAACACCAAATGAAATTGGATAGGCAGAAGCTTCAGACCAAGGAAAGAAACACAGAGCTGGAAGGGACCTCAGGGCTCATCTAGTCCAACCCCTTGCACAATACAGGAAAGCCACAGCTACCTCCCCCCGCACTCCCCCCGTGACCCCCGCTCTAGACCCCAGAGGAAGGCAACAAACCTCCAGGATCCCTGGGCCAGTCTAGCCTGGAGGAGGATTCCTTCCTGACCCCAAAGTGGCAACTGGCATTACCCTGGGCATATAAGAAAGGGTCACAAGAGCAGTTCCTGCCCTCCCTCTCACAGCCTGCCCAAGTTCTCAGTATCAGCACTGCTGTCAGGTGGCCATCTAGCCTCTCCTTAAAACCCCCCAAAGAAGGAGAAAGTACTTCACACATAATGATGGCAATGGATGTCACAAACCATGGTGATCACAGCTTCCCTGGCATTAAAAGAGAAGTGGAGAAATTCATAATATTAACACCTCTGCTTCTGAACTGTTCATAAGATCATTACATCTCCCAGCTCATATATTATACTCAACTGAGGTTCCCTTGCGCATTTTTATTTATGAGGGTTGGATGTATTCTCCTGGCCACCACCCAAATTTTTTTAGCACCCATTTCACATCAAGAGCATGAATAGAATTTTTGTTTAAAATGTGCCCCTGGGCATGTGCAGATCACCTTCCAAGAGTATAACTATGCCTCCAGGATTAGGGACAGAGCTTCCACAGCCTAAGGTCAGGTCTAGAAGTCCTGGCAGCTCTCTTTTAGGATGTTAAAAAACAGGAACAAGTAGGGGTACACTCGAAAGGCGAACTGAAATTACTTTTAGGCAGTTAAAAGATTTACAAGCTTTGTTTATTTTCTTTGCATCAAAGGCTCTGTAGACATAGCAAACCAGTTGACACCCCCACCCTCTTAAGTTTCCAAGAAAAGTGCCTACATCAGCTTTTCTACATCTTCTTCTGAGAAAAACAAGACTGACATACTGCAGAGATGAAATAAACAAGGAATGTTTACCTCTTGCAAAGTCACCCAGATAATTTTTTTCTTGGGCAGGACCCTTAAAAAACAAAGCACCAAACCTTACCCAAATGGAGATTTCCATTGGTACTATCTCTGACTTGGATTCAACTTCACAGGGAACAGTCAGATTTAATTTACTCTCAATAGGAGCCTTACAGGAAGTGATTGTGTTTAGTTTTCTTTCCCTACTCTAGAAGGACCATTGGCCGGATCCAGCAGGCATCTCCCCAACCCCGAGGCCAACTTGATGCCTCCAGACAGTCCAAACAGGACCCCCGAAAGAATAACACGTGGAATTCACTGCCACAGGAGGTAGTGGTGGCTACAAGCATGGACAGCTTCAAGAGGGAATTTGATAAACATATCGAGCAGAAGTCCATCAGTGGCTATTAGCCACAAAGTATAGATAGGATCTCTCAGTCTGGGGCAAGTGATGCTCTGTATTCTTGGTGTTTTGGGGGGGGCAACAGTGGGAGGGCTTCCTGCCCCCACTGCTGGACCTTCTGAGGGCACCTGGTGTTTTTGGCTACTGTGTGACAGAGTGTTGGATTGGATGGGCCATTGGCCTGATCCAACATTGGCTTCTCTTATGGTCTTATGTTCTTAATACCTCTTCCCTATTGTTTGCTCCATCGCTTAGTATTCAGAGGCATGATGCTTCTGAACATGGAGGCTCCCCATTTAGCCATAATGGCTAATAGCTGTTGTTAGATCTCTCTGCCTCCCTGATCCCTTAAAAACCCACCCAAGTTCGTGACCATTCACACTTTCCATGGGAGTGATTTTCTCAAGTTCAAACTGTGTACTTTGTGAAGACCCATGCAACTCATAATTCTGGGGTCTAGGAGGGGAATTAAGTTTTGGTGGTGCTCTGGATGACTCTGATCGATCTAGGCCAGGTGTCCCAATGTGGTACCTGTGGACACCATGACACCCACCAAATGCTTTTAAGAAAGGAGACAGGGCCAGGTAAAGCTTTTGCCCAGAAAGCCTTCTGTCCAGCCACTGGAGATAAGACTGGCTATGCAGATTTGTAAAACTATTGCTTTGGTAGCAACTGCCACCACAGCACAAACATCTTCACTGTGAGACTGAAGGTAGGCCACAGCAGCCATTTTGTGGCTTGCTCCACCTCCTGCAGAAGCTATTTTGTGGCAGCCATTTTGTATCTCTGCCCATCATACTGTGTCAGAATTCCAAAGGTGCCTGCAGGCTCACAAGGTTGGGGATCCCTGCCCATGGCTTCTACTTAGCTTTCCTGTACCAGATCATTTAACTCCCAGCCAGAAGTACACCCCAGTAATGCTATAATTTTGTCCTGGGTATAATACACAAATAAATGCTACAGGTTTGTTCTAGGTTTAATATCCAAATAAAAACTACAAAGTTTGAATCTGGTGGCACCTTTAAGACCAACAAAGTTTAATTCTAGGTATAAGCTTTCGTGTGCATGCCCACTTCATCAGATCTAAACAAGTGTGCATGCACACGAAAGCTTATACCTAGAATTAAACTTTGTTGATCTTAAAGGTGCCACTGGACTCGAACTTTGTTCTGTTGCTTTAGACCAACACGGCTACCCACCTTTAAGACCAACAAAGTTTAATTCTAGATATAAGCTTTCGTGTGCATGCCCACTTCATCAGATCTAAACAAGTGTGCATGCACACGAAAGCTTATACCTAGAATTAAACTTTGTTGATCTTAAAGGTGCCACTGGACTCGAACTTTGTTCTGTTGCTTTAGACCAACACGGCTACCCACCTGATCCTAGTGTTATAAAATGTGGCAGTAGAGCCAGTTAGTTTGTTAGATATGTCTACCCCTCTATTCTTATACCCAAAATTAAACTTTGTTGGCTTTAAAGGTGCCACTGGACTCAAACTTTGTTCTGTTGCTTCAGACCAACACGACTACCCACCCAAACAAATAAATACTATTAGGGAATCTCTGCTTCCATTACAAGCTTGTTTATGAAAGCATAATTATGGTGTTCTCAACATAGACTAAATCCAGAAACATTATACTAGAAACATTATGCCATCAGTCCATTATTGTTACACAGATAATTAAAGGAGAGCAAGGAGAAAGATTTTTCACCCCAAAAGTAAGGAGGCCATAGGCAAGGAGCCCCTTTCCAAGAATAAGTTCTTGATTAATACAATTTCTATTTATAGGATTTTAAAATAATTCCTTAATAATAGCTAACTGCCCTGTCACACATTCTGGGCTAATTATCTCATAACGTCAAACACCATACAAGGTTATTTATACTCAAAATAACTCTTGAAAATACATACAAATAGTGATTACAAGTTTCTCATACATATGAATATCTTTTGGCCCTCAACCAATACTCCTATCCTGGAATAATATCTTCTGTGAAGCTGGGCATTCTTGAGATTCTCAGATGCTTTTTCACCTGAGCCTCAACCAATTGTATCGATCAAAAACAAGTTAGGCAGCTTCTAGTCTACACAAGGCCATATAATTATTGCCACTCTTGTCTTCTTCTTGTCTTCTTCTTATTGCCACTCTTGTCTTCTTCAAGGCTACTCTATTCTGGGCCTCTAGACCCCCCCTTCTTGGCAGGCTTCCTTGAGAGGCCAGGTTTGTTCTGATAAGGGGTGCCACAACATCCTATATGATCTCTTTGGTCCAGTCCAACAACTGTCCCCATATATTTCTAGCCATATCTGTGACCGGTGTGTGTATTTGAGACATATTTCAAAGTCATAGTGCCAAAGAGGAAAGGCTGAGGGACCTGGGAATGTTCAGTCTGGAGAAGAGGAGGTTGAGGGGGGACAGATTGCTTTCTTTAAGTATTTGAAGGGCTGTCCCTTAGAGGAGGGCAGGGGGCTGTTCTTGTTGGCAGTAGAGGATAGGACTCGCAATAACGGGTTTAAATTAAGCGTGGGAAGGTACAGCTGGATATCAGGAAACTTTTTTACAGCAAGAGTTGTTCCAACAATGGAATCAGCTACCTAGGGAGGTGGTGAGCTCCCCCTTCACTAGCAGTCTTTAGGCAGCAGCTAGACAAACATTTGTCAGGGATGCTCTCTAGATAGATCCTGCATTGAGCAGGGGGTTGGACTAGATGACCTGTATGGCTCCTTCCAACTCTGTGATTCTATGAAAAACCCTTGGGTGAGCCCCGTGTTGGCCTATGCCATACAGGAGGCCCACCCAAGACCAAAGGATATGTGGAACTAACTGGGCTGGACTACGCCCCAGAACCTTATCAGAAATGAGGCTCAGACTTCTCAGATTACCTTGTCAGGCTGGATACTCAAGTAACAAACTGATAGAACGTGAAAGCAAAAGTTTTATCAGGGCCTGACAGAGAAGCCCACATTGTGCAGCTTTTGTAGAGTTTTAAAGGGGAATACAGGTTTCCTTGCAGACTTCATTGGACTAAATGCAGGGCTGCCAAAGGCCTGGATTGTGAAATTCCTGGAGATTTGGGGGTTGAGCCTGGGGAGGGGCTCAGCAGGGATTTAATGCCATAGAGCCCACCCTCCAAAGAAGCCATTTTCTTCAGGGGAACTGATCTCTGTCGTCTGGAGATCAGTGTGGTGATGCCGGGAGATCTCCAGGCCCCACCTAGAGGCTGAGAACTCTAATTAGCTGGGGCGGGAGACGCCAGAGTTCACCACAACTGGGGGGGGGGGGGGGGAGGCGGGAAGCAACTCCTCTTGAGAACATAAAAGCAGCAAAACAAGGGGACGCCACATTATATGACAGTACACCTTACAAGCACCCAGAATTATCAGACCCACATTGCTGATGACGCTGGGGAGCACAGGCAGCCTCCCAGATCACAGCCGACTTTCTTCACCACTATATTACCCATAAAGCTTTGGGACATACACCGGGATTGTAAACTTAGCCCGATTCCAATGCGCCACCCTCTCTTTGCTTCCAGTTACTTTGGCCTCGCTTCCTCTTTCTTGATATTCGTTTTCTTCAATCAGCTTGAAAGAGAACAGTAGCGGGCCTACAGTTGCACGTGACACTTTCAGCGAGATCACAAACGATCCCACAACAGAGAAAGAGAAATGTGTGCATACACAGAGTGTCTTTCATCCTCTACACTCCTCCTCACTTCCCTTCACCACACTAAGCATTCAGAGACAGGCTTTCTAGGCCAGATAGCACAGGAGCCGGGCAAATGTACGCCCCAGCACCTACCTTTTTAAGTTAGACACCGAACAGACTATACCTAAATTTATAACCCAATTAATGTTTTTTAAAAGATTAACAGGATGCGTGGGGTGGACCTTCTAGAGCTTAGACAGCCGCCTGTGCCTCCGAACCTACCTTCCGCCTGTAACCCGCTGGATCCCCCGCCAAGCATCCCACCATCCACAGGAGAGGCAGAGAAGCCCAGCTTCCCCCAACCAGCATGTTGATTCCAATGTAACAGCGATCTTTCGCCCGGCCACATGATCCGGCAGCTGATCGTTCCGGTTCTGTCTTAAAAGGGCACGGTACTCTTAAAAGGGCAACGAACCTCTTAAAGGGGCTGCGGCATCCTAGAGTCCCTACAGAAAGGAATTCTGGATTGAGCCAAATTATGTAGATGTTAGATTTTATGGATCTGTACTTTAAGATTATTTATTGTATTTTATATGTTGTATTGTATTCTATATGAACTTGTTGTGCACCGCCCTGAGCCCGCTCGTGTGGAGGGCGGTATAGAAGCTTAATGTAATCAATCAATACATAAAGGCAACAGCTATAGCCACATACATAACTATCCTGAGGATGGTGGTGCAACAGGTGCTCAGCGATGAGTAAAAGGCACTTTGTGTGAGTGTTGAGTTCCTTTAATTATATGCCTCTCTGATCCATTTCTGAAAGGGTTTGTAGCTGTGGTACTCTAGAAAGAAGCCCAGTCCAGTCCTGTGCCTGGGCTGTACCATATGCTGCTGCCTAGGAATTGAGATCACAGGGAGGGGTCCTCCTGACTGTCCCATCAACCAAAGATGGTCCTCTGGTGGGTACACGAGAGAGGGCCTTTTCAGTGGCAGCCCCACAATGATGGGAAAATCTCCCCAGGGAGGTGTACCTGGGTGCCCTCACTAAGGCACAGGTGAAGATGATTTTATCCAGAATGGCATTTTATTAGTTTTCCCCCTCTATTGGCAGTTTTAAATTGTGAATTTAATCCATGGTCTTTTATGTGTGTTATATATGTCCTATTTACATTGTAAGCCACTGTAAGTTCTGTAAGGCAGGATGGCGGCCAATAAATGTTTTAAATTTAAAAAATAAAAATAAAAATTGAGGCTTCTTTTGAAGTCCCCAAGAGGTAAGCCATTATTTATTGCTACAAGCCAAATGGATTCTGTTATAACAAGCAGAAGTGAGGGTGGAAGAAAAGCATGTCTTGTGCAAAGAACTCTAGAGGATGCATCTGTCCTTATTCACCAGCAACAGTTCCTGGTAAATCACTGCTCCTGTGTATTCTGTTAGGAAGATGTAAAAAATGCTTGTTTTGTGTGTATACAGGGGTCATTTTGAGCAGGAGCTCAGGGGAGTGCAGCTCAGGGAGTTGGTGCCAGCGCTCCCCCTCCCGCGGGGGAATGCCTGCTTGTGTCATGGCTGCAGCAAAATGACCCCGTCCCCTGGAAAGGTCCTTGTTCCTCCGACCAGCCTTCTGAAGGCTTCAGCCACCACTGAAGCTACTCTCCCAGAATAGTGGTATTTCTGAGGCTTGGATTAGTAGCTGTCCCCTCTCTGCCAGCTCTTTCTTTCTTGCTTGTTTCTTGCCTGCCTCTCTTTCTTTCTCTCTCTCTTCTTTCTTTCTTGCCTTCTGACATACTTCCCGTAATGTCAGGTGGTGTAACATATGCAAATAAGTTATGCTAATGAGATCCTGCACCTCTTTTTCTACAAAATGACCCCTGTGTGTATATATATGTGCTTTAAAGTACATTAACGTACCCTCCATCACCACCTGTAAACACAGATAGTTTCCCCTGATTTACTGTAAGGAAACGTCAAATCCATGAAGAAGTACATAGTTAATTGGCTGCCATTCTTTAACAAACACTCCTCATAAGAGGATCCCTGCTAGATCAGTCCACTGGTATGTCTAGTTCAGTATCCTGTTTCACACAGTGGCCAACCAGTTGCCCTGGAGGGCCAAAAAACAGGTGTAGGAAGAGGCCTTCCCCTGATATTGTGTCTCGGCACTGGGTTTCAGAGTTTGACTGCCTCTGGCTGTGGAGGTTCCCTTTACTCACCATGCCTGGTAGCCACTGAAAAACCTACCCTCCATGAATCTGATTCCCTTTTAAAGCCATCCATACTTGTGGCCATCACTACATCCACTGACAGTGAATTCCATAATTTATTCACTCATTGAGTAAAGTCATATTTTCTTTTGTCCTTCCTGAATTTATTGCCCATTAACTTTAATTGGATGCTGCCTAGTTCTATTGTTACAGGAAATCTGAAAAAGGTCTCTCCGTCCACTTTCTTCACCCTTTGCAGTTTTATAATTTTTATCATTTCTCCTCCATCACCTTTTTTTCTAAAATGAAAAGTCCCAGACTTCAGTTTTTTCTCCCAGGAAAGACTTTTTCACCCTCCTGAATCATCTCAGTTTCCCTCTCGTGCACTTTCTACAGCTCTTCAGGGACGATACTGTAAAAGCAATCAATCCAGTTTATAAAGAAAAGCCTTCAACAATGTGCAACAGTAAAGGGGGGGGGGATCTTGGGTGTGAAGAAAGACAGGGGCTATAAATATGCATGAGTGTTACCACTACTTTCAGCTGGGACAAGGTAGGGAGCACAGTGCCACCTGCATGTTTTGTTGACGTCAAGCCAGAGCTGACTTATGGCAGGCAACCTCATAGGGTTTCCAAAGTGAGAGACGTTCAGAGGCAGTTTGCCACTGCCTCCTCCACATCACAACCCTGGTATTCCTTGGAGGTCTCCCATCCAAATACTGGCCAGCGGCGACCCTGCTTAGCTTCCAAGATCTGATGAGATCAGGGCAAGCCTGGGCCTGCATGTAGAAATAGTTTACACCCTTGTAATAGTTAACACCCTTGTGATGATCCCCACTCCCCCACTAGCTATCTGAAGAATCTCCTGCTCCCCTTAAGTACCTGCCCATTTGCTGAGATCCTCATCAGAGACCCAACATCATTACTAACCTTATTCAACAACCCCATCAGCACCCCACCTGTCTGTATTGAGTGCCTATGACGGGCCTCCCAACATGGTGCCCACTGAGTGTTTTTAGAAAGTGGGCAAGGTCAAGTGGGGATTTTGCCCAACAAACCTTCGGATTGGCTGTGCTAATTTTTTAAAAACATTGCTTTGTCAGCAGCTGCAACCGCAGCACAAGAATCTTTACTGTGTGAATAAGGTAAGCTGTGGCAGCTGTTCTGTGGCTGGCTCAGCCTCCTGTCACAGCTGGTTTGTAGAAACCATTTTGTGGCTGTGCCCACTGTGCTGTGTCAGAATTCCAGTGGTGTCCATAGGCTTGAAAAGGTTGGGGACTTACAGATACAAGTCTATAACTTGTATCAGAAGAAGGAGATTGGATTTATACCTTGCCCTTCACTACCTGAAGGAGTCTCAGAGCGGCTTGCAATCTCCTTTCCCTTCCCCTCCCCACCCCACAACAGACACCCTGTGAGGTAGGTGGGGCTGAGAGAGCTCTCTCGAGAACTGCTCTGAGAGAACTTGTGACTGACCCAAGGTCACACCAGCAGCTCCATGTGGAATCAAACCCAGTTCTCCCAGATTAGAGTCCACGCTCCTAACCACTACACCAGAAATGGTTACTTACTTCCTTAACACAATCTTCATTCAATTTCTGCACCCTTCTGAGCTCACAGCAATAGGTACATCATTAGTGTGCTTGTAAAAATCCACCCTACGGCAGAGGTATGATGGCATACTGAAGTCCACTCACAGCAGCTGAAGAAGCGGACTCTAGTCCAGAAAGGCTTATCTGGGAACAATTTTTATAAGGTGCTACAGGATTTGTTTATTCTTATCTGCAGAGCTGGACTGGCAGGTGGAAACTGAGGCTTACCAATGTTTAATGTTTAACCAGAATTTGTCTTGTTCAAAAATAAGCTCTCATTCTTTCAGTGAAGCTCCCGTCACAAGCTGATAAGCCTAATCTTAAGGAATTCTTAATGGGGTACGATCAGTGCTCCAGACAGGCCAGCGCACCCACTTGCCTCACCTCAACTTTTAAACTTGTGACACAAGAGGTTCACTGAAAGTGTGAGAGCTCACTTTATAAGACTTGAATAAATAGAAGAGGGTTTGTGCTTTAGAGGTGGACATATGTCGACTGTCACCCTTTTAAATTTGGGTCACGCTACAAATCATTAGGAACTCCGTGGCACTAAGTTCAGTTTAAACATGACACCGACAAGCCCTTATATAGAGAACTTTGTGCAGCATCTAAACAGAAGCACATTAAAAAGAAAAAGAAAAAAGCATGGAATCAGTGCAAAGTCCCTTGGCTAAGTGCTGTCTGGCACACTGGTGCTGTGTTTAAACTGGGCCTTGGTTTCTGTTGTTTCCTTTGTCTAATAAAGGCTTCATCTTTGTGGCTCACGCCCTCTGCCCTTAAAGATCAAGAGGACTTTCATTCCACTGGCAGCATTTTTAGTCGGTCACCTTTTTAACAAGCTGATTGCAGTTAAAATCTCATCACCTGGGATGCGTGAGTAGTAAAACATGCTGTGAGCTCAGAGACTATAGGGATTGAGGCATACAATAATTTTACAACAAACCAACATGTAAATACCATTGGGTTTCAAACAGACCAACGGAAGAATGCAGTGCAAACTGCAATAAAAATTCTACTTGGGTGTTCTGGGGTGCTCACCTGCCATTGTCTGTAGCAGCATTTCTGATAAGCCTGTGTCACCCAACCTCTCTTTGCTGCTCAGTTCAGACATAATCCCCAACCTTGAACACATGAAACTGCCTTATACCGAGATCCTCATCAGAGACCCATACTTCAGAATCAGTATTGTCTACTCAGACTGGCAGTGGCTCTCCAGGGTCTCAGGCAGAGGTCTTTTGCAGCACCTACTGCCGGATCCTTTTAACTGGAGATGCCAGGAATTGAACCTGGGACCTTCTGCATGCCGGGCAGATGCTGTACCACTGAGCTACAGCCCCTCCCTTGACTACAAGTAGTGTAACCAGGACTTGGGCATAGTGAGAGCACTGATAACCACGTGGTTTGTAGGAAGTTAGTTGAAGTGGCTATGCCAAGCATGGCTTTGGGTTGCTGTGACGCCTGAACTAATGACACCTATTATTGCTCCACTTCTGGAACCTCCTACTGACAAACAACCTAGGCAGACAGAAAGACAAAAGCAACCAGGCAGCTCTAAGCCACCCTGTTGCATGTTTGGGAGCTAAAACCAGAATTCGGGTTACAACCTTTGGTCTGCACAAAACACAGCTTGGCATGATGTGTTCCTTGCCAGGTCCAAGCTGTTCTTTATACTATTACCACAGGACTTTCAGTGAGTGCTGTGTGACCTCTCCTGTTTACCTTGCAGGAGATCACTGTTAACTCTCCTTTCACTTTGGGGAAGAGAAGTGGATGGAAATTCAACTGAGAACATGTTGCAAGACTGAGACCTCCAAGAATGAACATATCCAAGCACTAAGCTAGTATCTTACTGCAAGTGCATCATTCTGGCTCCCCCCCCCCCCCTTTGCTGCAACCACAGGCGCAGGTTTCTCATTAAACAAGGCCCCTCATGGCTGTCTTGTACATGCAATAAGACTTGCATGTCAACAGCACTACAGGAATCGCTCCCCCCCCCACGACTACACTCTGTTCCATTATTCTACCTATTATATCGACTTTTAAGATTGTAAGCATGCGAGTTTAGCCCTTTGTTTAATATTATATACATATATACACTGCCTAGTAATTTTCAGTGCTTAGCAATTATGATTTTCAATGACTGTGCTTTCAGCACCAACAACCTACAAAAACACTGAAAGGACTCTTTCAGACAAGAAAACCTGAGGTTAAGGGACCTGTAGAGGAAGAGGACAACAGAAGGAAAGGTTTTTGTTGCCTTGGTCTGAGCCTCTTTACATCTGTTAGGTAGTTTAGCTGTGCACATCCAAAGCATATTTTAAAGCATATATACTGACTTACACCACAAACCAATGCAGTGATCCGCAATGTGGTGTCTATACATTTCCTAGTACACAGCGGCTTCTTCCCCAAAGCTAAGAGCCAGTTCTGGCTTTCCTCCACCATAGCAGACACTTCAAGAAAGGAGAGGGGCATCACTTTTGGGCCCGAGGAGAGGGCATCCATTTGGAAGTAACTGTCTCCATCAGAGGAAACTTGGCTTAAAACGTTCTGGCGTTTTGTGCACTCTTGTAACGTCTTGCACTTGGACTTAGATTGGCCCCACCTACTATTCAGCAGCAGCCCTTCTGTTGTGGGGCCCAGTAGCTGCTCTTAAAATGCCACCAGTGCCCACAGGCTCAACAAAGGCAGGGAGCCCTAAGATAATGTGTGTCTGAACACGCTGAAAAAGCACTCAGCAACATGTGGATGCATGAATCAGGTGTCTGCAGACAAGTGCATCATACAGATAACCAAGGACTAAACATGCCCCCCAATGGCTGCAGTCTCTTTTACAAAGCTGGATCTACTGCTGTGTGATAGATAAGATGACCCTAACCGCAGCTAGATGTGAAATCACCCCAAGGAGAAACCAATGTGCTGCAGTTATGGGGTAGATGTAAACGAGAAATGAATTAGATCTAAGCCATGAACTTGAAGTGACGATTTTATTATCAAAGCCACGAAGAAGCTACAGTATATATTTAAATAAAGCGTCAGTGTCTTCTTGACAGAACAGGGGGGAGCTAGCACGTTGTCAGCGCTTCCACCTTTCCCGTGCCAACTTTGAACAAACCAGTATGTGGACTCTGACTGCACCTGAACCTAGAGTGGCGAAGGAAAGCCGCAGTCGGAACGTTGCTCAGGTTTGCTTCCATATCCTGCAATCCAAGGTGCGTGGCTTTCCCTTAGAGGCTTCCTAACCCCACAGACTTAGTCTTGGGATGCGTCTGGGGCTGCAGACTGCTTGTTTTGATCATCTCCCTTCTTCTTGTGCCCCGAAACAATGTCATCAATACGCAGGAGGAGGACAGCGGTCTGTAGTGGGAAGGGAAGAAGCACAAAAAGGTGAGAGTGATTAACAAAAAGGATTTTGGAAAAGCAAATTCCTCTCCAATCCCTTGCCTGGGTTTGTAAGGCTCAAATAGTGATGCCACAGAAGCTTCCTGGGTGGCCTTGGACCAGCCACTCTCCCTTGGCCTAACCTATGTCACAAGGTGGCTGATATAAGAAAATGATGGAAGAAAGGAGAACAATGTGGTGGGTCCCTAACAGGAAGAATAGCGGGATAGACATATCTAACAAAATAACTGGCTCATATCTGGTCTAAGGGCTGTAATAGCAATAAACCAAACTGCCTCTACTGCCACATTTTATAACACTAGGATCAGGTGGGGTAGCATGTTGGTCTGAAGCAACAGAACAAAGTTTGAGTCCAGTGGCACCTTTAAGACCAACAACGTTTAATTCTTAAAGGCGCCACTGAACTCAAACTTTGCTTTATTTTATAACACTGAGGCAGGTTTAGCTGAGGAACACCTGGCCCTGTAAGCGTCACAGCAAGACAGGGAACTGAACTTTGGTTTCCCCAGTCTCTCTGTTGTTTCCAGATGTTCTCCACACTCTACGAGAGCTGGAACTTTGCTTGGTTGTCTGGTTGCTAAGATTCTATTCAAATGCTCACTTCTATTCTACGTTATACTGGACTTGCTCCTCATTGCACACAACAGTAGCTCACATTTATTAGCTACATAAAAAGAGAGCATTTGCACAAGGAATTAGCTGTATCAGGGTAACAAGAATAGCAGGAGGTTCTAGAAAACGTAAGGAGAGGAACACAAGAGTTTAACTGCACAGTAGGACTAGAAATAGGCGTCCCTTTCTGCCATTAGCTGGGGTAACAAACTCGGCTCACGCACTGCCCTGCTTTCTAAGCGGGAGACACAATCCAGCCTGGATGCCATCCTTTAGAGAGAAAGAATACTCTAGTTTACCTCAGAATACAAGAAGTCACTGGAGAGAAGACTGTGCTTTTTTTTCCTTTTTTTAAAAAAAGAGTAACTGACATTTCATTGGAGAAGAACAAGATGACGCTGACACCCCCATCGTTGGCCACAGATTCTATAATGCACACTCATGCTTCCAGTTTCTCTTTACCTCCACAGCTGTCTTGTATGTCTGCAGTTTCACTGACAAAGGCTCCCATATACCCAGCTCCTTCATGTCTGCCAAGGCACCAGTCTCCCCATTTACCCCCCAGGTCTGACTGCCTTCCTGGGTGTGTTTTGCCTGTAAGGAGTTGAGAGCAATTAATGTCAAGATGCCAGGAGGGCTGATTTTCACAGATGGGCTCAGCAATCTTCCCCCACTTCTTTCCCCATCACCCTGTATTTAAAACACAGACAATACCAAACACTATCTATATGGTGATTTAAAGACAGCATCTAATAATCTTCTGCTCACACCCAGCTTTCTTTATAAACAAAGCTGAGATCTTAAAAGACTTTCAGATCCACATTGTAGCCCTTATTTCCCCAACTGTCACTGGTATTCCATGGACAGTACCTACTACAAAGGATCATTTTAGACCCCATCAAATAGCAAGAAGAGTGCCTAAAAGGCCAGGATCTAATTCAGTTTTTATTAACTATACACTAGGGATGGATGTTAGACAGGTCAAAGAAGGCTTGGAGAACTGCTGCTCAGTTGAGTACCTGTTGACTCACCTAATAGATATTATTTTAAAAACTATCAAAAAATAAGCATAGTTATCAATAGGCACGATAGCTTAATCAAACTGGTTAACTGTAATGGTTAAATGATTTATCATTTTTAATCAGTGTTAGGCAAGTGAACAATTCAGTGAACTGCTCTCTTCAGTTGCCACCTTGCCTGGACTACCTACCAGCCCCACCCGGAAGGGACATTGGAACAGCAACCACAGTGGAGCAGCATGAACACTATCCTTACCCGTAGCGAGGTGAGTGCGCGGATGGTGCTAGCACCACAGTTCTGAATAAGTGTCCTGGGAATGACTTCTAGGGCTTGCGCAGCAGCACGATAGGGCCACTGTTCCACCCCAGTCATGACCTTTGACTTCTCTGTCAAGTAATGAGCAACAGCCATCTCGGAAGCACCGCCTCCAGGCACCAGCTGGGCATCAATCATGACGTTGCGGCAGACTTGCATGGCATCGTGGAGGTTGCGCTCCACCTCCTGTAAGAAGGGAGAATTGTGCAAAGGGGTTGCACCTTGAGTGAACAAGGTTCAACAAGCTACAGAAATGCTCAGAGAATGGTTAGCATGCTGCAAGATGTGAACTAGTGAAATCAAGTCAACCTTACCCACAGAGGAAACCACCTACCGTGTCTCTACATGAATCACGGCTCCAACCAAACTCTGGTAATTCTGCCAGGCCCTCTGCACTGGATGCAAATTGCAGCAGGAGTGCTTGAGTGCTCAGAGATGCCACTCACAACAGAAGTAGCTGCTCTGTCTCTGCAAGGATCACTACCCTAGCATCGTCTCGAATGAAGATGTGAAACTACCTTATTGTTAGATCACTAATTTATCTAGTTAGCTGAGCATGGTCTATTCAGGCTCTCCAGGGTTTCAGAGTAAGACACTCCCCCAGTTGCTACTTGAGACCATTTAACTGGATGTCCCAGGGACTGAACTTGGAACCTTTCAGCATACAAAGCACATGCTCTACCACTAAGCTATGCTCCCTCTCCAACTGCCTCCTTCCAATCAGGAAGTGGACTTTACTGAAGGCAGGTAGTTTTTATTCCTTAACACTCTAAGGGAGACATTTTGTGTGTTAAGCAGAAAATGTGCCTCCAACCTTTTTCAAAATTAAAGTAAGTCATGAGCGATATCAGCAGCATGGAAGTACTTCTTTAGGTATGGAACACCATCCTGTGACAGGCTAGGACACTGAGCTAGTTTTTAATTATGTAATTCAATACAGGCCATCTCAGAATTGGGGAACCTTTTACAGTTAGAACTCTCAAACACCCACATTCTCAGTCGAGACTCACTGCTCTCCTTTCCCCAGGAAAAGTTGCTCACCGCTAGAATCTCTTTGCTGGCACCCCGAAGCAGGATGGTGCAGGCCTTGGGCTCCTTGCAGTCAGTGATGAAGGTGAAGTACTCATCCCCAATCTTCTTCACTTCAAAAAGGGCTGCCCCAGTCCCCACATCCTCTTCACGCAACTCTTCTGGACGGCTGACAATACGAGCCCCACAGGCCCTATCACATAACAGCAAGAGAGACACCCACTCATGCTGAGGGTCTGTTTGAACCTGGAAGCAACAACATTACAATTCTGCACACACCCACCCTACTTCCTTGGTTGGACAGGCTTCTGTCACTAGGGGACAGCCTGACTAATAGTGAATTCTAAAGACGTTCTAGGTCTCCGAAATTTCGTTGCCTCATTAGGATGCCCATTTCCTTGCTCCGCCTAGTTTCAGAAAAGTTTACAGTAAGCCAGGTAATCAGCTTATAATTGCAGCAATTATAATGGAACGTTTGAAATCCATCAACCAGCTTCTCTTCTTAACAGCTGGCCCCAGGAGGAAAGGGAACCTGTAAGAAGTTTCCCATGGGGTTCTATCATGCTTCCCAACCTCTGCCTCCTTGTTTGAAATGCCAGGCTGCAGGGTCAGTCTAGGGATTTCATTTAGACAGCTGGTAGATACAGGGGAGCAAAATGAGAAATCTGGCATCCCTCATCCTTCTTCTCTGCCCGTTATACCAGCTCCTATCTTACCAATCCAATGTAAACTGATGAAATAAAGCAGAAGCAAAAGCAACTCAGGAATGAGACCACCACATACTTCCAAATTAGCTGAAGGGGTTCCCGGTCTAACTTGTAGCAATTCAAGTTGGTCTCACCTTGCAATCCGGTTGTTATCTGTTTTCCTCACTCGGCGGATAGCACTGATGTTGGCTCTCATCAGGAAGTGCTGGGCCAAGTCTGAAGGCAAGAGAAAAGTCCACTAGGCACTACACACACTCCTACAGTGAAAGGTTTTGTAGCCAGAGGTGTCGTTCCCCCCCCCCCCCCCCCAGTATGCAGGCTGCTTACCTGAGATTCCTTTCTCTGTGATGATGAGATCTGGCTTGACTCTGATCAGGTGCTCACACATTTGCTGAACGAACTCCTCTTCCATCTGCAAGATGCGGGCAAAGTCCTCCTCGCGGGTGATTTCAATGTCAGTCTGCATGAGAAAAGAACACCAACACTTCTGTCCAGGTCTAGCATTTTGGTTATAGAACAGATCTCCCAGGCATGTATCTTTTTTTTTTTAATATTTATTTTTAATTTTTAGATTTTTTCACAAACAATCACATATTTCTTACAAAGAAGAATAATTTCAGGGAAAACAACCTTAAATTGTAAATTATCTTAGATCTCATTCATTTCCACAATATTTGCTTTTGTACCATCTATAAAATTTTTCCCAAGTTGAAATAAACACGCTTTCTTGTTTATAATTTAGGATCGACGTCAAATTGTCCATTTCGATAATTTCTAACAGTTTCTGAATATATTCTTCTCCTTCTGGTACCTTATCACATTTCCAATATCTAGCAAATAACAATCTAGCTGCCGTAATGCCATGCAAAATCAACTTTGTATTTGTCTGCTTATAATTATTAGGTACTATATTCAACAACAAAAAATCTGGTTTCAACGGAATGCTTGTTTGGATTATTTTTTGAATGCCTATCCAGTATTTAGCAGTTTTAGGGCAAGTCCACCACATGTGGAAATAGGAACCTTGATTCTGTTTACATTTCCAACACGTTTTTTCTTTTGTCTTGGAGAATTTGGATAATTTATCTGGAGTGAGGTGCCACATATAAAACATTTTATATAGGTTTTCCTTATATATACTTGATCTCGTAATTTTTATATTTTTCTTCCAGATTTTTGTCCATGTATCTAAATCAATAGCGTATCCTATATATCGCACCCATCTTATCATTGTAGGTTTAATCCACTCATCTTGCATTTTATTTTCTAAAAAGTAATTGTATATTTTTTAATCATTTTATCATCTGTTAATAGCCATATTTTATCTAATTCCACTGGATTTTTATAAAAACCTTTCTTTATATCTATTTTATATCTAGATGACAGCTGTATTGTTTCCCACCAAGAGAGGTTGATTCCTTGTTCTTTCAGGGTCTCATTACTTTTTAGTTCCAATTTATCATTTAATAGTTCTTTATAGCTAACCACCTTTTCTTTTTCTATTAGGGTAGGTTTTACGAAAGCTTCAAGAGGGGATACCCAATTTGGTATTTTAGAATAGTATTTAAATTTAATTTCTTCCCAGATTTTTAGTAAGGGGCCTCTAAGTATATGTTGTTTAAAACTCCTGTTTTTTTGGCCGTATGAAAAAGTTGCGTGCCATCCTGTTGGTAGGTCATATCCTTCTAGGTTCAAAATTCTAAAGTTATTAAGTTTGGCCCAGTCTCTCAACCAAACCATTCCAGATGCCATATAGTAGAGATACCAATCAGGCAAGCCAAAACCACCTCGTATTGTTTTGTCTTACAAATATTTAAGTCGAATTCGTGGTTTTCTAGATTGCCATATGAATTTGGACACAATTTTTTCCAAATCTCGAAAGAATATTTGATTTTTAACAATTGGTAAAGTCTGAAACAAAAAAATAACTCGTGGCAAAATGTTCATTTTGATTAAGGCTATATGACCCAATAATGAAAGTTGTAGTTTTCCCCAACTTTCCAAGTTTCTTTTTATCTCCGTCAAAACTTTTAAATAATTGTTTTTAAACAATGCACTACATTTATTCGTAAGGGTACTCCCCAAATATTTTACTCTCTTGGAGACTTCAAACTTCGTCTTTTCTTGTAATTGGTTTTCAATTTCTTTTGTGCAGTTTTTGGTAATTGTTTTTGTTTTTTCATTTATTTTGAGGCCTGCTACTTTCCCATATGTTTCCAAAATATTTAAAAGTTTATCTATGGAGTTCAGTGGTTCTTCTAAGATAAAAACCATATCATCCGCAAAAGCTAAAATTTTGTACTTTTCACCTTTTAACTTTAATCCTTTTACTGTCTCATCTTCTCTAATCCCAGGCATGTATCCATCAAAGCATTGTGGACTGAAGAATGTAAGCACGTTTATCTCTAATAATGCAGCCCAGTTTCCATGGGGTACTACTAACTTCAGGATTAGCTTTCTCATATGCAAGGAGGCAGCACTAAAGTCAAAGCTGTGTGTGTGCTGCAATTCCATTAAAGCACAGAAAGAAAGCAAGAAGCAGTAATGAGCAATTAATTCCACTTCCATTTTTTGTTTTTTTTAGAAAGGCAGGTTTCTAGACTTATAATTGCATTGTCTTTTTAACAGAAGCTCCTTCCAGTCCTCTTTGTGACTAGCCTGAATATCTTTTTGCCTCTGTGCAGACAAGCTGGTGTTTCTATCAACTTAAAAGAACTGTCAGATAAAAGCAAGTATTCCAGCCAAGCTGCATACATGAGAGGTCCACAGAACTGGGGCTTCCAAAAGCCCTGTTGCCTTGAACTGGGGTTGGGAGAGAGAGAGTGTTTGTGTTTTCTCCCACTGAGGGCTTTTTCCCACTCACATTGTGCCGTCCCGGCGCTGGGTGTCAATTTCACACCCTTTGCTGCGCGTCATTTTCTCCGCCCCTTCGGTAAACCTTTTTTTTTAGGTTTACCGAAGGTGCAGAGAAAATGGCGCGAAGCCCCGTATTAACACACGCGCTGCAGCAAAGGGTGTGAAATTGACACCCAGCGCCGGGACAAACGGAGGCAGAACGCCGGCATAATGTGAGTGGGAAAAAGCCCTGAGAAAAATCAAGAACAGAAGTTATTTGCCTACCTCTACTTCTGAAACAAATGGGAGGTTGCTTAACTGGTTATACAAACTAGTATTAACCTATGCATGGACAGCCTTCCCCAGTTAAAAGTGCAGAGCAAGCTTCTAGTCCAAGACATACTTGAAAGACTGTGGACCATTCCTGCCGAAACCCAATCTTGTCAGCCAACATACCTGACTCTCTCCTTTCTTGTACTCCAAGGAGCAGTCCAACAAGACAATGCGAGGGTTCTTGATGGTGCGACGCATTCGAGGATGAGTGATATCTTTATTGATCATGACCCCACGCAGGACACACGAATCCTCAATAATGCCACCAGGAATCTGGGGGATGAAAAACCGAAAGTCATCCAGATTTTGCAGCAAGGCAAAGCAGTATGGGACATTTGCAATGGAATTTCCTTCCATGTCCCAGTCAT
The DNA here is from genome assembly GCA_029233225.1 of Lepidodactylus listeri. Taxonomy (NCBI): domain Eukaryota; kingdom Metazoa; phylum Chordata; class Lepidosauria; order Squamata; family Gekkonidae; genus Lepidodactylus; species Lepidodactylus listeri. The sequence continues at coordinate 142,246,108 of JARCFY010000003.1, forward strand.
ATGACCACCATAAGTTCTGGAGTAAGCAAAAGAAACTATTAAGCCTCAAACAGCTCAGTGACTGTGGATGTTCATGTCATACAGCAAGTGAGCTAAGCCCTCCCTAAGCCAGGAAGTAGTTCGGAACCTCACCCTTCTAAGTGATGGGCAGGGGGGGAAACACTCCAGGGAAGGAACAGCAGCTACTGGGCCTAGACACAGATTTAGCCAAGAATCTGTCCCCCAACCTTTCAGCTTTTACTAGTCCCCCACTTATAACATATTTAAAGATGTTGAAAAGTGGTAATTAAATACCCCTCTCCTCTGAACTATGTTCCGGTGAGGGCAAAGTGCTGGATCTGGCCACAGCAGGAAAAAGTAAGTGGCTTGCCATTTAGAAATTTGTTAGCAGAAGTAACAGAGGGGATGGAAGGATGCTGCAGTCCCTTGCCTTAAAAAAAAAAAAAGCTCTTCCAGATTGACTCAGTGGATCTGAGAAGGATCAATTCCTTACTGGAGAAACCAGACATAAGGAAATGTCATCTATTCCCAAACCTCTTCTGCCCAGGCCAACAATAAGCCCCACCTAGTAGGAGCGCACACACACACACAAAGTTCCTTTGCACCTTTTCTACTTTGGCGTATTTCTTGATGTCAATTTCTTTCCTGCCGTTCTCCTCAAATTCCACAGTCCTGACGGCATCCAAGGCAATGCTGCAGGCCAGGTCTGACCAGCGACTGATCACCTTGGTGTTGATGGCGCTGTTGATTATTTTGAGCATGGCTTCACGGTTGCTGGCATCAACTGGAGTACTGTAGAAACAGAGCACAAGGCATGCAAGCCAGAAGACAACATTAACTGCTACTCACTTTCCTAACTGGTTGAGAAGGAGGTGACTTTGGGACCTATTTATTCAGCAGATGTAGATATCTGAAACTGAATTAGCAGTCATGGTTCCCTGCAGGGCTTTCATTTAAAAACTGCCAGTACATACATAAACACACACATATATATATGGTTGCACAGATTTCCACACATCCCCCACTAGGCTGTTCCAGAGGTTCCGCGCTCTCTCTGCCTGAGTGGAGCAAGGGAGTGCAGGAGGATCAGGACTAGGGACGGCCCTAGAAAAGGTGCCAGTACTCAGTACCGGCGCAAAAACCCCACCTCTAGTTCTTTCAAAGGAACTCTGGGAACTGTTGTTTGAAATCTTTAAGAATTCTTTGCCAGAAATCCCTAAAGCTGCTTCAGAAAGCTAAAATCCCCATGTCTCCATGGCTGGCAGGCATACCAATCTGACTAGTTTGAAACTGGTTTCAATTTGTAGTGTCAGCCAAGTCACATCATTGGCCCATCTAGATTAATACTACTCACTCCAAATCCAGTTCTCTAAAGCCTCGGGCAAGGAAATCTTTTCCACACCTGTTACTCAAGATCTTTTAACTGGGAGGTACGGGAAACTAAGCCCTGGTTCTATAGTCCCTCCCAAACATATGAAGCTTCCTTATACTGCTGTACTATGCCAGTGCTTTATTCTGATTGGAAGCAGCTCTCCAAGGACTCAAGCCAAGGTCTTTCCTAGCCCTGCCACCTAGTGATCTTTATCTGGAAATGGCAGTCAGTGAACCCAGTGTGTCTTCTACTTGTACAGTATGCTCTTTACCAAGCTATGGTCCCTTTCCTTAAATGCAGATTTAAATCCAGATTTAAGAGACAAGTGTTTTGGTACTAATTCAGTTGTTATACCTCCGACAATGCTTGCTCCCTGCTCTGTGCCTGCCACAGGCTTTGCTTCCTCCCACAGGCGCTCAGGGATGCACCAGCACTTTATGATGCATGCACACCCTGCGCTCCGTTCTCCCCACTCCTGTTTCCAACCATCCTGCTCACCTGATTTTTTTCAGCGCGCTGATCATGTCATCCAAGGCCTTACGGTATGCCCCAATGATTACTGTCGGGTGCATTTGCTGCTCCAGGAAATGCTCAGCAACTGCCAGCATCTCTCCAGCTAAACAGCAAGCAGAAACCAGTGAAACAGAGCTGCTAACTTCTGCCATTTGTTAGACTTGCATTGCAAAGAAGCACCACCGCAATAAAAAGAACAATTTTCACTGATATAAACGTTTCTGAATTGCATGCATTTCAAACTAGAATTGCTTTGAGCCCAAGCCTTTCATCCAGCTGGTGCAAAAAGGGCAGCACTTGTGGTCACAGAGCAGGAAGAAGAATCCCAGACAGCACTGTTCTTCATGGCCCAAGGCACAAAGAGCTGCACTAGATAAACAGGCCGTTTCCTATCCTACTCTGCAGGGCTTCTGATGTGGCATTGTCTTCACTTTGGTCGCCAAGGATAGCCTTATATCAAGGAGAGATGACTCCTGAATTGGTTCACTAGTATGCAAATATCTCTACCCCCAAATGAACCAACATATCCCCCTGCCTCTGGCTTCCAACTGCCGCTGCCAAGAATATCAGAGGAAAGGGAGTCAGTAGCTATGTACCCCTCCGCGACGCTTGGATCAAGTTCCATTCGTTAAAAAAAATACTCATTCATTTCATGATGTTTGAATTATTTTACTTTTATGTTGAAAAGTGGCATACAAATAAAACAAGCTTGATCAACTAAAACATTTTTTCGCCAGGAGCCCTGTTGAAACTAATGGGAACTACACAAGAGCACTACCATGTTTTTGGGATTCTCCCATTCATTTCAACAGGGTGTGCAGCAGAAGAATGTCCAAAAAGTATACCTCCTGTGAGACAAAACCCATCAATCTCACACCTTGTTCGCCTTCACGACCCCGAAAACACATAATTCAAAGCAACCTCACATTTACTCCACGGCAGGGCCACCTCTGGTTTTAGAGGAACACCAGTCATGCAGCCAGCAACTGAGCTCATGTGCAAAGAGAGAAAGTTATCATGCACCCAGAGTGCTTACCGAGTATAATGACAGATGTGGTCCCATCGCCTACTTCTTCGTCCTGAGTGCGGCTAATTTCAATCATGGACTTGGCAGCTGGATGCTGGACCTGAATCTGTAAGAAGGGAGAAAGGTGCATACGAATATAAAACTTCTGTCACTCTCCCTGGTGTTCTGACCACTGCTGTTCTCCGTATGCAGTGAACATGAGGAAATATTCCCTTTGGGAAGTATATTACCAAGCTTTGTTTGTTGGTTATCTCCTACTTTTCCTCCATGGAATGCAGCTAACACGTGAATACATTCAAGCACTGCTTTTGGGTCCATATCACTTAGCTTCAGCAGTTGAATATGCACCTTCTACCCCCTCCAGCTCTAGACTGGCCCCATTCAGACCTTTAGGGTATTTCAAGAGGCTCCAGTTAAGCTTGGAGGAGCAGATGTGCTCCAAAATTCAGGGCAGATGCTTTCTCGATTGTTTTAATGCAAAGAGATGAGTCAGGAGTCACACTCCATAGGAAGCCATTATGTAACATTCTGATCTATTTTAAGCCAGCAGCGATCAGTTGGTCAAAAGGTAGGGAATAGATCTCTAAAACAGAGCGACTTGTTTCAAAATTCCAAGGCGTACCCCTTTGCCAATAATTCTATGAGAGCTGAAAGGGCATTTACTACTGAAACATTTTCTGTCTCACAGGAGATCTCTGCTCTCAAAATATATTCTTAAATGTTTGTGCTATAAACATTCTATTATTAACTGAACAACTAAGGTATGATATATGTGTGCATCTTTCACTTTGTCCATCCAATGAAGACAAGAGAAAACCAATTCTGGGCAAAACTAACTGTCAAACTTGGGGGGAGAATGAGGTGGTGTCACCAGTAGAATTAGCAGGATGCCCAACATGGAGGCACACTAACAATGACCAAATGAGAGAAGGATCAATGTGATTATTAGGTTCTAAGGCAGAGAGGCTCAGAGTAATACTAACAGTAGGAACAGGATGGGATTGGGCTTTTTTTCTGAGGAGAGGTCTATTTGGAAAAGCAATAAGAAGGGCAGTACATGTCAGCCAAATGAATGTAGCGCCAGGAAACTTCACGCAACCTAGCCATTCAATGCAAGCCTGTTTTGGGGGAATTCTAATTTGCTTCTCCACATCTCAAACACTATCTAGAAGGGAAAATTGATCACTGTTAAATTTTCAAATTTTACCCCATATTTTAGGCACACTAAGACATCAAACACTGGTGTCAGAACCTAGATGACTTACTTCTCTAAGGATAGCATTACCATCGTTGGTCATGACGATCCCACCCATAGGGTCCAACAGCATCTGAGTCAAAGATTTAAGAAAATTTCTGTTAGCTTTCAAGAAATATGTCAGTCAAAACACAAGCACAATAATCTTCATATTATATTTTTTATTGTGAGTTTTAAAAATCCAATGAAAGAAAAATGGATTTCTCACTTTCATCATAGCTCTTGGTCCCAAGCATGTTCTGATAATATCAGCTATGGTCTGAAAAGAAATTAAAAAACACAATTTTAGAAGAAAAGCTAAGACACCCACAATGTGAAAACTGAACCTTGGATTTCAGACACATAACACAGCATTTTTGAATTCTGTATAAAGAATTCATGAACATTCTAACTGTTCACAAGGAAGCTACCACCAACAGAATGTTGACGAACAGTATACTGTAAATGGGGAAGAAAGGGCAGTTTGACTAGAGAAAACATTACATGCAGACAGGCAAACTGAACGTTGTTAGCTGGTAGAGAGTAAACAGATAAGGAAACTTTGGAATTGGAGGGAAGATGAGGCATGTAAGGTCAACTTTGTGGCACAGAGGCATCTAGACCATGAGTGCCACACACTGCATCAGAATATAAAGTCAAAAATTCTCTTCTATTACAACCAGATCCCATTCGTTCCTAAAGTTGCAAAGAGGCAAGTTAATCGTTTTTGAAAACAGAGAGCAAGCAGATAATTAACAGTATGATCCCAAGCAGCTATTTCTTAGCCCTCTGAGGTCAATGGGCTTAGAAAGGGAGACCCCTGTTTACGACCACACTGTGAACATTTTCACTGAAGAAGATCCAGGTGACGGAGTTTGCAGAAGATTCAGTGATCAGTTGGAAAAAAGTGGTCTTGCTGAGCAACATAGGTTGAACAACAACAACAGGAGCACTGCAAGGCGCATACACACATACACTGATAGGACCTCCCCCTTCAGCAGGCCCAGGCAAAGGCAGATTCCATGCCCATTTCTGAGCCAGTGGTGTCTGACAGAAATCTCTGACCAAGTCTGAATTATTCGTCTGAGAGTTTTAGGTGTTTTTAACACTTTTCTGGCCTTCCCACAGTCCTTGCCATTGACCATCTCTAACAGGAAAGGTCTGTGGCTTGCTTTGCACGTAGAAGGTTGCCAGTTCAATCCTGGGCATCTCCAGTTAAAGAATCACAAATAGGCGTTTAGAAAAAACTTTCTCTGCCCATCACAATAGACAATACAAGGTAATAACAATCTATCTGTATGCGGTCAGCCAGTTCACTGCTTTTCATGAAACCAGCAACAAAATAACACAAAGGTCTATAGGCACAGGCAAATATCCAAAGCTACCCCCCTCCAATACTGCATGTTCCCAAGTTTTGTTCTGTCTCAGAAATACAACAGGGACTAGGAAGATCACCAGAAATACAGCTATCAGTTAAGCAGCACAGAGCAAAAAAAAATACTATGAAATAATTGTGTTTTTTTTTAAACAGCCTATAGCAAATCCTTTTCTGTAATCTTTTCCTGAGTCAGCTAAGAGATGCAGAAGCTACTCTGCAGCAGTCAGTGAGCTACTGGTAGGAGACCTATTGGAGATCTCTTGTCTACAGAATGACTAGTCTCTTAGCAGAAGAAGAAATGGCTGTGTGTAAAAGCCAAAGCAAGTTAAGAAGGCTAACAGTGAAGCACACAGCAGATTTTCTCCAAGTCTAAATGCAATTTGGGGCCAGAGAATTTGCAAAGATTCTGCAGCACAGAAAGATCATTCACCTGGAAGCTTTCTTGCTACAGTTCGGCACCTGTAGACAAATATTGCTCTCACAGAGTGTTGGGACTCCACTGCTCCCATTCTTGGTTCCATCAATAAAAATGGCAGGAAAATGGTGGAATTAATGACATTTAGCAAAAGAGGTACTCGGCTGAATATGACATATTGATTTTAACCGGCCAGCCAGATTTGGTTGCAGGTTTGTAATCTTCTACTCCCACAATATTCCATGGGTTGGATCCCACAGATCTGTCCCACTAATGGTGGCACTTTTCTCCAGTGCAGAGACTCTAACATCAGGGGAAGGCTCCTTGCATCCAGAGAAGTGCCCCAATAGCAAAATAAACCTCAAAATAAATATTTTGAGATCCAGCCCACTGATTACAATCCAAGGTTTCATTCAGCAGCCATTGATATTAGAGTGCTATTCTTGTGCTATATTCAGGATCAGTAATTTCAGTTCTGTTAACTGTTATATACCGGTTGTTGGTATGAATGAGAACAGATCATATATCCCTTCTTTGAAGAGCAACAATATTGCCTAGTTCCTCAGTTTCACCTTTGTGTGAACAGGGAACAAAGAAAAGCAAGCAAGGTATTCAGCTGGTGGAAACAGGCATATTGGGGTTATGTAGGGACTGAGGGGCAGACCCTCACAATACAGCCTGAGCTACCTATAACGTTCTCCCAAGTCCCTGCTCCTTCCGAAGCATTACATTTCCATGCCATGCAGTTTACTGAATGCTGCCTGCCATTTAGAGAGCTTCACCTTCCTCTATGGCACTACTGACATCTAATTGTTAAGTTTAGGCATACAAAGACAGGAACAGGAAGACAGAACAGCAAGATATGGGATTACACACAATTGGGTGCATCTAGGCACAACTGCTTCTTGAGACACATGCACACTACACAGCACATAAGCAAACCAACAACTGAAAAAAACCAAACACTCTTGTCAATAGGATGCCTGCCCTGCAATGCTAGCGTCATCCCGCATTTACTGATCCTGAGCTGATGAGCTTATGGATAGACCTTAGCCTAAGAGTCACTGCACCAGCATTCAACTACTTAGACGTTAGTAATTCTACATGAAAGCTGCATGGGAAAGTTTCCTGCTGGATCGTGCCCTGATACACATAGTGCTTTAGCTATGGCTCTGTTCTTCAAGAGGAAGGAGCATCTGGCTGGACTTTGTGCTTTCAGTCTTTTGAGCTCCAAGCCCTCACTACACTAATGATGTATTTTATACTCTGAGGTCCTAAACTGATTTGGATAAACCCTGCAGCATGTGTACAAAATGCAGCCTTCTAACTCAGCCGCAGACTTTTTTCAAAGATATTGGCAGGACGGGAAGTTAGAATTGAGCAGAACATAATTTTGCAGCACAGAATAGCTGCAAGTACCTTGCCAATCATTGCCTCAACATATATCACACCAACAGGAATCAATTCTTAGCAACTCTTTCAAAAGAGCTTGGGAGAGTATATGCAGAGTTAATCCATTTTATCCTCACAACCACTCCACGGAATAGGATTAGACTGAGATAGCAAGCGACTGGCCCAAGTCCAAGGTGAGTACCCCATCTACCATGTCACGTCACTTTCAGCGTACCCAGCAGTAAAGTAGGTTTCTTATGTCAAAGATCAAAAAACAAAATCAGCAACTTGATCCTTCAAATAACAAAGCTGATGGCCACATGCCTATCAGTAAGGCAGCAAACCTGGGCTACCTGCAGACACGGTAGGAGTTTCCACATAGCTGGAGGGTGACATAAATATACAGAAAAATATTACTGAGTAAATTGATGAAAGAGATCTCTCCCCCCTCCCCAACAGCCTGATGAGATATAAGCATGCCTAATGCTCTTAGAATATTGAGGCAGTTAAAGAAAATAGGAAAAAGAAGCTCACAGGAACAAACTGACCAGTACAATCGATAAATGTTTATACACCGTCAGATTTTAGTCCAGTAGTACCACCTTAGAGTCAAACAAGACTTTCTGAGGTGCTAAAAAGGTAAAGGTTTCCCTTGCTGAAAGCTAGCCAAATCTGACTCTAGGGGGCAGTGCTCATTTCAGTTTCCAAGCCAAAGAGCCAGCGCTGTCTGAATACTTTTTCATGGCCATGTGGCTGGCATGACTAAACGCTGAAGCGCGTGGAAGGCTGTTACCTTCCCACCGAAGAGGTACCTATTTATCTCCTTGCAATTTCTTGCTTTCAAACTGCTAGGTTGGCAGGAGCTCACTCCCATCATGTGGCACTCGGGTCTTGAACTGCCGAGCCACCAATCTTCCGGTCTGCAGCTCAGTGTCGTAACCTCTGAGCCACCGCGGCCCTTTCTAAGGTGCTACTGGACTCAAATCTAACTGTTCTACTGCAGACCAACATGGCTACTCTCTGAAAGAGTTCATACAGTAAACAGGTAAATATGGGTTGGCAGGGGATTTTGCAAATTCCACGCAGCTCTCCGAGTTGAAACTGAATTTTCCCTCCACCTGTTTTTCCCTCTGTCCATCTCTTGTAGTTGCCAGCCACCCAGTGTATTCGGACACAACAGGCTGAACACCAGAGATTCCTGCAGGACCATCTTCTCACTTACCATCCAGATTGCCAGGTAACATCTGGCTCTCATGCCCTGCTCCCTGTGAGTGGCGATTAGAGACAGGGCATCTTCTGCAGTGGCACTGCAGTTCTGGAATGTGCTCCCCCCTTCAGGCTTGCCTGGTGCCTACTTTACTTTCTTTCAGGCCAGAACACATCTTCCCCCAGGCTTTTAATCACAGGTTTTACTTTAACAAAGTTCGAGTCCAGTGGCACTTTTAAGACCAACGAAGTTGTATTCAAGGTACAAGCTTTCGTGTGCCTTTACCAGCTTTTAAAATGGTCTGCTTCTGTTTTATGGATAGCTTTTCTGCTGTTCAAGTCTAATGATTTATTTTGATATTATTATACTGTGTTAAATGAAAGCCAGCTAGAGCAGTACTCTGCCACCATTAGCAAGAGAGATTTACAGAATCCAATCCACTGCTTATAAGTAGTCTGGCTACAGATCAGTTTTTATACTGCAACTTAGCAGACTGATAACTAATAGACAAACTGCATTTCTCTCCTTGCTACATCTCCAATATGTTTCATGTCAAGAAAGCATACCTTAGCAGCATTAATGTTTCCAGCCTGGACTTTTCTTCCAGTCTCACGCTTTGTGTTCTGACCTAAAACAAATAAAGAATGGGGAAAAGCACAGATTACTACAACCAACTGATCTAAATCCCTCCTCAAAATCTTTTCACCTTACCCGTTTGCACCCCTCCACCTGCAACAAGGCATTAGTACATAAAATTGCATTTGTTCACATTCATTCTTTGCTATCCTGGCTGCACCAATGCCTCCTTGCCCACAGTTGGCCCTCAGAAGCTAGATCAGAAATTCTTTGGAACAAGGACATTCCTTTTTTGCTTATTCATATACACTGACAGTACAACAACAGAAATTACTACTAGAACAACAACATTTGTGACAAGTTTTCATTTTCTAAACAAAGACAATCCACCAAATCCAGCCACGCAGCTCCAAAGACTTAAGGGCACTTCCAGCTCTGGGAGAGAAGGCAGTGATTTCTGTCAATTTTCTCTCCCACTACAGATCCCAATTTCGCCCCTGTACTGAAGGATATGCTGACCCCATACGAACAAAACTGAAGGGAGGAGGAGCTCAGTAGGCTGCAAAAAAACGAAGAAGCAGGGAAAATTCCATGTGATGCATTCTAAAAGTGGGTCTTGTTCAATGTTCCCTCTAAGCTGTGGAGTCTTGTGAGCAAAAATTCTGCTTTGTGAGTTACTGGCATTAAAGCTGAGAGCACGTGATTTGGCTGCTGCATAAATGAGTTTACTCTGGAGCCATCCTTCCTGAGCTAAGACAAAAATCTGTGAGCTGGAGGCTAAAAAACTGAGCTAACTCACACTAACTCAGCTTAGAGGGAACACTGGTCTTGTTGGATACAAGCCACCATCTTCCACAACCCTTCACAAGTAACAAAGCAAGTAACTTCCCCTTCAACATACTGATCTGCCACCCTATTAAATGGCCAAAAACCCAAGCTGCCTTAAAGGGCAACAGAGCTACTCATGATGCTCCCATTCTTTTATGTTGCTGCACTTGCACAGGGTGTGGACCACAATATTTGTTTAATAATGCAGTAAGTTCCTCCTGACAAGTTGATGTGACAGGCAGATTAATCCACACACTCTATATTTCATTTTGTCGCATTTTTTTACCCTGCCCCTTTCCCCAAGCTCAGAATGGCATACAGGGTTCTCTTTTCATTTTATCCTCACAATAATCCCATAAAATAGATTAGAGCAAGAAAGAGTGACTGGCCAAAAGTCACCAGGAAGTTTATGGCTGATGCTGGGTAGACCCAGAGTACATACAACACCTTCACATTCCCAGTGTGAAAAATAAAAACCCAAACACATATTTTTAAAAAATCTCCTTTCACTGCAGAGTACTGGCTATCTTTAAATCAGAATTCTATTTATTTATTAGATTTTTTTAGTTGCCGCTCACCTGAAGGGACTCACGGTGACTTACAACATTAAAACCAATGAGATAAAAACAGCATAAAAACAAATAACTAATATAAGATGTTAACACTAAAATAAGTGACTATCACCACACCACTATTAAAACAGCCCAAACATGTGGTTACTTTCCAAAGGCCACCCTAATCAATTCAGCCTAGCATGCCCTGTGGAAATTAACAAGTCCAGCAGGGCACAAGTGTCATCCAAGAGAGCATTCCACAGGATAAGGGCCACAGCTGAGAAGGCCCTTCTCCTGGTGACAGCTAAGCGAGCCATGCTGGGGTCAGGCACCTGCAAGAGGCCCCTAGATGATGACTGAAGGGAGTGTGTGTGTGTGTGTGGGGGGGAGGGTTGTAACAGCAGGGGTGGTCCTGTAAGTATGAGGGTCCCATAACAAGCTTTAAAGAGCACTTCCTTGGTTAACAAGCTTTAAAGAGCACTCCTTCTCCAGCAAACAGACTATGTTAAGAAAACCAACAGTCTATTTTTTGTTTTTTGTTTTCTTCTTCTCCTTTCCAGAAACCCATCTACATTTTAGGAGTGACCAAGGGAAACCTAACTGCTACTGCCTGTCAATTGAGAGGTGCCCAATTATCTCACAAAGTCTATACCTGAAATAGAAGCTCTGTGGCAGCCAAAAAGTTCTCCCCTTCCTAAACACACTTCAACAAATACACCTTTGCCTAATTCAGATCTTTGCCGCTGTCCCTCTAGCATCCTGGCAACCCGTAACTGGCTGCACACATGTGGTGCATTCTGTGCCAGGGATCAACAACCATATTAGGCGATTTCCTGTGCTCAATAAATCTACTGCTGCACCAAATCTCACTCTGATTCCTTTTTTATGAATGGAAGCAAGGAGGACCCAAAGCGGCACAGCAACAGTGGAGTAATGCAATACTCAAGGGGAATACTGGAGGCCAACCAAAACAAAACAGAAATGCTCTCCACACAAAGCAGCAACAAACAGAGGCAATGGAAAAGTCTTTGGGGCAGGACTCAAAGCAGAAGCCCTTTTATTTCTGTAGTGTTCTGGGCCCTTTTTAAGTAAAATAAAGTGAAAAAAATCGGAAGGACTCTATAATCTTATGATAGCTTTGAAAACAGTGACTAAACTAGATTTTTACATGGAAAGAAAGCTTATTTTTGGTACAGTGAGGATCCCAAATAGACATAATACAAGAAAGTGACTGGGGAGGGGGGGAAATAAAGCACACAGACAAAAATTTGCTGGAGGTGGAGACACAAAAGGGAGGATGAGATTATGGAAAGAATGGTTGCAGATCACAATGGAAACTGGGCCATGTAAAAGGGGCTTGAACAAAGCGTGGTGGGGACTACACCTAAAAACCAAGGGGCATAACACAGACAAAGGAAAAGGGGAACTCTCAAGCATGTAAGTGGTAAGGGAAACAAGCACGAGGGAGTTAATTGTGAAAAATATCTACAGGGGGGCCAATATTAGCAGTCCAGTCCCCAACCAGGACCAGACTTGAAGCACGCTGTGTGTGTGTGTTCATCTGGATCATGCTTGCAGGAAAAAGAATGAGACGATGACACCATGCCCTGTGCAGAAGTTCTCAATACACGCCTGTGGGAAATAACTGAAGCAAATAATGACAGGGAAATTTTTTTGGGGTGGGGGGGGGTTACCCGGGCGGGCTCTCCATACACATTTGGGGGCTGAGATAAAAGAAACAGGGGATAATCTGGGGTACCGAATACAGTTCGGGGGACTATCAAGGGGATTCCTAAAGATCAGTTTGGGTGGGGAAACACATGGGGTGTAAATGAAGCAAAAAGTTACCGCGGATATTTACCGGGGGGGGGGGGAATCAGGAGGGACTGAGAGTGAAGTAGAGCAGCTATGGGAGGGGGAGGCGACAGAACGACGTAAGGAGGGGAAACGTTTTTTGGGGGGGGTGTCTTTTAGGGCGGTGGAAGGGCCAGTCGGGGCCCCTAACACGAGAGGAAAAGTCTTTCATCCCCTTCCCTCCCTACCCCCGACTCACTGAGCACGAGGACGGGGCGTGGGCCCATCATCTTCGAGGCGAGCGAAGAAACCGGCGCGGAACCTTCTGGAGGAGTAGGAGGAGGAGAATAGGGGAGGGAGTGAGGAGAAAGCGCCGCTTCACCGCGCTCGGACAACCTAACCCCCTCTCAGCGGCGTCGCGCCAATCAGCTCAGGCACTGCGGAAACCGTGACCAATGGGGAAATCGCCTCTGTCACGGGAGCCCCGCCCACTCCTCTTCAAGCAAGTTTAGTTGACAGAGTAACGGGCTACACTTCCCCGCCCTGTTTGCTCACTCCAGCGCGTGCAAAGCCGCTTTAGAGGGTTAAAGGAACGCGCTTGCGTGGCCACGCCTCGAAACGCATGCGTACGGCAGAACCAAACGAGGCGTGGTGAAAAAAATCCTTGCGCCTGCGCAGGAAATTTAACGACGAGAAAGAGGCGCGCGCATGCGCGTACTACCTAGTCAGCGGTTGGTTGGATGGATGGAGGAGGGAAGCCTTCGCATCGGCGGTCGCTGCAGCAGCTGCCGCGCGGTGGTTCTGACAGGCAACACCCCAGAGGCGAGTTTCGGGGAATAACAAAGCAGCTGAGGGGCCGTGCCAATCCCTTGCCTAGGCATGATGGGATTTGTAGTCTTGTTTGGATTTCACACAAGGGAATCATGGGAATTGGAGTCTTAGTTCCCTGTCTTACTTACGCCTCTGCCGCTATGCATTATGGAAGCTGTAGGCGTCTCTTGGCCCAACATGTGCTTTGCGATGGGAAACGTCGCTTGTTAAAATCGGCTTCTATATATGTTCGTGCACATAGTGGTTCTGTTGTGCTTAACGGGCCGAACCAAATAAATTGAACATGTAGCATTTATTCATATAATGAGTAATGCCTGACGTGTATCTCGTGTTCTAAATACTTTTGCACCCCTTACCATGTAAGATGGGCCAGTATCATTAACCTCATATTGCAGTAAGGGGATAAGGCTGGGTAGGCGTGGTTTGCCTGCTGATGAGACTCCAGCAAGGTACAGCTTGCTCTGCACATCAGGTCTTCTAGCCTGCTCCTCATACACGAGGCTTCCTCAGGAATAAACTTTACTCTGTTCCCAGGTAACTGGCTGCATAAACCACTACACCAGCTCTCATGATCATCCTTGATAAAAGTGGTATCCAGAGCTGAAGTTGGGTGTATTTACTTCATTTATACTCCACTTTCCCTCCAGTTGGGATCCCAAGTGGCTTGCAACATTCTCCCCTTCCCCATTTTATCCCCATAACACGGAGGCAGGTTAGGCTGAGGTAGGTCACCCAGCAACTTCCAAGGCAGAGTGGGGATTTGAGCCAGCATTCTAGACTGTCACTCGACTGCTACACCACACAGGTTCTCCTTCAGGATTAATCCCTAGAAAGAGAGAAGAACTCTGTCCATTTTCTCCACACTATAATTATAAAAACAAAAAATGCTCCTGTAACCCTTTGCCATTGTTGCCACCTAAAAAGGAATGACCACCGCTCAAGACAAACAAGCAAAGGAGGAAGTACCTTCTAAATTACAGAATGTGAAAACACAGGAATGAGATTACAGACCAAAGCACCTGAGCCTGCCGAAAGGTGGGGAGGGCGGGATAGAAATCTAATAAATAAATAAATAAGCATACAAAATACAAAAGAAAGACAATGTTGAATCAAGCTATTGACAAAGGGCTTAATATTTAACATATTTTTAATTTATCTTACAAGATATAACTAAGAGAGGAAATTAATAATGACACGGGATTTAAAAAAAAGATAATTCTTTGTATACTTTGTACTTAATTCCTTTCCCATAATTTAAGGAAGGGCTTGGATAGATGTTGAATACCTCCTGCCTGCTTTCTTGCCTCTGAACTGAGGGGCCAAGTTTGGCCCAGGCCCAGTGTGTTTCAGTGCGGCAGGCGGGGGGAGGGTTCTTGGGATTTTAATGGCTGCACAGAAGACAGAAGGTGCAGCTTGGTGTCATGTGAGATAGCTAGTGTGATGCAGTCGTTAAGAGTGTTGGGAGACCTGGGTTTGAGTCCCCACTCTGTCATGGAAGCTCACTGGGTGATCCTGAGCCAGTCACATACTTTCAGCCTAACCTACTTCACAGGGCCGTTGTGAGGATAAAACAGGCGAGAATGATGTAAGCCACTGTGAGGCCCTGTTGGGGAGAGAAGGGGAGTATAAATGAAGGAAATAACAGTGAGAGGTCCAAGTCAGCAGGTTTCATGGCTGTGCAGAGATCAGGACCCGGTTCTCCTCAGTCATAGTCCAACACTAAGCACTAGACCGCACAGGCTATCTCTGAGAAACTATCAGTCATAATAACATAAGAGAAGCCAGTGTTGGATCAGGCCAGTGGCCCATCCAGTCCAACACTCTGTCACACAGTGGCCAAAAACACCAGGTGCCCTCAGGAGGTCCAGCAGTGGGGCCAGGACACTAGAAGCCCTCCCACTGTTGCAACCCCCCAAGCACCAAAAATATAGAGCATCACTTGCCCCCCAGACTGAGAGTTCCTACCTATACCTTGTGGCTAATAGCCACTGATGGACCTCTGCTCCATATGTTTACCTAATTCCCTCATGAAGCCATCCCTGCTTGTAGCCACCACCACCTCCTGTGGCAGTGAATTCCACGTGTTAATCACTCTTTGGGTGAAGAAGTACTTCCTTTTATCTGTTCTAACCTGACTGCTCAGCAATTTCATGTGGTGCCCACGAGTTCTTTAATGCAGATGCCTGGGATTGTATTGGAGACCTTCCGCATGTGAAGCATGCGCTCTGCCACTGAGCCAAGGCTCCAACTCAAAAGGCCCACCAAAGGATTGCCTTTGCTGCTCCAAGTGGCTGAAGCCTTGGAAAAGCCAATGGATAGAAGAAGAGAAGAGACTGGATTTATACACCGCCCTTCATTACCCAAGGGAGTCTCACAGTGGCTTACAAACTCCTTTCCCTTCCCCTCCCCACAACAGACACCCTGTGAGGTAGGTGGGGCTGAGAGAGCTCTGAGACAGCTGTCCTTGAGAGAACAGCTGGTACAGAGCTATGGCTTGCCCAAGGTCATCCAGCAGGTGCAAGTGGAGGAGTGGGGAATCAAACCCGGTTCTCCCAGATTAGAGTCCGTGCACTTAACCACTACACCAAACTGGCTTAGACTGTTGAGTGATGCTCTAATTTGTCATTTATTTCTAACCACAGCAGTATGAAACCAGGGAGAAACCAGAAGACCGTCTTGGCCTTAAATAAGAAACCTCTCCCTCTCCCTCCACTGCATGTCAAAGGGGAGTTGCTTTCCAGTCTCAGACTTTATCCCCCCCCCCCTTAATGAGTGAACCATCTTGTAATATTCCACTAATTATACAAGTAACAATGCTTCCTCTTTCTCTCCCTCTCTGTTGTAGGCTCAAACTGCAGCCCTGTTCGGATGGACCCAGATGTAAACCCTCAGGATGAAAAGCAGCATCGGAAAAGTAGGTTGGCCCGCCCTCCTCCAACTGCAGGTTCACAAGCTCAGGCTGCATCTTATCCTGAAGGAGAGCTGCTGCACAGAGAGTGCTGCTGATCTTCCCTAGTGTGTCCCCTTCAGAAGGCTTTGCTCAGATGAGCACAGTAGGGCCTGTTGGGATAGGCAGTCCTTTAGATGTGTGGGTGGCCGTGAAGAACTTTGTAGATAATAACGTGAACTGACTTGCTTCTCCAGCAGTCATGCCGGGTCCAGTGTACCCCCTACACGCTTGACAGAGTCAGTGAGAGTCAGTGGCACTCCACTAAGTGTGGGTAATGCAATGCCCTCCAAGGTTTCAGCCTTTCCCACTAGCATAACCTCCATCTCATCAGGCTTCGGTGCTCCCTGCAGAAACAATGGTAGTGATTTCTGGGCTTTTCTGAAGAACCTGTGAAGTGGAGGGAAGCTGCGACTGGTTATTTTCTTTCAGGATAAGAAGCTTTGGGAAAGAGGCAAGTGGGCACCAGGACACATGACCACATATGACACAGCACCCACATGGGCACTTCATTGGCAATCCCTGTTTTAATGCTTGCATTCCTTCAGACCATGTCCCTAAATGCCCCTTTCAAAGAACACCATGGAAATGCTTGTACAACCGGAGGGGCACGGAGACCAAGCCCTACAAGGAACAGCAGAGGGACTTGGGAATGTTCAGTCTGGAGGAGAGGAGGTTGTAGGGGTGGGCATGGTTGCTCTCTTGAAGTATTTGAAGGGCTGTCACTTAGAGGAGGGCAGGGTGCTGTTCCTGTTGGCAGCAGAGGCTAGAACTCGCAATAATGGGTTTAAATAATGGGTGAAAAGATACTGGCTGGATATTAGGGGAAAATTATTACCGCAAGAGCAGTTCAGCAGTGGAATTGGCTGCTTAGGGAGGTGGTGGTGAGCTCTCCCTCTGTGGCAGTCTTCAAGCAACAGCAGGATGAACACTTCCGGAATGCTTTAGGCTGATCCTAAGACTAGACGTCCTGCACTCTATGATTCTATGATTCTAACTTTATTTTAAAACATGTATTATATTTGATTTCTAGCCTGCCATCTCCTGCACAGTATTAGATATAAATATAAATATGATTAAAACTATATATATCTATCTCACTAAAACAATCCAATGGCAAGACAATAATACAATTGAGTATCTCCATTCCCACAATAGCTGTTGCCTAACACTGAGACAGTGGATGGATGAGAAAGCCAAACAAGATAGAAGATGACAACCAAACACAACAAGGGGAGGCTTTTATATTTGAGCTATCAAGTGGCTGAGTTTCAATGCTGTTTACTGCCTAGGATTCACACACACACAATTAGATCAAGTTTTGCTTTGACATGGCCTCTCATTTTCTGTAAGGCCCAACCAGCCAAGAGCCTGGAAAATCTGCGAATGGCATTTCCTAGCATTTTAAAAAACAGAAGTAGCTACATAGGACCTCAGTTTTGATTGGGGATGTTGTACAGGGAACTGTGGGGGTTCAGCATCGGGAGGAAGGACTTTAGGTTACAGTGTGATAAGGAGAAAACTTACCAGATTGACTTTATCAAGCACCTGCCCCACAGTAATTGTTGTCTTTTTCAGGTACAAGAAGATCCTCGCAAGTCCCACGTAGGTGTTTTGATTCTTACTGTCTTGATTCTTACTGTCTTTAGATAACACAACCCAAGCTAAACCTGTTAATTAAATAAATGAATTAATTAATTTAACTAGGGTTGCCAGCTTTTGGGTTGTGCCCTTACCATCCGAAGAACAATGGGTGGCTTGTTCAGGGCCTCCTTGGTAGGAGCACCACAACAGACTTCCCGCGCAGAAAACTTTGCCATGTCCCCGTTGTTAGTCTTTCACTGTCAGTCCGCTGAGATACCGCTCTATAAATAGCTTGAAGTGCTCCTTAGCCATTTTGCTTTGGATCTGTTGCTTTGGGACACCGCTTATGAGGATGCCTCATTAGAGCATAAACAGATGGGGCAATGATTACCTGTGGCTCAGATGGTTTTGCTGTGTTCCTCCCTGGAAGACAGAGGGTGTGACTTTCCTACTCTCCTATAGTCTCCTTGCACGAGTCCCAGCTGTCCCACAAGGCCTTGGCAATGAATTAGAGCTGTGCCCTCTGCCTCCTGGGAGGAGAAAAGGCCACAGCTCTCTGGCATCTGCCGCCCCAACCCCTGACCAATGGCTACCCAGCCAAGTGCCAGATGAGCTCTCCACCAGCGGAGATCTCTCTGGTGTTTCCCCAGAATGGTCCCAGGGCTACCTGTTCCTGCATCCTTTGCCAGTCAGTGAGGCTTGAGCCCACATCACCTGACACTTCCACTACCACTGCAGAAGCATTTGCAGCAGCAACGAAGCACCTACACGGGTAGTTTTCCTTGCACTTTCCTTGCCAAAGCTGGTCCCCTCACCTCCATTCCTGGTAACTGCGGTAGCTCACTATAGCTTCACATTGGTAGTTGACATATCGCTCTAGCTCATAGTGATGTGTCAATTACTATTTGTTTCTTATGTCCAAATGCAAACCTTCCTGCCTGGCCAACATTCCCAAAGGCAGGCTTACCACCCCAGAAAATAATGTGTGAATTGACCTCAAGTTTCCAAATGTTCAGGCCATGCAAAACATATTTTCCCTCCTCTGTTCTCTTTCTTTCTCAACAGGAGATGAATCTGAAGGCCCACCTGCTTCTTTTAAGCCCCTCTGTCCTGCCAAACCCTCCCCCAGTTTCCTAGAGATTCCAGCTACTCAGTGGAGGCCGAGCCCGAGCCTTCCATATACTCAGACGGCTAGGGTAGGGAAAGGAAAGAGACATTTCTGTAAGTGAGAGAAATCCTGTTGTACTTCATGTTTGTGGGTAGTCAGCAGTCCTGGAAGCTGTAACCTGGTGGTAGCAAGCATTTTTGGTGATTGTGCCGCAAGCCAAATTCAACACACGATGCATTTGGGGAGCTAAACATCTGAGGCTGATTGGCTGTGCTGATTGCGATGCTACGGAATGTTCAGTTGCTCAGGGAATGTAGTAGTTTGCAGTCCAGCTTCTATGAGGAACAGGAAAATTGCCTGTTCGGATGGGGTTTAGAACTTCACGCGAGGAATGGTTGGAGACTGGGAAGAGGTCATAAGAGACAGTGAGAAGGAAGACAACTGAAGGAAGAATATCATGCAGGCAATAGACTGAGGCAGAACCTGAAGAAAGGCTAGGTTGGTAAATACCCATCTTTGCGTCAGGTTAAGACACTAAAGGCATTCTTGTATCTGCCCCCCCCCCCCCCCCCCACAACAGAACTTCCTGCCATTGCAAACTCACCAAAGTTTGAGTACCTTTAGGGATGAGCTGCAAGGCCTTCCTGTTCAGGCCAGTCTTTGGGGTGCAAGATTAAGATGGATTTGCTTCCACACAGAACTCCTCCCCTCTGGCATCAGTTTTAAATTGGCCTTTCACATTGTGCCAACTGTATACTTTCTGGGTTTTCCACATTTTTCTTCTGCAGTTTCCCAAAACCTGCTTGAGGGGAATCATTTCTGAAAGACCATACCCAAAGTGAGTTTGAGGAGAGTGTGGATGAGAAGATGGGTTTTTTCATACCTTCCTGCCCATATCTGGTCTCCTTTCTCCTCCTGCCTCCCATCCTCCCCCCCAGCAGTGGGCTTTTTGCCTTTTAAAAATATTAGTAGTAGACATATTACTATAGTGTCCTAACACCGAACAAAAAGCCTGCCAGGAGGGGAAATAGTGGGCATGAGCGGAAAATCTCTTTGCAGAAACTGTATTGCAGTGATGGGAGCAAAATGGGGAATCACTTCTTTGTGGAAGGAACCTTGGAAAAGGTGGGAAAATGCCAGGGAATTGGATGCAGTCTCATCTGGTGATGCGCATTCCTGTTGGGTTGCCTACTTAGTAGGGCCCATGGCTCAGTGGTAGAGCATCTACTTGGCATGCAGAAGGTCCGAAGTTCATTCTCTGGCCTCTCCAGTTAAAAGGACCAGGCAGGAGGTGATGTGAAAGACCTCAGCCTGAGACCCTTATTAGAAAGCACTGACCTTGATAGAACAATGGTTTGATTCAGTATAAGGCAGTTTCGTGTAGGAGCTAGTGTGGTATAGTGGTTAAAAGAGTGGTAGACTCTAATCCGAAAAGCTGGGTTGGATTCACCACTCCTCCTCCACGTGAAGCCTGTAGGGTGACCTTGGGCCAGTCAGTTTCCTCAGAACTCTCTCAGCCCCACTGATCTCCCAAGAGGCCTGTTGGGGGGAGAGGAAGGAAAGGCGATTGTAAGCTGCTTTGATGATCTTTAAGGTAGAGGAAAGCAAGATATAGGAGCCTACTCTTCTTCTTCTTCATTAGTTTAGGGAGTATGGCTCCCTAAAGAGTGTCCGCATTGCATGCAGAAAGTCCCAGGTTCAATCCCCAATATCTCCAGTTAAAAGGGTCGGGGTGTGGGTGATGGGAAAGACCGCAGCCTTGACAATCTGCAGAATCACTGCTAGTCTGAGTGGGAAATACTGACTTCGTTGGTCCAAGAGTCTGATCCAATATAAAGCAGCTTCATGTGTGTTCAGAGTCTGAGGGACGGGTGAGGGTATAGATCCATGAAAGCAAAACCCAGCAAGCCAATACATGCACGTGTCTCCTTTCCTTCCCCAGCGCCTGAACATCAGCCCCAGGAGTGCTTTGGCCTCTTCGAGTGCATTCACAACAACATCCAGGTGCAAACGCAGATTGCACAGGCACAGCTGTCACTCCTGGAGGACATGCGAGAGACCATGAACGTCCTCCTCTCCCGGCAGGAGCGGCAAAGCCATGAGTCTGCAGGGCAGTCAGAACAGCACACCCAGAAGGGGTCAGTCTCCGCGCCCCATCCCCTCAGCTAACAGCATGCACCAGTGACCTCCTTCCAACCCAAAAGCCCTCACAATCTGCCCAGAGCAACTGTGCCTCCATAATGCATTTTGGGACAATGCAAGGTCTTCATATATTACTTATGGCTGCAGAATTGGGGTTACTGTGCCAGCCAGGAATGCTGTTGGATGCTGAACAAGATGGAAATAAAAAAATAATTATACATTCTGCGGTATGATTTCCTGCTCCCTTTTGCACAAGAAGGAACTGAATAAACATATGGAGCAGAGGTCCACTATTAGCCACAAGGTATCGATGGAACTGGGGCAGTGATTCTCTTTATTCTTGGTGCTTTGGGGGAGGGGCAACAGTGGGAGGGCTTCTGGAGGTCTGGTGGACCTCCTGATGGCAAAGTCAGTTCTTACAGCATCTTTAATTTTTATTTAGCCTAACTACAGGCTCTGCGAGGTGAGCTAGGCTGTACAAAAGTGACCTTCCCAAGCTTATCTGGTGAGACCCTGGATGACCCAGGCTAGCCATCAGATCTCAAAAGCTAAGCAGGATCGTCTCTGGTTAGTACTTGGATGGGAGACCATCAAGGATTGGTCAAGGGTCGCTACACAGAGGCAGGCAATGGCAAACCACCCTGGCCTTGAAGACCCTAATGTAACTTCATGGCACTTTCCACCACCATAATCTGGTGAGGCTTGTGCTCGAGCAGTTTGAACTTGTGTCTTCTTTGCAAAACCACAACTAGCTAGTAGTTTCTTTGTATTCTTATACACATTCATGGAGAACAGAGCAATCAGTGGCTATTGGCCACAAGTACAGTGCCTGAATGGAGCATCTGTGTTTAGGGGCAGTCCATCTCTGAAAACCAGGTGGGAGGGACAAATTTGAACTGGCAGTCCAAGGTAAGGTACAACAGCAGGCCAAATTCCCTTTTCTACACAAGCCCTGCTTTGTTCAGTTTCGTAACCGTAATGGAAGATATGGAGTATGGCTAACACGACTTTAGGGTACCCGGGTAAATGCAAGGCCTGAGATCCATCTGAGATAGGGTTGTCAGCTCTGGGTTAGGGAATTCCTGGAGATTTTGATGGTGGAGTCGAGAGGGCAAGATCAGAGGAGCGGGCTAATGCCACTGAATCCCCCTTCCAAAGCATCCATGTTGTCTAGGGAAACTGATCTCTGTAGCCTGGAGAACAGTTGTAATTCCAGAAGACCTCCAGCCACCACCTGGGGGTTGGCAACTCTAAATTCCAAGCTCAGCTGTTCTCTTGTTTCCATCTCAACTATTTAGATCAACCAAACAAGCCATCTCGACAGGAGCAGCAGCATGCCATGTTCAGATAGCGAAGGTGCCTAGAGAGACATTCTTGATTGTTGACCCACAGTTTGGAGACTCTTCCTCTTAGGGTTGCCAGGTCCCCCCTGGCCACCAGAAGGAGATGGAGGGTTAGGGTTGCCAGGTCCAGGTTAGGAAACTCCTGGAGACTTGGGGATGGAGGCTGGAGAGGACAGGGACCTCAGTGGGGTACACTGCTGTAGAGTCCACTGCATCCATTTTCTCCAGAGGAACTGATCTCTGTTGTCTGGAAATGAGCGGCAATTCTGGGGATAACTCAGATCTAATCTGGAGGCTGGCATCCCTACTTCCTCTGGAGGTCCATACAATCCTGAGTCTGTCTACTTCTCTGAAGGGCTATCCTTGGGTCTGGTATACAGCAGCCAGGATTAAGTAAGCACAAAGGGCTAATTTTTATTGCAGTTGAGAGAAGCTAACTGGGGGACCCTAAATTGGGCGTTGGAAGAGCCACTTTAAAATGTTTTAAATAAATAAAGTGTTAAAACAATAGCTTATTAGGACCAGCAGGGTTACCACATTTTGAAAAGCAGAAAAAGTAAGACATACTTCCTGACTGACTTCAAGTGATCACTATGACAAATCTCATTTTAAATACCACTACTATTTAAGCTGTGATAATTGCTACTAACTAGGCCACGGTGGCTCACAAGTTTAAGATGCTGAGCTGCAGACCTGAAGGTCTGTAGTTCAGCAGTTCCGAGACCCGAGTGCTGCGTGACGGAGTGAGCTCCCTTCTCTGGCCCCGGCTCCTGCCAACCTAGCAGTTCGAAAGCAAGAAATCGCAAGTAGATAAATAGGTACTGCTTCAGTGGGAAGGTAACAATGTTCTGTGCACCTCGGCATTTAGTCATGCTGGCAACATGACCACAGAGAAAGTCTTCAGATAGCACTGGCTCTTCAGCTTGGAAACAGAGATGAGCACCACCCCCTAGAGTCGGATTTGACTAGCTTTCAAGCAAGGGAAACCTTTAGGAATATTCCTAACCTTCCAACCCCAAAAGGCATTTTCATCAGTTTAAAAAAAAAAAAAAAACCCAAAGAGGGCAGAAACCAAAAAAGGAGAACATGTCCTCTAAAAAGAGGACAGCTGGTAACCCTAAGGTCCAGTCATAAAATAATATGCAAATATATGAGAGGTTTGCCTGATCTCAGCCCTGGAACCTTTTGGAATGCTGGCCTTCTCAGTCCTCAAATATACCAAATGATTAAGAAAAATATGAGGATCATGTGAAATGCAGAATGCATCTCCTAGGAAGCTCTCACTTCCTCCAGCCTTCACACATGTATGTATGCCTGGGGTAAAGGTAGATTCAGGT
Organism: Lepidodactylus listeri; assembly: GCA_029233225.1. Lineage (NCBI taxonomy): Eukaryota > Metazoa > Chordata > Lepidosauria > Squamata > Gekkonidae > Lepidodactylus > Lepidodactylus listeri. The sequence continues at coordinate 142,269,690 of JARCFY010000003.1, forward strand.
GGGTAGCCGTGCTGGTCAGAAGCAGCAGAACAAAGTTTGAGTCCAGTGGCACCTTTGAGACCAACAAAGTTTTATTCAAGTGCAAGCATACTTCTTCCAAGTTTTATTCAAGTGCAAGCACACTTCTTCAGACAAAACTGGTATAAAATCTCAAAAGCTAGTTAACCAGGGTGGGGTGGGGTGGGGGGGGTGGATTAAGCCACTAGGAGAGGCCACTCAGAGCCCAGATGCATATGCAGAGCTGAAATTGAAATGGGTAATCGGTAGGATCAATGGACAGCAGCCAATTAGCACATAAATGCAAGAGTTACCAGAGATATGGGAGAATGAAATTGGGTAATGGTAAACCTGGTTGCGTAGCTTGTAGAGGCTTGCGCCTGACAGCATTTCTCTTGAGAGCAAGCCGAATAACTTGCCGAAGGCCACTTTAAAAACGTCACCCAATCTTTGAGCTTGTCTGATCAAAATATCGCGCCGCTGAACTTTTTAGAGCCCCCCCCCCCCGGGTCTAAGTTTTTTGTTCTTGAGGAAACGCCACACACTTGCGCTGAGGTTACGTTTTGCTAAGTTTCACCACTACTACATTTCCCTGCAGGCTCTGCGGCAGCTGGCGAATGCCACGCGATGTCTAGAGGGGCGGGGTTCCGACGAGCTCGCGAGTTCCGCCCGGGCAGTGCTGACGCTCTCTTCCGTTCTGTTGGCAGCGGCAGAAGCAAAGGTGGGAGAATCCAGATCCTGGCATGGTAGGGGGGAAAAATAGTTGGGAGGTTCTGGCAGAGAAAATGCTGGAGGCCCTGAGGGGAGGAGGTTAATTTATTGGTGGCATCTGGTGGAGAAAAGAGGAAAGAGGTGATTGAATGGAAGATGATGGGCGAGAGAAATTCGGAGTCTTAACAGAGGAAGTGCAAACTTGGGAGTGGGAGGAAAATCCAGAAATGCAGTAAGCAACCTATTTGAAGAAGGGTGGCAGAGAAAAGGGAAAGAGTATGGCTGAGCTGTATTAGTAAGATTTAAAAGATAATGGAGTTGGAAGGAAAGATGCGAGTGGGGTTTCCTAGGCTGCAGGTGAATGCATAAAGTTGCCGTTCAGTGAGTCAGAGCCTTGGGCTCTCAAGATCAGCATTGTCTTCTCTGATTTTCCAAGGTTTCAGGCAAAGGTCTTTCACGTTGCCTTCTTCCTGATCCTTTTAACTGGAGATTGAGACTTCTTCCTGGGGGGGACAGAAAATGGGTTCCTAAGAGAGCAGTTATTGGGGTTTGGTAAGACTGGACCCTTGTAGTAGGGCGGCCCAGGTTGACATAGTACCTAACTGTAATGGTGTACTGCTTCCTGCCCAATCAGCTGGGAAGTTCTTCTGCACAAGATTCATTCAAATGAATGGGAGTTGCCTCCAAAATACTCTTTCCCATCCGTATAGTGGACCTTATACAGATGATTTTCTGGATGGACTGGGCCCTGTGGGTTGCGTGTCTCCCATTCTGTTGTCCTTCATAGGACTGAAAATCAGATATTTGAGACAGTCAGTTCACCTGGCCTCCTGGTCAGCTTGGCTCTGTTGCAGAATAAGGTGGGGTTGGGGAGGTCATGAGCCAATCTGAGGGCATGAGACAGATTCTGGGATTGGCCTCAGAAGCCCCCCTTGTCCCTTGAATGCCCCCCTAGATCGCTTGTTCCCAGTTCTGAAGGCTTCTGATCCAGATGCTGGTCTGGGGTTCACTGTCAACTGATGTTCATTTTTCAGAATTTGAATTTGTGCATCAGAGTTCGGCCAGTTGCCCCTGAAGTCGCTGGTCTCTTCAGTACTGTGTGAATGTTGCTTCTGGGGTGTGGCCTAAACTTTTCCCCTTGCTGCCCTTCTTGCTTTCAATAACAAACGCGGCTACTCAGGATCACTTAAAATGGGTAGTTACCCTTAAACAGCCTTTAAGCAACCTTTAGCCAGCTCTAAAGCCTGTTAACCTAGATGTGAAGGGGGGGTTCCGGCCTACGTTAAGCGACTCTGAGTACAGAATGGGGTGGGCTAGCTCCTGATTAACATAGCAATCCTAAAAACACTCTCCTGGGAGTAAGCTTCACTGAACAGCCCTGAGTAGGATTTAGAGTAGACCTGTTTAGGATTGCTCTCAATGTGTACTTTGGAGGGGGAAGCTGTTGAACCCTTAGCTGGGCAAAGTTTTGATGAATCTTTTGGAGTCTTACTTTTAGTTTGATTTTATAAGCTGCCTTGTCCCTGACCTGGATGGCCCAGGCTAGTCCGATCTTGTTGCATCTTAGACGCTAAGCAGGGCTGGCCCTTGTCAGTATTTGGATGGGAGACCATCAAAAAGCCCAGGGTTGCCATGCAGAGGCAGGCAATGGCAAACCACTTCTGCTCATCTCTTGCCTTGAAAACCCAACGGGGTCGCTGTAAGTCAGCTATGACTCAATGGCATCTTCCACCATAAGCTGCCTTGAGGAGGTTTCCTGGAGGGGTGGCATAAAAATGTTCTAAATAAATGAAACCCCCTTACGCTGCAGCTTCTCTGTTTTCTCAATGTATCCTTGCCTGTTGGTTTTCTTGTGGAGAGTAAAAAGATAATAGGTCCCCTTTTCATTGATCTCTGAGAGAGAAAAGCTACAAAGGGGAGGGAGGGATGTTTTTGTTTAATGGACAGGTGACTTTTTCCCCAGGTGACTTCCTACCACATCTTATTGTGGGACCACAATCATCTGCTTTATCTGACAAAAGAAAGCCTGTGTGAAGTGCTGTCAAATCACGTCTGACTTATGGCAACCCTATGAACCCTATGATCTCCGGAATATCCTGTGGTTAACAGCTTTGCTCAGGTCTTGCAAACTGAGGGCTGTGGCTTCTTTTGAGTCAATCCATCTCCCGTTGGGTCTTTCCTTTTCCTGCTGCCTTCAACTTTTCCTAGCATTATTGTCTTTTCCAGTGACTTTTGTCTTCTCATAATGTGACCCAAGTACGATAGCCTCAGTTTAGCCTGGGGAGGGGATAATGCAGACCTTCACACAGTGTATAATTCTGTCCTAACAAATATGGCTGTGTGAAGTTGCGTGTGATGCAACATGCCACCACCTCTTTACTCCCCTTTGCAACCTGAATTTCTTTCCGCCCGCTTTGAAGATGGCAGTGATGTCTTTCGCCTGTTTGCTTCCAGAGTCCTCCATTTCCCCTCCCAAAGTCCATCTCTTGGCATTGCCTCCTGTGGGGAGCAAATTCATCAGACCTTCCCATCTCTCTTGGCAGATGAAGTTATTGGTCCTGTCTGTGCTGGTCCTCTTTGCCTCCGTCCACTGCGAGGAGGGGGCCAGGCTCCTGGCCTCCAAGGCTCTGCTGAACAGATATGCTGTGGAAGGCAGGGACCTCACTTTGCAGTACAACATCTACAACGTGGGTTCCAGGTAAATCCTGGGAAGGTGATAAGGGAGGGCTGGTTTTAAGAGCTGTTATAGGGTTTCAAGGCCCCAGACGAATGCCCATTGCAGTGGTTGAGTGGAAGGTCCACACTTCCCCTCTTCTTCCCCAGGGCAGTCTTACTGGACGATCCAGTACAAAATTATCTGCATTCATTTGGATGGCAAACGTTAGGCCATGGAAGGTGGTGGGTGGCTTGTGGAGGTACGAGTGATTCCTTCTGAATCCTGTTCTTGACACCCAAGTGGGCATTCTGAGTTTGCAACCAGAAATTCAGGGTGAACAGCTCTCTGGTATATCGCAGCTCTAGGTTTTGTTTCCTCTCCAGATCACAGCTTGTTCCTAATACATTTCCCCCACCTCCCTGATCTATTTTATCTGCAGTGCAGCCTTAGAAGTGGAGCTGTCAGATGATTCGTTTCCTCCAGAAGACTTTGGGATCGTTTCTGGCATGCTCAATGTCAAATGGGACAGGATTGCACCGTATCTTTTTTGGATGACTCTTCTTAGAACGCTGAATGTCCCAGCTGTGTTTCTAGCCCTCCTGGCTGTAGAGAGATGGGCTATGCTGTTTTCATATCTCAGAAAGCAAACGAAGAACCCATAAGCCTGCTCCATCCTCCCTTTAGCTTCTCTTTGGGATTCTTCTTGTGACAACTTGGCTTTGTGGCAGTGTTGGGGGGAAAAGCACGTCTGTGGTTCCTTCCTCCTGCAGGCCATGACAAGCCAGTCGCATCCACTCATTGGACTGTGCAGGATTTTCAGGTGCTCTGCCTGTGAATTCTGTGTATGTAACCTTTGTGTGACGAGATCTGGAGTCTTCTGGACTCAACAATGCAAGTGCGCTCTTTGTTTCTTTTGAGTACCTGCTCTAGATCAGGCCCTTCTCGTTTTTCTGCCAGCATTTTTCTGCCTCCCCCTTGCAGATCCCACATTGTACCCAGCCTTGGAGAGTCTCCTGATTCCTGGGGCTAGTGGTTTTCTGGCGTATGCTGTTCTGCAGGGGGCAAGGAGGAAACTTCTATGAAGCAATGCAGTTCGTGACACTTTAGGTCCGACCCATCGCCATTTTCAAGGACGAAAGAAACATCACTTGGCAACTGCGGCGGTATGCCTGATGTTTCTAGTGTATGTTGCAGATTCAAAAGGAGCGGTAATACTGAAGGCATCCTCAGCCAGGTGTCTACACCCCCTTAACCATAGCTTCTTTTTTTGCTCCCCTTCTGTGATAAGATTTGCTTCCTTAACTACTGGCCGCTCAGCGCCAGCAATGTCTCCCACACAGTGGTCCTGAGACCCCTGAAAGCCGGCTACTTCAACTTCACATCAGCCACCATCACATACCTGGCGCAGGAAGGGGGACAGGTGGTAGTAAGTAGAACTTGATCCGGGGTTGAGTTCAAGGCCTTTGCAAGACCTGCGGGGGGCTACGGGTTTCTTGCTCCACACCCGGTTACTCAGGATGGCTGCTGCCCCAACTCTTATGTTTGCTCTCACACTGTTCTTTTGTGGAAGGCCAGAAGGAGCTCTCTGCTGTAAAGGCAGAGAAACCAGCTGCCTTCTCCTTCCTGGAGAAACTTGCAGTGGGAAAAGTAGTTTCTCTCCCATGAGCTGGGTTTTTGCTGGGAAGTAATGCGGAAACGCTCACTGGAGACAGAAAGGGATGCTCAGTCCTGGTGGGGAGGAGTGTGAATTTATAGAACCTGCAAACGACGGCTGCCCCTTCACCAAAAGGAGGTGCTCTGCAGTATTCCTCAGTGCTCTTGGGGGGGGGGGGGGAGCTTTTCCGTTTCTGTCTTTGAGGAGCCAAGAGTCTGGCGCTTGTGATGTTTGGTGGGGCCTTACCTAGCTTATATGGAGACCTTTGCCCCAAAGCTGGGAGTCAATTTGGGTGGAATAAAGAACATAAGAACATAAGAGAAGGCAATGTTGGATCAGGCCAGTGGCCCATCCAGTCCAACACTCTGTCACACAGTGGCCAAAAATACCAGGTGCCATCGGGAGGTCCACCAGTGGGGCTAGGACACCAGAGGCCTTCCCTCTGTTGCCTCCCCCCCCCAGCACCAAGAATACAGAGCATCACTTGCCCCAGACCGAGACTTCCTATCTATACTTTGTGGCTAATAGCCACTGATGGACCTCTGCTCCATATGTTTATCCAGTTCCCTCTTGAAGCTGTCCGTGCTTGTAGCCGCCACCATCTCCTGTGGCAGTGAATTCCATCTCTCTTTGAGAAATAATTCTTTGATAGACATGCTTTCGTCCATGAAAGCCAGCTTGGGAAGGGGGTGCTTTGTCTTGCCCCAGCAGTAGCAGCTCCTAGAAATGTGCTAGATTTTGAGTTTCGATTGTTTGGATCTCCTGGTGTTGTTGAGCCAGTTGGAGGTGGGTGGAGGCCAACCAACAAGCTGATGGTCAGGCCAGGTGCTCCCCTTCATGATCGGTGGTTTAGAGGAGTTGGGGGGGGGGAGGTCTGAGGTCTTCAGCAGATTTGGTTGTGGGGTATTGATTCGGATTCCAGGCTGTTTGGTGTCAGCCATGTTTCCCATGCCATAGTTCAAGCCAAGTCCACTATTGTGGCCTGTAACAAACTCCCCCCTCCCCCTCCGATCTTTCAGGTTGGCTTCACCAGTGCTCCAGGGCAGGGGGGGATCCTGGCCCAGCGAGAATTCGACAGGAGGTTTTCACCACACTTTGTAAGTACAAGAAAAGTCTGCCTCAGACAACCCATAATTACCCCTGATTTTTTAGGTAGAGCTAATGTTTTGTGTTGTTGATACTGTTGGCGTTCCATTGGAACATTGGCTGAAATGAAAGGCTGAAACTTTTATTGTTCCAGGATTCTGGAACAACTTCCTTCTTAAGTCTCAGCTGCTGCATGGGGCTGAAGAGCCAGTAAAGCAAATGCCTTATCTGCAGAAGTTCTTAGGTTTGATCCCTGGCATCTCCAGTTAAAGGATCATTGAGCAGGGGATGTAAATAGAGACTTCTGCCGGAGACCCTGGAAAGCCACTGCCAAAGTAGACAACACGGGTCATATTTATCTATTTACTTGCTTCATGTATTGTCCACCTTTCTCAGTGAAATTCAAGGCAGGGTGCAGAATAATAATAACAATAACAATAATAATAGTAGTAGTAGTAAACATACCATAATGCAGTAAAGGCCAGCATAATACATGAAGTTCAAGTAAGCAATGCAATGTAAAAAGAGCGCAGCTGAGTCTGACCAGCGGTGTGTCTAGTCCAGCATCCTGTCTCACACGGTGGCCAATAAATTGCCCCAGAGGGCCAACAAGCAAGGTACAGAGGCCAAGGTCTTCCCTTGATGTTGCCTCCTAGCACTGGCATTCAGAGGTTTTTACCTCAGAATGTACCGGCTCCCTTTATTCACCATGGCTAGTAGACATTGAAACTTTAAGTTTCAAAATACTATCGAATCTCAATAATATGGGTTATTAGGAATTATCTCCTTTTCTGCTAAATATTCTGTTACAGGAAACCAAAGAGCTTAAAACATACAATCCCTTTTTAATGGCATCTTTGCTTGTTTTCATCATTATACCTGTTAGCAGTGATTTTCACAATGTACTGAAATGTTTTGACCAAAGGGGGTTTCAGCAGGGGGAGCGGAGCATGCATGGGTAGGCATTAGAAGAAGAAGAAGAAGAGGTTGGATTTATACCCTGCCCTTCACTCAGAGTGGCTTACAAACTCCTTTCCTTTCCCCTCCCCACAACAGACACCCTCTGAGGAAGGCGGGGCTGAGAGAGCTCTTTCCAGAACTGTCCTTGAGAGAACAACTCTGACAGGACTATGGCTTGCCCAAGGTCATCCAGCCAGGTGCAAGTGGAGGAGTGGGGAATCAAACCCGGTTCTACCAGATTAGAGTCCACGCACTTAACCACTACACCAAACAGACTTCACATGGTGGTGAAGTAACCAACCCCATGAAGCTACCATAGGAGGTCAGACCCTTTAGCTCAGGAGTGTCAAACATGCGGCCCGGGGCCGGATCAGGCCCCCGGAGGGCTTCTATCAGGCCCACCCTGGAACTGGCCATCTCCTGCTTCCAGTTCTGTTGCTGCTGCTGCATCATAGCTTGCTTCGCCAGACTCTCTCAATTTCTCAGCCATTGCATGTTTTCCCCTAGGTCTTAGCTCTGAGCATGAGATTTCTGTGGTGAATGTGGATAGATCAAAAACAGGTTTGCAGCTTACAGATACACACCTGAACAGCATACTCAAGATTGCAACAGCACAGACATTTTGATGCAGTAATTCAGAGCAAGAGGTGTCAGTTATCAGAATACTGTTAAATAACCAGAATATTGCAAGAGTGCTAATGTTTTAAGCATGTTTTTACTTTAAGTAAAAAAAAAATCTTTGTGTTTGTGTCCTTTATAAAGTTTATATCTCTGCTACCTGGCATTACATTTTATGACACCCATGATCTGGCCCAACAAGGTCTCATTTATGTCAGATCCGGCCCTCATAACAAACGAGTTCAGCACCCCTGCTGTTGCTGAGTGTTGTCTCCTTTGACAAGCAGCATCTTTCCAGGGTTTTGGACAGAAAAAAATCTTTCCACACGCCTGCTGTTTCTTATCTAAATGGAGATGCTGGGGATTGAACTCGGGACCTTCTACGTGCAAAGCTGATGCTCTGCCACTGAGCCATGGCCCATTTGTGGAATGGCCATCCTCCCTCTACACTTCAAGGCCCATTGCTGTTGACACACGGTGCCCCAAGGCAGCATTTGGCTCCCTGTGGAGAGGTCAGCCTTGCAACTGTGGCTTTACCTTGTGATGCAGTATATTTCCCTTCTAATATTTCATCCCTTCTCCTTTCCTTTTTTCTCCCCCAAAAGCTGGACTGGGCGGCCTTTGGGGTCATGACTCTCCCTTCCATCGGCATCCCCCTGCTGCTGTGGTACTCAAGCAAAAGGAAATACGACACTCCCAAGACCAAGAAGAACTGAGCTGTGGCAGGTGGCCATTGAGGCTGTATTTGGGAGTGACGACAGAGTGAATGGCGGCTCCATGCTCACGTGTCGCTGTTTGGGAAGCAACTGCCGTTATTAAAAAAAAAAACGCCAGAGAAGCAAGCTTCTGCCCCTCAGGGCCATCCCCTTCCTTCCTTTCCCCTCTCCTCTGTGGTCCTCTTCTGGCCGCGCTGCTGAGAGATCCATCCAACTTCAGTAATGGAGACTCTTCCTCTCACCCAAACCCCTTTTTCTCAGCCAGGGATTTGTTCTCCGAGCCGTGAATGCATTTAAAGGAGGACGTTTTGATATTAAGTCTGAAACAGAGAGAGAGAGAATGCTCATGTTCCGTGGGAAAGTTTTTTAAATTGCAAAAATAATAAATCACAAACGATTAATCTGGTGTAATCCTTTTTTTTCTTGCTGTGAAGCTTCTCAGTCGGTGCATTTCAAAGCAGTCCGCTGAAAAATAAGTTGCGCACATTGGTGTCCTTTAGTGTGCCTGTTGCAGTAAGTCAGATTCTGTTAAGCATATCCAGGAGCTGACCCTTTGCTTCCAAGACCTGAGAAGAATGGGCTAACCTGGGCCATCCATCTCGGAGCAAGGTGGTCATTTATGTGACATATAATTAGCTTACTGAATTGCAAGATGGTGGGGTTGACCATTGGCTGAGAGGGGGATTAAACTCTCTCACAGAAGAGCAGTTGTGTAATGGCTGTTCAGGTGGGTGACTAAATGGAGCCTCCCATGTTGAGAGGCACCAGATACGAGAGCCCAGTTACTTTAATGACCTGCTTGTGGGTTTCCCAGAATCATCAGGTTGGCCGTGGGATGCTGGACTAGATGGACCTTTGGTCAGATCCTGGAGGACTCTTTGTGCATCCTGTATCTGCTGGAACTTGACCAGTGGTCCAGCTCTTCGCTGCCTTCTGTCTGCTCTTGGTTTAAAGGAAGCAGAACATGGAGTGGGGAAGTGATGGAGAAAACAATACGAGGGAGTGAATGTGATCTGTGGTAATGAAGCAGCTAGACGGAGGGCTTTAGAAACTCTGTTTAATAAATGATAAGAAGCAAGGCACATTCTGCAATGCGACTGGCTGAATTCTGCACCCTGTATAAATGAAACAGGCTTTTGCGTAATCTTTTTTGCAGCATTGGGCTGTTTGTTGTTGTTGTTTCTCTCCATAATGAATTATGCCTTTGCTAGTGGTGGGGGCACTCAAGCTCTGCCCCAGGCCGATGGAAACCTTATTCAGCAGTTCCTTCAGCTGCTGAGATTACACCCAGCATTCTCCTCCCACACTTTCCAAGCATATATTTTTGCACACAACAAGAGCTAGAAACTTGGCTTTGTATTTTACGGGAAAACTGATCTTCTCAGGAAGCTTATTCTGCAGCCAAAATGGGTGGCTGCTTTAAACTTCTCGGGTGTGCTCGGAGCCCCGGTTGCGCGTTGTGTTTTCCCCACTGTTTATTTAGCCCTCCTAAATTTGGCTGATTTTTGTGAGCGAAGCAGGCCAGAACTCCCAGCTGCTCGCCACCCAGGGCCCCGTTCTCGGCGAATTCTGCAGTGTAGGCAAAAAAAGCCCTTGTAGGCTTTTTTCTGTGAGCAAACACTGTGGCTTTTGTTACTGCAGCACTTTGCAGGATTCCTCACCCCCTCACTGAAACTGGGTTACTCCTCTTGGACGGAACGGGCACGAAAAACAGCAAGAATTGGGCTCCATCGGTGAGCAAGAGAACCCCCATGGGTAGGGCAAGCCCAATTGGTGCACCCCCCCCAGCCTGGACCAGAGGGAATTTCTTATCCTTTGATTCCAGCTTGTTCTGAATGGCCTCTGGCTCGGGAGAGTCCTTTACTGACCTAACTCTATGTGCCTTGGATAAGAGACATCAGCCTCTAAGGATTTGGGGCCAGCTGTCCTGCAGTCTGGGAATCCGATCTTCCGCATGGTGGGGAAGGTGTCAGCCAGACAGGTAAGAATCTTCTCTAGATGTATACTTTTCAGGGATGCTGTGCCTGGCTTCCCTTCTTTCCTGGCTGGTTTATTTATTTATTAGAGCAGTTATATCCTGCCTGTCCTCTTGGTTAAAGGCAGTTTACAATAATAGTTAAAACATCCCCAGCTAAAACCAGTGGTAAAACAGCTAGCCCCAAATCCCTCCCTTCCCCCCCTTAAAAGATAAAGGAGACTGGATTTATACCTTGCCCTTCACTACCCAAAGGAGTCTCAGAGTGGCTTACAATCCCCTTCCCTTTCCCTACAACAGACACCCTGTGGGGTAGGTGGGGCTGAGAGAACTGCTCTTTTGAGAACTGCCTTTGAAGGAGGAGCTCCGAGAGAACTTGTGACTGATCCAAGGTCACACCAGCAGCTGCATGTGGAGGCGTGGAGAATCAAACCTGGTTCTCCCAGATTAGAGTCCATGTTCCTAACCACTACACCAAACTGGCTCTCCTGCCTGCCATTCATCCCCCACCCCAAAGCCCTGGCAAATAGGCAGGCCTTGCGGCACCTCCTGAAGATTGACCAGGAGGGGAGCCCTTCTCACCTCTTCGGGGGGCCCATTCCACGGAGCTGGAGCCATGATGGAAAAGGCCCGGGCTCTAGTCAATGCCAGCAGGGCCACCCCTAAGTGGTGGGAGAGGTAACCCATGGCTGCCTGATGACGAGGGCTGTCAGGTCCCCCCCAGGCCACCGGCTGGAGATGAGAGGAGACTGTCGTCGGCACGCACATGAACATATGGAAGGAGATGGCCTTTCAAACACCTGGGTCCCAAGTTGTGAGGGATTTAAAGGTCATAAACCACCACCTACTATACCCACGCATGAAGCTGCCTTATACTGAATTGGTCCATCAAGGTCAGTATTGTCTACTCAGGTTGGCAGCAGCTCTCCAGGGTCTCAAGCAGAGAAAGGGCTTTCACATCTACTGCCCGGTCCCTTTTTTAACTGGAGATGCTGGGGGTGGGTGGGGAGGAGCGGCTTACAAACTCCTGTCCCTTCCCCTCCCCACAACAGACACCCTGTGAGGTAGGTGGGGCTGAGAGAGCTCTGACAGAAACTGCTCTTTTTCAAGAACAGCTGTGCCAGAACTATGGCTTGCCCAAGGTCACACCAGCAGCTGCAAGTGGAGGAGTGGGGAATCAAACCCGGTTCTCCCAGGTGAGAGTCCGCGCACTTAACCACTACACCAAACTGGCACCTTCTTCTGCGTGCCAAGCAGGTGCTCTGCCATTTAGCCGCAGCCCCTCGCTGTGTCATTTAAACTTCATATACTTTCATATAATAATAATATTTAGCTTCGCTTATACCCCGTCTTTCCAAAGGGGACCCAAGTGGCTTCTCCATCATTCTCCTTCCCTCCCATTTCATTCTCACAACAACCCTGTGAAGTAGCTTAGGCTGAGAGTGTGTGACTGGCCCATGATCACCCCGTGACCTTCTGTGGTAGAGAGGGTATTCAGACCTGCCTGGGTGAGCTCTATTAGCACTTTTATGGAATGTAATATCAAGGCGAGATTTTCTGTTGTCCCACTAGCATAGCATTCCTTCTACCCTGACGTGGATAGCCCAGACTAGCCTGATCTCAGAGGCTAAGCAGGGTTGACCTTGGCTGGTATTTGGATGGGTGACCTCCAAGGAATACCAGGGTCATGATGCCGAGGCAGGCAATGGCAAACCACCTCTGAAATGTCTCGCCTTAAAAACAAGTCTGCCTCGCCACCTAGTGGTACATAATGCTAAAAGAGCTAGAACTCCTGGCTGCCAGACAATCTTAGGATCTCCTGGCTACACTACACACACCGCCGTACGATGATTATTAATTATTTAATTAGCGTTGCTTCTGAAAAATGAAAAGCCATCCCATAGTATGGATACCGTTGGAGCAGTGACCTGACAGATTTTTGCTGGAAAACACTACCTTGAGGGCCCTGTCTTGTAAACAAAAATGTTCATTATGAACCCACTGGTCCACTGCGCTCAGTACTGTCTCCTCTGCATGGTGTCCGCTCTCCTGGTCTTGGGCACAGAAAGCCTTTCCCGGTTCTCCTTCTTGAGAGTGTTAAATGGAAGTGCCGGACTCCGATCATATGGTAGAATAATCAACTCATCCTGACCCATTCCAAAGCCCTGTGGGGGTATAGCACATTCTCAACCTCTAATGAAGCAAGAAAACAAGCCACCAATTTCCTTGCTCAGCCTCTCCCCTCTATTAGTCTGTCACTGAGCTATGTGACCCCCCCAAACTATTTCACAACAACGTTGCAAAGTTTGTCAGTATTATAGACTATTATAGACCATTCCATGTCAACTTTTACCAGTTTGGTGTAGTTGTTGAGAGTGGTGGACTCTAATCTGGGAGAACCGGGTTTGATTCCCCACTTTTCCTCATGCAAGCCAGCTGGGTGACCCTGGACCAGTCACAAGTTCTCTCAGAGCTGTTCTCTCAAGCACTTCTTGAGAGAGCTCTTTCAGCCCCGCCTACCTCACAAAGTGTCTGTTGTGAGGAGAGGAAGAGAAAGGAGACTGTAAGCTGCTCTGAGACTCCGAGTGAAGGGTGGGGTATAAATCCAACTCTTCTTCTTAATTTCTGTAAGCCATCTTGACTCCAGGTAGATAGGTAGAAAGCAGGAACAGAAACAAGTTAAAGAACCACAGAACTGAATACGGAATAGCTGACTTAAGAAAAGCTGACTTAAGAAAAATGTGTGAAGACATGAAGGTGCCTTACGCCAAGTCAGAGAATCTGGGAAAGGTCTATCTTGACTGTAAGTGGCTCTCTAGGGACTCTCCTAGTGGTGGGCCTTTCCCAATGCTGAATGCCTGAGAAGAGGTACTGAGGACTGAGCCAGGGGTTATTCTGCCAATCTGCCTCCAAGTATGTCCTCTTCTGCCACTGAGCTAGGCTATATACCAAGTTCACAGCGGGAACAGAGACTCAGCCTGTCAACACTCCTGGGGCATCTATGCTCTGCAGTGTTCTGGACCCGGTATATTCCTCCTCTCCCACCCCCTTCAGGCAAAGGTTCCCTTCAGCATGGTCTTTGAGATTGATGGGGAAGTGTTCTCTTGAAAACACAGTCCATGAGAGCCCAGCCTGAGCTACAAGTGGGAGCCCTGAGCCGCTGTCTGAGAATGCTGGAGTTCTCTTCTGCCTGCAGTCTTTCCAAGACCGAGCGCCTGAGTCTTCTAGGAACACTCTCCAAAGTGGTTTGTTTGTTCTGGCTTTTTTAAGACAGGGAGAAGATAAACGAATTAACAAAATGATTACCTGTTCCAAAGCCCTGAGGATATGGTACACGGTAAGCCTGTAAATTAACAGGAAAACAAGCCATGAATTTACTTTGTTCATTCCTCAGTTGCTCTTACCTGTCTCCTCCATGCTGATGTACATGTGTCGTCCTTTTTCTGCTCTCCTCGCGACACCCCTGTGATGTTGGGCTACTCTGAGTGTGAAGTATAGACAACCCCGTATCTGAAGTAGGAAAAAAACCCAAAACAAAATTCTCTAAGACCCCACGTCAACCCTTTATTTTATTTATTTATAGTGTGCCTTTCTCCCTGAGGCTGAAGGCAGATTACACACAGCGAAGCAATACGATCTACAGGCTAGGACATCCAGTAAACAGGGCCATAAGGTTTGGCTTGTGGAAGTTTGAAAATGTCAGAACTCTGAAAGCATCCGAAATCTGACACAGAGCTGGAACAAAGCAGAAGCATTTAAACGTGATACATTGCATAATTATCAGTATTTATTAATTAAATTTATGAATCGCCCAAACCCATAAGCTGGCTCTGGCCGATTTACAACCTTAGAAGCAGATAAAATACAATCAGTATAAAGTTATCACAATGAACTAATAAATCAACCAGTCCAGATGGCGATATTAACCCCTTCTGCCGGCTACAGTGCTGCCTGTGCAGCAGGGCAGGGCAGGGCAGGGGATGTGGGGGCCATAGGCAGAAAAAGGAGGGTGCCAGTCTTGACTGTTGCTGCCTTCCACTAAAAGCCTGGCTTAACATCTCTGCCTCACAGACCCTGTAGAATTCTATAAGATCCCGCAGGGCCCTGGTGTCATTTGGCAGAGAGTTCCACCAGGTCAGGGCCAGGACCAAAAAGGCCCTGGCCCTAGTTGAGGACAGCCAGACCTCCTTAGGGACTGGGCTCACCAGCAAGTTGTTATCAGCTGATCTCAGCATTCTTCTGGGGACATGTTGGAGGAGACGGTCCTGAAGATACGTGGAATGCAGAAATCACCTGTTGTCCGCAGTCCCTGTCTCTTTGCCAAAGCATCTTCCTAAACCATTTCATTATAGTACAGCCCTACTACCTGTGCTATAGTACTACCCGGGACCCTCCCTGGCCCCATCAGGCAGGCCGTTCCATAAGGCAGGGGCTACAGCTGAGAATGTAGACATTGCCCATTGTCAGTGTGGCATCCTCAGAAGGCCCTGCTCAGTCTGGTGTAGTGGTTAAGTGTGCGGTCTCTAATCTGGGAGAACCGGGTTTGATTCCCCACTCCTCCACTTGCACCTGGCTGGATGACCTTGGGCAAGCCATAGCTCTGTACCAGCTGTTCCCTCAAGGACAGCTTGGGAAAGAGCTCTCTCAGCCCCACCTACCTCACAGGGTGTCTGTTGTGGGGAGGGGAAGGGAAAGGAGTTTGTAAGCTGCTCTGAGACTCTTAAGTGAGTGAAGGGCGGGATATAAATCCTATGACACCCTATGAGGGGTGTCATAGGCATGCTGTGACTAGCTTCTGATATTAACTGAGCTATGGCATTCTATGCCAACTGGAGTCTCCCAAATGACTTTGAGGGGAGACCCATGTAGATTGCGTCACAGTGGTCTAGTCTTGATGTGACCATGGCACGGACCTAGCTATACAGATTGGCTGTGTCAGGGTAGGGGGCCATGTGGTCTAGACTGAGTGGTTAAGTGATTTGCCCAAGGCCATATAACCTTGTCAGTGGCAGAGGTGAGATTAGGATCCATGACTCTCTTTCTCATGGACCTCAATGTGTTGCGAGACAATTGAGAGCATGATGTTAGAAAATCCCATATTCCACTCTGACAAGAGGTTCTTCTCCATAAGCACTATTAAAATTAATGGACCAGGATCTCCCCATCCCGACTCCTGAATACCACCCAAGATGCACAACCCCTCAAAACCTTAGGGCAAGGCTAACCTGTGGTGTGTGGACTGAACTGCCAATGGCAACCTTGCTACTTTTCATTGTATCTGATAAAGTGTGCATGCTCACAAAACTTATACCTTGAATAAAATGTCATTGGTCTTGCACTTTGCTGCGCCAGTTGGTTTAATGATCAACTGGATGTGTGGTATTTTGTCCACCAGGAGGCGCTGTACACTTTCATATATTATTTCGCTACCATGTGATAGCAAATAGGGCTCTCCCTCTCTGAATTAAAAGCGTGTGTGTGTGTAATAATAACATTTAGTCAGAGCTAACTTTTTCTGAACAGCACCCATCTGGAATTAGAGGGCCGTGGTGGACTATCTAAGGATTGTTCTTCACTTGCCGTGGAATGAAATGGTAATGAGGTAGAAAAGTAGGCTGTGCCTCTTTAAGACAGCAGCAGAAGAAATACATTTCTCAGAGTTTCCCTGCATAAATACTTCCCTGGAAATTAGAAACTAGCAAAGCATGCTAGAATTTTTCTTCCTGATGTCCTTTTTTTTTTAATGTGGGGAATTCTTACATGTGGTAATATGAAAAATGTGACCCCCCCCCCTTGCAGGTTGTCAACATCCAGGTGATGGCTAGGGATCTGCTGGGATTGCAACTGATCTCCAGGCACCAGAAATCAGTTTGCCTGGAGAAAATGGCTGCTTTGGAAGGTGGACTCTATGGCATTATACCCTATTGAAGTCCCTCCTTTCCCTAAACCCCACCCTCCTCAGGCTCCACCCCCAAATCACTTGGAATTTCCCAACCTGGAGCTGGCAACCTTACCCTCCCATCCTACACTGCAGCCTGAAGTGGGTTCAACCCATTTTAGCATCTCAGAATTCTACAACATTCATTCTACTGCACATGTAGACTGGGCCTGAATCTGAAGCTGGTCTAGATTTAGCACTGGTCTGTACAAACATGGTAATTCCCAATTTTTGTGGAATTGACTGTGGTTGCTTAAGGACCGTCAAAACGCACTCCGTGCATGTTCAGAGGCATTGGTCTGGAAGCTCATTCTCTTTATTCATTTGAGAAATGTCAGCTTTGTCCTTCTACCCAAAAGGCGAGCTCTGAAATAATGAAACAGGAACACAGATCTGGAAGATGAGCATTTGGGGGGGGGGGTATTTTTGCATGTGAGTGTGCCTGTATGCCTGTGCCTGGAAGTCATAGCAATCTCTGGTGACTCCTACTGGGGCATGGAAGACATTCAGAGAAGTGGCTTGACAACCTGCCTCTGGCCTCCTGCCCCTGGTATTCTCTGGAGGTCTCCCATCCAAATAATTGCCAAGGTTGGCCCTGCTTAGTTTCTGAGATCTGACAAGATCAGGCTTGTCTGGGTTATCCAGGCCAGGGCTGGAAGACAAGCATTTTGACGAAAGGTTGAAGGGCTTGGGGGTATTTTGCCTGCCAAAGAGAAGGGGGGCATGATCCCACTCTTCCAAGATTCATTCTCTGCTGCTCCAGAAGGCAAGAAGCCTAGATCGAATGGGCTGAGGAGGTGGCTTTCGATGGAACAGTAGGAAAATCTTCCTACTGATAAGACCAGTCCAATGATGGTGGGATGGTTAGTGTCAAACTAGGATTTGGGAGATCCAGGTTCAAATCCCCCCCCCCCCCCACTCTGCTGTGGAAGCTTGCTGGATGACCTTGGGCCAATCTCTCTCTCTTATCTAGGTGACAGGGTCGTCATAGTAAGCATAAAGTGAAGGAGGGGAACACAATGTTGTAAACTGCTTTGGGTCCCCATTGGGGGGAAAGTGGGGTATAAATGAATACAGATAAATAATAAACAGGAATTACCTGACAAGGGAGCTTCTTCCTCACTGGAGGTCTTTAAGAAGACACAGCCATCATTTAGGAATGTTGTAGGTTGTTCTTTCCTGCGTTGAGCCAGAGCTGCCGCCGCCGGGGGGCAGGGGGCAAAATTTCAGGGGCCCAACTCCACTGGAGGGCCCTGAAAGCTAGTGTCACGCTGGATCCAGCTGAACGGCTTCCGGTTTCTCTTTGATGCAGTAGAAAAGAGCAAGAGTCCAGTAGCACCTCAAAGACTAACAAAATTTGTGGCAGTTCCACTGCTCACTCCTGCAGATGCAGTTTTGATGCAGTTCTGGCTGCAGCCATTAGGGGCGTAAGGGAGACTGAACATGGCAGAAAAGGAACTCTTGGATCGGCTAGATCTGCCTTTCTCCCAAGACTGAAGCAAACTTGCCTAAGTGGTAATGCCAGGCCCATCAGCCAAGCCAGCAGTGGAGAAAGACAAGACATCACGCTGATGGTAATTGCCAGCCTGCAGGTCATTTCCTCCCGTAGTCTAGCCTTTCTTCCTTTCCCTGCACCCAGCTCAGCCAGATCTAGCAAAGTGGGAGTTAGGGTGTTGCAGCAAGATTGAACAGCCTTCCCCTCTCTTTCCCTTAATTTCTCCCCCTCTTTTCCACACTTTTCTCATTTCCATTTCCCTCCACCTAATTTTTCCATTTCCTCCCCTTCTTTATTTTCTCCTTTTGGTCTCACGACCTCCTCATCCCTATCCTGCTTGGCAACAGAATGTAGTTAACAGTAGTACAGTAGCAGACCTTTGTTAATATTATGAACAGAAGGGGGGGGAGAGTAAATATTTCCCTTTGATCTAACAAAGTAGTAAAAGTAAAAGGGTGCTTCCCCCTCCTCCACCCTTTACATGCATGATAATGGAACATGAATCTGTTTTGGTGGTTATGCATGTGGAAAAGAATTTACAACTCCCAGTTAAGGCACTGGGTTGTTATTCATTGTAATAGCCCTTTATAAAGGCTCCTTTGCTATATGCAAAAATTGGGAAAGTGATTTATTGTGGACAGGCGGGAGGGGGGAAAAACGGGCTGTACCTGGTTAAAGGAGGAGGATAGCTTCTGAGCTTGCACTTCTTTCTGGTGCGAGGGAGAGAGAGAAAAGATTGGGTTTATACTCAGCCCTGCACTACCTGAAGGAGTCTCAGACTGGCTTACAATCTCCTTTCCCTTCCCCACCCCACAACAGACACCCTGTGAGATAGGTGGGGCTGAGAGAGCTCTCTAGAGAATTGTCCTTGAGAGAACCGTTCTGAAAGAACTTATGACTGACCCAAGGTCACGCCAGCAGCTGCATGTGGAGAAGTGGGGAATCAAACTCGGTTCTCCTAGATTAGAGTCCACGCTCCTAACTACTACACCAGACTGCCTCTCCAAGTGCAAGCCTTCTCCAAGTGCAAGCACCACCATGGTCCTTGGGATCCAGTCCATTGACTGAAAGGTGTCTGATGAGTCTAAGGAAGGGGAAAAAAATAATAGGGCATTGTGTGTAGTCTAGCCAGGAGATCCTAAAATTGTCTGGCAGTTTATGCACCACTAGGTGGCGAGCTAGACTTATTATTTGGGGCTGTGAGAGAGCTGTGACTGACCCAAGATCACCCAGCTGGCTTCATGTGGAGGAGTGTGGAATCAAACCCAGAGAGCCAGTTTGGTGTAGTGGTTAAGTGTGCAGACTCTAATCTGAGAGAAATGGGTTTGATTCCCCACTCCTCCACTTGTACCTGCTGGATGACCTTGGGCAAGCCATAGCTCTGTACCAGCTGTTCTCTCAAGGACAGTTGCCTCAGAGCTCTCTCAGCCTCACCTACCTCACAGGGTACCTGTTGTGGGGAGGGGAAAGGAAAGGAGTTTGTAAGCTGCTCTGAGACTCCAAGTGAGTGAAAGGCGGGGTATAAATCCAATCTCCTCTTCTTCTTCTTCTTCTCCAGATCAAGAGTCCACCACTCTTAACCCCTACACCATGCTTGGCTGTCCTCTGAGGGAGGACGGAAAGAGTTCCCCAACTGGGGCCGCATCACCAACAAGGCGCTGTTGTCTCTGACCTGAAGTCTGAATGCAGGGGAACTAGGAGGGCTTCTGACTTGCTAATGGGAAAATCACACAGGAGTATGCAGTCTGTACAATTGCCTTTTAAAATGCCCTGTGTGTAAAAGTGGTGTCAAGTCACAGTTGACTTATGGTGACCCCAGCAAGGGGCTTTCAAGGCAAGGGAAAAGCAGGAGTGGTTTGCCATTGCCTTCCTTGGTGATCTGCCTTCCAAGTACCAACCCCACTTAGCTTCCAAGATCTGATGAGATTGGGCTATCCCATACCATTCCACATCCCCGTTTTAAATTATAAAATAGCTAGATAAACAACATAATACACAAAAAGAATTTTCTAAAGCTTTAAGATACAAAAATAAACCAGTCACAACTGCAGAAAACAAGAGGACATGAGAGAAAAACAAATTAATCCTATCAGCTAACAAATCAGATGTCAAGCGTAGAAGTTTCTGTTTTGCAAAGTACAGAATTCCAATTACCAGCTATTTCTGGTAAGGAAGCCTTGGGGCTTTCTGAAAAGCAGTTAACGTCATATAAAAACTTGTTTAGGTTTTTTTGGGGGGGGGGGAGGGTAGGGTGATGGCTTAGATTTCCAACATACAGCCATGGCAATTATGTACAGATTACATTAAAAGTGATCTGTTGAAATCTTTTGGGGAATGGCACAATGGCACATGAAATTCAATGGAGGACTCTGTACATTGGTGTCAAATGCAGGTGACACCTTTAATCCCACGTATTTGAGAGCCAGTATGGTAGAGTACTTTGAGTAGGATCTGAGAGACCCAGGTTTCAATCCCTGCTATGCTGTGGAAGCTTGTAGGGTGCCCTTGGGCCAGTCTAACCTACCCCACAGGGTTTTTGTGATGTTAAAATGAAAGAGAGATGAAGGATGTAAGACACTTTGGGTTTTAGATACATAATAATTTTGGTCTTAGATGAATAATACCCTTCGGGTGTGGGTGGGAAGGAAGTACTCCCGGCTTTATTATCGCTTCCAGATAATCAGCAGTTGTGTTCGTGATGTTAAAAAACATTAACAGAAAACCTCAGTGTGGGCTTTACCTTGCTGAGCAGTGAGCGGAGAAATGTTTGGCAGTGCTCCATCTTTGTCACACTCCATAAAGATCTCGGGGAGCCACCTGTTTGCTTTTCAGGCTGTGAGGAAAGCACCGAAGAACAGGTCGGAAAAGGTACACGGCAGCTGAAAGCCGGACTCAGCCCCTTTAGGATCATGGCAAACAGGCTTCTAAAAAAATCTGTCCTGGGCAGATTGTGAAAAGTGTGGGAGATGCATTCAGAGATGCATTTTATTTGTTTAAAAAAACAACAACAAAGCAATTAAAAGGGCAGGGAGAGGAGAGCCTGTCGCTCTATGGTGGAGCAGCACCTTCTTTGCATGCAGAAGGTCTCAGATTGGATCTCTGTCATCTCCCCTTAAAAGATCTTGGGCAGAAGGAATTGCCAAAAAGCTTTCTCTCCCAGGGGAATCGTTTCCCATCAGAGTAGACCACGTTGGGCTCGACTGGCGAATGATCTCAGATGAAGCCAACTTTTATTTGTTCCTGGAAAAGATTAGGCAATAGCTTGGATCCACCCAAGTGCTGCTATGGACTGAAGGATTTCTGACCACAGAGTGCAGCTTTCTCTCCCCCCCCCCCTTCTTGTTTGCAGCCCCCAATCCCCCTCCCCCACTTTGGGAGATGTTTGAGGCTGCAGCAGGAAAGAAGGTGAGATGCTTGTGCTCCATGGGTGGAAATAGTTCTACCTGCAGAAACGCTTGGGCGGATTCAAGCTCTTATTTCAGCTTCTACAGTTTCAAAATGGGAACAGCTGTTCTTCAAATATCTGCCTTACAACTTCTGTCTAAAGGATAGTGTTGCTCAGCCAGTGAATCTGTCTCATGAACACATGACTTTTCCTGAGTCAGATTCTTGGTCTGTCTTGTCTGCTCCAACTGGCAGCCGCTCTGCTGGGTCTCAGATAAAAGGTCTTTCACATCGCCTCCTACTAGATCCTTTTAACTGGAGATGCCGGGGATTAAACCTGGAACCTTCTGCATGCCAAGCAGATGGTCTGCTACTGAGCCACACTCTTCCTTTCAGGTGGGTAGTACCCTGACTTCCCATTAGCTATGGCTCCCTGCTAGGGTTGCCATCTCTGGGTTGGGAAATTCCTGGATATTTGGGAGTGATGCCTAGAGAGAGCAAACTTTGGGAAAGGGAGGGTGTCAATGGGTATATAATGCCACGGAGTCTGCCCTCCAGGGCTTCCATTTCCTCCAGGGGAAGCAATCTCTGTAGTCTGGAGATCAGTTTGAGTTTGGCAACTGCAGTGCCTGCCAGTGTTCCCTCTAAGCTGAGTTAGTGTGAGCTGGCTCCCAGTTTTTTAGCCTCTGGCTCATACATTTTTGTCTTAGCTCGGGAAGGATGGCTCCAGAGCAATCTAATTTATGCAGTAGCCTAATAATTTGCTCATAACTTTAATGCCAGTAGCTCACAAAATATAATTTTTGCTCACAAGACTCAACAGCTTAGAGGGAGCATTGGTGCATGCCCCTAATCCTGGACGTGGTTTAGTCTGAGGTCTTAACCAATGCTCCCCCTAAGCTGTGGAATCTTGTAAGCAAAAATTCTACTTTGTGAGCTACTGGCAATAAAGTAGTGAGTGATTTGACTACTGCATAAATTAGTAGGCTCTGGAGCCATCCTTCCCGAGCTAAGACAAAAATGTGTGAGCCGGAGGCTAAAAAACTGTGAGCTAGCTCACACTAACTCAGCTTAGAAGGAATGTGTCAATAAGTCACACATGCACTGGGGTGGCAGGAGATGGGGGTGGGGAGACCTGATGAAACGGTGTTGGTGGTGTCATGTGATGCCCCCTCCAGCTGTGTAATCAGAAGTAACATCTCTGCACTATGTGATGCTCTAGGATTTCCCCAAATCTATGATAAAACTAAGGTTGCTAACTCTGTGTTGCAAAATGCCTGGAGATTCTGGAGGTGGAGCCTGGGGAGGGTGGGATTTGGGCTGGGGAGGGGCCTCAGCAGGGTATAATGCCATAGAGCCATTGTCTCCAGGGGAACTGATTTCTGCAGTCTGAACTTGAAGCACAAATAATTATTAAAAAAAACATGCTTCCTGGCATAGAAACTTGTGGGGGTGTGGCTTTAAATTGTGGAGGTGAGGCCCTGATATGTCCTACCATAGCTACAGGCCTGGGCTACAGCCTTCCTTCCTTCCTTGTGAGCCAGTTTGGTGTAGTGGTTAAGTGTGTGGACTCTAATCTGGGAGAACCAGGTTTGATTCCCCACTTCTCCACTTGCACCTGGCTAGATGTCCTTGGGCAAACCATAGCTCTGTACCAGCTGTTCCCTCAAGGACAGTTGTCTCATAGAGCTCTCTCAGCCCCACCTACCTCACAGGGTGTCTGTTGTGGGGAGGGGAGGGGAAGGGAAAGGAGTTTGTAAGCCACTCCAAGTGAGTGAAGGGCGGGGTATGAATCCAATCTCTTCTTCTTTTTTCTCAACCTGAAATATTCTGGGGAGGGGGTTGCCATTTGGGGACATCCTTGTCTTCCCTGAGATGCACATGTTTTCCCGCAACAGGTCCCGTTGTGAGCCTCCCCACGGGGCTGTTGTAGGCAGGGAAAATGATGCATGGTGTGTGTGTGTGTGTTGAAGGCCCTTCTCCATGTCAGTGTGCACCCTGCTCCTGCTCCTACTTGGGCACGGCACGTGCAGGAATTAAGGAGAGCCTAAAAGTCACATCAGACTGTGTTTTGCCTGACATGAGATAGAGACCCCCATTTAAATTTTCTAAAACCTTGATTTAGCATTGCTGTTTTTAAAATAAACTTTCCCGGTAGGGTTCCTGTGCCATGGAAAATTGCTGCAAATCAGTAATGAGTCTGGGGAAACATTTCCCACCAGGGTGCCTGCATTCAGGGGGAAACATCCCTTGTTGGATTTCTGCCCATCACAGAGCTGTTGAAGGCACAGGAGCCTTGCCTGGAAATGCACAGAGTAGGCAACTGTTCTGTACCTGGTGTTGGGGTCAGGTGCTGCCTCCATTGGATACCTCTCCATTCAAAAGTTCAGGCAATTAGAACGTAAAACAATCCCTGAAGGGATCAGACCAAAAGAAACAACATGCTGTTTCTGGGGGTGGTCTTCTAATACCCCCCTCAGAAGTCCACTTGCAGGCTCCCCTACTAATGGTCTCCTAGGAGCTGGCATTCAGAGGTGTACTGCTTCTGAAACTGGAGGCTCTGTTTAGTGATAGCCATTGCTACATATCTCGTTCTCCACAGATTTCTCTAACCCCCTTTCAGAATCATCTAAACTAGGCACTGCCTTGCAGCAGAGGTGCCTATCTCTGAATTATATATTGCCCACTAATTTCACTGGGTGCTCCCAAGTGATTAAATGCACAGACTCTAATCTGGGAGAACCGGGTTTGATTCCCCACTCCTCCGCTTGCACCTGCTGGATGACTTTGGGCAAGCCACAGTTCTGGCACAGCTGTTCTTGAAATAGAGCAGTTTCTGTCAGAGCTCTCTCAGCCCCACCTACCTCACAGGGTGTCTGTTGTGGGGAGGGGAAGGGACAGGAGTTTGTAAGCCGCTCTGAGACTCCCTTGGGTAGTGAAGGGCAGTGTATGAATCCAATCCCTTCTTCTTCTCTTCTTGTATTACTTTGGGGGGGGGGAAGAAAAAGTTCTGTCTATCTACTCTCTCCATCCTGTTTGAGAAATAAAAAGGCACAGCACTTTTTAGGGCTGTCAACCTCCAGGTGGCACCTGGAGATCTCCTGCTATTACAGTTGATTTCCAGACAGCCAAGATAATTCCCCTCCAGAGAAAATGACTGGAGGGTGGACTCTGTGGCGTTATACCCTGCTTAGCTCCCACCACTCCTTCACCTGGCTCCACCTCCCCCCAAAAATCTCCAGGCATTTCCCAACCTACAGCTGGCAAGTTTGCCAGGAGACAGCAGAAGGAGAAGGACCCCGCTCGTCTTTCCTGCCATCTGCATGTGTTTGTGCTTGCATTGGGGCTTGCCTCAGTTTGTATGCTCAGGGTGAGGGCTCTGCATGATGTCTGCAGCCCTGACTCAGGCCTACGGCCTGCTGCCTCACCTCTGTTATCGTATCTTGTTTGCGGTCTGGCTTCTCTCTCCGGGGATGCTTTCTCCCAGCCAGGTGGAACCTCAGGTACCTGTTACCTTGCATGGGCCACCTGCAGGTCTCTTCTCCTCTCTGGTGGCAGAAAGCTGTATTTCAGCTCCTGGAATATATGGGTGAATAACAGTGCTTGGCGTAAGAACAGCTATGCCACTGGCTCAGACCCAAGGCCCACCTGCTCCAGCATTCTGTTCACACAGTGGCCAGCCACCTGCCTCTAGGAGGCCCAGGAACAGGAAGACTGTGGAGAAGGGAGTAATAGTTGATGTGAGTTTTATGTTTGTTTATATGCCACTGCCCCTTTAAGACTGAACCATGTGGCATTCGGGGAAAATAGAAACATAGTGCTGGAAGGAATTCCAAAGGGCATTTAGTCCAACCCCCTGTAAAACACAGGAAATTCACAGCTGGAGATCTCTTGCTGTTACAACTGATCTCCAGCTAACAGAAATCAGTTCACTTGGAGAAAATGGTTGCTTTGGAAGGTGGACTCAGTGGCATTCTACCTAAGTTCCCTCCCCTCCCAAAGCATGCCCCTCCTCAGGCTTCACTCCCCAAATTTCCAGGTATTTCCCAACCTGGAGCTGGCAACCCAACCTTCATTCCCCCAGTAGCCCCTGCTCTATGCCCAGTGGAAGGCAAAAAATATCCAGGATCCCTGGGCCAATATGGCCTGGAGGAAACTTACTTCCTGAATGATCCCAAAGTGGCAATCAGTATTTCCCAGGGCATGTAAGAAAGGGCCATGAGAACTGAGCACTGATGCAACACTCCCTGCCCTCCCTCTCATGATCTGCCTAAGTTCACAGAATCAGCATTGCTGCCAGTTGGCCATTTAGCCTCTGTTTGAAAACCTCTAAAGGAGGAGAGCCCACCACCTCCCCAGGAAGCCTGTTCCAGTGAGACGGAGTTAGTAGACTTCAGTGCTGAAGTTATTTAGGTTCTGAAAGTGTTTTAGTTCATTTTTGGTGTGTTCTTAAGCAATAAAAAAAAATCCAACCTTTCTTCTATTATATATCTTGTCCTTTTCCCTGAGTGGGGTGTAACTACTGCAACAGCATCATCCTGCCTGCCCTTCCCAGCAACTGATTTTAAAGAGGCATACTACCTCTGGAACTAGGAGGAGTAGGTATCCATCATGATTATCCATCATGATCAATTGAGAGCCTACATCCTGTGGCAGTGAGTTCCACAAACTAAATATGTGTGCTATGAAAAAATACTCACACCATTTTCTCTCTCAAAAAATCAGGTGTATCATCGGCTCTTGGTTTAGATCTGGGTCTGAGATAGTCCCCATTTGCCCTGCCAGGGGAAACATATGAAGCTCTCTGGGCAACCATGGGCCAGTTTCACTCTCACTTAAATATCTGCACACACCACTACCCCCATCTCCCAGGAGAAAGAAAAAGATAAGCAAGGAAGGGAGGAATGCCCATCAGGGTTGTAAAAACAAACAGTTACTGGCCAGAAGGAGAAAGGGTTAACTCCAGCTCTTAAAGAGAGACAGAGAGAGAAAGGTCTGTTGTTCCTGGTTTGTTTGGTATCAGACTAGGAGGCTGGGACAGAGAGGAGGAAGAGGAAAGGAGGCAGCGGCTGCATACAATATTCAAATTGAGAGAGTCACAGCAGTTTGGGGCTCTTCCACAGGAATCCCAGGACATTCCTGATAGACCCAGTGGTTTTAATTCCCTGAGCATACTCTTGTCCATTTAATTCTACTTCTGTTGAAAAGATCTTTTGGAGGAGACTGAGGAATTAAGCCGGTGGGAATGGTTTGCTCACTTGCCAAAGGGTAAGTTTTTTGGTTTTGTTTTATAACCTAAAGTCTTCTCTCTTAATATTTTTTATAGTCATGCATTTCTTGTTTGTCTCTGGTGGGATGTGGCCGGTGACAACTGAGCTCAGAGTTTAATTTGTAAAACAAGAAGTTGCAGGATTTGAATTTAGGTGGGAAGTTTATCATCCTGACTTGGGAGACCACTCCACTAAAATCAAACCTGGAGGGGATGTCTGTGGCTACTTAGTGGTGCAGCGCTCTGCATGTGCTCAGAGTCACTTTGTTTATTATGGTTACAGCTTCAGGGGTTTCCTTCCAGGCACAGAGGAAGACAGGGCTTAGTCATACAGCCAGTTTTAGTGATGTGAAGTATGTGAAATGAGGATACAGTGCCTTTGAGGCTCTGCAGAGTGCCTTCCAATATCACAGCTAAGGAGCTGATCGTTTCTCATCTGGAACTTGGAAATTAGATTAGAAAGAATGCCTTCTGAAGTAGGTTTGAGTTCCCACTCTGCTGAGAAAACCTAACACTGATTTGAAAGAGATTTCCCTTTTTCAGGGCAATGGGGTGGGAAACAGCTGCTGCTGCTGCGTGTGCATATCAATCTGTTCCTGGTTTTGTGGCTTACTATCGCTTTCCTCTAGGGTGTAGCTGTCTAGTCTTGTGATTTTTAGGACTGTCACTTTCCCTATAACCTTTGGCGCCTCTGCCTCATAAAGTGGCACACAACTGGAAAAAAAGTTCTTACTGCCTGTAGCAAGTGGCATAAGGAGGTGAGATCCTGTCAGGACAGCAGTGTATATCTGAGTGTCAGACTGAGAGCAAGGAGAGCTGGTATTCAAATCCCCATTCAGCTATGAAACTTCCTGGGTGTTTTCTGTCAGGAGTTGGTCTCTCTGAGACATGTCAGAATATTGCTCTTGGTGCTCAGGGAAATGCTCTCTGCACACGCTGACCAACACCCTTTGTTTATTCTCCGCACGGCTGTAAACAGTCTTGGCTCTTTTCCATTGACTGTAAGTATTTCTCTTGTGGTACATGGCTGCTGGCTGCCTGTGGCAATCTGTAGTCTTAAATTGCTTATTTGGGGATGGGGGAAAGCTGGTGGATCTACAGGAAGTCCTGGCCCAGCCAGTGAGGTGGGACGAGGTAGCTCTGTGTTCCCTTCTGACTGATTTGAGATGCCAAGTACCTGTTGGAGAGTTAGACTGGGGAAGCCAGGGCTCAGGATTGTACATGAGTGACCTCTGGCCAGTTGTTTCTCAGTGTTGTTGCAGAGACTGTGTGTGTTTGTGTGTGTGTGTGTGGGGGGAATATATTCCCCTCTTAATTCCTTGAGAAAGGTTGGGAGGAAAATGAAATGTGAGGAGCGGCTGAAGATGCTGCTGCAGTTGGTCCAGAAAAACCTCCATCCCTAGGGTAGCCATCTTCCAGGTAGCAACTGGAGATCTCCTGCTATTACAATTGATCTCCAAATCACCAAGATCAGTTCACCTGGAGAAAATGGCTGCATTAAAGGCTGAACTCCATGGCATTATATCCTGCTGCGCTCCCTCCCCTCCCCAAACCCCAGCTTCCCTAGAGTCTGCCCCCAAAGTCTCCAGGTATTTCCCACCCGAGAGCTTATCCACATCCCCCCCCCCCAACAATCTTTCCACATTGACAGAGAAGGGGAAGGGAGGTGTACTCTACACTTAGCCCTCCAGCTGTGAGTAAGGAAGGATCTTTAAAGCGTTTTAAGGGGTGACTGGTTCTTGCTCTGTGATGAGGAACATAGGGAAGTAGAACATAACTGGTAAAAAATGAAATACTGTGCATATCATGTTGAACGCTGTTAAGTACATACTGGCTAGAAAGAGAAGCACCTCTTTCTGCCAAGAGGGCAAAAGGCATTCTTAAACTCCCCAGGGCCAGTCATTCTGAATTTGAATTGTACACTCCCTTCTTTGTTCTTGGAGGACTCTTGTAACAGCATCCGTGCTGTAACTCTTGATCTCTGCTGTTTTCCATTCTGTCGAAGAGTTCTGTGTAACTTGCCTTATTGCAGTGGCAATGACCGATTATCTA
Source organism: Lepidodactylus listeri (assembly GCA_029233225.1). NCBI lineage: Eukaryota > Metazoa > Chordata > Lepidosauria > Squamata > Gekkonidae > Lepidodactylus > Lepidodactylus listeri. The sequence goes on from JARCFY010000003.1 coordinate 142,298,201, forward strand.
TTTTTTAAAAGTCAGTATGTTCTCCACCCTCACAAGCTGGTCTGAGAATAGATAATCTGTTTTAAACTGGAAGTGGGTGGGAAGGAGACCGAGACCGTGATTTGTGAGGGGACTAAATAACTTCCACTGGGCCACTAGGGCAACTTATTTGCTCAGATTTTTGCAAAGAATGCTGGACCCAGAGAAACTATAGGACAGGGACTCATGGTAGAGTAGATGCTTTGTATAAAGTCCTAGATCCAGTCCCTGTGCCTTCGGTCACAGCAGGGGTCCCTAGCCTTTTTAAGCTTGCAGGAATCTTTATAACGCTGACACAGAGCGCACAAAATGGCTGCTGCAGGACGTGGAACCAAGAGCGAAAATTCGGGGAATGAAATTATTTATAACTCTTAACAGGAGCACAACATTTCATGCACAAACTCTGGACATCTTTTTAAATGAACCTGTCGTTTCAGCGTATATTCTCGCTTACACAGAGCTTACCTTCAATCATGCTGTGAAGTTCCTTGTGCTGCGATGGCAGCTGCTGCCAAAGCAACATTTTAAAAAACCGGCACAGCCAATCAGAAGCCCTGCTGGGCAAAAGCCCCACCTGGGCACACTCCCATTCTAAAAACACCTGGGAGGCACCAGGAAAGGTGGCAGAGGTCAGCATGGTGCCCACAGGCATTAAGTTAGGGACCCCTGAATTACAGGATCTCAGGGGGAGGCATTGGGAGAAAAGTCCTTCCCTCCCAGAGGCCCTGGAGAGCTGCAGCTGGTCAGAACAGACAACTAGACCAAGGGTCTGACTCAAAGTAAGGCACCTTGGTATGATGATCATATATGATAATGCTAACTGGGAAGATAGATTCAGGTGGTCAGCCGTGTTGGTCTGAAGCAACAGAATAAAGTTTCAGTCCAGCGGCACCTTCAAGACAGACAACGTTTAATTTTGGCTATAAGCTTTCGTGTGTGTGCCCACTTCTTCAGAAGGTTCTGGCGGCCCCTCCCGCCCTTCAGATGCACATTTGACATTTGCTAGGGTCTGAGCTGAGTGGACCCTGTGCTGAAGATTACCAACCTCCCAGTAGGGTCTGGAGTTCTGGAATTACAGCTGATCTCTAGAGATCATCTTCCCTGGGACTAGGGGGTAGCCCTCACCAAGTTGAGAAATTCCAGAAGATTTGGGGGATAGCACCTGGGAAGGGTAGTGTTTAGGGAGGGGAGAGACCTCATCAAATCATTGAATCACAGAGTTGAAAAGGGGCCATCTAGTCCAACCCCATGCTCGATGGAGGATCAGCCTTGAGCATCCCTGACAAGAAGAAGAGATTGGATTTATACCCTGCCCTTCACTACTTGAAGGTGTCTCAGAGCGGCTTACAATCTCGTTTCCTTTCCCCTCCTCACAACAGACACCCTGTGAGGTAGGTAGGGCTGAGAGAGCTCTTTCAAGGACTGGTCGCGAGAGAACGGCTCTGAGAGAACTTGTGACTGACCCAAGGTCACGCCAGCAGTGGCAAGTGAAGAAGTGGGAATCAAACCCGGTTCTCCCAGATTAGAGTCCACACTCCTAACCACTACACCAAACTGGACAAGTGTTTGTCCAGCCGCTGCTTGAAGACTGCCAGTGAGGGGGGAGCTCACCACCTCCCTAGGCAGCTGCACAACTCTTACTGTAAAAAACGTTTTCCCTAATATCCATCTGGCACCTTCCCGCCCTTAATCTAAACCCATTATTGTGAGTCCTAACCCCTGTTGCCAACAGGAATAGCTCCCCACCCTCCTCTAAATGACAGTTCTTCGAATATTTAAAGA